>CM045989.1:35887102-37200102 GCA_025175895.1 Wurfbainia villosa
TCAGGTAGACCACTTCCTAGACATGCACTTTGAAGAGCTTCCCTAACTTTCTATCAGTTCACTTCATTTTAGTACTAGGTTGTTCAAGTTTAAACTACTTGTTTCCTATCTAGTCAATTCTAAATTAAGCAAGTAAACTAAACATGTAAAAGTTTAACTAAGTGCAGAAACAAGTAAAGATTTAGCTCCCCCTGAGTAATATCTCATATGAGTTTTATTCACTAAGTGAATTTGACTCTTGGGGACCCAAAATTGGTTTGGTCCAACTTGGTTGAGTAAGCTAGACTTAGGGACCCATGCTTGGATCGACTCTTAGCGTTTGGCTAAGCAATGACATGTAAGATTTGTAGGATGACTTAGCCTTGTATATGAGTCCGGACTTATTGTACATGACTCGTTGAGACCCAATCATCATGTTGAGATACTTGGAGCCCGATGTGAACCTTTCCAATGTCCCGGTGAGAGCTTCTATTTGCCTTTTTAAGACGGAGTTCTCTTCTTCAAGCTTTTCAACTTGAGTTGAGTCTCTATTGTTGGTGCAGTAGGCACCTAAGTCGAACCTGAGTTTTGATTATAGCAAACGATACAAAGTTAAGCTCGTGTCATTATCTCATGAGCTGAATCGAGTGTGCAGAAAATTGCTATAGCTGGAGCTGAAGGCTAGTGACACCCGGAGGAAGCCGCGGTGGTCGGGCGTGTTAGTAATATATGAGAGATGTCCTAAGGCAATCGCCTTATGTATGAACCATTTATATGATAAATGAAGATTCACTATTTGAGTATACATGTTTTATGTATTTGATTGGATCTTAAACTCATTTCTTGAATGTCCACGATACGATTCACAAGATGAGAGAATTTGTGATTGGATCACAACTAGTGAGTATCTCTACATGTGTAATTGTGATGTATCGGAATTATCCTAGTCGATGAATTGATGGATCCGGACACTGTTGAGACAGCACAGTATACTCCTTGGTGTATCCAAGCGGTGATTCTCATTTGGAGACATAGTGATGTCCGGAGTTAATCGTGGATGCTAGTTATGGTAACTAGTTCATTGGAGTGACCAGCCGTAAGACTTCATATGGTTCTCTGCATATATAGATATGTCAATGAAGTTCTTACTGTGGCTTAAGTGCGATGTTCCTTTGACTTGCGGTATTCAAGTCATCTTGATCATGGAGACTCATGCTTTGACATCTTAAGCAAACATCTCCGAGGAGATGTGGACCCGGGATGATTGGGTATAAGTCGAAGTGATCGAAGGTGCTTGAATAGCCTATAAAGGATTCACCACTCCTTGCGAGGAGATGTATACCCATGGCCTCTCGTCGGATTGTTACTAAAGTCTTTGGCCAAAGCATTACATGTTTAGAGTAAGGTACTCTTCGATACATGTGGAGTAACTAGAATCCGTAGGACGAGGAAATGATACTTGGGCTAGGTGTGACGTAGTCAGCCTAGTGGGGACTGACACAATAGACCATGTCCTGAACCAAGTGGGTATAAGATGAGTGAAGGGAATGGGGCACGATTCATTCAAGCTGCTGAAGGGTTTCAGAAATAGTTCTGGATCAACCATTGATCTTTTCGGCTAATTGGGGATCATGATGTACTACTAGGTGCCACTCATGATCGTTCTACAATTAATGGTTAATTATAGACGGCCAACATAAACCGAGAACCTATTTGGTCACACGCACAACGAGTGTAATCCAAAGGATTTAAAACGAGCTTGAGAATGGGATTCTCAGACCGAGAGAAACTATGTTTGGTTGGACCAAACATAAGCGAGCATGAAATTGTTTCAGTCGCAATGGAAGCGTGGATGGGCCGTGTCTTATGAAGACATAATGGATGGACCAAAATGGTTTGGTTCTAATCCAATGGATGAGAATAAACCAAAGGGTTTGGTTTATATTAAGCGAATGAACCAAAGGTTGGTTGGTTCGTTTTAACTTAAAATAAACCATCATGGTTTGGTTTATTTTAACTTATCTTAATGGAGCGGGTTAACGGGCTTTATGGATATGATCCATTAACCATTAAGAGAATTAGTTCTCTATAAAATAGGGATTAAACCCTAACCCTAAACCTAATCCTTTTTGGCCGCCCAACCTAGTTGCCGCCCACCCTTGGTGATTTCGGCGCCCAACTACAAGCTGCCACCGCCCAGATTTGTGCCGCCGTCCAAGACCCTTGCCGGCGTCCAAGCTCCAGCCGGTGAACCTCCGGCGACCCTCCGGTGATCTCCTATAGGTTCGGCATCAAGGTGAGCTTTTTCTCTCCTTGTTTTGGCCGGCGCCTACTCCTCCACCAAGCTGTCCAGTTTTCTGGACAGCTTCTCCTCCTCTCGTCGGAGCGTTGTTTGGACGACGGTTAGTGCTCCGACAGCGGCTAACTTACCGGGGATTTGATCTCCGGTAATCCTCTGAGGTGGAGGATGAAGGATTCGTCAAACGGTTGACGAACACCTCTCCGGAGAAGCGAGTTTTGAGAACTCGTTTTGGATCCGAATTTAGATTCGGATCGTGATCATCTCTCGATCACGTCGTCTTCAACACGAGGCTAGTAACCCATACGAAGACGAAGCTCGTGACTTAGCGAAGTCATCCCGAGGAGCTCGGCGTGGATACGGATAGAGACGATTCTTACGAGGATCGTTCCGGTTGATGCCGTTCCCGCTACACGTCATACGGAAGGTATAACGTAGTTTAATTTCCTTTTATTGCAAATTTTAATTTACGGTTATGTCTACACTTGTTGTATTAGCATTCATGTGTTGTGTGTGTTGTAATAAATAGGAGTATTTATTATTTTTATTGCTTCCGCTGTGCTCATGTTTGCGAAACATGATCGAACACACACACGCCGCGGTGTCGGAAACCCAACAGTGGTATCAGAGCCCAGGTTGTGTTTCGACATAATCGTAAAATGGTTTTGCGATAGTCATAATGTATTTCTGGAAATTTTCTAATTTTGGAAATTTAGAAGTATTTATGGAAATTTTTCAATTTTGGAAAGTCTAGAAGTATTTATCGAAATCTTCCACTTTTTGAAAGTTGGAAGTATTTATGGAAATTGATATTTTCCATAAATAAAATATTTGATTAGATTCTGGAAATTTGTTTCCTAATTTAATCATGATTTGATTTGGGAAATCAAATCTTAAAATATTTTATTTCCATAAGTAGTTTTAATGATTTAGGAAATTGGTTTCCTAAATAGATTTTCCTTAATCAAATAATTCCATGAATAAAATATGTGATTAGATTTGGAAATTTGTTTCCTAATTTAATTATGATTTGATTTGGAGAATCAAATCTTAAACATATTTTATTTCCATAAATAGTTATGACATATAAGGAAATATATACATGACATAATTGTATGCCATGTAATTGCATTAGATGCATAACATTATGCCATGCGTGTCGTGACATGTAGATGTATGCCATGTATGCCATGCCATGTAGATAATAGTTATTTGCATGCAAAGAGGATGAAACATAAAAACCCTAACTCAATATTAAAGCCTACACCTTCCATTAATATGGTTAGAACCAGAGTTCTGTTTCTTGTTTGGGTTGTTGGACTCACTCCAAGCCCAGCTCGAACCTGAACATGTTCAAATCATTGGAATAGTTTAACTCTAATATGGTAAGAGTCAGAGGTCAATCGTTAGTTTGGGTTGTTGGACTCACTCCAAGCCTAGCTAATTGGTTGAATGCGCTCTAACCATATTAAAACTATTTCGCGATTAATGGGTCGGCTTTAACTTGGAGCATCGATTTGTTGGACTCACTCCAAGGTCGATGTGAAGAGAGGTGAAGTTGGGTGCTATGCATATGATGCATACTTGTTAATGTGTTAACAACCCAATGTATGTGTAAACATTCAATTAGTTGATAGCACATTGTGATAGTTACATATACATGATATGTAATCGGTATACTTGATACCCACCATCATAGCTAAGAATGGCTTGTTGGACTCACTCCAAGGTTGTTCTTATCTATGATGGATATCGACCGATTCGGAGATGGACCTACGATCTCGAAGTGATTTTGGGGTTTTGAATTGAAAAATGAATGGGATTTATAAATGTATATTGATGCATTTTAAAATCATTTTCTCATATATGCTCGTTTTGTATTTCTAGGTCAATAAATTGATCATGACGTCTTTGAATTTGCGCACTATTTTGGATTGAACAAACCGGGCCTAACTTTTGGGTGGCTTAGAAACACGAGAATTGTTCTCAAAGCGGAAAAGCTTGCATATGTCCTTGAAGAGCCTCTTCTGGCCGTCTAAGGGCGATGCAACTCAGACCAAATGTTGGTCTATCGAAGCATGTGGCGGATTAGGCGAGTTGCATCATGCTAAGCGGCGATGGTACAGTGCGAGCGGCATGAGCATATGGATGCTAACACTATGGTCTTCCATCTTCATGAGTTGTTCGATGAGCAAGCGAGATCGAAAGGTTCGAGGTCTCTAGGCTCCTCTTCACCACGAAGATGCAAGAAGGTTACGTCTGTAATGCAGTTTGTGCTAAAGATGAGCGGGTACATCGGCGACTAGCTACCCTCGATTTTGTGATGGATCATGAGTTAAGTATTGACTTAATTCTGCATTGTTTGCCCAAGAGTTTCGCAATTTGTGATGAACTATCGGATGAACAAATTGGAATCCACCATTCGAGCTCCTCAATATCTTTGAAAGTGGAGCCTTACATGAAGCATGAGGAGAAGGCGGTTCTGTTAGTTGATTCCTCAAAGAAAGGTTCTAAGAGGAAGGCAAAAGAACAGAAGAAAGGAAAGAAAAAGGCAAAGAAGGCGGAACCAGCGCAAAAGGGCACTTGCCATCACTGTGGCAAGGAAGGCCCCTGGCGAAGAAACTGCAAGATTTATCTTGAGTCCATGAAGAAGAAGAAGGCATCCGATGCCCCATCCTCTTCAGGTATCTTCGTTATTGATTGTCATTCTATTTCCTTAGACACTTGGGTATTGGATACTGGGTGTAGCTCACATATATGTAATGACATACAGGGGCTAAGGAATAGAAGAAGACTTGTCGGAGAGTCAAATTTGCGAGTTGGCAATGGAGCAAAGGTTGCTGCGGTCGCCATCGGAACTTATTTGCTGAAGCTCCCTAGTGGACTAGTCTTGGAACTGGACAATTGCTATTATGTTCCTTCTCTAATAAAGAACATTGTTTCTATTTCCTTCTTAAATAGAAATGGTTTCCATTTAATGTTCAGTAACAATTGTTGTTATATAACTTTGAATGGCGTACTTTATGGAACTGGAACTTTGAGTAATGGCATTTATACGTTGGACGTATCCAGTGACATTTTCAATATCGAAGCGAGCAACACGCGTGCTCGAAAGGATAATCAAATGGACTCCTATATGTGGCATTGTCGTCTTGGCCATATAAGCAAGAAATGCATGTCCGAATTACACCGATGTAGAATTCTGGAATCGTTTGAATTGGATTCATACGATACATGTGAATCATGCTTAAAAGGCAAGATGACTAAGTTACCTTTTACTGGAAAAGGTGAACGAGTGGGAGAGTTACTAGGTCTAGTACATACTGATGTATGTGGACCCATGTCAACTCAAGCTTTAGGAGGCTATAGCTACTTCATCACCTTCACCGATGATCACTCACGGTTTGGGTATGTGTTCTTGATGAAACACAAGTCTGAAGCCTTTGAAAGGTTCAAAGAATTCAGAAATGAAGTAGAGAAACAACATGACAAAAGTATTAAAATACTTTCCATCGGATCGAGGTGGTGAATACTTAAGTCAAGAGTTTCTTGATTATCTAAGAGACAATGGCATATTGTCTCAATGGACTCCGCCCTATACACCTGACATAATGGTGTATCGAGAGGCATCTTAGGACCTTGTTGGACATGGTCAGTCAATGATGAATCATGCGACTCTTCCCAAGTCCTTTTGGGGTTATGCATGACATTTGTTTACTTGTTAAACAGAATGCCTACCAAGGTAGTCTCTACTACTCCATCTGAGATATGGGCTAGTAAGAAACCTCATGTATCTTACTTGAAGATATGGGGTTGTCACCTTATGTGAAGCGGTTGTCGGACAAAGCTGGATGCTAAGTCGATAAATGTCTATTTATTGGATACCCTAAGGAAACAAGGGGTTACCAATTCTATCATCTGTGGAACAAAGGTGTTTGTTTGAGGCATCTTTGTGTTTCTAGAGAAAGAGTTTCTCTTGCAAGAAAGCGATTGGGAGTGTCGTCGAGCTTGAGGAGGCTCGAGAGACTCAAATAGACATTGATGAGATACACGGTGAAGCACAGCGGTGACAACTCATAGTGATGAGCAATCAATTTGGACCTATTAACACCACATCTTCGTGAGATCTGGTAGAACGCAATATTCTGAGAGATATGGATTTCGTAAGTGAATCGAGCGACGTGTTACTCATTGATGATGAGAGCCTACCAGTTATGAAGAAGTCTTGACAAGTTCGAAAGGGATAAGTGGCTTGGTGCCATGAAGTCGAAATGGATTCCATGTACGAAAACCAAGTTTGGAACTTGGTTGACCCACCTGAAGGCATAAAGCCTATAGGGTGCAAGTGGGTTTTCAAGAAGAAAATCGACATGGATGGTAATGTGATTACCTATAAGGCTAGATTGGTGGCGAAAGGATATCGTCAAAAGCAAGGTGTTGATTATGACGAAACCTATTCGCCTTTAGCTATGCTTAAATCCATTCGGATGCTCCTGGCCATAGCGGCTCATTATGATTATGAGATATGGCAGATGGATGTGAAAACAGCTTTCCTTAAAGGAAACCTGCTCGAGGACGTGTATATGATACAACCTGAGGGTTTCACATCGGTTGATAAAACCAAGGTATGCAAATTGCGACGATCCATTTATGGATTGAAGCAAGCATCTAGGAGTTGGAATATCCGTTTTGATGAGACGATCAAAAAGTTTGATTTCTCATAAAATCCAGACGAACCTTGTGTGTACAAGAAGGTTAATGGGAGTGCAGTCGTATTCCTAGTATTGTATGTCGATGACATACTACTTATAGGAAACGATGTTTCAATCTTACAGTCAGTGAAGGTTTGGTTATCCAAGACATTCTCCATGAAAGACCTGGGAGAAGCAACCTACATCCTCGGGATTAAGATCTACAGAGATAGATCGAAACGGTTGCTTGGTCTTTCGCAGTCTACATATATAGACCGAGTGCTAAAGAGGTTTAGCATGTCGGAATCCAAGAAAGGTTTCCTACCCATCAGGCATGGGGTACACCTTTCGAAGTCTATGTTGTGTCCGCCACGTACATTTGAGAGGATTTGCATGAGTAAGATTCCCTATGCATCCGCAATAGGATCTATCATGTATGCTATGTTATGTCACGAGGCCCGATGTATCGTATGCTCGAGTGTCACGGCGATACCGGTCGATCGAGAATGGATCATTGGGTGGCTGTTAAGACGATCCTTAAGTACTTGAGAAGAACTAAGGATGTGTTCCTAATATATGGAGAAGGGGACATGGTGATACGCGGGTATACAGATGCCAGCTTCCAGACAAACAAGGATGATTCTAGGTCTCAGTCTGGATACGTGTTCACCTTGAATGGGGGCGCAGTGAATGGAAGCAGCAAAGGAAGCGGTTTGGATCAAGAAGTTCGTTCATGAACTTGGTGTGATTCCGGCCATTGTTGAAGCAATACCGGTCTACTGCGACAACAATGGAACAATTGCACAGGCGAAAGAGCCAAGGTCTCATCAACGATCCAAACATGTGCTTCACCGCTATCATCTTATCAGAGAGATCATCAGTAGGAACGAAATACAAATCGAGAAAATTCCCACTGAAAGGAACTTAGCGGATCCTTTGACTAAAGCATTACCTCAAAGTAAGTTTGAGGGTCATGTTGGTGCTTATGGTATTGGATACCGTAGCGATTGGCATTAGGCCAAGTGGGAGTCTGTTAGTAATATATGAGAGATGTCCTAAGACAATCGCCTTATGTATGAACCATTTATATGATAAATGAAGATTCACTATTTGAGTATACATGTTTTATGTATTTGATTGGATCTTAAACTCATTTACTGAATGTCCACGATACGATTCACAGCATGAGAGAATTTGTGATTGGATCACAACTAGTGAGTATCTCTACATGTGTAATTGTGATGTATCGGAATTATCCCTAGTCGATGAATTGATGGATCTGGACACCATCAATTCTGTTGAGACTAGCACGAGGTATACTCCTTGGTGTATCCAAGCAGCTGATTCTCACTGGCTGGAGACATAGTGATGTCCGGAGTTGATCGTGGATGCTAGTTATGGTAACTAGTTCATTGGAGTGACCAGCCGTAAGACTTCATATGGTTCTCTGCATATATAGATATGTCAATGAAGTTCTTACTGTGGCTTAAGTGCGATGTTCCTTTGACTTGCGGTATTCAAGTCATCTTGATCATGGAGACTCATGCTTTGACATCTTAAGCAAACATCTCCGAGGAGATGTGGACCCGGGATGATTGGGTATAAGTCGAAGTGATCGAAGGTGTTTGAATAGCCTATAAAGGATTCACCACTCCTTGCGAGGAGATGTATACCCATGGCCAAAGCATTACATGTTTAGAGTAAGGTACTCTTCGATACATGTGGAGTAACTAGAATCCGTAGGACGAGGAAATGATACTTGGGCTAGGTGTGACGTAGTCAGCCTAGTGGGGACTGACACAATAGACCATGTCCTGAACCAAGTGGGTATAAGATGAGTGAAGGGAATGGGGCACGATTCATTCGAGCTGCTGAAGGGTTTCAGAAATAGTTCTGGATCAACCGTTGATCTTTTCGGCTAATTGGGGATCATGATGTACTACTAGGTGCCACTCATGATCGTTCTACAATTAATGGTTAATTATAGACGGCCAACATAAACCGAGAACCTATTTGGTCACACGCACAACGAGTGTAATCCAAAGGATTTAAAACGAGCTTGAGAATGGGATTCTCAGACTGAGAGAAACTATGTTTGGTTGGACCAAACATAAAGCGAGCATGAAATTGTTTCAGTCGCAATGGAAGCGTGGATGGGCCGTGTCTTATGAAGACATAATGGATGGACCAAAATGGTTTGGTTCTAATCCAATGGATGAGAATAAACCAAAGGGTTTGGTTTATATTAAGCGAATGAACCAAAGGTTGGTTCGGTTCGTTTTAACTTAAAATAAACCATCATGGTTTGGTTTATTTTAACTTATCTTAATGGAGCGGGTTAACGGGCTTTATGGATATGATCCATTAACCATTAAGAGAATTAGTTCTCTATAAAATAGGGATTAAACCCTAACCCTAAACCTAATCCTTTTTGGCCGCCCAACCTAGTTGCCGCCCACCCTTGGTGATTTCGGCGCCCAACTACAAGCTGCCACCGCCCAGCTTTGTGCCGCCGTCCAAGACCCTTGCCGGCGTCCAAGCTCCAGCCGGTGAACCTCCGGCGACCCTCCGGTGATCTCCTATAGGTTCGGCATCAAGGTGAGCTTTTTCTCTCCTTGTTTTGGCCGGCGCCTACTCCTCCACCAAGCTGTCCAGTTTTCTGGACAGCTTCTCCTCCTCTCGTCGGAGCGTCGTTGGACGACGGTTAGTGCTCCGACAGCGGCTAACTTACCGGGGATTTGATCTCCGGTAATCCTCTGAGGTGGAGGACGAAGGATTCGTCAAACGGTTGACGAACACCTCTCCGGAGAAGCGAGTTTTGAGAACTCGTTTTGGATCCGAATTTGGATTCGGATCGTGATCATCTCTCGATCACGTCGTCTTCAACACGAGGCTAGTAACCCATACGAAGACGAAGCTCGTGACTTAGCGAAGTCATCCCGAGGAGCTCGGCGTGGATACGGATAGAGACGATTCTTACGAGGATCGTTCCGGTTGATGCCGTTCCCGCTACACGTCATACGGAAGGTATAACGTAGTTTAATTTTCTTTTATTGCAAATTTTAATTTACAGTTATGTCTACACTTGTTGTAATAGCATTCGTGTGTTGTGTGTGTTGTAATAAATAGGAGTATTTATTATTTTTATTGCTTCCGCTGTGCTCATGTTTGTGAAACATGATCGAACACACACACGCCGCGGTGCTGGAAACCCAACAGGGCGACACTCGAGTGACTTCGGAGGGAGCTGAAGGAATCGAGTGGAAGGCCGGAAGTGAAAGCAACACAGTAAGTATCAAGGTAAGCTCGTGTGTGTGCGAGTGTAAGTGAGTTCGTATCCTCTTTACGGGGATAGACTTAAGCGTAGATCCGACCCAAGACATCCCATCGATGGTCTAGGTTGAGATCGGACTGTCGGAGGCTGTCAAAATAATATTATTGTTTAGCTAACTTATCATTTTAGCTAGCATCGACGATCGCCACTTGGAGGACTCATTCACGCCAATTAGTCGATCGTCGTGGTCAACATTCGATCGATCATCAGATGATGGCTATCACGATCGATGGTCAAGGATCGCCTTATCACCTCATTTCAAGGGGATTGATGTTCAATTGTGATTGGCTAAAGTTCCTCTCGAAAAGGGGCTCAAAGGCTATAAAAGGAGGGCCTATTATAGGGTTTCATCATCAATTCTAAGCTTCCAAAAGCCTCCGCCAAGCTATAACTTTTCGACAACGAAGTGCTTCTTCTCCGACGTCTAGGTTTTAATTGCTTTTATTTTGTTATGTCGGTTTAAGTTTTTATTTCAGTTCATTACTGTACTTTCTCGAAGCTTTTATCGTAACGAGGAGAGGGGGAGTGTCCCTCTACCTTAAGCTTTGTGTTTTATTTGTATCGATTAACTCCTACCTCTAATGAGGAGGAGTTCTTTAGTGTTTTTGCCCTCCGTATGTGGTCAAGGACCACTAGGGCCTTGGAGTAGTAGCCGAAGGATACAAACCAAGTAAAAAACATTTGTCTCCTTTTATTTATCACTTATCTTTTCGCTACAATTCATTGTCTACTCGGGTTTTAATGAACGAACGAAAAGAAAAGAAAAAAAGGTTTTATCTCTATTCACCCCCCCTCTAGCGATCTGCTTCGATCCAACATCTATCCTCAACTTGGCAATTTGAAGTCTTTGAGTCAACTTGCTCCTTAAGTACTTAGACTTCCTTAAGAAGTAAGTCTACTCAATTCTCGAAATTAGCTAACATCCTACCTAGGCATGCTATTATGTTATACAATTTATCTTCTAATAGAGAAGTTACCTCGTCTGGTCCTTCAAAAACTCAGACTTGGACTCGGACTCAAAACTTGATTCAGCCTCGGACTCATCTTCGGCCATGAAAGCTACGAAGCTCCTCTTCGGTTCATCTGCATCTGACTCCTCTGAAGATGACTCGTCCCAAGTTGCCTTTAGTGTCTTCTTCTTCTTTTCCTTTTAAGGCTTTTCTTCCTTTTTTAGGTTTGCGCATTCCGACTTGTAGCGACCCTTCCCATTGCACTTGTAGTAGGTGACTTCCGATCTAGGTCTTGGTTTGTTGTCAACCACCTTTTGACATCTTTCTTTGTGAACCTCTTTTTGCAGTTGAACATCTTCCGGACCACATTGACGATCTCTTCCTCTCCATTTAGGTCCAACTCCGACTCATCTTCGGACTCACTCTTGGTTTTCTTTCCTTTTTCTTTTTTAGTCAATCCTACCACTAAAGTTATACCATTCTCGATTTGACCTGAGTTAGCTTGTTCGTGTAGTTTAAGTTCACAAAACAATTCATTTAACTTAGTTATGGAAAGATCCCTGGAGACCTTATAGGCATCGACTTGGATGCCCATAAGGCGTTTCGAGGAAATGTCTTAAGGGTGTACCTAATTATGTCCCTATTTTCAATTTAATGACCTATTAGGTGTAATCCATTTAATATGTCTTTTATCCTAGTGTGTAGTTGAGTCGCACTTTCATTTTCAAATATTTGACAATTAAATAATTTATTAAGTAACATGTCTCTTTTAGCTATCCTAGTATCATTAGTGCCTTCATGTAATTCTATTAGTTTATCCCAAAGTTCCTTAGAGTTTTCAAAGGGTCCAACTCTATTAAGCTCTTCTTTGATTAGTCCGCATTGCAAGGTGTTAAAGGCCTTATAATCAAATTGAGCTCTTTTTCTAATATCCACTGTCCATTTCTCTGGATCACCAGAGTCATCTACCAGAGAAATAAACCCTTTTCAAATTGAAAACCAAACTTCTAAGTCAGTTTTCAAGAAACACTCCATTCGCCGCTTCCAATAGCTAAAGTCCTCTCCGTTAAAGAGAAGAGGGTGAACAGTGCTATAACCCTCTAAGTGTGATATTTTTATTTTAAAAATTTACAGAATATTTATGTAACACCCACCCCCCCCTCTTCTTACACTAGTAAAGGAGGTGTTACCATCATACTTTATCTTACTCTTTGCGTGATCAGGTAAAACATGACTCAATCATTCCATAAACTCACTTACACTATTTATGAATTAACTAATACCTGATTTAAAACATAAGAGTGTCAATAACCCATAACAAGATCTAAACATGATTTCTAACCAAGTATCATAATTCAAACTCTTAACTTGAAACAGCGGAAGCTAAAGAAATAGGTCAACTACATTGGCATGTTGACACAGGGATATTACGCAAGTTCTTAACATATCTAAGCATGCACCTTCGCTAGGGTTCTAAAATAAAACTTCTTAAGTAACTCAACCTCATGCATGGAGATAGTAATGATATGCATCTTTGACATAAAGATAAACGTAACCAACAATACTGACATCAACACTAGCACCTAACATGAACACTAGCACATAACATAAACACTAGCACCCTAGCAAGTTCAAGGGTCTTAGCATAGCATAATACTAGTAAGTTCGACATTATTAGACACAACATAATCAAACACATAACATGAACACTAGCACACTAGAACACTAACAAGTTCGAGGGTCTTAACATAACATAATACTAGCAAGTGCAGGATCATAATCCACCGTTCCACCGCCACACATACCAAGCACCTCATCCGCTGCCCCCTCTTACTCAAGCCTTGCTTTACCCTTATCTGCAGTATAAGTAATACAAACTATAAGCAATGAAGCTTAGTAAGTACCTCCTATTCTCACAATATATCGCATTAAGAAAACATGCTATTAGAATACTTGCATGCAACATATGCTCATACTGGCCATTAAGAAAATTTTGCATTAACCATTTAGAAACACTTGTACATAACCCAATGGTTCAACTTGAAATGCATGAACTTTCTATATTAAACATTTAGAAACACTTGTACATAACACAAGGGTTCAACTTAAATGCATGAACTTGAAATACACAACTTGCAATACATGCTCCTTAAATATACTTCGCTTGTAGAAACATGCACATGAGATATACGTAAACTTGTAACCTTGGTGCTTTGGTTAACTTTAGAAACAATATATACATATATACTTTAAAATACTAATCACCTTGTTTGGGCAGCCCGACATAGTACCAATTTGCGTGCAACCCTAATAGAATTTGGGGTAGCTAGCCACCGAATTTATTAGGGCAACTTACTAAGGGCGGTCTAGGGCTCGTGGGCGATCTAAGGGCCCGGTACATGCCACTTTAAAGTAAAATACTTTCTTTATATATGACTTACTAATTCTTGCCATTTATCAAACATTTAACATGATCATACTCCCAAAACCCATATAGGAAGCATTTCAAGACATTTAATCATGTTCTTTGTCCCCAAAACTCATAGGGGAAGCATCTTTGCAATCTTATGTCTTGCTTCAACATGAAATATACCTATAAATATATATGACCTGCTGATTTTGTCATTTAACCAACATGTAACATGCTCATACTCCCAAAACCCATATAGGAAGCATTTCAAGATATTTAATCATGCTCTTTGTCCCCAAAACTCATAGGGGAAGCATCTTTGCGATCTTATGTCTTTCTTCAACATGAAATATACCTATAAATATATATGACCTATTGATTTTGTCATTTAACCAACATGTAACATGCTTATACTCCCAAAACCCATATAGGAGGCATTTCAAGACATTTAATCATGCTCTTTGTCCCTAAAACTCGTAGGGGAAGCATCTTTGCGATCTTATGTCTTGCTTCAACATGAAATATATCTATAAATGTATATGACCTACTGATTTTTCCATTTAACCAACATGTAACATGCTCATACTCCCAAAACCCATATAGGAAGCATTTCAAGACATTTAATCATGCTCTTTGTCCCCAAAACTCATAGGGGAAGCATCTTTGCGATCTTATGCCTTGTTTCAACATGAAATATACCTATAAATATATATGACCTACTGATTTTGTCATTTAACCAACATGTAACATGCTCATACTCCCAAAACCCATATAGGAAGCATTTCAAGATATTTAATCATGCTCTTTATCCCCAAAACTCGTAGGGGAAGCATCTTTCCGATCTTATGTCTTGATTCAACATGAAATATACCTATAAATATATATATGACCTACTGATTTTGTCATTTAACCAACATGTAACATGCTCATACTCCCAAAACCCATCTAGGAAGCATTTCAAGATATTTAATCATGCTATTTGTTCCCAAAACTTGTAGGGAAAGCATGCTAGATCAAATTAAGGACTTAGAAGAAAAATTAGAAAAAGCATGATTAAATATTAATGATGATATTTCTTTTAGCCTAAATAATGCATGCTCACATGAATATATGTCATTTAATGTTAGTGATGCATGTATGGATGAAAATAGGGTCCTAAGGAAAAAGGTAGACCACTTGACCAAGGCCCTAGAAAAATTCACTATTGGCTCTAACACCCTCAACATGATTATAGGGAGCCAAAGAGCTAGTTTTAACAAGAAAGGCCTAGGATATAATGAAAAGAAAAATGAAAAGACTTATAAATGCTTAATTGCTAGGGGTCAAGATAAAAAGAAAACAATAGCTAGAAAATGGATCCCTAAGGAATTTTTAGTGAATCCAATAGGAAAGAACTTATTTTGGGTTCCTAAATCCATCCTCAAGGGTTAGGAAAACCCTAGGATAGTCAACCATAAGGATTTCATCTATATCATATTTTGGTTGACTTAGGATGGTGGACTTCATTTTTAGAAAAAGTGTTGGGTGATGATAATGTGCCCATAAATTGATAATAATGCTTAAATCATGATAGTTAATGTAATTGCTATATATGTTTGCAATCATGATTTATGATCTTGATATTTGGCACATAATCATGGGCAAAAGGTTGAAATCATGCTTTAGGTGATATTTGACTATTATCATGTTTCATACCTAATGCATGATTACAATTTCATAATACATTTGTTTCATGATCATAATATGAAATTCATACATATATATTTTTATGATCATGTGGGATATTAGGATGATACTTAACCATGGGTAGAAATGCATGAAATTAATGGTTAAGTATATACAAATACCTTTAGGATGCATCTCACACTCACCATAGGCTACCTTGATTGAAAACTTAGCATGAGTGAGATGTTAGGATGATACAAATGTTCACTAATGCCTATGGCATTTAGATGATCATTTAAGGTATCAAAATAGCAATAATAGACCAATCATGGGGAAGACTTATGTTTAATTCATAGACATATTGCCCAAAGATCATGGTTGTATATTTCATATGTTTTCAAAACAATTTCTTACTTTAAAATCAGAGTGTTCATGTTTTGAAACAATTTGAAGCAAAACTAGGTGTTAAACTTGATACTAACTTGATTAAAAACCTAGTTACTTTTGAAACTTTTGGATTTTTGGAAAATACTTGAAAATATAATGATTTTTCATGGACAACTATTTTTCATTGATAAATATACTTACAAGAAATATGTTCCCCAAAATTTCATGATTTTTCAAATTTTATAGATTTTCTAATGCATTTCTGAAATCCACCCTCAAAACCTGAAAAACCCAAAATGCATGTGCCAGTCGACTGGTAGTCTGAACCAGTCGACTGGTAGTCTGATAACATGCCCAGTAGCTTCTTTTATCCAATTTTAAGGCATGTTTTGGTTTTTGTTTCCCTCTAAACTTGATGTCATACTTGTATAAACCTTGTTTAATATTTTTGATGGTGTCAAAGGGGGAGAAATGTATATGTTTAAGTAAGGGGGAATTATATTTAGGGGGAGTTTCATGTATTAAGGGGGAGAGTTGCTAATCATGTTATTTACATGCTTTCTTTCCTTAATATTTTATCAAATATTTTTACCTAACTTAAACGGATTGCCACACATTAAAAAGGGGGAGATTGTTAGGGCAATCAACCCGTGATATGGTTTTGATGTGTGTGGCAAAGGGTTTAAGTTAGGTTGTTATTGTGATTTGATATGTGCATTGGAGTCTTGCAGGACTTAGTAATTCGCACATGGAGCCTTGGCGAGTTTCACCTCTCATGACTCGGTCCTTGAGTCGGTGAAGGATGGCTTTGTGGAAGCCGTGCGCTTGGAGCATCCGAGGGACCGCCGGACGAGGAGCTTGGAGTGAAGCTGGAGGAAGTAGACTTTAGGGCGAGACGCGAAGGATGGTGCTGCAGAGCCATGCGCTTGGCGCATCCAAGGGACGTGGCTGGACGAAGATAACTTCAAAGGCGAGGGATGAGAGTGAGCGAATGTAACCCGGGAAGGGGTAGCGCTCTTAGGTGAAACTTGGCCATTTGGCTAAGTGTCAGATGAGATTTCCCAACATCAGTCGACTGCCATGGAATGACAGTCGACTGCTCTGAGTCAAATGGGGTTCGACTGGTATCCGACTGATAGGTTTTGGCCCAGCAGTCGACTGCCATGGAATGACAGTCGATTAGCAGACCATTAGTCGACTGCCATGGAATGACAGTCGACTGATGGAGGCAGTGTCGGGCACAGAATGGAGTCGAGCTCGTGAGCACTCGACTGATGGTCCATCAGTCGACTGATGGTAAGATCAGTCGACTGATGATGTTGTCGTTGGATGAAATCCAACGTGGAAAGCAGCCGTTATTGGGAAACGGCTACAGGACCAGTCGACTGATAGGGACATTAGTCGACTGCTCCTATGTCAACGGGAAGAAACCCTCTTCCTCTATAAAGGGGAAGGGTGTGGGGCTTTGGGGACCTAATGCTTCAACTCATAACATCTCCCAAAGTGATCTAAGGGGTTTTCCACTCTTCTACTTGTGTTAATTCTCATTATATTGTAAGAAGAGGGATTGTAAAGAGGTTACCTCCACCTAGCTTGGTGCAAAGGAGAGATCTAGTGGATTTGGCAAAGGAGTGATTCACCTTGGACGAATCGGGATCGTGGATTAGCGACGTAGCCGTGAACCACATTATATTCTCTTGTTAGCATTGTTTTTATCTTTGCATTGTTTATTTGCTTGTTTAGTTTTGTTTCCATTGCGCTCATTATATTTGTAGACAAGCGAATTCCACCATCGAACAATAGAGGGCTATTCACCCTCCTCTAGCTGGCCAACACACACCGATCGATCCCCTACATACCATACCTATAAATCTGAACACACCCATATAATCTGATCAAAACCTATAATCTTAACAAAACATAGGAAAAGAAGCTAGATACAACAATCGAATAGCTACTTATACTGCAGGTGAGAAATACTTACATTCTCTCGCTATCTTACTAATATACCGCTAGGGTTTTTGTGAGATGAAGACCTTCTCTTGTTCCTTACCCTTGGGAGTGATCCTCTAGCATATATTAAGCTTGTGAGAAAATCCCCTTGAAGCCCTGTCAAGGACACCAAAACAAGGGACCTTAGGGTTTCAGATGGGGAGGGAGAAAGGAGGAGTAGTTTCGGTGGAGTTGGATCTTCTAGCAATACCAAGACTTGTGAGAAACTCCTCTTGAAAACCCCTCTTAAGAATCCCAACACAAGAAACCCTAGAGCTTTGGATGGAAGAGGGAGGAAGAAGGATGGAGGTCTCGGCCAAGAATGAGGGGAGGAAGAAGGAAGAAGGAAAAGATGAGGTTTGATTCTTCCTTCTCTTTTTAATCTCCTCTTTAATACCTAGGAAGATGAACACTCTTCATCCTCTCATGGGGAGATGAACCAACTCCTCATCTTCCCATTTACATATTCTTTGTATATTCTTTATATATCCTACCCAAGAATCATCCTATGGTCTAGTGGTATCAAGGTTATCTCACAATTAGGAGGTTCATGGTTGAAATCCTAGCTATAACGAACCATATTTTATTTTTATTTTTATTTTATTTTATTTTATTTTATTTTTCGGGCGTTACAATTTATTATTTTAAAAATATTTCTAGAGTTACAAGAATAGAGTAAGATTACACTATTGCAAAAAATTTAACTTATACTACAACAATATGGACAAGTATTAGAAAAATTATTCTAGTGCAAAAAATTAAAACAAATGCAAAAATAATTAAAGAAAATTTTCTAATTTACTCTCGTTGGTGGTTTCACTAGAATTGGAGCATCCCTTGCTTTGATACCAATTGTAGGATCGAGTTCTACCGAGAGAGGGGGGGAATCTCGGAGAATACAAATTTTCTTTATCTTTTATAAAACTATTCTTTTTCTTTTGAAAACTTAGAGAAATTTGTTGCGGAAATAAAGTAAATATCACAAGATGGTTTACTTGGTTCACAATTCGAGCCGGGTTGCTATTCCAAGTCCCGCGACTCTTCGAGAGTCGCCTCGATAGGAAATCCACTAAAAGACCCTTCGACTCGAGAACTCTCGACTCTGGAGGGGGTCACTTTTTACAAGAAATAAAGTTAGATAACAATATACCTTCCCTTTAGAAATGAAGTACAAAAGATAAATGAAAGCTATAAATATACCGACACTTATGCAAATGTAAATGAAGCTCATAGTGTCGGCGAATGGTTGAAGCTTTGGCATCATGAAGCTTTTGCGGACGAGGAATGAGAACAACAACAATTCGGAGTAGTGGGATTCTTATTTTCGGAGTGGTCCTCCATTTATTTTATAAGCATTTTCTAGTCAACTGGAACACTCTCCAATCGACTCAAAATTAGCTTGTCGATTTGGTATTTTGGCTTTTTCAGTGGACTGGACCAAGTCCAGTCGACTCCAGGTCACCTAGCTTCGCTCTTCTGGAGTTTAGGAAATTTCCTATCCCAGTCGACTGGAATACTTGCCATCTCAGTTGCATTATATCCGGTCAATCACTAGTCTGGGTTGCCAACTTGGCATCCTAGTCGACTGGAACCTACCTAGTCGACTAGGTATGAATCGACTGGAAACCACCAGTCTCCTGGATACCTACAAAACCATATTAGCACAATATATAGTATAATATTTCATGGCAGTAGTAATACTGCCCGATCTTGACTTCTGAGTCTAACATGGACCCTCTCTCGGATCAACACCTAGCTTTATCCCCACCTGAGGACTCGGCCTCACCTTTTCACTCGAGGCTTACCTACTGGTTGTCCTGCCAAACTTACCTCAATTAACATCCAATCTGATCCACCAGGGCTTCATACCGGTTGTCCGATCTCCCTAACCCAGCTGGACTTCCTGTCGGTTGTCCAGTCTCCCTGACCTAGTCGATCTTCTACCAGATGTCTGACCCACACAACCCATCTGGACTTCCTACATGGTGTCTGGTTCTCCTGATCTTTCAAGTCTTCTACCTAATATCTGGTCAACACGACCTACTAAAACTTTCTGTTAAGTCTGCACACTTAACTCCATGTTATATCACAAGATGATCCTAACTTTAACTATGGTTCATACATCAAAACTAAGGAGTGATGCTTTCTGTACCAACAAAGATGAATGGCTATATTGAGCGGTTGGGATCACTAGGGTTTATCATGGACCATGAATTAAGTTTTGACTTAATCTACATAGTTTGACTGATAGCTATTCACAATTTGTGATGAATTATCAGATGAACAAGATAGAGTCCGCGATACCAAAACTTATCAATATGCTCAAAATAGTGGAGTCATCTGTTGCTAAAGAACAAAAGACAGTGATGTTGGTTGACTCCTCAAAGAAAGGTTCTAAGATGAAGTCAAAATCTGTAGCTAAAGGGAAGAAAAAGACAAAGAAGGAAGAATCAACTCCCAACCATTGTGGCAAGGATTGACATTGGAAGAGAAACTGCAAGCAGTATCTGGAGTCACTGAAGCAGAAGAGGGCATCTAATGCCCAACCTACTTCAGGTATATACATTATTGAATGTCATACTATTTCTTTGGACACTTAGGTATTAGATACTGGGTGTAGATCACATATATGTAATGATATATAGGGGCTAAGGAACAGAAGAAGATTGGTTTAAGAGAGAAGCAAGTCTAAGGGTTGGCAATAGAGCAAAGGTTGCTGCTGTAGCCAAAGGAACTTATATGTTGCAACTCCCTACGTGACTAGTTTTAGAGTTGGATGATTGTTTTTATATTCCTGCATTAATAAAGAACATTGTTTATATTTCATGTTTGAATAAGAAAGATTATCATTTGACATTTAGTAATAATTGATCTTACGTTACGTTAAATTGTGTTCTTTATGCTACTGGAAAGTTGAATAATGGAATCTACACATTAGATACATCCAACGAGATATTCGATATTGAATCAAATGGACAATGCGCTAAGTTATATAATCAATTAACCTCGTAGTTATAACATTATCGTCATGGTCATATAAGCAAAGATTGCATGTCTAAACTGCATAAGCTTGACATTTTGGAGTTTTGTGAATCAGATTCATTAGACATATGTGCTTCATGCTTAAAAGGAAAGATAACTAAGTTATCTTTTAATGGAAAAGGTGAACGGGCAATTGAGGTATTGGGCCTTATACATATCGATGTATGTGGACCAATGTCAATTCATGCCATAGGAGGTTATAGCTACTTCGTTACCTTTATCGATGATCACTCATGACATGAGTATTTGTATCTATTAAGATACAAATCTGAAGTCTTTGAAAAGTTTAAAGATTTCAGAAATGAAGTAGAAAAATAACTTGGGAAATGTATTAAAGTACTTCAATCAGATCAAGGTGGTGAATACTTATGCCAAGAGTTTTAAGATTATCTAAGGGGCAATGACATCTTATCCTAAAGGACTCCACCTTACACGCTACAACATAATAGTGTGGCTGAAAGGCGAAATTGAACCTTGTTGGACATGGTTAGGTTAATGATGCAGCATGCAAGTCTTCTAAAGTCCTTTTAGAGTTATGCACTTGAGATCATTGTTTACTTGTTAAACAAAGTCCCAACTAAGGTAGTCTATACTACTCCATATGAGGTATGAAAAAGTAGAAAACCTCATTTATCTTACTTGAAGATATGAGATTGTCCTGCTTATGGGAAGAGGATAGTATCGGACAAGCTAGAGGCTAAGTTTGATAAGTATCTATTTATTGGTTACCCTAAGGAAATGAGGGGTTACCAATTCTATCTCATTCCTTGGAACAAAAGATGTTTGTTTCAAGGCATGCTGTATTTCTAGAGAAGAAGTTTCTCTTACAGGAAAACAGTGGGAGTGAGGTTGAACTAAGAGTAGTTCAAGAGACTTCGGTAAACACAGAAAAGATGTCTAGTTAAGAACCACAACTAATTACTCATTCAAATGAGGTGATAATTGAACCTAATGATACACCACCTCCTCGTAGATCTAGTAGGACACATAGGATTCCCAAGAGATATGGATTTCTCATATATGAATCTAACGACATGTTGCTCATTGAGGATGACGAACCTACTAGTTACGAAGAGGTTCTAAATAGTTCAGATAAGGATAGATGGCTAACAACCATGAAATCATAAATGGATTTCATTTATGAAATTCAAGTTTGGTACTTAGTAGACCCACCCGAAGGCATAATGCCTATAGGGTGCAAATTGTGTTTTCAAGAAGAAAACTGACATGAATGATAATGTTATTACCTATACAGCTAGATTAGTGGAAAAGGCTATCGTCAAAGACAAAGTGTTGACTATGACGAAACCTTTTCACCAGTAGCTATGCGTAAACCCATTCGGATACTTCTGGCCATAGCAACTCATTTTGATCATGAGATATGACATATGAATGTGAAAATAGCTTTCCTTAACAGAAATCTGTCTACAAATATATATATGATATAACTTGAGGGTTTCACATCTATTGACAAGAATAAAGTATGCAAGCTTCAACGATCCATTTATGGATTGAAGCAAGCATCCAGGAGTTGGAATATCCATTTTGATGAGGCAATCAAACTGTTTGATTTCTCACAAAATCTTGAGGAGCTCTCTGTGTATAAGAAGGTTAGTGGGAGTGCGATCATGTTCCTAGTATTGTATGTCGATGATATATTAATCATAGGAAACGATATTCCTTTTTTGCAAACAGTTAAGATCTAGTTGTCCAAAACATTCTCCATGAACTACATGGGTGAAGCAACATATATCTTGGGGATTAAGATCTATAGAGATAGATCGAATCGGTTACTTGGTTTTTTACAATCTATATACATAGATAAAGTTCTAAAACAATTTAGCATGGAAGAATCCAAGAAAGCTTTCATTCCCATGAGACATAGGATTCGCCTTTCTAAGTCTATGTGCTCATGCACAGAAGATGAGGGGATTCTCATGACTCAGATCTCGTATGCGTCAGCTATAGGATTGATCATGTATGTTGTATTATGTACGAGGCTTGATGTATCGTACACTTTGAGTGTTACAAGTAGATACCAGTCATATCCTAGTATGGATCATTAGGTGGCTGTCAAGGCAATCCTTAAGTACTTGAGAAAGACTAAAGATTTGTTCTTGGTATATGAAGGAGGTGATATGGTAGTAAGTGGATATATTAATGCTAGCTTCCAAATGGATAAGGATGATTCCAAATCCCAGTCTGAATACATATTCATCTTGAATGGAGGTGCGGTGAGTTGGAAAAGTTCCAAACAAGACACCGTTGCTGATTTTACCATGGAGGTAGAGTACATTACAACTTTGGAAGCAGCAAATGAGGGGGTATGGATCAAGAAGTTCATTACTGAACTTGGAGTTATTCTGAGCATTGTTGAAGCATTGCTGGTTTACTACGATGACAATGGTGTCATTGCACATGTGAAGGAACCACAGTCTCATCAGCGATCCAAGCACGTAGTTCACCATTACCATATGATCAGAGAGATTATACGTAGAAGAGATGTACAAATAGAGAGAGTTCCTACCAATAGGAATCTAATAGATCTCTTGACAAAGCCTCTTCCTAAAAAAAAATTCGAGAGGCATATAGAGGCCTATGGTATTATATACAAAGGCGATTGGTTGTAGGTCATGTGGGAGTATGATATAAATGAGAGGTGTCCTAAGGCAATCACCTTAGAAGTTATTAATACAATTCACTATTTGAGTATACATTGTCTATGTATTTGATTATATCTTAAACTTATCTACTGAAGTCCACAAATACGATACATAGTATGAGAGAAATTGTGATTGGATCACAATTAGTGGGTATCTTATTATGTGTAAATATGCAAGTATTGAAACTATCCCTAGTTGATGAATTAATGAGATTATACATCATCAATCCTGTGAGACTAGCACATGTTATGCTCCTTGGTTTATCCAAGCATTTGGTACTCACTGAATTGAATCATAGGGATGCCGAGAGTGAACATGTGTATGCTAGTTAAGTAACTATTTCATTGGAGTGACCTGCTATGAGACTTCATATGGTTCTTTATGTTATTGAAGATCTCATTGCAGCTCGAGTGCGAGATTCCTTAGACTTGAGGTATTCAAGTCATCTTGATCATGGTGCCTTATACTTTGACTTCTTAGTAGCCATCTCCATAGGAGGTGTAACTCCGAATTGATTGGGTATAAGTCAAAGTGATCGAAGATATTTGAAAAGCCCAAAGAGGATTCACCACTCCTTATATAAAGGAGATGTATACCCTAGTCCTTTTGTCAAGTTTATTACTCAGAAATCTCTGGCCAGAGCAAGGATGTTAAGATGATAGTCTTCTTGGGAACATATAAGAGTAACTTGAAGTTGTAGGACAAGGAACACTAACTTGAGCTAGGTGTGACATAGTCAGCCTAGTGGGGACGAGCACATAGACCATGTCTTGAATCAAGTGGGTATAGGATGAGTGAAAGGAACAAGGCACAAAGTTATTGTAGCTGTTGAAGGGTTCAGAAATGTTCTGGAATCGATTTAGACTTTTCAGTCAATTGAGAGTCAGATGTACTGCTAGGTGCCACTCATGATCTATTCATAATTAAGGGGTTAATTATAAATGACCAACATAGCCGAGAACCTATTGGGTCACACGTTGTACTGGTGATCTCGAGATATAAAACAATTCTGAGAATGATATTCCCAATGAGAGGATATATTTGGTTAGAGTAGGCAAAGAAGGTGTGAAACAGAGGCTATGGAACCTCCTATGACCATGCCGGGGCTTGCATGGTCTTATTACACTTAAACGAAGTTAAACGGATGATATAGTACTTCACACGACCATGCTTATTCAGGCATGGGCCGTGCCTAGCTCTGGCGGGAAAGGCCAGGGCTAAAGTTGTGCCTAGCAGAACACATGACCTTGTCATGTGTCCAGGCATGGCCAGGCTATGTGTATGACACACGGTCGTGTAACGGGCAGTCGATTTATAATGTGCACTCGTATGAAAATTTCCTGGGTATTCTTACCTTAATTATGAGATAATTATGGTAAGATGGATTCTGTTTAAGCCTCCTAAGATGCCCTAATCAAGAGATCTATAAATAGATCCCTTGTTAATCATTGGAGAAAATCTTAGTTTTTCTTTCTTGGTAGTTGTATTTTCCTCTTTCTACCTCTCTCGTCTCCTCCGGTTGGCTAGCACCAATCGGAGACGAAGGTTTGCTACTTGAGGAGTTATCTCAGGTGATCTCGGCATGGATACTAATATAAGCAAGACCCGTTGGTCTTGCTCTTGGTTTCTACGGATTCGAAAAAGAATTCTTGGCCCCCAGGGGATGTCTGGGAGGAAATAAAAATCATTTTATTTACATCTTTCTGTTGCACATGCTCCTAGCATCCTTCCAACATAACCTTCGTCATCAGTAGACACAAAAACATTTTGTGCTCTGCTACAATAACACTAGTCGACTATCCAACAACATTAGCCAATTGGTCTCTATCAGTCGAGTTGTCAATTGAATTCTGATCTCACAGTTTGCTCGTGTTGGGGATCTTGTTAAGGCTAGAGGGGGTGAATAGCCCTTCTTTGATTCTTTTCTCCTATAGAATCGTTTACTATCGAGAGAGGGGGAGGGGTGAATCTCGGTGTTCACAATAATTTTATTTTATTTAAATTTTTTTTTAATCAAAACCAAGAGTTATGTAGCGGAAATGTAAATAAAGTAAAGTGCACAAGTTCTTTTTACTTGGTTCACAACCCTTGCTAGGTTGCTACTCCATGGCCCATGACTCTTCTAGAGTTATTTCGATGGAAAATTCACTAAAAGACCCTTCGACTTGAAAACTCTCAACTTCAGAGGGGTTCTCTTTTTACAAAGATTATAGAGAAAGGTACAAGCTACCTCTCCTCTTGAATTTCAGTACAAATAAGAGAAAATGAAAGTGAAAATACAAATATACTGACACTAAAATGTATGAGATTTGAGCTCGATTGTTGGCGTTGGAAAGTGGTGGCATAACATAGCTTTCATAGGCAATGGATGCAAGAGAAACACTTCATTAGTTGTAAGAATTCATATTTTGGAGTTGGCCCTTCATTTCTTTTATATGCATTTTACAGTCGATTGGAACACCCTCCAATCCACTCCAAATTAGCCCGTCAATTTAGTATTTTAGGCTTTCCAGTCGACTGGACCTAGTCCTATTGACTCTAAGTTGGCTGGCTCTGTTCCTCCATTGTTCGGAAAATTTCCTATCCCAATCAACTAAAATACTTGCCATCTCTATCGCACGATCTCCAGTCGATCACTAGTCTGCCTTGCCATCTCGACATCCCAATCAACTAGGTTTGAGTTGACTAGAAACATTTTAGTCGCCTGCATACTTGCAAGATGAGATTAGAAATACACAATATGAATTGACAGTAGTAATACTGCTCGATATCGAATTCTTAGTCCAACGCGGACTATCCATCAGATCGACACATATCTTGTCCTCTTATAAAGGACTCAACCTCACCTCTCCACTTGAGGCTTACCTACCGGACTTACCTTGCTTGACATCCGATTTGACCCACCAAGTCTTCATGTCAGCTGTCCGGTCTTCTTGATCTAGCTGGACTTCCTGTTGGTTGTCTAGTCTCCTAACCCAATCGGTCTTCTACCAGATGTCCAATCCACATGACCCATCTAAACTTTTTGCCTGGTGTCCAGTCCTCCTGATCTATCAATCTTCTACTTAGTATCCGGTCAATATGACCTACTAGAACTTTTTGTTAAGTTTGTATACTTAACTGTATGTTAGATCACAAGCTAATCCTAACTTTAACTATGGTTCATACATCAATACTAAGGAGTGGTGCCTTATGCACCAACAATCTCTCCCTTTTTGATATATGACAATGCATTGGTTAAAGTTAAGAGAATCGATATATCAATTTGCATTGTGTTACAAGTTCAAAATGTACCATTAAGTTCATATGCAATGCATCAAGATTGAAGTTTAAGTTCATATGTAATGCATGAAGTCATGAAATACATTCTTAATTGAAGGTAGGAAACTTTGCTTCCCACTTCAACTCGGTCGCTTGTTCATGGCGATCCCGTCTATGTCCCCAGATTAAAAAATTAATCCTTGACATAGAGGGATTACCCAAGCAACCGTTCCATCGTTGTGCTATTCGATTAGAGTAGTCACTTGAACAAACTTGTTGTTCAAGCAACCAACTTCTATTATTCGAATAGCCGCGGAATAGACGATGTACGGATCACCGGTTTTTGCGTTTGTATTCGGGGTCCAAGTAAATTTAGCCTCATATAATTGAAAACAATTATAGACATAATACAAAAGAACATAAACAAGCATTATACCTTTCAATCTTCTATTGTATGTCCTTCCTCCTTTTGGACGTCATGTGGGCGATGATCTTCTAAAAGTCGAAGCCTCCTAGATCACCAATCTTCCTTTCTTTGTTCACTCTGAACAAAAGGAAGAATAAAACAAAACTCTTTTCCTTCCTTTAACTGACAACCAAGATCCAACCTTGATGCTTGCCGCCGGCCAAAGAGAGAATAGAGGAGGAATTGGGCGTCGCCCAAGAGCTCCAAGGAATCACCCTAACCCTTGTTTCCACCGGCCAAGGAGAAGAGAGGAAGAGTGGGGCGCCGGCCAAGGAGAGAAAAGGAGAGGAAGGGCGCTAGCCAAAACCCTAGGAAAAACTTCCAAAAGTGTGGCTGTTGGGTTTCCGGCACCGCGGCGTGTGTGTGTTCGATCATGTTTCGTAAACATGAGCACAGCGGAAGCAATTAAAAATAATAAATCTATATTTATTACAACACACACAACACACGCATGCTATTACAACAAGTGTAGACATAACCGTAAATTAAAATTTGCAATAAAAAGAAATTAAACTACGTTATACCTTCCGTATGACGTGTAGCGGGAACGGCATCAACCGGAACGATCCTCGTAAGAATCGTCTCTATCCGTATCCACGCCGAGCTCCTCGGGATGACTTCGCTAAGTCACGAGCCGTCTTAAATGCGGGTTACTAGCCTCGTGTTGAAGGCGTGATCGAGAGATGATCACGATCCGAATCCAAATTCGGATCCTAAAAGCGAGTTCTCAAAACTCGCTTCTCCGGAGAGGTATTCGTCAACCGTTTGGCCAGAATCGCCGTCCTCCACCTCAGAGGATTACCGAGATCAAATCCCGGTAAGTTAGCCGCTGTCGGAGCACTAACCGTCGTCCAAACGACGCTCCGGCGAGGAGAGAAGCTGTCCAGAAAACTGGACAGCTTGGTGGAAGTAAGCGCCGGCCAAAACAAGGAGAGAAAAAGCTCACCTTGATGCGAACCTATAGGAGATCACCGGAGGGTCGCGGAGGTTCACGGCTGGAGCTTGGGCGCGTCAAGGGTCTTGGGCGGCGGCACAAAGCTGGCGGCGGCGCAGCTTGTAGTTAGGCGCCGAAATCACCAACAAGGGTGGCGGCAACTAGGTTGGCGGCCAAAATAGATTATTAGGGTTTTCATTCAAGCCCTCTTTTATAGAGAACTAATTCTCTTAATGGTTAATGGATCATATCCATAAAGCCCGTTAACCCGCTCCATTAAGATAAGTTAAAATAAACCAAACCATAATGGTTTATTTTAAGTTAAAACGAACCGAACCAACTTTTGGTTCATTCGTTTAAAATAAACCAAACCCTTTGGTTTATTCTCATCCATTGGATTAGAACCAAACCATTTTGGTCCATCCATTATGTCTTCATAAGACCACGGCCCATCCACGCTTCCATTGCATTGAAACAATTTCATGCTCGCTTTATGTTTGGTCCAACCAAACATAGTTTCTCTCGGTCTGAGAATCCCATTCTCAAGCTCGTTTTAAATCCTTTGGATTACACTCGTTGTGCGTGTGACCAAATAGGTTCTCGGTTTATGTTGGCCGTCTATAATTAACCATTAAATATAGAACGATCATGAGTGGCACCTAGTAGTACATCATGATCCCCAATTAACCGAAAAGATCAACGGTTGATCCAGAACTATTTCTGAAACCCTTCAGTAGCTCGAATGAATCGTGCCCCATTCCCTTCACTCATCTTATACCCACTTGGTTCAGGACATGGTCTATTGTGTCAGTCCCCACTAGGCTGACTACGTCACACCTAGCCCAAGTATCATTTCCTCGTCCTACGGATTCTAGTTACTCCACATGTATCGAAGAGTACTTTACTCTAAACATGTAATGCTTTGGCCAAAGACTTTAGTAACATGCAAACATCCTCGGAGATGTTTGCTTAAGATGTCAAAGCATAAGTCTCCATGATCAAGATGACTTGAATACCGCAAGTCAAAGGAACATCGCACTTAAGCCACAGTAAGAACTTCATTGACATATCTATATATGCAGAGAACCATATGAAGTCTTACGGTGGTCACTCCAATGAACTAGTTACCATAACTAGCATCCACGATTAACTCCGGACATCACTATGTCTCCAGCCAGTGAGAATCAGCTGCTTGGATACACCAAGGAGTATACCTCGTGCTAGTCTCGACAAAATTGATGGTATCCAAATCCATCAATTCATCGACTAGGGATAATTCCGATACATCACAATTACACATGTAGAGATACTCACTAGTTGTGATCCAATCACAAATTCTCTCATGCTGTGAATCGTATCGTGGACATTCAGTAAATGAGTTTAAGATCCAATCAAATACATTAAACATGTATACTCAAATAGTGAATCTTCATTTATCATATAAATGGTTCATACATAAGGCGATTGCCTTAGGACACCTCTCATATATTACTAACAGTGGCCGCCCAAGCCTCCTCCAAAACCCTAGCCTCCCTTTTGTTTCTTGCCGCCCAAGCCAAAAGAAACAAAAACCCTAATCTCTCAAAAATTCTATTCCACGCCCAAGCCTTGGCCTCCTTTTATAGAGTTAGGCTTAAGCCTCCTTTTAATCTCCACCGTTGGATCTAGGGATTTAATCTCAACCGTCAGATCTAGAGATTTAATCTCAACCGTCGGATCTAGAGATTTAATTTGCACCGTCGGATCTAGAGGTTTAATCTCAACCGTCGGATCTAGAGATTTAATCTCCATCGTCGAATCTAGAGTTTTATTTTCCATCATCGGATCTAGGCTCCATGATGGTTTAATAGGCTACAATAGGGACCATGAGGAGGAGTTGGATCTTGGCCACCCAATGGATCAAGCTCACATAAAGTCCGATCCATTAATGATAATCCATTCCACTAGAGGATTAACATCGATCTACCTCACCAACCCCTATAAGTTAATATGGGCTCCATATATTATTTATACAAATATCTCCCCGTGTTTAAGATCTCGAATGTCCGTCGATTAATTAATTTACTGATAATTAATTAATCAACATCTAACTCCATGAGTAGTACCACTCAACCTTATCATCATGCCGGACCAAGTCCACCTGCAGGGTTTACATGATGAACCTTATGAGCTCCTCAAGGGGATATCATCATCCTAATATATAGGACACGGTTTCCTCCTATAATCAATGGCACACCATATAAGTAATATCATTTCTCAACTTACTGAGCCTATCGATTTACTCTATAAATCTCACCCATTGGCAAATCAAAGAAATGAATACTAAGTATATGTGCCCATTATTATATCGGGATTAAGAGCATGTATAATATAATATCTGAGGTTCGATTTGATTATGTACAACAATATATCGAATCACCTCTAAGTCGGTCCTGCTCAATACACACAAAGTGTACTAGTGTAATTCTATGGTCAAGACAAACCAATACCAAATCACACTACAACCATTCCAATGGTTTATCCATAACCATCTCAGTTGTGAGCCTTTACTTATACTTTACAAGGAACTGATAACATGATCTCCCGTGTGACACCACACACCATGTTATCTACAATGTAATGTATTAGACGATATGCATAACCATAAATATACAAATAATGATCATGTGATTCTAATTTCAAAAAATAAAGATGTTCATACAAAAGATAGACTTTTCAGTATACATCCCAACAATCTCCCACTTATACTAAAAGACTATGCTATCCTTAAACTGCCATACATCTGATTCTCATTCCCTCCACATGCCTATCAAAAGCTCTAGCTAGAAGGGCCTTAGTGAAAGGATCTGCTAGGTTATCCTCCGATGCAATCTTGGCCACAACAACTTCTCCTCACTTTACGATCTCTCGTATCAGGCGGTACTTGTGCTCTATGTGTTTACTTGCCTTATGGGCTTGTGATTCCTTCGAGTTTGCAACTGCACCACTAATATCACAATAAATTATGATAGTTCTGGGCAAACCAGGAATCACATCCAAGTCCATCAAGAAGTTCCTGAGCCACACAACTTCTTTGGCCGCCTCAGATGCCGCCACATACTCAGCTTCCATGGCAGAGTTCGCCACACATTTCTGCTTGACACTCCTCCATACAATGGCTCCACCTCCCAAAGTAAACACAAAACTTGAGGTAGACTTACTGTTATCCCTATCTGATTAGAAGTCAGAATCTGTTTAACCCACAGGGAGTAATTGGTCTGCCTGGTAAACTAGCATATAATCCCTAGTCCTTCTCAGGTACTTCAATATATGCTTTACCGCAGTCCAATGTCCCTGTCCTGGATTACTCTGATATCTGCTAACCATGCCAATGGCAAAGCAGATATCCAGTCTCGTACATAGCATAACATACATGAGGCTTCCTACTGCCGAAGCATAAGGAACCGCCTTCATCTCCTCTATCTCCTCTATCTCCTCAGATGTTCTAGGACACATCTCCTTAGATAAAGGAGCTCCATGCTTGAAAGGTAGAAAACCTTTCTTGGAGTTCTGCATGCTAAAACGATCCATAATGGTGTCTATATATGAAGCTTGAGATAAGCACAACATCCTTTTCCTGCGATCCCTTATAACCTTGATCCCAAGGATGTGTCCCACTTCTCCCAAGTTCTTCATATCAAACTGTTTGGACAACCATACCCTTACGTCCGATAACACCTTGACATTGTTGTCAATTAACAAAATGTCATCTACGTATAGTATAAGAAATACCACTACGTTTCCGTCACATCTCTTGTATACACAAGACTCATCCGGACTTTGAATGAATCCATAAGACTGGATTACCTCATCAAAGGGGATGTTCCAAGATCTCAAAGCTTGCTTCAATCCATAAATGGATCGATTAAGCTTGCACACAAGATGCTCTTTGCCCTTTGCAATGAATCCCTCTGGTTGCTTCATATAGATGTTTTTCTCAAGACTTCCATTAAGGAAAGATGTCTTGATATCCATCTGTCATACCTCATAATCCATATGAGCAGCAATACATAAGAGAATCCGGATAGACTTAAGCATGGCTATCGGCGAAAAGGTCTCCTCATAATCAATACCCTCTTTCTGAGTATACTCCTTCGCAACAAGCCTTGCTTTGAAGGTCTCAACCTTCCCGTCTATTCCTCTCTTTCTTTTGTAGATCCACTTGCATCCAATGGCTTTTACACTATTGGGTGGTTCTACTAGCTCCCAGACCTGATTTGAATCCATAGATTCAATCTCAGCATTCATTGCACTTTGCCAAGATACCGCATCTTTATCTTGGATTGTCTCGTCATATGTCCAGGGATCAGATTCATGTTCACCAGGGACCAAATCAGGAGATTCTCCCAAGAACATGAATCTATCAGGCTGTCTCACAACCCTCCCACTATGACGAGGTATCACCTGTGTATCCTCTGTGACACGCGGTGCAGTGACTTGTGGTATATCCCCTTGTACCGGTGGTACTGAAGTAGTGACTTCCCCTTTCAATTCCTCCAGAACAATCTTACTCATGGGCTTGTGGTTCATCACATAGTCTTCCTCTAGAAATCTTGCGTTCGTGCTAACAATCACCCTATGATCTCTAGGACTATAAAACAAACCTCCTTTCATTCCTCTAGGATAGCCAACGAACATGCGTACTTCTGTACGAGGCTCCAACTTACCAGCATCTGCCTTCAACACATGTGCTGGACTCCCCCAAATCCGAATATATCTTAGACTAGACTTTCACCCAGTCCACAATTCTATGGGAGTAGAAGGCACTGATTTAGATGGTACCAAGTTCAGAATATACACTGTCGTATCTAGAGCATATCCCCAGAACGAATCTGGCAACTCAGAATAACTCATCATCGATCTAACCATCTCCATAAGAGTCATATTCCTTCACTCTGCTACACCATTCTGCTAGGGTGTGCCAAGTGCAGACAATTGGGATTGAATCTCAGCCTCTGATAAGTAATTCCTAAACTCTCCCAAGAGGTACTCACCAGGTTTTACCCATTAATTTTACTATCTTGTCAACCTAACTTTTTGACAAATAAAATTAATAGTTGGTTCCTCTTTGGCTCTACAAATAAAAGCAGTGACTCTGATGGGGAGGATACTTCTATTTGTATCTAAGTGTTCACCATTACTCGGCACCAAGGTAATTATCTCGGGTTATGTGCCTTCCGATGGGGAAGTACACACGCTCCTTAATAATTTTCTATAACCATATTCGACCCTGTGATCCGTAAACAAACCCATCCGATGGGGAGGAAGGCACTCAGAGCCGACGCGCAAGTTTGTTTGCATCACATGTCAAATCGTAATGGAGGTCGTGGGAATTTATAAAAATATCCCTCTCTTACTTAGTAATTTAAAATTGAGGAATTTTCTAGCCTACGACATGCATATCAAAAAATAAGTAATAAATATGAAAAAGAAATATTTTCCAACTATTATGGCTTTTGTCTCCAATATGCCTCCTGTCGTATCGCCATCTCGTCCGCTCCTCCCTACACCATGTACAAGCCATCCGGAGATCCAAGCTGAGAATAGCTATTTTAATTTACATCCATCGATCCTATACTCCTCGAAGGAGTGTACATGAAATCTAGATCGAAAGTAAACTAAAATCAATGAGTGGCTAAACAATGTCGTACTTAATTAAAAAATTAAATACTAACCTCAACAACCCCAAGGATTCAAAAAATATACAATTACACATATACAATCACATACACACATATGGCCATAATAGTTGGATCCTATGCCTACAACCAAAAAGTTAACCTATGCACATCCTACTATTATCCGACACATATAATATATGAAAAGTGCATAAAAGAAACCGAATCCTAAACACACAAAACCAAAAACCGTGGCTCTGATACCACTTGAAAGTTTTGCGGAATTGAAGCTCTGATACCACTTGAAGGTAGAAAACTTCGCTTCCCACTTCAACTCGGTCGCTTGTTCATGGTGATCCCGTTTACGTCCCCGGATTAAAAATTTAATCCTTGACATAGAGGGATTACCCAAGCAACCGTTCCATCGTCGTGCTATTCGATTAGAGTAGTCACTTGAAGAAACTTGTTGTTCAAGCAACCAACTTCTATTATTCGAATAGCCGCAAAATAGACGATGTACGGATCACCGATTTTTACATTTGTATTCGGGGTCCAAGTAAATTTAGCCTCATATAATTGAAAACAATTATAGACATAATACAAAAGAACATAAACAAGCATTATACCTCTCGATCTTCTATTGTATATCCTTCCTCCTTTTGGACGTCATGTGGGCAACGATCTTCCAAAAGTCGAAGCCTCCTAGATCATCAATCTTCCTTTCTTTGTTCACTCCGAATAAAAGGAAGAATAAAACAAAACTCTTCTCCTTCCTTTAACCGACCACCAAGCTCCAACCTTGATGCTTGCTGCCGGCTAAAGAGAGAATAGAGGAGGAAGTGGGCGCTGGCCAAGAGCTCCAAGGAATCACCCTAACCCTTGTTTCCACCGGCCAAGGAGAAGAGAGGAAGAGTGGGATGCCGGCCAAGGAGAGAAAAGGAGAGGAAGGGCGCCGGCCAAAACCCTAGGAAAAACTTCCAAAAGTGTGGCCGCCCAAGCCTCCTCCAAAACCCTAGCCTCCCTTTTGTTTTTTGCCGCCCAAGCCAAAAGAAACAAAAACCCTAATCTCTCAAAAATTCTATTCCATGCCCAAGCCTTGGCCTCCTTTTATAGAGTTAGGCTTAAGCCTCCTTTTAATCCCACCGTCGGATCTAGGGATTTAATCTCAATTGTCGAATCTAGAGATTTAATCTCCACCGTCGGATCTAGAGATTTAATCTCCACCGTCGGATCTCGAGGTTTAATCTCAACCGTCGAATCTAGAGATTTAATCTCCACCGTAGGATCTAGAGTTTTATTTTCCATCATCAGATCTAGGCTCCATGTGATGGCATTGTGCTCGGAGGCTCGTTGGCTCCCATGTCCCCGGATTAAAATTTTCACTAATGAAAACTAATCCGGATGGGATGAGTTTCCTAAGCACAACCAATTCGTCGTCGTGCTAACGACTTGAGCGATCGCCTTGAGCGATCGCTTGAACAAACTAGTTGTTCAAGTGACAAAACTCTTCTAGTCGGTTAGTCGCGGAAGAGACGATGGACGGATCGCCGATTTTTATGTTTATCTTCGGGGTCCATGATTATACAAATACATATGGATGTAGACATGTATAATCAACACATACAATCATATTAATAAGAACATGCAAAGATCAATAGTAAAACTTGTAAAACTTTTATACCTCTTGATCTTCTATCGTATGTCCTAACCTCCTTGTAGACTTCGTGTGGGCGAAGATCCTCAACAAGTTGAAGCTTCCTAGATCTTCTTCAATCGAAAGAAAGAAGAACTCTCCTTCCCTTCTTGCTTGAGCCAACCACCAATCCACAAAGGATTGATGCCGCCGGCCCCAAGAATAAAGAGAACAAGATGGCCAACCAAGGAACCGAACAAGGGAACAATCCCTAGCTCCTTTGTGCCACTGGCCAAGAGGAAAAGAAGAGGAGAAGAGGAATAGGTTGAGCGCCGGCCAAGGTAGAGGGAAAGGAGATGAAGGAGCTGGCCACACCCTAGGAAGAAGAAGAGCTCCACTTTTATAGTTTCCGCCCACCTTCTTGCAAACCCTAGCCGCCCAACCAAAGAGCCAAACCCTAATCTCCCTAGGGTTTCTTGCCGCCCAAGCCAATGAAAGGAAAAACCCTAATCTCCAAAACCCAACTTCTTCTAAGCTTGCCGCCCACCTTAAGCCACCTTATATAGAGTTGGGATTTAAGCCTTGTTTTAATCTCCACCGTCAGTTCTAGGGTTTTAATCTCAACCGTCGGATCTAGAGATTTAATCTCAACCGTCGAAACTAGAGATTTAATCTCCACCGTCGGATCTAGGGATTTAATCTCAACCGTCGGATCTAGAGATTTAATCTCAACCGTTGGATCTAGAGATTTAATCTCCATCGTTGGATCTAGGGATTTAATCTCAACCGTCGGATCTAGAGATTTAATCTCAACCGTCGGATCTAGAGATTTAATCTCCACGGTCGGACCTAGGGATTTGTTTTCCATCATTGGATCTAGGCTTCATGAGGATTATATTAGGCTACAATAGGGACCATGAGGAGGAGTTGGATCTTGGCCACCCAATGGAACGGAACCACACAAACTTGATCCATCAATGATGTTCCATTCCAATAGAGGATCATCATTGAATTACCTCACCAACCCCCATAAATTAATATGGGCTCCATACATTATTTGTACATCCATCTCCCCGTGTTTAAGATATTGAATGTCCATCAATTAATTGATTTACTGACCATCAATCAATTAACATCTAACTCCTCGAGTAGTACCACTCAACCTTAGCATCATGTTGACTAAGTCAACCTGTAGGGTTTACATGATGAACCTTATGAGCTCCTCAAGCGGACATCATCAACCTAATATATAGGACACGGTTTCCTCCTATAATCAATGGCACACCATGTAAATAATATCATTTCCCAACTTACCGGGCATATTGATTTAATCCATATAAATCTCACCCTTTGGTAAATCAAAGAAATAAATACTAAGTACATGTGCCCGTTATTATATCAGGATTAAGAACATGTACAACATAATATCCGAGGTCCAATTCAATTATGTAGTCAGCAATAAATTGAATCATCTCTATGTCGGTCCTGCTCAATACACCTAAGTGTATTAGTGTAACTCTATGTTCAAGACAAAACAATACCAAGCTACACTACAACCATGCCAATGGTTTGTCCAAAACCATCTTGGTTGTGAGCCTCTACTTATATTCTACAAGGGACTGATAACATGATCTTCTGTGCCACACCAAGCACCATGTTATCTTCAATGTAAAGTATTAGACAATATGCACACATATAATAAATATAAAGTGCAAACAATGATCATGTGATTCTTATTTCAAAATAAAAATGTTCATACAAAAAAGCTAGGCTTTCAGTATACATTCCAACAATCTCCCACTTATACTAAAAGACTATGCTGTCATCATACTTCCATACATCTGATTCCCCTTCCCTCCACATGCCTATCAAAGCTCTCGCTAGAAGGGCCTTAGTGAAAGGGTCTACCAGGTCATCCTCTGATGCAATCTAGGCGACAGCAACTTCTACCTCCTTTACGATTTCTCGTATCAGGTGGTACTTGCGCTCTATGTGTTTACTAGCCTTATGGGCTCGTGGTTCCTTCGAGTTTGCAACTGCACCATTATTATCACAATAAATTGTGATAGTTCTGGGCAAACCAGGAATCACATCCAAGTCCATCAGGAAGTTCCTGAGCCATACAACTTCCTTGGCTGCCTCAGAGGCTGCCACATACTCATCTTCCATGGTAGAGTCTGCCATGCATTTCTGCTTGACACTCCTCCATACTATGGCTCCACCTCCAAAAGTAAACACAAACCCCGAGGTAGACTTACTGTTGTCCCTATATGATTGGAAATCAGAATCCGTGTAACCCACAGGAACTAATTGATTTGCCCGGTAAACCACCATATAATCCCTAGTTCTTCTCAGGCACTACAATATATGCTTTACCGCAGTCCAATGTCCCTGTCTTGGATTACTCTGATATCTGCTGACCATGCCCACGGCAAAGCAGATATCTGGTCTCGTACATAGCATAGCATACATGAGGCTTCCTACTGCCGAAGCATAAGGAACCACCTTCATCTCCTTTATCTCCTTTGATGTTTTGGGACACATCTCTTTAGATAAAGGTACTCCATGCCAAAAAGGTAGAAAACCTTTCTTGGAGTTCTGCATGCTAAAACGAGCAAGGATAGTGTCAATGTATGAAGCTTGAGATAAGCACAACATCCTTTTCTTGCGATCCCTTATTACCTTGATCCCAAGGATGTGTCCCACTTCTCCCAAGTCCTTCATATCAAACTGTTTGGACAACCATACCCTTATGTCTGATAACACTCTGATATTGTTGCCTACTAACAAAATGTCATCTACGTATAGTACAAGAAATACCACTACGTTTCCATCACATCTCTTGTATACACAAGGCTCATCCAGACTTTGAATAAATCCATATGACTGGATTACCTCATCAAAGCAGATGTTCCAAGATCTAGAAGCTTGCTTCAATCCATAAATGGACCGATTAAGCTTACACACAATATGCTCTTTTCCCTTTGCAATGAATCCCTCTGGTTGCTTCATATAGATGTTTTCCTCAAAACTTCCATTAAGGAAAGCTGTCTTGACATCCATTTGCCAAATCTCATAATCCTCATAAGCAGCAATAGATAAGAGAATCCGGATAGACTTAAGCATAGCTACCGGTGAAAAGGCTCCTCATAATCGATACCCTCTTTCTGAGTATACCCTTTCGCAACAAGCCTAGCTTTGAAGGTCTCAACCTTCCCGTCTACTCCTCTCTTTCTCTTGTAGATCCACTTGCATCCAATGACTTTCACACCATCGGGTGGTTCTACTAGCTCCCAGACATGATTAGAATCCATAGATTCTATCTCTAAATTCATCGCTCTTTGCCAAGATACCGCATCTCTATCTTGGAGTGCCTCGTCATATGTCCAGGGATCAGGTTCATATTTACCAAGGACTAAGTCCGAAGACTCTCCCAAGAACATGAATTTCATGGGTTGTCTAACAACCCTCCCACTACGACGAGGTGCCTCCTGTGTATGCTCTGTGACACGCGGTGCAGTGACTTGTGGTATTTCCTCTTGTACCGGTGGTACTGAAGTCGGGACTTCCCCTATCAACTCCTCAAGAACAATCCTACTCGTGGGCTTGTGGTTCATCACATAGTCCTCCTCTAGAAATCTGACATTCGTACTCATGATCACCTTCTGATCTCTAGGACTATAGAATAAACCACCCTTCATTCCCTTAGGGTAGCCAACAAACAAGTGTACTTCTGTACGAGATTCCAACTTACCAGCATCTCCCTTCAGCACATGTGCTAGACTACCCCAAATCCGAATATGTCTTAGACTAGGCTTTTGCCCAGTCCACAATTCTGTGGGAGTAGAGGGTACTGACTTAGATGGAACCAAGTTCAGAATGTGTCTGCTTTCGAGCAAACCCCGAGCGAATCGGTAACTCAGAATAACTCATCATTGATCCGACCATCTCCATAAGAGTCCTATTCCTTCGCCACCATTCACATTGGGGTGTGCCAGGTGCGGACAATTGGGATTGAATCCCAGCCTTTGATAAGTAACTCCTAAACTCTCCCAAGAGGTACTCGCCACCACGATCAGATCGTAGTGTCTTGATACTTTTACCTTGACGGTTCTCCACATCAGCCTTGAATTCTTTGAACCTGTCAAAGCATTCAGACTTGCGGCGCATCAAGTAAATGTATCCATACCTTGAATAATCGTCTATAAAAGAGACAAAGTATTCAAAGCCACCTCTAGCCTGGATAGACATAGGACCGCACAAATCAGAATGAACCAATTCCAATACATCTTTGGCTCTATACCCCTTAGACTTAAAAGACCTCTTGGTCATCTTACCTTCCAAGCAAGACTCGTAGGTTGGGAGATCCTCCACCACTAATGAACCCAAAGGTCCATCAACTATCAATCTTTGAATTCTACTCAGGTTAATATGACCAAGTCTTAGGTGCCAAAGATATGTCTAGTTCATTTTCGAAGGTTCTTTTCTCTTATTAGACTTAGAAGATGAGTTATTCACTTCTATATGCATCGTGGGAGTTTTCGGTTCAAGAGTATACAAATTGCCAACCAATGTACCAGAATAGATAATCTCCCTATTCCTTTTTATAACAACTTTGTCATTAAAAGAAATAGAATATCCATCCAGAAACAATTTAGAAACTGAAATTAGATTCTTTCTAAAAGTAGGTACATAAAGACAATTTCTCAAAACCAAAACTTTATTCCTATCAAAAGATAAATAAACGTCTCCCACTGCAATAGCCGCCACCTTTGAAGCATTGCCCATGAAGACAGTAATCTCTCCCTCAGCTAGTCGTTGGGTTTCCTGGAACCCCTGTAAAGTATTGCAGACATGATCAGTGGCTCCTGTATCTACACACCAGGTGTCGGTAGATAACACCGCTAATCATGTTTCAACGACTAGTCCAAAGGATATATCTTTGTTCTTCTCTGGATTGGGACAGTCCTTCTTTCAATGTCCATCCTGCTTGTAAGTGAAGTACTTGTCTTTCGACTTCTTCACTCCTCCCTGAGATCCTCCCACCACTTTTGCTCCACCTTGTTTCTCCTTCTTCTTGCCTTTCGGCTTAGAAGTAGAAACCTTTTTGAGCAACCATGGCTTGAGGACACTCATCGAAGAGTGCATACTTGTACTCCTTAGCAGATAAGACAATATCTAGATTCTTTTCCAATCAACATTATTTGGGTACAGTAAGTTTATTTCCTTTAGTATCATAGTAAGTGGACTGAAAGTTATTTTTGAAAATCCTAAGAATCACATAGATCATTACTGTAGATTTCAAAAAATTATTGATTCCTCAAACAATAAAATTTCAAAATCAACCAACACCTCAAAACACCGAGAATATCGCATGCCACGATAGTGTGGACGTATACGAATTCTACATTTGTAAGAGGAGGTTTAACCCTTTAATTTATTATCTTGTCAACCTTACTTTTTGACAAATAAAATTAATAGTTGGTTCCTCTTTGGCCCTACAAATAAAAGCAGTGACTCCGATGGGGAGGATACTTTTTATTTGCATCTAAGTGTGCACCATTACACGATACTAAGGGAATTATCTCGGATTATGTGCCTTACCGATGGGAAAGTACACACACTCCTAAATAATTTCCTATAACCATTATTTGACCTAGTGATCCGCAAACAAACTCATCCGATGGGGAGGAAGGCACTCAGAGCTAACGCGCAAGTTTGTTGGATCACACGTCAAATTGTAATGGAGGCCGCGGGAATTAATTAAAATGTCCCTCTCCCACTTAGTAAATTGTCAGTGAGGAATTTTCAAGCACACACAACATGCATATAAAACAAATCAGCAATAAATATGGAAAAAATCAGAATTTTCTCAACTATTATGGCATTGTTCTCCAATATGCGTCCCGTCGTGTCGCCACCTTGTCCGCTCCACCTTTTCCCGTGCGCAAGTCACCAAAGAGATCCGAGCCAAGATAAACTATTTTAATTTACATCCATCGATCCTATACTCCACGAAGGAGTGTACAAATAATCTAGATCGAAAGTAAACTAAAATGAGTGGCTAAACAATGCCATATTTAATTACAAAAATTAAATACTAATTTAGCCTCTTCGACCCCGAGGATTCAAATAATATACAATCACACACACATGCAATCACATATACACATATACACATATATAGCCATAATAGTTGGAACTTATGCCTGCAACCAAAAAGTTATGCTACGCACATCCTACTATCATTCGACATACACAATATATGATAAGTGCGTGAAAGTAACCGAATCCAAACACACAAAACCGGAAACCGTGGCTCTGATACCATTTTTGATGGCATTGTGCTCGGAGGCTCGTTGGCTCCCATGTCCCCGGATTAAAATTTTCACTAATGAAAACTAATCCGGATGGGATGAGTTTCCTAAGCACAACCAATTCATCGTCGTGCTAACGACTTGAGCGATCGCTTGAACAAACTAGTTGTTCAAGCAACAAAACTCTTCTAGTTGGTTAGCCGCGGAAGAGACGACGAACGGATCGCCAGTTTTTGTGTTTATCTTCGGGGTCCATGATTATACAAATACATATGGATGTAGACATGTATAATCAACACATACAATCATATTAATAAGAACATGCAAAGATCAATAATAAAACTTGTAAAACTTTTATACCTCTTGATCTTCTATCGTATGTAACCTCCTTGTAGACTTCGTGTGGGCGAAGATCCTCCACAAGTTGAAGCTTCCTAGATCTTCTTCAATCGAAAGAAAGAAGAACTCTCCTTCCCTTCTTGCTTGAGCCAACCACCAATCCACAAAGGATTGATGCCGCCGGCCCCAAGAATAGAGAGAACAAGATGGCCAACCAAGGAACCGAACAAGGGAACAATCCCTAGCTCCTTTGTGCCGCCAGCCAAGAGGAAAAGAAGAGGAGAAGAGGAATAGGTTGAGCGCCGACCAAGGTAGAGGGAAAGGAGATGAAGGAGCCAGCCACACCCTAGGAAGAAGAAGAGCTCCTCTCCTATAGTTGTCACCCACCTTCTTGCAAACCCTAGCCGCCCAACCAAAGAGCCAAACCCTAATCTCCCTAGGGTTTCTTGCCGCCCAAGCCAATGAAAGGCAAAACCCTAATCTCCAAAACCCAACTTCTTCTTAGCTTGCCGCCCACCTTAAGCCACCTTATATAGAGTTGGGTTTAAGCCTTGTTTTAATCTCCACCGTCGGTTCTAGGGTTTTAATCTCAACCGTCGTATCTAGAGATTTAATCTCAATCGTCGGAACTAGAGATTTAATCTCCACCGTCGGATCTAGGGATTTAATCTCAACCGTCGGATCTAGAGATTTAATCTCAATCGTCGGATCTAGAGATTTAATCTCCATCGTCGGATCTAGGGATTTAATCTCAACCGTCGGATCTAGAGATTTAATCTCAACCGTCGGATCTAGAGATTTAATCTCCACCGTCGGACCTAGGGATTTGTTTTCCATCATTGGATCTAAGCTTCATGAGGATTATATTAGGCTACGATAGGGACCATGAGGAGGAGTTGGATCTTGGCCACCCGATGGATCGGAACCACACAAACTTGATCCATCAATGATGTTCCATTCCACTAGAGGATCATCATTGAATTACCTCACCAACCCCCATAAATTAATATGGGCTCCATACATTATTTGTACATCCATCTCCCCGTGTTTAAGATATCGAATGTCCGTCAATTAATTGATTTACTGACCATCAATCAATTAACATCTAACTCCTCGAGTAGTACCACTCAACCTTAGCATCATGTTGACTAAGTCAACCTGTAGGGTTTACATGATGAACCTTATGAGCTCCTCAAGGGGACATCATCAACCTAATATATAGGACACGGTTTCCTCCTATAATCAATGGCACACCATGTAAATAATATCATTTCCCAACTTACCGGGCATATTGATTTAATCCATATAAATCTCACCCTTTGGTAAATCAAAGAAATAAATACTAAGTACATGTGCCTGTTATTATATCGGGATTAAGAGCATGTACAACATAATATCCGAGGTCCGATTCAATTATGTAGTTAGCAATAAATTAAATCACCTCTATGTCGGTCCTGCTCAATACACCTAAGTGTACTAGTGTAACTCTATGTTCAAGACAAAACAATACCAAGCTACACTACAACCATGCCAATGGTTTGTCCAAAACCATCTTGGTTGTGAGCCTCTACTTATATTCTACAAGGGACTGATAACATGATCTTCTGTGCCATACCAAGCACCATGTTATCTACAATGTAAAGTATTAGACAATATGCACACATATAATAAATATAAAGTGCAAACAATGATCATGTGATTCTTATTTCAAAATAAAAATGTTCATACAAAAAAGCTAGGCTTTCAGTATACATTCCAACATCATGAGGGTTTAATAGGCTACAATAGGGACCATGAGGATGATGTAGGGGATTGATATGTATGTTTTCCGGCTAGAGGGGGATGAATAGCCTTTGTCGTAGACGGTGGAATTTGTTCGTTCGTTGTTCGTCTACAAAACTATTAGCGCAAGAGGAATATGCAAATACAAACAATTAAAGACAAAGCAAAAGAAGAATAGATACAAACGCTAATGCCGCAATATAATGTGGTTCATGGCTGCGCCGATAGTCCACGGTCCGATTCGTCCACGGTGAATCACTCCGCAAGCTTCCACTATTCTCTCCTTTGCACCAAGCTAGGTGGAGGTAACCTATTTACAATCCCTCTTCTTACAATAGAATGGAATAATAGCAAGTAAGAAGAGTGCGAATTCTTTATGGCACTTTGGGAGAAGGTTAGAGCATATGCATTAGGCTCCCAAAGCTCCACACCCTTCCTCTTTATAGAGGAAGAGGGGTTCTTCCCGTTGACATAGGAGTAGCCGACTGATGTCCCTATCATTCGATTGGTCCTGTAGCCGTTGCCCAATAATGGCTACTTTCCACGTTGGATTCCATCCAACGGCACCATCATCAGTCGACTGATCTTACCATCAGTCGACTGATGGACCTATCAGTCGAGTGCTCGCGAGCTCGACTCGCTTTTGTGCCCGAAACCCTTGTGACCAGTCGACTAATGCCTTCATCAGTCGACTGGTGGTCTCGCAGTCGACTACCAATCCATGGTAGTCGATTGTTGGCACTTGAACTGGACTCGGATACTAGTCGAGTCATAGTAGACTTAGAGTAGTCAACTACCATAACATGGTAGTCGACTGATGTCGGGAAATCCCATCCGGCACTTAGCCAAATGGCCAAGTTTCACCTAAGAGCACTACCCCTTCCCGGGTTACATTCGCTCACTCTCATCCCTCAGAGTCCCTCGCCTTTGAAGTTATCTTCGTCCGACCACGTCCCTCGGATGCGCCAAGTGCACGACTCTGCAGTGCTATCCTTCACGTCTCGCCCTAAAGTGTACTTCCTCCAGCTTCACTCCAAGCTCCTCGTTTGGCGGTCCCTCGGATGCTCCAAGCGCACAGCTTCCGCAAAGCCATCCTTCACTGACTCAAAGACTGAGTCATGAGATGTGAAACTCGCCAAGACTCCTTGTGCGAATTACTAAGTCCTGCAAGACTCCAACGCACAAATCAAATCCATACATCCTAACTTAAACCCTTTGCCACACACATCAAAACCATATCAAGGGTTGATTGCACTAACAATCTCCCCCTTTTTGATGTGTGGCAATCCGTTTAAGTTAGGTAAAACATTTGATAAACTATTAAGGTAAGAAAGCATGTAAATAACATGATTAGCAACTCTCCCCCTTAATACATAAAACTCCCCCTAAATATAATTCCCCCTTAAACAAATATATTTTTCCCCCTTTGACACCATAAAAAATGTTAAACAAAGTTTATCTAAGCATGGAATCAAGTTTAGAGGGAAACAAAAGCCAAAACATGCCTTAAAATTGGATAAAAGAAGTTACTGGGCATGTTATCAGGCGATCGATCATTACTGTTCGGACTCATTGGCACATATGCATTCGAGTTTTTACGATTTTTGGGCTGAATTTCAGAAATACATTAAAAATTCTACAAAATTCAAAAAATCATGAAATTTGGGTAACACATTTATTTTAAGGTCCTTTATCAGTGAAAAATAGTTCTCTATGAAAAATAATTATATTTCCAAGTATTTTCCAAAAATCCAAAAGTTTCAAAATCAACTAGGTTTTTAATCAAGTTAGTATCACTTTTAACACCTAGTTTTGCTTTAAATTGTTTCAAAACATGAACACTCAGATTTTAAAATAAGAAATTGTTTTGAAAACATATGAAATATCCAACCATGATCTTTGGGAAATATGTCTATGAATTAAACATAAGTCTTCCCCATGATTGGTCTATTATTGCTATTTGATATCTTAAATGACCATCTAAATGCCATAGGCATTAGTGGACATTTGTATCATTCTAACATTTCACTCATACTAAGTTTTCAATCAAGGTAGCCTATGGTGAGTGTGAGATGTATCCTAAAGGTATTTGTATATACTTAACCATTATTTTCATGCAATTCTATCAAGGTTAAGTATCATCCTAACATCCCACATGATCATAAAATCATAAATAAATTTATTTCATATTATGATCATGAAACAAATGTATTCATCAAATTGTAATCATGCATTAGGTATGAAACATGATAATAAGTCAAATATCACCTAAAGCATGATTTAAATCCTATTGCCCATGATTATCTATCAAATATCAAGATCATAAATCATGATTGCAAACATATATAGCAATTACATTAATCATCATGATTTAAGCATTATTATCAATTTATGGGCACATTATCATCACCCAACACTATGCTAAAAATGTATAGGGCATGAGTATCACATCACACTAAGTGTTGAGCATGATCTAAACTATTTAAGGGTGCATTATCATCACCCAACACTATTTCAAAAATTTGTCCCGCCATCCTAAGTCAACCAAAATATGATATAGATAAATTTCATATGGTTGACTATCCTAGGATTTTCCTAACCCTTTAGGATGGATTTAGGAACCCAAAATAAGTTCTTTCCTATGGGGTTCACTAAATACTCCTTAGGGATTCATTTTCTAGCAATTGTCTTCTTTTTATCTTGACCCCTAGCAATTAAGCATTTATAGGCCTTTTCATTTTTCTTTTCCTTATATCCTAGGCCTTTCTTATTGAAACTTGCTCTTTGGCTCCCTATGATCATATTAAGAGTGTTGGAACCAATTGTGAATTTTTCTAGGGCCTTGGTCAAGTGGTCTACCTTTTCCCTTAGGACCCTATTTTCTTCAATGCATGCATCATTTACATTAAAGGGCATATAGTTATCATGTGAGCATGCATCATCATTATTAATATAAAAACATGCTTTTTCTAATTTTTTTTCTAAGTCCTTAATTTTGTCTAGCATGCTTTTGTTCTTTTTCTTAGCCCTAAATAAATCCTTAGTGAGGCTAGAAATCATGGAAACTATTTTGTGGGGTGAGAGATTCGTTACCATAGTCTCCATGTCTTCCTCTTCTCTGGATGAGGATAGTGAAGAAGCTCCCCCTTCACTAGAGCTCTCCTCACTTGTGCTTGATATTTCTTGTTCAGAGGAGGAGGAGTCTAGGTCGTCAAATGCCATCAAGGCTAGGTTGGTGACAAAAGCATTCTCCTCTTCCGATGATGATGATGATGATGAAGAGGGGTCATCCCATGTCCTTGCCTTTAGTGCCTTGGCCTTCCCTTTTTCTTTGGCCTTCTTCTCCTCTTCCTTTTTCTTCTTGCTCCCCTTCTTCTTCTTTTCTTCTTTCTTTCTTCTCTCCTCTTTGCTCTTGTTCAAGAGGGGACAATTGTCCCTTATGTGCCCCTCTCCTTGGCAATTATAACAAATCACCTTCCCCCTTGGTCTTTTTCTCCTATCATTAGATTTATTAAATTTAAAATTTTTCAAAGCACGTCTTACCTTCCTTACCATATATGCTTCTTCCATGCTATCCATGGAAGAGGAGGAGGATGCTTCATCGGAGGAGGAAGGAATCTCCATCTTTTTCTTCCCCTTATTTGCTATTAGGGTTACTCCTCTTGATGGCTTGATACTTGATTCTTCAATTACTCCCTCAAGCCTTGTTTCATGGAGCTCCATGGTTGAGAAGAACTCCTCCAAGGTGCTCACTTCTAGATTCTTTGACATGTAGAAGGAGTCCACCATTGAGATCCATCTTGAGGACCAAGGAAAGACATCTATTGCCTTTATGAGCATGTCCCGGTTGGAAAGCTTCTCCCCTACACTTGTCACCGGTTAGAATTTCCTTAAACCTAGAGTGTAGGTATTTTACCTTCTCTCCCTTTCCGAGTTTGATATTGGATAGTTGGGAGCGAAGGACATCTCTCTTACTAGCTTGGCCTCGGATGTGCCTTCATGAATTTCTATGAGCTTCTCCCACATCTCCTTGGTGCTAGCACACTCTCCTATCTGGTTGACTTCTTGTTGGGGGAGTACATTGTAGAGGTGATGTTTGTCTTTTGAGTTTGCCAAGGACTCTTCCCTTTGCCTCTTGCTCCACCTTGATTTTTCCAATGGCTCCCCTTCTTCATCCCTAGGCATTTCGAAACCGTTTTCCATAATTAAAAGAATTTCGAAATCAGTTTCGAAAAATACCTCCATTCTCTTTTTCCACCAAGAGAATTCTCCTTCAAACTTCGGTGGATGAATGTTCGAGCCGGCCATCTCTTGATATAGTGCTTGTGTTGGTAGTTAGTCCTAAACAAGCGCCTTGGCTCTGATACCACTTGTAGGGGATCAATATGTATGTTGGTCGGCTAGAGGGGGGTGAATAGCCTTTGTCATAGACGGTGGAATTCGTTCGTTCGTTGCTCGTCTACAAAACTATTAGTGCAAGCAAAATATGCAAATAAAAACAATTAAAGACAAAGCAAAAGAAGAATAGACACAAAGGCTAACACCACAATGTAACGTGGTTCACGGCTGCACCGCTAGTCCACGGTCCGATTCGTCCACGGTGAATCACTCCGTAAGCTTCCACTATTCTCTCCTTTGCATCAAGCTAGGTGGAGGTAACCTTTATACAATCCCTCTTCTTACAATAGAATGGAATAATAGCAAGTAAGAAGAGTGGGAATTCTTTAGGGCACTTTGGGAGAAGGTTAGAGCATAAGCATTAGGCTCCCAAAGCCCCACACCCTTCCTCTTTATAGAGGAAGAGGGTTTCTTCCCGTTGACAAAGGAGCAGTCGACTGATGTCCCTATCAATCGACTGGTCCTGTAGTCGTTGCCCAATAATGGCTGCTTTCCACGTTGGATTCTATCCAACGACACCATCATCGATCCGATGGACCTATCGATCCGAGTGCTCAAGCTCGACTCCCGCCGAAACCCTTGCGACCAATCGATCGGTGATGCCTTCATCACGAATGGTCTCGCGATCGCCCAATCCATGGCGATGGTTGGCACTGAACGGACTCGAACACTAGTCGAGTCACAGTCAACTTAGAGTAGTCAACTACCATAACATGGTAGTCGACTGATGTCGGGAAATCCCATCCGACACTTATCCAAATGGCCAAGTTTCACCTAAGAGCACTACCCCTTTACATTCGCTCACTCTCATCCCTCAGAGTCCCTCGCCTTTGAAGTTATCTTCGTCCGGCCACGTCCCTCGAATGTGCCAAGCTCACGGATCTGCAGCGTCATCCTTCGTGTCTCGCCCTGAAGTCTAGTTCCTCTGGCTTCACTCCAAGCTCCCCGTATGGCGGTCCCTCGGATGCTCCAAGCGTACAACTTCCACAAAGCCATCCTTCACCGACTCAAAGACCGAGTCATGAGATGTGATACTCGCCAAGGCTCCATGTGCGAATTACTAAGTCCTGCAAGACTCCAACGCACATATCAAATCCATACATCCTAACTTAAACCCTTTTCCACACACATCAAAACCATATCAAGGGTTGATTGCACTAACAGAGGAGTTGGATCTTGACCACCCAATGGATCAAGCCCACATAAAGTTTGATCCATTAATGATAATCCATTCCACCAGAGGATTATCATTGATCTACCTCACCAACCCCCATAAGTTAATATAGGCTCCATATATTATTTGTATATATATCTCCCCGTGTTTAAGATCTCGAATGTCCGTCGATTAATTAATTTATTGACAATTAATTAATCGACATCTAACTCCATGAGTAGTACCACTCAACCTTATCATCATGTCGGACTAGTCCACCTGCAGGGTTTACATGATGAACCTTATGAGCTCCTCAAGGGGACATCATCATCCTAATATATAGGACACGGTTTCCTCCTATAATCAACGACACACCATATAAGTAATATTATTTCCCAACTTACCGAGCCTATCGATTTACTCTATAAATCTCACCCATTGGTAAATCAAAGAAATGAATACTAAGTATATGTGCCCATAATTATATCGGGATTAAGAGCATGTACAATATAATATCTGAGGTCCGATTTGATTATGTAGTTAGCAATAAATCGAATCACCTCTAAGTCGGTCCTGCTCAATACACCAAATCACACTACAACCATTCCAATGGTTTTTCCATAATCATCTCGGTTGTGAGCCTCTACTTATACTTTACAAGGAACTGATAACATGATCTCCCGTGTAACACCACACACCATGTTATCTACAATGTAATGTATTAGACGATATGCATAACCATAAATATGCAAATTAAATAATGATCATGTGATTCTTATTTCAAAAAATAAAGATGTTCATACAAAAGATAGACTTTTCAGTATACATCCCAACATTAATAACCAATATCAAGTAAAAGTTTTAACTTTAAACCACTCTCTCTCCCCCTTTGGCATACATCAAAATACCATAATTTATTTTTCAATGCCAAAATTCAAGATTCAAGAATTACTTAACCTTTTTTTTTTTTTATAAAAGTTAATCCACTAAGTAGAACAAGAGTCAAACCAATAAGTGAGTTCAAGTGATTAGTTTTCAAAATAAGAAAGATTGATTTAAGATAAAAGTTAAGTTTATGAAAATTGCTTAATTATGCTACTTATGACAAAACACATTAGCGTTTCAAAGTATTTAGGCTTTTCAATGTACTTAAAGGATATCGATTTTTAAACTATGTTTTTTAGAATATTCTAAGCTTTTCAAAATATTATTTTTTTTAAGTACATAAGCTATTTAAAGTTTTTAAAAGAATTTCAATGTACTTAAACTTCTAAAGTTCATGAAAAATTTGAAATTTGATTTCAAGACTCGGTAGATTTTAAATAGCTTAAAGTTAACTTTTTTCAAAATCCTCTTTAAATTTGAAATTCCCATAAAATTTTGAAAAATATTTTCTCCTCCTTAACAAAAGATAAAAGTATTTAAAAACTCCCCCTAGATCTTAGCTTGAAATAATATTTGAAATTATTTTCTCCACCTTAAATCAAAACATATTTTAAATTTTCAAAAATGTACTAATGCAAATCCTGTAAAAGGTATCCAAGCATGAATCCCTTTTCGTAATTGAGTAAATAATATATTTAAAATAAATATCTAAAAAATTATCCTTAAAGAAAATGTCTAACTCTTGGGAAACTCAAATGATATAAGATTATCTTTAAGTTTTGGATGAGAGTTAGTCACTAAAGTGATCGATTTGCTTTAAATCCCTTTTGGTTCATGTCGATGCACTAAGTCTACATCTGGAACCTGGGGTACAGTCCTAGCATCTCATGCCCATCTTCGTGGGTCAATACATAAGTAGGTAGTTGTAGGTGTTTATGAGATGTGATGGTTTGCCTAGCTCTATAGGATCATGAATTCTAGATTCAACCTAGGCTAGCTCAATTTTAATTTTCTTTAAAATAATATTTCTTAGTAAAACATAGGTTTGGAATGGTAAAACACTAAAGAAACCTATTCTACCAAGCATAAATCTAATTGTCTTGTAAGTGTACTAAACTCAACTTCTGGAAGTGGTTTAGTGAAGATGTATGCAAGGTTCGACTTGGACTTGACATAGTCGAGTTCAATACTCCCCTTGACAATATGGTCTCTTACAAAGTGATGTTTAACATCAATGTGTTTTGTGCGTGAGTGATGGATTGGATTTTTTGTCAAGTTTATTGAACTTATGTTATCAACCAATGTTTTGATATTTTTGTATTCTAATTCAAAAACTTTTAGTGTGTGCATCATCCACAACAATTATGCCACACATTCTCCTAATGCTATATATTCTGTCTCGGTTGTGGATAGAGCAACACAAAGTTGCTTTCTACTAAACCAGCTAACTAGGCACATTCCTAAGAATTGACAACCTCCACTTGTACTTTTTCTATCTAGCTTACATCCAGTATATTTTGAGTCAGAGTATCCTACTAACTCAAAGTTATTAGTCCTTGGATACCACATTCCTACATTAATTATTCCTTTAATTATCTTAAGATTCTTTTAACATGTGTTTGATATGATTTTTTGGCACAAGTTTGATACCTTGCACACATACTAATTGCAAACAGTATGTCAGGTAAACTTGCAGTCAAGTATAAGAGACTTCTTATGACACTTCTATAATACTTTAGATTTATAGACTTTCCTTCTTTGTCATTATCTAATATTATGTTTGTTTCCATGGGTGTTTTTATTTCTCTTGCATTTTCCATTCAGAATTTTTTAATCAATTCTTTTGCATATTTGTTTTGATATATGTAATTTCCATCTCTTGTTTGTTTTATTTGTAAACCTAAAAAGAAGTTTAATTCTCCTACCAAGCTCATTTCGAATTCTTGTTCCATTAAGGTTATGAATTCTTCTAAAAATTTTGAATTTATTGATCCAAACATTATGTCATCAACATACACTTGGGCTATAAAGATGTCTAGTTCCAACATTTTGCCAAATAGAGTTGAGTCAATTTGACCTTGTCTAAAACTTTTTGAAATTAAGTATGATGATAATCTTTCATATCAAGCTCTAGGAGCTTGTTTTAGGCCATACAAGGCCTTTTTCAATTTGTATACATGATTAGGATATTCTATATTTTCAAAACCTGGGGGTTGATTTATGTATACTTCTTATTTGATTACTCCATTTAAGAATGAAGACTTAACGTCCATTTGGTATAACTTGAATCCTTTATGTACCGCATAGGCTAGTAACATCCTAATGGATTCAAACCTAACTACTGGGGCATAAGTCTTGTCATAATCTAACCCTTCTACTTGACTAAATCCTTTCTCCACTAACTGAGCTTTATTCCATATAATTTCTCATTGGTAATCTAATTTATTTCTAAATACCCATTTAGTATCTATGATTGATTTATTTGATGTGAGGGTACTAAATCTCATACTTTATTTCTTTCGAATTGTGCTAGTTCTTCTTTCATGACTATTACTCAATCAAGATCTGGTAAAACCTCATCTATTGATTTTGGTTCTATTTTTGATATTAAAACTATTTGACTTATGTTTCGTATAGTCAATCTAGTTTGAACCCCTATGATTGGATTTCCTAACACTTGTTCAATTGGATTGTTTGGATTTATTCTAGGTGTCCTTATGTTTTCTTGACATTGTATTTGTTCTTCTTCTTCTTATATGGTTTCATTCATTCCTTCTTGGTTATTATTTATTTTATCAGCATTTTTTTGTTCATTATTGAGTTATTTTTCATCAAATATTACATTATTCATTTCTTCAATTTTTAAGGTTTTCTTATTGTATATTCTATAAGCCCTACTCGTTGTTGAATATCTAAGAAAGATTCCATCATCAATTTTTGAAGTGAATTTTTATAGAAGATCTTTTGTATTTAGGATGTATACTTTACACCCAAATACTCTAAAATATTTTATTGTAGATATTTTATTATTAAAAATTGCATAGTATATTTTATTAATTGTTATTCTATTTTGTACATAGCAAGCGGTGTTTATAGCCTCGCCCAAAAAATAGCTAGGTAGATTGTATTAATTTAACATTGATCTAGTGGCATCTTGTAGAGTTTTATTTTTTTTTCTTTCTATTATTCCAATTTGTTGAGGTGTTCTAGGACATGAATATTCATGATGGTACCTATTTTCTAGACATATTGTTATAAATTTTTTATTTTTAAATTCACCTCCATTATCACTTCGTATTCTTTTTATCTTAAGATTTTTTTCATTTTCTATTTGTTTACAAAAATTATTAAACATTTCGAATGTTTCATCTTTATATTTTAAGAATTTTACCCATGAACCTAGAGTAATCATCTATTATTACTAAAGAATACAAATTTCCATTTACTGATTTTACTCCACGCGAATCAAATGTTAGGATGTATACTGAAAAGTCTATCTTTTGTATAAACATCTTTATTTTTGAAATAAGAATCACATAATCATTGTTTGCATATTTATGGTTATGCAATATTGTCTAATATATTACATTATAGATAACATGGTGTGTGGTGTCACACGAGAGATCATGTTATCGGCTCCTTGTAAAGTATAAGTAAAGGCTCACAACTGAGATGACTTTGGACAAACCATTGGTATGGTTGTAGTGTGATTTGGTATTGGTTTGTCTTGACCATAGAATCACACTAGTGCACTTTGTGTGTATTGAGTAGGACCGACTTAGAGGTGATTCGATTTATTGCTGACTACATAATCGAATCGGACCTCAAATATTATTTTGTACATGCTCTTAATCCCGATATAATAACGTGCACATATACTTAGTATTCATTTCTTTGATTTACCAATGGGCGAGATTTATAGATTAAATTGATAGGCTCGGTAAGTTGGGAAATGATATTATTTATATGGTGTGTCGTTGATTATAGGAGGAAATCGTGTCCTATATATTAGGATGATGATGTCCCCTTGAGGAGCTCATAAGGTTCATCATGTAAACCCTGCAGGTGGACTTGGTCCGACATGATGAAAAGGTTGAGTGGTACTACTCATGGAGTTAGATGTTGATTAATTAATGGTCAGTAAATTAATTAATCGACAGACATTCGAGATCTTAAACATGAGGAGAAAAGGTACAAATAATATATGGAGCTCATATTAACTTATGGGGGTTGGTGAGGTAGATCAATGATAATCCTTTAGTGGATTGGACTATCATTAATGGATCGGACTTTATGTGGGCTTGATCCATTGGGTGGCCAAGATCCAACTCCTCCTCATGGTCCCTATTGTAGCCTATTAATACCTCATGAAGCTTAGATCCAATGGATAGAAACAAAACTCTAGATCCAAAGGTAGAGATTAAATCTCTAGATCCGACGGTTGAGATTAAATCTCTAGATCCGACGGTTGAGATTAAATCCCTAGAACCAATGGTGGAGATTAAAACAAGGCTTATCCCTAACTCTATAAAAGGAGGGCAAGGGGTGGGCGGTAACTAATGAATCCAATTAGAGATAGGATTAGGGTTTTTGGGCGGCAAGGCTTGGAGGCTAGGGTTTGGAGTTGGCGGCACCAAATAAGGAAACTTATTCCTTATTCTCTTCTTCCTCAAGGTGGCTGGCGACCAAGCAGCTTTTTCCAGCCCTTGGCCGGCGTCCAAAGCATCCCCTCTCCCTCTCTTTGGCCGGTAAAACCTAGGCTTAGGGTTCTCCCTTGGAGCTTTGGTCGGCATTCACCTATTCTCCTCTTCCTTCTTGGCCAGCGGCAAGCTCCAACCTTGGAGTTTGGTGGTTGGTTAAAGGAAGGAGAAGAGTCTTGTTTCTATTCCTCCTCTTGCTCGTAACGAGCAAGGAAGGCAGATTGGTGATCTCGGAGCTTCAAATTTTGGTAGATCATCGCCCACACGACGTCCAAAAGGAGGAAGGTCATACAATAGAAGATCGAGAGGTATATCGATTCTCTATTCTCTTTTATAACATGTTTATATTTGTTTTTCAATCATGTGCATGATATATTCTGTTTTGTGGCTAAATAATACTTGGATCCCGAACATAAACACAAAAGTTGGTGATCTGTACATCGTCTATTCTGCGGCTATTCGTGGAATAGAGGTTGGTCGCTTAAACAACAAGTTTGTTCAAGTGACTACTCTAAACGAATAGCACGACGATGACAAGGTTGGTTGGGCAATCTCTCTTGTCAAGGATAATTTTTTTTTATCCAGCGACGTAGAAGGGATCGCCATGAACAAGTGAACGAGTTGAAGTGGGAAGCGAAGTTTCCCCTCACCATCATCAAACAAATTTAAGTGAAGTAGTTCAAGTATTGAGCTTTTTCGACTTTGTTTAGTTAGTTTATGTTGGGATTTGGTTTATTTTCCTTGTTGGCAAGCATTACAAATTTTTCTTTCTAAATTCTTTAGTTTAGGTAAGCCTCTAACTAAATTTGGTTCACTTAGTCCAGTTATATGCCTAAAGTGGATGTGAGCAAGTCTCCTATTCCACAACCAACTTTCCTCTTGCAGTGTCAATTGACACTTCAGTGAGAATCTTTCTAAGTTTATTGAATTAATGTTTTTATATCTAACACCTTTAACTAGTATGTTTGAATTTTCAATATTATTAATTAAACATTCATTTGATAGAAATTTTACTTCATATCCAGCATCATATAACTGACTTATAATTAGTAAATTAAATTTGAAATTTTTTGCAGGCAAAACTTTTTGTATGACAAAATGTGATTTTAATTCAATGTTACCTGATCTGGTTACCTTAAGTCTTCCGTTGTTTCCGAAAGCAACGGATCCTAAGTTCTTGAATTTTAGTTTCGAGAACTTGTGCTGATCTCTAGTCATGTGTCTGGAGCATCCACTATCCAGTATCCATTGATTGATTTTAGAATCCTACATAGATTGGGAAATTCTTTAAGGTTGTGATTGAGGTTGACTAGTTAATTTTAATCTAATTTATCTCACACAATCTAGGTTTTTCAATACATGTTACTCTTATTAGTTTTGTGAGATGAGGGTTCATTCTTATCTTGATTAAATTTAATAAGGATTAAAAGTGTTTAAACTTATGTTAGATTCAAGTTTAGCTTAGGCTAATCAAGTAAGTTTTTTCAAAATTAACTTCCAGATAGTGGCGAGGCATATGACCTACTTGGATATCAAGTGGACTACTTCCTAAAACAAAGTCGATCAAGGAATCAAATACTTGAGTTGCTTTAGACTAAGCTTTAGTCTAACTAATTAAATACTTAGTGAGTTAGCTTTAGTCAGTTCCACTCAACTTAGTGCACCAGGTAGTGTTGAGACATATGACCTTCTTGGATATCAGGTGGACCACTTCCTAGACATATACTTTGAAGAATTTCCCTAACTTACTATTAGTTCACTTTGTCTTAGTACTTGGTTATTCAAGTTTAAACTACTTTGTTTCCTATCTAGTTCGTTTTAAATTAAGAAAGTAAACTAAACATGCAAGAGTTTAACTAAGTGTAGAAACAAGTAAAGATTTAGCTCCCCCTGAGTAATAGCTCAATTGAGTTTTATTTACTAAGTGAATTTGAGTTTTGGGAACCCAAAATTGGTTTGATCCAACTTGGTTGACTAAGCTAGACTTAGGGTCCAATGCTTGGACTTGACTCAGTGTTTCAGATAAGTAAATGTTAGTGAAAGCCCTAGAGCCAATAATGTGATGATTGTTGTATGGACTTTATTGTATCATATTCCTATTTATAAAGGCATGGTTATTATATTTACTTGTATTGGTGCCAAATAACTAAATATAATAATGTCCTTGAGTAGTAGGTTCTTATCTATATCAGTCGATTGATTGAATCGATAATGAGATGATATAGAGAACACTACTCTTAATCATTCCTAGTCGAGTATTAACATTCAGGGACAACGTTAATGCGTAGAGACTAGCATGTAGGTCAACATGATGACTTGATCTCACAAGTCATGGATATGAGATATCAAGTTGACACATGGGTATGCATTGGAGAATGAATACTGAATGACCCGCCATGAGAAAGTATCATGGATCGTTATATGAGTGTCATATACTTTCTCATGTGACTATTAGTATGACTATTAGTCCTTAGACCTGAAATCACCATGGTTCCCTACATAAGGCGTTGCATACTTTGGCTTCGTCAAACGTCACCCGTAAATGGGTGGACTATAAAGGCGATTACTGGGTATGTAACAAATTATGCGGAGGGATGTGAGTGATGTAGATGGGATCTATCCCTCCTATATGACAGGAGTGACATCGATATTCTTGATAGAGTGAGACCATGAAGTGCATGCCATGCCCAAATGAGTCAATATGAGATATTGAGCTTATTTGATATGAGTGAGTCTACTTGGAGTTCAAGATTTAGATTGTACCGAGGATGACACGGTCTATGCCTCGATTGGTCAATCTAGATGTCAAGGATAGAGGGACATTGTCACATATTGTGAGAGTCACAATTAGTAGTCACAAAGGTGATGTTGGAGCTCAACATTCATGTAACTTGGGTAGCAATGATGTGTTGCTAGATACCGCTCATTGCTTATGTTCCTAAATCGGTTTAGGGACATTGCCAACGTTACAAGAACCTATAGGGTCACACACATAAGGGCAATTAGATGGAGATTAGGTTCATATGATGAACCATGAGGATTAGGTTCATGGGATGAACCAAATTGGATTAAGAGTAATCCAAATTTGACTAATTGAGTTAGACTCAAGTTGATTCAAGTGTTGAATGAGTCTAATTTAGATTTGATTCATCAAATCAATTTAAATTAAATGAATAGAGATTCATTAAATTAAATTGACTTGAATCAAATGGTTGGATTTGATCAACCATGGGAGATAAGAGGTCAAGTTTGACTTGACTTGAGAGGGAAGATGAAAGGTCAAGTTTGACTTGACCAAATGCCATGTCATGATGATGACTTGGCATGGACGGCCAATGATGATGTTCCACATCATCATGGACACATCATGGGGTGCCACCTCATGAGGGAGACCAAGGGCCATTGGCTCTTGGAGTTACATGCATGCATGTAACCCCCTTATAGTGGGTTATGGATGATGTGAAGTTAAGTTGTGTAACTTCATCTTCTTCCTCTGCTCTTCCCTCAAGCTCTCTCTTCCTCATCTAGCCATGAACGTCCAAGGGGTGCTAGCACACTCTAAGGTGTTTTTCTCCACCATTTGTCCGTGTGGATACTTGTAGAGGAGTATACACTTGACACTCTTGAGTTCCGACAAAGCGTTTGGACGAGCGAGATAAGCGAAGGGCGTCGCTACGAGGGTAATGCTCTCACCTTCTAGATCTAAGGTAGATCTAGGTTTACTTAAGCACATACATGTTTTTATTTTTATATACCTTCGCACGGATCCGTGGCCGGGCTTCCGAGGTTTCCGCAATGTAAAAAGCGGTTTTTGCGGCCCGGAAAATCCCAACAGTGGTATCAGAGCCACGTGCGAAGCATGTATGTGTTTCATTTTTGTAATTTTTGTATTAGATATAAAAATTATAGATTTATATGTTTCTGTAAATTTCCTATTTTTATAGAAGTTTTGGGTATTTTTCTCGAAGAATCGAAGCAACGAGTGTTGGGACACTTGTAGGCTTCAACCGTTGAGAAAAACTCTCCGAAACGGCGAGTTCTCGCTTTAGGTTTTTGGGACAGCGACTTAAGTTGCTGTAAGATCATTGTAGGGACACTCGCAAAATTTATTTTGTGAGTAGGGGCGCTGCCCCTATCCCCGAAAGGGGCCTTGTCCCGCGATCGCGCCCGGAAACTGCTTAGCGGGACCGTTACGGAGAGGTAACTCATAAAATTGAAAAAAATAGGAAAAATTATAGAAATTTTCTGTAAAATACATAATTTAGAATTATGTATAATTCTGTGATTGTCATGACCCAATAACCTTAATATGATTGGATGTGATGTGTTGTAATTCATAATACGGCCTGCGTGCCGTTTTGTGGTTGTGCGTGTTGTATAGTGTATGCGACCTGCGCGTCGTACCTCTTCTTTTGATATTCTAGTTGTAAATAGTTTTAGACTTGAATGTAACTCGAGTTTCATATTTGTAATGTACAAAATGGAGCGATGGAAAGTCCACTTGAAGACGAGGTTACGAGAAGGGTGACGACGACACATGGCGGTTAAAGGAAGCGCTTGGAGAAGCCGCTAGCCTTAGGTTGACCGTCCGATCTTCTCATTGGCTTGAGAAGATCGTAGTAGGGCAATGACTACATCACATTTAATTATATATATATATGTTGATATATATATATATATATATATATATATATATATATATATATATATATATATATATAATTGATTTTGCTTGTAGAATAATGCTTGTATGTATATGATGCATGCTAGAATAATTTTCTTGTATGTATATGATGCATGCTAGAATAATGATTGTATGTATGTGATGCATGCTAATATAGGATAATAAAGGCCTAAATGCGTATAAGATACACATTTCGATTAGATTAGATCATAATCGAATCAACTCGAAAATGCCTACCGAGCCTTGATACCCATCACTACCTCGATCATTTGTTGTTGTTGAATCTGCCAAAGCAGAGCAATGCATATTATCTTGGTAGGGTGCGGAGGGACAATCTTGGTCCCGCCTATCACGCTTGGATTAGAGTAAGCTCAATTAGATTGAGCAAAACTAGTTAACTCAATTGGATCGAGTAGAACTATAGGCATATTCCAATCGTTGGAAAGATAGGTTAAGATCGCATTTACACTAAATCTTGGGCGATTTAGCCAAAGCTAACTCAAGGTCTTTTGTAAATGTGGGTCTTGATCCTATAAACAAGAGTTGCATAGAGATGTAATCGGTAATATGTTACCCACCGATCGTACTAAGTCTTGGGCGATTTAGCCAAAGCTAATTCAAGGCTTAGTATGATGTGGATCTTGTCCCGTAAGAATTATAGCTAGTTTGTATGAATCTAGTAAAGTGGTTTGACCACATCCATAACTCGATTCTATAAAATTCCTATAATTCAGTGGGAGCATCATTTGATTAAAGGCCTAATTAAATGATAAATGGAATATGATATTAATTCTCTGCATTGTATGTTGTAGATAACTATGTCGACAAACACGAACACACTCTCTCTGCGTTCTATCATTGAGAAGTACAAGCTCAATGGAGCAAATTTCCTGGACTGGTACAGGAACCTGAGAATTGTTCTCACCCAAGAAAGGAAGCTGTACGTCCTGTAGTAGCCCATTCCGGAGGCACCTCCTGCCACTGCCTCGCGAGCTCACAAATATGCTTACAAGAAGCATCAAGATAATGCATTAGATGTGTCATGTCTAATGCTCGCGACCATGAACTCTGAGCTTCAGAAGCAACATGAGTTCATGAATGCTTATGATATGGTTGGACATCTTCGTCAACTATATCAAGGACAAGCAAGGCATGAGAGATATGAAGTCTCTAAGGCATTATTTGGGTCCAAAATGCAAGATGGGACTCCCGTAGGTCCATATGTACTCAAGATGATTGGGTACGTAGAAAACCTACAAAGGTTGGGATTCCCACTTGGCCAAGAGCTGGCCACTGACCTAATCTTGCAATCTTTGCCGCAAAACTACAATCAATTTGTCATGAATTACAACATGAATGAAATTGATAAGCCACTGCCTGAGATGCTCAAAGATGTTGAGAATCACGAGCTTAACCTTAAGAAGAGAAAATCTGACACCATTTTGATGGTGCAAAAGAAGAAAGGCAAGGGCAAGCCTAAAGGTAAGGGAAAGTCCCAAGCCAAGGTCAAAGGCAAAGAACTTAAACCCCAAGGAGGGGTAGGCTAAGGAAGGGGCTTGCTTTCCACCGCAAGGAAGTCGACATCGAAGCGTGAATCGCAAAGGCATACCGAAGATCTTAAGAAGAAGAAGTGAGACTTCTACTGTATAAATGTTATAGAAGTCAATCTATCTATTTCTTCATCATGGGTATTAGATACCGGATGTGCATCTCACATTTGTACCAATGTGCAGGCGCTGAGAAATAGCAGGGCATTGACAAAGGGCGAGGTGGACCTACGATTAGGCAATGGAGCAAGAGTTGTTGTTGTTGTTGTAGGAACTTATGATCTATCTTTGCCCTCTGGGCTTGTACTAGAATTAGATGAATGTTGTTATGTGCCTGCCTTAACTAAGAACATCATTTCAGTTTCTTGTTTGGACAAGAAAGGATTTGCATTTATAATAAAGAACAAATGTTGTTCAGTTTATTTAAATGATATGTTCTATTGTAGTGCACCTCTAATGAACGGACTCTACTTTCTAGACTTAGAGAGCCCTATCTATAACATAAGTACCAAAAGGTTCAAGTCAAATGAGTTGAACCAAACCTATCTCTGGCATTGTCGCTTAGGTCACATAAATGAGAGTCGCTTATCTCAGCTCCATAAGGATGGGCTGCTAGACTCATTTGATTTTGAATCATATGAGACATGCGAGTCTTGCCTTTTAGGTAAGATGACCAAGACTCCCTTTAGTGGACACAGCGAAAGAGCAACAGACTTGTTAGAACTTATACATAGTGATGTATGTGGTCCTTTCAATGTTGCTGCTAGAGGTGGTTATAAGTACTTCATTACATTTACTGATGACTTCAGTAGATATGGTTATGTGTATCTCATGACACATAAATCAGAATCCTTTGAAAAGTTTAAAGAATTCAAGAATGAAGTACAAAACCAGCTTGGCAAGAGTATTAAGATACTCCGATCAGATCGAGGTGGTGAATACCTTAGCCATGAGTTTCGTGACTATCTAGCTGAGTGTGGGATTCTATCCCAACTCACTCCTCCTGGAACACCACAGTGGAATGGTGTATCCGAAAGGAGGAATCGTACCCTATTAGATATGGTACGATCTATGATGAGTCACACAGATCTTCCTATATCCTTTTGGGGATATGCTCTAGACACAGCAACCTTTACCCTTAACCGTGTACCATCCAAGGCTGTGATAAAGACACTATATACGATATGGATAGGGAGAAATCCCAAGATGTCTTTCATGAGGATTTGGGGTTGTGAGGCTTACGTTCGACATCAAGTCTCAGACAAACTGGGACCCAAATCCGATAGGTGCTATTTTGTTGGATATCCCAAGGATACAAAGGGATATTACTTCTACATTCTCGATCGGCACAAAGTGTTTGTGGCAAGGCTGGGGTTTTTCTAGAAAGGGATTTTGTTTCTAGAAAAACTAGTGGGAGTACCTTCGATCTTGAAGAAATTCAAGATAAGGACCATAGCACTGAGGCCTTGATGGAGGTTGAGCAGGAACCACAAAGTGTTGTGGGTGATGAGGTTGTTGCCTGAGTTGTGGAACAACCACTGTTCAGTAGACCTACCTCTTGCATCGATAGTGCGTCGTCGGCTGAGAGATACTCATTTCTCTTGTCTAACCATGATGACTTAATGCTCATTGAGAATGAGCCTACCTCCTATCAGGAAGCTGTGATGAGCCCAGATTCTGAGAAATGACTAGAGGCCATGAGATCCGAGATAGAATCCATGTACACCAACCAAGTATGGACTTTGGTTGATCCACCTGAAGGGGTCAAACCCATTGGGTGTAAGTGGGTCTTTAGGAGAAAGACTGACATGGATGGACTTACGCATACATATAAGGGTCGATTGGTGGCTAAAGGTTTCAAGCAAATTCATGGTATTGACTATGATGAAACCTTTTCTCCAGTGGCGATGTTTAAGTCCATTCGGATCTTGCTTTCTATTGCAGCATACCACGATTATGAGATCTGGCATATGGATGTCAAAACTGCATTTCTGAATGGAAACTTACTCGAGGATGTGTACATGACACAACCTGAGGGTTTTGAAGATCCACAACATACTGAAAAAGTATGCAAGCTACAAAGGTCCATTTATGGGCTAAAGCAAGCTTCTCGGAGCTGGAATCTTCGATTCGATGATGCGATCAAACATTTTGATTTCATCAAGAATGAAGATGAACCCTATGTCTACAAGAGGGTTAATGGGAACACAGTTGTCTTCCTTGTATTGTATGTGGATGACATACTACTCATTGGGAATGACATCCTTTCGCTATAGTCTGTGAAGACTTGGCTGGAGATGTGCTTCTCAATGAAGGACTTAGGTGAAGCAGCCTGTATTCTAGGCATCAAGATCTATTGAGATAGATCTAAGAGATTTCTTGGCCTAAGTCAGAGTACATACAATGACACGGTATTACTACGGTTTGCCATGCAGAATTCCAAGAAGGGACTTCTGCCGATGTCACATGGTGTGAGTCTTTTGAAGACTCAAAGTCCCTCTTCTAGAGAGGAGAGAGACCGTATAGATAAGATCCCTTACGCATCTGCTATAGGATCTATCGTGTACGCCATGTTGTGTACTCGTCTTGATGTCTCGTATGCTTTGAGCATGACGAGTAGGTACCAGTCATATTCAGGTGAGCGTCACTGGATAGCAGTCAAGAATATTCTTAAGTACTTGAGAAGGACTAAAGAATATTTCTTGATATTTGGAGGCAATGAGGAGCTAGCTGTAAAGGGTTACAGCGATGCCAACTTCCAAACTGACCAGGAAGATTATAGATCGCAGTCAGGGTTTGTGTTTTGCTTGAATGGTGGCACTGTGAGCTGGAAGAGTTACAAGCAGGACACAGTTGCTGATTCTACAACAGAGGCCGAATATATATTGGTGCTTCCATCTCATTCGAGAGTTTATCGATAGAGGAGATGTGAAGATTTGCAGAGTACCCACAGAGGCTAACATCGTAGATCCCTTGACCAAGGATTTGGCACAGAAAAAGCATGATGGTCACACTAGGTCATTGGGTATTAGATACTATGGTGATTGGCTCTAGTGCTAGTGGGAGATTGTTAGTGAAAGCCCTAGAGCCAATCATGTGATGATTGTTGTATGAACTTTATTATATCATATTCCTATTTATAAAGGCATGGTTATTATATTTACTTATATTGGTGCCAAATAACTAAATATAATAATGTCCTTGAGTAGTAGGTTCTTATCTATATCAGTCGATTGGTTGAATCGATAATGAGATGATATAGAGAACACTACTCTTAATCATTCCTAGTTGAGTATTAACATTCAGGGACAACGTTAATGCGTAGAGACTAGCATGTAGGTCAACATGATGACTTGATCTCACAAGTCATGGATATGAGATATCAAATTGACACATGGGTATGCATTGGAGAATGAATACTGAATGACCCGCCATGAGAAAGTATCATGGATCGTTATATGAGTGTCATATACTTTCTCATGTGACTATTAGTATGACTATTAGTCCTTAGACCTGAAGTCACCATGGTTCCCTACATAAGGCGTTGCATACTTTGGTTTCGTCAAACGTCACCCGTAAATGGGTGGACTATAAAGGTGATTACTGGGTATGTAACAAATTATGCGGAGGGATGTGAGTGATGTAGATGAGATCTATCCCTCCTATATGACAGGAGTGACATCGATATTCTTGATAGAGTGAGACCACGAAGTGCATGCCATGCCAAAATGAGTCAATATGAGATATTGAGCTCATTTGATATGAGTGAGTCTACTTGGAGTTCAAGATTCAGATTGTACCGAGGATGACACGGTCTATACCTCGATTGGTCAATCTAGATGTCAAGGATAGAGGGACATTGTCACATATTGTGAGAGTCACAATTAGTAGTCACAAAGGTGATGTTGGAGCTCAACATTCTTGTAACTTGGGTAGCAATGATGTGTTGCTAGATACCGCTCATTGCTTATGTTCCTAAATCAGTTTAGGGGCATTGCCAATGTTACAAGAACCTATAGGGTCACACACATAAGGGCAATTAGATGGAGATTAGGTTCATATGATGAACCATGAGGATTAGGTTCATGGGATGAACCAAATTGGATTAAGAGTAATCCAAATTAGACTAATTGAGTTAGACTCAAGTTGATTCAAGTGTTGAATGAGTCTAATTTAGATTTGATTCATCAAATCAATTTAAATTAAATGAATAGAGATTCATTAAATTAAATTGACTTGAATCAAATGGTTGGATTTGATCAACCATGGGAGATAAGAGGTCAAGTTTGACTTGACTTGAGAGGGAAGATGAAAGGTCAAGTTTGACTTGACCAAATGCCATGTCATGATGATGACTTGGCATGGCCGGCCAATGGTGATGTTCCACATCATCATGGACACATCATGGGGTGCCACCTCATGAGGGAGACCAAGAGCCATTGGCTCTTGGAGTTACATGCATGCATGTAACCCCCTTATAGTGGGTTATGGATGATGTGAAGTTAAGTTGTGTAACTTCATATTCTTCCTCTGCTCTTCCCTCAAGCTCTCTCTTCCTCATCTAGCCATGAACGTCCAAGGGGTGCTAGCACACTCTAAGGTGTTTTTCTCCACCATTTGTCCATGTGGATACTTGTAGAGGAGTATACACTTGACACTCTTGAGTTCCGACAAAGCGTTTGGACGAGCGAGATAAGCGAAGGGCGTCGCTACGAGGGTAATGCTCTCACATTCTAGATCTAAGGTAGATCTAGGTTTACTTAAGCACATACATGTTTTTATTTTTATATACCTTCGCACGGATCCGTGGCCGGGCTTCTGAGGTTTCCGCAACGCAAAAAGCGGTTTTTGCGGCTCGGAAAATCCCAACAGTAAAGACATGTATTATTTGTATTATGACTTAGCTTTGTATTCGAGTCTGAACTTTTTGTACACGGCTCGTTGAGACCCAAGCATCATATTGAGATACTTGGATCTCGAAGTGAACCTTTCCAAAGTTCTGGTGAGATCTTCTACTCACCTTTTTAAGACGGAGTCCTCTTCCTCAAGCTTTGTAACTCGAGTTGAGTCTCTATCCTCAACTTGGTAAGTCGAAGTCTTCGAGTTGGCTTTCTCCTTAAGTACTTGGATTTCCTTAAGAAGTGAGTTGGCTCAATTCTCGGGCTTAGTTAATTTCCTACCTAGACATGCTATGATGTTGTACAATTTATCTTCTAAGGCAGAGTTTACCTCATCTAGTCCTTCGAAAACATATGCGGATTCGTGTCTTCTCTTGGACTCGGACTCGGAGCTTGATTCGGTCTCGAACTTGTCTGCGTTCATGAATGCTATGAACCTTCTTTTGGGTTCTTCCGCGTCCCACTCCTCCGATGATGACTCGTCCCAAATTGACCTAAGTGTCTTCTTCTTATTTTCCCTTTTAGGCTTTTCTTCCTTTTTCGGGTTCACGCACTCTGATTTGTAGTGACCCTTCCCATTGCACTCGTAGCACGTGACTTTCGATCTAGGTCTTGGTTTATTTTTGATCACCTTTTTAGTATCATTTTTAGTCAACCTTTTCTTCTGTTTGAACATTTTTTGGACTATGTTCACGATCTCTTCCTCTCCATTTAGTTCCGACTCCAATTTGTCTTTAGACTCACTCTTGATTTTATTTCCTATTTCATGTTGGATCGAGAAGCGTCGCTAGAGGGGGGGGTGAATAGCGATCGTAAATCTTTTCGACGTTTCGTTCGAGTAGACAATTAAACGAGTAAGAGCAGCGGAAAATAAAGGAACATGTTTATTTTTACTTGGTTCACAATCCAGCGGTTGCTACTCCAAGGCCCTATCGGTCCTAGACCGCGTACGGAGGGCAAAACACTATAACGTCTCCTCCTCGTTGGAGGTAGGAGACAACGATCACAAAAACCGAATGTACGAGGATGAGGCAACAAGCCTACTGTAGGAATAGGCTCGTCGGCTCCCATGTCCCCAGATTAAAATTTTCAACAAATGAAAACTAATCCAGATGGGATGAGTTTCCTAAGCTCAACCAATTCGTCGTCGTGCTAACAACTTGAGCGATCGCTTGAACAAACTAGTTGTTCAAGCAACAAAACTCTTCTAGTCGGTTAGCCACGGAAGAGACGACGAACGGATCGCCGGTTCTTGTGTTTATCTTCAGGGTCCATGATTATATAAATACATATGAATGTAGACATGTATAATCAACACATACATAAAGTAAACATGCTCATAACAAATACAAGCAAGTAACCATCCACACAAAACATGCATATAATTGAAAAACAATTATAAACATAATACAAAAGAACATTAATCAAAATAAACAAGATTATACCTCTTGTTATACCTCTTGATCTTCTATTGTATGTCCTCCCTCCTTTTGGACGTCGTGTGGGCGACGATCTACCAAAAGTTGAAGCCTTCTAGATCACCGATCTTCCTTTCCTTGTTCACTAGGAACAAAGGAAGATCCTAAAACAAAACTCATCTTCCTTTCTAGAACCGGCCACCAAGTCAATAAACTCGATGTTGCCGCCGGCCAAGGAAGATAAAATGGAGTATGGAAACCAACCAAAGGAGAAACAACAAGGGCATGGGCGCCGACCAACACTTGGAGAAGAAGAAAGAAAACACCCCTTCTCCTTGTTGCCGCCCAAACCCTAAACTAGGCTCCACTTAATTTCTGGCTAAGGATGAAGGGAAGTAGAATAGATTGAGCTTTGGCCAAGGTAGAGGGAAGAAGGTAGAGGGGCCGACCATCAAAGGAAAATGAAGAAGAATCTCCCTCTCCTTGTTGCCGCCCAACACCAACAACCAAACCCTAACCCTAGCCTCCTCCTATTTCTTGCCGCCCATGGGAAGCAACCCTCATCTCATCCACCACAAGCCATAGATCAAGGGGAGAATCTTGGGCGCCGACCAAACCAAAGAGGAAGGAGGAAGAAGGGTGTCGGCCACCATTGGCAAGAAGAAGAAGAAGCTCCCTTCTCCTTGTTGCCGCTCAACACCATGAACCAAACCCTAACCCTAGCCTCCTCCTTTCTTGCCGCCCAAGCCACCTTATCTCAATTAGGTTTTTCTCTTTTTTTTTTCATCCCCTTTGCCGCCCAAGCCTAAGCCCATATATATAGAGTTAGGTTTAGGCCTTGGTTTAATCTCCTCCATTGGTTCTAGGGATTTAATCTCAACCGTCGGATCTAGGGTTTCATCCCAACCGTCGGATCTAGGGTTTCATCCCAACCGTCGGATCTAGGGTTTCATCCCAACCGTCGGATCTAGGGATTTAATCTCCACCGTCGAATCTAGGGATTTAATCCCACCGTCGGATCTAGGGATTTAATCTCCACCGTCGGATCTAGGGATTTAATCTCCACCATCGGATTTAGAGTTTTGTTTTCCATCATTGGATCTAGACTTCATGAGGTGTTAATAGGCTACAATAGGGACCATGAGGAGGAGTTGGATCTTGGCCACCCGATGGATCGGAACCACACAAACTTGATCCATCAAGGATGTTCCATTCCACTAGAGGATCATCATTGAATTACCTCACCAACCCCCATATGATAATATGGGCTCCATATATTATTTGTACATCCATCTCCCCGTGTTTAAGATATCGAATGTTTGTCAATTAATTGATTTACTGACCATCAATTAATTAACATATAACTCCTCGAGTAGTACCACTCAACCTTATCATCATGTTGACTAAGTCAACCTGCAGGGTTTACGTGATGAACCTTATGAGCTCCTCAAGGGGACATCATCAACCTATATATAGGACACGGTTTCCTCCTATAATCAACGACACACCATGTAAATAATATCATTTCCCAACTTACCGGGCATATTGATTTAATCCATCTAAATCTCACCCTTTGGTAAATCAAAGAAATAAATACTAAGTACATGTGCCCGTTATTATATCGGGATTAAGAGCATGTACAACATAATATCCGATGTCCGATTTAATTATGTAGTCAGAAATTAATTGAATCACCTCTATGTCGGTCCTGCTCAATACACCTAAGTGTACTAGTGTAACTCTATGTTCAAGATAAAACAATACCAAGCTACACTACAACCATGCCAATGGTTTGTCCAAAACCATCTTGGTTGTGAGCCTCTACTTATATTCTACAAGGGACTGATAACATGATCATCTATGCCACACCAAGCACCATGTTATCTACAATGTAAAATATTAGACAATATGCACACATATAATAAATATAAAGTGCAAACAATGATAATGTGATTCTTATTTCAAAATAAAAATGTTCATACAAAAAGAGCTAGGCTCTCAGTATACATTCGAATAATCTCCCACTTATACTAAAAGACTATGCTGTCATTACACTGCCATACATCTGATTCCCCTTCCCACCACATGCCTATCAAAGCTCTCGCTAGAAGGGCCTTAGTGAAAGGGTCTACCAGGTCATCCTCTGATGCAATCTTGGCGACAGCAACTTCTACCTCCTTTACGATTTCTCGTATCAGGTGGTACTTGCGCTCTATGCATTTACTTACCTTATGGGCTCGTGGTTCCTTCGAGTTTGCAACTGTACCATTATTATCACAATAAATTGTGATATTTCTGGGCAAATCAGGAATCACATCCAAGTCCATCAGGAAGTTCCTGAGCCACCCAGCTACTTTGGCCACCTTAGAGGCTGCCACATACTCAGCTTCCATGGTGGAGTCCGCCACGCATTTTTGCTGGACACTCCTCCATACAATCGCTCCACCTCCCAAAGTAAATACAAAACCTGAGGTAGACTTACTGTTATCCCTATCAGATTGGAAATCGGAATCTATGTAACCCACAGGGAGTAATTGGTCTGCCCGGTAAACTAGCATATAATCCCTAGTCCTCCTCAGGCACTACAATATATGCTTTACCGCAGTCCAATGTCCCAGTCTTGGATTACTCTGATATCTGCTGACCATGCCCACGGCATAGCAGATATCGAGTCTCGTACATAGCATCGTATACATGAGGCTTCCTACTGCCGAAGCATAAAGAACCGCCTTCATCTCCTCTATCTCCTCAGATGATCTAGGACACATCTCCTTAGATAAAGGAACTCCATGCCTGAAAGGTAGAAAACCTTTCTTGGAGTTTTACATGCTAAAACGATCCATAATCGTGTCTATGTATAAAGCTTGGGATTAGCACACTAACCTTGATCCCAAGGATGTGTCCCACTTCTCTCAAGTCTTTCAAAACTGTTTGGACAACCATACCCTTACGTCTGACAACACTCTGATATTGTTGCCAACTACCAAAATATTATCTACGTATAGTACAAGAAAAACCACTACGTTTCCGTCACATCTCTTGTATACACAAGACTCATCCGGACTTTGAATAAATCCATAAGTTTGGATTTACCTCATCAAAGCGGATGTTCCAAGACCTCGAAGCTTGTTTCAATCCATAAATGGACCGATTAAGCTTACATACAAGATGCTCTTTGCCCTTAGCAATGAATCCCTTTGGTTGCTTCATATAGATGTTCTCCTCAAGACTTCCATTAAGGAAAGCTGTCTTGACATCCATCTGCCATACCTCATAATCCATATGAGCTGCTATGCATAAGAGCTCCCAGACCTAATTTGAATCCATAGATTCAATCTCAGTATTCATTGCACTTTGCAAAGATGCTGCATCTTTATCTTGGATTGCCTCGTCATATGTCCAGGGATCAGGTTCATGTTCGCCAGGGACCAAATCGGAAGATTCTCCCAAGAACATGAATCTATCAGGCTGTCTCACAACCCTCCCACTACGACGAGGTATCACCTGTGTATCCTCTGTGACACGCGGTGTAGTGACATGTGGTATATCCTCTTGTACCGGTGGTACTGAAGTCGGGACTTCCCCTGTCAACTCCTCAAGAACAATCCTACTCGTGGGCTTGTGGTTCATCACATAGTCCTCCTCTAGAAATCTGGAATTCGTATTAACGATCACCCTCTGATCTCTAGGACTATAAAACAAACCACCCTTCGTTCCCCTAGGATAGCCAACAACAAGTGCACTTCTGTACGAGGTTCCAACTTACCAGCATCAGCCTTCAGCACATGTGCTAGACTCCCCCATATTCGAATATGTCTTAGACTAGGCTTTCGCCCAGTCCACAACTCTGTGGGAGTAGAAGGCACTGATTTAGATGGAACCAAGTTCAGAATGTACACCGCCGTATCTAGAGCATATCCCCAGAACGAATTTGGCAAGTCAGAATAACTCATCATCGATCTAACCATCTCCATAAGAGTCCTATTCCTTCGCTCTGCTACACCATTCTTCTGGGGTGTGCTAGGTGCAGACAATTGGGATTGAATACCAACCTCTGATAACTAGTTCCTAAACTCTCCCAAGAGGTACTTACCACCACGATCAGATTGTGGTGTCATCCATATCTTGAATAATCATCTATGAAAGAGACAAAATATTCGAGACTACCTCTTGCCTAGATAGTCATAGGACCACACAAATCAGAATGAACCATTCCTAACACATCTTTGGCTCTATACCCCTTGGCCTAAAAAGGCCTCTCAGTTATTTTACCTTCCAAGCAAGATTTGCAGGTTGGGAGATCCTCCACCACTAATGAACCCAAAGGTCCATCAGCTATCAACCTTTGAATTCTACTCAGGTTAATATGACCAAGCCTTAGATGCCAAAGATACGTTTGGTTCATCTTCGAAGGTTCTTTTCTCTTATTAGAATTAGAAGATGAGTTATAAACTTCAATTTGCATCGTGGGAGGTTTTTGGTTCAAGTGTTTACAAATTTCCTATCAATGTACCTAAACAGATATTTTCCCTATTCCTTTTTATAACAACTCTGTCATTAAAAGAAATAGAATATCCATCCATAAACAATTTAGAAATCGAAATTAAATTCTTTCTAAATAAAGGTACATAAAGGGAATTTCCCAGAACCAAAATTTTATTTTTCTTAAGAGATAAATAAAACTTCTCCCACTGCAATAGCCGCAACCTTCATGGCATTGCCCAAGTAAATGGTAATCTCCCCTTTAGCTAGTCGTCGGGTTTCCTGGAACCCCTGCAAAGTGTTGCAGATATGATTAGTGGCTCTCGTATCTACACACCAGGTGCCGGTAGATAATGCCTCTAAACATGTTTCAACGACTAAGGCAGAAGATATACCTTTGTTTTGCTTAAGGTTGGGGAAGTCTTTCTTCCCATGTCCAGTCTGTTTACAAGTGAAGCACTTGCCTTTCGGCTTCTTCACTCCTCCCTGAGATCCTCCCACCACCTTTGCTCCACCTTGTTTCTTCTTCTTCTTGCCTTTCGGCTTAGAAGTAGAAACCTTCTGAGCAACCATGGCTTCCTACCTAGCAGCTCGATTCTGGTATTCGAAAAGTTCCTTTTCCCCAGAATCATCCGCAGGCTTAGGAGGACACTCATCGACAGTTAAGACACTATCCAAATTTCTTTTCCAATCAATATTATTTGGGTACAGTAAGTTTGTTTCCTTTAGCATCATAGTAAGTGGGTTGAAAGCCATTTGAAAATCCTAAGAATCACAATGATCAAAATATTAGATTTCAAATATTATTGATTCCTCAAAAAAATAAAATTCCGAAATCAACCAACACCTCAAAACACCGAGAATATCGCATGCCACGATAGTGTGGACGTATACAAATTCTACATTTGTAAGAGGAGGTTTTACCCATTAATTTTATTATCTTGTCAACCTTACTTTTTGACAAATAAAATTAATAGTTGGTTCCTCTTTGGCCCTACAAATAAAAGCAGTGACTCCGATGGAGAGGATACTTTTTATTTGCATCTAAGTGTGCACCATTACACGATACTAAGGGAATTATCTCGGATTATGTGCCTTACCGATGTGGAAGTACACACGCCCCTAAACAATTTCCTATTACCATTATTTGACCTAGTGATCCGCAAACAAACTCATCTGATGGGGAGGAAGGCACTCAGAGCCGACGCGCAAGTTTGTTGCATCACACGTCAAATTGTAATGGAGGCCGCGGGAATTAATTAAAATATCCCTCTCCCACTTAGTAAATTGAAAATGAGGAATTTTCAAGCACGCACAACATGCATATAAAAACAAATCAGCAATAAATATGGAAAAAACAGAATTTTTCCATCTATTATGGCTTTGTTCTCCAATATGCGTCCCGTCGTGTCGCCACCTCGTCCGCTCCATCTTTTCCCGTGCGCAAGTCACCAAAGAGATCTGAGCCGAGATATATCATTTTAATTTACATCCATCGATCCTATACTCCACGAAGGAGTGTACAAACGATCTAGATCGAAAGTAAACTAAAATGATCGGCTAAACAATGCCGTATTTAATTACAAAAATTAAATACTATTCTAGCCTCGTCAACCCCGAGGATTCAAATGATATACATACAATCACACACATACAATCACATACACACATATAGCGATAATAGTCGGATCTTATGCCTACAACTAAAAAGTTAGCCTACGCACTTCCTACTATTATCTGGCATACTCAATATATGATATGTGCATGAAAGTAACGGAATCCAAAACACACAAAACCGGAAACCGTGGCTCTGATACCAATTGTAGGAATCGGCTCGTCGGCTCCCATGTCCCCGGATTAAAATTTTCAACAAATGAAAACTAATCCGGATGGGATGAGTTTTCTAAGCTCAACCAATTCATCGTCGTGCTAACGACTTGAGCGATCGCTTGAATAAACTAGTTGTTCAAGCAACAAAACTCTTCTAGTCGGTTAGCCGCGGAAGAGACGACGGACGGATCGTCGGTTCTTGTGTTTATCTTCGGGGTCCATGATTATATAAATACATATGAATGTAGACATGTATAATCAACACATACATAAAGTAAACATGCTCATAACAAATACAAGCAAGTAACCAACCACACAAAACATGCATATAATTGAAAAGCAATTATAAACATAATACAAAAGAACATTAATCAAAATAAACAAGATTATACCTCTTGTTATACCTCTTGATCTTCTATTGTATGTCCTCCCTCCTTTTGGACGTCGTGTGGGCAACGATCTACCAAAAGTTGAAGCCTTCTAGATCACCGATCTTCCTTTCCTTGTTCACTAGGAACAAAGGAAGACCCTAAAACAAAACTCATCTTCCTTTCTAGAACCGGCCACCAAGTCAATAAACTCGATGTTGCCGCCGGCCAAGGAAGATAAAATGGAGTATGGAAACCAACCAAAGGAGAAACAACAAGGGCATGGGCACCGACCAACACTTGGAGAAGAAGAAAGAAAACACCCCTTCTCCTTGTTGCCGCCCAAACCCTAAACTAGGCTCCCCTTAATTTCTGGCTAAGGATGAAGGGAAGTAGAATAGATTGAGCTTTGGCCAAGGTAGAGGGAAGAAGGTAGAGGGGCCGACCATCAAAGGAAAATGAAGAAGAATCTCCCTCTCCTTGTTGCCGCCCAACACCAACAACCAAACCCTAACCCTAGCCTCCTCCTATTTCTTGCCGCCCATGGGAAGCAACCCTCATCTCATCCACCACAAGCCATAGATCAAGGGGAGAAGCTTGGGCGCCGGCCAAACCAAAGAGGAAGGAGGAAGAAGGGTGCCGACCACCATTGGGAAGAAGAAGAAGCTCCCTTCTCCTTATTGCCGCCCAACACCATGAACCAAACCCTAACCCTAGCCTCCTCCTTTCTTGCCGCCCAAGCCACCTTATCTCAATTAGGTTTTTCTCTTTTTTTTTTCATCCCCTTTGCCGCCCAAGCCTAAGCCCATATATATAGAGTTAGGTTTAGGCCTTGGTTCAATCTCCTCCATTGGTTCTAGGGATTTAATCTCAACCGTCGGATCTAGGGTTTCATCCCAACCGTCGGATCTAGGGTTTCATCCCAACCGTCGGATCTAGTGATTTAATCTCCACCGTCGGATCTAGGGATTTAATCCCACCGTCGGATCTAGGGATTTAATCTCCACCGTCGGATCTAGGGATTTAATCTCCACCATCAGATTTAGAGTTTTGTTTTCCATCATTGGATCTAGACTTCATGAGGTGTTAATAGGCTACAATAGGGACCATGAGGAGGAGTTGGATCTTGGCCACCCGATGGATCGGAACCACACAAACTTGATCCATCAATGATGTTTCATTCCACTAGAGGATCATCATTGAATTACCTCACCAACCCCCATATGATAATATGGGCTCCATATATTATTTGTACATCCATCTCCCCGTGTTTAAGATATCGAATGTCCGTCAATTAATTGATTTACTGACCATCAATTAATTAACATCTAACTCCTCGAGTAGTACCACTCAACCTTATCATCATGTTGACTAAGTCAACCTGCAGGGTTTACGTGATGAACCTTATGAGCTCCTCAAGGGGACATCATCAACCTATATATAGGACACGGTTTCCTCCTATAATCAACGACACACCATGTAAATAATATCATTTCCCAACTTACCGGGCATATTGATTTAATCCATCTAAATCTCACCCTTTGGTAAATCAAAGAAATAAATACTAAGTACATGTGCCCGTTATTATATCGGGATTAAGAGCATGTATGACATAATATCCGAGGTCCGATTCAATTATGTAGTCAGCAATTAATTGAATCACCTCTATGTCGGTCCTGCTCAATACACCTAAGTGTACTAGTGTAACTTTATGTTCAAGACAAAATAATACCAAGCTACACTAAAACCATGCTAATGGTTTGTCCAAAACCATCTTGGTTGTGAGCCTCTACTTATATTCTACAAGGGACTGATAACATGATCTTCTGTGCCACACCAAGCACCATGTTATCTACAATGTAAAATATTAGACAATATGCACACATATAATAAATATAAAGTGCAAACAATGATCATGTGATTCTTATTTCAAAATAAAAATGTTCATACAAAAAGAGCTAGGCTTTCAGTATACATTCCAACACCTACCTCACCTCGTTACGATTAAAATAAAGAATACAAAAAATAATTACTTGCTACTACTGCCGACGAAGGAGATTTTAACTTGTCATCACGTCAGCGTTATGACGGCGTTGGATCGTTGGCGTTGTAGGAGCACTTGATGAATAAACTTGATAATAATTGGAGTTGGAATCCTCCCCTCCTTTTATAGATTTTGGCCTCTGAATATGTCTCCTCTTTTTTCGGAACAGATCAAGAAGTTGTCCAAATTTTATCGCGAAGTGGCCGCGTCAAACCTTATCCGTTTTGACCTAGTGCAAAGGCTGATTCGTCGCCATCAGTCGACTGATGCCTCCCATCAGTCGACTGATGCCTCCCATCAGTTGACTGATGAGCATTAGTCGACTGCTTGATGTCCAACAGTCGACTGCCAGCCTGGCCACTTCCCTGCAGTAAGAGGTTAGCTCGGAAAATGATAAATGCGACGGTTTCTAACTGTCCGATATCGACCTAGACCTTCCACGGGAAGTCTTAATCAGATCGCCGCCTACGGTCGACCCCGTAAAGAGGAAATGACCTTACAATCTCTCACTCACACGAGCTTACCTCGATAGTAGCTCTCGCTTCTGGCCTTCCACTCGATTCCTTCGGCTCCCTCCGAAGTCACTCGAGTGTCGCCCGACCACCGCAGCTTCCTCTGGGTGTCGCTAGCCTTCATCTCCAGCTTTAGCACTTTTCTGCACACTTGATTTAGCTCGTGAGATAACGATGTAAACTTAACTTTGTGTCTTTGCTATAATCAAAACACAGGTTCGATTATCTAGTGCCCCTGCACCAACAATCTCCCCCTTTTTGATCTATGGCAAACCAACACAAAGTTAAGAAAAATTAAAGCATAAAACAGGTATAGTAGAAGATGAATGTGAAGATGAATATCATTTCCAAAAACTCCCCCTCAACCAAAACTCCCCCTTAACCCTAGGTGAGTTTTGAAAGAGATAATTAAATTTTCAAAATTAAATTTTATGTTACTCCCCCTTAACTTTTGCTCTTCTCCCCCTTTTGCCATAAATAAAAAAAAATTTACGGTTTTTGTATAAAATATGGTTTTGAAAACAATATCGTATATGCATGCATCTAGATAAATCAAATATGAGTCCAAGCATGCATCTAGCAGTAGTTAGATAGATTGGTTCGAGGTGTGTCCCTCTGCACCAATAATCTAAAGGTTTATAATATAACCCTTAGGGTTAGTTTGCTCTCCCCCTTAGTCAAATATATGAAGTATAAGAGATGTAGGGGGCGCTAAACTTTGGCCTAAGAGTTGTTAAGTACAATAGTTGAGAAAATAAGTAGTATTTTGAAGAGATTGTTTTAAGTATATTTCAATTATCCTTAACATCTCACCCATTCTATGTGTCTCAGAATTTGTTCACCTTATTTTGTGAGATGATTTTAAATTGATTAAAGATAGTCAACCTTGGGTTAGATTCGGATTTAATCTTTAGATCGTTAAGTAACTTTTCGAGAAACTGGCTTCCAGGTCGTGGCGAGGCACAGGGGCCTCTTTGATCGGAATAACGACCACTTCCTTAGACAAAGACAAATTCAAGAAAATATCACTTAAGTCACTTAGGGTTACTTCCTGGTCTAACTAGTTTAGGATACGGCGAGGTAGCTTCAGCTAGTTCCACTTGATCAAGTGCACTAAGCTAGATATGCCTTATCTAGCTCGAATACACGAGACTTTGTTTCCCTAACGTACTATCATCTCGCCGCATCCTGATACTATGTTGTCAAGAGTTGACTAACCAATTACCCTATCTAGCCATTCTAAAAATTAAAGTAAAATATGCAATGGTTTTGCTAAGTAAGCGGGTATACTATTTTAGTGTTAGCTCCCCCTGGACCATTGAACCAATATGGTCTATTCAAATAATGAACTTGATCCTGGGGAATCCAAACCTTATTAGTCCTTATATGTGAGTTCAATAAAACCTTTGGGACCCATGCTTAGACTCTTTGATGACTACGATTTACGATAGACATATAAGACCTATTCATAGTCTTTGACTTAAATCCGAGTCCGGCTTTGTTGTACACGGCTCTTTGGGTTCCAAGTAGTCGATTAAGGTTCTTAGATCTCAATGTGAACCTTTCCAACCTAGCCTTAACCTCTTGAACTCAGTCTTTCAAGAGAGAATTCTCCTCCTCAAGTTTTTCAATTTGGGTTGAGTTTCCCTCTTGAACTTGACTAGTTGAAGAGGTTAGAGTAGCCTCTTGCTTGAGGGTTTCAACCTCCTCAAGTAACGACTCAACCCTAGACTCGGACTTAGTTAATTTCCTATTAAGCATTTTAATTGTATTGTAAAGCGTATGAATTAGTGAGCGGCTAACCTTAATTTTCTCTTTTGGTCCGGCTTTGAGTTGCTTCTCGAAGTAGTCCTCGAGTTCGGAGTCGGTGTTATAGTTGGACTCAGCTTCGGATTTTGACTCGGACTCCTACGGTCTTGCCATGTAAGCTATGTCTTCTTTGTTGTCCCAAGTTGCATGGAAGGCTTTCCTTGCTCCCTTTTTCTTTTGGTTCTCGTACTTCAATTTCCTTCTTTCTTTCCGAACTATTCTCCGCACAATGTTCACTATTGATTCTACCTCTTTTGATACGGACTCTGATTCGTCTTCGGGTTCGAGTTCATCTACTTTCCTAGTAGGTGGTTTGCTTCTTTGTCCTGCAAGTATAGCAATACCTCTCTCAGCCCGGACCACGTTAGTTTGCTCGTGAAGTTCAAACTCGGAAAATAATTCGTCTAACCTAAGCTTTGAAAGGTCCTTAGAGACCTTGTAGACATCGACAATGGATGCCCACAAGGTAGTCCTAGGGAAGGCATTTAAAGCGTACCTTATAAGGTCCCGGTTCTCTACGGCTTGCCCGATCAAGTGAAGACCATTGACGATGTCTTGGATCCGCGCATGTAATTGGGTGGCGGTCTCGCGATCCTGCATCTTTAGATTGTACAATTTATTTAAAAGTAAATCTCTTTTATATACCTTAGCATCGGGCGTCCCTTCGTGTAGATTAATCAATTTGTTCCAGAGGTCTTTGGTGCTAATGAATGGACCGATGCGGTTGAGCTCCTCCTTGGACAAGCCACATTGTAATATTTGAGTTGCTCTTGCATCGGCTTCGATTTGCCTCTTGGTTGTATTTGTCCACTTATTGAAATCCAAGGGCTCTCCTTGATCATTGGTGGGTAGAGCAAAGCCGGTTTGGATTATTATCCAAGTCTCGACTTGTGTTTTTAAGAAACACTCCATTCGACCTTTCCAATAACAGAAATCATTTCCGTTAAAGAACGGAGGTCGGGTGGTGCTATACCTCTCAATGTGAGCCATTAAGTCTCTTGCAAAAACACGAATAAAAACCAAAGAGAATTCCAAGACTTGGTCTTGGATTAGTAGTGCGGGAAATAATAGGAAATAAACATAAATAAATAAGAAGAATAAGAAACTAACAAAAACTAGAAACTTACGACCTTCGGTGTCCCCGAAAGGCTACTGAACATTGGATTTTGGGGCTGGAAACAGCTTGTTACGAGGGTAAACCCTCATAAGAAATGTAGATATCTCAGAGGGCTTCGATTTGGTAGGTAGATCGTCACGTGAGTCCACTTGTGCGAAAAGTTATGGCCGTTTTACCGTCGGCTACTCCAAGGGAGAATACTTGCAAGCACACAACCAAAAGAAACGTACCAAGACTTCGTCTTGGATTAGTAGTGCAGGAGGAATAAAAACCTAAGAAAGATACGAATCGAAAAATACGAAAAGAAAACCAAAACGTGCTAGATTGGTGGTTTCACCAAATCTTAGCGCCCCCGCTCTGATACCTATTGTTGGATCGAGAAGCGTCGCTAGAGAGGGGGGGGGTGAATAGCGATCGTAAATCTTTTCGACATTTCGTTCGAGTAGACAATTAAATGAGTAAGAGCAGCAGAAAATAAAGGAACACGTTTATTTTTACTTGGTTCACAATCCAGCGGTTGCTACTCCAAGGCCCTATCGGTCCTAGACCACGTACGGAGGGCAAAGCACTATAACGTCTCCTCCTTGTTGGAGGTACGAGACAACGATCACAAAAAGTGAATGTACGAGGATGAGGCAACAAGCCTACCTCACCTCGTTATGATTAAAATAAAGAATACAAAAAATAATTACTTGCTACTGTTGCCGACGAAGGAGATTTGAACTTGTCGTCGCGTCGGCGTTATGACGGCGTTGGAGCGTTGGCGTTGTAGGAGCACTTGATGAATAAACTTGATAATAATTGGAGTTGAAATCCTCCCCTCCTTTTATAGATTTTGGCCTCTGAATATGTCTCCTCTTTTCTAATGACAGATCACGGTTGTCCAAATTTTATCGCTGGCGTCAAACCTTATCCATTTGACCTAGCACAAAGGTCGATTCGTCGCCATCGATCGACCGATGCCTTCCATCGATCGCTTGATGTCCAGATCACACCGGCTGGCCACTTCCCTACAGTAAGAGGTTAGCTCAAAAAATGATAAATGCGACGGTTTCTGACCGTCCGATCTCGACATAGACCTTCCACGGGAAGTCTTAATCGGATCGCCGCCTACGGTTGACCTCGTAAAGAGGACACGACCTTACAATCTCTCACTCACACGAGATTACCTCGATAGTAGCTCTCGCTTCCGGCCTTCCACTCGATTCCTTCGGCTCCCTCCGAAGTCACTCGAGTGTCGCCCGACCACCGCGGCTTCCTCCGGGTGTCGTTAGCCTTCAGCTCCAGCTTTAGCACTTTTCTGCACACTTGATTTAGCTCGTGAGATAACGATGTAAACTTAACTTTGTGTCTTTTCCATAATCAAAACACAGGTTCGATTATCTAGTGCCCCTGCACCAACATTTCACTCCTAGTCGAACCTGCCATTAGAGCTATACCGTTCTCAGCTTGACCAGAGTTAGCTTGTTCGTGTAGTTCAAGTTTGCAAAATAATTTATCTAATCTAATTAAGGAAAAATCCCGAGAGACCTTAAAGGCATCGGCGATGGATGTCCATAAGGCATTCCAAGAAAATGCCTTAAGGGTATATCTAATTATGTTAAATTTGCTGATTGATGGTGTTTACTTCTTCAGCCTGCCAAGATCCCCTTCTCCCTTCTTGGAAATCTCCTCCAATCACCTCAGATCCTAAAGCTCTCCATGAGATCCGTCGCTAAAGAGGGCTAGGGAATGAAACAAGGAATGAAGCTAAATCTACCACTTTATAAAAAAGAGTCTCAGGGATAGGCCGACTTCCCGACGCGGCCACTCCGACGCTCAAGTCAGTAACAGTAAAATAAAGAAAATGGTAATGCAGAAAGAATAAAAAAGAAGAAGTGAGAAGAAGATTTTTGAGGTACCAAATAGCGAAGAAACAACCATCCCCTGCTCCCTTCTACCTCTGCCCCTTTTATAGATGTTTCATTCTGTCACCTCTTTGAAGTAAATTTACTCTAATACCCTCGCCCAGCTATCAAGTATAATCACTTTTCCCGCCTATATTCAAAATATCTCTCTCAAACATCTCATGTGCCTTATATTTCCCTGCCAAATATTAATTAGATAAAATATATAAACAAATGACAAAATATCTTATATTAATCACATTTATCCTCCTCAAACTCCTCTTGTTGTCCCCCATATTTCAAAATACCCCTTCCTCCTTATTTCACCATGTACAGAAAGATCCTTCGAAAACCACATACAACTCGAAAAATAAACATACTGCTCGGGAAATAAGCATATTGATCGAGAAACACATAGACTGCTCGGGAAATAAGCATACTGCCTGAGAAATACATAGACTACTCGGGAAACACCTATACTGCTCGGTCAATCATTTTACTTCACTTTTGAACACCACTCCACCACTTACCCCTACTGAGCTCGAAAATCATATATACTGATCGGGAAAAACATAAACTGCTCAGGAAGTGCTCATACTACTCTGCCAACATTATACTTCACTTCTGAACACTACTACACTACTCACCTCTACTGCTTCAGCAATCACATATATTGATCGAGAAAAACATAGACTACTCGAAAAGTACTCATACTGCTCTGTCAACATTATACTTCACTTTTGAACACCACTTACCCCTACTGAGCTCGAAAATCATATATACTGATTGGGAAAAACATAAACTGCTGGGGAAGTTCTCATACTACTTTGCCAACAATATACTTCACTTTTGAACACTACTACCTCTACTACTTCGGCAATCACATACACTGCTCGGGAAAAACATAAACCGCTCGGGAAGTGCTCATACTGCTCAGCCAACACTATACTTCACTTCTGAACACCACTGCACTACCCACTTCTACTGAGCTCGGCAATCACATACACTGCTCGAGAAAAACAGAAACCACTCGAGAAGTGCTCATACTGTTCAACCAATACTATACCTCACTTCTGAACACCACTGCACTACCTACTTCTACTGGGCTCGACAATCACATACATTGCTCGGGAAAAATATAAACCACTCGAGAAGTTCTCCTGCTGCTCTACCAACACACAAACTATCCGAGAAAAGCTTAATCTGGTCAGAGACCCCATCATAAGTTCTTCCTCTTTAATAAAACTGAAGAGCGAAGTCGAGTGAAGTTTTATAATTACTTACTGAAATTGGCTCTATTGAAATCGAAACTCCTCTGCCTTAACTTCTAATAACAAAATTTTACCACTTTAGCTGCAAATAAAAAAAGACTCCACCGCCTTAGCTGAAAACCTCACACCCATCATAAGTTGCCCCTCTTTAGTGAAACTGAAGAGCAAAGTCGAATGAAGTTTCACAAGTACTTATTGAAATTGCCTCTATTGAAATAGAAACTTCTCTGCCTTATCTGTCAATAACAAAAATTTTACCACTTTAACTGCAAATACCAAAAGACTCCGTTGTCTTAGCTGAAAACCCCACACCCATCATAAGTTCCCCCTCTTTAATGAAACTGAAGAGCGAAGTCGAATGAAATTTCACAAGTATTAACTAACACAGATTATGCCACAAATCACAAGGTGTCAAAGTAGGCGTAGGGCCTTAACCTCTCATAATAGGCGTAGGGCCTTAAACTCTCATGTTAGGCGCAGGGCCTTAAGTGTTAGCAATCTATCTACCCATTATAGCTGGTGTTATAGTTCCCCATGAGGGAAGATAGCTACATAGCTTATAGGCTGTTATGGGAGGCGTAAGAGCCTGGAGAACATGTACATATGTCATATAAGTGGCGTTATAGTCTCTGTGGGAGAATATAGCTACCTAGCCCTTAAACTGTTATATTAGGCGTAGATCCTTAAGAAGGTTTTACATATGTCATATAGGTGGCGTTATAGTCCCCGTGGGGGAAGAATAACTATCTAGCCCATAAGCTATTATATCAGGCATAAAAGCCTTTGAGTTAGTTTCGCACTTCATAATACTTAGAAAGAATACTACTGATCCTATTAGAAAATTGTAACAAGCTTGTCATACCTTAGAAATAATACCACTAAAATAAGCAAGAAGAAATTCAAATAAAGTATAGAAGACCACTAGAATAAATGCCATTCATTACCGCCAGAGAATTTGATTTAGGTATAAAAAAACCTTAGAAATATTAATAACCCCTGCAAAAACATACCAATCAACCCTTAAACTTTATATTAAGCGCAAAATGCCTCAGGAAAAACCATTACTCCCTACACAAGAATATTAACTCTGTTTTAGGCATAAAAAGCCCTATAAAAAACCATTAAACCCATCAAACAAGTATGAATTTGATCTTCAAGCTCATCATTAGGCGTAAAAATGCCTTAGAAAAAAAATATGAAGTACTTCTACAAAGGAAAAATTTTCAAGAAAACATTAGGGTTAACAAAAATGCCTTAACTTCCTTTTTACATTTATCATGCCCCATACTTATTTTCCAACCACTGCTTTTACTGTTCCAACTCTATTTTCCTTCAAAACCCTAGCTCCCTCCTTCTCAGACACCTTCAAACTCCCTACCATCATCTCCACTTCATGGCCTCCTCCTCTTCCACCATTCCCTGGTACGAAAGCACACCCAGCAAGCTAACCCGCAACCACCCTTTCTTTCTCCATGAGCCAAAATATATACTCTAAGGCTTTACTGCCATCATCCCAACCCCCAATCAATGCCCCCATCAACCTCTGATCGGTACCAACACCCTCTTTGTAGGGTAACTTGAAGGAGGTCTCCGCCTTCCCGTGCTGAAGCCCCTTTTCCACATTCTAACCTACTACGTCCTTCCCATCAACCAACTGTCCCCTAACTATATTTGTATTCTAATCAGAACTCTAATAGTATTCCAACACCTTAATATCCCCCAAAACCCCCACATATTTCATTGTCTTTATCAACTAAAAATGGTCGACACAGGTGTGTTCTACTTCATGGCATGCCAAGACCACCAATTTCTTACTAACATGCCTACTTCCCACAAGGGCTGGAAGGATCTTTATTTCTATGTCCCCTTAGATCTGGTCCTACAATTTTCCCTAACTTGGAAAACCACCCTTCAACGTCTTCCCGACCTCAAAACTGTTAAGGCAACCATCGATTTCCCCTCCATCCAATCCCTACTTTAAAACAAACACTTTAGCATAACCGAAATTTTTCAAGAACCAATCTTGTCCTATTAGGAATTGTCTCCCCTCCCATCAACAGAAGCTCACCCCATTGGTAAGTTTTTATCTAACTGACCATTTACTTAATTTTCCCTTACTTGTATAATAACACTGTATCATGTCTACATTATTTTGCATAATATTATTTTAATTTGCATACTTATTGTACTGATTTTCAAATGCATACTAATACATCATTCTGCCTACTTACTGAATTTTCCTTCAAAGACATAATAATATCTTACTTCACATGCTCACTAAATTTACTCTTGAATGCCAACTGATACTCTAACCTACCTAAACACTGAATTTAAGAATGCTGATACTCCATGCGACATAGTTACTGTCATTATTTTCCAATGCATATTAACACTGTACCCTGTATACTTACTAACTTTATCATTAAATTTATACTGATACCCTACTTGGCAGAGGATATGATGCATACTGTCATTGTAAGGACCCTGGCAAAATAGCAACAAAAGAAGAGAAAAAGAGCTCAAGCAACCTCCACCTCCACAACCATCCCCGAGTCATCTTCATCAATAAATAACCCTTACTCATCCACTATTTCTTATTTTAACTATCTTGATTAAATTTCACAAAAAGTAACCTATACTTCTATATCACAGGTTCCCTCTGAACTCCCCCAAGTCCCCATTATAACCCTTGCCGAGACAGATCAACTCTCTCTTACTTTAATAAATCCTCATCTACTTCCTCCTCCCCCGGAACCACTTCAAAATCCTTTCCCTCCTTTTAATACTTTAGAGCCCTCTTCTTCATATCCCTCAGAACCATTGCCTGATACACTTACCCATAACCCACCTCCTGATACCTCCAATGATTCTATTGAACTTTCCTCCTCTGACTCTCCCTCCTCCTCTACCGATGACATTCTACTAGCCTCCTTATTTTCCTCTAAATATCAATAGCAGCCCTTACCTCCAACTATCCCCATAGCCCCAACATTTACAACCTCCTCTCCCTTGGACCTTCTAGTCCAAGTCGTATCAGATTCATATTTATCCACTCTGTTTCTTTTCTTCCTACACTTTCTATACCTCCTTCTACCCCAGATTCTCCTCCTACGCTTCCTTCCCCATTCATCCCTTCTGATACTCCTCTTTCGTATCAGACTCTACATTGTCATAGATTACTCCCCTTCCTTCACCTTCTAAAATTTCCTTGGTCTTACAAGAATTGCAACAAAGCCTCCAGACAGTAAGTTTCCTCTTTTTTACTAAATGAATTTACTTGTACAAATAAACTATCATATATTACTTCTATTCATTTTCCAGAGTACCTCCAAACTCCAGACATTTGGGAAATGGTTTATTGAATTTAAGAGGAAACAATATAAACCATCAACCTCCTACACAGAAATACCTCAACCTACTATGATGCCCATCCCCTCAATTTCCACAAAGGGTGTCCAAACCAGCCCTGATGTACCTTCCACCTCTTCATAGATGAGTCCTCCTACCTCTCCCGACCAAGTTGTAAAAGAAACTGAGTACCAACAAAAAATACAATGGCTACAACTTCAAATAGAGACTTTGTCTACAGAACAGGATAAGCTAACAGTCGAGAAAGAGAAAATTTCTATTCAACATAAATAAGACACGCAAAAAATGAAAGGAGAATTTTCCCTCAGAGATAAACATATCAGATGGTTACAAGAATGTGTTGAAGTGTCAAACTAAAAAATAGTCTCCCAACAATTAGAAATTCAGAAATGGAAACAAAAAGAAGGAGACTGGCACCTCTAGTCAGGAGAGTGCTTCCATCCTATGGAAGATCTCATAGACACCTTCATTGAACTCAAAGATAGAATCCTCAATAGTCTAGATGAATTCCACTTCCATTTTGACATACTAAAGAAGCACTTTCATGGACTGGAAAATGTAGCTAATGAAAAGACCAAACGAACCAGTCACCTTAACCAAGAGTTGTCCCAACTCAAAGAGGCAGAAGTTGAGCGATGGGTAGCCCAACAATCCAAGATCCTAACCTAAACGATAAAGAAATATGCCAAACATTTGCATAGGGGATTCGAAGGTGCACTGCAAATAGTTAATGAGAAAATTCTCATCTTACCCGACATTCCCAACCTTGAACTTAACATAGAACAAAAAAATCCCATCGGAGGCTTTTGACACTGACTCGGATACCAACTCTGAGCCATAGATTTGTAATTAGTATTATCTATAATGAACAATTCTAACCTAACTTATCATATTCCCTGAATGAATACTCAATTTTCCTATAAATGTCATCTATACTTAAGCAACTTTGCAATGATCATTCTGTTAGGGCAATCAACCCAAGTATGATCTTGGTTTTGAAGTGTGTGTCAAAGAGTTTAAGTTAGGATGTTATACTTTTGATGTGTGTGTTCAAGTTGTGCAGGACTTGGTGAATCACACATGACTATCTTGATGAAGCAGTGACAAGTTCATCATCTCATGGCTCAGATCCTTGAGTCGGTGAAGGATAGCACGGGGTGAAGCCGTAAGCTTGGTGCATCCGAGGGACCACCGGACGAGGAGCAATGGAGTTGAGCCAAAGGAAGCAGACTTCAGGGCAAGACGCGAAGGATGGCACGAGGAGAAGCCGTGAGCTTGGTGCATCTGAGACATGCAGGCTGAAGGAAGATAGCTTCAATAAGAGACTCCATGGGATATGAGAGTTGAGTGATGGTAACCCGGGACGGGGTAGCTCAATTTAGGTGAACTTGGCCAAATGGCTAACATCAAGTGTCGGATGCTCAAACATCTATGTTTGAGGTTTTATCCGATGGTCGAATGCTCAAACAACTTATGTTTGAGATTTTACCCGATAGCAATCGACTGGTACAAGTCAACAGCAGTTGACTGAGGGTTTGTGGCCCACCAGTCGACTGCTAGGGTTTGGGAGTCGACTGGTCCACCATCAGCCGACTGTTATAAGTGGACTCGGGCATAGAACATCTCGTAGCCAACTGAGTGTTGGATCGAGAAGCGTCACTAGAGCGGGGGGGGGGGGGGTGAATAGCGATCGGAAGACTTTCTTTTCCTTTCGATAAAACTCGAGTAGTGCAGCGGAAATTAAAGGAATTAAAACAAGAATACACTTTGTTTTCACTTGGTTCACAACCAAAAGGTTGCTACTTCAAGGACCTGCGATCATGGACCACGTATGAAGAGGCAATTCACTAAACGTTTCCTCTTCATTGGAGGTAGGAGACAACAGATACAAAGGGACAAAAGCTTGAGGTGGAGGAAACAAACCTACCTCACCTCATTATGATGAAATCACGATTTACAATGTAATAAATGCAAAATTAAAAATAAACTTGCTGCTGTCGACGGAGTATGATTGTGAACTTGGCATCGCATCAGCGTTACGATGACGTTACGGCGGCGTTAGAGTGTTGGCGTTGTAGAAGCACTTTGAGAGCAAGATGGATGATCCCAAAGGGGTGAAACCCCCCTTCTTTTATAGCCCTCCAAACCCTAGCTCGTTGAGATCCATATCTGAGTCAAAGGGACACATCACCCCAAGATAAGGGGATCTTATCTTGACCTTCATCGAGCTGACCAGTTTGAATAGCAGTCGACTGTTCACCCTCAGCAGTCAACTGATGCTTGGATCAGTCAAATGCCAATGGCTATCAGTCGACTGTTGTACTGGTTTCTCAACTTCAACAACAAGTTAGCACAAACACAAGAGTAAAGATAGAAATGATGACTACTTATCATCCGATCTCGACCTAGACCTTCCACTGGAAGTCTTAGTCAGATCGTCGCCTAAACTCATCCCTGTACAGAGGACCCGGCCTCACCTTTACTCCACACTCGTGCTTACCTCCAGTCCTTTCCAACTTGTCACTTAGCTTCCAATCTTCGCCTGGGTTCTTCGACTTCAACGAAGTTCTCCCGGTGTCACCTGACCACCACGGTTTCTCGACTCGAGATTCTCTGAGTGTCGCTGACCTTCAGCTTAGCTTAAACACTTCCTACACACTTAATAGTAACTTATGAGATAACAATAACACCTTAACTTTAAACCTTTGCCATAATCAAAACCTAGGTTAGATTATTTGGTGCCCATGCACCAACAATCTGTTGGTATAGTAAGCACCAGATAATCGGACCTAGGTTTTGATTAAGGCAAAGACCAAAAGCTAAGGTCATATTATTGTCTAACAAGATGAACCAAGTGTGCAGGAATAGTTAAGCTGAGTTGAAGGTCAGCGACACCCGGAGAATCCTGAGTCAGGAAACCGTGGTGGTCGGGTGACGCCGGGAGAACTTTGGAAGGAGCTGAAGAATCCAGGTGGAGACCTGAAGCAAAGATGCAAGTCATAAAATGACCAAACGTAAGCTCGTGTGTGAGTGAATATAAGGTCGTGTCCTCTGTACAGGGACATCCTTTGGCGGCGATCCGACTAAGACTTCCCGTAGAAGGTCTAGGTCGAGATCGGACGGTAAGTGGTCGTCGAATTCACCTGTATTGTTTTCATTTCGAGCTAACTTGTTGTTGAAGCTGGATACCCTAGCCACCAGTTGACTGCTAATTGTTGGCAGTCAACTACTGGTGGCATCAGTCGACTGGTAGGGTTCATCAGTCGACTTCCAGTCAAACTTCCCACCTCGAGGAGAGTCAAGATAAGCTCCACTTATCTTGGGGAGATGAGGTTCTTTGACCATGAGTTGGAACTGAATGTTGGGGAGCTTCCAAGGCTATAAAAGAATGGGGGTTTCACTCCTTTAAGTCATCAAAAGTGCTTACAAAGTGATCCCGCAACGCCGTTTCTCTATGACTATGCTACGACGCTGAAATGCTGTCGCAACACCGACGACACGACTACAAACTCAAGATCTACTCTTCTTCGGTATAGGTTCTCAAAGTTTCTATTTCAAATTAGTGTAATTAAATTTGTTTTATCGAGCTTTTGATCACATCGAGGAGAGGTGGGATTGTCCCTCTTCCTTAAGCTTTTCATTGGTTTTGTAATCGTCATCTCCTACCTCCAACGAGGAGGAGATTATTAGTGAATTGCCCTCCGTACGTGGTCTAGGATTGTTAGGGCCTTGGATTAGCAATCGGTCGACTGTGAACCAAGTAAAAACAAACCTGTGTTTTTTATTTTCCACTGTGCATCTCTCTTTTATTCGAACGTACGAAAAGATTTTATCGCACGCTATTCACCCCCCCTCTAGCACTTTTACGATCCAACAATTAGTATCATAGCAGGGGCGCTACGATTTAGTGCAACCACCAATCTAGCATCATTTTCGACTTTCTTTTCGTATTTATTTTAAATCACATTTTGTGGTGTTTTTTGTTTCATTTAATTCACTTTTCTCCCTCACTACGAATCCAAGATGAGAGTCTTGGAAACTTTTTTTTGTCGTTTGTGTTTTTGCAAAGTTTTTTCTAAATGGACCATCTCGAAGGGTTTAGCACCACCTGACCTCCATTTTACAATGGAGATAACTTCTGTTACCGGAAGGGTCGGATGGAGTGCTACTTGAAAACTCAAGTAGAGATGTTGATCATGAAACAAACCGAATTCACACTTCCAACAAATGGAGATGGTGAATTCTTGGATTGCGATCAGTGGACAAATGCCATGAAACACCAAGTGGAAGTTGACGCCAAGGCCACACAAATCCTACAATGCGGGCTATCCAAAGAGGAGCTCAACTACATTGGCCTCTTTATCAGCGCAAAGGACTTGTGGAATAAGCTCATTGAGCTTCACGAAGGGGTCGCGGACACCAAGGTATGTAAGAGGGACCTACTTTTAAATAAATTGTTTAACTTAAAAATGCAGGAACACAAGTCGGCCACCCAGCTCCATGCCCAAATTCAAGATATTATGAATGGGTTGCATTCGATCGGACAGAAGGTCGAAAACCAGGACATGATCAGGTATGCGCTTAATGCATTCTCTAGGACTACCTTGTGGGCATCCATGGTTGATGCCTATAAGGTTTCTAAGGACCTTTCAAAAATAAGGTTAGATGAATTGTTTTTTGAATTTGAATTACATGAGCAGTCTAATTCGGCTCTCGCCGAGAAAAGTATCACCTTATTTGCAGGTCCGAAGAAGAAGCCCAAGAGCAAACCACCTCCGGAGGAAGAAGACGAGTACAAGTCGGAGGTGAACGACGAGATGGAGACCGAACTAGTGAATCTAGTTCGGAAAATGATCAAGAGTATAAGGAGGCTAATCAATCGATCCAAGTAGGGTAAGTCAAAACAAAGTTCTAACTATAGATGCTATGAGTGCAACAGGATGGGACACATCAAGTCGGAGTGTCCAAGACTCAAGAACAAGGCACCACAATCCAAGAAAGCACTCGATGCTACGTGGGAGGAATCATCAGAGGAGGAAGACGAGCTCAATAACCTCGTCTTCATGTCCAAGCCTACAGAACCCGAGGAAGAGTCCGACTCTGGATCCGAAGATGAGTTTCAATTCAAGACAAGCCACGGATCCGTATTCGGTTCAAAAGGTTCACTGAAGGTGAGTCGCTCTTAAATCAATACATTGTATGGTGCAATTAAATTCTTAACTAAAAAAATTAGCTAAGTCCAAGTCCAAGGTCGAGGCCTTAGTTGAGGAGGTTAAACTTCTTAAACACAAGGTCTCCCTAACCTCTTCAACTAGTCAAGTTCAAGAGGAGGACTCAACTCGAGTTGAAAAACTCGAAGTTGAGAACTCACTCTTGAATGGACAAGTCAAAGATCTTAGGCAAACGTTTGAAAGGTTCACTTTGGGATCCAAGGGACTTGGCCTACTACTTGGATCGCAAAGGGTCATGTACAACAAGGATAGACTAGGATTTAGATCAACCACGACTAATAAGTCATATATGTCAATCATAAATCGTAATAGAAAACAAGTCCAAGCATGGGTCCCTAAGACCGCTTTAATTTCACAATTAGGATCTAATAAATACTGGGTTCCCAAGGACCAAATCGACTATGTGGATAGACCGAATCGATTCAATGGTCCAAGGGGAGCTAGTACTAAATTTGTTTATTCTATTACATGTAATTAGTTTTTGCATGCTTAGTTATTTTATTTTAATTTTTAGAATGGCTAGATAGGGTCAATAACTCGTCGATCATGACAACATAGTATTAGGACACGGTGAGATGATAGTACGTTAGGGAAACGAAGTCTTGTGTGTCCAAGTTAGATAAGGCGTATCTAGCTTGGTGCACTCGACTAAGTTGAACTAGCTGAAGCTACCTCATCGTATCCTTAACTAATTAGACCAGAAAGTAATCTTAAGTGACTCAAGTAATCGATTTCTTGAATTTGGCTTTATCTAAGGAAGTGGTCGTTGTTCCGATCAAAGAAGGCCTCTGTGCCTTGCCATGACCTGGAAGCCAATTTCTCAAAAAAGTTACTTGACAAGCTAAGGGTTAAATTCAAATCTAACCGAAGGTTGATTAGTTTCAATTCACTAAATCTAAACAAGTAAAATTGAAGTCATCTCATAGAACACATAAGGATAACATGCTTGATCATGTAGAAAGGGTGAGATGATTCCTAGGACTAATAACTTTCAACTAACTCTTAAAATCCCAATATCTGATCCAACTACTATATGTGTAGGATCAATAGATGTTGGACAGTGGGTGCTCTCAACACATGATTGGAGACCGACTAAAATTTTCGAAGCTTAGATTCAAAAATCAAGGATCGATAGCATTCGAAAATAATGAGAAGCTCAAAATCATCGGTTCAGGTGATATTGAGCTAAACTCTAATTTTATAATTGGCAACATTCTTTTAGTAAAAAATTTTGATTTTAATTTACTTAGTGTAAGCCAATTGTGTGATAACAACTATAAGGTTACATTCTTAGAAAATGAATGTTCAATTAAAACTAATGATACCTCTAAAACAATACTTAAAGGAACTAGGAATAGCAACATATACACAATTAATTTACCCAACTCCTCATCCAAGTGTCTAATGACACAACAAGAGGAATCTTGGTTGTGGCACCGACGACTCGGACACTCTCATCCAAGACTCGTTCACAAAATGAGTCAGAGTGGCCTAGTCAAAGGCTTACCCAACCTTAACAACTTAGACAATAAAATTTGTAATGCATGTCAACAAGGTAAACAAACAAGGGCACGACATCAACTAACTAACCAACAAAGAACCAAAAGTGTACTTGAGCTCCTACACTTAGACCTATTTCATTCTCATGGAGCTAAGTCACTAAACGGAAGTCAATTCTGCTTAGTCATAGTTGACGACTACTCTAGGTTTACCTGGGTCAAGTTCCTAAAACACAAAAGTGAAACCCTAGAACAACTCACCAACTTGTGCAAGTTAATAGAAAATGAAAAGAACCTTAAGGTTAAGAGACTTAGAATCAATCATGGTGGTGAATTCGAAAACCATAGGTTCACTGACTTCTGTAACCTAAACGGATACCACCATGAGTTCTCCTACCCTAGAACCCCACAACAAAATGGTCTAGTCGAGCGAAAGAATAGAACCCTATAATAAGCCGCTAGAACCATGTTAAACGAGTACAACCTTCCTAATAGGTTTTGGGCAAAAGTCATTAGTACGGCGTGCTATGTCCAAAATAGAATCCTACTAGCCAAAAGACACCTTAAAACCTCATACGAAATCTATTATGAAAAATTACCCAACATTAAATACTTTAGGGTTTTTGGATGTAGGGTTCACATATTAAATACTAAAGACTACTTAGGAAAATTCACTTCTAAAACAACCATCGGAATATTCCTAGGGTACTCAACCACAAGTAGAGCCTATAGGGTCTATAATAATGAAACCCTAAAAATCGAAGAAATGATTAATGTGGCATTCGACGAAGAAAATAAACCCACAAAATCTGAAGTAGAACTAGTTAATGAACCAATTGATACTAGACCTGAATCTGACCATGAAAATGAGTCTATTATAAATCCTAACCCAAGTCAGTCTAGGTTACAATCAAATCATCCCAGTGATCAAGTAATAGGTGATCCCAACCTAGGGGTTTGAACTAGAGTGTCGTATAGAAACCTTAGTCAAATCTCATTAATCTCGAAAACCGAACCCAAATCAATTGAACAAGCTCTTCTTGATCCCGATTGGATTATTGTCATACAAGAAGAGCTAGATCAATTCACTAGGAGTGAAGTCTGGGAATTAGTACCACCACCTAAAGATAAATTGATCATTGGAACAAGGTGGGTATTCCGGAACAAACTCGATGATAAAGGAGAAGTAGTTAGGAATAAGGCAAGATTAGTCACTAAAGGATTTTGTTAAGTAAAAGGGTTAAATTATGATGAAACCTATGCCCCTGTAGCTAGACTAGAATCGATCAGAATGTTGTTGGCCTACACTGCACATTGAGGATTCAAATTATTTCAAATGGATGTAAAGTCAGCATTTTTAAATGGTTTTATTAAGGAAGAGGTCTACGTTAGCCAACCCCCAGGATTTGAAAGTTTAGACAAACTCGTCCATGTTTTCAGACTTAAGAAAGCTTTATATGGACTAAAACAAACTCCTAGAGCTTAGTATGAAAGGCTTTCCGTTTATCTCAAGTCAAAAGGGTTTAGTCAAGGCTTAGTAGACCCAACTCTCTTCGTAAAATTTGTAGATAAAGAAATTTTTATTGCCCAAATATACATAGATGATATAATCTTTGGAACAACCAACTCAATTTTACTCAATGAGTTCATTTCATTAATGGAAAGTGAATTTGAAATGAACTTTGTAGGAGAATTAACATTTTTTCTAGGCTTATAAATTAAACAAACTAAGGAAGGAATTTACCTACATCAACATAAATACGCTAAGGAATTAATTAATAGATTTGGAATGCAAAATGCTAAGGTAATTAATACACCAATGGCTACAAATGTTAATGTAGGAGAAGACTTAGATGGAAAACCAATATACTTAAAATACTATAGGAGCACGATAGGTAGTCTCCTGTACTTAATTGCGAGTTGACCCGATATACTATTCGCAGTGAGTATGTGTGCAAGATTTCAAACTTGTGCTAAGGAGTCGCACCTAACATTAGTCAAACGCATCCTTATATATCTAAAGGGTACACTAAACGTAGAAATTTGGTACCCTAGATCTAACGAGTTCGAACTAATCGGCTACTCCGACTCGGATTATGTCGATAGTAAACTCGATAGAAAGAGCACGAGTGGGTGTTGCCAACTTCTTGTCTCTAGTATAGTGAGCTGGTGCAGTAGAAAGCACTGGTGCAGTATAAAGCAACATTGTGTTGCCTTATCTACCACCGAAGCCGAATACGTCACAATGGGTGAGTGTGTAGCTCAACTCTTGTGGATGAAGCACACTCTCCAAGACTTTAAGTTAAACTTTAACAACACTAAAATTTACATCAACAACATTAGTTCAATTAATTTAACCAAAAACCCAATCTGTCATTCTAGAACCAAACATATAGAGGTCAAACACCACTTTATTTGAGAACATGTAGCAAGTGGGACCATACAACTCGAATACGTGGAGTCCAAATCGAACCTAGCAGACCTATTTACCAAGCCCTTACCCGAAGCAGAGTTTAGTCTGCTTAGATGCAAATTAGGTATGTGCGTAATAGAGTAGGACTCAAAACTTATATTTTCCTTTATACTCTATTCTTATTTTTTCAAGCAAAATGGAACTAGCCTAGGGCTTACCCTAGAAAGCATGCACCTATAGATTTAAGGAGCCAATACATCTCACAACACATAGGACTAATGTGTTTGTGTACTTAGCCACGTAGATGGTCGTGAGATGTTAGTACCTCACTCCTAGTTCCAGATGAAGATCTAGTGCATCAACATGAACCATGAAGTATAATTATCTAAATTAACCAACTCTAATCAGAACTTATTGGTCATTCTATATCAATCAAGTCAAATAGAGTTGAACATTCTATTAGTCGAACTTATGTTTAAAGTATTATTTTCATAGTCTAATAGGAACATGCTTGGACTTATAAAACAAAATCACTATGTTTCGAAAATGTTTTTTCTATAAACCCCCACACTTTTTGATTTATGGCAAAAGGGGGAGACAAAGGCCAAAGTTAAGGGATAAATTTTTTTTTTATAACTTAACATAAATCTAAACTTAAAACCATCGGGCCAAAGTTAAGTAAGTGATTACTTAACTTAACCTTTTTTTTAATGGCAAAAACTTAACTTAAACATTTAGGCCAAAGTTAAGTAATCATGATTACTTAACTTTTTAAGTTGCAACTGTTAAAGGGGAGAGCTAAGATCATTTTTCAAGTACTCACCTAAGGTGAAGGGGGAGGACTTGAAAAAGAGTTTTACTCATACTCCTATTTATGCTAACTTACTAAGTTACTCACACTAACTTACTAAGTTATGCATTTATGCTTATTTCATATTTATGATTATTTCATATTCATAATAATCAATTCACTTACTTAATGCACTCCTATGCATTAATTTTTCCCTTAACTTTGTGTCGGTTTGTCATAGATCAAATAGGGGGAGATTGTTGGTGCAATAGGCACCAGATAATCGAACCTAGGTTTTGATTATGGCAAAGACCCTAAGCTAAGGTTATATTATTGTCTAACGAGCTGAACCAAGTGTGCAGGAATAGTTAAGCAGAGCTGAAAGTCGGTGACACCTGGAGAATCCTGAGTCGGGAAACCATAGTGGTCGGGCGACACTGGGAGAACTTCGGAGGGAGCTAAAGAACCCAGGTGGAGACCTGAAGCAAAGTTGCAAGTCACAAAAGGACCTAAGGTAAGCTCGTGTGTGAGTGAATATAAGGTCAAGTCCTCCGTACGGGGACATCCTTAGGTTGCGATCCGACTAAGACTTCCCGTAGAAGGTCTAGGTCGAGATCGGACAGTAAGTGGTCGTCGATTTCACCTGTATTATTTTCATTTTGAGCTAACCTATTGTTGCAACTAGATACCCTAGCCACCGATCATTGGCTATTGGTCGTCATGGCAATGATCAGGTATCACGATCGTAGGGTTCATCATCAATCGATCGGAGAGTCAAGATAAGCTCCACTTATCTTGGGGAGATGAGGCTCTTTGACCATGAGCTGGAATTGAATGTTGGGGAGCTTCCAAGGATATAAAAGAAGGGGGGTTTCACCCCTTTAGGTCATCAAAAGTGCTTACAAAGTGATCCCGCAACGCCACTTCTCTATGACATGCCGCGATGCCAAAACGCTGTCAAAACGCCGATGACACGACTACAAACTCAAGATCTACTCTTCATCGGTATAGGTTCTCAAAGTTTCTATTTCAAATTAGTGTACTTAAATTTGTTTTATCAAACTTTTGATCGCATTGAGGAGAGGTGGGATTGTCCCTCTTCCTCAAGCTTTTCGTTGGTTTTGTAATTGTCATCTCCTACCTCCAACGGGGAGGAGATTATTAGTGAATTGCCCTCCGTACGCGGTCTAAGATCACTAGGGCCTTGGATTAGCAATCGGTCGGTTGTGAACCAAGCAAAAACAAACCTGTGTTCTTTATTTTCCGCTATGCATCTCTCTTTCATTTGAACGTACGAAAAGATTTTATCGCGCACTATTCACCCCCCTCTAGCGCTTTTATGATCCAACATAATCTCCCCCTTTTTGATATATGGAAAACCGACACAACGTTAAGGAGAAAATCAAGTATAAAATGAAATAGTAACAACATGAGTTGTAAACATATAGTGAAGTAGTAAGTGTAAGTAAGAAAGACACAACTTAGTATGAGTATAAAAGAAATGTGTAACTTAGTAAGTTATTATGAGTAACTTAGTAAGTTAGCATGAGTAAGAGTACAAGCTAAACACTTTTTCAAATCCTCCCCCTTGAGGTTACCTCCCACTTGACCTTAGTGAGTACTTGAAAAGGAAGCTTAGCTCTCCCCCTTAACGTTTGCCACTTAAAAAAGGTTTAAGTAAGTTAAAAATACTTTTGATGGCTTAACTTTGGCCTCTTGTTAAGTTTTCAAAAAATAATTTTGATCCCTTAACTTTGGCCTTTCTTCTCTCCCTTTTTCCATAAATCGAAAAATATGGGAGTTTGTAAAAAAAAAACTTTAGAAAATAAGCGATTATCATTTGTAAGTCCAAGCATGTTCCTAATAGATTTTGAAAATAATAGTTTCAATGTACACTCAACTAATAGTATGTTCAACTCTTTTTGACTTAATTGATATGAAATGATAAATAAGTCCTGATTAGAGTTGGTTATTTTAAATAATTATACTCCATGATTCATGTCGATGCACTTGATCTACATCTGGAATCAGGAGTAAGGTCCTAACATCTCAAGCTCATCTACGTACAAACACATTAGACCTATGTGTTGTGAGATGTGTTGGCTCCTTAAATCTATAGGTGCATGTTTTCTAAGGGAAACCCTAAGCTAGTTCCATGTAGCATGAAAAATAAAAATAGAGTATATAAGAAAAATAAGAATTGAGTCCTACTCTATTACACACATCACTAATTTTTGTCTAAGCAGACTAAACTCTATTTCGGGCAAGGGTTTAGTGAAAATATCCGCTAGGTTCAATTTAGACTCAACATATTCGAGTTGTGTTGTTCCATTTGCTATGTGTTCTCGAATGAAATGGTGTTTCACCTCTATGTGTTTAGTCCTAGAGTGACAAATTGGGTTCTTAGTTAGGTTAATGGAACTAATATTGTTGATGAAAATTTTAGTGTTACTAAAGGTTAATTAGAGGTCTTGGAGAGTGTGCTTCATTCAAAGAAGTTGAGCTACACACTCACCCATTGCAATATATTCGGCTTCAGTTGTAGATAAGGCAACACAATGTAGTTTTCTACTACACCAGCTAACTAGACTCGAGCTTAGGAGTTGGCAACAATGACTCATGCTCTTCCTATTAAGTTTACTACCGGCATAATCCGAGTCGGAATAGCCGATTAGTTCGAACTCGCTCGATCTAGGTTACCAAATTCCTACATTTAATGTTCCTTTTAGGTATCTAAAAATATGTTTGACTAGTGTTAGGTGTGACTCCTTTGCACAAGATTGAAATCTCGCACACATACTTACTGCGAAGAGTATATCGGGTCGACTCATAGTTAAGTAAAGGAGGCTACCTATTGTGCTCCTATAGTATTTTAAATCGATTGCTTTACCTTCTAGGTCTTCTCCTATGTTAACATTAGTAGCCATTGGTGTGTTGATTTCCTTAGCGTTTTGCATTCCAAATCTATTTATTAGTTCTTTAGCATATTTACGTTGGTGTAGGTAAATTCCTTCCTTAGTTTGTTTAATTTGTAAGCCTAAGAAAAAGGTTAGTTCTCCCACTAAGTTCATTTTGAATTCACTTTCCATTAGTGAAATGAACTCATTTAATAGGGTTGTATTGGTAGTTCCCAAAATTATGTCATCTACGTAAATTTGGGCAATGAATATCTCTTTTCCTATTGATTTTACAAATAAGGTTGGGTCGACTAAGCCTTGACTAAACCCCTTAGACTTTAGGTAAATTGAAAGCCTTTCATACCAAGCTCTAGGAGCTTGTTTTAGTCCATATAAGGCTTTTCTAAGTTTAAAGACATGGTCGGGTTTGTCTAGACTCTCAAATTCGGGTGGTTGGCTAATGTAAACTTCTTCCTTGATAAATCCATTCAAGAATGTTGACTTAACATCCATTTGAAATAGTTTAAATCCTCGATGTGCAACGTAGGCTAATAACATCCAAATCGATTCAAGTCTAGCTATGGGTGCATATGTTCCATCGTAGTCTAACCCCTCTACTTGACTGAATCCCTTAGTGACAAACCTAGCCTTATTCCTAACAACATCTCCTTTATCATCAAGTTTGTTTCAAAATACCCACCTTGTTCCAATTATTGTTTTCCCTTAGGTGGGGGGGGGGGGGGATACTAATTCCCAAACTTGACTCCTAGTAAATTGAGCTAACTCTTCTTGCATAGCTATAATTCAATCGGGATAAAAAAGAGCTTGTTCAATTGTTTTGGGTTTGATTTTTGAGATGAGTGAAATTTGGCTTAGGTTTCTATAGGATGCTCTAGTTCAAACCCCTAAATTGGGATCACCTATTACTTGATCAATAGGGTGGTTTGATTGTAGCCTAGATTGATTTGAGTTAGGATTTATACTAGACTCGTTTTGATGGTTAGGTTCAGGTCTAGCATCATTTTCAATTCGTTCATCAATCAACTCTCTCTACTTAGTTTTGTTTTCTTCATCAAATACTACGTTGATTGTCTCTTCTATTTTTAGGGTTTCGTTATTATACACCCTATAGGCTTTACTAGTGGTTGAGTATCCTAGAAATGTTCCGGTAGTTGTTTTAGAGGTGAATTTTCCTAGGTTATCTTTAGTGTTTAATATATGTACCCTACATCCAAAAACCCTAAAGTACTTAATGTTGGGTAGTTTTCCATAATAGATTCCATATGATGTTTTAAGGTGTCTTCTAACTAATAGAATCTTATTTTGAACATAGCAAGTCGTATTGATCACTTCTGCCCAAAACCTATTAGGTAGGTTATACTCATTCAACATGGTTCTAGCGACTTCTTGTAAGGTTCTATTTTTACGTTCGACTAGACCATTTTGTTGAGGAGTTCTAGGGCAGAAAAACTCATGGTGGTATCCGTTTTGGTTGCAAAAGTCGGTAAACCTATGGTTTTCGAATTCACCACCATGATCACTTCTAATTCTTTTAACCTTATGATTCTTTTCATTTTCTATTAATTTACATAAATTGGTGAGTTGTTCTAAGGTTTCACTTTTATGTTTTAAGAACCTAACCCATGTGAACCTAGAGTAGTCATCGACTATAACTAGACAATATTGGCTTCCATTTAGTGACTTGGCTTTATGAGAATCAAAAAGGTCTAAATGTAGGAGCTCAAGTACACTTTTAGTTCTTTCTTGGTTAGTTAGTTGATGTGAGGTCCTAGTTTGTTTACCGTGTTAACAAGCATTACAAATTTTATTTTTCAAGTTATTAAGGTTGGGTAAACCTCTAACTAAGCCACTCTAACTCATTTTATGTATGAGTCTTGGATGAGAGTGACCAAGTCGTCGGTGCCACAACCAGGATTCATCTTGTTGTGTTATTAGACACTTGGTTGAGGAGTTGGGTAAGTTAATCGTGAAAATATTGCTATTCCTAGTTCCTTTAAGTATAGTTTTTGAGGTATCATTATTTTAAATTAAACATTCATTTTGTAGGAAAATAACCTTATAGTTATTGTCATACAATTGACTAACACTAAGTAAATTGAATTCAAAATGCTCAACTAGAAGAACATTACGAATGATGAAGTTCGAGTTTAGCTCAATATAACCTGAACCGATGATTTTGAGCTTCCTATTATTTCTGAATGCTACCAATCCTTGGTTTTTGAATCTGAGCTTCAAAAACTTTAGTCGGTCTCCGGTCATGTGTCGGGAGCACCCACTGTTCTGTTGGGATGTATACTGAAAAGTCTATCTTTTGTATGAACATCTTTATTTTGAAATAAGAATCACATGATCATTGTTTGCATATTTTTATGACTATGCATATTGTCTAATACATTACATTGTAGATAACATGGTGTGTGGTGTCACACGGGAGATCATGTTATCGGCTCCTTGTAAAGTATAAGTAAAGGCTCACAACCGAGATGACTTTGGACAAACCATTGGTATGGTTGTAGTGTGATTTGGTATTGGTTTGTCTTAACCATAGAATCACACTAGTACACGTTGCGTGTATTGAGCAAGACCGACTTAGAGGTGATTCGATTTATTACTGACTACATAATCGAATCTGACCTCAGATATTATATTGTGCATGCTCTTAATCCCGATATAATAATGGGCACATATACTTAGTATTCATTTCTTTGATTTACCAATGGGCGAGATTTATAGATTAAATTGATAGGCTCGGTAAGTTGGGAAATGATATTATTTATATGGTGTGTCGTTGATTATAGGAGGAAACCGTGTCCTATATATTAGGATGATGATGTCCCCTTGAGGAGATCATAAGATTCATCATGTAAATCCTGCAGGTGGACTTGGTCCGACATGATGAAAAGGTTGAGTGGTACTACTCATGGAATTAGATGTTGATTAATTAATGGTCAGTAAATTAATTAATTGACAGACATTCGAGATCTTAAACATGGGGAGAAAATATACAAATAATATATGGAACCCATATTAACTTATGGGGGTTGGTGAGGTAGATCAATGATAATCCTTTAGTGGATTGGATTATCATTAATGGATCGGACTTTATGTGGGCTTGATCCATTGGGTGGCCAAGATCCAACTCCTCCTCATTGTCCCTATTGTAGCCTATTAATACCTCATGAAGCCTAGATCTAATGGATGGAAACAAAACTCTAGATCCAAAGGTAGAGATTAAATCTCTAGATCCGACGGTTGAGATTAAATCTCTAGATCTGACGGTTGAGATTAAATCCCTAGAACCAATGGTGGAGATTAAAACAAGGCCTATCCCTAAACTCTATAAAAGGAGGCTTTAGGGTTGGTGTGGAGAGAAAGAGGCAAGGAGAGAGGCTAGGGTTTTGGGCGGTAAGGAGAATAGGGGTTGGCGGCACCAAATAAGGAAACTATTTCCTTATCTTCTTCTTCCTCAAGCTTGCCGGCGCCCATACAACCCCTTCCTCACTTTGGCCGACGTCCAAACTCCCTCAATCTCTTCTCCTTGGCCGGTGGAACCAAGGCTTAGGGTCCTCCCTTGGAGCTTTGGCCGGCATTCATCTTTTCTCCCTTCTCCTTGTTGGCCGGCGGCAAGCAACTTGCTTGTTGTTTGTTGGTTGGCTAAAGGAAGGAGAAGAGTCTTGTTTCTATTCTTTCTCTTGCTCGGAATGAGCAAGGAAGGAAGATTGGTGATCTAGGAGCTTCAACTTTTGGTAGATCATCGTTCACACGACGTCCGAAAGGAGGAAGGTCATACAATAGAAGATCGAGAGTTATATCGATTCTCTATTTTCATTTGTTACATGTTTATATTTGCTTTTCAATTATATGCATGATATATATTCTGTTTTGTGGCTAAATATACTTGGACCCCGAACATAAACACAAAAGTCGGCGATCCGTACATCGTCTATTCTGCGGCTATTCGTAGAATAGAGGTTGGTCGCTTGAACAACAAGTTTGTTCAAGTGACTAGTCTAATCGAATAGCACGACGATGACAAGGTTTCTTGGGAAATCCCTCTTGTCAAGGATAAATATTTTTATCCAGGGATGTAGAAGGGATCGCCATGAACAAGCGATCGAGTTGAAGTGGGAAGCGAAGTTTCCCCTCCCAATAAGTGGTATCGGAGCCACGATTTCCGGTTTTGTGTGTTTAGGATTCGGTTACTTTTATGCACTTTTCATATATTATATGTGTCGGATAATAGTAGGATATGCATAGGCTAACTCTTTGGTTGCAGGCATAGGATCCAACTATTATTGTCATATGTGTGTATGTGATTGTATATGTGTAAATGTATATTTTGTTGAATCCTCGGGGTTGACGAGGCTAGTATTTAATTTTTTATAAATTAGATACGGCATTGTTTAGCCACTCTTTTTATTTTAGTTTACTTTCTATCTAGACTTCATGTACACTCCCTCATGGAGTATAGGATCGATGGATGTAAATTAAAATATTTAGTCTCGGCTCGGATCTCCGGATGGCTTGTACATGACGTAGGAGCGGACGAGATGGCGATACGACGGGAGACATATTGAAGACAAAAGCCATAATAGTTGGAAAAATTTTATTTTTCATATTTATTGCTTATTGTTTGATATGCATGTCGTAGGCTAGAATTTTCCTCAATTTTAAATTACTAAGTGGGAGAGGGATATTTTTATAAATTCCCACGGCCTCCATTACGATTTGACATGTGATGCAAACAAACTTGCGTGTCAGCTCTGAGTGCCTTCCTCCCCATTGGATGAGTTTGTTTCAGATCACAAGGTCAAATATGGTTATAGGAAATTATTAAGCAGCGTGTGTACTTCCCCATCGAAAGGCACATAACCCGAGATAATTAACTTGGTACTGAGTAATGGTGAACACTTAGATACAAATATAAGTATCCTCCCCATCGGAGTCACTGCTTTTATTTGTAGGGCCAAAGAGGAACCAACTATTAATTTTATTTGTCAAAATGTTAGGTTGACAAGATAGTAAAATTAATGGGTAAAACCTCCTCTTACAAATGTAGAATTAGTATACGTCCACACTATCGTGGCATACGATATTCTCGGTGTTTTGAAGTGTTGGTTGATTTTAAAATTTTATTGTTTGAGGAATCAATAATTTTTTGAAATATAATGTTTTGATCTATGTGATTCTTAGGTTTTTTCAAAATGACTTTCAACACACTTACTGTGATACTGAAATAAAATAAACTTACTGGACCCAATTATGTTGATTGGAAGAGGAATCTTGACATTGTCTTGACTGCTGAGGAATACAAATATGTACTCCTCGAAGAGTGCCCTCCTAAGCCTGCGGATGATTCTGGGGAAAAGGAGAAAGAGAGTTATAAGAAGTGGATCAAGGCCGATGAGATGGTGTGGTGTTACATTTTGGCATCTATGTCAAATGTACTATAACATCAGCATCAAGCCATGCCCACTGCTTATGACATGATGCTCAATCTCAAAGAGCTTTTCGAATACCAGAATCGGGCTGCTAGGCAGGAAGCCATGAGGAACTTGATGACGACCACCATGATCGAGGGAACACCCATGAGGGATCATGTTCTCAAGATGATGGCTCATTTGAATGAGCTGGAAGTCCTCGGAGCTGAGATCGATGGAGAAACCTAGGTCGATATCATTCTCCAGTCTCTACCTAGGAGTTTTGAGTAGTTTCGCCTGAACTACAACATGAACAAGAGGTTGTATTCGTTGGTGGAGCTTCTAACAGAACTCCAGGCGGCAGAGGGGCTTTTTCGTCAGAGTGCTCAAGCGCAAGCCATGATTACCCAAAAGGTTTCTACTTCTAAGCCGAAAGGCAAGAAGGAGAAGAAACAAACTGGGACAAAGGCGGTGGGAGGAACTCAAGGAGGAGTGAAGAAGCCGAAAGGCAAGTGCTTCACTTGTAAGCAGACTAGACACTGGAAGAAGGACTGCCCCAACCGCAAGCAGAACAAAGGTATATCTTTTGGTCTAGTCGTTGAAACATGTTTAGTGGTGTTATCTACCGATACCTGGTGTGTAGATACGGGAGCCACTGATCATGTCTGCAATACTTTGCAGGGGTTCCAAAAAACCAGACTACTAGCTGAGGGGGAGATTACCGTGTACTTGGTCGATGCCACGAAGGTGGCGGCTATTGTAGTGGGAGACGTTCATTTATCTTTTGAGAAAAATAAAGTTTTGGTTCTTAAGAATTGCCTTTATGTACCTTTATTTAGAAAGAATTTAATTTCGGTTTCTAAATTGTTTATGGATGGATATTCTATTTCTTTTAATGACAGAGTTGTTATAAAAAGGAATAGGGACATTATCTGTTCTGGTGCATTGATAGGAAATTTGTATACACTCGAATCAAAAGCTCCCATAATGCAAATAGAAGTTAATAAGTCATCTTCTAATTCCAATAAGAGAAAAAAACCTTCGAAGATGAACCAAACATATCATTGACATCTTAGGCTTGGTCATATTAACCTAAGCAGAATTCAAAAGTTGATAGCTGATGGACCTTTGGGATCATTAGTGGTGGAGGATTTCCCAACCTGCAAATCTTGCTTGGAGGGTAAAATGACCAAGAGGCCTTTTAAGGCCAAGGGGTATAGAGCCAAAGATGTGTTAGAATTGGTTCATTCTAATTTGTGTGGTCCTATGTCTATCCAGGCTAGAGGTGGTTTTGAGTATTTCATCTCTTTTATAGACGATCATACGAGATATGGATACATTTACTTGATGCGCTGCAAGTATGAATGCTTTGACAAGTTTAAAGAATTCAAGGCTGATGTGAAGAAACGTCAAGGTAAAAGTATCAATACACTATGATCTGATTGTGGTGGTGAGTACCTCTTGGGAGAATTTAGGAATTACTTATCAGAGGCTGGGATTCAATCCCAATTGTCTGCACCTGGCACACCCTAGCAGAATGGTGTAGCAGAGCGAAGGAATAAGACTCTTATGGAGATGGTTAGATCGATGATGAGTTATTATGAGTTTCCAGATTCATTCTGGGGATATGCTCTAGATATGGTGGTGTACATTCTGAACTTGGTTCCATCTAAATCAGTGCCTTCTACTCCCACAGAATTGTGGACTGGGCAAAAGCCCATTCTAAGACATATTCAGATTTGGGGGAGTCCAGCACATGTGCTAAAGGCAGATGCTGGTAAGTTGGAACCTCATACAGAAGTACGAATGTTCGTTGGCTATCCTAGAGGAACGAAAGGTGGTTTGTTTTATAGTCCTAGAGATCAGAGGGTGATCGTTAGCACAAACGGCAGATTTCTAGAGGAAGACTATGTGATGAACCACAAGCTCATGAGTAAGATTGTTCTAGAGGAAATAAAAGGGGAAGTCACTTCTTCAGTACCACCGGTACAAGAGGATATACCACAAGTCACTGCACCGCGTGTCACAGAGGATACACAGGTGATACCTCATCGTAGTGGGAGGGTTATGAGACAACCTGATAGATTCATGTTCTTGGGAGAATCTTCTGATTTGGTCTCGAGCGAACATGAACCTGATCCCTGGACATATGATGAGCAATCCAAGATTAAGATGTAGTATCTTGGCAAAGTGCAATGAATATTGAGATTGAATCTATGGATTCAAATCAGGTCTGGGAGCTAGTAGAACCATCCGATGGTGTAAAAACCATTGGATGCAAGTGGATCTACAAAAGAAAGAGAGAAATAGATGGGAAGGTTGAGACCTTCAAAGCGAGGCTTGTTGCGAAGGGGTATACTCAGAAAGAGGGTATCGATTATGAGCAGACCTTTTCGCCGGTAGCCATGCTTAAGTCTATCCGGATTCTCTTATGCATTGCAGCTCATATGGATTATGAGGTGTGGCAGATGGATGTCAAGATAGCTTTCCTTAATGGAAGTCTTGAGGAAAACATCTATATGAAGCAACCAGAGGGATTCATTGTGAAGGGCAAAGAGCATCTTGTATGTAAGCTTAATTGGTCCATTTATGGATTAAAGTAAGCTTCGAGGTCTTGAAACATCCGATTTGATGAAGTAATCCAGTCTTATGGATTTATTCAAAGTCTAGATGAGTCTTGTGTATACAAGAGATGTGACGAAAACGTAGTGGTATTTCTTGTACTATACATAGATGACATTTTGTTGATTGGCAACAATATAAAGGTGTTATCGGACGTAAGGGTATGGTTGTCCAAACAGTTTGATATGATGGACTTGGGAGAAGTGGGACACATCCTTGGGATCAAGGTTATATGGGATCGCAGGAAAAGGATGTTGTGCTTATCCCAAGCTTCATACATAGACACGATTATGGATGGTTTTAGCATGCAGAACTCCAAGAAGGGTTTTCTACCTTTCAGGCATGGAGTTCTTTTATCTAAGAAGATGTGTCCTAGAACATCTGAGGAGATAGAGGAGATGAAGGTGGTTTCTTATGCTTCGGTGGTAGGAAGCCTCATGTATGCGATGCTATGTACGAGACCATATATCTGCTTTGTCGTGGGCATGGTCAGTAGATATCAGAGTAATCCAGGACAGGGACATTGGACTGTGGTAAAGCATATATTGAAGTACCTGAGAAGGACTAGGGATTATATGTTGGTCTACCATGCAGATCAATTACTCCCTGTGGGTTACACAGATTCCGACTTCTAATCAGATAGGGATAACAGTAAGTCTACCTCAGGTTTGGTATTTACTTTAGGAGGTGGAGCCATTGTATGGAGGAGTGTCAAGCAGAAATATGTGGCGGACTCCACCATGGAAGCTGAGTATGTGGCAGCCTCTGAGGCGGCCAAAGAAGTTGTGTGGCTCAGGAACTTCCTGATGGACTTGGATGTGATTCCTGGTTTGTCCAGAACTATCACAATTTATTGTGATAATAGTGGTGCAGTTGCAAACTCGAAGGAACCACGAGCCCATAGGGCAAGTAAACACATAGAGCGCAAGTACCACCTGATACGAGAAATCGTAAAGAGAGGAGAAGTTGTTGTGGCCAAGATTGCATCGGAGGATAACCTAGAAGATCCTTTCACTAAGGCCCTTCCAGCGAGAGCTTTTGACAGGCATGTGGAGGGAATGGGGATCGGATGTATGGCAGTTTGAGGATAGCATAGTCTTTTAGTATAAGTGGGAGATTGTTGGGATGTATACTGAAAAGTCTATCTTTTGTATGAACATCTTTATTTTGAAATAAGAATCACATGATCATTGTTTGTATATTTTTATGACTATGCATATTGTCTAATACATTACATTATAGATAACATGGTGTGTGGTGTTACACGGGAGATCTTGTTATCGGCTCCTTGTAAAGTATAAGTAAAGGCTCACAACTAAGATGGCTTTGGACAAACCATTGGTATGGTTGTAGTGTGATTTGGTATTGGTTTGTCTTGACCATAGAATCACACTAGTACACTTTGTGCGTATTGAGCAGGACCGACTTAGAGATGATTCAATTTATTGCTGACTACATAATCGAATCGGACCTCAGATATTATATTGTACATGCTCTTAATCTCGATATAATAACGGACACATATACTTAGTATTCATTTCTTTGATTTACCAATGGCCGAGATTTATAGATTAAATCGATAGGCTCGATAAGTTGGGAAATGATATTATTTATATGGTGTGTCGTTGATTATAGGAGGAAATCGTGTCCTATATATTAGGATGATGATGTCCCCTTGAGGAGCTCATAAGATTCATCATGTAAACCCTGCAGGTGGACTTGGTCCGGCATGATGAAAAGGTTGAGTGGTACTACTCATGGATTTAGATGTTGATTAATTAATGGTCAGTAAATTAATTAATCGACGGACATTCGAGATCTTAAACACGGGGATAAAATGTACAAATAATATATGGAGCCCATATTAACTTATGGGGGTTGGTGAGGTAGATCAATGATAATCCTTTAGTGGATTGGATTATCATTAATGGATCGGACTTTATGTGGGCTTGATCCATTGGGTGGCCAAGATCCAACTCCTCCTCATGGTCCCTATTGTAGCCTATTAATACCTCATGAAGCCTAGATCTAATGAATGGAAACAAAACTCTAGATCCAAAGGTAGAGATTAAATCTCTAGATATGACGGTTGAGATTAAATCTCTAGATCCGACGGTTGAGATTAAATCCCTAGAACCAATGGTGGAGATTAAAACAAGGCTTATCCCTAAACTCTATAAAAGGAGGCTTTAGGGTTGGCATGGAGAGAAAGAGGCAAGGGGAGAGGCTAGGGTTTTGGGCGACAAGGAGAATAGGGGTTGGCGGCACCAAATAAGGAAACTATTTCCTTATCTTCTTCTTCCTCAAGCTTGTCGGTGCCCATACAACCCCTTCCTCACTTTGGCCGGTGTCCAAACTCCCTCAATCTCTTCTCCTTGGCTGGTGGAACCAAGGCTTAGGGTCCTCCCTTGGAGCTTTGGCCGACATTCATCTTTTCTCCCTTCTCCTTGTTGGCCGGCAGCAACCAACTTGCTTGTTGTTTGTTGGTTGGCTAAAGGAAGGAGAAGAGTCTTGTTTCTATTCTTCCTCTTGTTCAGAATGAGCAAGGAAGGAATATTGGTGATCTAGGAGCTTCAACTTTTGGTAGATCATCGCTCACACGACGTCCGAAAGGAGGAAGGTCATACAATAGAAGATCGAGAGGTATATCGATTCTCTATTTTTATTTGTTACATGTTTATATTTGCTTTTCAATTATATGCATGATATATATTCTATTTTGTGGCTAAATATACTTGGACCCCGAACATAAATACAAAAGCCGGTGATTCGTACATCGTCTATTCCGCGGCTATTCGTAGAATAGAGGTTGGTCTCTTGAACAACAAGTTTGTTCAAGTGACTACTCTAATCGAATAGCACGACGATGACAAGGTTGCTTGGGCAATCCCTGTTGTCAAGGATAAATTTTTTTATCCGGGGACGTAGAAGGGATTGCCATGAACAAGCGACCGAGTTAAAGTGGGAAGCGAAGTTTCCCCTCCCAACATGTTCAACATCCATTGATCCTGAAACTCTTGGCTTAAGTATTCGCCACCTCGTGTCACGCCCGCCCTTTCCTAGGGGTCCGGAGGGGCGGCGCGTGACGCGATCGTACATACATACATTATAGCGGAAGACTACACATATCGTACTTCTTACAGTAAAAGACTTTAGACATATTTTTTTTCTTTTAAACATAAACATGCATCGTCATTTCATAGATACTTCTTCTTAACATAGCGCATGCATCATTATTTCATAAGTACTTATTGCTTAGTTCAAGTCCATAAACAAAATCATCTTAGGGAAAACATGCATAAAGAACATAACAGATCTCCTCCACCATGCCACTACCACACACACTTTGCCCCTCTTGCTGCTCGCTTTAGTTTATCCACCCTTTACCCTTATCTGCAGTACAAGGGAACATAAACTATAAGCACATAGGCTTAGTAAGATCCTGTCCTACTCACAAAAACCATACATCAACATCAAGCATAGAGTAGTGACATGATCATATAACACATATAAGCATAACATTCATGTAAACATACCAAACATAAGCAAGCATAACATGTAAACATATATAACATAAGCAAGCATAACATGTAAACATATGTAACATAAGCAAACATAACATGTAAACATATATAACATAAGCAAACATAACATGTAAACATATATAACATAACAATCATAACATGTAAACATACATAACATAAGCAAACGTAACATGTAACATATATAACATATAACATCATAACATGAGCAGACATAACATAACGGTATATGCAGGATGCTCTTCGAAAACATATATCATAGGTATTTGAACATAACTCTCAACATATTGGGCCCGACATTGTACCACATCATCATCATCATAGCGCGCATCCCTAAATAGACCCGAGGCAGCTAATCTCGAACCTACTAGGTTACTAGGCCCGTACTATATTCGTCGACCTAGGGGCCATCATCATAACATAGAAGCTCATCCTAGGCCCGATCTTAGTCCATCGGCCTAGGGCATCTGGGAGCCCATCCCGTACTAGGTCCGTACTATGACCGTCGACCTAGGGTCAATCATAACATAGAAGCCCATCCTAGGCCCGATCTAAGTCCGTCGGCCTAGGGCAACTTAGGAGCCCATCCCTTTGGACCTTGTTAGGGTCCTGGTATAAGCCATACAGAAAGTAAAATACATACATGCTTCTTATCATAACATATCATATTTCATTTCATAAACATATCATATTCCTTATCATGGCATATCATGTTTTTCTTCTTCATATCATAACATACTTCTTCTTCATAACATATCATATGGCTTTCATAACATATTTCTTCTTCATAACATATCATTCACCATAACATATTTCTTCTTCATAACATATCATATTCTTTTCATGCATATCATGTTCCTTCTTTATAAAACATCATACATTCATACAATTACGAGGTAATAAGCATAACATGATCACAACATCACACACATATAAGCATGGCATAAGGTATAAACATCATGAACAAGTATACATGGAATGACCTAAACTTCATGGAATTCTATCAAAGTTTTAAACACCAAACAACTTATATATGGTCTAACTAACCACATGTTAGTTCTTTAACACATAAAGCATGGCATGGGAGGGCACTTAGGGTTTTAATTAAACCTTGGCCGAATGGGTTTAAAGGACATGAGGCTCAACCACTTAACTCTAGGTTAACCAACAACATGTTACCTTCATCTAACATCAAAAGTCATCATGAACTCAATCAAACATGGCATAGAAACATATTAGGGGTCTTGGCTGAATGGTTCAAAGGCTTAAGGTTCATCCACTTAAATCTAGGTTAACCAAACAACATGTTATCTTCATTTACCATCAAAACATAGCATGAACTTATCTATAGCATGGCATAGAACATGTTATCTTCTTTTAACATCAAACATGGCATAAACTCATTTAAAACCTAGCATAGAGCATGTTATCTTCATCTAACACCAAAAGTCATTATGAACTCATGCAAAACATAGCATAGAAGAAACCTTATGGGTCTAGATGGACTTGGCCGAATGGTTCAAAGGGCCTAAAGGTTCATCCACTTAAACCTAGGTTAAACAAACAACATGTTATCTTCATTTACCATCAAAACATAGCATGGACTTATCTATAACATAGCATAGAACATATTATCTTCTTCTAACATCAAACATGGCATGAACTCATTTAAAACCTAGCATAGAACATGTTATCTTCATCTAGCATCAAAACTTATCCTAAGCTCATCTAAACATGGCATAAAAGAACACACATAGGGGTCTAAAGTGGCTTGGACGAATGGTCCAAGGCTTAGAAGTTTATCCACTTAAATCTAGGTTAACCAAACATCATGTTATCTTCTTTTACTATCAAAACATAGCATGAACTTGGCTATAGCATGGCATAAAAGAACATATAGGGGTTTAGAGTGGCTTGGCCGAATGGTTTTAAAGGTCATAAAAGTTCAAACACTTAACCTAATTCATCTAGCATCCTATCTTCATCATGTTCATACAAGATATGGCATGGATCTTCATGGAAAGCTCAAACAAGGTCTTGGCCGAATGGTCCCTTGGGTTTTTAAGGTCAAACACTTAACCTAATCCATCTAGCATCCTATCTTCATCATGTTCATACAAGATATGACATGGATCTTCATGGAAAAACTCAAACAAGGTCTTGGCCGAATGGTTTCAAGAGGATTAACACAAATACATCAATCGAAAACTACTTGTACGCAGGTGAGGGGGATACTTACATCCTTCACTTTGCTTTTTGGTTGAAAGATAACCTAAGGGATGCCAACTTAGCCTTCCTCTTGCTTGGATAGGTTTCGGACAAAGGATGAAAAGGGAGAGGAATGGATTTCGGTGAGGAAGAAGATGAGAAGGAGAGAAAAGCAATTTGGTTACTCATGTCTCCTCATTCCCCCTATTTATTCACTTGAAGAGTCCCTTAGTCTCCCTTACCCCTAACTATAATTTTTCATATTCCTCTAATAGTACAACCCTGCTGGGCCTTTGGTTATTGGATGCATCTTTAGGGCTTAGCTATCTCTAGAGGTTTGGGGTTCAATTCCTAGGCCTTGCATCCTTTTTGGCTCCTTTTCTTTTATTTTTGAAAGAGCCCACATAAATCCCATTATAATCATGCCAAAAATTCTTGTAAAATTACTAGAAATTTTACGGGCGTTACACCTCGATCGGATCAAAATATCTTAATACTTTTACTAAGTTGTTTCTCTACTTCATTTCTGAATTCTTTGAACTTTTCAAAGGCTTCAGATTTATATCTCATAAGATATACATACCCAAATCATGAGTTATCATCGATAAAGGTAATGAAGTAGTTGTAATCTCCTTGGGCATGAATTGACATTGGTCCACATACATCAATATGTGTGAGACCAAGTAACTCTTCCACTGGCTTACCCTTTCCAGAAAAGGGCAACTTTGTCATCTTGCCTTGTAAGCATGATTCACATGTATCAAATGAATCTAATTTTAATGATTCTAGAATTCCACTCTTGTGTAACTCTGACATGCGCTTCTTGCTTATATGGCCAAGGTGACAATGCCATGTGTAGGAGATTAACTGATCATCCTTTTGAGCACTCTTGTTGCTTGCTTCGATATTGAATGCGCCACTGGATGTATCTAACACGTAGATGTCATTGCATAAAGTTCTGGTGCCATAAAGAACTCCATTCAAGGTTATATAACAATAATTGTTACTAAACGTCAAATGGAAAGCCTTTATATTTAAACAAGAAATACAAACATTGTTCTTTATTAATGCTAGAACAAAATAACAATTGTCCAATTCTAAGATAAGTCCACTAAAAAGCTTCAGCGAATATGTTCCGACGGTGACAGCTGCAACCTTTGCTCCATTGCCGACTCGCAGATTCGCTTCTCCCTTGACAAGTCTTCTGCTATCCCTTAGCCCATGTATGTCATTACATATATGTGAGCCACGCCCAGTATCAAATATCCAAGCATCAAATAAAATAGCATGACAGTCAATAACGAAGATACCTAAAGAGGAGGGGGCATCAGATGTCGACTTCTTCTTGGTGGACTCAAGATAGATCGTGCAATTCCTTCGCCAATGGCCCATCTTGCCATAGTAATGGCATGTGCCCTTTGGAGCTGACTCTCCAATCTTGGCTTTCTTCTTCTTCCCCTTTGGTTGTTGCTTTGACTTCCTCTTAGAACCTTTCTTCGAGTAGTCAACCAACATCACCATCTTTAGTTCTTTAGTCACAGAAGGTTCTACAGTCTTGAGCATATTGATCAGCTCGGGAATGGTGAATTCAAGATTGTTCATCCGATAGTTCATCACAAATTGTGAGTAACTCTTGGACAAACAATACAGAATTAAGTCAATACTTAATTCGTGATCCATCATAAACCCTAGTGATCCTAGCCGGTTGATGTACCTGTTCATCTTCAGTACAAACTATACTGCAGATGAACCCTCCTCCATCTTCGAGCTAAAGAGAAGTTTCAAGACCTCGAACCTTTCAGATCTTGACTCCTCATCGAAGAGTTCACAAAGATGGTAAATGATCGTGTAAGGATCCATATGCTCGTGCTGCCTTTGCAGCTCAGGAGTCATTGTTGCTAGCATGATGCAATTGGCAAGCTTAGAATCAGTCGTATGCTTCTGATGGGCCAACATTTGGTCTGGAGTTGCATCATGGTCAAGACTGGTGAGAAGAGGCTCTTCAAGGACATAAGCAAGCTTCTCAGCCTTGAGAATGATTCTCAAGTTTCGAAGCCAGTCCAAGAAGTTAGACCTAGTCAGTTTGTTCGATTCCAAAATCGAACATAGATTAACAGACGACATTATCAAATGATTAACCTAGAAATACAAAATCGAGAATGTGAGAGAGATTATTTGATATGTAAACAATTTACATATTAGGCTCCCACTCACTTTTTGAATTCAAGAGCCCTTACTTTGAATTCGGCAGATGATAGGTTTTTCTTTGAGTGGGTTGATATCCACTATAGATAAGAACAACCTTGACGTTAGGCCAACACGCCATTCTTAGCTATAGTGGTAGGTATCAAGTATACCGATTAGATATCATGTATATGTAACTATCACATTATGCTATCAACTATTTGAATGTTCACATAGACATCGGATTGTTAACACATTAACAAGTATACATCAAATGTATATCACCTGACTTTACCTCTATCCACATTGACCTTAGCGTTAGGTCAACAAGTCAATGCTTCAAGTTAAAGCCAACCCATTAATCATGAGATCGTATCTCTATGGTTCGAACATATCTAATTTCAGGATGAGTTTGACTTGGGCCAACAACTCAAACAAAGAATTAGACTTTGGTTCTTACCTTATTAACGATAGGTGTAAGCTTTAAAATTTGTTTAAGGGTTTTAAGTCTCATCCTCATGCATATGTTCTACCTATATGATATTGCACACATGACATATATGATGACATGTCACAACACACGCATGACAAAATGCATCTAATCAAGGCATATAATATGGCAAGATTATGTACTAGTTGTCATTATATTATTTTGGAATTAAAATATGTTTAGGAATTTGATTTCTATAAATCAACATTCCTTTGATTAAATTAGGAAATAATTTCAAAATTTAATCTCATATTTTTGTTTGGAAAATATATTAAAGATAAAATATATTTTAGAATATAGATTTGATTCTTTAATTAAATAAGGATTTAAATACAAATTTAATATTATATTTTATTTAAGAAATATATTAGAAATAAAATATGATTTAGAATCTTGATTTCCATAAATCATGATTCTCTAATTAAATTCCATAATTAATTTAGGAAACAATTTCCAATTTAATCACATACTTTATTTAAGAAAATAAAAGCCTAGAAAGAAAATCCAATTAATTAAAAAATATTTTCCATATTAATATTTCTTGATCAAATATTTCTAGAAATATAATTTCCTAAATTATTTCTAAATTTTCCAAATCTAGATTTTTTTTCTAACAAATTAGAAAATTTTCCAAAAACAAAATAGAAAAATTTCCAAAATAATTCTACAACCAACTACGACTTCGTAAAATCCATTTTACGAATATGTCAAAGAACGATCAGGCTCTGATACCACTGTTGGGTTACGGCCGACGGGTAGATGTGCTTTTGTCGTCTCACAAACGAATACAGCGAAAGAAAAACGTAATAATTTTCTAAATTATTACAACACTCACACCCACGCATGCAGGATTACAACACATGTGGACATATCTGCCAAATAAAATTTTACATATAACAAGAATAAAATAAATTTTACTCTAGGTATACCTTTCGGATGATGGCGAGCCGGAAGGGCATCAATCGTACGACGCTTGCGGAGCTTCGTCTCTACTCGTATCCACGCCAAATCTTCGGAGGGATGACTTCTCAAAGCCATGAGTTTGACTTTCTCTTCATTACTAAATGAAGCAAGAAGGTCAGGTGATTGGGGAGCAATTGCCGACTCGTTTTGCAACACAAATGAGTCCTCGAACAACCTTCGTAAGGTTGTCGATTTGTGTCGAAATTAGCCGTTGTTTTTTATGTTGGTGCAGGGGCACCAGATAATCGAACCTATGTTTTGATTATGGCAAAGACACAAAGTTAAGTTTATATCGTTATCTCACAAGCTGAATCAAGTGTGCAGGAATGCTAAGCTAAGTTGAAGGTCAGCGACACCCAAAGGTTCTCATGTTGAGAAACCGTGGTGGTCGAGCGACACCGGGAGGACTTTGGAGGGAGCCGAAGAAATTAGGTGGAGACCAGAAGCAAAAGCTACAAAGGTAAAGCTTGAGGTAAGCTCATGTGAGTAAGTGTAAGTAAGGTCGAGTCCTCGGTACGGGGACGTACTTAGGCGACGATCCGACTAAGACATCCCATGGAAGGTCTATGTCGAGATCAGACGGTTGGTGGTCGTCGAAAACACTTAGATTTATATGATTTCAAGCTAACTTTTTATTATAGTCGATAACCCTAGCCAACAGTCGACTGATAGCTTGTAGCAGTCGACTGCTGGGCATCAGTTCGACTGATAAGGGTGAAAGTCGACTGATGTTCAAATTCCAGCTTCGAGGATAGTAAAAACCTCATCCCCTTATCTTAGGGTGTAACATCCCAAATTTTAGTTACTATATTTTTATTTAAAGGAAATATATATATATAAGAATAAAAAATTGAATAAATAGTTCGTAGTCGAGGCTTGAATCATGAACCGTTGATTTGGAGGAATAGGCTTCCCACCACTAAGTCATAAGATTACCAATGAGTAGGATATAACAGAATATATCTATTGGTAGAAAAAAAGAAAGAAGTTGATTAATCTAGCTGATCATTTAAAGGGATAATTAGGTTAAGAAAAAAATCCAAATTTATATATTCTCTTTTTATTCCTTTTTCCCTAAATTCCCACGCCGCCTCTCTCTCTCCCTCCTCTCTTCAACGTCGACGCCCTCTCTCTCTCTCTCTCTCACTCATTTTTCTCCAACCGCCGAGAACTCCAACGCCGACGCCCACTCTCTCTACCTCTCTCTTTCTCTCTCTCGCTCGTTTTTCTCCAGCCGCCGAGAAAACAAGAGAGGGAAAAAAAAGGAGAGCCTCTATAATTTCTCCATCGTGGGATAATTCAAGAGGAGATTTTTGAGAGGGATCTCCTCAAGAACTTGATAAAGGATCACGCTAAAGCCAAGGAACACATAAGAGGTTTTCTCTTTACGAAATCTAGCAGTATAAATTGGTGAAAAGCGTAGGAAGTAAGTATCCCCTCACCTGCAGTATAAGTGCTTACGATGTAATGTTGTATGCTTGATTTTGAACGAAAGAATCTAGAACTACGTGTAGAAGGTTTGGCTAATAGGATTAGAGAAATTATTCTTGTTGAAATTCTTCCACGTTATGCATGTTAGATGATGATTTCTATTTATGTTAGCTTAATTTTCCTTATGTCACTACCTTATGCCATATTAAATTGTACTCATGTCGATTTATGCTATGCTACATGCTTATATTTTCACCTATGTTAGGCATGACTCACGTGTAAAATACGGGAAAAAAAATTAGTATAGGGAGTAAACGTCATTAGATAGCTAATTGGGTTTAATTAGTGGGTGATTAGCTAATGGGCTTGGGCTGAAATTAGGCTTGGGTTGTAATGGGCTTGGGCTGAAATTGGGCTTGGGCTGAAATCGGATTAGATTTGACTTGGGTCAAGAGGCTGAATCGGATGAGCCGAACCCAATCGAATTGGGTTTGGATTGGGCTGGGTTAACCAGATTTGGTCGAACGACATTTATAAGGGTTGCGGATGAACAGAATGAATCAGTTCGTCGCGATCCTCATTTCCATTTCTCCTCTACCTCGTTCCTTCGCTCCGCGCGATCATGTCACCGGGATTCCAAATCGCCGGCGTCCGATGAAAGCCACTCGACAGCGCCGCCTTAGTAGTTGATCCCCAGTCGGAGGTCAGTAAGTGGTTCGCCTTAGGGGAGTGCCGACGTTTCCTTTGCTCGGCGAGACGGTGGTGCTGTCGCCGCGGTAGTGAGCTGCCTGGAAGGTAAGGATCGATCATTTTCCTTCCCTTTCGAGTGGAGATCTAGATTTTCGAGTTGTATTTAGCTGGGATCTATGGATGGCAGTGATCGGAGCTTGGATTGATTCGGCGAGCAGCCGGGATTGGGGAAATTTCGCCACCGGTGGAGTTTAGAGCCAGTAAGTTTGGATTTAACCCAATATTGTCATCTGTGGTATCCATTGATTGATGTTCTGTTATCCTGATTGTGGTTTTCGTTTAATTCGGATGTGGTTGTGTTGTTGGAAATCGCGGTGAACTGGTATGTTGGGATTCGATGGATTTTGGTCAATTGCCAACATGAAGAAATGTTTGATTCTCCTGGTTATTGTAGTTACAGTCGATCATTCAGATCAATAGATAAGTTGTGATGATAGAGTTTTGATACTGTGGTTGTGGTATGTTTCCGAATGTTATCTGATTCTGTCCAGGTGTTTTGATTGATATGTTCTTGCTGTGAGTGCTTGTTGCCGATTATTTTTCAATGGCAGCTCAGATCGTTGAAGGAATCGGACAGAGGTTAATGATTTCACTGTGAGTTCTTTGTAGATGAGGGAGCTACCATGGCAGTGAACGAAGTGTATGTGTGTGAATTAATTTGATGCGGAGATTTGGAGATTTAGGTCAGTTTATATTGTTGGGAGTATTGTTTAAATCTATATAAATTTTAATTGATCTTGAGGGTGTCGGTGAGTTATTAGGAGCTGGGTTATGATGTATAAGTTTAGGAAGTTGTTAATTAGGTTTTCCTGTAGTTGACCTATGTAGTGTGGCGTGGTGGTTAAAATGTTTTCGGGAAAAGAATACGAATATAAAATGAATTAGTATTTTGTTCGTATAAGTACCGGTGATTTGTACCTAATCGTAATTTGTTACTATTGTGCAGGTTTGGGATACAAAGCAGGTCCGCGACCGTGAGGATTATTCGAGCTTCGTATCAGTTGGGTAATATCTACCTGGTCCGGTAGTTTTGATCAAATTCTAGTGCATGATCTTGGATTTATGTTTATACCTGTTTACCTTAAATCCACTCTTATTTAATCATATGCTTGTACTGCCTTGACCTTTGAGATATATACTCTGGTACTTCATTGATTATCTAGCTCGGATAGGAACTATAAACCCTATTATGTATTAGCTGATGGATGTTCAGTAAGTACAGGAAGTTAGGGTTATCTTTGTGACCTCAGATTGGGTTACTGTGTTACATCACTAGGGTTAGGTGATGAATTGGGTTATGGAGTCGATCGTTGTATTGTACACATATTAGTTGTGCATCTATGGTGGATTTAGTTGTCTGTGCATAGATAAATGTGTGTGGTTGTCAGTATGTGGTTACGGACTAGAGGTTCTAGCATGATTGTATATCCATTATGGATCGTATATCTGTGTATGGTTATATGGATGGTCGATAGTATCTCGCTACTGACTAGAGGTCTTAGCGTGGTTGACTGTCAGATGAGTATGACTCTGTGTACGATAGAGAGAGTCTTGTGGATTGTAGTCCTTGCATAGTTGACTTTTGGTTGACCAGGACTCCCCGTGAGATAGGGAGTGTTGCGAGGATACTTGTGTGGATCTATGCATCATTACATTTGCATGCATGCTATTGACTGGGTCTCCCTTGTGGTTGAGACGGGTCGTTAGTCATCCTGCCTCCCCGGCCACTCGGGGTAGTGGTAGCAGGGTTAAGGGCAGAGCATTGGATGTGCCGTGCTCGGCCACTATGGATGGTGGTAGCTGGAGATGCGCACCTGGCCACTGAGCAGAGTGGTGTTAGCACTCGCCCACTATAGACGGTGGTTGTGTGACGTGCAGTTGTCCTGTGTGCAGAGCTCGTCTACTCATGGGTAGTGACGGAGCGGCCAGTAGCAAGGACCCCCGGGGAGTAGTTAACTCTTTACGCTTATATGCTACTCATTTATACTACCCAACTCGGTCACTCAAGAGTAGGCAGTTGGAGTCGGGTTAGTCGTCATGCCGTGCCACCCGGGCCATATTGGGGTCGTGGTTGGACGGGTCCGTAGACATGACCATGCATATGCATTGCTGATATATATGTATGCATGTATTTGATATATGTTTTACATATGCCTGTGAGATGTTGCATTTGTTTGCTGCATATGTTTGTACATCATGATACATGTCATTTGCATATTATATAATCGGTTTTGAGCATGATATATGTGTTATTTGATTAGCGCTATGTCATAGTGTGGTATGCGACCGTTATTATTATAGGTACGGATCATATAACGCTCATATGTCCGAAGTATTGGTCGTATGGATCAATTCGCACATTATATGTGTTATGTTATTGTATATCTGTCGGGATGATATAGCTTATGGTGTTGCAGACCGTCAGGTACATTGGTACATTACTTCATGTTCAGTTGATCAGTTTAGTATATAGATTGAGTATGCCTATACTGTGGTTACTTATTATTAGATTTGGATAGGACTGTATGTCTATTGGACTCATGTTGTATACCTGTAGATCTTCACATGTATACTTGTAGATTTCGTTATCCTTATATGTTGTTCATGCACTTTCTACATATTACCCCTGAGTTTATACTCACCACCCCTGGACCTTGGGTTTCCTGTCGCCCAGATAACAGGTAGAAGATTCCTTGGACGTTCGGAGCTCCGCCAGCTGATCCCATCTCACACCGAACAATTGAGGTTTTCAATGTATTTGCTTCCGCTGTTGTTTTGTATTATGGCCATGTATAATCAGTGTTGTATTTGGCTGTTGGTTTGTATATTGTTTTTTTGTAGTATGTTAGAGTCGCACCGGTGCGCACTTTTGTGTTGTTATGGATGTATTGTTTAGTATTGTCCATATATATGTCATGTTGTTGTGGGCCTACGGGCCTTGTATTAACCCGATATGTTGCCACGTATAGTGGAGATGTCGTCCGTTTGCTCTTCGACACGGCATACTCTCGGGGCGTGACAATTTTATTGGTATCAAAGCCCTAGGTTGCGAAGTCCATTTTCGGATTTGATTTCGTTCGGACATTGAGTTTTGCTTTACTCGGTTTTGGTTTTGTGAGTTCTGGGATCTAGTTGTTGCGGACATCTCCGAGCTACAAGGATTAAGGTATGTTAACTGTTATCACATATCCTTCTGTTGGTTATGCATTTAGTTGCTTATAACATGGATGACTTGTAGGGTGTTGGTTAGTATTCGTAACCGTGATTTGAGTTGACCACGGGAATGATATATTGAGATTATTAGACATGTACCTGCTATCGAAAAGGTAATTACTTTTGAGAGCCGACTGATACCGAGTCGAAAAGCAGGGGTTAGTAGTCACATCTCTTGTGGAGATCAAGGATTATAGTCCTAAGATTTTCACTAATTATGTTAGTTGGATCATTACCTATGGGGTAATGGACAAGCGAGTACACTATTGCTGATGCAGATGGTAGAGGATTAGTTTGGAGATATTCATAGGGATTTTGATTCCTGAATTGGTCATGCTGGGTTGTATAACTTTGGGAGTACTTGACTCGGGTTATACGAAGATAGTAGTGTTAGTTGAATACCATTATCTGGATTTAGCCGGTACTTGGTGGAAGAGATGGAAAGTAACCTATGGGAAATAATGTATCACTTGGTCACAGTTCAGTGATGTTGTGAGATAGTATTTCCCCACGTCATCTTCTTTGACTCATTGTCAGGGAATTCTTGGGCATCGAGTAGGGTGATCGTTTGGTAACGAAGGTACCATGCAGAGTCGCTAGACTTGCGAGGGTTACAACCACCTAATAACTCGAGAATGTGATCGACATGTCTTAAGCCACCTACAGTTTATCGGTTGACATCTTGATCAGGATATTTGGATTTTCTATTAGATCCTACCGAAAGTCCTTAGACCGAGTCATGTGTATAGGAATGACTCTGTAGCTAGTGTTTTAAGAGTTGGAGATTTGATAAGCATCTATTGCAAGTCAAATTATTGGAATCAGAAGTCTCCGAATGTTTGACAAAAGGAGCAAGATTAGAGTCATGAGTCACGAGCGACTGTTGGAGAGTTTTTGGATCATAAGAGACCGATTGCAGATTGTCAGCAGCTTCTCATGTTTATCAGCGAACTCAGAGGAAAGACTCCGAAGGGAGATTATGTTTATGCAGTGCGGGTCACGATGAGACGCAGAGTCAGATTATCCGATGGATCATTTATCCGTTTCTACTATGAGCAGTCAGTATCTGCGAGGAGAGTATGTACTTTGAAGACTCAGTTGAAGACTATGGATGAAGCTTTCGAGTGAATGATCCACAACCTCGGAAGCCAAGATCATGACAGAAGAATGGATTATCACATCAGCAGTGATCTACTACCTCAGATATAGTGGGGGCTCTTTGATACTTTCATCCGAAAGAAGTAAATTACTCAAAACTATCAGCAGAAGACATCTCAGAAGACTCAGACATTCAAACAACAACTGTTACCTTCCCAGACGACAACAACTATTACCTTCCCAGACGTGGTTACAATTTGTTCAGAGGAGAGAGAGTATACGACGATGGCCATATCTATGTCGTATTCACCGGGTGTAGCTATACCTTTCACAGAGATGGAACGTGCTATGATGTGGACAGTTCTTCAATATTATACAGCCGGATGTGTACCCTTGCCAGTACAATAGTGTTTACCATCTCCATTACAGTTGTTTCAGTTTGTACCTCAGTTTCAACAGTTGATTTTGGTTCCTCTATGGCAGACTTTTGCAGCTACTTGAGCTCAGCCGTCAAGAACAGATGTTGATCGAGTTTACATGATTACTCGAGAAGAGATATAGTAGACCGAAGAATTGATCATTTGGGGTATTACCTTAGTTTACCCTGTGTGGATATATTGGGAGATACTGATAGTCACAGGTAGCCAGGTCTAGAACATTCTTAGATAGGATTAGATGGGTTCCTATCGACTTATGGATTGGTGGTATCTCTACCGTCTGGTGAGATATTGATCAACAACCAAAAAGTCAAGGGATACCCTTAGATTTTGCTAGACATACCTTTACTATAGACATATCCTTACAGATAGTTGGATTGTTGGAGCGTTGGTATACTAGGACTCTCGGATGTACGTGTAATCCGAGAGTATTCAGATGTAGTTACGGATGAACTCTCGGGCTGGTCACTGCATGGGCAAGTGGAATATGCGATTGAGGTGATTTCGGGAATAGTCCTGATATTGGGGACCTCATACCGGGAGATGATTTTTATAGGTATCAGTGTTGCTAAACACTATGGGAGATTTATCTGCCTCAGTGTTTCTTCTTGAGAAGACTTGTAACTCTTTGCTAGAAGAGAGTCAGACCTTGAGTCTATGCATCGATTATCGATGATTGGAATGCAGTAGTTGTTGTGAATGAATATCCTTCGTTGTGGATAGATGATTTATTTAGATCAGCTAAATGACACCTGTGTATATCCTAGGGTTGGCCTACGACTGGAGGTTTGATATTGTAGTGACTTAGTGTCATACAATTATCATTGTCAGTGTGATGATTGAGCTATCATTAGCATAGAGTAAAAGGATGCAGGTGTATAGAGCTGATTGATAATGTTGTTAGACTTATCGACGATTTAGTTGTTCATGGATTTGAGGAATCAAGTACTCTTGGAGTATTTGAGATTGATTGTCATCATATCTATGGAGGATATATTTTTGGGATATATTCAAAATCTTAAGGGAAATTATGGTGTCCCTATATTGATTTGGTATTTACCAGAGATGAGGATAGGATGTTTTAGCGATACTATATCGCCAACTTGTTGGACCAAGAAGGTGATGGAAATCACCTGGTCGGAAGATTGGAAAGCTAGGTTTCAAGGCCTAGAAGGTGGCTGACTTTTGTGTCAGTGTTAGTTAATCTGTCCGATATGGATGGAAGGGTATTGTACGCAGATGCATCATTTCAGGGATTAGGAGCAATCTCGATGCAGTTGAATGAGACGTATATTATGTGTATGCTAGTTGAGGAACTAGCGAGATTAGTCATTATAGTCTTCCGGTTACTTTCAGTTCTGGGTAACAGAGTGAATGTTGGAACAGTAGATTGGTTTCTCTTGTAAGAAAGTAATTCTCCGTTTCCGAAGAGAATAGTGAGTGATGGAACGTCCTTTGTGGTGGAACAATATGTAGGACATGGTTGATTCTGTAGTTTGATGTTGGGTATGCCAACAAGCAAAGGTGGAATATTAGTGACCAGTAGGGTTACGTACCGAGAAGGAAGTGGTAGCCTAGTACGTTAGACTGTGTTGGGAGATTATCTAGAATTCGGAAAGGACTTGATAGGATTTGGGTAGTCGGTGATCGATTAGCTAGGTCCGCTCATTTTCTTCCGAGCCGTAAGATGGATTTCATTGGATCACTTGATGGAATTATATCCATGGAGCATCCTTGAGTATCATTTCTAATAGTGATTCATGATTCACCTTACGATTCTGGCAAAGTCTCCCATCAGTTATGAGTATAGAGCTCCACTTTGGTACAGTTGTTTACCTTATTAATAGGTCGGATTAGAGTGTATATAAGAGCTAGAATATAATATTCAAGCTCAGTACCCCACTTAGTCACTTGAGGTGTGACTTTTCTCCGGATACTTAAGATAGTTGTTGTGACATCTCGTACTCGTACATGAGTTGGAAATTTGGGGACCAAATTTTTATAAGTGGGGGAGAATGTAAAATACGAGGGAAAAAATTAGTATAGGGATTAAACGTCATTAGATAGATAATTGGGTTTAATTAGTGGGTGATTAGCTAATGGGCTTGGGCTGTAATGGGCTTGGGCTGAAATTAGGCTTGGGCTGAAATCGGATTAGATTTGACTTGGGTCAAGAGGCTGAACCGGCTGAGCTAAACCCAATCGAATTGGGTTTGGATTGGGCTGGGTTAACCAGATTTGGTCGAACGACATTTATAAGGGCTGCGGATGAACAGAATGAATCAGTTCGTCGCGATCCCCATTTCCATTTCTCCTCTGCCTCGTTGCTTCTCTCCGAGCGATCGCGTCGCCGGGATTCCAGATCGTCGGCGTCCGGTGAGAGCCGCTCGACAGCGCCGCCTTAGTAGTTGATCCCCAGTCGGAGGTCAGTAAGTGGTTCGCCTTAGGGGAATGTCGGCGTTTCCTTCGCTCGGCGAGATGGTGGTGCTGTCGCCGCGGCAGTGAGCTGCCTGGAAGGTAAGGATCGATCATTTTCCTTTCCTTTCGAGTGGAGATCTAGATTTTTGAGTTGTATTTAGTTGGGATCTATGGATGGCAGTGATCAGAGCTTGGATTGATTCGGCAAGCAGCCAGGATTGGGGAAATTTCGCCACCGATGGAGTTTAGAGCCAGTAAGTTTGGATCTAACTCAATATTGTCATATGTGGTATCCGTTGATTGATGTTCTATTATCCTGATTGTGGTTTTCATTTAATTCGGATGTGGTTGTGTTGTTGGAAATCACGGTGAACTGGTATGTTGGGATTCGATGGATTTTGGTCAATTGCCAGCATGAAGAAATGTTTGTTTCTCCTGGTTATTGTAGTTATAGTCGATCATTCAAATCAATAGATAAGTTGTGATGATAGAGTTTTGATATTGTGGTTGTGGTATGTTTCCGAATGTTATCTGATTCTGTCCAGGTGTTTTGATGGATCTGTTCTTGCTGTGAGTGCTTGATGTCGATTATTTTTCAATGGCAGCTCAGATCGTTGAAGGAATCAGACAGAGGTTAATGATTTCACTTGTACATAGCTGTGAGTTGCTGTAGATGAGGGAGCTACCATGGCAGTGAACGAAGTGTATGTGTGTGAATTAATTTGATGCGGAGATTTGGAGATTTAGGTCAGTTTATATTGTTGGGAGTATTGTTTAAATCTATATAAATTTTAATTGATCTTGAGGGTGTCGGTGAGTTATTAGGAGCTGGGTTATGATGTATAAGATCAGGAAGTTGTTAATTAGGTTTCCCTGTAGTTGACCTATGTAGTGTGGCGTGGTGGTTAAAATGTTTTCGGGAAAAGAATACGAATATAAAATGAATTAGTATTTTGTTCGTATAAGTACCGGTGATTTGTACCTAATCGTAATTTGTTACTATTGTGCAGGTTTGGGATACGAAGTAGGTCCGCGGCCGTGAGGATTATTCGAGCTTCGTATCAGGTGGGTAATATCTACCTGGTCCGGTAGTTTTGATCAAATTCTAGTGCATGATCTTGGATTTATGTTTATACCTGTTTACCTTAAATCCACTCTTATTTAATCATATGCTTGTACTTCCTTGACCTTTGAGATATATACTCTGGTACTTCATTGATTATCTAGCTCGGATAGGAACTATAAACCCTATTATGTATTAGCTGATGGATGTTCAGTAAGTATAGGCGGTTAGGGTTATCTTTGTGACCTCAGATTGGGTTACTATGTTACATCACTAGGGTTAGGTGATGAATTGGGTTATGGAGTCGATCGTTGTATTGTACACATATTAGTTGTGCATCTATGGTGGATTTAGTTGTCTGTGCATAGATAAATGTGTGTGGTTGTCAGTATGTGGTTACGGACTAGAGGTTCTAGTATGATTGTATATCCATTATGGATCGTATATCTGTGTATGGTTATATGGATGGTCGATGACTAGAGAGTCATAGCGTGATTATTGTATCGGATGAGTATGACTCTGTGTACGATAGAGAGAGTCTTGTGGATTGTAGTCCTTGCATAGTTGACTTTTGGTTGACCAGGACTCCCCGTGAGATAGGGAGTGTTGCGAGGATACTTGTGTGGATCTATGCATCATTACATTTGCATGCATGCTGTTGACTGGGTCTCCCTTGTGGTTGAGACGGGTCGTCAGTCATCCTGCCTCCCCGGCCACTCGGGGTAGTGGTAGCAGGGTTGAGGGCAGAGCATTGGATGTGCCGCGCTCGGCCACTATGGATGGTGGTAGCTGGAGATGCGCACCTGGCCACTGAGCAGAGTGGTGTTAGCACTCGCCCACTATAGACGGTGGTTGTGTGACGTGCAGTTGTCCTGTGTGCAGAGCTCGTCTACTCATGGGTAGTGACGGAGCGACCAGCAGCAGGGACCCCCGGGGAGTAGTTAGCTCTTTACGCTTATATGCTACTCATTCATACTACCCAACTCGGTCACTCGAGAGTAGTGGCAGCTGGAGTCATGCCGTGCCACCTGGGCCATACTGGGGTCGTGGTTGGACGGGTCCGCAGACATGACCATGCATATGCATTGCTGATATATATGTATGCATGTATTTGATATATGTTTTACATATGCCTGTGAGATGCTGCATTTGTTTGCTGCATATGTTTGTACATCATGATACATGTCATTTGCATATTATATACTGCTGTGTTTTGAGCATGATATATGTGTTGGTCCAGACTGTTGTATGCATTTGATTAGCATCATGTCATAGTGTGGTACGGACCAGGTTATTATTACAGGTGATCATATACTATTCATATGTCTGAGTATTGGTCAGGTATGGGATTGACCTGGTACATTATATGTGTTATGTTATTGTATATCTGTCAGGATGATATAGCTTATGGTGTTGCAGACCATCAGGTACGTTGGTACATTACTTCATGTTCAGTTGATCAGTTTAGTATATAGATTGAGTATGACTATACTATGGTTACTTGTTATTAGATTTGGATAGGAATGTATGTCTATTGGACTCATGTTGTATACCTGTAGATCTTCACATGTATACTTGTAGATTTCGTTATCCTTATATGTTGTTCATGCACTTTCTATATATTACCCCTGAGTTTATACTCACCACCCTTGTACCCTGGGTTTCCTGTCGCCCAGATAACAGGTAGAAGATTCCTTGGACGTTCAGAGCTCCGCCAGCTGATCCCATCTCACACCGAACAATTGAGGTTTTCCACGTATTTGCTTCCGCTGTTGTTTTGTATTATGGCCATGTATAATCAGTGTTGTATTTGGCTGTTAGTTTGTATGTTATTTTTGTGTAGTATGTTAGAGTCGCATCGGTGCACACTTTTGTGTTGTTATGCATGTATTGTTTAGTATTATCCATATATATGTCATGTTATTGTGGGCCTACGGGTTTTGTATTAACCCGATAAGTTGCCACGTACAGGGGAGATGCCGTCCGTTTGCTTTTCGGCACGGCATACTCTCGGGGCGTGACATCACGTATATGAAATGTCTAAGAAATGTTTCCCTAAGAGTGGGGACAAGAACACTCTTTAGGACAAAGAACATGTATGTTATTTTACTTTATGCATGGCTTGTACCGGACCCTAACAAGGTCCACGGGATGGGCTCCAAGTTTGCCCTTAGGTTGACGGACATAGTACGGACCTAGTAACCTTGTAGGTTCGGGATTAGCTACCTCGGATTTATTTAGGATGCGCGCGAATGATGTATGAGGTACAATGTCGGGCCCAATATGTTGAGATTATGTTTAAGTATATAAACTATATATTTTCAAAGAGCATCCTACATATACCATTTTATGTTCATCGAATTATCATGTTTAGAGACAATGTACTGTTGCGACGAAAATGCTAAGTTTATGTTCTTTTCCTAAATTGATCATGTCTCTACTTTAAATAAATGCTGTGCTCATATGTTGTTTAAACGAACATGTCATTACTTTACGTTTAATTCATGATGCATATTTTTGTGAGTAGGAAAGGACCTTACTAAGCCTATGTGCTTACAATTTACTTTCCTTGTGCTGCAGAAAAGGGCAAGGAATGGATAAATTAAAGGGAGCAGCAGGAGGGGCAAAGATGTGTGTGGCAGTGGCATGGTGGACGAGATCATTTTTCATATACAGACTTATGCATGATTTTCAGTTTATGTGTAAATTGTTAGGAGACGTTAATGCTTTATATGGTTGTTACTCATGTTTATTTTTATAAATCTTGAAATGGTTAATACATGTTTAGTTAAATAAATTGCTAAGACCTTTTGCCATGATTAAATTGTTAGGTTGATTGGGTTAATGTAATTAGAGTTAAAAGTTATAAAGTTTTTAAATGCTTCCGCTGTTATATGCATGGATGTATGATCGCGTAGTGCCACCGCCCATCTATAGGATGTGTGTTAGGAGGACGGGAAGGGCGGGCGTTACAGGTGGTATCAGAGCCCAGTTTTGCCTTTCCACTACACACACATCAAGCTTCCATCCTGCCGCTCCGAGTAAGACATTCTATGCCTACTCTATTTAGTTCATGTATGATATATATACGCTAAGAAATATTTTTAGTTGGGTATGCATGAATAGAAGTAAGGATGATAAACTTATGTTGGAATTTCTTTTATCATTTATGAAGATAAGCATGGCCAGAAGATGCGGTCATGGAGTCAGTGAGACAGAATCTCCACCGGATCTTATGCAGGTGGTTACTGAATTCCAACGTCAAGTCGCTGAACAACAGAAAGTGATAAATACCTTAATGACTCAGCAGGGAAACCCTAGTGGACCACCAGGGGACCAGCAGGCGCATCTAGATAGGCATGCAGCTACACCAGTACCACCAGGAGGCTCTGGCCCGATAGTTCGACCAGAACCTTACCTGATCCAGTGGCAAAGGCTAAAACTGAAAAATTTCTCGGGTAATTGTGAACCATGGGATGCCCAGTCCTGGTTCAAAATGGTGGAAAGCATAGTAGAGCTACTGGATTGGCCTGAACATGAAAAGATTAAGTGCGCATCCTTTTGACTTTTTGGAGATACTCGAATGTGGTGGGAAAGAATTAAAGCAAAGAGACAAGTAAACCAAATGAGATGGACGGACTTCGAAGCTGAATTTTTTGAAGAATTCTTCCATATGCGAGTGACCAACAAGCACTACGATGATTTCACCGGGTTCAGCCAAGGTGACCTATCAGTTAACAAAGCGGTGAAAAGATTCAACCGACTCGCACGCCTATGCCTAGAGTTGGTCAGCACAGAAAAAGAAAGGGTCAGACTTATGCTGAAGATGCTCCGACCTGAGATAGCTCTGAACGTGGCCGACGGAGTGAATAGACTGCAGACCGTAGAGGAGCTGTTCAGTAGTACCCTAATCACCGAGCACTACGTGAACAATATTAACCAGGAAAAGAAGGTGCTGAGTAAAGGCAAGAGTCAAGGCCAGCCAGGAGGTCAGAAAGCCTGGTAATCGGAAAGGAAACCACAGTGGCAAGAGGAAATAATGGAACGATTTCTAAAGAAGGTGGTCGAACAAACAAGCCAAGATTCCCCAATGTACTACATGTAGAAACCACATCTGGGGTGCTACAAGGGCACGAATAGATGCTACTGTGGTGGAAGGACACAGAGTCAAGGATCGCCCTACCCAGTTCGGGCACCTCCTCGTGATATGCCCGATGAGTGCTCCTTCACAGCTACACCAGATGCAAGCTGCAATAGAAGGTACCCGGATAAGCCAAGGGAGATTGGAAGCCCCGCCAGTTGCGACGAATGCCAGGGTTTTCTCTCTCACTAAGGAAGACATGGAAAACGATTCTACTATTGTCACAGGTCAGATAATTATTTTCTGTCATCATGCTACTGTATTATTTGATACTAGTGCAACACACTCGTTTGTCTCTACGCCTTTCACAAAGAAGATTGAAATACCCCCGCAAGTTTTGGATTGCGAGTTCTTAACGACCCTGCCCTCGGGAGAAGTGATGCCTTCTACTCATATGCTGCGAGCCGCACCCATCGAGTGCAAGCGAGAACTCTCGTGATCGATAGTGCTCGGCATGCGGGATTATGATGTCATATTGGGCATGGATTTCTTAAGCAAGCAATCGGTGCTTGATCAGTGTCGTAAGAGAAAAGTGGTCTTTCAGCCTGAGGCAGAACCTATGTTTGAATTCATTGGAAAGCCAAGGAACAGAACCTATAAATTCTTATCATCTCTAAAGGCACGCAAGATGTTAGACAGGGGATGCACTGAGTTTCTAGCATATGTGGTTGATACAAGTCAAGCCAAGGACCAGAAGCTAGAAGATGTCAGAGTGGTATGCCACTACCCAGAGATATTTCCTGATGAACTACCAGGGTTAGCCCCTGATAGGGAAATTGTATTTGAGATCGAATTAATTCCTGGTACTCACCCGATCTCTAAAGCACCTTACCGGATGGCACCGACCGAATTGAAGGAACTTTAGGGACAGCTACAAGAGTTACTCGACAAGAGTTTTATTCGCCCTAGTCACTCTCCATGGGGAGCTCCGATACTGTTCGTAAAGAAGAAGGATGGGACTATGCGCCTGTGCATAGACTACCGAGCGCTAAATAATGTGACGATCAAGAATAGGTACCCTTTACCACAAATTGACGATCTGTTCGACCAGTTAAAAGGTGCCACCGTCTTTTCAAAGATTGACCTCAGATATGGCTATCATCAAGTGAAAGTGAAACGGATGATATCACAGAAGGCTGACTTTCCGAACAAGATACGGACATTATGAGTTCGTAGTCATGCCTTTCGGAGTGACGAATGCTCCTGCTATGTTCATGGACCTGATGAATCGAGTATTCTCGGCGTTTCTTGACAAGTTCGTGATCGTCTTCATTGACGATATCCTCGTCTATTCGAGAAACCAAGAAGAGCATGCCGAACACCTGAAGATGGTATTACAGATTCTTCGAGAAAAGCAACTATATGTCAAGTTCTCCAAATGTGAATTCTGGCTCGATCAAGTATCTTTTCTGGGTCATATTATATCCAAAGACGGAGTTATGGTAGACACAAGAAAGATTAAAGCTGTGAGTAACTGGAGCAGGCCAAAGAATGCTAGCGAAGTGAGAAGTTTTCTCGGATTAGCGGGCTATTACCGGAAATTCGTAGAAGACTTCGCCAGAATAGCAGCACCTATGACAGTTCTCACCCGGAAGAACAAGAAGTATGTATGGACGGAGGAATGTAAGAAGAGTTTCTTGGAGCTGAAAAGGAGACTTACAAGTGCTCCAATCCTTACTCTCCCAGAGAACGACAAGAGCTTCGACATGTACAGCGATGCCTCCGGATTGGGACTCGGAGATGTACTTATGCAGAGGGGTAAAGTTATTGCCTAGGCCTCTAGGCAACTCAAGGAACATGAAAAGAACTATCCCACTCATGATTTAGAGCTAGCAGTTGTGGTCTTCGCTCTCAAGGTATGGAGGCACTATCTGTATGGAGCACAGTGCAAGATTTATACGGATTATCGGAGTCTGTGGTATTTCTTCACTCAGAAGGACCTCAATATGAGACAACGCAGATGGCTGGAACTCATGAAGGACTATGACTGCAAGATCTTTTACCATCCTGGCAAGGAAAACAAAGTGGCTGATGCACTCAGCAGGAAGTCCAGTGCCACCCTGATGTCCTTATTGGTATTGTCTCGACTGCTGGAGAAGGAAATTATGCGCTATGGAATCGAGGTTATTTCCGGCTAGCTTTCGACCATGGCAATAATACCAGCACTATTCGATGACATATTAGCAAAACAAAGTGATGATCCAAGTCTCCAGAGGATCAAGTAAGAGATCCTAGAAGGAAAAGGCGAGGGTTTCCGTATCGCCAATAGCGGAGTATTATACCTTAGGGATCGGTTATGTATCCCTAACGATCCAGAAGTACGCAAAAAAAAAAGATATTAGAGGAGGCTCACGGAACCCCCTATTCTATGCATCCGGGATCCACCAAAATGTATCAAGACCTGAAAGAGAAGTTCTGGTGGTCCGGTATGAAGAGGGACATAGCTCAGCACATCGATGCACGACACGAGAACAAGTTAAGCGAGAACACGGAGGCACGGAGGAGTTCTGCAACCGATCCAAATCTCGGAGTGGAAATGGGAAGACATCTCTATGGATTTCATTTTAGGTCTTCCCAAGACTACAAACGGATATGACGCTATATGGGTTATCGTTGACAGATTGACAAAGTCAGCTCATTTCCTAGCGATCAAGATGACATATTCGATTGAGCAACTGGCTCAATTATATGCTAAGGAAATCATCAGACTGCATGGTATTCCCAAGACCATCATTTCAGATAGGGATGGTCGCTTCACTTCACAGTTTTGGGGATGCGTTCATAAGGCACTTGGCACGAAGCTGCGTTTCAGTACCGCCTTTCATCCTCAGACAGATGGGCAAACAGAAAGGGTGAACAAAGTACTGGAAGACATGTTACGAGCTTGTGCCTTGGATTTCAAAGGGAGTTGGTGCCGCTACTTATGTTTAGCTAAATTCGCTTACAATAATAGCTACCAAGCTACCATCAGAATGATACCTTATGAAGCATTATATGGGAGGAGATGTAGGTCTCCAATCTGTTGGTACAAAGGTGGTGAGAAGAAAGAGATGGGACTTTAGACGGATTTCATCGACGACACCACCCGAGCAATACAGAATATCCGCCAAAGAATAGAGACTGCTCAGAGCCGACAGAAGAACTATGCAGATCAGCGATGTAGACCTTTGGAATTCAATGTCGGAGATTTGGTATTTCTCCGGGTAGCTCCTATGAAAGGAATAATGAGATTCGGGAAGAAAGGAAAGCTAAGTCCGCGATACGTAGGACCGTACAAGATCCTGAAAAGAGTTGGCAAGGTAGCTTACGAGCTAGGACTACCTCAGGAGATGTCTGCTATTCACAACGTGTTCCATGTCTCGATGCTTAAGAAGTGCATTTCCAGTACCGACCAAGTGGTCGAGCCACAGACAGTGCAAATTCAAGAGGACCTGAGCTATGAAAGTCAACCTATCCGGATACTAGACTGAGAAGTCAAAAGACTAAGGAATAAAGAAGTACCCTTAGTGAAGGTCCTATGGCAAAGTCAACGATACGAAGAAGCCACCTGGGAACGTGAGGATGACATGAAGCAAAAGTATCCCGAGTTGTTCTAAGTTTCGAGGACAAAACTTTTATAAGGTATAAGGGATTTTAACATCCCAAATTTTAGTTACTATATTTTTATTGAAAGAAAATATATATATATATATATATATATATATATATATATATATATATATATATATATATATATATATATATATATATATATATATATATATATATATATATATATAAGAATAAAAAAAATGAATAAATAGTTCGTAGTCGAGGCTTGAACCATGAACCGTTGATTTTGGGGAATAGGCTTCCCACCACTAAGTCATAAGATTACCAATGAGTAGGATATAACAGAATATATCTATTGGTAGAAAAAAAAAGAAAGAAGTTGATTAATCTAGCTGATCATTTAAAGGGATAATTAGGTTAAGAAAAAAATCCTAATTTATATATTCTCTTTTTATTCCTTTTTCCCTAAATTCCCACGCCGCCTCTCTCTCTCCCTCCTCTCTTCAACGCTGACGCCCACTCTCTCTACCTCTCTCGCTCATTTTTCTCCAGCCGCCAAGAACTCCAATGCTGACGCCCACTCTCTCTACCTCTCTCTCTCTCTCTCGCTCATTTTTCTCTAGCCGTCGAGAAAACAAGAGAGGAAAAAAAAAGGAGAGCCTCTATAATTTCTCCATTGTGGGATAATTCAAGAGAAGATTTTTGAGAGGGATCTCCTCAAGAACTTGATAGAGGATCACGCTAAAGCCAAGGAACACATAGGAGGTTTTCTCTTTACGAAATCTAGCGGTATAAATTGGTGAAAAGCGTAGGAAGTAAGTATCCCCTCACCTGCAGTATAAGTGCTTACGATGTAATGTTGTATGCTTGATTTTGAATGAAAGAATCTAGAACTATGTGTAGAAGGTTCGGCTAATAGGATTAGAGAAATTATTCTTGTTGAAATTCTTCCACGTTATGCATGTTAGATGATGATTTCTATTTATGTTAGCTTAATTTTCCTCATGTCACTACCTTATGCCATGTTAAATTGTACTCATGCCGATTTATGCTATGCTACATGCTTATGTTTTCACCCATGTTAGGCATGACTCACGTATATGAAATGTCTAAGAAATGTTTCCCTAAGAGTGGGGACAAGAACACTCTTTAGGACAAAGAACATGTATGTTATTTTACTTTATGCATGGCTTGTACTGGACCCTAACAAGGTCCACGGGATGGGCTCCAAGATTGCCCCTAGGTCGACGGACATAGTACAGACCTAGTAACCTAGTAGGTTCGGGATTAGCTACCTCGGATCTATTTAGGATGCGCGTGAATGATGTATGTGGTACAATACCGGGCCCAATATGTTGAGATTATGTTTAAATATATAAACTATATGTTTTCAAAAAGCATCCTGCATATATCATTTTATGTTCATCGAATTATCATGTTTAGAGACAATGTACTGTTGTGACGAAAATGCTAAGTTTATGTTATTTTCCTAAATTGACCATGTCTCTACTTTGAATAAATGTTGTGCTCATATGTTGTTTAAACGAACATGTCATTACTTTATGTTTAATTCATGATGCATGTTTTTGTGAGTAGGAAAGGACCTTACTAAGCCTATGTGCTTACAGTTTACTTTCCTTGTACTGCAGAAAAGAGCAAGGAATGGATAAATTAAAGGGAGCAGCAGGAGGGCAAAGATGTGTGTGGCAGTGGCATGGTGACGAGATCATTTTTCATATACGGACTTATGCATGATTTTCAGTTTATGTGTAAATTGTTAGGAGACGTTAATGCTTTCTATGGTTGTTACTCATGTTTATTTTTATGAACCTTGAAATGGTTAATACATGTTTAGTTAAATAAATTGCTAAGACCTTTTGCCATGATTAAATTGTTAGGTTGATTGGGTTAATGTAATTAGAGTTAAAAGTTGTAAAGTTTTTAAATGCTTCCGTTGTTATATGCATGAATGTATGATCGCGTAGCGCCGCCGCCCATCTATAGGATGTGTGTTAGGAGGACGGGAAGGGCGGGCGTTACATAGGGTGAGGTGGGTTTTGAAGATAAGACTTGAGCTCAACGTCTAGGATTCTCAAAGGCTATAAAAGGAGTGTTCTTCACCATTTTCATCAATTCTAAGTGCTCTCAAGTGCTCTCGCAACGCCGCAACTCTCTAACAACTCTACGATGATGAAGCCGAAATGCCGACCACATGAGCTCAACCTTCAACTCCTTAGTCGTCGGTAATATCTAAAGTTGTCAATTCAGTGTACTTGTATTTAATTTTATATTTCCGTGCTTTTATCGTAACGAGGAGAGAGGGGTTTTGTCTCTCTACCTCGAGTTTTCTCATATCCTTGTAATCGTCAACTCCTACCTCTAACGAGGAGGAGTGTTTTAGTGAATTGCCCTCCGTACGTGGTCTCGGACCACTAGGGCCTTGGATTAGCAGCCAGTAGGCTGTGAACCAAGTAAAAAAAACAAAGTTGTGTTCTTTATTCTTCTGCTGTGCACTTACTTTTACGTGTGTTTTAATCGATCGAAAAGAAAGATTATCGTGCGCTATTCACCCCCCCTCTAGTCCTTATTCCGATCCAACATTTGAAGCTTCAATAAGCAACAATAACATCCCTAAAACCTAGAGTGGTCGGCCTCTAAAAAGGTGGAAACAGTTTCTTTGATGGTCGGCGGAACACCAAACCCTAATTCTCCTAGGTTCAGCCAAGGGCACAAAGGAAGAAACCTTTGTTCCAAGCCATGGCCGAATGGTCAATCCACCTTAAGGAAGACTTAGCCGGAGTTGGCCGGACTTAAACAAGAGGGAACCTTGCTAGGGCATGCGACAAAGAAGAAGGAAGAGGGTAGAGAGTTCGGCTAGGTTGAGGAAGAGTGCCTTAAAGACTTCTATTCATTAGGTTTAGCCTTTATAACCCTTTATATAGGTACTAATCCTAATGGGTTATAGGTTAGTGGATCAAATCCCTAAGCCCATAACCATTAAGACTTAATCTCATCCATTAAACCCTAATTGGATCGTTAACCAATAGAGGGTCCTTTTAATTAAAACCAAATGGGTTTGGTTTATAATTAAATCTTTTAAGGCCCAACCCGTCTTCTTAAGACGTGCTCCTTTCGCGTTTCCGACTTAACAAATATTTCCATATTTGTCATGTGTTTGGTGTTGGAGGATCGGTGGTCGGCTAGAGGGGGTGAATAGCCTCTTATCGTAGATGGTGGAGTTCAATCACTTCTTAATCGTCTACACTTAACGGTTAGTGCAACGGAAATATAAATAATAAATACAATTAAGAAGACAATGCTAACAAACCGATGTAACGTGGTTCATGGCCCTTGCCGCTAATCCACGACCCGATTCGTTCCAAGTGAATCATGCCTTAACCAATTCACTAATCTCCCCTTTGCACAAAGCTAGGTGGAGGTAACCTTTCTTACACAAGATCTCTCTTCTTACAATAGAATTGAAATAAGAGCAAGTAAGAAGAGTAGAATGTTAGTGTCAGCCCTTAGTGCCAATCATAAGATGATTGATTAGGGATTATGTGTATCATATTTCATTAATAAAAGGCAAAGATTGTTTATTATATTTACTTTATGCATGTGCCATCTAAAATAAATATAATAATGCCCTTGAATAGTAGGTTCTAATCTACAGTATATCAATTGGTAGAATTGATTATGAGAAGCTGTAGAGAATACTATTCTTAATATTCCTAGTCAAGTATTAATAAACAAGGGCAATATTAATACATTGAGACTAGCATGTAGGTCAATGGATGACTTGATCTCACAAGTCATGGATATGTAATATCACATTGACATATGGGTATATATATTGGAGAATATATATACTGAATTGACCCGCCATGAAAAAGTGTCATGGATCGTTATATAAGTGTCATATACTTTCTCATGTGACTATTGGTATGAATAGTCCTTAGACCTGAAGTCACTATAGTTCCCTACATAAGAAGTTATGTACTTTGGTATCGTCTAACGTCACCCGTAACAGGGTGCACTATAATGGTGATTACTGGATATGTAATGAATTATACAGAGGAATATGAGTGATGTAGATGAGATCTATCCCTCCCATATGACGGGAGTGATATCTTTGGCCTCTTGATAGAATAGGACCATGAAATGCATGCTCATGCTTAAATGAGTCAATATGAGATATTGAGCTCATTTGTTTGAGTGAGTCTACTTGGGGATCAAGAAACATAAAGATCGATAAGGGGATGACACAGTCTATGCCTCATTGATCGATCTAAGATATCAGAGATAGAAGAACACCGTTATACATGATAATAGCCACGGAAAGGTTGTCGGATCTCGACAATCTTGTAACTTGGGTAGCAATGATGTATCGCTAAATGCCGCTCATTGCTTATGTATCTAAAATGGTTTTAGATACATTGCCAATGTTACAAGAGCCTATAGGGTCACACACAAATGGCATTCTATTTTGGAGATGGTTTCTTTTAGTTTGACTAAAAGAACAATTGAGCATGTGGCCAAGACTTGAGTTAGACTCAAACTGGTTAAACTTGAGTTAGACTCAAGTTGAACCATGGAAGATGATTCATCATCATGCATGATTAATGTGATTAATCATGCATGGAAATACCAAGGGCCTTGGTATTCATGATGAAGAGGAATACTAAGGGTCATGGTATTCAATAGGAGAAAGAGCATTGATGGCAAGGGTTGCTAATGGCTTGGTGATTAATGCTTTGAACGTGCAAAGCTAAAAGGGAGGAAGCCAATTGGAATTGGAGAGAGGTGTTCCAACGTGCAAGCCAAAAAAGCCAAGAGAAGTGTTCTCTCATCCCTCTTCTTCCTCTCCTTCTTCTTCCAAAGGGTTCTTGGCATTTTGCTAGGGGTTACTAGTACAATGTGACTCCAAAATGGGTGGGTGTCAGTGTGGATACCTTAGAGATATGGTTATCCTTACCGTATTGAGATCCAACAGCATTTGGAAAAGCGGAATTGCGAAGGGCACGCACCGAAGGTATACTTCTCCTTCTAGATAAGATCTAGAAAAGTCGGGTACGAAATGACTTATATAGTTTTGCATGGATCTCTGATGGGATCCAATTTATAGTATTGTTTTCGTTGCGGTTGTGGGAAGTATTCGCCCGCGATGTTGTGAACATCAGATCCAAAAATTTTCCCAACATAGAAAACGTTTAGGCACTTGGGAGTATTTTTAGAGAAGAAGCATTAACCATCCCAAGTCACCCAAGGCCCCTTCTTATAGAGAAGAAGTCATTCTTCTTGTTAGGCACTGAGCAGTCGACTGATGCAGTCATTAGTCGACTGCTGCTAAAGTCATTGCCTCGCAACAGCTTCATCCACGTTGGATTCCAATCAACGGCTCCCACATCAGTCGATTGATCTTCCCATCAGTCGACTGATGGAGCCAACAGTTGAGTGGTCGACGAGATCACTCAACTACCAAAGCTTTTGTGCCCAAAACACTCGCCATCAGTCGACTGATATTCACATCAGTCGACTGATGCTCTCGGCAGTCGACTGCCATCCATTGGCAGTCGACTGTTCAGCCAAAACCATCTCAATTGAACATCGGTCGAGTCCAATCGACCTAGAGCAGTCGACTACCATCTATGGCAGTCGACTGGTGTCAAGTAAAACCTCAAACCAACCTTTGGTTGAGCCTCCGACACTTGACTTAGCCATTCAGCCAAGTTCACCTATGGGCTACCCCGTCCCGGGTTACAATCGCTCACTCTCATCTTTCCTTGGAGTCCCTTGCCTTGAAGTTCTCTTCGTCCGGCCATGTCCCTCGGATGCATCAAGTGCACGACTTTGCAATCCATCCTTTGCATCTTGCCCTGAAGTCTACTTCCTTTGGCTTCACTCCAATGTTCCTCGTCCGGTGGTCTCTCGGATGCACCAAGCACATGACTTCCACAATACTATCCTTCACCGACTCAAGGACCGAGTCATGAGATGGTGAATCTTGCGAATGCTTTGTCAAGCCATCCATGTGTGAATTACTAAGTCCTGCATGACTTCAACGCACATATCAAATCCATAATCAACCTAACTTAAACCCTTTGCCACACACATCAAAACCGATTGCCCTAACATTTAGTCCAACCAAACTTGATATCTCTCGATCTTGAGAATCCAATCCTCAAACTCATTTTAAGTCTCTTCGAAGGATTCGTAGTTCATGTGACCAATAGGGTCTCGGTTTATGTTGATCATCCATAATTAACCATTAATTATGGAATGATCACGAGTGGCACCTAGTAGTACATCATGATCCCCAATTAATCAAAAAATCAACGATTGATCTCGGAACCATTTCTGAACCCTTCAGCAGCTACAGTGAATCATGCCTTGTTCCTTTCACTCATCTTATATCCACTATTTTCAAGACAAAGTCTATGTGTCAGTCCCCACTAGGCTGACTACATCACACCTATGTTGGTGCAGTAGGCACCTAAGTCGAACCTAAGTTTTGATTATAGCAAACGATACAAAGTTAAACATATATTGTTATCTCATGAGCTAAATCAAGTGTGCAGAAAAGTCTCAACGCTGGAGCTGAAGGCTAGCGACACCCGGAGGAAGCCGCGGTGGTCGGGCGATACTCAAGAGACTTCGGAGGGAGCCAAAGGAATTGAGTGGAAGGCCGGAAGCAAAAGCAACACGTAAGTACTAAGGTAAGCTCGTGTGTGCGAGCGTAAGTAAGGTCGTATCCTCTTTACGGGGATGATCTTAAGCGTAGATCCAACCAAAGACTTCTTATAGATGATCTAGGTCGAGATCGGATGGTCGACGACCATCGAAATTATATTTTTGTTGAGCTAACCTTGCCTTGCAGCTAGCATCGATCATTGCCCGGCTTGGAGGACTCATTGCCGTCAACGATCATTGCCAGAAGATCAACAATGTACGATCTTGCCATCGATCGACTAATGATAGCCATCGGTCATTGCTGGTCAAGGATCGACCTCAGTAGTCAAGTTATCACCATTTTCAAGGGGTTTTTGTGCCCATTTGTGATTGGCTAAAGACCCATTCGATGAGGGCTCAAAGGCTATAAAAGGAGGGCCAAACCTAGGGTTTTAATCAATTCAAAGCTTCCAAGTGCTTACGCTGACTCTCCGACATCCCTACGAATCGTGCAGCGAGACGACGACTAGAGCTTCAACCTCCAACCTTTAAAGTCATTGTAGCGAAAGTTCTAAATTGTATTTCAGTTTATTCCTTTTAGTAAAGCTTTCATTATAACGAGGAGAGGGGGAGTGTCCTTCTACCTCAGGCTTTTTGTATCCGTCTAACTCCTACCTCCAACGAGGAGGAGTTCTTTAGTTGTTTGCCCTCCGTACGTGGTCAAGGACCACTAGGGCCTTAGAGTAGTAGCCTTCGGCTACGAACCAAGTAAATCTTTTGTGTCTATTGTCTCCTTTACTTTTTGTTTTGTTTATCTTTCCGCTGCATATAAGTTTTTTTTAAAACGAATTCGTACTAAAAAGTTTCTATCTCTATTCACCCCCCCTCTAGCGATCCGATCGATCCAACAATTGGTATCAGAGCCGGGGGTTGCTAAGATTTGGTGAAACCACCAATCTAGCCTTTTTTACAGATTTATTTTTTCTTTTAATTCTGTTTTTTTATTTTATTTCGCTTTGTTAAGTTTCTCTCCCGCACTACTAATCCAAGACGCGAGTCTTGGTACTTGCTTTCGTGTTTTTGTCATTGCTAGTTTCTTCGTCTTCGTCTCCTTCAGTCTTTTGTTCTAATGGCCCATCTCGAGGGTTTTAGCACCGTCCGACCTCCGTTTTACAACGGAGATGACTTCCGTTATTGGAAGGGTCGGATGGAATGTTTTCTCAAAACCCAAATCGAGATGTGGATCATAATCCAAATGGGTTTCACACTTCCGACTAATGAAGTGGGTGACTCCTTGGATTATGATCAATGGACCATTGCAACAAAACGACAAGTCGAAGCCGACGCCAAGGCAACACAAATCCTCCAATGCGGCCTATCCAAGGAGGAGCTAAATCGCGTCGGCCCCTTCATAAGCGCAAAGGATCTTTGGACGAAACTAATCGAGTTACACGAAGGATTGGATCAAGCTAAGGTTTGCAAACGTGATTTGTTGTTCAATAAATTGTACACACTAAAAATGCAGGAACACGATTCCGCGCGTAACTCCACGCCCGTGTCCAAGATATAGTCAACAACCTACACGCAATCGGGCAAAAGGTTGAAAACCGCGACCTTATATGGTATGTTCTAAACTCGTTTCCGAGGACTACCTTGTGGGCATCCATGGTCGATATCTACAAGGTCTCCAAGGATCTTTCTAAAATTAGGTTAGATGAACTCTTTTCCGATTTCGAATTACATGAGCAGTCCAACTCGGAACCCGAGAGGGGTATAGCCTTGTTTGCAGGTTCAAAGAAGAAGAAAATCGCAAGCAAGCCACCACCAACCGAGGAGGAAGACGAGTCCGAAGAAGAAGTTGACCGAGTTGATCGCCAACTAATGAATCTAGCTCGAAGGATAGCCAAGGGACGAAAGCGAACCACGACTCGACCCAACCAAGGTAAGCCTAAAAGTTCTAATATTAGGTGTTATGAGTGTAACAGGTTTGGACATATCAAGTCCGAGTGCCCCAAGCTCAACCACCGAGCACCTAAGCACAAGAAGGCCCTCAACACGACATGGGAAGAAGCGTCATCCGAAGAAGACAAAGACCACGTCTTCATGGCAAGATCGATTGAGTCAGACACGGAGACCGAACCTGAACTTGAGTCGAACTCGAGGATGACTGACTACGGTTACCTTCAAGTCAAGCCACGGATACGCATCCGGTTCAAAAGATACCCTTAAAGTAAGTCGGACTTTATTTAATACTTTACATAATACAGTTAGGTTTTTGTCTAGGAAGTTAGCTAAGTCCGAGTCCAAGGTCGAGACCCTGGTTGAGGAGGTCAAACTCCTCAAACACAAGGTCTCCCTAACCTCTTCGACTAGTCGAGTTCAAGAGAAGGACTCAACTCGGGTTGAAAAACTCGAAGTTGAGAACTCACTCTTGAAAAGTCAAGTCGAAGATCTTAGGAACACGTTGGAAAGGTTCACTTCGGGATCCAAAGGACTTGACCTCCTACTTGGATCTCAAAGGGCCGTGTACAACAAGGCTGGACTAGGGTTTAACTCAAACACGACTAATAGGTCGTATATGTCGATTGTAAGTCGACATAGGAAACATGTCCAAGCATGGGTCCCTAAGAACCTTTTGATTTCAACTCTAGGATCCAACCCGTACTGGATTCCCAAGGACCAAATCTACTATATGGATAGACCGAACCGATTCAACGGTCTAGGGGGAGCCAGTACAAAACATGTTTGTGCTTTAACTTAGAAATTGCATGTTTTAACTTAGAAAGTTTGTGCTTTAAATTAGAAATTGCATGTTTTAACTTAGAAAGTTTGTGCTTTAACTTAGAAATTGCATGCTTTAACTTAGAAAGTTTGTGCTTTAAAACTTGTGAACTCACTTAGAACACGAACATAACCAACTAAAATTCTTCGAAAAGATTGAGCCTCGGGGAGCCTCTTTTCAAAAACATAACCAACTAAAATTCTTCGAAAAGATTGAGCCTCGGGGAGCCTCTTTTCAAAAACATAACCAACTTCGAAAAGATTGAGCCTCGGGGAGCCTCTTTTCAAAAATAACCAGTTAGACTAGGAATAGTCTTAGGTGAGTCAAGTCATCTTTTTCTTGAAAATGGCTTTGTCTAAGGAAGTGGTCGATGATCCGATAAAAGAAGGCCCCTGTGCCTCGCCACGACCTGGAAGCCATGATCTTGAAAAGGTAAACTTGACAAGCCTAGGGTTAAATCCAAATCTAACATAAAATTACTTGAACCTAAATCCACTTAATCAACTTAATTGGAAGTCATCTCACAAAAACCACATAAGTATAACATGCTTGATCATATAGACACAGGTGAGATGACCTAGGTTTAACAACTTACAACTTTTTTAAAAAAATTATAAAAAATCTAACATCCAATCCAACCACCTTGTGTGTAGGATCAATGGATGTTGGATGCTGGTTGCTCCCACATACGACCGGGATCAACTCAAATTCACAAAGCTTCGATTCAAACGACAAGGATCGGTAGCCTTTGGGGAATAACGGCAAGCTCAAAATCATCGGATCGTGTGATATCGAGCTTAACTCGAATTTTGTTATTAAAAATGTATTACTTGTAGAGAATTTTGAATATAACTCGCTTAGCGTAAGCCAATTATGTGACAATAACTATAAGGTCGTATTTTTAGAAAATGAATGTAATTAAAACAAATAAAACAGCTAAAACAATACTCAAAGGAACTAGGACAAATAACATTTACACAATTAACTTAATCAAATCCTCACCAAATGTCTTATGACACAGAAGAGGAATCATGGTTGTGGCACTGACGACTCGGGTCATACTGCACCCAAGACTCGGCCCACAAGATGAGTCGAGTGGCTTAGTCGTGAGGCTTACCCAACCTCAACAACTTGGTTAATAAAATGTAATGCTTGTCAACAAGGAAAACAACCTAGGACACAACACAAGTTAACTAACCAAGAACGAACCTCAAGTGTACTTGAGCTCTCGTGATATGGATCTATTCGATTCACATGGAGCCAAGTCACTCAATAGAAGTCAATATTGCTTAGTCATAATTGACGACTACTCCAGGTTTACCTGGGTTAGGTTCATCAAACATAAAAATGATACCCTAGATCAATTAATCAATCTATTCAAATTAATCGAGAATCAAAAAGACCTTAAGGTTAAAAGACTTAGAAGCGATCATGGTGGTGAATTCAAAAATCAAAGGTTCACCGACTCAGAACCTAAACGGATACCACCATGAATTCTCTTGGCCTAGGACCCCTCAACAAAATGGCCTAGTGGAGCGGAAAAACCGAACTCTACAAGAAGCCGCTAGGACCATGTTGAACGAATACGACCTACCCGATAGGTTTTGGGCAGAAGCCGTGAGTACAGCATGCTATGTCCAAAATAGGATCCTTATGGTAAAAAGGCACCTTAAGACCTCTTACGAGATTTATCACGATAAAATACCTAACATCAAGTACTTTAGGGTATTTGGGTGTAAGGTACATATCCTAAACACTAAGGATTACCTAGGGAAATTTACATCCAAAACCACGACCGGAATCTTTCTAGGATACTCAACTACAAGTCGAGCTTATAGAGTATATAACCACGACACCCTTAGAGTCGAGGAGACTATCAATGTAGTATTTGATGAAGGACCCGAACCTACAAAACCCTTATTGACCCCAAGTGTTGCGAGCCCATCGATACTAAACCTAACTCCGACCACTCGAGATCGAGTCTAATCCACATCAACTGTCACTCTATGACAAGTGATAGATGATCAAGTCAAACTAGTGTTCAACCAAGTCACCCCATTGATCAAGCATTAGGTGACACAAACCCAACCCAATCTAGGATTAGACTAACCACCCTATTAATCAAGAGATAGGAGATCCTAATCTAGGAGTTCGAACTAGAGCATCCTATAGGAACCTTAGTCAAATTTCCTTAATTTCAAAGATAGAACCCAAATCAATTGAACAAGCTCTTCTTGATCCCGATTGGATTATTGCAATGCAAGAAGAGCTAGCTCAATTTACTAGGAATGAAGTGTGGGAATTAGTACCACCACCTAAAGACAAAACGATAATTGGAACAAGGTGGGTGTTTCAAATAAGCTTGATGATAAAGGTGAAGTAGTTAGAAACAAGGCTAGGTTAGTCGCCAAAGGGTTTAGCCAAGTCAAGGCTTAGATTACGACGAAACCTATGCCCCAAGAGCTAGACTCAATCCATTCAATGTTGCTAGCTTATGCCGCACATCGAGGATTTAAGTCGTTTCAAATGGATGTTAAGTCGGCATTCCTAAATGGATACATTAAAGAAGAAGTTTATGTTAGCCAACCCCGATTCAAAATCTAGATAAACCCGACCATGTTCTAAAACTTAAGAAAGCTCTATGGACTTAAACAAGCTCCGAGCTTGGTACGAGAGACTTTCAATCCATCTTAAGTCAAAAGGGTTTAACCAAGGCTTAGTTGACCCAACTCTCTTCAGAAAAACCTTAGGTAAAGAAATATTCATAGCTCAAATTTACGAGATTTATATAATTTTGGAACTCTAACTCAAATTTCTTACTAAACGAAAGGCTTTCACTCATGGAAAGTGAGTTCGAAATGAACTTGGTAGGCGAGTTAAGTTTCTTTTTAGGTCTACAAATTAAAAAAACTAAGGATGGTATATACCTATATCAACAGAAATACACTAAGGAGTTAATTAAAAGATTTGGAATGCAAGACGCTAAGATAATAAACACCCCAATGACGATTAATGTTAATATAGGAGAAGACCCTGAAAGTAAGTCCATTGACTTAAAGTACTATAGGAGCGCGATAGGAAGTCTCCTATACTTAACTGCGAGTCGACTCGACATCCTATTCGCAGTAAGTATGTGCGCCAGGTTTCAAACCTGTGCTAAGGAGTCTCACCTAACCCTAGTTAAGCGTATCCTTAGATATCTTAAGGGTACACTTAACGTTGGTATTTGGTACCCTAGATCTACGGAGTTTGAACTAATCGGCTACTCCGATCCGGATTATACCGGTAGTAAGCTCGATAGAAAAAGTACGAGTGGTTGTTGTCAACTTCTCGGCTCGAGTCTAGTGAGTTGGTGCAGTAGGAAGCAACACTGTGTTGCTTTATCTACCACCAAAGCCGAATACATCGCAATGGGTGAGTGTGTCACGCAACTTCTTTGGATGAAGCACACCCTCCGCGACTTTAAGTTAGACTTTACGAATACTAAACTTCATGTAGATAACATTAGTTCAATTAATCTTACAAAGAATCCGATATGTCACTCTAGGACCAAACATATAGAGGTCAAACACCATTTCATTCGAGAACATATGGCCAACGGAGCAATACAACTCGAATACGTCGAATCGAAGTCTAACTTAGCAGACCTATTTACTAAACCCTTACCCGAAGCCGAATTTAGTCTATTAAGACGAAAATTGGGCATGTACATAATAGAATAGGTACATGCAAATTATATGTTCTTACTACTATTTCTTTAATTTCATTTTTATGGAACTAGCATAGGACATACCTTAGATATCATGCACCTATAGATTTAAGGAGCCAGTACATCTCACAACACATAGGACTAATGTGTTTGTGTACTTAGCCACGTAGATGGGCGTGAGATGTTAGGACCTTACTCCTGGTTCCAGATGTAGAGCTAGTGCATCGCTATGAACCACAGAGTATAATCATACATACTAACCGACTTTGAACGAGGACTGGTTGATCTTACATATCAATCAAGCCAAATATGAGTCGAACATTTTATAGATGAGCTTATTTTCAGTATATTATTTTTTTTATAAAAAATGGGGAACATGCTTGGACTTTAAATTTAACACTTATTTTGTTTTCCACACACCCCTTACTCTTTTCGATATACGGCAAAAGGGGGAGAAAAAGGCCAAAGTTAACTTTTACCAAAAGGCCAAAGAATTCTTAACCTAAACTTATTTGTGCCGTCTACGTTTTACTTAAACTTATTTGTGCCGTCTACGTTTTACTTAAACTTATTTTTTTTAAAAAAACTTTATGTCGTTAATGTTTTACTTAAGGGGAAGAAAGGGCTTAACTAAAACATTTTACTAAGGCCAACTTTAAGTAATGTTAATTACTTAAAGCAACCCTCAAGGGGGAGGATTAAGGTCTTTCTTCAAGACTCACCCTCGGTCAAGGGGGAGGTTTCCTCAAGGGGGAGTACTTGAAGAAAATCCTTACTATTCCAACTTAATCTTCATATTTTTTGTTTCTCATGCACATTATTACTCTTCATGCTTGCTGTTTACTTAACTTTGTAGGTGGGTTTGCCATAAATCAAAAAGGGGGAGATTGTTGGTGCAGTAGGCACCTAAGTCGAACCTAAGTTTTGATTATAGCAAACGATACAAAGTTAAGCATATATTGTTATCTCATGAGCTAAATCAAGTGTGCAGAAAAGTCTCAACGCTGGAGCTGAAGGCTAGCGACACCCGGAGGAAGCCGCGGTGGTCGGGCGACACTCAAGAGACTTCGGAAGGAGCCGAAGGAACTGAGTGGAAGGTCGGAAGCAAAAGCAACACGTAAGTACTGAGGTAAGCTCGTGTGTGCGAGCGTAAGTAAGATCGTATCCTCTTTACGGGGATGATCTTAAGCGTAGATCCGACCAAAGACTTCTTATAGATGGTCTAGGTCGAGATCGGATGGTCGACGACCATCGAAATTATGTTTTTGTTGAGCTAACCTTGCCTTGCAGCTAGCATCGATCATTGCCGGCTTGGAGGACTCAAGCGCCATCAAACGATCATTAGAAGGTCAACAATCGATCGATCTTATCACCGATCGTGATGATGGCCATCGATCTGTCAAAGGATCAACATCGAGTAGTCAAGAGTTATCACCATTTTTCAAGGGGTTTTGTGCCCATTTGTGATTGGCTAAAGACCCATTCGATGAGGGGCTCAAAGGCTATAAAAGGAGGGTCAAACCTAGGGTTTTTAATCAATTCAAAAGCTTCCAAGTGCTTCTGATATGCTCCGACTCTCCGACATCCCTACGACGAAGCACTGCCGAGACGACGACTAGAGCTTCAACCTCCAACCTTTAAAGTCGTCGGTAACGAAAGTTCTAAATTGTATTTCAGTTTATTCCTTTTAGTAAAGCTTTCATTATAACGAGGAGAGGGGGAGTGTCCTTCTACCTCGGGCTTTTTGTATCCGTCTAACTCCTACCTCCAACGAGGAGGAGTTCTTTAGTAGTTTACCCTCCGTACGTGGTCAAGGACCACTAGGGCCTTGGAGTAGTAGCCTTCGGCTACGAACCAAGTAAATCTCTTGTGTCTATTGTCTCCTTTACTTTTTGTTTTGTTTATCTTTCCACTGCATATAAGTTTTTTTTAAAACGAATTCGTACTAAAAAGTTTCTATCGCTATTCACCCCCCCTCTAGTGATCCGATCGATCCAACAACCTAGCCCAAGTTTTACTTCCTCATCCAGTGGATTTTAATTACTTCGACAAGTATCCAAGAGTATTATACTCTTGACATACAATGCTTTGGGCAAAGACTTTAAGTAACAATCTTGACGAGTGGCCATAAGGTATACATCTCCTCGTAAGGAGTGATGAATCCTTTGTTGGCTATTCAATCACCTTCGGGCGCTTCGACTTATACCTGATCATCCCGTACTCACACCTCTATAGTGATGTATCGACTAAGATGTCAAAGTATAAGTCTCCATGACCAAGATGACTTGAATACCTCAAGTCGAAGAAAACTCACACTCGAGCTACAGTAAGAGCTTCACTGACATATCTTATATGTAAAGAACCATGTGAAGTCTTACAACAGGTTACTCTAATGAACTAGTTACCATAACTAGCATCCACGTTTAACTCTCGATATCTCAATGTCTCCAACCAGTGAGGAGCAGCTACTTGGATAAACCAAGGAGTATAACCCATGCTAGTCTCCCAGAATCGATGATGTCTGAACTCATCAATTCATCGACTAGAGATTATTTCAATACATTCATAATTAAACATGTAGAGATACTCACTAGTTGTGATCCAATCACAAGTTCTCTCATGCTATGAATCGTATTACGGACATCCATTAAATGAGTTTAAGATCCAATCAAATGCATATGACATGTGCACTCAAATAGTGAATCTTTATATATCAAATAAATAGTACAACCATAAGGTGATTGCCTTAGGACACCTCTCAAACATAATAATCTTTGCGGTCGAAGGTGGGTGGAATTCTTATATCATTGCCCAATCTCTCATTGAGCTCCATTTTCTCCTTCTCCTCTAGCGTGCTTGCTCCCCCGGTTGTTAATCCGTAGAAGAGCTCCTAGCTCTAATAACAATTGTAGATGAATCGGACATCACTAGAGGGGGGATGAATAGCATTTTGCTTCGCTTGATGGAATTCGATCGCGTGCTTGCTTGTGTACAATACATGTTAACGTAGTGGAATATAGAAATACAATATGAAGTCAAATACAAACACACAAGCACAATAAAAACACAATATATAACGTGATTTGAAATCTTAGGGTTCCTACTCCACGGGGCAAGCTCAAATAAGCTCTAGTGATGCACACCACCACTAATACACTCCTTCTCGGTGACACACCAGAGGTGGATAAACCTTGTACAAATGATTACAAAAGTAATACAAGAGATACAAGCAAATACAAAGAAATACAAGAACTATGTAAAGAACACTTTACAAATGTGAGCTTTGAATGCTTTGCTTGTTGGTTGAATGGATGAACTTGAAGGACCCTTAAATGCACTAGCACTTCGCCTCAAATCACCCAAGGAACCTCTCAAGAAACCATAGCTGAAATCCTCCATGAACTGCTCCTTTTATGACCTTTATCGGGTTGATTCCGTGTCTGATAGTCGACTGCCTACAGTGTCGTTGTCTCATAACAGACTTAATCCACATTAGCATTCTAGCCAACGAATACATGATGTGTGTAAATCATGCTATGTTTTCACTACTCCATATACATGCATTCTATCACATTTCATATCCTAAGCATGTATTTTATCATGATTCAATTAAAGTTTAGCATATTTTGGACGAAGAGACTGCTTTTGGGTGTTTTTGTGTTAACACGGCGAAGAAACAGGCGTGTTAGAAATCAACATGCCCGTGCCATGAGAGCCAGCAGCCGACACGCCCTGGCTCACCGATTGACATGCCCGTGTCATGAGAGCCAGCAGCCGACACGCCCCAGTTCAGCTCCGACACGCCCTAGTTCAAAGATCGACATGCCTATGTCAGGGTTCCAGCAGCCGACACGCCCCAGTTTAGCTTCGACACGCCCTGGTTCAAGCGCAACACGCTCGGTGGGAAATGCGCGACACGCCAGTGCCCTCATGTGGCACGGGCGTGTTGGCCTGATCCCAGGATTCCTTTTCTGCGAGCAATCAAGATCTTCGTCGGAAATCTATAGGAAATCTATTGCCTTAATTGAAGAGGAGGCTAAAGCTATAAAAGAGAAGAGATTCTAACCCTAAAGGAAGACGGCAGGTGGTCAGAGATCGACGACAGAAGAAGATAAAGAGAAGGAGTCAGCAGAAGAAGGATATGGCACCCAGTATCGTAATTTCTTTCTCTAGTAATTCTTGTCAGACTATGGAGTAGTATCCTGTAATCTTAGGATGGGGGAGTAGCCCTTGACAATTTATGACGGATGATATAATCTATACTACCTGAACTATTGTTTATTTTGATCTGGTTCTTTTGGATTCTTATTGATAAATCTAAGGAGCAGAGGGGAAGTACCTAACAGTGAACCCGAGTTCCCGAAAGCCAGAACCAACTAGGGAATAACTCCTACTAGTAGCGGTAGTGTATCTATGAGGGCTTGCGGGGGTCTCGTGACAGGTCTCCTTAGCTGATTATGGTCCCGTGTGCAAGCCTACCGTGAAGAGGAAATTTGACTCTAGAGGAACTCTCATGAATTTAATGGATCTATCAAACCCAGTTTTTACCAAGTAACGGAGGTAAGACATAGGGAGGTTTGCGGGGGTCTCGTGACAGGTCCCCTTAGCTGATTATGATCCCCTATGCTCGAACACCGTGACAGGTAAATTGAGTTTGATAGGTACAGTTAACGTAGACCTCGAAAGGGGCCGTTGATTTACCTTAGGATAGGTTCCATCAAAACAACTCTAATAAGGGTAGGAAAGAATTAAATCACCTTATAAATCGTCGACGTGGTGAAACCCATATCCTGAGATTCTCCTCAACTCTTGACTTTCAGCTCGTTCTTCTCATTCGTCGTTCTTGACTTCTCAGGTTCTTTGCTTAAACCACAATTCGATTGACTAGATAACTTGGTATCACGACCACTCGGTAATTGACCCAATCCCTGTGGGATCGATATTTTTATTACTTGACGACAACCGTGCACTTGCGGAAAATAACACATCAAGTTTTTGGCGCCATTGCCGGGGATTGGCACTCAATATTGAATTGAGCGTGATTTAGTTAATCTAGATTTCTATTTTTGTTTTTTTATCTTTCTTTTTGTCTATTCTGAATTCTTGTTTTAGGAGCCTCTCTTGTCGTTGCATGCACAGATTTAATAGGGAAATCATCGATATTGATCCTGAGATAGAGAGAACGTTCCTTGCTAGAAGACGATTTCAGCAACGACAGGAAGAAAATCTGACCTCCAACATGGCTGATCAGAATGAGAATAAACCTCTAAGGGATTATGCAGCACCTAGTACAAGGGGATTGAGATCGAGTATTAGAAGACCCCCTATTGAAGCGAACAATTTTGAATTAAAATCGGCTCTACTATCCATGGTCCAACAGCATCAATTCGGAGGAGCACTCACTGAAGATCCAAATCTACACTTGGAAGTATTTTTGGAATTTTGTGAAACTTTAAAACTGAATGGAGCCTCAGCTGATGCTATTAGACTGCGCTTGTTTCCTTTCTCATTGCGGGACAAAGCTAGAGCTTGGCTACACTCTCTTCTAGCAGATTGTATAACTACCTGGGATCAGCTGGAGCAAAGATTCTTAGACAAGTATTTTCCACCCAAAGAAAGCGCAAGTCTTCGCATCAAATCACGAATTTTGCGCAAAAGGATGGAGAAACATTATTTGAAGCTGGGATGATTTAAGGGATTACTACAAAGAATGCCCTCATCATGGGTCGGAGAAGTGGCTCATTGTTCATACTTTCTACAATGGAATCTCGTATGCTACTAAAGTTTCTCTTGATTCTGCTGCAGGAGGAGCTCTTATGAACAAAACATTAGATGAAGCTTTTGAGATCATCGAGAATGTGGCAATGAATTCTCACCAATGGGCTATAGAACGAGGATATCAAACTAAAATGCCAGGTAAGTTTGAGGTAAGTACCATTGATCTACTCAGTGCAAAAGTCGATGCGTTAACTCAAAAGCTCGAACATTTTAATGTATCAGCTGTAAACTCATCTAATGTCACTTGCGAGATCTGTGGTGTAACAGGACATGTAGCGATGAATTGCCAAATCCTACACGCACCATCTGAAGGAGCTGGGGTTGAGCAAGTGGATGCGCTAAATAATTTTAATCAGAAGCCTAATGGTGGCAACCCTTACTCAAACACGTACAATCCCGGTTGGAGGAATCATCCCAACTTTTCGTATAGAGCAAATCAAAATTCTTCTGGACTGAACAATTTTGGAGCACCTTCGGGATTTCAGCCAGGACCCAAGTTGAGCTTAGAAAAGATGATGGAAAATTTTATTACGTGTCAAGGGAAGATAAATGATGAATTTCGACAACATATTGTAGAATCAAATAGGCAACATCAAAATAATACCGAGGCAATCAAGCAATTGGGAAGCAAGGTTGATAATTTGACTAATCACACAAGAATGCTGGAAAATCAAATTTCCCAAATTGCCCATTTCCAAGATCAAGGATGCCCGCAGATTTCCGAAATTCGTATAAACCCAGCCGAGCATTGTAATTCTATAAGTTTGAGAAGTGGAAGGATTTTAGAAGGAGACAGAGCTCAACAAGCAGCCTCTGACACGAGCGTGTCAGAGTTGGAAGAAGACAGCACGCCTGGGCTGAATAGCAAAGGAAGCCGACAACACACCCTGACCCAGGGCGTGTTGTTCAACACGCCTGAGGGAAAGCAGACACACGAGCGCGTGTCAGCCGACACACCCGTGTCGGGTAACTCCGCGGTGACACAACGGCTGTCTTAACGACACAGGCGTGTCGAATAGGGAACCAAGTACATATAAGCCCCCTATCCCGTTCCCTCAAAGGCTGATTAAGGAAAAATTAGATGAACAATTTGGTAAGTTCCTTGAGGTAATTAGGAAGCTATATATCAATATACCTTTTACAGAAGCTCTTCAACAAATGCCCACATACTCCAAGTTCTTGAAGGACATCTTAACAAATAAAAGAAAAGTCGAGGAGCATGTAACAGTGGCTCTTACAGAGGAGTGCAGCGCTTTAATTAAGAACATGGTACCTCCCAAACTAAATGATCCAGGTAGCTTTTCTATACCTTGCATAATTAATGACTCAAATTTTGATAAGGCTTTTTGCGATTTGGGCGCAAGTGTAAATCTGATACCTCTTTCCATATGCAAGAAATTGGATTTGGGAGAAATGAAACTAACTACTATGGCCTTGCAGTTAGCTGATCGCTCCATTAGATATCCTTTGGGAATCTTAGAAGATGTACCAGTGCAGGTGGGAAATTTTATTATTCCTGCAGATTTTGTAGTACTAGACATGGATGAAGACCCATGTATTCCACTCATTTTGGGGAGACCTTTCTTGGCTACTGCAGGAGCAATGATAGATGTCAAGAACCACAAACTCTCACTTGCGTTTGGAAACGACAAAATTGAATTTGACCTTTCAAAATCTATTAAACAACCTTCTGTTTTTGATGTTTGTTGTAGGATTGATACTCAATCCATGAAAGACTAGAAGGAGCACCGTAACAAACTCATCTTAATAAGCTCGGAGGATGTTGAGGATAAAGAGTCAGATTTACGACCCAACCTCACACCACAGGTAGAACTTAAGCCTCTTCCATCCACACTCGTATGAATTCCTTGAAAACTCTACTTATCCTGTGATCATTAATGCTAACTGAGCAATGCAGAAACCGAAAAACTGATTGAGGTATTGAAAACACATAAGAATGTCATTGGATACAAGATTGATGATATTAGGGGAATTAGTCCATCGGTTTGCATGCACAGAATTCTACTAGAAGACAATTTTAAAACCTCTATAGAGCATCAAAGAAGGCTGAACCCAGCTATGAAAGAGATAGTCAAGAAAGAGGTCATGAAATTGCTAGATGCAGGAATTATCTATCCAATATCCGATAGCGAATGGGTAAGTCCACCATGTCGTACAAAGAAAGGGGGTAACGGTGATAAGGAATGCTACGAATGAGTTAATCCCCACTAGAATCAAGCGGGATGGAGAATGTGCATTGATTATAGGAAATTGAATAAAGAAACTAGAAAGGACCACTTCCCCATCCCATTTATTGACCAAATGCTAGACCGATTGACAAAACACTGCATTTACATTACTTAGATGGATACTCGTTTCTATCAAATCCCTATTTATCCTAATGACCAAGAGAAAACAACTTTCACCGCCCATATGGTACTTTTGCTTTAAGAATGCCTTTTGGACTATGCAATGCACCGACCACATGTCAGAGGTGTATGACTTCAATTTTTTCTGACATGATCGAGAATATAATGGAAGTGTTCATGGATGATTTTTCTGTATATGGTGCAGATTTTGATATGTGTTTATCTAATTTGGTGAAGGTCTTGCAGAGATGCGAGGAAATGAATTTAATGCTTAACTGGGAGAAGTGTCACTTCATGGTGCGAGAAGGCATAGTACTAGGGCACCTAGTCTCACACCGTGGTATCGAGGTGGACATTGCAAAACCAAGTGATCAAGAAGTTGCCTCCAACTGATGTCAGGGGAGTGCGTAGTTTCCTAGGACATGTAGGGTTCTACCGACGGTTCATCAAAGACTTCTCAAAAATTTCAAAACCATTAACTAATTTGCTTGCTAAAGATGCTGTGTTTCACTTTGATAATCCCTGTCTTGATGCATTTTCCAGGTTAAAGGAAGCATTAACAATCGCCTAATAATGCAACCTCCAGTTGAGTCTCCTTTGAAATTATGTGTGATGCCGATTTTCAGTGGGAGCAGTGTTAGGACAAAGGAAGGATCGCAAGGTGTATGCAATCTACTACGCCAAGAAACATTGATGAATACAAATGAATTATGCTACCAGAGAAGGAACTCTTGGCTATAGTATTTGCTTTCGACAAGTTCAGATCTTATATCATAGGGACCAAGGTGATAGTTTACACAGATCATGCAGCCATAAGATATTTGCTGAGTAAAAAGGAATCTAAGCCAAGACTTATCCGGTGGATACTTCTCCTACAAGAGTTTGACTTAGAAATTCGAGACAAGCAAGGAATGGAGAACGTAGTTGCAGACCATCTATCGAGGCTTCATCTAGAACCAAATGCGGAGGAGCCGATGATCTTGCTATAAATGACTTCTTTCCGGATGAGCAACTACTAGCGGCTAGAACAATCAAAGCTCCGTGGTATGCGATTTTACCAACTACCTAGCTTATGGATAATACCTTCTCACATGAGTTATCATCGAGGAAGAAGTTCCTTCGGATGTAAAGCATTATGTGTGGGACGAACCATTCTGTTCGCAAGGGGCGGATGCGATATATCGAAGATGCGATCCAAGAAGAAATTGAGGATATATTGTATCACCGCTATTCTTCTCGCATATGGAGGTCACACGAGCACGCATAAGATCATGCAAAGTTTTTGCAAGCAGGATTTTATTGGCCTCATATTTTTAGAGACTCTCGAATTATGTGACGACTTGTGACACTGGCCAAAGGACCGAACATATCAAGGAGACATGAGATGCCTCAAAATTCGATATTGGAAGTCGAATTGTTCGACGTCTGGGAATTGACTATATAGGACCCTTCCCTACTTCCTATAAAAATACCTATATCTTATATAGCAGTGGACTATGTGTCTAAATGGGTTGAGGCTCTACCATCCCCCTCTTGTGATGCAAAAACAGTCATTAAGCTCTTTAAGAGTATAATATTTCCAAGATTTGGAATACCGAGAGCAGTAATAAGTGATGGAGGCTCACACTTTATCGAAAGACAATTCGAAAGTCTTCTCAAGAAGTATGGAGTAACCCATAAACTAGCCTCACCCTATCATCCACAAACGAGTGGGCAAGTAGAAGTTTCGAATAGGGAAATCAAGACTATCTTGGAGAAAACAGTATCAAGATCAAGGAAGGATTGGTCTTTAAGACTTGATGATGCTCTATGGGCCTATCGAACTGCCTACAAGACACCCATTGGAATGACTCCGTTTTGATTAGTTTATGGAAAACCATGTCATCTTCCAGTTGAAATAGAGCACAGGGCATATTGGGCAATTAAATGGCTTAATTTTGACCTGAAGAAAGCCGGAGAGAAAAGAAAACTGTAGCTAAATGAACTTGAAGAACTACGCCTTGATGCTTATGAACATGCAAGGTCTTACAAGGAGAAAACGAAGAGGTGGCATGACAAGAACATCATGCGCAGAGAATTCCATCAAGGAGATTTGGTATTACTATTTAACTCTGCATCAAACTCTTTCCGAAGTCAAATCCAGATGGCTCGGCCATATCGAGTTGAAAAGGTTTATCCTCATGGAGCTATTGAAATATCCAGTGAGTCTACGGGAATTTTCAAAGTAAATGGTCAAAGACTTAAGAGATACTTTGCAAACAATTTTGTTTAGCTAATTAGAGATGAGGAGGGGCAGAGCATACTCCTCGAGCCATATCCCCAAAACTAGGGAGTAACCGAGGGGTCAAGCTAACGACCTTAAACAAGCGCTTCTTGGGAGGCAACCCATGCTATTTTCATTTTTTTTAGTCACTTTACTTTATTTTATTTTATTCTTTATTTTATTTTTATTTTTTCATGTTTTCAGATACGTACATCATACCTGCGTGTTGACCACGACCACTTGCAACGACACAGGCGTGTTGTTGGTACCCGAAGTCAACACAGGCAGAGCGTGCTGACTAGCATGCCCGTGTCGCACACTTCTCAACCTCGATGCGGGCTGGAGCTGGCTAGATCATGCACGCTGGGAGCGACGGAGCACGCCTATGTCCCGCTTAAATGGGTCGAGTATTTGCGTAAGAGGAGCTCGACACACGCCTATGCGGATAGCCTTCTAAAGCCGAACCGAGCACGCCCTAACTTTCCACTCGCGATCCAAGGTTGAAGCAGCCACCGTCGGTCTCTCTCTCAAGCAGTCGAGGAGCTAACCTGCTGTCTCTCCATCACCAACGCCATGAGCAAGCGGGTGAAGACTAGAGGAGGAGCTTCTTCCTCTTCGGCAAGGGACAAGGGGAAAAGAAAAGCTCAGGATTTTGGTAAAGAACCTCCTCCTCCTCTAGCCATCCATATGGAATTGTTTTTAGAGATGATGTTATGAAGACTAAATTCAGTAAGCTTGAAAAAAGGAAGTTAGTATCTACAAGAACTATAGACTTCTACACGTTGACCACCCTAGGGTTAAGAGATGACATAACTTGGTTAACTAATAGGATAGGATGGACCGAGTTTATCACGCACCATCATCTTACTTACCCGAGCATCACTCTTGAATTCCTTAGCTCCTGTCTCAAACACTGCAAGGAAAGGATTGTGAGGAAGGAAAAATAAAATTTAGACTAATGAACCATGAGTTTACCCTTTCTTTAAGTGATTTTAATACGATATTTGATTTTCCTAGCGGAGGGGAGAGGCACATTCATAGACATTTTATTGATCATCAATTTTGGAGATTAATTTCTGATGACCCTCGCCCCTATGATGCATCTAGGTCCAAATCATTTAACATCCCTAATCCTACTTTTCGTTATCTCCTTAGATTCATGGCTAATACAATCTCGGGAAGATATGATAGTGCATGAGTTACAATTTTGGGCCATGTTAAATGAAGTTAATATTGACGAGCCCATATGGTTAGACATCTAGTTAAGGTTAGTAATAGCCCATCCGGAGTCATAGTCATAGGTGGTATTATCACTAGGATTGCCGTAGCCTTAGGATGTGATTTAGATGACCTTGAATATTGTCCTGCTAGCCCTAGATTGGATTTGGATGCTTGTATAAATATGAAGATGATTGAGGCATGTGACGAGGGATATCGTTTGGTGTTAAGAAATGGAATTAAAATCCCTCTTCCGAACCCTGAGCGGATAACTGTACGTACTTCATCCAATTGGCTTTTTAGAGATGTCCAGGAACCCTTTCCTGCCCCCACTGCCCATGCTCCATCACCCCCTCCTAGGGAGCCATCTCACATAACCCCTGAGCCATCACATTCGACTCCTGAACCCCCACGATTTCCTACTGACAACGTTTCTGCAGGGTACTCCTCTTTTGATTTTTCAGGATTCCGATCATCATTCGAAGCTTTCAGGGTTGAACATACCTCGCACATAGGTATGTGGGATCGGTATGCCCAAGCTACGGAGGAGCACCATCGTATAGTGACACAACATTTGGACAGGGCAGCTGATTTTTACAGGAGAGCTGATGAGTTTTTCACTGCTGAGTCCGCCCGGAGGGAAGATGATGATAGATTTCGACAGGAGTCCCGGGAATTTTACCAGGAGCAGCGACGTAGGTGGGCAGAGGAGGATGCTAGTAGTGAAGACGATGACCATTGACCACCTTGAACTATTTTGTGAGTTTCGATGCACATCCTTTATTGTTTGTTTTATCTCTACTTAGATTTTTAGTTTGGTTACTGCCATCTTGTTGCATCTTTTCATATATCATAACAGTGCATTTTTTTTTCATCTAGCGAAATACAACTGAACATTGGTCGGATCATGATATTCCTTTTTGCCTATTTGATAAGAACCCTATTTCACTTCTAACACGGTCTACAGGTCTGAGGTATCCAAAGAAAAGATTTAAATCTCCCATATCATACGAGTACTCGATTTTCCATTGGAGACTTACTTGCGCAACTTGGTTACTGGAGAAACACTTTCACTAGAAGTTGTTTAAAAAAAAAAAAAAAAAAGGGTTACGGGAATTATTTTCAAGCACCCCTTTGAGACCAAGTAGTTACTGGGGAAACACCTAAAAGGTGCCCCTTTGAGACTAACTAGTTACTGGGGAAATGCTCTCTATAATTCCTTTCCTTCTCTCTTCATGGAAAGTGCTCCTTTGAGACCTTTTGATGATAGGTAAGAATGATCCATGCATTAAGGCAGGTAAGTGCCTCTATGCCGGAAATAAGAATATTCTACGATAGAAGGGATGTCAAGTCCAGATTGGTGTCCAATGACTTTAGTCCACCTTTTCACGTGCACTATATAGGGATCTTTCAAACTTGGCAACTAGGAATGATTTGAAAAGATTAAGATCAGATTGTATACCTCTGGATGGTGTCTAGCATTTCCATAATTAAGTTGTCTTTTGGGTTTTCTTTGCTTGAGGACAAGCAAAAGTTTAGGACTAGGGGATTTTGATGTGTGTAAATCATGCTATGTTTTCACTACTCCATATACATGCATTCTATCACATTTCATATCCTAAGCATGTATTTTATCATGATTCAATTAAAGTTTAGCATATTTTGGATGAAGAGACTGCTTTTGGGTGTTTTTGTGTTAACAGGGCGAAGAAACAGGCGTATCAAAACAACACAGGCATGTTAGAAATCAACATGCCCGTGCCATGAGAGCCAGCAGCCGACATGCCCTGGCTCACCGATTGACATGCCCGTGTCATGAGAGCCAGCAACCGACACGCCCCAGTTCAGCTCCGACATGCCCTAGTTCAAAGATCGACACGCCCCGGCTTTAGCCGACACGCTCGGTTCAAGCGCAACACGCCGGTGAAATGCGCGACACGCCAGTGCCCTCATGTGGCACGGGCGTGTTGGCCTGATCCCAGGATTCCTTTTCTGCGAGCAATCAGGATCTTCGTCGGAAATCTGTAAGAAATCTATTGCCTTAATTGAAGAGGAGACCAAAGCTAAAAAAGAGAAGAGATTCTAACCCTAAAGGAAGACGGCAGGTGGTCAGAGATCGACGACAGAAGAAGATAAAGAGAAGGAGTCAGCAGAAGAAGGATATGGCACCCAGTATCATAATTTCTTTCTCTAGTAATTCTTGTCAGACTATGGAGTAGTATCCTGTAATCTTAGGATGGGGGAGTAGCCCTTGACAATTTATGACGGATGATATAATCTATACTACCTGAACTATTGTTTATTTTGATCTGGTTCTTTTGGATTCTTATTGATAAATCTAAGGAGCAGAGGGGAAGTACCTAACAGTGAACCCGAAGTTCGAAAGCCGTAACCAACTAGGGAATAACTCCTACTAGTAGCGGTAGTGTATCTATGAGGGCTCATGGGGGTCTCGTGATGTGTCTCCTTAGTCGATTATGGTCCCGTGTGCAAGCCTACCGTGAAGAGGAAATTTGACTCTAGAGGAACTCTCATGAATTTAATGGATCTATCAAACCCAGTTTTTACCAAGTAACGGAGGTAAGACATAGGGAGGTTTGCGGGGGTCTCGTGACAGGTCCCCTTAGCTGATTATGATCCCCTATGCTCGAACACCGTGACAGGTAAATTGAGTTTGATAGGTACAGTTAACGTAGACCTCGAAAGGGGCCGTTGATTTACCTTAGGATAGGTTCCATCAAAACAACTCTAATAAGGGTAGGAAAGAATTAAATCACCTTATAAATCATCGACGTGGTGAAACCCATATCCTGAGATTCTCCTCAACTCTTGACTTTCAGCTCGTTCTTCTCATTCGTCGTTCTTGACTTCTTAGGTTCTTTGCTTAAACCACAATTCGATTGACTAGATAACTTGGTATCACGACCACTCGGTAATTGACCCAATCTCTGTGGGATCGATATTTTTATTACTTGACGACAACCGTTCACTTGCGGAAAATAACACATCAATACACTGGCAGTCGACTTCTATTACCAGCAGTCGACTGCCAAGCCCTGTAGCTGACTGCTCAATCATCTACCGAGCTTTTTGTGTTCATGGACACAAACAATAGTCGACTGTCCAAATCTGGCAATTGACTACCAAGGCCACTCGACCGTAGTTGATCGCCAGTCGACTCCCGACCAGTCGACTAGTCATAATCCCAGTCGACTGCTCAGAGTCGACTCGGCTGCCAAGTGTCAAAATACTTGACCAGTCAACTGGTCCATAATCCCAGTCAACTGCTAAACCTCAAACATGAAGTTAACCCCAAGTATTATCCCCTCATACTTGCTAGGCCACCCTTAGCCTAGACCTAAGCCTTCTAGCCACTGTTGGTGCAACAATGCCCCAAGCATTTATATGTTTTGATGTTTAGATAATCATCTAAGTTAGGCAACAATTTGTGATATAATTGTGAACGTGTTCAAGTGACAGGGAAATCCAAGTATGAAGACTTGGTAAAGGCAAAGTCCAAGTATGATCTTGGCAAGAGAAGTCCAAGGAAAAGGTTTGGCGGCAAAAGACCAAGTATGTTGTCTTGGCGGCATTAAGTCCAAACGGACCTTGACAAAGGAAGTCCAAAGGCAAGTCTTGGCAGCGTAAGTCCAAGCATGTAGTCTTGGTGGCATAAAGTCCAAGCACGCTTTGGCAAAGGTAAACCCAAGACATGACAAAATCGAAGGAAGCTCTTGAAAGCAAAGCGCAAAGGATGAACAAGTCGCGAACTCGGAGGGATCCTGGAGGCGCAAGGCTTAAGGAAGAGCTAGAAGGTTGAGTCTAGGTCTAGGGGGTAAAATCAAGTATGAATTATTCATACTTGATGAGTATCGATCGATATGATGTATCACCGATCGTCGTGTTCGATCGAGTCGGGATGAAACCCCGACGATCGGGCCGATCGATGTTGCGATCGATTGATCGCCAACAAAGGCGATGAGATCGACTGTTAAACACGGACACAAAATGGAGTCTCACTCGACTGCGGCCCGTTATCACTCGACTGATCACTCCATCAGTCGACTGATGTATGGATCAGTCGACTGATGAAAGTACCGTTGGAGGTAACGACTCTGAATCTCAGGAATTCGGCTATTCAGAAGTCGTTAACCATGCTAGCAGTCGATTGATGGTGCTCCAACGGGAAAATTAGCCCTCTCTCTATAAAAAGAGGGCTTGTGGTGGTTTTGAGGGTTAATGCTTATTCTCTGATCATACTCTCAAGCCTCCATGATTTTTCCAAGCTTTCTAGTGCTTTTAAATCCCCTTCTCCTCTCTAAGCTCTATCTTCATTCTTTGTAAGAAGAGGAGGGTTGTTGTAAAGGAAAGCTTCATAGTGATATTGATTAGGGTTGATCCACCTCAAGGATCACCGTGGAGTAGGAGCGCTATCTCTGAACCACGTAAAGGAATTGTGTTAGCATTGTTTTTATTTGTATTATTATTATTATTATTGTTGTGCTTCCGCTAATAATCTTTGTAGAAACAAAAACTAGCTATTCACCCCCCCCCTCTAGCTTCCAATCGATCCCCTACAAGTGGTATCAGAGCCCGAATTGCATCGGAAGATCTAACAATCAACCGGAGCAAGATGCCTTTCCAAGAGGGGTATAGCACAGCGAGGCCTCCATTCTTCGACGGCAACGACTTTGGCTACTGGAAAGGTAGCATAGAGTATTATCTTATGAATGATATTGAAAATTGGTTTAGCGTTGTAGATGGTTTCGAGAAGCCGATCGATGAACACAAAGCGCCCATATCGACCAAGGATTGGACGAGAGACATGGCCAAGAAGGCTCAAGCCAACGCCAAGGCAACAACCACACTTCAATGTGGGTTGTCAAAAGAGCAATAAGCAAGGTGGGGCCATTTGAATCGGCGAAGGAGCTTTGGGAGAAGTTGATAGAGATAGACGAGGGATCCATGGAAACAAGAAGAGCCAAGAGAGATCTCCTAATTGGACAACTTCGAAGTTTCTCCATGAAGACCAATGAGACCGTGAGCCAAATGCACGGTCACTTTAAAGAAGTAGTCAACGGACTACATGTAATAGGTGAGAAGGTCAACAACCGAGACCTTGTAAGGTATGTGCTCCAAGCCTTCCCTAGAACAACCTTTTGGGCTTCAATGGTAGATGCCTATAGGGTCTTTAGGGATCTCTCTTTGGTTAAGTTAGATGAGTTATTTTATGAATTTGAATTGCATGAACAAGCTAACACTTCATCCAAAGAGAAGGGTATAGCTCTTTTTGTAGGAAAGAAGGACAAAAAGAAGAAGGAGAAGAAAGATGTGTCCTCCTCATCCGAATTCGAGGAAGACTCATCTAGTAGTGAAGATGAGCTATCGGCAAGCGAGGTGGCCTATTATGTCAAGAAGTTTGGTGGGAAGTCAAGGAAACTCACCAAGAAAGATGTGAGGAGGATGTTCCAATCCTCAAGAGGTAAGTCTTCAAATAGTTCAAATTCTACACCTAATGTAACTTGCTATGGTTGCAACAAGAAAGGGCATGTCAAGCCAAATTGCTCGGAACTAAAGAAGAAGGAGGAGAAGGAGAAGGAAAAGAAGGAGAAGAAGAAGGAGGAGGCAATGGTGGCATAAACATGGGACACCCTAAGCATGGAGGACTCTTCGGATGATGAAGAAGTGTGTCATGCCACCCGGAATCTAGCCCTCATGGCCTTGGAGGAAGAAGCTGGGAGCTCAAGTGAGGAGTCTTCATCCTCTTCCTCAAGCGACGAATCATCATCAAGTGATGATGATGAGGTAAACAACTCCCCTAGGGTAGATTTACTTTACAAGACAATTGCATGCCTTCAAAATGGATTGAATAGATCAAAAACTAGGATTAAGGACTTAAAAGTATAAATTAAATCACTTAAGAATGTAGAACCATCTTGTGATAAATTATCTTGTGATAATGCATGTACCCTTAGAGATGAAAATGATGAATTGAGAAAAGAAATAGGTAATCTAAGAGCAAGTTTAGAAAAATTTACTAATGGCTCTAAATACCTAGACATGATAATTAAGGATCAAAGGGCTATTTACAACAAGGTCGGACTAGGATATAGGCCTAAGGAAAAGGAGGTAGCATTTACATCTCTTGTTAGTAGAAAATCCATAATTAGAAGCAAGGGTAGAAAGGCTTGGGTCCCTAAGAAATTTCTAATTGATACTAGTGGTCCTAAAATTTAGGTACCTAAGGCTTGTATTTTTCATGTGATATAGGTAGAAGAACCAAGCTTGTGAATTGTTGATAGTGGGTGTTCAAAACACATGACCGGTGATGAGAGAAAATTCTCCACTATCAACTACACTAGCAAGGGAAAGATATCATTTGGTAATAGTGGCAAACTTAAGATTCTAGGAAAGGGCACAATTGAGGTATCCCCCAACCTTGCCATTCATAAAGTGTTATTAGTTAAAAATATGAAATTTAATTTACTTAGTGTAAGCCAACTATGTGATGCAAATTTTCATGTTAAATTTGACTCTTCAAAATGTTTTATAAAACACAAAACTTTAAATGATTGCATGATAGTAGGTTTTAGGAAATCAAACATATACTATGTTGATCTATCCTATGCTACTAATGCCTCTACTAAGTGTCTTATTGCAAAAGAAGAGGAGAGTTGGCTTTGGCATAGGAGGCTAGGACACATAAACATGAAGAACATAGCCAAAATAGCAAAAAAGAAGTTAGTCAAAGGGTTTCCTAAAGTCAAATTTCTCAAGGACAAAATGTGTGATGCATGCCAAGAAGGGAAACAATCAAAAACATCACACAAAGGTAAAACTTTACTTAGTACCACTTTACCTTTAGAACTTTTACATATGGACTTATTTGATTGTCATAGTACTCCTTCTATGATTGGTAGTAGATATTGCTTAGTAATAGTAGATGATTTCTCTAGATTTACTTGGGTATTTTTCATGAAAAATAAGGATGAAACCCTAGAAATAATTATAGGATTAGCAAGAGAGTAGAGAATGAAAGAAAACTCAAAATCAACCGGATCTGTAGTGATCACGGTGGAGAATTTGAGAATTCAAATTTCTTAACTTTTTATCTAGAACAAGGGTACAAGCACGAATTTTCTTGTTCTAGAATACCCCAACAAAATGGGGTTGTGGAAAGGAAGAATCGTGCCCTACAAGAAGCGGCTAGGACAATGCTTAATGCATACTCCTTACCTAGCTACTTGTGGATGGAAGTAGTTAACACCGCTTGCTATATTCAAAATAGGGTGTTAATTCATAGGTTTTTAGAAAAAACTCTATTTGAATTGTGGAATGGTACAATTCCAACAATTCATTATTTTAAGGTCTTTGGATGCAAAGTCTATATTTTAAATACCAAAGACAACCTAGGTAAGTTTGAGTCCAAAGAGGATGAGGGAATCCTAGTTGGATACTCATCCACTAGTGTAGGGTATAGAATTTACAATAAAAGGACTCAAAAGATTGAGGAATCTTCAAATGTCCAATTTGATGAAACTTCCAATACATACCCTAGGAAATCCCCTATTGATTATGATATTAATAATGAACATTAAGAAATTACCCAACAATTCCAAGATTTAACTTTAGGGGGTAATGATCAAATGGGAGGATTGAATCAAGGGGGAGTAAGAGGTGATTCCGATGATGAGCAAAGGATTGAGATTAATTATGATCAAACTCAAATTAATACACCTCCTAGAACCATAAGAGTTCATCAAAATCACCCCTTAGATCAAATTGTGGGTGAATTATCTCAAGGTGTTAGGACTAGGTCATTTCATAGGGATCCCACTAGTCATATACCTCTAATTTCTCAAATTGAGCTCAAAACAATCAAAGATACATTACTTGATCCGGATTGGATCTTAGCAATGCAAGATGAATTGGCTCAATTTGAAAGGAGTCAAGTATGGGAGTTAGTTCCTAGACCAAATGAAAACACCATTATTACTACAAGATGGGTCTTTAGGAACAAACTAGATGACCAAGGGAATTTTACTAGGAATAAAGCAAGATTAGTTGCAAGGGGCTTTAATCAAGTTGAAGGACTTGACTATAATGAAACATATGCCCCGGTTGCTATATTAGAGTCTATTAGGATACTATTAGGGTATGCCTCCTATATGGGTTTCAAACTCCATCAAATGGATGTAAATCGGCATTCCTAAATGGGTTTATTAAGGAAGAGGTATATGTAGAACAACCTCCCGGGTTTGAGAATATGGATTATCCAAACCATGTATACAAGCTTAGGAAAGCTTTGTATGGTTTGAAACAAGCTCCCCAGGCTTGGTATAAAAGATTATCATCTTTTCTTATAAAGTCAACATCAAAGGACATTTTTGTAGCCCAAGTATATGTTGATGACATTATCTTTGGGTCAACAAATGATGAACTCCTTCAAGACTTTATCAAGAATATGGAAAATGAGTTTGAGATGAGTCTAGTTGGCGAACAAAATTTCTTCCTAGGATTACAAGTCAAACAAACAAGTGAAGGAATTTATATTTACCAAACCAAATATGCTAAGGAAATGATTAAGAAATTTGGTTTGAAAAATGCTAAGGTAGTTTCAACTCCAATGGCAACCAATACAAAAATAGATAGTGATAATGAAGGAAAACAAATTGATCTTACACTCTATAGGAGCATGATTGGTAGCCTTTTCTACCTAACCGCTAGTAGACCCGACATATTATTTGCGGTTGGTATGTGTGCTAGGTATCAATCATGTGTAAAAGAATCTCATTTAGTTGCCGTTAAAAGAATCTTAAGATATATTAAAGGCACACTAAATGTAGGACTATGGTACCCTAGGACTAGGTTTTTTGATTTGGTTGGGTACACCGATTCCGATTATGCCGGTTGCAAATTGGATCGGAAGAGTACTAGTGGTGGATGCCAATTCCTTGGGTCCTCCCTAGTTAGTTGGAGTAGTAGGAAGCAACCTTGTGTTGCCCTATCCACCACCGAGGCCGAGTATGTGGCTATGGGTGGTTGTGTAGCTCAACTACTATGGATGAAACATACCTTAGAGGATTATGAGCTATCTTACTCCAACATGAAAGTATTTTGTGATAATGTGAGCACCATAAATTTGACCAAAAATCTGGTGCATCACTCTAGGACTAAGCACATTGAAGTGAAACATCACTTCATTAGAGATCATGTGGCAAAGGGGGACATTGAGCTTAATTACATTGAATCCAAGTCCAACCTAGCCGACATATTTACCAAGGCTCTCCCCGAGGTAGAATTTTTATCACTTAGGAGAGAACTTGGGATGTGCTTGGTTGAATAAAGGTGTAGTTTGCATGATCCTATAGAAATCCTAGGATTTATACCTTTAAGCATCTCACAAAATACCTAAGAAACCATAATTTTTGTATTGAGCCACTTAGACAACATGTGAGATGTTAGGAAGATGCACTTGGTTTATCATGCTTGTTATGATACATTACTATGACCCAAAGTGTTATCTAGAGACATTAATCCTTCATTGGACCAATCATTGGGAAGGCTTATACTCAATTAATGTGTATATAGCTCCAAGAATTTGATTGGAAATGTCAAATAAAATATAATTTAAACTATGTGTATCATATTTTGAAAAACAGTTTTCAAGTGAAACACAAAAGTAATACAAAGTTTGTAAAAACATTAGAACTTTTGTTAGTTTCCAAGTTTGTATCAATCATGAAATATGGAAAACATATATTTTTTAAATTATTTTTCCTTGATAAAAAATGATTTCAGAAATGTGTACACAAAATTTCATGATTTTTCGAGGTTTTTAGAATTTCTAACGTATTTACGGGTTGGGTCAAAAGTCCGAAAATCAGATTCAGCGTAGCAATGATCGAAGTCATTAACTATATTTTCTGATAAAAGGCTCTATTTCTTGCATTTAAGTGTATCTTGGAATGTCCTAAAACTATGGTATGATAATCTTCGGTATAAACAAGTTTTTAGGACTATTCTATGCAATGTTTTAGGGGGAGTTTCATAAGATATATCTTTTCATCCCCAAACTTACATTGTTGGTGCAAAGTTAGGATTTAACCTTCAATTGTTTGTTAGGTTTTTTGCTCCACATATCTTTTACTCATCATGAACTATATCTTGGATTAAGGGGGAGCTAAATTTCAATTCTATACCTTAGTTTAAAATTACAACACATTCAAATCTTTTATGAAATATATGACTTTTTCTCTTTTTGATGTGTCAAAGGGGGAGAAGAAATGTTTAAGTTAGAATTGGAAATATGTTTATGTGATTTGGAAATATGATTATGTGCGTATTTTAAAAGACCTAACTTAAATGATTATCAAACATCAAAAAGGGGGAGATTGTTGGTGCAACAATGCCTCAAGCATTTATATGTTTTGATGTTTGGATAATCATCTAAGTTAGGCAACAATTTATGATCTAATTGTGAACGTGTTCAAGTGACAGGGAAATCCAAGTATGAAGACTTGGTAAAGGCAAAGTCCAAGTATGATCTTGGCAAGAGAAGTCCAAGGAAAAGGTTTGGCGGCAAAAGACCAAGTATGTTGTCTTGGCGGCATTAAGTACAAATGGACCTTGACAAAGGAAGTCCAAAGGCAAGTCTTGGCAGCATAAGTCCAAGCATGTAGTCTTGGCAGCGTAAAGTCCAAGCACGCGTTGGCAAAGGTAAACCCAAGACATGACAAAATTGAAGGAAGCTCTTGGAAGCAAAGCGCAAAATATGAACAAGTCGCGGACTTGGAGGGATCCTGGAGGCGCAAGGCTTAAGGAAGAGCTAGAAGGTTGAGTCTAGGTCTAGGGGGTAAAATCAAGTATGAATTATTCATACTTGATGAGTATCAGTCGACTGATACGATGTATCGATCGGCCCAGTCGTGCTCGGATCGAGTCGGATGAAACCACGATGATCGATCGACTTCTTGGTCGTGTCGGTCGGATGTTGTGATCGATCGGCCGCCAGTGCAATCGGTGATCAAGTTAAACACGGGCACGTAATGGAGTCTCGCCGCTCATTGCGGCCCATGATCACTCGGTGATCACTCCATCACGACCGATGTATGGATCGGCCGGATCGATGAAAGTACCATTGGAGGTACGACTCTGAATCCCACGAATCTGGCTATTCAGAAGCCGTTAACCACGCCAGTAGTTGACTGATGTTGTACATCAGTCGACTGATGGTGCTCCAATGGGAAAATCAGCCCTCTCTCTATAAAAAGAGGGCTTGTGGTGGTTTTGAGGGCTAATGCTTATTCTCTGATCATACTCTCAAGCCTCCACGATTTTTCCAAGCTTTCTAGTGATTTTAAATCCCCTCCTCCTCTCTAAGCTCCATCTTCATTCTTTGTAAGAAAAGGAGGGTTGTTGTAAAGGAAAGCTTCATAGTGATATTGATTAGGGTTGATCCACCTCAAGGATCACCGTGGAGTAGGAGCGCTATCTCCGAACCACGTAAAGGAATTGTGTTAGCATTGTTTTCATTTGTGTTATTATTATTATTTTTGTTGTTGTTCTGCTAATCATCTTTGTAGAAACGAAAACTAGCTATTCACCCCCCTCTCTAGCTTCCAATCGATCCCCTACAGCCACCTCCATCATCCTCATGCCTATTGGATCCCTCTAAGTCATCTATGACTTGTTCATCCATACTCTAGCCTTCAAGTGCTTCCATCGGCTATTGTCATGCTAACCAAGTCCATACCACCAAGGCACATTCGGGCTTACGCTGCCAAGACACACACTTGGACTTTATGCCGCCAAACATTGGACTTATGCCAAGACACACGCTTGGACTTTACGTCGCCAATATCACACCCTTGGACTTTTCTTACCAACTCAATGTTGGACTTTCCAAATGCCAATAACCATGCTTGGACTTTCCATTGCCAAGTACCCAATACTTGGACTTTACCATTGCCAAGACACATGTTTGGACTTTTCATGCCAAGTACACAAAGACTTGGACTTTCCATGCCAAGTACATAAGACTCGGACTTTCCATGACAATCACATGTCATACATTTTGTTGAACATCAAAATACTGCTCGAGTCAAACTCGAGTATGGTCAATCGTGACCTGGGCCGATTGCACCAACAGTCGACTAGGGCCAGTCGACTAGCAATAGAAGTAGTCGACTGGTGTACGCATGAAGAGCCAAGTGCCACCTCAAAGTACATCAGTCAATTGGGATGAACCAAGAAGGATCGTTCGGTCGATCGGGCGAAAGAGCGATCGATGCTCGTGAATCGCACTCCAAAGCACAAGGTCAAAGAGTGATCGGTCAAAGCTTACACCTCAAGATAAGATCCACAAGATTTGGATCTAGATCAAGATTTATTCTAAGGCTCTAGTCTATAAAAGAAGGCTTGATCACAACCCTAGGTTAAGATTTCTAATGTGCAAGCTCTCAAGTTCTCAAAGCCTCACAAACCCTAAGCTTTCATCAAGAGTCGACACCTACAGTGTTGCATTTCTCATTTGCTTTGTGTTGGTATAATCATATTTCATTTTGCTTTGTGTTGGTACATTGTGTTTTCATCATCTTATTCGTGCACTTGATTTGTATAAGGACCAGTAAGGTTCTTACCGGCCCTTGGCATATTTTGCAACCGTCTTGTCTCTTACCTCCAACGAGGAAGAGAACCTTTTAGTAGATTGCCCCTCAAAAGTGATCATGGATCACACGGGCCTTGGACTAGCAACCATTCAGTTGTGAACCAAGTAAAAGCTCTTTATGTCCTTGTGTGTTTTGTTTCTTTCGCTGCATTACTTTGTGTTCGTACGAGTTAGTTTTCCAAACACAAAAGAAATATTTTTAAAACACTATTCACCCCCCTCTCCTCTAATGTGTTTTTCAGTCCTACATTTTGTAGCTAGAGAAATAGGTCACTGAACTAGGATGCATCAACTGAAACCACCTCTGAGGCGCATATACCAAGGTGATAATAAACACCTGACACTTTATGGTGTCTGTATACTAGTGGAGAAGGGTTGCATTCTCGAATTGACACAGGTACTCTTCCGGGTCTGCAACACCATCGTAGTCTCCTACCTGAGGAGCCTGGAAGTGGGGAGATGGGTCCTCCAATAGTATGTCTTCTGTGAAGGGAGACAGTTCATATTGATCTAGAGTTGTCGCTTGTTCCTCCCTTCCTCTCAGCGGGGAAGGGGGATAAGTCGACCAACCTCAGTAGCTAGTCCTTCCATTGGTGCAGCCCCCTGCTCGCGATGGCCGAAAAGGGGGATGTACGATTCCCCTCCAACTAGAAATACTTCTCTAGGTTGTTCGGTGGAATGAGGTTGGAGATATCTGATCCTCCGACCTTCTCGTGCCCACGAGTCCACCACTTCTTTATCTATCATGGTAGTCAGTTGGGTAGGGGTCAGCATGATGGGGGCCTCTTCAAAGAGAGAGGCCCTGAAGGGAGCTTCTTGAAGTTGCATCTCGACGTCTCACTCAGAAGTTTCTCACAGATGGCGCCAATTGATACGGCTCGCTTTTTAGTCCCTTTTGTAGAAGCGTCGGAGAAGGATGGGTTCTTCACGACCGCCATAGTAAACTCTTGTTAAAGTTAACACGCGTCATGACCGCCAACACTTCTCAGTGATGACCCTCCGAAGCTTAAGTTAGACCAGGAGATGAAAAATGATGAAGAATGTAGTATGTATGTACGTTCAGAGCCTCCTCATTACCTCAACCCTCCCTTTATATACCAACTCCCAGATGCCTTTCTCCTCTCCCATGACCACTCCTGGCGATGTCATTTGGTAGGCCATTAAAGGACAACCTCAACCCCAGAATCTCTACGTGGTATGCCACGTAGGCCATGGTTATTATTGAGATAAGTTGTTAGGGGACAACCTCTGCAAGGAATCTCTACCTGACGCCCGAGTATCCAAGGGCCATCATCAAGAAGAGTTGCTTAGGGGACTAGTCGTAATGTCTTACGGTGAGGAATATATCTTGTGGTCCTCGATCTTCCGACTCTTTAAGTCATTTTGCTCTAAGTCGTTCCTCCTTTGGATTTCCTAAGTGACTGGCTCCCAGATGATGGATCCCTGAGTGGTAAGTCTCCGAGCGACAGCCTCCTGAGTGGCTAGTGTTGGTGCAGGGGCACTAGATAATCAAACCTGTGTTTTGATTATGGCAAAGACACAAAGTTAAGTTTACATCGTTATCACACGAGCTAAATCGAGTGTGCAGAAAAGTACTAAAGCTGGAGCTGAAGGCTAGCGACACCCGGAGGAAGCCGCGGTGGTCGAGCGACACTCGAGTGACTTCGGAGGGAGCCGAAAGAATCGAGTGGAAGGCCGGAAGCGAGAGATACAAGGTAAGTATCGAGGAAAGCTCGTGTGAGTGAGATATTGTAAGGTTGTATCCTCTTTACGGGGATGACCGTAGGCGGCGATCCGACTAAGACTTCCTGTGGAAGGTCTAGGTCGAGATCGGACGGTTAAAAACTGTCGAATTTATCATTTTCTGAGCTAACCTCTTATGCAGGAAGTGGCGGTGGCCGGCATTAGCCATTGAAGCGATCGGGATGCTCATCGATCGATGAGTCATCGATCGGTGATGGTGATGAATCAGCCTTTGCGCTAGGTCAAAACGGATAAGGTTTGACGCGGCCACTTCGCGATAAAAATTATACAACTTCGTGATCTGTTCCGAAAAAAGAGGAGACAAATTCAAAGGCCAAAATCTATAAAAGGAGGGGAGGATTCCAACTCCAAAGATTATCAAGTTTATTCATCAAGTGCTCCTACAACGCCAACGCTCCAACGCCGTCATAACGTCGACGCAACAACAAGTTCAAATCTCTTTCGTCGGCAGCAATAACAAGTAATTGTTTTTATTGTATTCTTTGTTTTAATCGTAACGAGGTGAGGTAGGCTTGTTGCCTCATCCTCGTACTTTCGGTTTTGTGATCGTTGTCTCCTACCTCCAACGAGGAGGAGACGTTATAGTGCTTTGCCCTTCGTACGCGGTCTAGGACCGATAGGGGCCTTGGAGTAGCAACCGTTGGGTTGTGAACCAAGTAAAATAAACGTGTCTCTTTATTTTCCGCTATGCTTACTCATTTAATTGTCTACTCGAACGAAACGAACGAAAAGATTTACGATCGCTATTCACCCCCCCCCCTCTAGCGACGCTTCTCGATCCAACAATTGGTATCAGAGCGGGGGCGCTAAGATTTGGTGAAACCACCGATCTAGCACGTTTTGGTTTTCTGTTCGTATTTTTCGATTCGTATTTTTTTTAGGTCTTTTTCCTCCCGCACTACTAATCCAAGACGAAGTCTTGGTACGTTTCTTTTGGTTGTGTGCTTGCAAGTATTCTCTCTTGGAGTAGCCGATGGTAAAACGGCCATAACTTTTCGCACAAGTGGACTCACATAACGATCTACCTACCAAATCGAAGCTCTCTGAGAGATCTACATTTCTTATTGGGTTTACCCTCGTAACAAGCTGTTTCCAGCCCCAAAATCCAACGTCTAGTACCCTTTCGGGGACATCGAAGGTAGTAAGTTGTTAGTTTTTGTTAGTCTCTTATTTTTCTCATTTAATTCTATTTATTTCCCACATTACTAATCCAAGACCAAGTCTTGGAATTCCCTTTGATTTTTATTCGTGTTTTGCAAGATAATTAATGGCTCACATTGAGGGGTATAGCACCACCCGACCTCCGTTCTTTAACGGAGATGATTTCCGTTATTGGAAAGGTCGGATGGAGTGTTTCTTGAAAACACAAGTCGAGACTTGGATAATAATCCAAACCGGCTTTGCTCTACCCACCAATGATCAAGGAGAGCCCTTGGATTTCAACAAGTGGACAAATGCAACCAAGAGGCAAATCGAAGTCGATGCAAGAGCAACCCAAATATTGCAATGCGGCTTGTCCAAGGAGGAACTCAACCGCATCGGACCATTCATTAGTGCCAAGGACCTATGGAACAAATTAATCGAGCTACATGAAGGAACGTCCGATGCTAAGGTATGTAAACGTGACCTTCTTTTCAATAAGTTGTATAACCTTAAGATGCAGGAACACGAGATGGCGACGCAACTACACGCCCGCATCTAGGACATTGTCAATGGCCTGCACACCATCGGACACAAGGTCGAAAACCGTGACCTACTAAGGTACGTTCTTAATTCATTTCCTAGGACTACCTTGTGGGCATCCATGGTCGATGCTTACAAGGTCTCTAAGGACCTTTCGAAGCTTAGGTTAGATGAATTATTTTCCGAGTTTGAACTTCACGAGCAAACTAACGTGGTCCGGGCCGAGAGAGGTATTGCTCTACTTGCAGGACAAAGAAGCAAGCCACCTACCAGGCAAGAAGATGGACTCAAACCCGACAACGAATTAGAGTCCGAATCCGAAAAGGTGGAAGCAATAGTGAACGTAGTGCGGAAGATCGTTCGGAGGGAAAGGAAGCTACTAAAGAATCAAAAGAGGGCACAATTCAAATCAAATCAAAGAAGGCTTTTCATGCAACATGGGACAACGAAGAAGGCGACGGCATAGCATGCATGGCAAGACCCGAAGAGTCCGAGTCAGAGTCCGAATCCGAATCCAATTACAACACCGACTCCGAACTCGAGGACTACTTCGTGAAGCAACTCAAAGCCGAACCAAAAGAGAAAATTAAGGTTAGCCGCTCACTAATTCATACACTTTACAATACAATTAAAATGCTTAATAGGAAATTAACTAAGTCCGAGTCTAGGGTGGAGTCATTACTTGAGGAGGTTGAAACCCTCAAGCAAGAGGCTACTCTAACCTCTTCAACTAGTCAAGTTCAAGAGGGAAACTCAACCCAAATTGAAAAACTTGAGGAGGAGAATTCTCTCTTGAAAGACCGAGTTCAAGAGGTTGAGGCTACGTTGGAAAGGTTCACATTGGGATCTAAGAATCTTAACTGACTACTTGGAACCCAAAGAGTTGTGTACAACAAAGTCGGACTCGGATTTAGGTCAACGACTACGAATAGGTCATATATGTCTATCGTAAATCGTAGTCATCAAAGAGTCCAAGCATGGGTCCCAAAGGTTTTATTGAATTCACATATAAGGACTAATAAGTTTTGGATTCCCCAGGATCAAATTCATTATTTGAATAGACCATATTGGTTCAATGGTCCAGGGGGAGCTAACACTAAAATAGTATATCCGCTTACTTAGCAAAACCATTGAATATTTTACTTTAATTTGTAGAATGGCTAGATAGGGAAAATAATTAGTCAACTCTTGACAACATAGTATCAGGACGCGGCGAGATGATAGTACGTTAGGGAAACAAAGTCTCATGTATTCGAGCTAGATAAGGTGTATCTAGCTTGGTGCACTTGACCGAGTGGAACTAGTTGAAGCTACCTCGCCGTATCCTAAACTAGTTAGACCAGGAAGTAACCCTAAGTGACTTAAGTGATATTTTCTTGAATTTGTCTTTGTCTAAGGAAGTGGTCGTTGTTCCGATCAAAGAAAGCCCTTGTGCCTCGCCACGACCTGGAAGCCAATTTCTCGAAAAGTTACTTAACGATCTAAAGGTTAAATCTAAATCTAACCCAAGGTTGACTATCTTTAATCAATTTAAAATCATCTCACAAAACATATAAGGTGAACAAATTCTGAGACACATAGAATGGGTGAGATGTTAAGGATAATTGAAATATAACCTCTTCAAAATACTACTTATTTTCCTAACTATTGTACTTAACAACTCTTAGGCCAAAGTTTAGCGCCCCCTACATCTCTTATACTTCATATATTTGACTAAGGGGGAAAGCAAACTAACCCTAAGGGTTATATTACAAACCTTTAGATTATTAGTGCGAGAGGACACACCTCGAACCAATCTATCTAATCTTGCTTGCCTGCTTGGACTCATAGCTAATTTATCTTGATGCATGCATATACCATATTGTTTTTAAACCCCTATTTTATATAACAAACTCCAATTTTACATAACAAACCCCAACATTTGTTTTGATTTATAGCAAAAGGGGGAGAAGAGTGAAAGTTAAGGGGGAGTAACACAAAATTTATTTAATTTTGAAAACTAAAGTATCTCCTTCAAAACTCACCTAGGGTTAAGGGGGAGTTTTGGTTAAGGGGGAGTTTTTGAAAATGGCATTCATCATTTACTATACTTGTTTTATGCCTTAATTTCCCTTAACTTTATGTTGGTTTGCCATAGATCAAAAAGGGGGAGATTGTTGGTGCAGGGGCACTAGATAATCGAACCTGTGTTTTGATTATGGCAAAGACACAAATTTAAGTTTACACGTTATCTCACGAGCTAAATCGAGTGTGCAGAAAAGTACTAAAGCTGGAGCTGAAGGCTAGCGACACCTGTAGGAAGCCACGGTTGAGTCTAGGTCTAGGGGGTAAAATCAAGTATGAATTATTCATACTTGATGTATCGATCGCGTGCTCGATCGAGTCGGGATGAAACCACGATGATCGTCGACTTCTTGGTCGTGTCGGTCGGTGATGTTGTGATCGATCGAGCGCGATCGGTGATCAAGTTAAACACGGGCACAGAATGGAGTCTCGCTCGACTGCGGCCCATGATCACTCGACTGATCACTCCATCAGTCGACTGATGTATGGATCAGTCGACTGATGAAAGTACCATTGGAGGTAACGACTCTGAATCCCACGAATCTGGCTATTCAGAAGCCGTTAACCACGCCAGTAGTTGACTGATGTTGTACATCAGTCGACTGATGGTGCTCCAATGGGAAAATCAGCCCTCTCTCTATAAAAAGAGGGCTTGTGGTGGTTTTGAGGGCTAATGCTTATTCTCTGATCATACTCTCAAGCCTCCACGATTTTTCCAAGCTTTCTAGTGATTTTAAATCCCCTCCTCCTCTCTAAGCTCCATCTTCATTCTTTGTAAGAAAAGGAGGGTTGTTGTAAAGGAAAGCTTCATAGTGATATTGATTAGGGTTGATCCACCTCAAGGATCACCGTGGAGTAGGAGCGCTATCTCCGAACCACGTAAAGGAATTGTGTTAGCATTGTTTTCATTTGTGTTATTATTATTATTTTTGTTGTTGTTCTGCTAATCATCTTTGTAGAAACGAAAACTAGCTATTCACCCCCCTCTCTAGCTTCCAATCGATCCCCTACAGCCACCTCCATCATCCTCATGCCTATTGGATCCCTCTAAGTCATCTATGACTTGTTCATCCATACTCTAGCCTTCAAGTGCTTCCATCGGCTATTGTCATGCTAACCAAGTCCATACCACCAAGGCACATTCGGGCTTACGCTGCCAAGACACACACTTGGACTTTATGCCGCCAAACATTGGACTTATGCCAAGACACACGCTTGGACTTTACGTCGCCAATATCACACCCTTGGACTTTTCTTACCAACTCAATGTTGGACTTTCCAAATGCCAATAACCATGCTTGGACTTTCCATTGCCAAGTACCCAATACTTGGACTTTACCATTGCCAAGACACATGTTTGGACTTTTCATGCCAAGTACACAAAGACTTGGACTTTCCATGCCAAGTACATAAGACTCGGACTTTCCATGACAATCACATGTCATACATTTTGTTGAACATCAAAATACTGCTCGAGTCAAACTCGAGTATGGTCAATCGTGACCTGGGCCGATTGCACCAACAGTCGACTAGGGCCAGTCGACTAGCAATAGAAGTAGTCGACTGGTGTACGCATGAAGAGCCAAGTGCCACCTCAAAGTACATCAGTCAATTGGGATGAACCAGCAGTCGACTGGTTCAGTCGACTGGCGAAAAGAGCAGTCGACTGATGCCTGTGAATCAGACCCAAAGCACAAGGTCAAAGAGTGATCGGTCAAAGCTTACACCTCAAGATAAGATCCACAAGATTTGGATCTAGATCAAGATTTATTCTAAGGCTCTAGTCTATAAAAGAAGGCTTGATCACAACCCTAGGTTAAGATTTCTAATGTGCAAGCTCTCAAGTTCTCAAAGCCTCACAAACCCTAAGCTTTCATCAAGAGTCGACACCTACAGTGTTGCATTTCTCATTTGCTTTGTGTTGGTATAATCATATTTCATTTTGCTTTGTGTTGGTACATTGTGTTTTCATCATCTTATTCGTGCACTTGATTTGTATAAGGACCAGTAAGGTTCTTACCGGCCCTTGGCATATTTTGCAACCGTCTTGTCTCTTACCTCCAACGAGGAAGAGAACCTTTTAGTAGATTGCCCCTCAAAAGTGATCATGGATCACACGGGCCTTGGACTAGCAACCATTCAGTTGTGAACCAAGTAAAAGCTCTTTATGTCCTTGTGTGTTTTGTTTCTTTCGCTGCATTACTTTGTGTTCGTACGAGTTAGTTTTCCAAACACAAAAGAAATATTTTTAAAACACTATTCACCCCCCTCTCCTCTAATGTGTTTTTCAGTCCTACATTTTGTAGCTAGAGAAATAGGTCACTGAACTAGGATGCATCAACTGAAACCACCTCTGAGGCGCATATACCAAGGTGATAATAAACACCTGACACTTTATGGTGTCTGTATACTAGTGGAGAAGGGTTGCATTCTCGAATTGACACAGGTACTCTTCCGGGTCTGCAACACCATCGTAGTCTCCTACCTGAGGAGCCTGGAAGTGGGGAGATGGGTCCTCCAATAGTATGTCTTCTGTGAAGGGAGACAGTTCATATTGATCTAGAGTTGTCGCTTGTTCCTCCCTTCCTCTCAGCGGGGAAGGGGGATAAGTCGACCAACCTCAGTAGCTAGTCCTTCCATTGGTGCAGCCCCCTGCTCGCGATGGCCGAAAAGGGGGATGTACGATTCCCCTCCAACTAGAAATACTTCTCTAGGTTGTTCGGTGGAATGAGGTTGGAGATATCTGATCCTCCGACCTTCTCGTGCCCACGAGTCCACCACTTCTTTATCTATCATGGTAGTCAGTTGGGTAGGGGTCAGCATGATGGGGGCCTCTTCAAAGAGAGAGGCCCTGAAGGGAGCTTCTTGAAGTTGCATCTCGACGTCTCACTCAGAAGTTTCTCACAGATGGCGCCAATTGATACGGCTCGCTTTTTAGTCCCTTTTGTAGAAGCGTCGGAGAAGGATGGGTTCTTCACGACCGCCATAGTAAACTCTTGTTAAAGTTAACACGCGTCATGACCGCCAACACTTCTCAGTGATGACCCTCCGAAGCTTAAGTTAGACCAGGAGATGAAAAATGATGAAGAATGTAGTATGTATGTACGTTCAGAGCCTCCTCATTACCTCAACCCTCCCTTTATATACCAACTCCCAGATGCCTTTCTCCTCTCCCATGACCACTCCTGGCGATGTCATTTGGTAGGCCATTAAAGGACAACCTCAACCCCAGAATCTCTACGTGGTATGCCACGTAGGCCATGGTTATTATTGAGATAAGTTGTTAGGGGACAACCTCTGCAAGGAATCTCTACCTGACGCCCGAGTATCCAAGGGCCATCATCAAGAAGAGTTGCTTAGGGGACTAGTCGTAATGTCTTACGGTGAGGAATATATCTTGTGGTCCTCGATCTTCCGACTCTTTAAGTCATTTTGCTCTAAGTCGTTCCTCCTTTGGATTTCCTAAGTGACTGGCTCCCAGATGATGGATCCCTGAGTGGTAAGTCTCCGAGCGACAGCCTCCTGAGTGGCTAGTGTTGGTGCAGGGGCACTAGATAATCAAACCTGTGTTTTGATTATGGCAAAGACACAAAGTTAAGTTTACATCGTTATCACACGAGCTAAATCGAGTGTGCAGAAAAGTACTAAAGCTGGAGCTGAAGGCTAGCGACACCCGGAGGAAGCCGCGGTGGTCGAGCGACACTCGAGTGACTTCGGAGGGAGCCGAAAGAATCGAGTGGAAGGCCGGAAGCGAGAGATACAAGGTAAGTATCGAGGAAAGCTCGTGTGAGTGAGATATTGTAAGGTTGTATCCTCTTTACGGGGATGACCGTAGGCGGCGATCCGACTAAGACTTCCTGTGGAAGGTCTAGGTCGAGATCGGACGGTTAAAAACTGTCGAATTTATCATTTTCTGAGCTAACCTCTTATGCAGGAAGTGGAGCGGTGGCGATCATTCGGCCATTAAGGCGATCGTGATGCTCATCGATCGGTGATGGGAGTCATCAGTCGACTGATGGTGATGAATCAGCCTTTGCGCTAGGTCAAAACGGATAAGGTTTGACGCGGCCACTTCGCGATAAAAATTATACAACTTCGTGATCTGTTCCGAAAAAAGAGGAGACAAATTCAAAGGCCAAAATCTATAAAAGGAGGGGAGGATTCCAACTCCAAAGATTATCAAGTTTATTCATCAAACGCCTAACGCGCTCCAACGCCGTCATAACGTCGACGCAACAACAAGTTCAAATCTCTTTCGTCGGCAGCAATAACAAGTAATTGTTTTTATTGTATTCTTTGTTTTAATCGTAACGAGGTGAGGTAGGCTTGTTGCCTCATCCTCGTACTTTCGGTTTTGTGATCGTTGTCTCCTACCTCCAACGAGGAGGAGACGTTATAGTGCTTTGCCCTTCGTACGCGGTCTAGGACCGATAGGGGCCTTGGAGTAGCAACCGTTGGGTTGTGAACCAAGTAAAATAAACGTGTCTCTTTATTTTCCGCTATGCTTACTCATTTAATTGTCTACTCGAACGAAACGAACGAAAAGATTTACGATCGCTATTCACCCCCCCCCCTCTAGCGACGCTTCTCGATCAAACAATTGGTATCAGAGCGGGGGCGCTAAGATTTGGTGAAACCACCGATCTAGCACGTTTTGGTTTTCTGTTCGTATTTTTCGATTCGTATTTTTTTTAGGTCTTTTTCCTCCCGCACTACTAATCCAAGACGAAGTCTTGGTACGTTTCTTTTGGTTGTGTGCTTGCAAGTATTCTCTCTTGGAGTAGCCGATGGTAAAACGGCCATAACTTTTCGCACAAGTGGACTCACATAACGATCTACCTACCAAATCGAAGCTCTCTGAGAGATCTACATTTCTTATTGGGTTTACCCTCGTAACAAGCTGTTTCCAGCCCCAAAATCCAACGTCTAGTACCCTTTCGGGGACATCGAAGGTAGTAAGTTGTTAGTTTTTGTTAGTCTCTTATTTTTCTCATTTAATTCTATTTATTTCCCACATTACTAATCCAAGACCAAGTCTTGGAATTCCCTTTGATTTTTATTCGTGTTTTGCAAGATAATTAATGGCTCACATTGAGGGGTATAGCACCACCCGACCTCCGTTCTTTAACGGAGATGATTTCCGTTATTGGAAAGGTCGGATGGAGTGTTTCTTGAAAACACAAGTCGAGACTTGGATAATAATCCAAACCGGCTTTGCTCTACCCACCAATGATCAAGGAGAGCCCTTGGATTTCAACAAGTGGACAAATGCAACCAAGAGGCAAATCGAAGTCGATGCAAGAGCAACCCAAATATTGCAATGCGGCTTGTCCAAGGAGGAACTCAACCGCATCGGACCATTCATTAGTGCCAAGGACCTATGGAACAAATTAATCGAGCTACATGAAGGAACGTCCGATGCTAAGGTATGTAAACGTGACCTTCTTTTCAATAAGTTGTATAACCTTAAGATGCAGGAACACGAGATGGCGACGCAACTACACGCCCGCATCTAGGACATTGTCAATGGCCTGCACACCATCGGACACAAGGTCGAAAACCGTGACCTACTAAGGTACGTTCTTAATTCATTTCCTAGGACTACCTTGTGGGCATCCATGGTCGATGCTTACAAGGTCTCTAAGGACCTTTCGAAGCTTAGGTTAGATGAATTATTTTCCGAGTTTGAACTTCACGAGCAAACTAACGTGGTCCGGGCCGAGAGAGGTATTGCTCTACTTGCAGGACAAAGAAGCAAGCCACCTACCAGGCAAGAAGATGGACTCAAACCCGACAACGAATTAGAGTCCGAATCCGAAAAGGTGGAAGCAATAGTGAACGTAGTGCGGAAGATCGTTCGGAGGGAAAGGAAGCTACTAAAGAATCAAAAGAGGGCACAATTCAAATCAAATCAAAAGAAGGCTTTTCATGCAACATGGGACAACGAAGAAGGCGACGGCATAGCATGCATGGCAAGACCCGAAGAGTCCGAGTCAGAGTCCGAATCCGAATCCAATTACAACACCGACTCCGAACTCGAGGACTACTTCGTGAAGCAACTCAAAGCCGAACCAAAAGAGAAAATTAAGGTTAGCCGCTCACTAATTCATACACTTTACAATACAATTAAAATGCTTAATAGGAAATTAACTAAGTCCGAGTCTAGGGTGGAGTCATTACTTGAGGAGGTTGAAACCCTCAAGCAAGAGGCTACTCTAACCTCTTCAACTAGTCAAGTTCAAGAGGGAAACTCAACCCAAATTGAAAAACTTGAGGAGGAGAATTCTCTCTTGAAAGACCGAGTTCAAGAGGTTGAGGCTACGTTGGAAAGGTTCACATTGGGATCTAAGAATCTTAACTGACTACTTGGAACCCAAAGAGTTGTGTACAACAAAGTCGGACTCGGATTTAGGTCAACGACTACGAATAGGTCATATATGTCTATCGTAAATCGTAGTCATCAAAGAGTCCAAGCATGGGTCCCAAAGGTTTTATTGAATTCACATATAAGGACTAATAAGTTTTGGATTCCCCAGGATCAAATTCATTATTTGAATAGACCATATTGGTTCAATGGTCCAGGGGGAGCTAACACTAAAATAGTATATCCGCTTACTTAGCAAAACCATTGAATATTTTACTTTAATTTGTAGAATGGCTAGATAGGGAAAATAATTAGTCAACTCTTGACAACATAGTATCAGGACGCGGCGAGATGATAGTACGTTAGGGAAACAAAGTCTCATGTATTCGAGCTAGATAAGGCGTATCTAGCTTGGTGCACTTGACCGAGTGGAACTAGCTGAAGCTACCTCGCCGTATCCTAAACTAGTTAGACCAGGAAGTAACCCTAAGTGACTTAAGTGATATTTTCTTGAATTTGTCTTTGTCTAAGGAAGTGGTCGTTGTTCCGATCAAAGAAAGCCCTTGTGCCTCGCCACGACCTGGAAGCCAATTTCTCGAAAAGTTACTTAACGATCTAAAGGTTAAATCTAAATCTAACCCAAGGTTGACTATCTTTAATCAATTTAAAATCATCTCACAAAACATATAAGGTGAACAAATTCTGAGACACATAGAATGGGTGAGATGTTAAGGATAATTGAAATATAACCTCTTCAAAATACTACTTATTTTCCTAACTATTGTACTTAACAACTCTTAGGCCAAAGTTTAGCGCCCCCTACATCTCTTATACTTCATATATTTGACTAAGGGGGAAAGCAAACTAACCCTAAGGGTTATATTACAAACCTTTAGATTATTGGTGCAGAGGGACACACCTCGAACCAATCTATCTAATTACTGCTAGATGCCTGCTTGGACTCATAGCTAATTTATCTTGATGCATGCATATACCATATTGTTTTTAAACCCCTATTTTATATAACAAACTCCAATTTTACATAACAAACCCCAACATTTGTTTTGATTTATAGCAAAAGGGGGAGAAGAGTGAAAGTTAAGGGGGAGTAACACAAAATTTATTTAATTTTGAAAACTAAAGTATCTCCTTCAAAACTCACCTAGGGTTAAGGGGGAGTTTTGGTTAAGGGGGAGTTTTTGAAAATGGCATTCATCATTTACTATACTTGTTTTATGCCTTAATTTCCCTTAACTTTATGTTGGTTTGCCATAGATCAAAAAGGGGGAGATTGTTGGTGCAGGGGCACTAGATAATCGAACCTGTGTTTTGATTATGGCAAAGACACAAATTTAAGTTTACACGTTATCTCACGAGCTAAATCGAGTGTGCAGAAAAGTACTAAAGCTGGAGCTGAAGGCTAGCGACACCTGTAGGAAGCCACGGTGGTCAGGCGACACTCGAGTGACTTCGGAGGGAGCCGAAGGAATCGAGTGGAAGGCCGAAAGCGAGAGCTACAAGGTAAGTATCGAGGAAAGCTCGTGTGAGTGAGAGATTGTAAGGTCGTATCCTCTTTACGGGGATGACCGTAGGCGGTGATCCGACTAAGACTTCCTGTGGAAGGTCTAGGTCGAGATCGGACGGTTAGAAATCGTCGAATTTATCATTTTCCGAGCTAACCTCTTACTGTAGGGAAGTGGCCAGGCTGGCAGTCGACTGCTGGCCATTGGGCAGTCGACTGATGCTCATCAATCGACTGATGGGAGTCATCAGTCGACTGATGGCGACGAATCAGCCTTTGTACTAGGTCAAAATGGATAAGGTTTAACGCGGCCACTTCACGATAAAAATTATACAACTTCGTAATCTGTTCCGAAAAAAGAGGAGACAAATTCAGAGGTCAAAATCTATAAAAGGAGGGGAGGATTCCAACTCCAAAGATTATCAAGTTTATTCATCAAGTGCTCCTACAACGCCAATGCTCCAACGTCGTCATAACGTCGACGCAACGACAAGTTCAAATCTCCTTCGTCGACAGAAATAGCAAGTAATTGTTTTTATTGTATTCTTTGTTTTAATCGTAACGAGGTGAGGTAGGCTTGTTGCCTCATCCTCGTACTTCCGGTTTTGTGATCGTTGTCTCCTACCTCCAACGAGGAGGAGACGTTATAGTGCTTTGCCCTCCGCATGCGGTCTAGGACCGATAGGGGCCTTGGAGTAGCAACCGCTGGGTTGTGAACCAAGTAAAATAAACGTGTCTCTTTATTTTCCGCTGTGCTTACTCGTTTAATTGTCTACTCGAACGAAATGAACGAAAAGATTTACAATCGCTATTCACCCCCCCCCCTTTAGCGACACTTCTCGATCCAACAGCTAGTTCCTAGGTGGCCATTTCCAGCAAGCCTGATTCCGGGAGATAGGTCCCCAAGTAGTGGGTTCCCGAGTGACAACCTCCTAAGTGGTCGGTTCCTGGGTGGCCACTTCCAACAGGGCTAGTTCCGAGGTGATGGGTCTCCGAGTGAAGGGTTCCCAAGTGGATTAGTTTTTGACTCACCAAACTCTAGATCAAGGTGTTGTATTTCTCCGATTCCACAATCTTCGGGTCATTATCTATGGGTCTCCATTTCCCCCTTTTTGTAGGCTTTAGGCCCGAATGGACCCCTTATTATTGGGTATAACTCATTCACCTATCTTAGGCGTGTCATTATTAAAATCCTAAGGACCAACAATAAAGCTCCAACCATAATTCTTCTCTAATATTCCTTATCAGTAACTAAGCAGTGAATGAAATACAATGAGTAATATCGATTTCCAAATCTTCTCCTCTTCCATCACAACCAAATGCATCCAGAGAAACTTCGGGCTTCACTTTAAATGTGATGGCAATTTGGCTTCCACCTTCACCACGAATTTGCTACTGATTCATGGGTCCAAAAGCAATATATCCTCTTGAATTATGGGCTACTTGCACCTTGCTAGCTCCATGCCTTCGCACACCTTCCCACTTAGAGGCCCTTCTTGAATGTATAGGTCATCTTTCATAAGGTAGAGGTATGAGCATTGATCTCAAGAAGGATGTCGGAAGATGTAGGTTAAGACCCTAATAATGCATTTTAACAATCTTCATTAGTCTGGGATGAAGTTGGGTGTTCATCGATGAATTGGTAGATAGTGATCCAAGATAACCAAGAGCCACCAGTGAGCATACTGTTGGAATTCAAAAAATGCACCGAATTCGTACATGAATTAAGAATACCATAACCATTTATAGTGAGTTTGTCAATTTCTTTGAATCTCAAAGTTGTTGGCGATCAGTCATTCGAAAAAAAAATCTTTCGATCTTGTGCCTGTTGTTAGGAAGACAATTACAAGGAAAGGTCTCCCTTGTTCCACAAACCAAATCTCGATCCATACTTTGGATGTTCTTCTATCTTAACACACAATCTCGATATTTCGGCAGCACATCCATTGTGTTCGTATTCTTCCTATCCCATGGCACACTGCTCTGCAACTCCTTTTATCTTGGACACATCCATAGTTATGCACAATGTGTACCACAAGTCACAACGTGCACTCTAAGTGGGTGGTTACTACCCACATAGCAATAATTGTAGACACAAATGCCAACATCTCTCATTCGTCCAAGTAATGTCACAAAGGCACATGGTCACAAAAACCATTTATAAGAATAAAGGTCCTTAGTAACAAAAATTAGATAGTCACAAAGACTAAGAGAACATAGATTAATAGTCACAAAGACTAATAGAACAACATTCAACTCATACTTAGGAAAAATGGTTCATGCGACAGCAAGCACACTGAGCATTTCATGCTAAGAAAATTGTTATACCTTACATAGCTACTCATTAAGCGATCAATGCTAAGAAAGTTGTTACACCTTACTTAACCACTCACCAAATAGTACACAACCACTTTCAAATGACACACAACCTTTCTCCAGGTGGCACACAACCATTCTCTTGAAGATATCAATGTTTTGCTATTTATCTAGATTAAAATATTTACATTAATATGAACATCTCTAATCCCTCATAATAATGATTATGTCAAGAGCATGTTCCATATTTATAATTAATTTATGTACACAACAAAAATGGATCAACCAGCGGATAACATTTAAAAGATGTAAATTTATTTAATATTCTGTTTTAGCTAGAATATATTCATCTAAATCAGTCGCTTTCCTAGTCATGCTCCATAGACCAAATCACACATAGTTAAGTAGACAGCTAAATAGTCACTCAGGACAAATGTTGAGATTAACATATAATCTCAAAGGGCTCACATAGTAGAGAAGTAGGGATCCATTCTTCTACTACCCTTATTATCATCAAAGCACATGTGGTATGAATCACATGTTATGATGTTATTCTCTTTACTAAAAAAAAGAGTGTATGTTTTCATCAAATTAACATCATATAGATATCAATCTAGACATTCTCAATGCCTAACCCTGAATTCAATACATGAATTCTAATATGACTTTAAACAGGTATAGTAAATGGTGGGTACATTTACTTCGATCATCGACCTACAAATGATATCATCTTGATATAAATACCAAAGCGACCTCCACTTACTGGTATGTCTCTATTTACATATAGCTTCACAGGCTATCCTATAAGCAATAGTCTTACCTTTATTCATACTTAGCAAATAAAGATGATTGTTCATGTGAGAAGATCAATCTTAACCTGCCAACATACTCACTGAGATCTTATTAGAATGTAACATAAAACGTACACTGAATAGATAATGATATTTTATATAATCATATTATAATATTCGATTGTCATTACAATATTGTTACATTCTCCGAAGTCTCATAGACTTCACATATTCATAAAATGACTCTCTAGTTATTGGCTTAGTGAAAGGATCTACAAGCATAATACATATAGGGATATACTCAAGAATCACCTTCTTCTTAGCAACAATATCCCTCATAGAGTTATTCTTTATAGCTATGTGCTTGCCCTTGCTATGATATTTGGGATCCTTTGAAAATTTTATAGCAGCTTGGCTATAATAGTAGACAGTAATCGGGGACTCCCACTATCCTCAGCAATCTTCAGATGTTTCAGGAATCTTCTTAACCATACAACTTCTTGTACAGCTGCTAAACATGCTACATATTCAGCTTCCATAGTCAACAAGGCTACAAAAGCCTGTTTCTTGATGTTCTAGGAGATGGTGCCACCATTCAGCAATAATGCATAGCCTGATGTAGATTTCCTATCATCCAAGTCCCCAACCCAATATGCATCTGAATAGCCCTTCAGGCTCATTTCTTATTCTTGAAACTGAGACAAAAATCTATTGTCACTTTTAGATATCTGAATATCCTCTTCACAGCTTTTCAATGTCTCGGTTCTAGATTTGATTGGAACCGACTGACTAAGCCAACAACATAGTTAATATCGAGATGAGTATGTTAGTTATATATGAGAGATGTCCTAAGGCAATCGCCTTATGGTTGTACCATTTATTTGATGAATGAAGATTCCCTATTTGAGTGTACATGCTATCATGTATTTGATTGGATCTTAAACTCATTTATTGAATATCCGTGATACGATTCACTGCATGAGAGAATTTGTTATTGGATCGCAACTAGTGAGTATCTCTACATGTGTAATTGTGATGTATTGGAATTATCCATAGTTGATGAATTGATGTATTCGGACACCATCAATTCTATTGAGACTAGCACGAGTTATACAATTTGGTTTATCCAAGCAATTGTTTCTCACTGGTTGGAGACATTGGGATGTCTAGAGTTAACCGTGGATGTTAGTTATTGTAACTAGTTTATTGGAGTGATTAGCTATAAAACTTCATATGGTCCTCTACATATATAGATATGTCAATGATTTTCTTACTATAACTTAAGTGCGATGTTCCTTCGACTTACGGTATTCGAGTCATCTTGGCCATGTAGACTTATGCTTTGACATCTTAAACAAGCATCTCCGAGGAGATGTGGACGCGGGATGATTGGGTATAAGTCGAAGTGGCCGAAGGTGATTAAATAGCCTACAAAGGATTCACCGCTCCTTGCGAGAAGATGTATACCCTATGGCCTCTCATCTGATTGTTACTAAAGTCTTTGGCCAAAGCATTACATGTTTAGAGTATGGTACTCTTTGATACATGTGCAGTAACTAGAATCCGCAGGATGAGGAAATAATACTTGGGTTACATGTGACGTAGTCAGTCTAGTGGGGACTGACACAATGGACCATGTCCTGAACCAAGTGGGTATAAGATGAGTGAAGGGAATCGGGCACGTTTCACTGTAGCTGCTAAAGGGTTTCAGAAGCGTTCTGGGATCAACCATTGATTTTTCGATTAATTGGGAATATGATGTACTACTAGGTGCCACTCATGATCGTTCTATAATTAATGGTTAATTATAGATGACCAACATAAATCGGGAACCTATTTGGTCACATGCACTATGAGTGTTATCCAAAGAATTTAAAATGGGCTTGAGAATAGGATTCTTATATCAAGAGAGACATGGTTTGATTGGACCAAACGAAGAGTGAGCTTGAAATTGTTTCAGTCGCATCGGAAGCATGAATAGGCCGAGTCTTATGAAGACTTGATGGATGAACCAAATCAGTTTGGTTCTAATCCAATGGTGGAAAATAAACCAAAGGGGTTTGGTTTGTTTTAAATGAATGAACTGAAATTGGTTCGGTTCGTTTTAACTTAAAATAGACCAACGCAGTTTGGTCTATTTTAACATAAGTTAATGGAGCAGGTTAACGGATTTTGGTTATGAATCAATAATCGTTAGGAGAATGTGTTCTCTATAAAAACACAACTTAAGGGTTTTGTGAAGGTGACGACTTAGGTTTTGGAAACCCTAGCCATTTTTTTCCTCTTCTCCTCCCTTGGTGTTGCCGCCCACCCTTGGTGTTGTTGCCCACTCTTGGAGTTGTCGCCACCTCCTCCTTGCCGCCGGCCAACCACCAACCGTCGACAGCCCTCCGGCCATCCTCAACCGTCGGCCCACCTCCCTTGGCCGTCGGTGACCAAGGAGAAATCGGCCAACTTGTTTGGTCGGCCATCTCCTCCACCAAAACAAGTTGTCCAGTTTTGGACAGCTTGTTGTCCTCTTCATGGAGAGGTCATTTGGTCAACGTTTGCGCTCTGACAGTGACCTACTTTTCAGGGATTGGATCTCTGCAATCCCTTTTGGTGGAGGACCAAGGTTTCGTCAATTGGTTGATGAAAACTGCTTTCGAGAAGCGAGTTTGTGGAACTCATTTTTAGATCTGAATTGGATTCAAATTGTGATCGTCTCTTGGATCACAACGACTTTAACACAAAGCTAGTACCTCTCGTGAAGATGGGACTCGTGGCTTTGTGAAGCTATCCCGATGATACTCGGCATGGATACGGATAGAGGTGAAACTCGCGAGGGTCGCTTGGTTGATGTCATTCTCACTTCACGTAATTCATCAGGTATACCTAGTATAAGTTTCCTTTTATTGCAAAATTTGAAATGACGATTATGTCTACATATGGTGTATCCTTTGCATGCGTGTGGTGTGTGTGTTGTAATAAGCTAGTTATTACTTATTTTTGCTTCCACTGTGTGTATGTTTATGAAACGTCTTCGAGCACGCACCCACGTCGGTGCCGGGGAATCCCAACAGTGGTATCAGAGCCCGACTGTATTCCGACATAATCATAAAATTGTTTTTCAATAGTCATAATTGTATTTTTGGAAATTTTCTACTTTTGAAAAGTTTAGAAATAATTATGAAAATTTTAATCAATAAAGAAATTCAAATTAGAAATTTTCTAATGTGATTAGAAAATTACAATTTAAGAAATTTATTTCCTAAATTAAATTTGAATTTCCTTAATTAATAGTTTCCATAAATAAAATATGGAATTAAATTTGGAAATTTGTTTTCTAATTTAATCGAGATTTGATTTGAGAAATCGAATCTCGAACATATTTTATTTCCAAAATTAGTTATGACAAATAAGGAAATTATTTGTACATTCCATAATTGTATGCCATGTAATTGCATTAGATGCATAACATTATGTCATGCGTGTCGTGACATGTAGATGTATGTCATGTGTGTCATGTCATGTAGATAATAGTTATTTGCATGGAAAGGAGGATGAGACCTGAAAACCCTTACACAATATTAAAGCCTACACCTTCCATTAATATGGTTAGAATCAAAGTTCCGTCTCTTGTTTGGGTTGTTGGACTCACTCCAAGCCCGGCTTGAACCTGAACATGTTCAAATCATTTGAATAGATTAACACTAATATGGTAAGAGTCAGAGGTCAATCGTTAGTTAGGGTTGTTGGACTCACTCTAAGCCTGGCTAATTGGTTAAATGTGCTCTAACCAAATTAAAACTATTTCGCGATTAATGGGTCAGCTCTAACTTGGAGCATCGATTTGTTAGACTCACTCCAAGGTCGATGTGAAGAGAGGTGAAGTTGGGTGTTATGCATATGATGCATACGTGTTAATGTGTTAACAACTCAATGTATGTGTGAACATTCAATTAGTTGTAGCACATTGCGATAGTTACATATACGTGATATGTAATCGGTATTCTTGATACCTACCATCATAGCTAAGAATGGATTGTTGGACTCACTCCAAGGTTGTTCTTATCTATGTTTGATATCAGCCCATTCGGAGATGGACCTACGATCTCCCGAATTGATTTTAAGGGTTTTTGAATTCGAAAAAAATGAATGGGATTTTGTAAATATATGTGGATGCATTTTAAATCATCTTTCTTATATATGCTCGATTTGTATTTCTAGGTTAATCGCTTGATCATGATGTCTTTAAATTTGCACTCTATTTTGGATTCGAATAAATTTACTGGGTTGAACTTCTTGGACTAGCTTAGAAACTTGAGAATTATTCTCAAGGCTGAAAAGCTTGTGTATGTCCTCAAAGTGCCTCTTCCCGCCCATCCTAGTGATGACGCAACTCCGGACCAATTGTTGGCCCATCAGAAATATGTGAGTGATTTTGAACTAGTGAGTTGCATCATGCTAGCCGTGATGGTACCCGAGCTGCGGAAGAAGCATGAGCATATGGATGCTCATACCATAGTCTTTCATATTTATGAGTTGTTTGATGAGCAAGTGAGATCTGAAAGGTTCAAAGTCTTCAAGCTCCTCTTCACCTCTGAGATGCAAGAAGGTTCATCTGTGGTAGTGCTCAATATGCTGAAGACTGTGGAGCCTTCTGTGAAGCATGAGCAGGGGATGGTGCTATTAGTTGATTCCTTAAAGAAAGGTTCTAAGAGGAAATCAAAAAAATAACATAAGGGAAAGAAGAAGGCAAGACAGAACTAGTTCAAAAGGGCACATCCCATCATTGCAGCAAGGAGGGTCATTGGTGAAGAAACTGTAAAATTTATCTTGAGTCCGTGAAGAAGAATAAGGCATCGAATGCCCTATCTTCTTCAGATATCTTTGTTATTGATTGTCATTCTATTTCCTTAGACACTTGGGTATTGGATACTGGGTGTGGCTCACATATATATAATAACATACATGGGCTAAGAAATAGAAGAAGACTCGTCAAGGGAGAGTCAAATTTACGTGTTGGGAATGGAGCAAAGGTTGTTGCACTCGTCATCGGAACGTATTTGTTGAAACTCCCTACAGGACTTGTCTTAGAACTGAATAATTGCTTTTATGTTCCTTCGTTGATAAAGAACATCATTTCTATTTCTTGTTTAAAGAGAAATTGGTACCATTTAACTTTTAGTAACAATTGTTGTTATATAACTTTGAATGGCGTTCTTTATGGGACTAGAACTTTAAGCAATGGTATTTATACATTAGACGTATCCAGTGACATTTTCAATATTGAAGTGAGCAACAAGCGTGCTCAAAAAAATAATCAATTAGACTCCTACATGTGGCATTGTCGTGTTGGCCATGTGAGCAAGAAATGTATGTCCAAATTACACCGATGTGGAATTCTGGAATCGTTTGAATTAGATTCATACGATACATGGAAATCATGCTTAAAAGGCAAGATGACTAAGTTACCTTTTATTAAAAAAGGTGAACCGGTGGGAGAGTTGCTTGGTCTAATACATACTGATGTATGCGGACCTATGTCAACTCATGCTCTAAGAGGCTATAGCTACTTCATTACTTTTATCGATGATCACTCATGATTTGGGTTTGTGTTCTTGATGAAACACAAATCTGAAGCCTTTGAAAAGTTCAAAGGATTCAGAAATGAAGTAGAGAAATAACTTGGCCAAAGTATTAACAAACTTCGATCTAATCGAGGTGGTGAATACTTGAGTCAAGAGTTTCTGGATTATCTAAGGGACAATGGTATATTATCTCAATAGACTCCACCGTATACACCATAGCTTAATGGTGTGTCTGAGAGGCGAAACCGAACCTTGTCGGACATGGTTAGGTCTATAATGAATCATGTGAATCTTCACAAGTCCTTTTGGAGCTATGCACTTCAGACAGCTGTTTACTTGCTAAATAGAGTCATGACCAAGGTAGTCTCTACTACTCCATATGAGATATGGAATAGTAAGAAACCTCATTTATCTTATTTGAAGATATGGGGTTGTCATGCTTATGTGAAGCGGACTGTATCAGACAAACTAGATGTTAAGTTTGATAAATGTATATTTATTGGATACCCTAAGGAAACGAGGGGTTACCAATTCTATCATCCTGTGGAAAAAAAGGTGTTTGTTTCAAGGGATGTTGTGTTTCTAGAGAAAGAGTTTCTCTTGCAAGAAAACAGTGGGAGTGTCGTTGAACTTGAGGAGGTTTAAGAGACTCCAATAGAGATTGATGAGATACCTGGTCAAGCACCACAACCAATAACTCATAGTGATGAGCCATCGGCTGAACCTATTGTGACACCACATCTTCGTAGATCTGGTAGAACACGCAATATTCTTGAGAGATATGGATTTCTCGTAAGTGAATCGAATGACGTATTACTCATTGATGATGAGGAGCCTACCAGTTATGAAGAAGTTTTGAAAAGTTCAGAAAGGGACAAATGGCTTGAAGCCATGAAGTCAGAAATGGATTCCATAAATGAAAATCAAGTTTGGAACTTGGTGGACCCACCTGAAGGCATTAAGCCTATGGGGTGCAAGTGGGTTTTCAAGAAGAAAATCGACATGGATGGTAATGTGATTACCTTTAAGGCTAGATTAGTGGCGAAAGGCTATCGTCAAAAGCAAGGTGTTGATTATGACGAGACCTATTCACCAATAGCTATGCTTAAATCCATTCGGATGCTCCTGGCCATAGTGGCTCATTATGACTATGAGATATGACAGATGGATGTGAAAACAGCTTTCCTTAAAGGAAACCTAATTGAGGACGTGTATATGGTACAGCCAGAGGGTTTTATATCGGTTGATAAAACCAAGGTATGCAAGCTTCGACGGTTCATATATGGACCGAAGCAAGCATCTAGGAGCTGGAATATCCATTTTAATGAGACAATCAAAAGGTTTAATTTCTCACAAAATCCAGATGAACCCTGTGTGTACAAGAAAGTTAGTGAGAGTGCAGTCGTGTTCCTAGTGTTGTATATCGATGATGTATTACTTATAGGAAAGATATATCTGTCTTATAGTCAGTTAAAATTTGGTTATCCAAAACATTCTCCATAAAAGACCTGGGAGAAGCGACCTACATCCTTGGGATTAAGATCTATAGAGATAGATTGAAATGGTTGCTTGGTCTTTCACAGTCTACATATATAGATCGAGTGTTAAAGAGGTTTAGCATGTCAGAATCCAAGAAAGGTTTCCTTCCCATCAGGCATGGGATACACCTTTCGAAGTCTATGTGTCCACACACAGAGGACGAGAGGATTTGCATGAGTAAGATCCCCTCTACATCCGTAATAGGATCTATTATGTATTCTATGTTAAGTATGAGACCCGATGTATCGTATGCTCTGAGTGTCATGAGAAGATACCAGTCTGATCCAGGAGTAGATCATTGGGCAGCTGTTAAGATAATCCTTAAGTACTTAAGAAGAACTAAGAATGTGTTCCTAATATATGGAGAGGGTGATTAATATGCGGGTATACGGATGTCAGCTTCCAGACAGACAAGGATGATTCCAGGACTCAGTCTGAGTACATATTCACCTTAAATGGAGGCGCAATAAGTTGGAAAGGTTTCAAGCAAGACACTATAATGGATTCTGCCACTGAGACAAAATACATTACAACTTCGAAAGTAGCAAAGGAAGCAGTTTGAATCAAGAAGTTCATCTCTGAATTTGATGTGGTCTCATCAATGATCCAAACATGTGCTTCACCACTATCATTTGATCAGAGAGATCATAAGTAAGAAGGAAATACAAATCGAGTAGATTCCCACTGAAAGGAACTTAGAGGATCCTTTAACTAAGGCCTTACCTCAAAATAAGTTTGAGGGTCATGTGAGAGCTTATGGTATTGAATACCGTGGCGATTGGCATTAGGCCAAATGAGAGTTTGTTAGTTATATATGAGAGATGTCCTAAGGCAATCGCCTTATGGTTGTATCATTTATTTGATAAATAAAGATTCCCTATTTGAGTGTACATGCTATCATGTATTTGATTGGATCTTAAACTCATTTACTGAATATCCGCAATACGATTCACAGCATAAGAGAATTTGTGATTGGATCACAACTAGTGAGTATCTCTACATGTGTAATTGTGATGTATTGGAATTATCCTTAGTAGATGAATTGATGTATTCGGACACCATCAATTCTGTTGAGACTAGCATGAGTTATACTCTTTGGTTTATCCAAGCAGTTGTTTCTCACTGGCTGGAGACATTGGGATGTCCAGAGTTAACCGTGGATGCTAGTTATTGTAACTAGGTCATTGGAGTGACTAGATGTAAGACTTCATATGGTTATGTGCATATATAGATATGCCAATGAAGTTCTTACTATAGCTTAAGTACGATGTTCCTTCGACTTGCAGTATTCGAGTCATCTTGGCCATGTAGACTTAAGCTTTCACATCTTAAGCGAGCATCTCCAAGGAGATGTGGACCCGAGATGATTGGGTATAAGTCAAAGTAGCCAAAGGTGTTTGAATAGCCTACAGAGGATTCACCACTCCTTATGATGAGATGTATACCCTATGGCCTCTCGTCGGATTGTTACTAAAGTCTTTGGCCAAAGCATTACATGTTTAGAGTATGGTACTCTTTGATACATGTGCAGTAACTAGAATCCTCAAAATGAGGAAGTAATACTTGGGCTAGGTGTGGCGTAGTCAGCCTAGTGGGGACTGACACAATGGACCATGTCTTGAACCAAGTGGGTATAAGATGAGTGAAGTGAACGGGGCACATTTCACTATAATTGCTGAAGGGTTTCAGAAGCGTTCTAGGATCAACTGTTGATTTTTTCATTAATTGGGGATCATGATGTACTACTAGGTGTCACTCATGATTGTTCTATAAATAATGGTTAATTATAGACAGCCAACATAAACTGGAAACCTATTTGGTCACACGCACTACGAGTGTTATTCGAAGGATTTAAAACGAGCTTGAGAATAGGATTCTCAGATCGAGAGAGACATGATTTGATTGAACCAAACGAAGAGTGAGCTTGAAATTGTTTCAGTCACATCGGAAGCATGAATGGGCCGAGTCTTATGAAGACTTGATGGATGAACCAAATCAGTTTGGTTCTAATCCAATGGTGGAAAATAAACCAAAGGGGTTTGGTTTGTTTTAAACGAATGAACCGAAATTGGTTCGGTTCGTTTTAACTTAAAATATACCAACGCAATTTGGTTTATTTTAACTTAATTTAATGGAGCGGATTAATGGATTTTGGTTATGAACCAATAACCATTAGGAGAATGTGTTCTCTATAAAAACATAGTTTAAGGGTTTTGTGAAGGTGACGACTTAGGTTTTGAAAACCCTAGCCGTTTTTTTTCCTCTTCTCCTCTCTTGGTGTTGCCGCCCACCCTTGGTGTTGCCGCCCACTCTTGGAGTTGCCGCCACCTCCTCCTTGTCGTCGGCCAACCACCAGCCATCGGCAGTCCTCCAGCCATCCTCAGCCACCGTCCAACCTCCCTTAGCCACCGGTGACCAAGGAGCAGTCGACCAACTTGTTTCACCGGCCATCTTCTCCACCAAAACAAGTTGTCCTGTTTTGGACAACTTGCTATCCTCTTCATGGAGAGGTCGTTTGGTCGATGTTTTGCACTCCGACATCGACCTACTTGTTGAGGATTGGATCTCCGGCAATCCCCTTTGGTGGAGGACCAAGGTTTTGTCAATTGGTTGATGAAAACTAGTTCCGAGAAGCTATTTTGTGGAACTCATCTTTAGATCCGAATTGGATTCGAATTGTTATCGTCTCTCAGATCACAACGACTTCAACGCGAAGCTAGTAACTCTTGTGAAGTCGGCGCTCATGGCTTTGTGAAGCTATCCAACGATACTCAGCATGGATACGGATAGAGGCAAAACTCGTGAGGGTCACTTGGTTGATGGCATTCCCACTTCATTGCAAAATTTGAAATGGCGATTATGTCCACACATGTTGTATCCTTTGCATGTGTGTGGCGTGTGTGTTGTAATAAGTTAGTTATTACTTGTTTTTGCTTCCCCTGTGTGCATGTTTACGATGTAGGGAGTTGCTTCGGAGACTCATTGGCTCCCATGTCCCCGGATTAAAATTTTCACCAATGAAAGAACTAATCCGGATGGGATGAGTTTCCTTAGCACAACCTATTCGTCGTCGTGCTAACAACTTGAGTGATCGCTTGAACAAACTAGTTGTTCAAGCAACACAACTCTTCTAGTTGGTTAGCCACGGAAGAGACGACGGACTGATCGGCGGTTTTTGTGTTTGTCTTCGGGGTCCATGATTATACAAAATATATACATACGCACACTTGTATAATCAACACATAAAATAACATGCTAAGATCAGAAAATAAAGTTGTACCACTTTATACCTTACGATCTTCTACCGTATATCCTATCCTCCTCGTGGACGACGTGTGGGCGAAGATCCTCCACGAGTAGAAGCCTTCTAGATCGCGTTCTTCCCTTCCTTGTCCACTGCGAACAAAGAGAAGAACCAACAAAACCTTTCCTTTCTAGAACCGGCCACCAAGCAAGGGAGTTTGATGCAACCGCCGGCCAAGGAACGAAGGGATGAGCGCCGGCCAACCTTGAAGAGAGGTTGCCGCCGGCCACCTAGAGGTTGGAGAAGCACCGGCCACCAATTGTTGGAGGACCGCCGGCCACCAAGGATCAAAGGAGAAGGAAGAGGGCCGGCCAAAGCTTAGAGAAAGAAGGAGTGAGCGCCGGCCACCAAGGAGAAAAGGAAGAAGATGGGCGCCGGCTTCTTGTCCAAGAGTTGCCGCCCAAAACTTTGCTTCCAAACCCTAGCCGCCCAAACTAAAACCCTAACTCCAAAATTGAACCTCTTTTGCCGCCCAACCTAAGCCCTCTATTTATAGAATTGGGCTTAAGCCTCCTTTAATCTCCACCGTCGGATCTAGGGATTTAATCTCCACCGTCGGATCTAGGGTTTTATCCCAACCGTCGGATCTAGGGTTTCATCCCAACCGTCGGATCTAGGATTTCATCCCAACCGTCGGATCTAGGGTTTCATCCCAACCGTCGGATCTAGGGTTTCATCCCAACCGTCGGATCTAGGGATTTAATCCCAACCGTCGATTCTAGGGTTTCATCCTAACCATCGGATCTAGGGATTTAATCCCAACCGTTGGTTCTAGGGTTTCATCCCAACCATCGGATCTAGGGATTTAATCCCAACCGTTGGTTCTAGAGTTTTGTTTTACATCCTTGGATCTAGACTTCTTTAGGATTATATTAGGCTACGATAGGGACCATAAGGAGGAGTTGGATCTTGGCCACCCGATGGATCGGAACCACACTAACTTGATCCATCAATGATGTTCCATTCCACTAGAGGATCATCATTGAACTACCTCACCAACCCCCATAAATTAATATGGGCTCCATATATTATTTGTACATTCATCTCCCCGTGTTTAAGATATCGAGATGTCAAATCGATTAATTGATTCTTGACCATCGATTAATTAACATCTAATTCCTCGAGTAGTACCACTCAACCTTATCATCATGTTGACTAAGTCAACCGGTGAGTTTACATGATGAACCTTATGAGCTCCTCGAGGGACATCATCAACCTAGTATATAGGACACGGTTTCCTCCTATAATCAACGGCACACCATGTAAATAATATTATTTCCCAACTTACCGGGCATATTGATTTAATCCATTTAAATCTCACCCTTTGGTAAATTAAAGAAATAAATACTAAGTACATGTGCCCGTTATTATATCGGGATTAAGAGCATGTACAACATAATATCCGAGGTCCGATTCAATTATGTAGTCAGCAATTAATTGAATCACCTCTATGTCGGTCCTGCTCAATACACCTAAGTGTACTAGTGTAACTCCATGTTCAAGACAAAACAATACCAAGCTACACTACAACCATGCCAATGGTTTGTCCAAAACCATCTTGGTTGTGAGCCTCTACTTATATTTTACAAGGGACTGATAACATGATCTTCTGTGCCACACCAAGTACCATGTTATCTACAATGTAAAATATTAGACAATATGCACACACATATAATAAATATATAAAGTGCAAACAATGATCATGTGATTCTTATTCCAAAATAAAATATTCATACAAAAAGAGCTAGGCTTTCAGTATACATTCCAACAATCTCCCACTTATACTAAAAGACCATGTCGTCATCACACTGTCATACATCTGATCCCCATGTCCTCCACATGCCTATCAAACGCTTTTGCTGGAAGGGCCTTAGTGAATGGATCCGCCAGGTTATCCTCTGATGCAATCTTGGCGACAGCAACTTCTCCTCGCTTTACGATCTCTCGTATAAGGTAGTACTTGCGCTCTATGTGTTTACTCGCCTTATGGGCTCGTAGTTCCTTCGAGTTTGCAACTGCACCACTGTTATCACAATAAATTGTGATAGTTCTGTGCAAACCAGGAATCACATCCAAGTCCATCAAGAAGTTCCTGAGCCATACAACTTCCTTGGCTGCCACATACTCAGCTTCCATGGTAGAGTCCGCCACGCATTTCTGCTTGACACTCCTCCATACTATGGCTCCACCTCCAAAAGTAAACACAAACCCCGAGGTAGACTTACTCTTGTCCCTATCTGATTGGAAATCAATCAGTAACCCACAGTGGACTAATTGATCCGCCTGATAAACCAAAGATATAATCCCTAGTCCTTCTCAGGTACTTCAATATATGCTTTACCGCAGTCCAATGTCCCTGTCCAGGATTACTCTGATATCTGCTAACCATGCCCACGGCAAAGCAGATATCCGGTCTCGTACATAGCATAGCATACATAAGGCTTCCTACTGTCGAAGCATAAGGAACTGCCTTCATGTCTTCTATCTCCTTTGATGTTTTGGGACACATCTCTTTAGATAAAGGAACTCCATGCCTAAAAGGTAGAAAACCTTTCTTGGAGTTCTGCAAGCTAAAACGAGCAAGGATAGTGTCAATGTATGAAGCTTGAGATAAGCACAACATCCTTTTCTTGCGATCCCTTATAACTTTGATCCCAAGGATGTGTCCCACTTCTCTCAAGTCCTTCATATCAAACTGTTTAGACAACCATACCCTTACGTCTGATAACACTTTGATATTGTTGCCAACTAACAAAATGTCATCTACGTATAGTACAAGAAACACCACTACGTTTCCGTCACATCTCTTGTATACACAAGGCTCATCCGGATTTTGAATAAATCCATATGACTGGATTACCTCATCAAAGCGGATGTTCCAAGATCTAGAAGCTTGCTTCAATCCATAAATGGACCGATTAAGCTTACATACAAGATGCTCTTTGCCTTTAGCAATGAATCCCTCTGGTTGTCGCATATAGATGTTCTCCACAAGACTTCCGTTAAGGAAAGCTGTCTTGACATCCATCTGCCAAATCTCATAATCCATATGAGCAGCTATAGATAAGAGAATCCGGATAGACTTAAGCATAGCTACCGGCGAAAAGGTCTCCTCATAATCGATACCCTCTTTCTGAGTATACCCTTTCGCGACAAGCCTAGCTTTGAAGGTCTCAACCTTCCCGTCCACTCCTCTCTTTCTCTTGTAGATCCACTTGCATCCAATGGCTTTTACACCATCGGGTGGCAATACTAGCTCCCAGACTTGATTAGAATCCATAGATTCTATCTCTGAATTCATCGCACTTTGCCACGATACCGCATCTCTATCTTGGAGTGCCTCGTCATATGTCCAGGGATCCGGTTCATGTTCACCAAGGACTAAGTCCGAAGACTCTCCCAAAAACATGAATCTCTCGGGTTGTCTAACAACCCTCCCACTACGACGAGGTGCCTCCTGTGTATACTCTGTGACACGCGGTGCAGTGACTTGTGGCATCTCCTCTTGTACCGGTGGTACTGAAGTCGGGACTTCCCCTGTTAACTCCTCAAGAACAATCCTACTCGTGGGCTTGTGGTTCATCACATAGTCCTCCTCTAGAAATCTGGCATTCGTACTCACGATCACCTTCTGATCTCTTGGACTATAGAATAAACCACCCTTTGTTCCCTTAGGGTAGCCAACAAACAAGCGTACTTCTGTATGAGATTCCAACTTACCAGCATCTCCCTTCAGCACATGTGCTGGACTACCCCAAATCCGAATATGTCTTAGACTAGGCTTTCGCCCAGTCCACAACTCTGTGGGAGTAGAGGGTACTGACTTAGATGGAACCAAGTTCAGAATGTGTGCTGCTGTTTCCAGAGAAAACCCCCAGAACGAATCAGGTAACTCAGAATAACTCATCATAGATCTGACCATCTCCATAAGAGTCCTGTTCCTTCGCTCCACCACACCATTCTACTGGGGTGTGCCAGGTGCGGACAATTGGGATTGAATCCCAGCCTCTGATAAGTAACTCCTAAACTCTCCCAAGAGGTACTCGCCACCATGATCAGATCGTAATGTCTTGATACTTTTACCTTGACGGTTCTCCACATCAGCCTTAAATTCTTTGAACCTGTCAAAGCATTCAGACTTGCGGCGCATCAAGTAAATGTATCCATATCTTGAATAATCGTCTATAAAAGAGACGAAATATTCAAAACCACCTCTTGCCTGGATAGACATAGGACCGCACAAATCAGAATGAACCAATTCTAACACATCTTTGGCTCTATACCCCTTGGCCTTGAAAGGCCTCTTGGTCATTTTACCTTCCAAGCAAGATTCGCAGGTTGGGAGATCCTCCACCACTAATGAACCTAAAGGTCCATCAGCTATCAACCTTTGAATTCTGCTTAGGTTAATATGACCAAGCCTTAGATGTCAAAGATATGTTTGGTTCATTTGCGAAGGTTCTTTTCTCTTATTAGACTTAGAAGATGAGTTATTGATTTCTATATGCATCGTGGGAGTTTTCGGTTCAAGAGTATATAAATTGCCAACCAATGTACCAGAACAGATAATCTCCCTATTCCTTTTTATAACCACTTTGTCATTAAAAGAAAAAGAATATCCATCCATAAACAATTTAGAAACTGAAATTAAATTCTTTCTAAAAGTAGGTACATAAAGACAATCTCTCAAAATCAAAATTTTATTCTTATCAAAAGATAAATAAACGTCTCCCACTGCAATAGCCGCGACCTTTGAAGCATTGCCCATGAAGACGGTAATCTCTCCCTCAGCTAGTCGTCGGGTTTCCTGGAACCCCTGCAAAGTATTGCAGACATGATCAGTGGCTCCTGTATCTACACACCAGGCACTGGTAGATAACACCGCTAAACATGTTTCAACAACTAAACAAGAAGATATACCTTTGTTCTTTCAGCGAGGACAGTTCGCCTTCCAATGTCCAGTCTGCTTGCAAGTGAAGCACTTGCCTTTCGACTTCTTCACTCCAACCTAAGGTCCCACTGCCACCTTCTTCACTCCACCTTGCTTCTTCTTCTTCTTACCTTTCGGTTTAGAGGAAGAAACCTTCTGAGCGACCATGGCTTGAGCACTTTGACGAAAAAGCCCCTCTGTCGCCTGGAGTTCTGTCAGAAGCTCCGCCAACGAATACAACCTCTTGTTCATGTTGTAGTTGAGGCGGAACTGCTCAAAACTCCTAGGTAGAGACTGGAGAATGATATCGACCTGGGTTTCCCCATCGATCTCAGCTCCGAGGACTTCCATCTCATTAAGATGAGCCATCATCTTGAGAACATGATCCCTAACGGGTGTTCCCTCAATCATGGTGGTCGTCATCAAGTTTCTCATCGCCTCCTGTCTAGCCGCCCTACTCTGATGTCCGAAAAGTTCCTTGAGATTGAACATCATGTCATAAGCTGTGGCTATGGCCTGATGCTGATGTTGCAGCACATTTGACATAGATGCCAAAATGTAACACCGCGTCATCTCATCTGCCTTGACCCATTTCTTATAACGTTCTTTCTCCTTTTCATCAGAGTCATCGGAGGGCTTAGGAGGACAGACCTCGAAGAGTACAAATTTGTACTCCTCCGTAGTTAAGACAATATCCAGATTTCTTTTCCAATCAATGTAGTTTAGTCCAGTAAGCTTATTTTCTTTTAAAATCACAGCAAGTGGGTTGAAAGCCATTTGAAAATCCTAAAAATCACAATGATCAAAATATTAGATTTCAAATATTATTGATTCCTCAAAACAATAAAATCCCGAAATCAACCAACACCTCAAAACACCGAGAATATTGCATGCCACGATAGTGTGGACGTATACAAATTCTACATTTGTAAGAGGAGGTTTTACCCATTAATTTTATTATCTTGTCAACCTTACTTTTTGACAAATAAAATTAATAGTTGGTTCCTCTTTAGCCATACAAATAAAAGCAGTGACTTCGATGGGGAGGATACTTTTATTTACATCTAAGTGTGCACCATTACACGATACTAAGGGAATTATTTCGGATTATGTGCCTTACCGATGGGGAAGTACACACGCTCCTAAATAATTTCCTATAACCATTATTTGACCTAGTGATCCGCAAGCAAACCCATCCGATGGGGAGGAAGGCACTCAGAGCCAACGCGCAAGTTTGTTGCATCACACGTCAAATTGTAATGGAGGTCGCGGGAATTAATTAAAATATCCCTCTCCCACTTAGTAAATTGAAATCAAGGAATTTTAAAGCATACACAACATGCATATAAAACAAATAAGCAATAAATATGGGAAAAAACAGAATTTTTCCAACTATTATGGCATTGTTCTCCAATACGCATCCCGTCGTGTCGCCACCTCGTCCGCTCCATCTTTTCCCGTGCGCAAGTCACCAAAGAGATCCGGGCCAAGATAAATCATTTTAATTTACATCCATTGATCCTATACTCCACGAAGGAGTGTACAAATAATCTAGATCGAAAGTAAACTAAAATGAACGGCTAAACAATGTCGTATTTAATTACAAAAATTAAATATTAATCTAGCCTCGTCAACCCCGAGGATTCAAATAATATACATACAATCACACACAAAACAATCACAAACAACCAAATAGCCATAATAGTCAGATCTTATGTCTGCAACCAAAAAGTTAGCCTACGCACATCCTACTATTATCCGACATACTCAATATATGATATGTGCATGAAAGTAACCGAATCCAAAACACACAAAACCGGAAACCGTGGCTCTGATACCAAATGTAGGGAGTTGCTTCGGAGACTCATTGGCTCCCATGTCCCCGGATTAAAATTTTCACCAATGAAAGAACTAATCCGGATGGGATGAGTTTTCTTAGCACAACCTATTCATCGTCGTGCTAACAACTTGAGTGATCGCTTGAACAAACTAGTTGCTCAAGAAACACAACTCTTCTAGTTGGTTAGCCGCGGAAGAGACGACGGACGGATCGCCGATTTTTGTGTTTGTCTTCGGGGTCCATGATTATACAAAATATATACATACGCACACTTGTATAATCAACACATAAAATAACATGCTAAGATCAGAAAATAAAGTTGTACCACTTTATACCTTACGATCTTCTACCGTATGTCCTATCCTCCTCGTGGACGACGTGTGGGCGAAGATCCTCCACCGTCGGATCTAGGGTTTTATCCCAACCGTCGGATCTAGGGTTTCATCCCAACCGTCGAATCTAGGATTTCATCCCAACCGTCGGATCTAAGGTTTTATCCCAACCATCGGATCTAGGGTTTCATCCCAACCGTCAGATCTAGGGATTTAATCCCAACCATCGATTCTAGGGTTTCATCCTAACCATCGGATCTAGGGATTTAATCCCAACCGTTGGTTCTAGGGTTTCATCCCAACCATCGGATCTAGGGATTTAATCTCAACCGTTGGTTCTAGAGTTTTGTTTTACATCCTTGGATCTAGACTTCTTTAGGATTATATTAGGCTACGATAGGGACCATAAGGAGGAGTTGGATCTTGGCCACCCGATGGATCGGAACCACACTAACTTGATCCATCAATGATGTTCCATTCCACTAGAGGATCATCATTGAACTACCTCACCAACCCCCATAAATTAATATGGGCTCCATATATTATTTGTACATTCATCTCCCCGTGTTTAAGATATCGAATGTCCGTCAATTAATTGATTTACTGACCATCAATTAATTAACATCTAATTCCTCGAGTAGTACCACTCAACCTTATCATCATGTTGACTAAGTCAACCAGCTGGGTTTACATGATGAACCTTATGAGCTCCTCAAGGGGACATCATCAACCTAGTATATAGGACATGGTTTCCTCCTATAATCAACGGCACACCATGTAAATAATATTATTTCCCAACTTACCGGGCATATTGATTTAATCCATTTAAATCTCACCCTTTGGTAAATTAAAGAAATAAATACTAAGTACATATGCCCGTTATTATATCGGGATTAAGAGCATGTACAACATAATATCCGAGGTCCGATTCAATTATGTAGTCAACAATTAATTGAATCACCTCTATGTCGGTCCTGCTCAATACACCTAAGTGTACTAGTGTAACTCCATGTTCAAGACAAAACAATACCAAGCTACACTACAACCATGCCAATGGTTTGTCCAAAACCATCTTGGTTGTGAGCCTCTACTTATATTTTACAAGGGACTGATAACATGATCTTCTGTGTCACACCAAGCACCATGTTATCTACAATGTAAAATATTAGACAATATGCACACACATATAATAAATATATAAAGTGCAAACAATGATCATGTGATTCTTATTCCAAAATAAAATATTCATACAAAAAGAGCTAGGCTTTCAGTATACATTCCAACATACGAAACATGTTCAAATATACACCAACGTCGGTGCCGGGGAATCCCAACATAGTACACAATATAGTGCACATCAAAGTACCAATAACATTACATATGGTCTTTTGTTCATCTCGGTTATTTCCTCAAGAGTCTTAGGGCACTTACCCTTTCTCATAACAGTACCTCTCACAATAGGTGTATGTTCTCTGTTGCAATTAGACATGCTGAAATTTTATAACACCTTATTTATATAAGACTCTTGAGACAAATCCAAAAGTCCTCTAGATTGATCTCTCATGATCTTTACCCCTATGATGTACTCAGCTTCTCTCATATCTATTATGTCATAATGTGATGAAAGTCACTCTTTGACTTCTATCATAAATCCTATGTCATTTCCTGTTATCAGCATATCATCAACATATAGTGATAAAATAACATACTTTCCTTTTTCCTTTCTCAGGAAAACACAATGATCTTCATTGATCATCTCGAAACCATAAGATAAAATGACTTTGTTAAATCTTATGTTTCATTGTCTTGACGCTTAATTTAGTCTATATATAGAATTTTTAAGTCTACATATGTTCTCCTCTTGGCCTTCAACAATGAAACATTCTGGCTGAATCATATATATTTCCTCGTCAAGATCACTATTAAGGAAAGCAATTTTTACATCTATTTGATGTAATTCCAAGTCATAATGTGCTACTAAAGTCAAAATAACTCGTATTGACACAAACTTTACTACAGAAGAAAATGTCTCTTCATAGTCAATACTCTCCAGTTGGGTATATTCTTTTGCAACCAACCGAGTTTTATATCTATTAATTGATCCATTTATTTTGAGAATCCACTTATTCCCAATAGCCCTTCGGCTAGAAGGAAGATCGACTAAATTCCAAACATTATTTATTTTCATAGACTCCATCTGTTCTACCATTGTAGCTTTTCATTTTTCTCTAACTCTACATCCCAATGCTTTCTTAACATATTGAGGTTCATCATTGTCAACTGAAAGTGTCATCATTGTCTCATTCTCAATATCAAACATCTTCTTAGGTTTGATCTTACAAACACTTCTTTGTAAGTTAGGATGCTAAGAAGTCAACTCATGAATAGGTAAATTACTCTCACTCGATTAACTAGATTCAAGTATCCTACTTGACACCTCTCTTGTTGATAATGTCTCATCCTCCTCAAATAGAGGAACTGTCTTATCAACATTGTCTCTAGATGAAAACTTAGTTTCAAGAAAAGTAGCACCTCTCGACTATATTTCAAAGATGATTCCATCTTGTTGCTCACCTATGAAAACATAACCTTTGGAGGTCTCAGAATATCTAATAAAGATACATTTCTTACCTCTAGGTCCTTGTTTTCCATACTTGTGAGAACTTTCATAAACATAGGCAGCTGACCCCAGAGTCTCAGATTATTTAAATCTGGTTTCCTGCCTATCCAACATTCATACAGGGTAAATAGAATAGATTTAGAAGACATTTTGTTAAGTATATAGGACGCTACTAATAACGCATCTCCCTAACAGAAGATTGATAAATCAGTCTGTGCTATCATAGACCTAACAATTTCAAGAAGAGTTCTATTTCTTCTTTCAGTAACCCCATTTTGTTGTAGAGTTCATGGGATTATGAGTTATCTAATAATCCTCTTATCATTATATATTGCCTTGAATAGATCAGATAAATATTCCTCTTCACGGTCAATGCATAAGGTTTTAACCTTACGTTCCAATTAATTCTTAACTTCGTTCATATAACGAATGAAGCAATCCAATGCTTTAAATTTCTGAGAAATCAAATACACATGACTGAACCGAGTGAAATCATCTATAAATGTAATGAAATAGGAACCTCCATGCCTAGCCTTCACATTCATTGAACCACAAATATCCGAATGAATTAATTGTAATGAATAATCAACCCTAATAGTCTTACCAAACGATTTTCTAGTTGCTTTTCCAACAAGATAATGCTCACATATAGACAAGTTAATCTTAGCCTGAGTGCCCAATATGCCCTCTCTGTTGGAGGATCGTGGCTTGGCTAGAAAGGGGGCTGAATAGCCTAGATGTTCGTCGATAGAAATCGTTCGCTTAATCATTTACAATAAAGGTTAGCGCAGCAGAAATATAATGCTAAAGCAAAGACAATTAAAACAAAACAAAGAGTAAAGAGCACAAACGCTAACAAAGAGATGTAACGTGGTTCACGACCCTTGTCACTAATCCACAGACGATTTGTTTGGCGAATCACTCCCTCAAATCCAATCACTAGTCTCTCCTTTAGCCCAAGCAAGGTGGAGGTAAACCTTCTTACAAGAACTCACTCCCTCTTGCAATAGAATAGAGGTAAGCACAAGAAGAGGAGTGGAAAACCGTGTAGAGCACTTAGGAGTAGAAGCATTAGCATCCCCAAGGCCCTCACCCCTTCTCTTTATAGAGAGAAGAGATTTCTTCCCATTGGGCATGCGACAGTCGACTGTCATTCCAACGGCTTCTGACCATGTCAGATCGCGATCGTTGTAGTCCAATGGTTGCCTTGGAAGTCGACTGTTGCTATCAACGGGCGACTGTTGCCTGCGTAGCCGACTGATCAGTCGACTATGAGCGATTTTGTACCCGTGTTCACCTTCATCAGTCGACTGTCATCCCTTGGCATCGATTGATGAAGCAACAGTCGACTGCCATCCCTTCATAGTCGACTCCTGGGCTAGAAACTCCTCAGTCGAACACCAGTCGACAATCAGTCGACTCAGAGCAGTCGACTTCTATCTATAATAGTCGACTGGTATCAGATAAAACCTCAAACAATCACTTTTTTGAGCATCCGACGATTGGGTAAACCTCAAACCACTTGTTTGAGCATCCGACACTTCCAATCGTCGGGTAGAAATCTTAAACTCATGTTTGAGCGTCCGACTTGTCTAAACATCGAGTAAAACCTCAAACACAAGTTTGAGCATCCGACTTATCGGGTAAAACCTCAAACCTAAGTTTGAGTGTCCGAAACTTGACTTAGCCATTCGGCCAAGTTCACCTATGAGCTATCGTTACAATCGCTCACTCTCATCTCCCATGAAGTCCCTCACCTCGAAGCTCTCTTCGGCCTGTGTCCCTCGGATGCACTAAGCCCTCGGCTCCTCCAGTGTCATACTTCGCGTCTCACCATGAAGTCTTCTTCCTCCGACTTCACTTCATTTGCTCCTCATCCAGTGGTCCCTCGGATGCACCAAGCGCACGGCTTCCGCAATGTCATCCTTCACCGATACAAAGACCCAAGCCATGAGATAGTGAACTCGCCAAAGCTTCATCAAGCAAACCATGTGTGATTTACTAAGTCCAACATAACTTAAACACACATATCAAATCACATAACAACCTAACTTAAATCCTTTGCCAGACACATCAAAACCAAATCATACTTGGGTTGATTGCCCTAACAATCTCTCCCTTTTTGAGATGTGACAATATGTTTAAGTTAGGTAAAACATTAACAAAATACACTAAGGCAGGAAAGCATGTAAACATAACATGAATATCAAAAGACTCCCCTTTAATACATGCAACTCCCCTTAACACATGCTAATTCCCCTCCTAGCATGATTAGCTTAAACTCTCACATTTCTCCCCCTTTGACACCATCAAAAACATTAAACATATGTCATATAACATGGCATCAAAGTCTTAATGGAAGAAAATCACCAAAACATGCTGAAAACTACATAAAGCAAGTTATTGTGCTCATGCAAGTCCATCAGTCGACTGGTTCAGACTACCAGTCGATTGGCACCTGATTTTCAGCCTTTTCTGATTTCCGAACCCAAGTTCAGAAATGCATTAAAAATTATAGAAAAATAGAGAAATCATGAAATTCGGGGAACACATTTCTTATGAGTCCCTTTATCAATGAAAAATGATTTTTCAAGAAAAAGCATTCATTTTTCAAACATTTGGCAAAAACTCAAAAGTTGTAAAAACCTTTAATCATTTTATCAACTTTGAAATCTAGTTTTGCCTTAAGTTATTTTAAAACATCAATTCACTGTTTGTAAAACATAAAATGGTTTTAAATCATTTAAAATATCTAACTATGATCTATGGGCAATATGTCCATTGATTAAATATTTGCTTTCCCCATAGTTGTGTTGGAATGTATACTGAAAGCCTAAGCCTTTTGTATGGGCATCTTTATTTTGAAATAAGAATCACATGATCATTGTTTGCATTTTATATTTATTATATGTGTGCATATTGTCTAATACTCTACATTGTAGATAACGTGGTGCTGGGTGAGGCACAGAAGATCATGTTATCAGTTCCTTGTAGAATATAAGAATAGGCTCACAACCAAGATGGTCTTGGACAAACCATTGGCATGGTTGTAGTGTGATTTGGTATTGGTTTATCTTGACCATAGAATTACACTAGTACATTTTGTGTGTATTGAGCAGGACCGACATAGAGGTGATTCAATTTATTACTGACTACATAATTGAATCAGACCTCGGATATTATGTTGTACATGCTCTTAATCCCGATATAATAACGGGCACATGTACTTAGTATTTATTTCTTTGATTTACCAATGGGTGAGATTTATAGATTAAATCAATAGGCCCGGTAAGTTGGGAAATGATATTATTTACATGGTGTGTCGTTGATTATAGAAGGAAACTGTGTCCTATATATTAGGTTGATGATGTTCCCTTGAGGAGCTCATAAGGTTTATCATGTAAACCCCGTAGGTTGACTTAGTCAACATGATAATAAGGTTGAGTGGTACTACTCGAGGAGTTAGATGTTAATTAATTGATGGTCAGTAAATCAATTAATTGACGGACATTCGATATCATAAACACGGGGAGATAGTTGTGCAAATAATATATGGAGCCCATATAAATGGGGGTTGGTGAGGTAGATCAATGATGATCCTCTAGTGGAATGGAACATCATTGATGGATCAAGTTTGTGTGGTTCCAATCCATCGGGTGGCCAAGATCTAACTCCTCCTCATGGTCTCTATCGTAGCCTTATTAAAACCTCATGGACCCTAGATCCAATGATGGAACATAAAATCCTAGATCCGACGGTTGGGATGAAACCCTAGATCCGACGGTTGGGATGAAACCCTAGATCCGACGGTTGGGATGAAACCCTAGATCCGACGGTGGAGACTAAGTCTCTAGATCCGACGGTGGAGATTGAAAGGAGGCCTAAGCCTAACTCTATAAAAGGAGGGCTAAGGGCTTGGGCATGTAATATAGAAAGATAGAGATATATCAAGAAGGAGATTAGGGTTTTTGGCTTGGGCGGCTAGGGTTTGGGAAAAGGTTTGGGCGGCAATCCTTGGAAGGATTAAGGTTTGTTTCCTTCTCTTCCTAATTGGTAGCCAACGCCCATCTTCTTCCTCCTTGCTTTGGCCGGTGCCCATACCCATTATTCCTTCTCCCTCTCTCCTTGGTGGCCGGCGGCAACCTTTCTTCAAGGTTGGCCGACACTCAATTATCTACTCCTTGGCCGGTGGCTATATCAAGCTCCTTGGCTTGGTGGTCGGTTCTAGATAGGAGAAGGAGTTTTTGTTTGGTTCTTCTCTTTGTTCGGAGCGAGCAAGGAAGGGAAGAACGTGATCTAGGAGGCTTCAACTCGTGGAGGATCTTCGCCCACACGACGTCCACGAGGAGGATGGGACATACGGTAGAAGACCAAGAGGTATAAAAGTTTTACAAACTTTATTCTTGATCCTCTTATGATAAGATATGCTAGCTTATGTTCTTTATGTTAGTATGTGTTGATTATACTAGTTTGAATTTGTTTGTATTTGTATAATCATGGACCCCGATAAGAAACACAAAAACCGGCGATCCGTTCGTCGTCTCTTCCGCGGCTAACCGACTAGAAGAGTTGATTGCTTGAACAACAAGTTTGTTCAAGTGATCGCTCGAGTCGTTGGCACGATGACGAAATGGTTGTGCTTCGGAAACTCATCCCGTCCGGATTAGTTTTAGTTGATAAAATTTTAATCCGGGGACATGGGAGGCAATGAGACTCCGACGCAACCAATGGCACTCCCTACAAATGGTATCAGAGCCAAGGTTTCCGGTTTTGTGTGTTTTGGATTCGGTTACTTTCATGCACATATCATATATTGAGTATGCCGGATAATAGTAGGATGTGCGGAGGCTAACTTTTTGGTTGCAGGCATAAGATCCAACTATTATGGCTATATGTGTGTATGTGATTGTTTGTGTGTGATTGTATGTATATCATTTGAATCCTCGGGGTTGACGAGGCTAGATTAGTATTTAATTTTTGTAATTAAATACAACATTGTTTACCCGATCATTCTAGTTTACTTTCGATCTAGATAGTTTGTACACTCCTTCGTGGAGTATAGGATTGATGGATGTAAATTAAAATAATATATCTCGGCTCGAATCTCTTTTGTGGCTTGCGCACGGAAAAGGTGGAGCGGACGAGGTGGAGACACGGCGGGACACATATTGGAGAACAAAGCCATAATAGTTGGAAAAATTCTGTTTTTTCCATATTTATTGCTGATTTGTTTTATATGCATGTTGTGTGTGCTTGAAAATTCCTCATTTTCAATTTACTAAGTGGGAGAGGGATATTTTAATTAATTCCCGCGGCCTCTATTACAATTTGACGTGTGATGCAACAAACTTGCGTGTCGGCTCTGAGTGCCTTCCTCCCCATCGAATGGGTTTGTTTGCGGATCACTAGGTCAAATATGGTTATAGGAAATTATTTAGGAGCGTGTGTACTTCCCCATCGGTAAGGCACATAATCCGAGATAATTGCCTTAGTACCAAGTAATGGTAAACACTTAGATGCAAATAAAGGTATCCTCCCCATTGGAGTCACTACTTTTATTTGTAGGGCCTAAGAGGAACCAACTATTAATTTTATTTGTCAAAAAGTAAGGTTGATAAGATAATAAAATTAATGGGTAAAACCTCCTCTTACAAATGTAGAATTCATATACGTCCACACTATCGTGGCATGCGATATTCTCGGTGTTTTGAGGTGTTGGTTGATTTCGGAATTTTATTGTTTTGAGGAATCAATAATATTTGAAATCTAATATTTTGATCATTGTGATTCTTAGGATTTTCAAATGGTTTTCAACCCACTTGCTGTGATACTGAAAGAAAATAAACTTACTGGAATAAAATACATTGATTGGAAAAGAAATTTGGATATTGTCTTAACTGTCGAGGAGTACATGTATGTGCTCTTCGATGAGTGTCCTCCTAAGCCTGTGGATGATTCTGGGGAAAAGGAACTTTTTGGATACCAGAATCGGGCTGCTAGGTAGGAAGCCATGGTTGCTCAGAAGGTTTCTACTTTTAAGCCGAAAGGCAAGAAGAAGAAGAAACAAGGTGGAGCAAAGGTGGCGGGTGGACCTCAGGGAGGAGTGAAGCCGAAAGGCAAGTGCTTCACTTGTAATAAGACTGGACATGGGAAGAAAGACTGCCCCAACCTAATGCAGAACAAAGGTATATCTTCTGGCTTAGTCGTTGAAACATGTTTAGTGGTGTTATCTACCAGTACCTGGTGTGTAGATACGGGAGCCACTGATCATGTCTGCAATTCTTTGCAGGGGTTCTAGGAAACCCGATGACTAGCTGAAGGAGAAATTACCGTCTAAATGGGCAATGCTACAAAGGTGGCGGCTATTGCAGTGGGAGACGTTCATTTATAATTTGATAGAAATAAAGTTTTGGTTTTGAGAAATTGTCTTTATGTACCTACATTTAAAAAGAATTTGATTTCGGTTTCTAAATTGTTTATGGATGGATATTCTATTTCTTTTAATAACAGAGTTGTTATAAAAAGAAATAGAGAGATTATCTGTTCAGGTACATTGGTTGGCAATTTGTATACTCTTGAACCAAAAGCTCCCACGATGCATATAGAAGTTAATAACTCATCTTCTAATTCCAATAAGAGAAAAGAACCTTCAAAGATGAACCAAACATATCTTTGGCATCTAAGGCTTGGTCATATTAACCTGAGTAGAATTCAAAGGTTGATAGCTGATGGACCTTTGGGTTCATTAGTGGTGGAGGATCTCCCAACCTGCGAATCTTGCTTGGAAGGTAAAATGACCAAGAGGCCTTTCAAGGCCAAGGGGCATAGAGCCAAAGATGTGTCAGAATTGGTTCATTCTGATTTGTGCGGTCCTATGTCTATCCAGGCTAGAGGTGGTTTTGAATATTTCGTCTCTTTTATAGACGATTATTCAAGATATGGATACATTTACTTGATGCGCCGCAAGTCTGAATGCTTTGACAGGTTCAAAGAATTCAAGGTTGATGTGGAGAACCGTCAAGGTAAAAGTATCAAGACCCTACGATCTAATCATGGTGGTGAGTACCTCTTGGGAGAGTTTAGGAATTACTTATCAGAGGCTGGGATTCAATCCCAATTATCTGCACCTGGCACACCCCAACAGAATGGTGTAGCGGAGCGAAGGAATAGGACTCTTATGGAGATGGTTAGATAGATGATGAGTTATTCTGAGTTGCCAGATTCGTTCTGGGGGTATGCGCTGGATACAGCAGTGTATATTCTAAACTTGGTTCCATCTAAATCAGTGCCTTCTACCCCCATAGAATTGTGGACTGGGCGAAATCCTAGTCTGAGACATATTCGGATATGGGGGAGTCCAGCACATGTGCTGAAGGCTGATGCTAGTAAGTTAGAACCTCGTACAGAAGTGTGCATGTTCATGGGCTACCCTAGAGGAAAGAAAGGTGGTTTGTTTTATAATCCTAGAGATCATAGGGTAATCGTTAGCACGAATGCCCAATTTCTAGAGGAAGACTATGTGATGAACCACAAGCCCAAGAGTAGGATTGTTCTGGAGGAATTAAGAGGGAAAGTCGCTACTTCAGTACCACCGGTACAAGAGGATATACCACAAGTCACTGCACCGCGTGTCACAGAGGATACACAGGTGATACCTCGTCGTAATGGGAGGATTGTGAGACAGCCTAATAGATTCATGTTCTTGGGAGAGTCTTCGGACTTGGTCCCTGGCGAACATGAACCTGAACCCTGGACATATGACGAGGCACTCCAAGATGAAGATGCGGTATCTTGGCAAAGAGCGATGAATTCTGAGATATAATCTATGGATTCTAATCAGGTCTAGGAGCTAGTAGAGCCACCCGATGGTGTAAAAGCCATTGGATGCAAGTGGATCTACAAAAGAAAGAGAGGAGTAGACGGGAAGGTTGAGACCTTCAAAGCTAGGCTTGTTGCGAAAGGGTATACTCAGAAAGAGGGTATCGATTATGAGGAAACTTTTTCGTCGGTAGCTATGCTTAAGTCTATCCGGATTCTCTTATCTATAGCTGCTCATATAGATTATGAGATTTGACAGATGGATGTCAAGACAGCTTTCCTTAACGGAAGTCTTGAGGAGAACATCTATATGCAGCAACCAGAGGGATTCATTGCTAAAGGCAAAGAGCATCTAGTGGGTCAGCTTAATCGGTCCATTTATGGATTGAAGCAAGCTTCGAGATCTTGGAACATCCGTTTTGATGAGGTAATCCAGTCATATGGATTTATTTAAAGTCCGGATGAGCCATGTGTATACAAAAGATGTGACGGAAACGTAGTGGTATTTCTTGTACTATACGTAGATGACATTTTGTTAGTTGGCAACAATATCAAAGTGTTATCAGACGTAAGGGTATGGTTGTCCAAACAGTTTGACATGAAGGACTTGGGAGAAGTGGGACACATCCTTGGGATCAAGGTGATAAGGGATCGCAAGAAAAGGATGTTGTGCTTATCTCAAGCTTCATACATTGACACTATCCTTGCTCGTTTTAGCATGCAGAACTCCAAGAAAGGTTTTCTACCTTTTAGGCATGGAGTACCTTTATCTAAAGAGATGTGTCTCAAAACATCAAAGGAGATAGAGGAAATGAAGGTGGTTCCTTATGCTTCGGCAATAGGAAGCCTCATGTATGCTATGCTATGTACGAGACCAGATATCTGCTTTGCCATGGGCATGGTTAGCAGATATCAGAGTAATCCTGGACAGGGACATTGGACTGCGGTAAAGCATATATTGAAGTACCTAAGAAGGACTAGGGATTATATGCTGGTTTATCAAGCAAATCAATTAGTCCCTGTGGGTTACACGGATTCTGATTTCCAATCAGATAGGGACAACAGTAAGTCTACCTCGGGGTTTGTGTTTACTTTTGGAGGTGGAGCCATAGTATGGAGGAGTGTCAAGAAGAAATGCGTGGCGGACTCTACCATGGAAGCTGAGTATGTGGCAGCCTCTGAGGTAGCCAAGGAAGTTGTATGGCTCAGGAACTTCTTGATGGACTTGGATGTGATTCCTGGTTTGCCTAGAACTATCACAATTTATTGTGATAACAGTGGTGTAGTTGCAAACTCGAAGGAACCACAAGCCCATAAGGCGAGTAAACACATAGAGCGCAAGTACCACTTGATACGAGAGATCGTAAAGCGAGGAGAAGTAGTTGTCGCCAAGATTGCATCAGAGGATAACCTGGCGGATCCATTCACTAAGACCCTTCCAGTGAAAGCGTTTGATAGGCATGTGGAGGACATGGGGATCAGATGTATGGCAGTGTGATGACAGCATAGTCTTTTAGTATAAGTGGGAGATTGTTGGGATGTATACTGAAAGCCTAAGCCTTTTGTATGGACATCTTTATTTTGAAATAAGAATCACATGATCATTGTTTGCACTTTATATTTATTATATGTGTGCATATTGTCTAATACTCTACATTGTAGATAACGTGGTGCTTGGTGAGGCACAGAAGATCATGTTATCAGTTCTTTGTAGAATATAAGTATAGGCTCACAACCAAGATGGTCTTGGACAAACCATTGGCATGGTTGTAGTGTGATTTGGTATTGGTTTATCTTAACCATAGAATTACACTAGTACATTTTGTGTGTATTGAGCAGGACCGACATAGAGGTGATTCAATTTATTACTGACTACATAATTGAATCGGACCTCGAATATTATGTTGTACATGCTCTTAATCCCGATATAATAATGGGTACATGTACTTAGTATTTATTTCTTTGATTTACCAATGGGTGAGATTTATAGATTAAATCAATAGACCCGGTAAGTTGAGAAATGATATTATTTACATGGTGTGTCGTTGATTATAGAAGGAAATCATGTCCTATATATTAGATTGATGATGTCCCCTTGAGGAGCTCATAAGGTTTATCATGTAAACCCCGCGGGTTGACTTAGTCAACATGATAATAAGGTTGAGTGGTACTACTCGAGGAGTTAGATGTTAATTAATTGATGGTCAGTAAATCAATTAATTGACGGACATTCGATATCTTAAACACGGGGAGATAGTTGTGCAAATAATATATGGAGCCCATATAAATGGGGGTTGGTGAGGTAGATCAACGATGATCCTCTAGTGGAATGGAACATCATTGATGGATCAAGTTTGTGTGGTTCCAATCCATCGGGTGGCCAAGATCCAACTCCTCCTCATGGTCCCTATCGTAGCCTTATTAAAACCTCATGGACCCTAGATCCAATGATGGAACATAAAACTCTAGATCCGACGGTTGGGATGAAACCCTAGATCCGACGGTTGGGATGAAACCCTAGATCCGATGGTGGAGACTAAGTCTCTAGATCCGACGGTGGAGATTGAAAGGAGGCCTAAGCCTAAATCTATAAAAGGAGGGCTAAGGGCTTGGGCATGTAATATAGAAAGATAGAGATATATCAAGAAGGAGATTAGGGTTTTTGGCTTGGGCGGCTAGGGTTTGGGAAAAGGTTTGGGCGGCAATCCTTGGAAGGATTAAGGTTTGTTTCCTTCTCTTCCTAATTGGTAGTCGGCGCCCATCTTCTTCCTCCTTGCTTTGGGCGGCGCCCATACCCATTATTCCTTCTCCCTCTCTCCTTGGTGGCCGGCGGCAACCTTTCTTCAAGGTTGGTCGGCGCTCAATTATCTACTCCTTGGCCGGTGGCTATATCAAGCTCCTTGGCTTGGTGGTCGGTTCTAGATAGGAGAAATAGTTTTTTTTTGGTTCTTCTCTTTGTTCGGAGCGAGCAAGGAAGGGAAGAACGTGATCTAGGAGGCTTCAACTCGTGGAGGATCTTCGCCCACACGACGTCCACGAGGAGGATGGGACATACGGTAGAAGACCAAGAGGTATAAAAGTTTTATAAACTTTATTCTTGATCCTCTTATGATAAGATATGCTAGCTTATGTTCTTTATGTTAGTATGTGTTGATTATACTAGTTTGCATTTGTTTGTATTTGTATAATCATGGACCCCGATAAGAAACACAAAAACCGGCAATCCGTTCGTCGTCTCTTCCGCGGCTAACCAACTAGAAGAGTTGATTGCTTGAACAACAAGTTTGTTCAAGTGATCGCTCGAGTCGTTGGCACGATGACGAAACGGTTGTGCTTCGGAAACTCATCCCGTCCGGATTAGTTTTAGTTGATAAAATTTTAATCCGGGGACATGGGAGGCAATGAGACTCCGATGCAACCAATGGCACTCCCTACAAGTTGGTCTATGATTGCTATGTTATGATACACCTAATGACCCATCAAAATGTCATAAGCATAAGCGAGTCATTTGTATCAATCTAACATCTCATCCATTGCTATGTTATCAATCAAGTTAGCCTTATGGTGAATTGTGAGATGTGACTAAAGGTATTTATACTTAACCATAAATTTCATGCAATTCTATCAAGGTTAAGTATCATCCAAAACAACCAACATGATCATAACACAAACATTATCATAATTGCATATCATGATCATAAATCAAGTATTATCACTAAATGCACATTATAATCATTAATCAAATATTATCACTACATCATTATCATAAAGATCATAAGTCAAATATCACCCATAGTTACACATTATGATCATAAATCAATCATCATCACCCAACATCATAAGTCAACCATTTAACATGATATAAAATAAATTCACTTATGGTTGACTATCCTAGGGTTTTCCTAACCCTTAAGGATTGACTTGGGAACCCAATATAAATTCTTTCCAATGTGGTTCACCAAATACTCCTTAGGGATCCATTTCCTAGCTACCATTGTTGTTTTAGATTGTCCCCTAACAATTAAACAATGGTAAGTCTTCTCATTCTTTGATCCCTTATAATCTAGACCCTTCTTATTGAAACTAGTCCTTTGGCTCCCAATAATCATGTTTAGGGTGTTGGAGCCAATTGTGAATTTCTCAAGAGCCTTAGTTAAATAATCTACCTTTTCCCTTAAGTCCTTATTCTCTTCTACACATGCATCATTAGTACTAGAAGAAATAGCATCATCATCATGTGAGCATGCATTCTTCAATTTTACTTCTAGATCCTTAATTTCATTTTGCATGCATTTGTTTTTCTTTTTCATTCTAAATAAGTCCTTAGTCAAGCTAGTAATCATGGAAATAACCTTTTTGGGAGGGAGATTTGTTACCTCACTTACCCAATCTTCTTGTTCTGAATCCGATGAGGATGATGCTCCCCCTACACTTGAGCTCTCCTCCTCACTTGTGCTTGCTTCTTCTCTTTGGGATGAGGTGGAGGCTATGTCATCTATTCCCATTAATGCAAAATGGGAGACGATCTCTTCTTCTTCCAATGATGATGATGGATCGTCCCATGTAGCTTTTAAGTTCCGAAGCTTTGACTTCTTCTCCTTCTCCTTTGACTTCTTTTCTTCTTTCTTCTTCCCTTCTTTCTTCTTGTAATTTTTCTTTCTTTCTTCCTTGCTCTTGTTCAATAAGGGGTATTCATCCCTCATATGTCCCTCTCCTTAGAAATTATAGCAAACCACCTTCCTAGTCCTCCTTCTCTTATCATGAGACTTGTTAAATTTAAAATTCTTTAAAGCACATCTCACCTTTCTTACCATATATGTGTTAGTAATATATGAGAGATGTCCTAAGGCAATCGCCTTATGTATGAACCATTTATATGATAAATGAAGATTCACTATTTGAGTATACATGGTTTCATGTATTTGATTGGATCTTAAACTCATTTACTGAATGTCCACAATACGACTCACAGCATGAGAGAATTTGTGATTGGATCACAACTAGTGAGTATCTCTACATGTGTAATTGTGATGTATCAAAATTATCCCTAGTCGATGAATTGATGGATTTAGACACCATCAATTCTGTCGAGACTAGCACGAGGTATACTCCTTGGTGTATCCAAGCAACTGATTCTCACTGGCTGGAGACATTGTGATGTCCGGAGTTAATCGTGGATGCTAGTTATGGTAACTAGTTCATTGGAGTGACCAACCGTAAGACTTCATATGGTTCTCTACATATATAGATATGTCGATGAAGTTTTTACTGTAGCTTAAGTGCGATGTTCCTTTGACTTGCGGTATTCAAGTCATCTTGATCATAAAGACTTATGCTTTGACATCTTAAGCAAGCATCTCTGAGGAGATGTGGACCCGGGATGATTGGGTATAAGTCGAAGTGATCGAAGGTGTTTGAATAGCCTATAAAGGATTCACCACTCCTTGCGAGGAGATGTATACCCATGGCCTCTCGTCGGATTGTTACTAAAGTTTTTGGCCAAAGCATTACATGTTTAGAGTAAGGTACTCTTCGATACATGTATTGTAACTAGAATCCGTAGGACGAGGAAATGATACTTGGGCTAGGTGTGACGTAGTCAGCCTAGTGGGGACTGACACTATAGACCATGTCCTGAACCAAATGGGTATAAGATGAGTGAAGGGAATGGGGCACGATTCATTCGAGCTGGTGAAGGATTTCAGAAATAGTTCTGGATCAACCGTTGATCTTTTCGGTTAATTGGGGATCATGATATACTACTAGGTGCCACTCATGATCGTTCTATAATTAATGGTTAATTATAGACGGCCAACATAAACTGAGAACCTATTTGGTCACACGTATAACGAGCGTAATCCGAAGGATTTAAAACGAGCTTGAGAATGAGATTCTCAGACCGAGAGAAACTATGTTTGGTTGGACCAAACAAGAAGCGAGCATGAAATCATTTCAGTCACAATGGAAGCGTAGATGGGCCGTGTCTTATGAAGACATGATGGACGAACCAAAATGGTTTGGTTCTAATCCAACGGAGGAGAATAAACCAAAGGGGTTTGGTTTGTTTTAAACGAATGAACCAAAGTTGGTTTGGTTCATTTTAACTTAAAATAAACCATCATGGTTTTGTTTATTTTAACTTAAATTAATGGAGCGGGTTAACGGGCCTTTGGTTATGATCCAATAACCATTAAGAGAATTTATTCTCTATAAAATAGGGCTTAAGGGTTTTTGTTAAACCCTAATCAAAAGCCCTAACCCAATTGTGGCCGCCCAACCTCTCCCTCCTCTCCATCTAGTCGGCGCCAACTCCTTGCCGCCGCCCAACTCCTCCAACCGGCGACCAGCTGCTGCCATCTTCTCCACTTGCTGGCATCGAGCTGCTGCTGGAGGAGCTCCGGTGATCATCCTTGGCTCCGGCGACAAGGTGAGGACATTTCTTTCCTTGTTTGGCCGGCGCAAGGTCTCCACCAAAGCTGTCCAGTTTTCTGGACAGCTTGTTACCTTCTCATCGGAGCATTGTTTGGATGACGTTTGGAGCTCCGACAGCGGTAGACTTACCGGGGATTCGATCTCCGGTAATCCTCAAAGGTGGAGGACGAAGGATTCGTCAAACGGTTGACGAATACCTCTCCGAAGAAGCGAGTTTTGAGGACTCGTTTTGGATCCGAATTTTGATTCGGATCATGATCTTCTCTCGATCACATCGTCTTCAACACGAGGCTAGTAACCCGTACGAAGACGAGGCTCGTGACTTAGTGAAGTCATCCCGAAGATACTCGGCGTGGATACGGATAGAGACGATTCTAGCAAGAATCGTTTCGGTTGATGCCTTTCCCGCTACACATGATACGTCAGGTATACGTAGTCTAAGTTTCCTTATATTGCAAAATTTGAATTTACGGTTATGTCTACACATGTTGTACTATGCATGCGTGTGATGTGTGTGTTGTAATAAATTAGATTTATTATTTTATTCCTTCCGTTGTGCACATGTTTACGAAACATGTTCGAACACACACTCGCCGCGGTACCGGAAATCCAACAGTGGTATCAAAGCCCAGGTTGTGTTTCGACATAATCGTAAAATGGTTTTGCAATAGTCATAATGATATTTTTGGAAATTTTTTACTTTTGGAAAGTTAGAAGTATTTATGAAAATTATTAATTTTGGAAAGTCTAGAAGTATTTATGGAAATCTTCTACTTTTGGAAAGTTGGAAGTATTTATGGAAATTGATATTTTCCATAAATAAAATATTTGATTAGATTTTGGAAATTTGTTTCCTAATTTAATCATGATTTGATTTGGGAAATCAAATCTTAAAATATTTTATTTCCATAAGTAGTTTTGATGATTTAGGAAATTTGTTTCCTAAATTGACTTTCCTTAATCAACTATTTCCACAAATAAAATATGTGATTAGATTTGAAAATTTGTTTCCTAATTTAATCATGATTTGATTTGGAGAATCAAATCTTAAACATATTTTATTTCCATAAATAGTTATGACATATAAGGAAATATTGTACATGACATAATTGTATGTCATGTAATTGCATTAGATGCTTATCATTATGCCATGTGTGTCGTGACATGTAGATGTATGTCATGTATGTCATGTCATGTAGATAATAGTTATTTGCATGCAAAGAGGATGAGACATAAAAAACCCTAACTCAATATTAAAGCCTACACCTTCCATTAATATGGTTAGAACCAGAGTTTCGTTTCTTGTTCGGGTTGTTGGACTCTCTCCAAGCCCGGCTCGAACCCGAACATGTTAAAACCATGGAATAGTTTAATACTAATATGGTAAGAGTCAGAGGTCAATCGTTAGCTTTGGTTGTTGGACTCTCTCCAAGCCGGGCTAATTGGTTGAATGCGCTCTAACCATATTAAAACTATTTCTCGATTAATAAGTTGGCTTTAGCCTGGAGCATCGGCTTGTTGGACTCTCTCCAAGGTCGATGTAAAGGGAGGTGAAGTTGGGTGCTATGCATATGATGCATACTTGTTAATGTGTTAACAACCCGATGTATGTGTGAACATTCAATTAGTTGATAGCACATTGTGATAGTTGCATATACGTGATATGCAATCGGTATAGTTGATACCTACCATCGTAGTTATGAAAGGCTTGTTGGACTCTCTCCAAGGTTGTTCATATCTATGATGGATATCAGCCCATTCGGAGATGGACCTACGATCTCCCGAAGTGATTTTGGTGTTTTTGAAATTCAAAAAATGAATGGGATTAATAAATGTATATTGATGCATTTTAAAATCATTTTCTCATATATTCTCGAGTTGTATTTCTAGGATAATTGATTGATCATGATGTCAATATGCACTCTATCTTGGATTCAAATAAATTGACTGTGCCGAACTTCTTGGACTGGCTTAGAAACTTTAGAATGGTTCTCAAGGTGAAAAAGCTTGCGTATGTCCTCGAAGTGCCTCTTCCCGCCCATCCTAGTGACGATGCAACTCCGGACCAATTGTTGGTCAATCAGAAACATGTGACTGATTCTGAACTGGCAAGTTGCATCATGCTAGCCGCGATGGTACCTAAGCTGCGGAAGCAGCATGAGCATATGGATGCTCATACCATAATCTTTCATCTTTATGAGTTGTTTGATGAGCAAGTGAGATTCGAAAGGTTCGAAGTCTCCAAGCTCCTCTTCACCTCTGAGATGCAAGAAGGTTCATCTGTGGTACTGCTTAACATGTTGAAGACTGTGGAGCCTTCTGAGAAGCATGAGCAGGGGACGGTGTTGTTATTTGATCCCTCGAAGAAAGGTTCTAAGAGGGAGTCAAGGGAACAGTAGAAGGGTAAGAAAAAGGCTAAAAAGGCAGAACCAGCTCAAAAGAACACTTGCCATCATTATGGCAAGGAGGGCCATTGGCGAAGAAATTGCAAGATTTATCTTGAGTTCGTGAAGAAGAATAAGGCATCGAATGCCCTATCTTCTTCAGATATCTTTGTTATTGATTGTCATTCTATTTCCTTAGACACTTGGGTATTGGATACTGGGTGTGGCTCACATATATATAATGACATACATGGACTAAGGAATAGAAGAAGACTCATCAAGGGAGAGTCAAATTTATGTGTTGGGAATGGAGCAAAGGTTGCTGCACTCGCCATCGGAACGTATTTGTTGAAACTCCCTACAGGACTTGTCTTAGAACTAGACAATTGCTTTTATGTTCCTTCGTTGATAAAGAACATCATTTCTATTTTTTGTTTAAATAGAAATGGTTACCATTTGACGTTTAGTAACAATTGTTGTTATATAACTTTGAATGACGTACTTTATGGAACTGGAACTTTGAGCAATGGCATTTATACGTTGGACATATCCAGTGACATTTTCAATATCGAAGCGAGCAACAAGCGTGCTCGAAGGGATAATCAATTAGACTCCTACATGTGGCATTGTCGTCATGGCCATGTAAGCAAGAAACGCATGTCCGAATTACATCGATGTGGAATTCTGGAATCGTTTGAATCGGATTCAAACGATACATGCGAATCATGCTTAAAAGGCAAGATGACTAAGTTACCTTTTATTGGAAAAGGTGAACGAGTGGGAGAGTTACTAGGTCTAATACATACTGATGTATGTGGACCTATGTCAACTCAAGCTTTAGGAGGCTATAGCTACTTCATTACCTTCACCGATGATCACTCACGGTTTGGGTATGTGTTCTTGATGAAACACAAGTCTGAAGCCTTTGAAAGGTTCAAAGAATTCAGAAATGAAGTAGAGAAACAACATGACAAGAGTATTAAAATACTTCTATCGGATCGAGGTGGTGAATACTTAAGTCAAGAGTTTCTTGATTATCTAAGAGACAATGGTATATTGTCTCAATGGACTCCGCCATATACACCACAGCATAATGGTGTATCTGAGAGGCATAACCGGACCTTGTTGGACATGGTCAGGTCAATGATGAATCATGCGAATCTTCCCAAGTTCTTTTGGGGCTATGCACTTCAGACAGCTGTTTACTGGAAAAGGTGAACGAGTGGGAGAGTTACTAGGTCTAATACATACTGATGTATGTGGACCTATGTCAACTCAAGCTTTAGGAGGCTATAGCTACTTCATTACCTTCACTGATGATCACTCACGGTTTGGGTATGTGTTCTTGATGAAACACAAGTCTGAAGCCTTTGAATGGTTCAAAGAATTCAGAAATGAAGTAGAGAAACAACATGACAAGAGTATTAAAATACTTCTATCGGATCGAGGTGGTGAATACTTAAGTCAAGAGTTTCTTGATTATCTAAGAGACAATGGTATATTATCTCAATGGACTCCGCCATATACACCACAGCATAATGGTGTATCTGAGAGGCATAACCGAACCTTGTTGGACATGGTCAGGTCAATGATGAACCATGCGAATCTTCCCAAGTCCTTCTGGGGCTATGCACTTCAGACAGTTGTTTACTTGTTAAACAGAATGTCAACCAAGGTAGTCTCTACTACTCCATATGAGATATGGAATGGTAAGAAACCTCATGTATCTTACTTGAAGATATGGGGTTATCTTGCTTATGTGAAGCGGACTGTATCAGAAAAATTGGATGCTAAGTCTGATAAATGTATATTTATTGGATACCCTAAGGAAACAAGGGGTTACCAGTTCTATCATCCTGTGGAACAAAAGGTGTTTGTTTCAAGGCATGCTGTGTTTCTAGAGAAAGAGTTTCTCTTGTAAGAAAACAGTGGGAGTGTCATCGAGCTTGAGGAGGCTCAAGAGACTCAAATAGACATTGATGAGATACCTGGAGAAGCACAACAGCCGATAACTCATAGTGATGAGCAATCAGCTGGACCTACTGTAATACCACATTTTCGTAGATCTGGTAGAACACGCAATATTCCTGAGAGATATGGATTTCTCGTAAGTGAATCGAATGACGTGTTACTCATTGATGATGAGAAGCCTACCAGTTATGAAGAAGTGCTGACAAGTTCAGAAAGGGATAAATGGCTTGATGCCATGAAGTCGGAAATGGATTCCATGTATGAAAACCAAGTTTGGAACTTGGTTGACCCACCTAAAGGCATCAAGACTATAGGGTGCAAGTGGGTTTTCAAGAAGAAAACCGACATAGATGGTAATGTGATTACCTATAAAGCTAGATTAGTGGCGAAAGGATATCGTCAAAAACAAGGTGTTGATTATGACGAAACCTATTCGCTTGTTGCTATGCTTAAATTCATTCGAATGCTCCTGGCCATAGCGGCTCATTATGATTATGAGATATGATAGATGGATGTGAAAACAGTTTTCCTTAATGGAAACCTGCTCGAGGACGTGTATATGATACAGCCTGAGGGTTTCACATCGGTTGATAAAACCAAGGTATGCAAATTGCGACGGTCCATATATGGATTGAAGCAAGCATCCCGAAGCTGGAATATCCGTTTTGATGAGACAATCAAAAAGTTTGATTTCTCACAAAATCCAGACGAACCTTGTGTGTACAAGAAGGTTAGTGGGAGTGCAGTCGTGTTCCTAGTATTGTATGTCGATGACATATTACTTATAGAAAACGATGTTTCAATCTTACAGTCAGTTAAGGTTTGGTTATCCAAGACATTCTCCATGAAAGACCTGGGAGAAGCAACCTACATCCTCGGGATTAAGACCTATAGAGATAGATCGAAACGGTTGCTTGGTCTTTCGCAGTCTATATATATATACCGAGTGCTAAAGAGGTTTAGCATGTCATAATCCAAGAAAGGTTTCCTACCCATCAGGCATGGGGTACACCTTTCGAAGTTTATGTGTCCGCGCAAAGAAGACGAGAGGATTTGCATGAGTAAGATTCCCTATGCATCCGCAATAGGATCTATCATGTATGCTATGTTATGTACGAGGCCCGATGTATCGTATGCTCTGAGTGTCACAAGCAGATACCAGTCCAATCCAGGAATGGATCATTGGGTGGCTGTTAAAACGATCCTTAAGTACTTAAGAAGAACTAAGGATGTGTTCCTAATATATGGAGAAGGGGACATGGTGATACGCGGGTATACGAATGCCAGCTTCCAGACATACAAGGATGATTCCAGGTCTCAGTCTGGATACGTGAGTTGGAAAAGTTCCAAACAAGACACTGTAGCGGATTCTACCACTGAGGCAGAATACATTGCAGCTTCGGAAGCAGCAAAGGAAGCGGTTTGGATCAAGAAGTTCATTTATGAACTTGGTGTGATTCCAGCCATTATTGAAGCAATACCGGTCTACTGTGACAACAATGGAGCAATTGCACAGGCGAAAGAGCCAAGGTCTCATCAACGATCCAAACATGTGCTTCGCCGCTATCATCTTATCAGAGAGATCATCAGTAGGAAAGAAATACAAATCGAGAAAATCCCCACTGAAAGGAACTTAGCGGATCCTTTGACTAAGGCATTACCTCAAAGTAAGTTTGAGGGTCATGTTACAGCTTATGGTATTGGATACCGTAGCGATTGGCATTAGGCCAAGTGGGAGTCTGTTAGTAATATATGAGAGATATCCTAAGGCAATCGCCTTATGTATGAACCATTTATATGATAAATGAAGATTCACTATTTGAGTATACATGGTTTCATGTATTTGATTGGATCTTAAACTCATTTACTGAATGTCCGCGATACGACTCACAGCATGAGAGAATTTGTGATTGGATCACAACTAGTGAGTATCTCTACATGTGTAATTGTGATGTATCAGAATTATCCCTAGTCGATGAATTGATGGATTTGGACACCATCAATTCTGTCGAGACTAGCACGAGGTATACTCCTTGGTGTATCCAAGCAGCTGATTCTCACTAGCTGGAGACATTGTGATGTCCAGAGTTAATCATGGATGCTAGTTATGGTAACTAGTTCATTGGAGTGACCAACTGTAAGACTTCATATGGTTCTCTGCATATATAGATATGTCAATGAAGTTCTTACTGTAGCTTAAGTGCGATGTTCCTTTGACTTACGGTATTCAAGTCATCTTGATCATAAAGACTTATACTTTGACATCTTAAGCAAGAATCTCTTAGGAGATGTGGACCCGGGATGATTGGGTATAAGTCGAAGTGATCGAAGGTGTTTGAATAGCCTATAAAGGATTCACCACTCCTTGCGAGGAGATGTATACCCATGGCCTCTCGTCGGATTGTTACTAAAGTCTTTGGCTAAAGCATTACATGTTTAGAGTAAGGTACTCTTCGATACATGTGCAGTAACTAGAATCCGTAGGACGTGGAAATGATACTTGAGCTAGGTGTGACATAGTCAGCCTAGTGGGGACTGACACTATAGACCATGTCCTGAACCAAGTGGGTATAAGATGAGTGAAGGGAATGGGGCACGATTCATTCGAGCTGCTGAAGGGTTTCAGAAATAGTTCTGGATCAACCGTTGATCTTTTCGGTTAATTGGGGATCATGATATACTACAAGGTGCCACTCATGATCATTCTATAATTAATGGTTAATTATATACGGCCAACATAAACCGAGAACCTATTTGGTCACACGCACAACGAGCGTAATCCGAATGATTTAAAACAAGCTTGGGAATGAGATTCTCAGACCGAGAGAAACTAGGTTTGGTTGGACCAAACAAGAAGCGAGCATGAAATCGTTTCAGTCGCAATGGAAGCGTAGATGGGCCGTGTCTTATGAAGACATAATGGACGAACCAAATTGGTTTGGTTCTAATCCAATGGAGGAGAATAAACCAAAGGGGTTTGGTTTGTTTTAAACGAATGAACCAAAGTTGGTTTGGTTTGTTTTAACTTAAAATAAACCATCATGGTTTGGTTTATTTTAACTTAAATTAATGGAGCGGGTTAACGGGCCTTTGGTTATGATCCAATAACCATTAAGAGAATTTGTTCTCTATAAAATAGGGCTTAAGGGTTTTTGTTAAACCCTAATCAAAAGCCCTAACCTAATTGTGGCCGCCCAACCTCTCCCTCCTCTCCATCTAGTCGGCGCCAACTCCTTGCCGCCGCCCAACTCCTCCAACCGGCGACCAGCTGCTGCCGTCTTCTCCACTTGCCGGCATCGAGCTGCTGCCGGAGGAGCTCCGGTGATCATCCTTGGCTCCGGCAACAAGGTGAGCACACTGCTTTCCTTATTTGGCCGGCGCAAGGTCTCCACCAAAGCTGTCTAGTTTTCTGGACAGCTTGTTACCTTCTTGTTGGAGCGTCGTTTGGATGACGTTTGGAGCTTCGACAGCGGTAGACTTATCGGGGATTCAATCTCCGGTAATCCTCAAAGGTGGAGGACGAAGGATTCGTCAAACGGTTGACAAATACCTCTCCAGAGAAGCGAGTTTTGAGGACTCGTTTTGGATCCGAATTTTGATTTGGATCGTGATCTTCTCTCGATCACATCGTCTTCAACATGAGGCTAGTAACCCGTACGAAGACGAGGCTCGTGACTTAGTGAATTCATCCCGAAGATACTCGGCGTGAATACGGATAGAGACGATTCTAGCAAGAATCGTTCCGGTTGATGCCTTTCCCGCTACACGTGATACGTCAGGTATACATAGTCTAAGTTTCCTTTTATTGCAAAATTTGAATTTACGGTTATATCTACACATGTTGTACTATGCATGCGTGTGATGTGTGTGTTGTAATAAATTAGATTTATTATTTTATTTCTTCTGCTGTGCACATATTTACGAAACATGTTCGAACACACACTCGTCGCGGTGTCGGAAACCCAACAATACGCTTCTTCATTGCTATTCATTGATGAGGAAGATTCATCATCGAATGAGGAGGGTCGAGTCTCCTTCTTCTTCTTTCCTTTGTCGACCACTAATGCTACTCCCCTTGATTTGATGATTGGCTCTTCTACTATATCTTCAAGTCTAGTTTCATGAAGCTCCATAGTAGAAAAGAATTTTTCTAGAGTACTTACCTCTAGATTCCTTGAAATATAAAATGAGTCCACCATGGAGCTCCACTTTGATGACAAAGGGAATGCATCTATTGCCTTCATTATCATATCCCGGTTCGATAGCTTCTCACCTACACTTGATAACCCATTAATAATTTCTTTAAATATAGAGTGTAGTGATAATACTTTTTCCCCCTTATCTAATTTGATATTATTGAATTGAGAGCAAAGAAGGTCTCTTCTTGCAAGCTTGCTTTCGGAGGTGCCTTCATGAAGCTCCACTAGCTTCTCCCACATCTCTTTAGCGCTTGAGTACTCTCCAATCCTATTGATCTCTTGTTGAGAAAGCCCATTGAAAAGATGGTGCTAGGCTTTTGAATTCGCTTAGTGCTCCTCTCTTTGCTTCTTGGTCCATCTCGATTTCTCTAATAGCTCCCCTTCTTCATCCCTAGGCACTTCGAAACTGTTTTCCATAATAAGCATGATATCAAAATTAGTTTCAAAGAATACCTCCATTCTCTTCTTCCACCAAGAGAAGTCGCCTTCGAATTTGGGTGGATGAATGTTTGAGTCGGTCATTTCGTTGATTGTTGTGACGGTGAGTCTGGCGACAATCTCCTCGCTTTAATACCACTTGTTGGAGGATCGTGGCCCGACTAGAAGGGAGAGTTGAATAGCCTAGATGTTCATCGATAGAAATCGTTCGCTTAATCGTCTACAATCAAGGTTAGCGCAGCAGAAATATAATACTAAAACAAAGACAATTAAAACAAAACATAGAGTAAAGAGCACAAACGCTAAAGAGATGTAATGTGGTTCACGACCCTTGCCGCTAATCCACGGACGATTTGTTTGGCGAATCACTCCCTCAAATCCAATCACTAGTCTGTCCTTCAGCCCAAGTAAGGTGGAGGTAAACCTTCTTAAAAGAACTCACTCCCTCTTACAATAGAATAGAGGTAAGCACAAGAAGAGGAGTGGAAAACCGTGTAGAGCACTTAGGGAGCACTTAGGAGTAGAAGCATTAGCATGTCCAAGGCCCTCACTCCTTCTCTTTATAGAGAGAAGAGATTTCTTCCCATTCGGCATGCAGCAGTCGACTGTTGCATGTCACCAGTCGACTGCCATCATTCCAACGGCTTCTGACCACATCAGATCGTGACCGTTGTAGTCCAACGATAGCCTTGGCAGTCGACTACTGCTATCAGTAGTCGACTATTGCCTGTGTAGCCGACTGATTAGTCGACTATGAGCGATTATATGTCGTGTTCACCTTCATTAGTCGACTATCGTCCCTTGGCAGTCGACTGATGGAGCAGCAGTCGACTGTTGGGCCACAAACTCCTCAGTCGAACACCAATCGATAATCAGTTGACTCAGAGCAATCGACTGCTATCTATAGCAGTCGACTGGTATCGGGTAAAACCTCAAACAATCACTTATTTGAGCATCCGATGGTCGGGTAAACCTCAAACCACTTGTTTGAGCATTCGACACTTCCAATCGTCGAGTAGAAACCTCAAACTCATGTTTGAGCGTCCGACTTGTCCAAACGTCGGGTAAAACCTCAAACACAAGTTTGAGTGTCCAACTTATCGGGTAAAACCTCAAACCTAAGTTTGAGTGTTCGACACTTGACTTAGCCATTCGACCAAGTTCACCTATGAGCTACCATTACAATCGCTCACTCTCATCTCCCATGAAGTCCCTTGCCTCGAAGTTCTCTTCGGCCTGCGTCCCTCGGATGCACTAAGCCCTCGGCTCCTCCAGTGTCATCCTTCACATCTCACCACGAAGTCTACTTTCTCCAGCTTCACTTCATTTGCTCCTCGTCCGGCGGTCCCTCGGATGCACTAAGCGCACGGATGCCATCCTTCACTGACTCAAGGACTCAAGCCATGAGATGGTGAACTCGCCAAAGCTTCATCAAGCTAACCATGTGCGATTTACTAAGTCCTGCATGACTCAAACACACATATCAAATCACATAACAACCTAACTTAAACCCTTTGCCACACACATCAAAACCAAACCATACTTGGGTTGATTGCCCTAACACTCTCTAACTAACCGATTCATACGGTCTTATCCTATATGTCTTAACCTAGCATGACAAACCTCATCATTTATATTTACATCACTAGTAAGAGTAATGTTTGAAAGACAACCATCAATAGCACAATTGACATCTGGTTCTACATCAAGAATCATAAAACCATTTGTTAAAAAATCATATCCAATTGACACAAAGTCAATTTTAAGTTCAACATGTCAGTTGTAAAAATTAATATAATATCCTAAATCAAGAAGATACGTAATGGAAACAAGATTTCGTCGAATTTTAAGAGCATACATGACATCATGTAGAAACAAAGTACTTCCACCATGAAGGTTGAGTTTGCAAGTGTCGACTCCTTTGACTTCAACTCTTGTATTGTTTCCTATATAGATCCATTTATTGATAGATGGTACCCTACTATCCTCTACAAATATAACTCGCTCTTGAACTACATGAATGGTTTCTCCCGAATCTATAATCCACAAAGGATAAAAATCAAATAACAACACTGAACTAGCAACAAAATGCTTAGGAAAATAAGACAAACTCGGATTTATCATTTTCGGCTCAATACACTCCCGAGTGAAGTGTCCCTTCTTGCCATAGTTAAAGTAAGTCATCTTGTTTTTAGGCTTCTTCACAGTCTTCTTTCCCTTCTTCATGATTGGGTCTTTCTCAGCATCAACAATAACTTCCTTCTTCTTTCCCTTTTCTTTTTTGAACCATTTCTATTTCTTGGATCCATATGATCCAGTAGAACCGACAGCCACATAAGCTAGTCCTGAAATCCTCGCGGATTCCACTCTCTCCGCCTCAATTCTACATTGAATGAGACATCAGTGAAAGTCTTAATACTCTCACTATGAGTTAAGGTCTGCTTCATGATCTCCCAAGAATCTAGAAGGGAATGGATAATTTCTTGAACCTATTGTTCATCGGTCAATTCATGACCAATAGTTTTAAGCTCTCGAATCATGTTGGGCATCTCCCTCAGGTGTTAAACCATAGAGACATTCGGATGCTTCATGTAGTTGTCAAACTTGATTATCAATTATCGAAGCTTGCTCAGATTAACTCCATTGTATCTCTCCCTAAGGGCTACCCAGACTGCATGAGCCGAAAGATATGGCTCATACTCAAAAACTAGGTCATCTATCATTAAACTTATCAATATACCCTTAGCAATGGAGTCCTTATTTTTCCATGCCTTATAGGCATCCAGGTCTCATCTGTGATGTGCAATAAGACCCTCAATAGGTTCTTCTAAAACCTGATGTACAATCTCTAGAACTTCTTGTTCCTCAAGAACATACTGAATCTTGAGGTGTCAAATCTTATAGTTTTCCCCATTTAACTTTTCATCTTTGTTAAATTCAGTTATGATGTTTTTCGTTGCCATAATTAATCATAAATAAATAAATTATTTAGATATTTAGTGTATATTCTATGTATGTAATTTCTTAATGACTCAATGTAAATCTGAATTAATTTACAAAATCAAGTGGCAACTATGTTTCCATTCATCATTTGTTTCTATCAATCTGACCGACATTGATCAATTATATTACATACACCCTAGCTAATGAACTAATCATTAACATATCATGAAACAATATAAAATGAACTTATCATTAAATGAACTAATCATGATATAACATAAATGTGTTGGGAGTATTGGAAATACAATCAAAGCCCCACATTGGTAAGACATGGGAAAGATCATGTGCTTATAAGATAAAAAGATATCTCCATTAGGATGACACCTTTTGAGTATGACCCAAAAATAAAATCATAAGGGTTTAGACCCAAAGTGAACAATGTCATATCATTGTAGAGATATGTGAATATTATAGGCACCAACAATTGGTATCATTGTCATGGTCTATATCAAGCCATGCACCTCGAACGAAGGAAGTGAGACTCTCATATCCGGGTCAAGAGAACCAGACACCAGGCAGGAAGTCCAGTTGGGTCAAGAGGACCGGACAATTGATAGAAAATCCAGTTGGGTCAGAAGGATTGGACAATTGGCAAAAAGTTCAACTGGGTCGGGAGGACCAGATAGTTGGCAAGAATACCCGGTGGATTGAGGATCGAACATCAAGCAAAGGAAGTCCTTTGAGAATAAATAGGCTTGAGGGAGGTCCAATGTAGTTCTTTGTTTAAGGAGAAGATTGTTGGGAGTATTGGGAATACAATCAAAGTCTCACATTGATAAGACATGGAAAAGATCATATGCTTATAAGATGAAAAGATATCTCTATTAGAATAAGACCTTTTGGGTATAGTCCAAAAATAAAACCATAAGGATTTAGGTTCAAAGTGGATAATATCATATCATTGTGCAAATATGTGAATCTTATAGGCACCAACAAAATGAACTAATCATTTACATGTAGGAGTTTCGTTAACATATAACAAACTACATAAAGATTGTCAACACATAACAGTCTTTCTACTCATAACTTAAACAACTCTAATAGACTAGATAGGTAATTACTACTCCCACTAGGACAAACACTAGCATAGTAGTAATCATAACACTCCCTATCTTTCTAGGCGCAACTAGGGCACTCTTAGTTAGGACACTCTTAAGTTGAACATTTAGATAATCTTATTTAGAACATAAAGGTCTTCTTTAGGTTCTTCTTCTGGATCCTCTTCACTCTCAGCATGATCCTCCTAGCTCTGCATATGTGATGCACCCCTCGTAGCATCCCCATACATGATGTGAAACTACACTTAGATTTTTCGACAGTGAACGAACCAATGCCAAATCCTATAGTTATTCAGAATAGGGAACTCCTGCATCTCAAGTCTCCGGAATAGATGATTAAGCCTTTCTATGTGTCCACCAACTCTATAGCAGGGTCATATTCTATCCCCTTGATAGATTCCCTTAGCTTGTTGCGCAACATATCCCGACGAGTCATGGTGGTAATCATCTGTGTCATCTAAAAATTGAAATTAATTAAGTCAATACAAAACTGACTAACCAGTACAAAACTAGCTTCCTTCAATTTATACAGGCATAGAACCTACCAATTAATCAAGAAAAAATAAATCTTCTCAATTTTTAGGAGTCTTAATCGACTGATTCAATTACCAGTCGATTGACACCCTTGTTAGTCAACTAAAATATATTTCAGTCGACTGAGGCCTCTCAATAGTCTAGCAATCGACTGCAACCTCAGATCGACTAACACCTTGGAAACTCGACTTGGTAGTGTTCCGTGAGAACCCGAACTCTATACGATCTACTCCGAGCACCCCAGACACCCGACCACTACTCGTGATATTCTGTCTTCTAAATGTTCTATGTCACCAACTCTAGTTTACTGAGCCTATTCTAACTTGTTTATACTGAACCCAAGTTGATCTAGCAACTACGTACTCGGCATTCTTGTTATGAGGTTAGTTAATCATTGTTGACTATTCCAGTCAACCAATGTCGACTTTGTTATTCAAGCTCGAGCATAACACTAATGTTCTGAGCACCACTACATGGCATCTCGATCACCACGTGCTTCTTTCGAGTACTTTGAATACTTAGCATTGTGCTTATTTAGCCGAGTACCAAGCACAACTCTCCTCAGCTGAGTACCACACACATCGAGCACTTCTAAGCCAAGTATCGAGCACCTCAAGCACAACCCGAGTACTGTGCATTTCACATAGAGCCAAGCACCTACAGTGCCTCATTGCCCGAGCATTGCTCGATCTCGAGGATCGCACTTTCTTCTTTGTGCCAAGCATTGGGCCCTTTTTAATCGAGCACCCATGTGCCCAAGCACCAAGTGCTTCTGAGCACAAAGCTCAAGCACCTTGTGCTCCCAAGCATGAAGCCCGAGCACCTTGTATTCCGCACCCGAGCACCATGTGCTCGATGCTCGAGCACCCTGTGCTTTGTGTCGAGCACCAAGCATGCTTTTTCTCCTTACTTCCTCGAGCTCCAACTCGAGCAACGCAGCCTGAGCACCTACGTGCTCTGCGCCCGAGCACCATGTGCTCGAGTACTGTGTGCTTTTGCTCATGCATGACAGCATGAATTGCCCGAGCAGCCGAGTGTCAAGCACTCTCTTGTCACCTGAGCACCTATGTGCTCGAGCTTCGAGTGCTCCTTGGACACCCGGTATTGCTCAATCCTCTGTGCCGAGCACTCAAATTGCTTGGCCAAGGCAATATCTTTCTACCAAGTCTCACTCAGCAATTCCATCGAGCAAATTGGTTTCCCACTCGGGAACCACTCGACGGATAGTTTCCCACTCGAGAGCACAGCAACTATCGATTTCCCACTCAGGAATCACTTGACAGATGGTTTCCCACTCAGAAACCATCAGAGAAAATCCGAGTGCTTCGCGCTCCTATGTCTCGAGCACCTAAAGTGCTCGAGCAAGCCTTTTCTCACTCGACAAATTCACTATTCATCATCTTCTTCGTGATGAAGTTGTGAATGTAGTGAAGCTGACAAACATTGGCAAAATTCATGCAAACTACAACCGTGCTCCGATACCAATGTTGAAATTCAAAAACCGAATCAAATTCTTGCATGAATTAAAAATAATACTATAACCACTTACAGTGAGTTCGTCAATTTCTTTGAATCTCAAAGTTGTCGGCGATCAGTCCTTCGAGAAGAAGATCTTTCAATCTTGTGCATGCTGTCAGAAAAACGATTACAAACGAATGGTCTGCAATGTTCCACAAACCAAATCCTGGCTTGTGCCTTGGATATTCTTCTACCTTGACAGAGTTTCAATATTTTGGCAACGCTTCCGCTATGTTCATGTTCTTCCTATCCCACGGCACACTACTCCGTAACCCCTTTTATCTTGGGTGCATCTATAGTTGTACACAACATGAGTACACAGCATGTAGAAAGTGTGCATTCTAAGTGGATGATTAATTACTGTTCGTGTAGCAGTAAACACAAATGCCAATGCATACGATTGTACTCATCCGAGCTCTCCCATTTTGCAATGAAGAAATCACAACTGTACCAGTCAGAGAAAGATCTCCAATTTTGCAATGATCTTTTGCTTTCCATCTCTCTCCCATAGCCTTGAGCTTCTCCCTTCATATGACAACCATCGGTTGATGCGACGAGCAACCATCTCCATCATTGGAGCTTTTCGATTCCATGTGGCCATGGTCGCCCGTGATCGATGACCTCCTTGAATGAAGCTTTGTGAGATTCATTACTCACCAAAATGTAGATGTCCTCCCCATCCATATCTGTTTCTTCCACCTTCTTCAAATCAATCGATTTCTCTCCTCCTCCATCTAGTCTCTCGCCATGCTCATCCCTCTCTCTCTTAGGGCATCGATGCGGTTGATCTCTGTGAACAAATTGCTAGTGACTATCCACACCCCAACTTTCACTAAACACACTCCATTTATTAAATACACCCATCAATAATTTTTTTTATGATAAAATTTTCTAACTACACCCCATAATATTCCTATTTTTCTTAACTTTTCTTCCCTCCTCTTCGTCTCTCTCATTTTTTCAGCGCACAAATCCTCCCAATCCCTTTTCTTTTCACCGTCGCCTCCCCTTTTTTCTCCTCACCCACTTGACCCTCTTCTCGACACTGGATCTCCTCGCGCGATGCTGACACCACCTTCTGCAATATGCTACTGGTGACCTTCCTGGTCGAGTGTCATCGTTCCTCCATTGTGAGCACCATCGCCAGCAATGCTCAAAAATATACAGGTTAGTGTGCACCAATGAGTTTCTCGAACTCTCTCATTCATGCAGATATAAATATTTTTTGAATTTTTTTACAAGACCAGCACCAACACTACCATGTCAAGAATTCTGAATTTCAATTCCGACTTAAAATTAACATCGTATTAAAATCAACACGTGGTCTTGATCTTGCAAGATCAACACCACCATGCTGGTGTGGAACCCAGTTTGATCGCCACCTAAACCTTTCATATTTCTTCCTCTATCGGTCCATGTTAAGGATTCTGAATTTCAACTCCGACAGATCCATCAATGGGTTTCTGTCAAAACTCATTGATGCTCTAATCCACCTAATGCATATGCAACCCAATCCAAGTCCATTAGTTTTGCGAAATCACCCTGGGTCCAACCCTACCCTAAGATCTTAAATTCAAAGTTTGCATAGTCTTGCACTGCCTGATTTCAAAATTCAGCCTCTGTACCATTTAGCACACACACATAATTGCCGTGTAAGAGGCACATAACCCAGTTTAGTCACCACACATAATAGCCTTAACCTTCTAGTTTCTTTGTATTTAATTATATTAGTTGGTTGATTGATTGAGAAATTGATGCCAATAATTGTCTTTATTGTTACAGGTTCTAACAATCTAGTTGTGCATGAGTAAAGAGTCACAAAGACTAGAGGCTTTCTTTCTACACACTTAGTTCATATTGTCTACTTGACATTTTGATGCATAGTTTAGATGATACTGTCAAACTTCAAAAGTTGTGTTTAATCTCAACTACTTATTTATGCAACAAAGAAGAAAAAGAAAGTTGACACTATGGAGCATTTAACATGTTTATTGTCTTTCTTTCTATATTGTTGGACTTATTGAAACATGTGGATGTAACGAAGAACAAAAAAGAAATGTTCTGCACACAATGATGTATGTAATTAGCATATTAAATCCGGGGTATCTTTAGTCTGTTATTATCTTTTGCAATCAATCGATTGATAACTCATCAATCTACTGCCTCTAGTAATCAATCGCCTAATAACACAGCAGTCAAATTGGACAGTCGATTCAAAAAGCTTTTGTTGACCTAAATTCAAAACCAGTCGACTACTTTGTTGAGGATCTTGATTGTGCTAGAGAGGAGTGAATAGCAATTCTCGATTTCGTGCTTTAGATTGTGTTCACTGATGCTTGTCTCTATAAAACATTAGCAGTAGAAACACAACACAAACAATAAAAACATACGACACAAGCACTACACAAAAGTTTTATGTGGTTCCGAATCCACGACCGACCTCTTACAATGTCTCACAACAATAAGAAAAGAGAGTACAACCAAATACAAGAATGAAGCGAAAACAAAAGTAAAGAACACTTTACAAAACTTGATTGTTTGCTTGATTATTGGTTGCTTTGAGTTGCTTAAGAAAGTTTGGAATGCAGCAGCAATTCCCCTTCCAAATCTCTAAGAAAATCGCTATGAAAATCCTCCCTTTGTTGATCATTTTATAATCTACATCGGTTTGATTTCGCACCCATGTGTCGACTACCAAAAGATACTAGTCGACTGCTCGCCTATCCATTGTCTCGCAACGAATCAATCCACTTTGGATTTTCCCAATGGATACTCTAGCAGTTGACTTCCCTTGCCAATAGTCAATTGACGCACCACCAGTCGACTAACAAATAATCTGTGGGCTGCTACTGTAACACCCCCCCCCCCCTCTCTTTACTCTAATAAAGGAGGTGTTACCATCATACTTTATCTTTTTCTTTACATCAAGAAGTCAAACATGACTCAATTATTCTATAAACTCACTTACACTATTTATAAACTAACTAATTCCAGATTTAAAACAAAAGAGTATCAACCACTCGTAACAAGATCTAAACATGGTTTCTAAACAAGTATCATAATTCAAACTCTTAACTTGAAACAACGGAAGCTAAAGAAATAAATCAACTACATTGACATGTTGACACTGGGATATTACACAAGTTCTTAACATATCTAGGCATGCACATAAGTTCTAACATAAAACATTCTTAAGTAACTCAACCTCATGCATGGCGATAGTAATGATATGCATCTTCGACATAAAATAAACATAAAAAATAGCACATGACATCAACACTAGCACCTAACATGAACAATAACACATAACATGAACACTAAACATAAACAATAACACATGACATCAACACTAGCACCTAACATGAACAATAGCACATAACATGAACACTAACACACTAGCAAGTTCAAAGGTCTTTAACATAGCATAATACTAGCAAGTTCGACATTCTTAAACACAACATAACCATTAGTAAATTCAGAGTTCTTAACATAACATAAATTCTAGTAAGTTCAGAATCGTAATCCACTGTTCCGCCGCCACACACACCAAGCACTTCATTCGCTGCCCCCTCTTACTCAAACCTTGCTTTACCCTTATCTGCAGTATAAGGAATGCAAACTATAAGCAATGAAGCTTAGTAAGTGCCTCCTATTCTCACAAAACATCGCATTAAGAAAACATGTTATTAGAATATTTGCATGCAACCACATGCTCATACTTGCCATTAAGAAAATTCTGCATTAAACATTTAAAAATACTTGTACATAACACAATAGTTCAACTTGAAATGCATGAACTTGAAATACACAACTTGCAATACATGATTTTGAAATATGCTTCGCTTGTAGAAACATGCACATGAGATATACTTAAGCTTGTAAACATTGTGCTTTAGTTAACTTTAGAAACCATATGTATGTATGTATATATATATATATATATATATATATATATATATATATACACACTTTAAAATCAGTAAACATCCTTGTTTGGGTAGCCCGACATAGTACCAATTTACGTGCAACCCTAATAAAATTCGGGGTAGCCAACCAACGAACTTATTAGGGCAACTTACTAAGGGCGGTCTAGGGCCCATGGCCAATCTAATGGTCCGGTACATGTCATTTAAAGTAAAATACGTTCTTTATATATGACATACTGACTTTGTCATTTAACAAACACTTAACATGCTCATACTCTCAAAAACCTATATAGGAAGCATTTCAAGACATCTAATCATGCTCTTCGTCCCCAAAACTCGTAGGGGGGCATCTTTGTGATCTTATGTCTTGCTTCAAAAAGAACTATACTTTATAAATCTGAACACACACATATAATCTGAACAAAACATGGTAATAGAAGCTAGATATACAAATCGAAAAGCTACTTATACTGCAAGTGAGAAATACTCACATCCTCTCGCTATCTTTACTAATATACTGCTAGGGTTTTTTTTTTTTGTGAGATGAAGATCTTCCCCCTTTCCTTAGCCTTAGGAGTGATCCTCTAGAATATACTAAGCCTTTGTAAGAAAATTCCCTTGAAACCTCTCTTGAGAACCCCAACCAAGAGCCCTATGGGTTCGGATGAGAAGGACAATCAAGGAGATGGAGTTTCGGTGGAGAAGGAGGAAGAAGGATGGAGTTTGATCCTCTAGCAACACCAAGCCTTGTGAGAAAATTCCCTTGAAAACCTTCTTGAGAATCCCCAACCCAAGAAACCCTATAGCTTCAGATGGAGAGGGAGGAAGAGGGAGGTTTCGGCCAAGAGTGAGGAAGAAGGAAGAATGAAGGAGGAAGATGAAGTGGTTTGTTTTCTTTCTCTCTTTAATTTCCTCTTTAATACCTAGGGAGATGTAACAACTCTTCATTCTCTCATGGGGAGATGAAACAACCCTTCATCTTCTCATTTATATGCTTTATAGATTCCTTGTCTATCCTAGACAAGAATTATCCTATGGCATAGTGGTATCAAGGCTATCTCCCAATTTAAAAGTTCATGGTTCGAATCTTCACTGTAGCGAACCACTATATTTATTTTTATCTTTTCTTTTTTTATATATATTTCTGAACCTTTTACGGGCATTACAATCTATATAACCACTTTGAACATCTTAGAATTTTACGGGTGTTACAATCCTCCATACCTTATAAAAGTTTCATCCTCGAAACTTAGAACAACTCCGGATACTTTTGTTTCATGTCATCCTCACGTTCCCAAGTTGCTTCTTCAAACATTTGATTTTGCCATATGACTTTCACTAAGGGTACCTCTTTGTTTCTCAATTTCTTGATTTCTCGATCTATTATCTGAATAGGTCAACTTTCATAACTCAAATCTTCTTGAACTTGTACCATCTGTGGCTCAATCACATGGTCTGCATCAGGAACGTACTTTTTTAGCATTAAGATATGAAATACATTGTGAATAGCTGACATTTCTTGACGTAGCTCTAACTCATAAGATACTTTGCCAACTCTTTTCGTGATCAGGTATGGTCCTACATAGCATGGACTCAGTTTGCATTTCTTCCCAAATCTCATCACTCCCTTATAGGAGCTACTTTGAGGAATACAGAATCCCCAACTTTGAATTCAAGCAGTCTACGTCGTACATTGGCATAACTTTTCTGCCGACTCTAGGCAGTCTCTATTCTTTAGTGGATGCTCTTTATAGCTTTGGTGGTGTCATCTATAAAGTCTATCTTGAGCCACATTTCTTTCTTCTCACCACCTTCATACCAACTGAAGGGTTTAGCTTATCGAGTCCGTGAGGGGAAACTTCGCTTCCCACTTCACCTTGGTCGTTTGTTCATGGCGATCCCCTCGATGTCCCCGGATTAAAAAAAAAATAATCCTAGACAAAAAGGATTACCCAAACAACCAAGTCATCGTCGTGCTATTCATTTAGAGAGGTCACTTGAACAAACTCATTGTTCAAGCGACCATCCTCTATTCTACGAGTAGCCGCGGAATAGATGATGTCCGTGTTGAGATATATACTGAAAGCCTAGCTCTTTTGTATGAACATCTTTATTTTGAAATAATAATCACATGATCATTGTTTGCATATTTTTATGGTTATACAAAATTGTCTAATATTTTACATTGAAGATGACATGGTGCTTGGTGTGGCACAGAAAATCATGTTATCAGTCCCTTGTAGAATATAAGTAGAGGCTCACAACCAAGATGGTTTTGGACAAACCATTGGCATGGTTGTAGTGTAGCTTGGTATTGGTTTGTCTTGACCATAGAGTTACACTAGTACACTTAGGTGTATTGAGCAGGACCGACATAGAGGTGATTCAATTTATTGCTGACTACATAATTGAATCGGACCTCGGATATTATGCTGTACATGCTCTTAATCCCGATATAATAATGGGCACATGTACTTAGTATTTATTTCTTTTATTTACCAAAGGGTGAGATTTAGATGGATTAAATCAATATGCCCGGTAAGTTGGGAAATGATATTATTTACATGGTGCGTCGTTGATTATAGGAGGAAACCGTGTCCTATATATTAGGTTGATGATGTCCCCTTGAGGAGCTCATAAGGTTCATCATGTAAACCCTGCAGGTTGACTTAGTCAACATGATGATAAGGTTGAGTGGTACTACTCGAGGAGTTAGATGTTAATTAATTGATGGTCAGTAAATCAATTAATTGACGGACATTCGATATCTTAAACACGGGGAGATGGATGTACAAATAATATATGGATCCCATATTATCATATGGGGGTTGGTGAGGTAATTCAATGATGATCCTCTAGTGGAATGGAACATCATTGATGGATCAAGTTTATGTGGTTCCGATCCATCGAGTGGCCAAGATCCAACTCCTCCTCATGGTCCCTATTGTAGCCTATTAACACCTCATGAAGCCTAGATCCAATGATGGAAAACAAAACTCTAGATCCGACGGTGGAGATTAAATCCCTAGATCCGATGGTGGAGATTAAATCCCTAGATCCGACGGTTGGGATGAAACCCTAGATTCGACGATTCAGATGAAACCCTAGATCCGACGGTTGGGATGAAACCCTAGATCCGACGGTTGAGATTAAATCCCTAGAACCAATGGAGGAGATTAAACCAAGGTCTAAACCTAACTCTATATATATGGGCTTAGGCTTGGGCGGCAAAAAGGATGAGAAAAAGAAAAACCTAATTGAGATAAGGTGGCTTGGGCGACAAGAAAGAGGAGGAGGCTAGGGTTAGGGTTTGGTTCATGGTGTTGGGCGGCAACAAGGAGAAGGGAGCTTCTTCTTCTTGTTCCCAATGGTGGCCGGCACCCTTCTTCCTCCTTCCTCTTTGGTTTGGCTGATGCCCAAGCTTCTCCCCTTGATCTATGGCTTGTGGTGGATGAGATGAGGGTTGCTTCCCATGGGTGGCAAGAAATAGGAGGAGGCTAGGGTTAGGGTTTGGTTGTTGGTGTTGGGCGGCAACAAGGAGAGGGAGATTCTTCTTCATTTTCCTTTGATGGCCGACCCCTCTACCTTCTTCCCTCTACCTTGGCCAAAGCTCAATCTATTCTACTTCCCTTCATCCTTAGCCGGAAATTAAGGGGAGCCTAGTTTAGGGTTTGGGCGGCAACAAGGAGAAGGGGTGTTTTCTTTCTTCTTCTCCAAGTGTTGGTCGGCGCCCATGCCCTTGTTGTTTCTCTTTTGGTTGGTTTCCATACTCCATTTTATCTTCCTTGGCCAGCGGCAACATCGAGTTTATTGACTTGGTGGCCGGTTCTAGAAAGGAAGATGAGTTTTGTTTTAGGATCTTCCTTTGTTCCTAGTGAACAAGGAAAGGAAGATTGGTGATCTAGAAGGCTTCAACTTTTGGTAGATCGTCGCCCACACGACGTCAAAAAGGAGGGAGGACATACAATAGAAGATCAAGAGGTATAACAAGAAGTATAATCTTGTTTATTTTGATTAATGTTCTTTTGTATTATGTTTATAATTGCTTTTCAATTATATGCATGTTTTGTGTGGATGGTTACTTGCTTGTATTTGTTATGAGCATGTTTTCTTTATGTATGTGTTGATTATACATGTCTACATTCAAATGTATTTGTATAATCATGGACCCCGAAGATAAACACAAGAACCGGCGATCCGTCCGTCGTCTCATCCGCGGCTAACCGACTAGAAGAGTTTTGTTGCTTGAACAACTAGTTTGTTCAAGAGATCGCTCAAGTCGTTAGCACGACGACGAATTGGTTGAGCTTAGGAAACTCATCCCATCCGGATTAGTTTTCATTTGTTGAAAATTTTAATCCGGGGACATGGGAGCCGATGAGCCTCTGAGCCGATTGCCTTCAGTCCGGATCCAAGTATTATTTATCCATTTACAGATTTATAACATGCTTATAATTAAAAACCATAAACAAGCAAAAAAACAAAAGAGAAAAGAGAATAGATATACCTCTTGATCTTCTAATGTATGACCTTCCTCCTTTTGGACGTCGTGTGGGCGACGATCTACCAAAAGTCGAAGCTCCTAGATCACAAATCTTCCTTTCTTGCTCTTCCAAAGCAAGAGGAAGAATAAAAACAAGGTTTTTCTCCTCCCTAAAACCAACCAACAAGGAGCACACAAACTCCTTGCCGCCAGCCAACTAGAAGGAGGAGAAGATGATGGAAAACAACCAAGACACCAAGGGAAGCCCTATATCTTGTTTCCACCACCTAAGGAGAAGAAAGGAGGGGCTTTGGCCGCCGGCCAAGGGCTGGAAAAAGGCTGGAAGGGCTGCTGGATGCCGACCAATGAAGGAGGAAGATGAAAGCAATCACCTTCCTTAATTGGTGCCGCCCTAGCTTCCAAACCCTAACCCTAATCTATCTCAACTAGGATTCCTCTCCCTTGTTGCCCAAAAACCCTAGCTCTCTTGATTGTTCTTCACGCCAACTCCCTTGCCCTCCTTTTATAGAGTTAGGGATAAGTCATGAATTAATCTCCTCCATTGGTTCTAGGGATTTAATCTCAACCTCGGATCTAGAGATTTAATCTCAACCGTCGGATCTTAGAGATTTAATCTCTACCTTTGGATCTAGAGTTTTGTTTCTATCCATTGGATCTAAGCTTCATGAGGTGTTAATAGGCTACATTAGGGACCATGAGGAGGAGTTGGATCTTAGCCACCCATGGATCGAGCCCACATAAAGTCCGATCCACTAATGATAATTCACTAAAGGATCGTCATCGATCTACCTCACCAACCCCCATATGATAATATGGGCTCCATATATTATTTGTACATTTTCTCCCCATGTTTAAGATCTCGAATGTTTGTCAATTAATTAATTTACTGACCATTAATTAATCAACATCTAACTCCTTGAGTAGTACCACTCAACCTTTTCATCATGCCGGACCAAGTCCACCTGCAGGGTTTACATGATGAACCTTATGAGCTCCTCAAGGGGACATCATCATCCTAATATATAGGACATGGTTTTCTCCTATAATAAACGGCACACCATATAAATAATATCATCTCCCAACTTACTGAGCCTATCGATTTAATCTATAAATCTCGCCCATTGGTAAATCAAAGAGATGGCTACTAAGTATATGTGCCTGTTATTATATCGGGATTAAGAGCATGTATAAAATAATATCTAAGGTCTGATTCAATTATGTAGTCAGCAATAAATCGAATCACCTCTAAGTCGGTCCTGCTCAATACACACAAAGTGCACTAGTGTGACTCTATGGTCAAGACAAACCAATATCAAATCACACTACAACCATTCTGATGGTTTGTCCAAAGTCATCTCGGTTGAGAGCCTTTACTTATACTTTTCAAGGGGCCAATAACATGATCTCCCATGTGACACCACACACCATGTTATCTACAATGTAAAGTATTAGACAATATTGCATAACCATAAAAATATGCAAACAATGATCATGTGATTCTTATTTCAAAATAAAGATGTTAATACAAAAGATAGACTTTTCAGTATACATCCCTACAATCTCCCACTTATACTAAAAGACTATGTTGTCCTTATACTATCATACATCTGATTCCCCTTCCCTCTACATGCCTATCAAAGCTCTCGCTAGAAGGGCCTTAGTGAAAGGGTCTACCAGGTCATCCTCTGATGCAATCTAGGCGACAGCAACTTCTATCTCCTTTACGATTTCTCGTATCAGGTGGTACTTGCGCTCTATGTGTTTACTTGCCTTATGAGCTCGTGTTTCCTTCGAGTTTGCAACTGCACCACTATTATCACAATAAATTGTGATAGTTCTGGGTAAACCAGGAATCACATCCAAGTCCATCAGGAAGTTCCTGAGCCACACAGCTTCTTTGGCCGCCTCAGAGGCTTCCACATACTCAGCTTCCATGGTGGAGTCCGCCATGCATTTCTGCTTGATACTCCTCCATACAATGGCTCCACCTTCCAAAGTAAACACAAAACCTGAGGTAGACTTACTGTTATCCCTATCAGATTGGAAGTCAAAATTCGTGTAACCCACAGAGAGTAATTGGTCTTGCTAAAGAAATCCTAGTCCTTCTCAGGTACTTCAATATATGCTTTACCGCAGTCCAATGTCCCTGTCCTGGATTACTCTGATATCTGCTAACCATGCCCACGGCAAAGCAAATATCTGGTCTCGTGCATAGCATCGCATACATGAGGCTTCCTACTGCCGAAGCATAAGGAACCGCCTTCATCTCCTCTATCTCCTTAGATGATCTAGGACACATCTCCTTAGATAAAGGAACTCCATGCCTGAAAGGTATAAAACCCTTCTTGGAGTTCTGTATGCTAAAACGATCCAAAATCGTGTCTATGTATGAAGCTTGGGATAAGCACAACATCCTTTTCCTGTGATCCCTTATAACCTTGATCCCAAGGATGTGTCCCACCTCTCCCAAGTCCTTCATATCAAACTGTTTGGACAACCATACCCTTACGCCCGATAACACTTTGATATTGTTGTCAATCACCAAAATATTATCTATGTATAGTACAAAAAATACTACTACATTTCTGTCACATCTCTTGTATACACAAGACTCATCCAGACTTTGAATAAATCCATAAGACTGGATTACCTCATCAAAGCGGATGTTCCAAGACCTCGAAGCTTGCTTCAATCCATAAATCGACCGATTAAGCTTACACACAAGATGCTCCTTTCCTTTAGCAATGAATCCCTCTGGTTGCTTTATATAGATGTTTTCCTCAAGACTTTCATTCAGGAAAGTTGTCTTGACATCCATCTGCCACACCTCATAATCCATATGAGCTGCTATGCATAAGAGAATCCAGATAGACTTAAGCATGACTACCGGCGAAAAGGTCTCCTCATAATCGATACCCTCTTTCTGAGTATACCCCTTCTCAATAAGCCTTGCTTTGAAGGTCTCAACCTTCCCATCTATTCCTCTCTTTCTCTTGTAGATCCACTAACATCCAATAGTTTTTACACCATCGGGTGTCTCTACTAGCTCCCAGACCTGATTTGAATCCATAGATTCAATCTCAGTATTCATTTTACTTTGTCAAGATGCTGCATCTTTATCTTGGATTGCCTCGTCATATGTCCAGGGATCATGTTCATGTTCGCCAGGGATCAAATCAGAAGATTCTCCCAAGAACATGAATCTATCAGGCTGTCTCACAACCCTCCCACTACAACGAGGTATCTCCTGTGTATCCTCTGCGACACGTGGTGCAGTGACATGTGGTATATCCTCTTGTACCGGTGGTACTAAAGAAGTGACTTCCCCTTTTAACTCCTCCAGAACAATTTTACTCTTGGGCTTGTGGCTCATCATATAGTCTTCCTCTAGAAATCTGGTGTTCGTGCTAACGATCACCCTCTGATCTCTAGGACTATAAAATAAACCACCCTTCGTTCCTCTAGGATAGCCAACGAACATGCGTACTTCTGTACGAGGTTCCAACTTACCAACATCTGTCTTCAGCACATGTGCTGGACTCCCCATATCCAAATATGTCTTAGACTAGGCTTTCTCCCAGTCTACAATTCTGTGGGAGTAGTAGGCACTGATGGAACCAAGTTCAGAATGTATACCATCGTATCTTGAGCATATCCCTAGAACGAATTCAGTAACTCAGAATAACTCATCATCTATCTAACCATCTCCATAAGAGTCCTATTCCTTCGCTCTGCTACACTGTTCTGCTGGGGTGTGCCAGGTGTAGACAATTGGTATTGAATCCCAGCCTCTGATAAGTAATTCCTAAACTATCCCAAGAGGTACTCACTACCACGATCAGATCTTAGTGTCATCCATATCTTGAATAATCATCTATGAAAAAGATGAAATATTCAAGACTACCTCTTGCCTGGATAGACATAGGACCATACGAATCAGTATGAACCAATTCTAACACATCTTTGGCTCTATACCCCTTGGCCTTAAAAGGCCTCTTGGTCATCTTACCCTCAAAGCAAGATTCACAGGTTGGGAGATCCTCCACCACTAATGAACCCAAAGGTCCATCAGCTATCAACCTTTGAATTCTTCTTAGGTTGATGTGACCAAGCCTAAGATGCCAAAGATATGTTTGGTTCATCTTCGAAGGTTCTTTTCTCTTATTGGAATTAGAAGATGAGTTATAAACTTCAATTTGCATCGTGGGAGGTTTTGGTTCAAGTGTATACAAATTTCCTATCAATGTACCTGAACAGATATTCTCCCTATTCCTTTTTATAACAGCTCTGTCATTAAAAGAAATAGAATATTCATCCATAAACAATTTAGAAACTAAAACTAAGTTCTTTCTAAATAAAGGTACATAAAGGGAATTTTCCAGAACCTAAGTTTTATTTTTCTCAAGAGATAAATAAAACTTCTCCCACTGCAATAGCCGCCACCTTCATGGCATTGCCCAAGTAAATGGTAATCTCCCCTTTAGCTAGTCGTCGGATTTCCTGGAACCCCTGCAAAGTATTGCAGACATGATTAGAGGCTCCCGTATCTACACACCAGGTGCCGATAGATAACACCGCTAATCATGTTTCAACGACTAGTCCAAAGGATATATCTTTGTTCTACTTTCGATTGGGACAGTCCTTCTTCCAATGTCCATCCTGCTTGTAAGTGAAGTACTTGCCTTTCAGCTTCTTCACTCCTCCCTGAGATCCTCCCACCACCTTGTTTCTCCTTCTTCTTGCCTTTCGGCTTAGAAGTAGAAACCTTTTTGAGCAACCATGGCTTGAGGACACTCTTCGAAGAGTGCATACTTGTACTCCTTAGCAGATAAGACAATATCTAGATTCTTTTCCAATCATCATAATTATGTACAGTAAGTTTATTTTCCTTTAGTATCAAAGCAAGTGAACTGAAAGTCAATTTTGAAAATCCTAAGAATCACATAGATCATTACTGTAGATTTCAAAAAAAATTATTGATTCCTCAAACAATAAAATTTTAAAATCAACCAACACCTCAAAACACCGAGAATATCGTATGCCACGATAGTGTGGATGTATACGAATTCTACATTTGTAAGAGGAGGTTTTACCCATTAATTTTACTATCTTGTCAACCTAACTTTATGACAAGTAAAATTAATAGTTGGTTTCTCTTCGGCCCTACAAATAAAAGCAGTGACTCCGATGGGGAGGATACTTATATTTGTATCTAAGTGTTCACTATTACTTGGTACCAAGGTAATTATCTCAGGTTATGTGCCTTACGATGGGCAAGTACACACGCTCCTTAATAATTTCCTATAACCATATTTGACCTTGTGATCCGCAAACAAACCCATCCGATGGGGAGGAAGGCACTCAGAGCCGACGCGCAAGTTTGCTTGCATCACATGTCAAATCATAATGGAGGTCGTGGGAATTTATAAAAATTTCCCTCTCCCACTTAGTAATTTAAAATTGAGGAATTTTCCTAGCATATGACATGCATATCAAACAAAAAGCAATAAATATGAAAAATAAATTATTTTCCAACTATTATGGCTTTTGTCTTCAATATGTCTCCTGTCGCAACGCCTTCTCGTCAGCTCCTCCTACGCCATGTACAAGTCATCCGGAGATCCGAGTCAAGACTAAAACCTATTTTAATTTACATCCATCGATCCTATACTCCACGAGGGAGTGTACATGAAATCTAAATCGAAAGTAAAATAAAATAAAGAGTGGCTAAACAATGCCGTATTTAATTTACAAAAACTAAATACTAGTCTCGTCAACCCCGAGGATTCAACAAAATAAATATTTACACACATACAATCACATACACACATATGGCCATAATAGTCGGATCTTATGCCTGCAACCAAAGAGTTAAACTACACATATCCTACTATTATCCGGCACATATAATATATGAAAAGTGCATAAAAATTAATCGAATCCTAAACACACAAAATCGGAAACCTTGGCTCTGATACCAATTGAAGGGTTTAGCTTATCGAGTCCGTGAGGGGAAACTTTGCTTCCCACTTCACCTTGGTCGTTTGTTCATTGCGATCCCCTCGATGTCCCCGGATTAAAAAAAAATTAATCCTAGACAAAAAGGATTGCCCAAACAACCAAGTCATCGTCGTGCTATTCGTTTAGAGAGGTCACTTGAACAAACTCGTTGTTCAAGTGACCATCCTCTATTCTACGAGTAGCCGCAGAATAGACGATGTCCGAATCGCCGGTTTTCGTGTTTATTCTCGGGATCCAAGTATTATTTAGCCATTTATAGATTTATAACTGCTTATAATTGAAAACCAAAAACAAGCAAGAAACAAAAGAGAAAAGAGAATAGATATATCTCTTGATCTTCTAATGTATGACCTTCCTCCTTTTGGACGTCGTGTGGGCGATGATCTACCAAAAGTCGAAGCTCTAGATCGCAAATATTCCTTCCTTGCTCTTCCAAAGCAAGAGGAAGAATAGAAACAAGGTTTTTCTCCTCCCTAAAACCAACCAACAAGGAGCACACAAACTCCTTGTCGCCAGCCAACTAGAAGGAGGAGAAGATGATGGAAAACAACCAAGACACCAAGGGAAGCCCTATATCTTGTTTCCACCACCTAAGGAGAAGAGAGGAGGGGCTTTGGCCGCCGGCCAAGGGCTGGAAAAAGGCTGGAAGGGCTGCTGGATGCCAGCCAATGAAGGAGGAAGATGAAAGCAATCACCTTCCTTAATTGGTGCCGCCCTAGCTTCCAAACCCTAACCCTAATCTATCTCAACTAGGATTCCTCTCCCTTGCCGCCCAAAAACCCTAGCTCTCTTGATTGTTCTTCACGCCAACTCCCTTGCCCTCCTTTTATAGAGTTAGGGATAAGTCATGAATTAATCTCCTCCATTGGTTCTAGGGATTTAATCTCAACCGTCGGATCTAGAGATTTAATCTCAACCATCGGATCTTAGAGATTTAATCTCTACCTTTGGGTCTAGAGTTTTGTTTATATCCATTGGATCTAAGTTTCATGAGGTGTTAATAGGATACATTAGGGACCATGAGGAGGAGTTGGATCTTGGCCACCCATGGATCAAACCCACATAAAGTCCGATCCACTAATGATAATCCAATCCACTAAAGGATCATCATCGATCTACCTCACCAACCCCCATATGATAATATGGGCTCCATATATTATTTGTACATTTTCTCCCCGTGTTTAAGATCTCGAATGTCCATCGATTAATTAATTTACTGACCATTAATTAATCAACATCTAACTCCTTGAGTAGTATCACTCAACCTTTTCATCATGCCGAACCAAGTCCACCTGCAGGGTTTACATGATGAATCTTATGAGCTCCTCAAGGGGACATCATTATCCTAATATATAGGACACGGTTTCCTCCTATAATCAACGGCACACCATATAAATAATATCATCTCCCAACTTACCGAGCCTATCGATTTAATCTATAAATCTCGCCCATTGGTAAATCAAAGAGATGACTACTAAGTATATGTACCCGTTATTATATCGGGATTAAGAGCATCTATAAAATAATATCTGATGTCCGATTCGATTATGTAGTCAGCAATAAATCGAATCACCTCTAAGTCGGTCCTGCTCAATACACACAAAGTGCACTAGTGTGATTCTATGGTCAAGACAAACCAATACCAAATCACACTACAATCATTCCGATGGTTTGTCCAAAGTCATCTCGGTTGTGAGCTTTTACTTATACTTTTCAAGGGGTCGATAACATGATCTCCCGTGTGACACCACACACTATGTTATCTACAATGTAAAGTATTAGACAATATTGCATAACCATAAAAATATGCAAACAATGATCATGTGATTCTTATTTCAAAATAAAGATGTTCATACAAAAGATAGACTTTTCAGTATACATCCCTACACCAACAACTAGGAGACCTACACTTTCTTCCATATAAAGTTTCATAGGGTGTCATTCCAATTGTAGCTTGGTAGCTATTATTGTAAGCAAATTCTGCTAAACATAGGTATTTGCATCAGCTTCCTTTAAAATCTAAAACACAAGCTCGTAGCATATCCTCTAGAATTTGATTTACTCGTTCGGTTTGCCTATCTGTTTGAGGATGAAATGTTGTGCTAAATCAGATCTTAGTGTCAAGGGCCTTTTGAACACACTCCCAAAAGTATGAAGTAAATCGACTATCCCTATCAGAAATGATAGTCTTAGGAACTCCATGCAATCTGATCACCTCCTTAACATACAACTAAGCTAGTTGTTCCATTGAGTATGATATTTTGATTGTCAGAAAATGAGCATATTTTGTCAATCTATCAATAATCACCCAAATAGCATCATAACCATTAGAGCTGTTAGACGTGATGACCCATGGTGGGGCAGATCAACCCGTTATAAATTCAATATTTTACGGGGATGGGTGAGCCGGCCCACCTTTTCGGCGGGTTAAAAATTTTCCAACCCAACCCAATTTAAAGCGGGTTGCAGGCTAGGCAGGCCAACCCGCAGGCCACAAACAAATAAAAAAATTGAGCAAGAAATCTGTAAATTAACTATCTACGACTCTAGAATATTTCCAAGATAAAAAATAGAACAAGAAATCTGATACAAGACTAAATATATAACCTAGAGAATGTAATCAAATACTCAAATTATTAAAAAAGATATTGATGGTATTTAACATTTTGCAAAGGAGTGTTATATTAAATACGTGAATCAAGAGACGTATTGACTGTATCAGTAAATTCAAAACATGGCATGAAGCTATTGTACAAGTTAAATTTCTCCAAAAATGAAGAAGCATCACGTTGTGCATTAGAAAAACCTACTGGAAGTCATAAAGCACTCATTTCCACCAGAAGATGAAACAGAAGCAATTATCTGTAAGAAAGTGACAAAGCCCAAATAATTAACCAGAAACCTTTAAGCTATTAAGGTCAACAATACTACATATAGACTGGAAACGGGCAAGGAAGTTGGAAACCTACATGTTGAGAAGCAAAATTAACCAAACAAATCACTAGCTAACAAAAGAATAATTAAAGTTAAAACCAAACAAATCACTAGCTAACAAAAGAATAATTAAAGTTAAAACCACTTTGGTCGTGATTTTACCTTCTTAAATTCATGTCCAAGTTCAATTGAGGAGTTGGCGGGATTTTTTTGAGCTTTATTACAAACAATAAAACCATCAACTAATGTGAAGTTAGCTGATACAGAAAGTAAAAAAAATGAAATCATGTTGTTCCGTATAGAAAAGATGACAGATAGATACCTGCACTAGAAGCAGATCAGATGTTGCCTTTATTGGCAAAAATTGGGACGTGGTACATTAATCCCAATTGCATTGTCAAAAAACTGTTAAAGCATAGTTTGGCACGGTTTAAATATTTATTATTTGAACTACAAGAGACAAAGTATCTAATCAGCCAAAGGATTACTCGAATTGTTGCTCCAACTGCAGTTTCCAGTTGAAGAACTTTCTCACCATCAACTTCCTATATAAAATAACTAAATTAGTTCACTTTACCAGAAGTAGACAAAAATATTTAGCTGCAAAACCTTTGGATTTGGAATAATCTCCATTTTCAGTGCATCTGCTTCAACAAGCCACTTAATGGCCTTCAAGTTCACCTAACTGTAATTACAAACTTTTAGTGCAGCTTAATCCACTTTCATATTATAAAATTTGATCAACTAGTACTTACAGATTGTTGGTGTTAAAGATCTTGAACTTTCCAATTGATTTAAATTCGTTCACCTAAAAGACAAAAGAAGATATGGGTCATGTCCCAATTATGGTATTCTTGTGGATAATTCAATCTCATGGCCAATGAGTTAATATTTAGCTTCGCAATGAGATGAACAATCACCAGATGGTGAAGCAACTTACATGAGCATTAGGAAGACAGGAACTTGGGCAATCTCAAGAAGCTACACCAGAAGATATGATGGGGTAAAAAATAGGAATAGATGAAAAAAAAATAAAAGCAACTACTAAATTAACGAAACTTCAACACCCTGTTTACATGGGATAACTAATATTAGATCTTCTAAAAGAGCAAAATCCAATGAGCTGGTATTGAAAGAAAAAAACTTCCACATTGAAGGGATAAAATGTGAGGTTACATATGGTAAAGATTCAACTCACATAACATAAAATCCAAGAGAATTGATGATGGCATCTATCCAGGTTCAGCTAGTACCGAAAATGTTTATTTTTTATAGCTCAAAGTGCCATAATGACATTCACGCCATGATCCTAGTTAGGGGCAGTCACACATACAAATTTAAATGTATGATTGTACAAGGCAAGTGAAATTGAAGAGGATTCAAGCCAACAATCATGCACGGATAACTACTGTCATGGGTTCTTCATCCTACAATTCCATAATGAGGAAAAGAATAAAATGTCTAGCGTTTCTGTAAATGCATAAACCAATTAATTTATAGCTATATCAAACCCTTCTAAGGAAACTACTTGGCTAGATTTATTGGAAAATAACTTATAATTTAAGAATGATAACACCTATTTGCTTCTCCGTCATCTTTAGACATGGTTTTCATTAAGCAAGATACAAATCCTTTTTATTTTTGTATAATAATCTCGTTTGTTCTCTATCATAAAGCCCCTATACTACAAGGCAAACATTAGAAGACTATGGTATAGTCTACAATAAAAAACCTATAAACTAACCCCTCGTAATTTATAGATTAAAATGCTTGGTAGTTGGGAATAATAAATATACAATATTCATGTAGCAAAGATAAGAATGCTAAGATGGAAGTGCAAGGCTACTAGAAAAATAAAAGGAAAAAAAATACAGTTTAACGTAAGAAAAAGTGATTTAATTGTTACGAATATTCCAAATGATATGAGCCTGCATAAAGTTTAATTGATGGATAAGATCAGCACAACTAATTCAAAACAGTGATGATTTTATGATCTATTTTGAATATAAACTTTAATTTCAAGTTGTCTCCAGCACATAGTTGGAAATTACTGTGGAAATGGTAGGTGCTTGCAAGTATAACTCATTCCACAGAGTCTAGCTAAAACCAACAATAGCACAGATAACTTATTCCATTGTTCTTATAAAATCACGGTCATTGTAGTTGATAAACATATGTATCACTGATTTTAAAATTTGGAATCATTAAACATGCCTAAGATGTAAATCAAAGTAGTGTAGCATCAAAAACACTAAAACCAAACTTTTTACCTGAACCCTTCCTTCATATGAGATTAATGTACCACTTTAACATCAGCCAATGTTTTAGGTGTCACCTGAACACAGACACAAACACACACACGTACACACACACTCACACGCACACAGTAAATTCTCAGAAGAATAAGCCCACACCTTCATACAGTACTCATTCTAATTGTTAATCAAATGGTTCAAGATTTCTAGCCGATAGAAAAATTCTTATGTGAGGCAGTGGAAAGCAGATTTAGATAAGATAAAGGAAAGTGACTAAGCTAATAGGAGGCATACTGATGTCAACAATAGCACCCAAGTTATCTGAGTTTGCAACAAATACATACTCTTCCCCTGAGGAAAACCACACAGAGTAGACTTTAACAAACAGACAAAAAATGAACTGGTCAATAAGTAGCAAACTGAAACAATAGCTAACGAATATTTGTTTGTCATATGGCTTGGAAGTTGTAAACCTGTGATAATAAGGCATCAAGCTTGCCACTGTTCTTCAATGCAGGGAAAACATCACCATGACCAGGAGGATACCTATGAATGGAAATGTAAACATGTATAATAAATAACTTTTCATGACAATCTGCACAAACTGTTGGTGCAACAATGCCTCAAGCATTTATATATTTTGATGTTTGGATAATCATCTAAGTTAGGCAATGTTTTGTGATCTAATTGTGAACATGTTTAAGTGACAGAAAAATCCAAGTATGAAGACTTGGTAAAAGACAAGTCCAAGTGTGATCTTGGCAAAGAGAAGTCAAAGGAAAGGTCTTGGCGGCGTAAGTCTAAGCATGTAGTCTTGGCGGCGTAAAGTCCAAGCAGTCCTTGGCAAAGAAAGACCAAAGGCAAGTCTTGGCGGCATAAGTCCAAGCATGTAGTCTTGGCGGCGTAAAGTCCAAGTGTACCTTGGCAAAGAAGAAACCCAAAGCATGACGAAACCGAAGGAAGCTTTTAAAGGCAAGCGCATGGATGGAGTCGTGGACTCAGAGAAATCCTGGAGGCGCAAGGCTGATGAAGAAGCTAGAAGGTTAAGTCTAGGCTTAGGGTATGTTTTCAAGTATGAATTAGTCATACTTGGGGTGTGTCAGTCGACTAGAACATGGTGTCAGTCGAACTGGCCTTTAAAATGCAGCATTAGAGGTTGGAGGGTTATTAGCTGGGGATCGGGGTTATCCTGCATTTAATCGGGTGAGAGTCGACTCGACCGACCGCCGCAGATAAGCCGGGGCATCGCCATAAACAGAAAGGCCCTATAGCCGATCGCGGCTCGGCTACGGGCGATTACGCCGAATCGCCGCTGGCCGATCGATAGTCTTCCCGTTGGCGATGACGACGGCAAATCCCGCGAATCCGACTGTTCAGAAGCCGTTAGAATTGGCGGCAGTCGACTAATGTAAGTCATCAGTCGACTGATAGACCTCCAACGGGAAAAAGAGACTCTTTCCTATAAAAAGAGGCCAAGGGGAGCAAGAAGAGGCTAATGCTTATATTCTGATCATTCTCCTAAGCTCCCACAAGTCTTTCAAGCTTTCTAAGTGATCTTAAATCCTCTCCTCTCTCTAAGCTCAAGTTTCATTCTTTGTAAAGAAGAGGAGGTTTTTGTTATAAAGGAAAGCTTCTTAGTGGAATTTCTTGGGTTGATCCACCTTAAGGATCGCCCTAGAGTAGGAGCATTATCTCCAAACCACGTAAAGGCCTTGTTAGCATTGTTCTTTCGTTTTTACTTATATTATCTTTGTTTGCTTCCGCTAATCATTCTTGTAGAAACGAAAATGCGCTATTCACCCCCCCCCTCTAGCTTCCAAACGATCACCAACAAGTGGTATCAGAGCCCGAATCGCATCAGAAGATCTAACCATCAACCGAAGCATGGCATTTCAAGAGGGATATAGTACGGCGAGGCCTCTATTTTTCGACGGCAATGACTTCGGCTATTGGAAAGGTAGGATGGAATACTACCTCATGAATGACATCGAAAATTGGTTTAGTATTGTAGATGGATTCGAAAAGCCGGTCGACGAATTCGGAGCACCACTACCGACAAAAGATTGGACAAGAGAGATGGCAAAGAAAGCACAAGCTAATGCAAAAGCAACGACCACACTTCAATGTGGTCTATCCAAGGAGCAACTTTCCAAAGTCGGGCCTTTCAACTCCGCAAAAGAGCTTTGGGAGAAGCTCATCTAATTGAATGAAGGTTCAAAGGAGACTAGAAGAGCCAAAAGAGATCTATTGATAGGTCAACTCCAAAGTTTCACCATGAAGACCAATGAGACCATGAGCCAAATGCACGGTCGCTTCAAGGAAGTAGTCAATGGACTACATGTAATAGGTGAGAAGGTCGACAACCGAGACCTTGTAAGGTATGTACTCCAAGCCTTCCCTAGAACAACCTTATGGGCTTCAATGGTAGATGATTATAAGGTCTCTAGGGATCTCTCTTTGGTTAAGTTGGATGAGTTATTTTGTGAATTTCAATTGCATGAACAAGCTAACACTTCATCCAAAGAGAAGGGTATAGCTCTTTTTGTAGGCAAGAAGGACAAAAAGAAAAAGAAGAAGAAAGAAGTGTCCTCCTCATCCGAATCCGAGGAAGATTCATCTAGTAGTAAAGATGAGCTATCGGCAAGCGAGGTGGCTCATTACATCAAGAAGTTTGGTGGGAGATCAAGGAAACTCACCAAGAAAGATGTGAGGAGGATGTTCCAATCCTCAAGAGGTAAGCCTTCAAATAGTTCAAATTCTTCATCTAATGTAACTTGTTATGGTTGCAATAAGAAAGGGCACATCAAGCCAAATTGCCCGGAACTCAAGAAGAAGGAGGAGAAAGAAAAGAAGCATAAGGAGAAGAAGGAAAAGAAGAAGAAAGAAGCAATGGTGGCTCAAACATGGGACACCCTAAGCATGGAAGACACCTCTGATGATGAAGAAGTATGTCATGCCACCCGAAATCTAGCCCTCATGGCTTTAGAGGAAGAAGCCAAGAGCTCAAGCGAGGAGTCCTCTTCCTCTTCAAGCGACGAATCATCATCAAGTGATGATGATGAGGTAAACAACTCACCTAAAGTAGATTTACTTTACAAGACTAGTGCATGCCTACAAAATGCTTTGAATAGATCGAAAACTAGGATTAAGGATTTAAAAATAGAGATTAAATCACTTAAGAGTATAGAATCATCTTGTGGTAAGTTATCTAGTGATGAATGTACCCTTAGGGATGAAAATGATGAATTAAGAAAAGAAATAGGTAACTTAAGAGCATGCTTAGAAAAATTTACTAATGGCTCTAAATACCTAACCATGATTATTAAGGATCAAAGGGTTATTTACAACAAGGCCGGATTGGGATATAGGCCTAAGGAAAAGGAGGTAGCATTTACATCTCTTGTTAATAGAAAATCCATGATTAAAAGCAAGGGTATAAAGGCTTGGGTACCTAAAAAATTTCTGATTAATGCTAGTGGTCCTAAGATTTGGGTACCTAAGGATTGTATTTTTCATGTGATATAGGTAGAAGAACCAAGCTTGTGGATAGTTGATAGTGAAGCTTGAGATAAGCACAAAGCAAAAATGCGTGGCGGGCTCTACCATGGAAGCTCAGTATGTGGCAGCCTCAGAGGTAGCCAAGGAAGTTGTATGGCTCAGGAACTTCTTGATGGACTTGGATGTGATTCCTGGTTTGCCCAGAACTATCACAATTTATTGTGATAACAGTGGTGCAGTTGCAAACTCGAAGGAACCACGAGCCCACAAGGCGAGTAAACACATAGAGCGCAAGTACCACCTTATACGAGAGATCGTAAAGCGAGGAGAAGTTGCTGTCGCCAAGATTGCATCAGAGGATAACCTGGCGGATCCATTCACTAAGGCCCTTCCAGCGAAAGCGTTTGATAGGCATGTGGAGGACATGAGGATCAGATGTATGGCAGTGTGATGACGGCATAGTCTTTTAGTATAAGTGGGAGATTGTTGGAATGTATACTGAAAGCCTAGCTCTTTTTGTATGAATATTTTATTTTGGAATAAGAATCACATGATCATTGTTTGCACTTTATATATTTATTATATGTGTGTGCATATTGTCTAATATTTTACATTGTAGATAACATGGTGCTTGGTGTGGCACAGAAGATCATGTTATAAGTAGAGGATCACAACCAAGATGGTTTTGGACAAACCATTGGCATGGTTGTAGTGTAGCTTGGTATTGTTTTGTCTTGAACATAGAGTTACACTAGTACACTTAGGTGTATTGAGCAAGGCCAACATAGAGGTGATTCAATTTATTGTTGACTACATAATTGAATCAGACCTCAGATATTATGTTGTACATGCTCTTAATCTCGATGTAATAACGGGCACATGTACTTAGTATTTATTTCTTTGATTTACCAGAGGGTGAGATTTAGATGGATTAAATCAATATGTCCGGTAAGTTGGGAAATGATATTATTTACATGGTGTGCCGTTGATTATAGGAGGAAACCGTGTCCTATATATTAGGTTGATGATGTCCCCTTGAGGAGCTCATAAGGTTCATCATGTAAACCCAGTTGGTTGACTTAGTCAACATGATGATAAGGTTGAGTGGTACTACTCGAGGAGTTAGACGTTAATTAATTTATGGTCAGTAAATCAATTAATTGACGGACATTCGATATCTTAAACACGGGGAGATGAAAGTACAAATAATATATGGAGCCCATATTAATTTATGGGGGTTGGTGAGGTAGTTCAATGATGATCCTCTAGTGGAATGGAACATCATTGATGGATCGAGTTTGTGTGGTTCCGATCCATCGGGTGGCCAAGATCCAACTCCTCCTTATGGTCCCTATCGTAGCCTAATATAATCCTCATGAAGTCTAGATCCAAGAATATAAAACAAAACCCTATAACCAACGGTTGGGATTAAATCCCTAGATCCGATGGTTAGGATGAAACCCTAGAACCAACGGTTGGGATTAAATCCCTAGATCCGATGGTTAGGATGAAACCCTAGAACCAATGGTTGGGATCAAATCCCTAGATCTGATGGTTGGGATGAAACCCTAGATCCGACGGTTGGGATGAAACCCTAGATCCGACGATTGAAATGAAATCCTAGATCCGACGGTTGGGATGAAACCCTAGATCCGACGGTTGGGATAAAACCCTAGATCCGACGATGGAGATTAAATCCCTAGATCCGACGGTGGAGATTAAAGGAGGCTTAAGCCCAATTCTATAAATAGAGGGCTTAGGTTGGGCGGCAAGAATGGTTCAATTGGAGTTAGGGTTTTAGGTTGGGCGGCTAGGGTTTGGAAGCTTTGGCTTGGGCGGCAACTCTTGGACAAGTGGTCGGCACCCATCTTCTTCCATCAAGACTTGGCCGGCGCCCATCCTCTTGGTCCCTCTCTTATTCCTTGGCCGGCGGCAACCTCTCTTCAAGGTTGGCCGGCGTTCACTCCTCCATTCTCTCCAAGGTGGCCGGCGGTTCCCCTTACATTGGTGACCGGTGCTTCATCCATTCGTTCCTTGGCCGGCGGTTACATCAAACTCCCTTGCTTGGTGGCAAGTTCTAGAAAGGAGAAGTTTTGTTGGTTCTTCTCTTTGTTCACAGCGAACAAGGAAGGGAAGAACGCGATCTAGAAGGCTTCTACTCGTGGAGGATCTTCGCCCACACGTCATCCACGAGGAGGATAGGACATACGGTAGAAGATCGTGAGGTATAAAAGTTTTACAACTTTATTTTCTGATCTTAGCATGTTCTTTTATGTGTTGATTATACAAGTGTGTGTATGTATATATTTTGTATAATCATGGACCCCTAAGACAAACACAAAAACCGGTGATCCGTCCGTCGTCTCTTCCGCGGCTAACCAACTAGAAGAGTTGTGTTGCTTGAACAACTAGTTTGTTCAAGCGATCACTCAAGTTGTTAGCACGATGACGAATAGATTATGCTAAGGAAACTCATCCCATCCGGATTAGTTCTTTCATTAGTGAAAATTTTAATCCGGTGACATGGGAGCCAATGAGCCTCCGAAGCAACACCCTACAATTGGTATCAGAGCCACGGTTTCCGATTTTGTGTGTTTTGGATTCAGTTACTTTCATGCACATATCATATATTGAGTATGTCGGATAATAGTAGGATGTGCGTAGGCTAACTTTTTGGTTGCAGGCATAAGATCCGACTATTATGGCTATTTGGTTGTATGTGATTGTATGTATATTATTTGAATCCTCGGGGTTGACGAGGCTAGATTAGTATTTAATTTTTGTAATTAAATACGGCATTGTTTAGCCGCTCATTTTAGTTTACTTTCGATCTAGATTATTTGTACACTCCTTCGTGGAGTATAGGATCGATGGATGTAAATTAAAATGATATATCTCGACTCGAATCTCTTTGGTGACTTGCGCACGGGAAAAGATAGAGCGGACGAGGTGGCGACACGACGGGATGCGTATTGGAGAACAATGCCATAATAGTTGGAAAAATTCTGTTTTTTTCCATATTTATTGCTTATTTGTTTTATATGCATATTGTGTATGCTTTAAAATTCCTCAATTTCAATTTACTAAGTGAGAGAGGGATATTTTAATTAATTCCCACGGCCTCCATTACAATTTGACATGATGCAACAAACTTGCGCGTTGGCTCTGAGTGCCTTCCTCTCCATCGGATGGGTTTGTTTGTTGATCACTAGGTCAAATAATGGTTATAGGAAATTATTTAGAAGCGTGTGTACTTCCCCATCGGTAAGGCACATAATCCAAAATAATTCCCTTAGTATCGTGTAATGGTGCACATTTAGATGCAAATAAAAGTATCCTCCCCATCGGAGTCACTGCTTTTATTTGTAGGGCTAAAGAGGAACAACTATTAATTTTATTTGTCAAAAAGTAAGGTTGACAAGATAATAAAATTAATGGGTAAAACCTCCTCTTACAAATGTAGAATTCGTATATGTCCACACTATCGTGGCATGCGATATTCTCGGTGTTTTGAGGTGTTGGTTGATTTCAGAATTTTATTGTTTTGAGGAATCAATAATATTTGAAATCTAATATTTTGATCATTGTGATTCTTAGGTTTTTCAAATGGCTTTTAACCCACTTGCTGTGATATTAAAAGAAAATAAACTTACTGGACCAAACTATATTGATTGGAAAAGAAATCTGGATATTGTCTTAACTACGTAGGAGTACAAATTTGTACTCTTCGAGGTCTGTCCTCCTAAGCCCACCGATGACTCTGATGAAAAGGAGAAAGAACGTTATAAGAAATGGATTAAGGCAGATGAGATGGCGCGGTGTTACATTTTGGCATCTATGTCAAATGTGCTGCAACATCAGCATCAGGCCATGGCCACAGCTTATGACATGATGTTCAATCTCAAGGAACTTTTCGGATATCAGAGTAGGGCGGCTAGACAGGAGGCGATGAGAAACTTGATGACGACCACCATGATCGAGGGAACACCCGTTAGGGAACATGTTCTCAAGATAATGGCTCATCTTAATGAGATGGAAGTCCTCGGAGCTGAGATCGATGGGGAAACCCAGGTCGATATCATTCTCCAGTCTCTGCCTAAAAGTTTTGAGCAGTTCCGCCTCAATTACAACATGAACAAGAGGTTGTATTTGTTGGCGGAGCTTCTGACAGAACTCCAGGCGGCAGAGGGGTTTTTTCGTCAAAGCACTCAAGCCATGGTTGCTCAGAAGGTTTCTTCTTCTAAACCGAAAGGTAAGAAGAAGAAGAAGCAAGGTGGAGCGAAGAAAGTGGCAGTGGAACCTCAGGCAGGAGTGAAGAAGTCGAAAGGCAAGTGCTTCACTTGCAAGTAGACTGGACATTGGAAGGCGGACTTTCCTCGCCGAAAGAACAAAGGTATATCTTCTTGTTTAGTTGTTGAAACATATTTAGCGGTGTTATCTACCAGTGTCTGGTGTGTAGATACAGGAGCCACTGATCATGTCTGCAATACTTTGCAGGGGTTCCAGGAAACCCGACGACTAGCTGAGGGAGAGATTACCGTCTTTATGGGCAATGCTTCAAAGGTGGCGGCTATTGCAGTGGGAGACGTTTATTTATCTTTTGATAGGAATAAAGTTTTGGTTTTGAGAAATTGTCTTTATGTACCTACTTTTAGAAAGAATTTAATTTCAGTTTCTAAATTATTTATGGATGGATATTCTATTTCTTTTAATGACAAAGTGGTTATAAAAAGGAATAGGGAGATTATCTGTTCTGGTACATTGGTTGGCAATTTATATACTCTAGAACCGAAAACTCCCATGATGCATATAGAAGTAAATAACTCATCTTCTAAGTCTAATAAGAGAAAAGAACCTTCGCAAATGAACCAGACATATCTTTGGCATCTAAGGCTTGGTCATATTAACCTAAGCAGAATTCAAAGGTTGATAGCTGATAGACCTTTGGGTTCATTAGTGGTGGAGGATCTCCCAACCTGCGAATCTTGCTTGGAAGGTAAAATGACCAAGAGGCCTTTCAAGGCCAAGGGGTATAGAGCCAAAGATGTGTTAGAATTGGTTCATTCTGATCTGTGCGGTCCTATGACTATCCAGGCTAGAGGTGGCTTTGAATACTTCGTCTCTTTTATAGACGATTATTCAAGGTATAGATACATTTACTTGATGCGCCGCAAGTCTGAATGCTTTGACAGGTTTAAAGAATTCAAGGCTGATGTGGAGAACCGTCAAGGTAAAAGTATCAAGACACTACGATCTGATCGTGGTGGCGAGTACCTCTTGGGAGAGTTTAGGAGTTACTTATCAGAGGATGAGATTCAATCCCAATTGTATGCACCTGGCACACCCTAACAGAATGGTGTGGCAGAGCGAAGGAATAGGGCTCTTATGGAGATGGTCAGATCGATGATGAGTTATTCTGAGTTACCTGATTCGTTCTGGGGGTTTGCTCTGGAAACAGCAGCACACATTCTGAACTTGGTTCCATCTAAGTCAGTACCCTCTACTCCCACAGAGTTGTGGACTGGGCGGAAGCCTAGTCTAAGACATATTCGGATTTGGGGTAGTCCAGCACATGTGCTGAAGGGAGATGCTGGTAAGTTTGAATCTCGTACAGAAGTACGCTTGTTTGTTGGCTACCCTAAGGGAACGAAGGGTGGTTTATTCTATAGTCCTAAAGATCAGAAGGTGATCGTGAGTACGAATGCCAGATTTCTAGAGGAGGACTATGTAATGAACCACAGGCCTACGAGTAAGATTGTTCTTGAGGAGTTGACAGGGGAAGTCCCGACTTCAGTACCACCGGTACAAGAGGAGATACCACAAGTCACTGCACCGCGTGTCACAGAGCATACACAGGAGGCACCTCGTCGTAGTGGGAGGGTTGTTAGACAACCCGAGAGATTCATGTTTTTGGGAGAGTCTTCGGACTTAGTCCCTGGTGAACATGAACTTGATCCCTGGACATATGACGAGGCACTCCAAGATAGAGATGCGGTATCTTGGCAAAGAGAGATGAATTCAGAGATAGAATCTATGGATTTTAATCAGGTCTGGGAGCTAGTAGAGCCACCCGATGGTGTAAAAGCCATTGGATGCAAGTGGATCTACAAGAGAAAGAGAGGGGTAGACGGGAAGGTTGAGACCTTCAAAGCTAGGCTTGTTGCGAAAGGGTATACTCAGAAAGAGGGCATCGATTATGAGGAGACCTTTTCGCCGGTAGCTATGCTTAAGTCTATCCGGATTCTCTTATCTATAGCTGCTCATATGGATTATGAGATTTGACAGATGGATGTCAAGACATCTTTCCTTAACGGAAGTCTTGAGGAGAACATCTATATGCGGCAACCAGAGGGATTCATTGCTAAAGGCAAAGAGCATCTTGTATGTAAGCTTAATCGGTCCATTTATGGATTAAAGCAAGCTTCTAGATCTTGGAACATCCGCTTTGATGAGGTAATCTAGTCATATGGATTTATTCAAAGTCCGGATGAGCCTTGTGTATACAAGAGATGTGACGGAAACGTAGTGGTGTTTCTTGTACTATACGTAGATGACATTTTGTTAGTTGGCAACAATATCAAAGTGTTATCAGACGTAAGGGTATGGTTGTCCAAACAGTTTGACATGAAGGACTTGGGAGAAGTGGGACACATCCTTGGGATCAAGGTTATAAGGGATCGCAAGAAAAGGATGTTGTGCTTATCTCAAGCTTCATACATTGACACTATCCTTGCTCGTTTTAGCATGCAAAACTCCAAGAAAGGTTTTTTACCTTTTAGGCATGGAGTTCCTTTATCTAAAGAGATGTGTCCCAAAACATCAAAGGAGATAGAGGACATGAAAGCGGTTCCTTATGCTTCGGCAGTAGGAAGCCTCATGTATGCTATGCTATGTACGAGACCAGATATCTGCTTTGTCGTGGGCATGATTAGCAGATATCAGAGTAATCCGGGACAGGGACATTGGACTGCGGTAAAGCATATATTGAAGTACTTGAGAAGGACTAGGGATTATATGCTGGTTTACCGGGCAGATCAATTAGTCCCTGTAGGTTACACGGATTCGGATTTCCAATCAGATAGAGACAACAGTAAGTCTACCTCGGGGTTTGTGTTTACTTTTGGAGGTGGAGCCATAGTATGGAGGAGTGTCAAGCAGAAATGCGTGGCGGGCTCTACCATGGAAGCTCAGTATGTGGCAGCCTCAGAGGTAGCCAAGGAAGTTGTATGGCTCAGGAACTTCTTGATGGACTTGGATGTGATTCCTGGTTTGCCCAGAACTATCACAATTTATTGTGATAACAGTGGTGCAGTTGCAAACTCGAAGGAACCACGAGCCCACAAGGCGAGTAAACACATAGAGCGCAAGTACCACCTTATACGAGAGATCGTAAAGCGAGGAGAAGTTGCTGTCGCCAAGATTGCATCAGAGGATAACCTGGCGGATCCATTCACTAAGGCCCTTCCAGCGAAAGCGTTTGATAGGCATGTGGAGGACATGGGGATCAGATGTATGGCAGTGTGATGACAGCATAGTCTTTTAGTATAAGTGGGAGATTGTTGGAATTATACTGAAAGCCTAGCTCTTTTTGTATGAACATTTTATTTTGGAATAAGAATCACATGATCATTGTTTGCACTTTATATATTTATTATATGTGTGTGCATATTGTCTAATATTTTACATTGTAGATAACATGGTGCTTGGTGTGGCACAAAAGATCATGTTATCAGTCCCTTGTAAAATATAAGTAGAGGCTCACAACCAAGATGGTTTTGGACAAACCATTGGCATGGTTGTAGTGTAGCTTGGTATTGTTTTGTCTTGAACATAGAGTTACACTAGTACACATAGGTGTATTGAGCAGGACCGACATAGAGGTGATTCAATTTATTGCTGACTACATAATTGAATCGGACCTCGGATATTATGTTGTACATGCTCTTAATCCCGATGTAATAACGGGCACATGTACTTAGTATTTATTTCTTTGATTTACCAGAGGGTGAGATTTAGATGGATTAAATCAATATGCTCGGTAAGTTGGGAAATGATATTATTTACATGGTGTGTCGTTGATTATAGGAGGAAACCGTGTCCTATATATTAGGTTGATGATGTCCCCTTGAGGAGCTCATAAGGTTCATCATGTAAACCTAGCTGGTTGACTTAGTCAACATGATGATAAGGTTGAGTGGTACTACTCGAGGAGTTAGACGTTAATTAATTGATGGTCAGTAAATCAATTAATTGACAGACATTCGATATTTTAAACACGGGGAGATGAAAGTACAAATAATATATGGAGCCCATATTAATTTATGGGGGTTGGTGAGGTAGTTCAATGATGATCCTCTAGTGGAATGGAACATCATTGATGGATCAAGTTTGTGTGGTTCCGATCCATCGGGTGGCCAAGATCCAACTCCTCCTTATGGTCCCTATCGTAGCCTAATATAATCCTCATGAAGTCTAGATCCAAGAATATAAAACAAAACTCTAGAACCAACGGTTGGGATTAAATCCCTAGATCCGATGGTTAGGATGAAACCCTAGAACCAACGGTTGGGATCAAATCCCTAGATCCGATGGTTGGGATGAAACCCTAGATCCAACGGTTGGGATGAAACTCTAGATCTGACGGTTGGGATGAAATCCTAGATCCGACGGTTGGGATGAAACCCTAGATCCGATGGTTGGGATAAAACCCTAGATCCGACGATGTAGATTAAATCCCTAGCTCCGACGGTGGAGATTAAAGGAGGCTTAAGCCCAATTCTATAAATAGAGGGCTTAGGTTGGGCGGCAAGAATGGTTCAATTGGAGTTAGGGTTTTAGGTTGGGCGGCTAGGGTTTGGAAGCTTTGGCTTGGGCGACAACTCTTGGACAAGTGGTCGGTGCCCATCTTCTTCCATCAAGACTTGGTCGGCGCCCATCCTCTTGGTCCCTCTCTTATTCCTTGGCCAGCGGTAACCTCTCTTCAAGGTTGGCCGGCATTCACTCCTCCATTCTCTCCAAGGTGGCCGGCGGTTCCCCTTACATTGGTGGCCGGCGCTTCATCCATTCTTTCCTTGGCCGGCGGTTACATCAAACTCCCTTGCTTGGTGGCCGGTTCTAGAAAGGAGAAGTTTTGTTGGTTCTTCTCTTTGTTCGCAGCGAACAAGGAAGGGAAGAACGCGATCTAGAAGGCTTCTACTCGTGGAGGATCTCACCCACACGTCGTCCATGAGGAGGATAGGACATACGGTAGAAGATCGTGAGGTATAAAAGTTTTACAACTTTATTTTCTGATCTTAGCATGTTCTTTTATGTGTTGATTATACAAGTGTGTGTATGTATATATTTTGTATAATCATGGACCCCGAAGACAAACACAAAAACCGGTGATCCATCCGTCGTCTCTTCCGTGGCTAACCAACTAGAAGAGTTGTGTTGCTTGAACAGCTAGTTTGTTCATGCAATCACTCAAGTTGTTAGCACGACGACGAATAGATCGTGCTAAGGAAACTCATCCCATCCGGATTAGTTCTTTCATTAGTGAAAATTTTAATCCGGGGGCATGGGAGCCAATGAGCCTCCGAAGCAACAGATAGTGGGTGCTCAAAGCACATGACCGGTGATGAGAGAAAATTCTCCACTATCAACCACACTAGCAAAGGAAAAGTGTCATTTGGTAATAGCGGCAAACTTAATATTCTAGGAAAGGGCACAATTGAGGTATCCCCAAACCTTGCCATTCATAAAATATTATTAGTTAAAAATATGAAATTTAATTTACTTAGTGTAAGCCAACTATGTGATGCAAACTTTGATGTTAAATTTGATTCCTCAAAATGTTTTATAAGACACAAAACTCTAAATGATTGCATGTTAGTAGGTTTTAGGAAATCAAATATATATTATGTTGATTTATCCTATGCTACTAATGCTTCTACTAAGTGTCTTATTGCAAAAGAGGAAGAAAGTTGGCTTTGGCATAGGAGGCTAGGAGACATAAACATGAAGAACATAGCCAAAATAGCAAAAATGAAGCTAGTCAAAGGGTTGCCTAAAGTCAAATTTCTCAAGGACAAAATGTGTGATGCATGCCAAGAAGGGAAACAATCAAAATCATCACACAAAGGTAAAAATTTACTTAGTACCACTTTACCTTTAGAACTTTTACATATGGACTTATTTGATTGTCATAGTACACCTTCTATGACTGGTAGTAAATATTGCTTGGTAATAGTAGATGATTTGTCTATGTTTACTTGGGTATTTTCTTGAAAAATAAAGATGAAACCCTAGGAATAATCATAGGATTTAGCAAAAGAGTAGAAAATGAAAGAAAACTCAAAATCAACCGGATCCGTAGTGATCATGGTGGAGAATTTGAGAATTCTAATTTCTCAACTTTTTGCTTAGAACAAGGGTACAAGCATGAGTTTTCTTATCCTAGAACACCCCAACAAAATGGGGTTGTGGAAAGGAAAATTCGTGCCCTACAAGAAGCGGCTAGGACAATGCTTAATGCATACTCCTTACCTAGCTACTTGTGGGCGGAAGCGGTTAACACCGCTTGCTATATCCAAAATAGGGTATTAATTCATAGGTTTTTAGGAAAAACTCCATTTGAATTGTGAAATGGTACAATTCCAACAATTCATTATTTTAAGGCCTTTGGATGTAAAGTCTATATCTTAAATACCAAAGACAACCTAGGTAAGTTTGAGTCCAAAACGGATGAGGGAATCCTAGTTGGATACTCATCCACTAGTGTAGGGTATAGAGTTTACAATAAAAGAACTCAAAAGATTGAAGAATCTTCAAATGTCCAATTTGATGAAACTTCCAATACATACCCTAGGAAACCCCCTATTGATGATGATATTAATAATGAACATCAATAAATTACCCAACAATTCCAAGATCTAACTTTAGGGGGTAATGATCAAGGGGGAGGATTGAATCAAGGGGGAGTAAGAGGTGATTCCGATGATGAGCAAAGGATTGAGATTAATTATGATCAAACTCAAATTAATACACCTCCTAGAACCATAAGAGCTCATCAAAATCACTCCTTAGATCAAATTGTGGGTGAATTATCTCAAGGTGTTAGGACTAGGTCATTTCATAGGGATCCCACTAGTCATATAGCTCTAATTTCTCAAATTGAGCCTAAAACAATCAAAGATGCATTACTTGATCCGGATTGGATCTTAGCAATGCAAGATGAATTGACTCAATTTGAAAGGAGTCAAGTATGGGAGTTAGTTCCTAGACCTAATGAAAACACCATCATTACTACAAGATGGGTCTTTAGGAACAAACTAGATGACCAAGGGAATATTACTAGGAATAAGGCAAGATTAGTTGCAAGGGGCTTTAATCAAGTTGAAGGACTTGACTATGATGAAACATATGCCCCGGTTGCTAGGTTAGAGTCTATTAGAATACTATTAGGGTATGCCTCCTATATGGGTTTCAAACTCCATCAAATGGATGTTAAATCGGCATTCCTAAATGGGTTTATTAAGTAAGAGGTATATGTAGAACAACCTCCCGGGTTTGAGAATATGGACTATCCAAACCATGTATACAAGCTTAGGAAAGCTTTGTATGGTTTGAAACAAGCTCCCCGGGCTTGGTATGAAAGATTATCATCTTTCTTAATCTCTAAGGACTTTAAGAGGGGTAGTATAGATCAAACTCTATTTATAAAGTCAACATCAACGGACATCTTTGTAGCCCAAGTATATGTTGATGACATTATCTTTGGATCAACAAATGATGAACTTCTCCAAGACTTTATTAAGAATATGGAAAAAGAGTTTCAAATGAGTCTAGTTGGGGAATTAAATTTCTTCCTAGGATTGCAAGTCAAACAAACAAGTGAAGGAATTTATATTTACCAAACCAAATATGCTAAGGAAATGATTAAGAAATTTGGTTTGGAAAATGCTAAGGTAGTTTCAACTCCAATGACAACCAATACAAAAATAGATAGTGATAATGAAGGAAAAGAAATTGATCTTACACTCTATAGGAGCATGATTGGTAGCCTTTTGTACGTAACCGCTAGTAGACCCGATATATTATTTGCGGTTGGTATGTGTGCTAGGTACCAATCATATGCAAAAGAATCTCATTTAGTTGTCGTTTAGAGAATCTTAAGATATATTAAAGGCACACTAAATGTAGGACTATGGTACCCTAGGACTAGGTCTTTTGATTTGGTTGGGTACACCGATTCCGATTATGCCGATTGCAAATTGGATCGGAAGAGTACTAGTGGTGGATGCCAATTCCTTGGGTCCTCCCTAGTTAGTTGGAGTAGTAGGAAGCAACCTTGTGTTGCCCTATCCACCACCGAAGCCGAATATGTGGCTATGGGTGGTTATGTAGCTCAACTTCTATGGATGAAACATACTTTAGAGGACTATGAGCTATCTTACTCCAATATAAAAGTATTTTGTGACAATGTGAGCACCATAAACTTGACCAAAAATCTAGTGCATCACTCTAGGACTAAGCACATTGAAGTGAAACATCACTTCATTAGAGATCATGTGGCTAAGGGGGACATTGAGCTTAATTACATTGAATCTAAGTCCAACCTAGCTGACATCTTTACCAAGCCTCTCCCCGAAATAGAATTTTCATCACTTAGGAGAGAACTTGGAATGTGCTTTGTAGAATAGAAGTGTATTGCATGATCCCATAAAAATCTAGGTTTTATACCTCTAACCATCTCACAATAGACCTAAGAAACCATGATTTGTGTATTTAGCCACCTAGAAATCATGTGAGATGTTAGGAAGATGCACTTGGTTCATCATGCTTGTTATGATGCATTACCATGAGCCAAAGTGTCATCTAGAGACATTAATCCTTCATTGGACCAATCATTGGGAAGGCTTATGTACAATTAATGTGCATATAGCTCCAAGAATATGATTGGAAATGTCAAATAAAACAAAATTTAAACTATATCTATCAAACCTTGAGAAACAATTTTCAATTGATAAGCCAAAGTGATACAAAGTTTGCAAAAATATTATAACTTTTGCAAAATCTCAAGATTGTGTCAATATCAAAATATAGAGGTGATATATTTTTCAAATAATTTTTCCTTGATAGGAAATGATCTAACAATATTAACCACAAAATTTCATAATTTTTTGATCTTTATTGAATTAATTATGAATTTTTTAATCTGACCAAAAAGGCTATCAGACTGATATCAGTCGACTGGCGCTTATCGCCAGTTCGACTGATATGACGATATCGAACCGGGCTTATGCCGCTATCGCTCGACCGCCATTTATGGGCCGATCGCCGCGTACGTAAGCACTCGTGATGCGATCGTCGGCTCGATCGATATCCATCAGCTTGATCGCCATTTATGGCAATCGATCGCACGCATGGCGCCAGATGCAATCGGGCTCGACCGATCTCCATCGCGATCACGACTAACGCGACTCGATCGTCATCGTGGTTTTTAGGGTTTTCCCACCGGTTCGACTCGCCAAAACTTCCGACTTTCTCCTCTTCCTCTTCCGACGAACTTCCACCGCACTTTTAGCCGTTTCTCCTCGCTTTCCGCGACTTCACCGACCGTGCTCCCATTTGGAGTGTTCTCCGACTGAGGACCTCCTCTTCTCACCCTGGTTCACGCCCTAGTCTCCACCGAGACCACTCGCTGGCTAGGGTTGTGGACACTCTCCTGCACTATTCTTTGATCTTTCACCATGCCACCTAGGGTAAACCTCATCCTCGCCTCACAGTTTGTTTGTTCCTATAATTTTGTTTCACTAACCGGTGCTTGTTTTGTTGTCTTTGTGCATGCATCATCCTTAACCTACATTGCTCTTTTCGCACATTTAGACTTAAGCATTATGCATCTAAGCGTGCCCACGTACCGCCGACCAACGAGGGCCTATCAAACCCTCCACCCAATGTCGATCCTAGATTTCCAAACTCCGCACTTGAAAGTGTCTTCAATAAAAATAAATTCCAACTCATTCCACCTCGATCAATGGACCCAAATTTTCTTAAGGACTACTGCTTTGATATTGTTCAAATCATCCAATACTACAAACTTGAATCATTAGTCTTTTGTGAACATCATGTAAATATCACTCTTCTTTCTGAATTCTTCAACAACTTGCGACCGATTGGAGATGGCCTGAGATACCGGACTCACGTTGCTCAGTGCGATCTGGATTTCAGCCCCCAGATCTGGACCGATTTTCTCGGATGTCTCTCTTCTGAGAATGATTTCATTTTGTATCCGTCTTGGAGTGATCCTCTTCCACCTCCCTTTGAGGAGATTTCTCTAGATTCACTTCATACTACTTTCTATCACTCTCCTCGTCCTTTAAACACCAATCTATTTCAATTCCAAGAGTTTTCTGCTTCTGACAATGTCCTTTATAAGGTCATTGCTCATTGTCTTCTTCCTATAGTTACCCGTGGGTTAGCCTTAGTTCGACCTACACACTTCCTTCTCATGCATATCCTTCGTTAGTACTTAGACATCGATATTGGTCTCAACACCTTCCACTGCATCACTCATTTCATTAAGCCAAACAATGGAAAGGTTCATATGCCTTTTGGAAATGTTTTTACTCAGTGGCTTAGCTCCGTAGGCATTGATGTCAACATAGGGGTCATTAAAATCATGAATAAAAAATATGACCAGATGACTCATCGGAGCTTCTCCTTGGCGGGCTTAAAGGCCGACGAAGGGTCCATTTTCTGGGACCCTGCATGATGGCCAGCAGGTGGCGCTCCGGCACTAGAGGATGCCGCTACGGCAGGAGATGTTGAGGGTGTTGCTGAGGGAGCCGATGCGGAGGGGACTGCTGTAGGCGATGCTGTTCTGCCAGACTCATCCTTCATTGCCCGCTTCAATGCTTTTGCAGAGTGGGTAGATACACGTCTTGAGGAACTACGCTTGGGGCAACAGGAGCTTCGTCAGGAGCATCAGGAGCTCCTCTCCCTCGTGAGTGGGATGCATTGGTAGCAGCAGGACATTTTGGCGATTCTCCGCCCTCCTGCACCCGGACACCCACCTCCTCACGATGGTTCGTCATCTGCACCGATGGATGTTGATGACGACGAACGTTAGCTAGCATGTTTTTGTTATTTTCTTTTTGGTCGTATGTACGGCACAAACTTCAACTTGTGTAATGATTTTTTATTAATGAAATGAAGTTGTGTTTTGTTTAGTTCATTTCTATTAGTGCCTACATTACTATAATTTGTTATTTTTCAAGTTTAGAAATTGAGCACATAGTACTAAGTAATGAATATTGATACGATACAATTCCACTTTTGCTTCATATTTTTATCGTTTTGAATATCGTATCAATCCGTTAATCTGATGAGCATGTTTTTCGTCTAATATTTTTCATATGTTATATTAGTCGAATAAAATGTGTATGACAAGTTTCGTGATTTTTGGACATCCATGGAATTTTCTACGCATTTTTAAACATTGACTGAAAAATTCGAATTTCAGACTTGTCTGATATCAATCGACTGTCGTTATTGGCAGTCGACTACCAAGGTCGGTAGTTGACTGATGACTATTCCAGTCGAACCGGTGACACTGTTTTGGAATAGAAAATGGTTTTTCATCGGTTAAAAGGTCCAATTTTGGACATTATATGATTCCCACAGTATATACATGATAACTTGTATGGAAAGAAGGATCTTCTTGATGCACTGGTTTAGGGGGAGATACATCCCTTAATTCTATAATTGTTGGTGCAAAGCTAGGACATATTTGCCTATTCTATTGTTTATACTTTGCTTCACATGTTATTTCCACATCATGAATCATGTCTTGGATTAAGGGGGAGCTCCATATCGATTTTATACCTTTGTTCAAGATGTGTCAATTATAATTCTTTCCTGCACTTATTGGATAAACTCTTCTCTTTTTGTTGTATGTCAAAGGGGGAGAAGGGATATTTAAGTTAAAATTCATATTGAAATATGTTTATATGCGTGTTAAAGACCTAACTTAAATGATTGCCAAACATCAAAAAGGGAAAGATTGTTGGTGCAACAATGCCCCAAGCATTTATATATTTTGATGTTTGGATAATCATCTAAATTAGGCAATGTTTTGTGATCTAATTGTGAACATGTTTAAGTGAAAGGAAAATCCAAGTATGAAGACTTGGTAAAAGACAAGTCCAAGTGTGATCTTGGAAAAGAGAAGTCAAAGGAAAGGTCTTGGTGGCGTAAAGTCCAAGCAGTCCTTGGCAAAGAAAGACCAAAGGCAAGTCTTGGCGGCATAAGTCCAAGCATGTAGTCTTGGCGGCGTAAAGTCCAAGCGTACCTTGACAAAGAAGAAACACAAAGCATGATGAAACCGAAGGAAGCTTTTGAAGGCAAGCGCATGGATGGAGTCGTGGACTCAGAGAAATCCTGGAGGCGCAAGGCTGATGGAGAAGCTAGAATGTTAAGTCTAGGCTTAGGGTATGTTTTCAAGTATGAATTAGTCATACTTGGGGTGTGCCAGTCGACTGGAACATGGTGTCAGTCGGCCAGTCATCAGTCGACTGATAGACCTCCAACGGGAAAAAGAGGCTCTTTCCTATAAAAAGAGGCCAAGGGGAGCAAGAAGAGGCTAATGCTTATATTCTGATCATTCTCCTAAGCTCCCACAAGTCTTTCAAGCTTTCTAAGTGATCTTAAATCCTCTTCTCCTCTCTCTAAGCTCAAGTTTCATTCTTTGTAAAGAAGAGGAGGTTTTTGTTGTAAAGGAAAGCTTCTTAGTGGAATTTCTTGGGTTGATCCACCTTAAGGATCGCCGTGGAGTAGGAGCGTTATCTCCGAACCACGTAAAGGTCTTGTTAGCATTGTTCTTTCGTTTTTACTTATATTATCTTTGTTTGCTTCCGCTAATCATTCTTGTAGATGTTGGGATGTATACTGAAAGTCTAGCTCTTTTGTATGAACATCTTTATTTTGAAATAAGAATCACATGATCATTGTTTGCATATTTTTATGATTATGCAAAATTGTCTAATATTTTACATTGTAGATAACATGGTGTTTGGTGTGGCACAGAAGATCATGTTATCAGTTCCTTGTAGAATATAAGTAGAGGCTCACAACCAAGATGGTTTTGGACAAACCATTGGCATGGTTGTAGTGTAGCTTGGTATTATTTTGTCTTGAACATAAAGTTACACTAGTACACTTAGGTGTATTGAGTAAGACCGACAAAGAGGTGATTCAATTTGTTGCTGACTACATAATTGAATCGGACCTCGGATATTATGTTGTACATGCTCTTAATCCCGATATAATAACGGGCACATGTACTTAGTATTTATTTCTTTGATTTACCAGAGGGTGAGATTTCTATGGATTAAATCAATATGCCCGGTAAGTTGGGAAATGATATTATTTACATGGTGTGCCGTTGATTATAGGAGGAATCTGTGTCCTATGTATTGGGTTGATGATGTCCCCTTGAGGAGCTCATAAGGTTCATCATGTAAACCCTACAGGTTGACTTAGTCAACATGATGATAAGGTTGAGTGGTACTACTCAAGGAATTAGATGTTGATTAATTGATGGTCAGTAAATCAATTAATTTACGGACATTCGATATCTTAAACACGGGGAGATGGATGTACAAATAATATATGGATCCCATATTAATTTATGGGGGTTGGTGAGGTAGTTCGATGATGATCCTCTAGTGGAATGGAACATCATTGATGGATCAAGTTTGTGTGGTTCCGATCCATCGGGTGGCCAAGACCTAACTCCTCCTCATGGTCCCTATCGTAGCCTAATATAAACCTCATGAAGTCTAGATCAAATGATGGAAAATAAATCTCTAGATCCGACGGTTAGGATTAAATCCCTAGAACCGACGGTTGAGATTAAATCTCTAGATCCGACGGTTGGGATTAAAACCCTAGAACCGACGGTTGAGATTAAATCTCTAAATCTGACGGTTGAGATTAAAACCCTAGAACCGACGGTGGAGATTAAACCAAGGCCTAAACCTAACTCTATATAAAAGGGAGAGGAAAGGTTGGATAAGGTGGGCGGCAAGAAAATTGGGAATTAGTTCCTATATTTTTGGCTACCTCATCAATAACCAATTTTCTCCTAAGTTCTATAAAAGGGTGGCTATGGGTTGGGCGGAAAAAGAAGAGAGTGGTTGATGTTGGATGATGGATGCTAAGGAGATTAGGGTTTAGCCTCCAATTTCTTGGGCGGCAAGCAACCCTAAGGAGGAAACCCTAATTAGGGTTTGGCTCCTATGGGTTGGGTGGCCAAGGCTTGGAAGAAGAGTGGGCGGCAACTTGAGGAAGATCTCTTCTTCTTCCTTGAAGGTGGCTAGCTCCTAGATCTCTTCTCTCCACCATGCTTGGGCAGCAAGGAACCCTATGGAGGAAACCCTAATTTGATTAGGGTTTTGGCTCCTTAGGTTGGGCGGCCATGGATGGGAATGAAGGTTGGGCGGCCACTTGTGGAAGAGCTTGTCTTCTTCCTTGGAGGTGGCTAGCTCCTAGATCTCTTCTCTCCACCATGGTTGGGCGGCAAGAAAGCCTAAGGAGAAACCCTAATTAGGGTTTCCTCCTTAGGTTGGGCGGCTAGGGTTTGCAAGGAAGTTGGGCGGTAACTATAGGAGAGGAGGTCTTCTTCTTCCTAGGGTGTGGCCGGCTCCTTCCTCTATTCCCTCCACCGTGGCCGGCGCCCAACATATTCCCTTTCTCCTCTTCACTCCATCTTGGCCGGCGGCACCAAAACTAGGGTTTATCCCTAGTTCGGTTCCTTGGTTGTTTCCATTATGTTCTCTCTATTCTTGGGGCCGGTGGCATCAATCCTTTTGTGGATTGGTGGTTGGCTCAAGCAAGAAGGGAAAGAGAGTTCTTCTTTCTTTAGATTGAAGAAGATCTAGGAACCTTCAACTTGTAGAGGATCTTCGTCCACACGAAGTCTACAAGGAGGTTAGGACATACGATAGAAGATCAAGAGGTATAAAAGTTTCACAACTTTTATTATTGTTCTTTTCATGTTCTTATTTGATATGCTAGCTTATGTTCTTTATGTTAGTATATGTTGATTATACTAGTTTGCATTTGCATGTATTTGTATAATCATGGACCCCGATAAGAAACATAAAAACCGGCGATCCGTCCGTCGTCTCTTCCGCAGCTAACCGACTAGAAGAGTTGTGTTGCTTGAACAACTAGTTTGTTCAAGCGATCGCTCAAGTCGTTAGCACGACGACGAATTGGTTGTGCTTAGGAAACTCATCCCATCCGGATTAGTTTTCATTAGTGAAAATTTTAATCCGGGGACATGGGAGCCTATGAGCATTCCGAGGTATAGCACATTGCCAACAGTAGAAACCAAAACGCGCTATTCACCCCCCCCCTCTAGCTTCCAAACGATCACCAACACAAACCATATCCAGTAAATATCCTGTAAAAGTAAAACCCTAAACCTGCCACATAAAAAAGAGTTCATAACCATTAACCAAATAGTTCAACAAAGTAATTAAAAACATAAAAGAGTTCATAAAACAGCAAGTTGAATAAAGTATATGAAACTAAACAAATAATACAATATTTTTTAAATTGTATCGATCATAACATCATCCTCATCCATATCAAATTCTTTTGATTCTCCTCCTTCTTCCTCTCCATCAATATCCTCTAGAGCATTTGATCCTTATTGGGACAACATTGTTTTGATACTTGCATTGTCTTCATTATCTTTATTTGCATATAAAATATACAAAAAAGATAGTTAAAAATAAAATCACAACTAATATATCGACTAAGTCAAGAATATAATTATAAATTTATAAATAAAATTACCAATAGTATAACCATGTAACCAATTGCGAGTGCAAATAAGAGTTTGCACTTTTTCAGGAAGGGTGCAACTTCTATACTTTGTAAGAACACGAGCACTAATGGAAAAAGCTTATTCTGATGAACAGTTATCACGCCCCGAGTGCATCCCGTGCCAAAAAGTAAACGGACGGCATCTCCCCTATACGTGACAACATTTCCGATTAATACAAGGCTCGTAGGCCACAACAACAATAACACACACATATATATATATATATATATATATATAAACAAACCACAACAACATAACAAACTAACTACAACAAACAGCGAAAACATAAAACAACCACATCACAACTACATACAGTGCATACCGGTATGACTAACACCAAAACTAAGAACCACCATAACAAAACCAGAAAAGAAAGATACAACAACAATAGTCATGGACTACAATCATCACATAAAGACCAAAGACATATCGGAACACCAACGATAATCCAAAAACTCAGACTCTCGGAGTTGAGATGAGATGATGTCAGCCAGCGGTGCTCCAAGTCCATCACGAAGTCGGCTACCTATTACCTGGGCGACAGAAAAACCCAGGGTCCGTGGTGGTGAGTAAAACTTGTTGGAGATTTGACGCCGCTAGAGGGGGGGTGAATAGCGTGTAACCGTACGTAGATGGAATTCTTTTGCGTTTGATCGTCTACAATCTTGTTAGCACAGCGGAATAGTAATAACAAATAAATATAACAAGACACACAATCACAACACGATCATATAACGTGGTTCGGAACCACACGGTTCCTACTCCACGGATTGAGCTCTAACGAGCTCTAGCGATGCCAATGCAATCACTAATCAATAAACTCCTTCTCGACAACAAGTCAGAGGTGGAGAAACCTCGTACACAAGATTACAACAATAATCTAAAGAAATACAAGCAAATACAAAGGAAATGTAAAGAACACTTTACAAAACTAGGGTTTGAGCGCTTTGCTTGTTGGTTGCTTGGATGAGGTTGAAGGGCCCTGAAATGCACCTGCAAATCGCCTTCAAATCGCCTCAAGAAAGCTCCCCAAGAACTGATGCCGCAATCTCCACGACACTTCCTTTTATCTCGTCGCCGATTTTCGATCGGCCCGCCATAAATCACCATCGACCGCTAACATCAGTAGCCGTGAGACAACGGCTCAATCCACGCTGGACAAATTCCAACGGACTCTCACCGATCATTCGCCAACATTGGCGCGCCGATCGCTAACGCTCAGAGTCGATCGCCTACGGCCACGGAGCGCTTCGCGCTCGCAGAATCACCGACGGGCAGCCGATCGTTGCCGACACTACGATCGCTCCATGAGCTTAAAGTCAACCGCAATGAACTCGAAGTCGACTCGTCGAACCGCCATAATGCTAACCTCAAGAATGAGGTTTTAACCCAAGTATGGTGCCCCCATACTTGCTAGACCACCCTTAGCCTAGACCTAAGCCTTCTAGCCACCTCCATCAGCCTCACGCCTCTCGGATCCCTCCAAGTCATCCATGACTTGTTCATCCATCGCGCTAGCTTCCAGGTGCTTCCATCGGCTATGTCATGCTAACGGTGTCTACACCGCCAAGGCACATTGGACTTACGCCGCCAAGACTCCGCTTGGACTTTACGCCGCCAATATCAATCCCCTTGGACTTCTCAAATGTCAAGACTCAAGCTTGGACTTTCCCTTGCCAACCCATGTTGGACTTTCCATGCCAAGACCCATGCTTGGACTTTCCATTTGCCAAGACCCATGCTTGGACTTCTCATTTGCCAAGACCCATGCTTGGACTTCTCATGCCAAGTACTCAAGACTTGGACTTTCCCAAATGCCAAGTGTCCCACTTGGACTTTCCATGCCAAGTACCCATGACTTGGACTTTCCCATAAACACATGGTCAACCCTAGTCAACCACCAAAGTCTCCCTCGAGTCAAACTCGAGTCTGGTCAATTATAACCTGGGTCGATTGTATAAACAATCTCCCCAACATATTAACCGACATTAATGTCAAACATCAATGACAATCCTATGTCTAACATACTTTGTCAAACATACTTTGTCAAACATCAAAACATCACTCGAGTCAAACTCGAGTCCTGGTCAATCGTGACCTGGGCCGATTGCACCAACAATCTCCCCCTTTTTGATGTTTGACAAAAACCAAATAAAACCATGAGTTAGAACACTAACTCAAATCCCTTACCAATTATCCATGAGTTAGAACACTAACTCAAATCCCTTACCAATTATCCCAAATTGGTAAACACTCACCAAATGTTCTCCCCCAAACATTCAAATGAAAAAAAGTAAATCAAATGTTCTCCCCCAAACATTCTCCCCCTTTTTGACTAACATCAAAAAGGTTTTCTCTCCAAGGAGGTCAATGTCTCATGTGCCAATGAGATCTTACAATCTCCCCCTTGATCAAAAATACTTAGGATGCCTACCATCTTCCTAGTGATAAGTCTCATATCACTCAAGAGAGGCACTCCTATCTCACTCTCCCAATTTCCAAATTGGGTACCTTCACCCATCAATTTTCAATTGATAACATTCTCCCCAAAAAGAACATCCATCATCCCAAGATGGATACCTCCCCCTAAAAGCTTGCTCCCCCTTGACCATTGCACCAACAATGTCCTTGGAAAGCCCCTAAGCCAATAGGAACTCTAAACCATCAAAATTAAGGTTCTAAGTTCAACATAGAACTTTTACTCACCCTAAATTTGATACTTTGACCTAACATAACTCCTAATCCATATCCAATGGATTTTCACCCTTCATAATGCTTCCCAAAGCATATCCTAGGGTTAGGAGTGGTTAGGAACCTTTACCATAGCTGAACACGGGCTAAACAAACCTTGTTAACCCGAAATCAGACCTGGCAATGACTTGAGCTTATCGATCACATTTTCATCACTCGATCGCCACCAAGTGGCGGATCGTAGTCTAAATTCAATTTCATTATCAACGAAAAATTCATTCATAAATAATTATACGTGAAATTTGATACGTATAATACTTATGACCAAAACAATGGGTGAAAAATGTTTTAAAAATATTTTACCCATAAAATAGTGAAATTTATACAAAATCCAAAAGTGACTAAAAACTTTAAAGTTTAAACTCACTTTGTATCAATCTCATCAATGATGATTGCTATCAAAAGATAGACTTCACCAAGGTTTGTCAAAATGATTTTAAAATGTTTTCAAAACCTTATTTTGGATCATATTCCTTGGGCTCTATGTACATGACTTGTACACAAGCTTTCCCAATGATCCACCAATAAAATTAGATGAGTTTTGGTTCAACTAGATGCAAAAACTATGCACCTTGAACTCAACTCATATCCTAGCATCTCACATGTATCTAGGGTGTATAAATACACATACATGTCAATTGGATGTGAGATGTGGGTTTTGGTTCATTTAATCTAGGGTTTCATGCATTTTTCTAAGGCAACCCTTCTTGATTCCCTTATAAATGGGACTTCAAGTCATGCCATTGTCCTTAAATCAATTTCAATCAAAATATCTTAAATGCATGAATGATTATGGCATTAGAGATGATATAGATAAACACATGCTCATAATTATGATGTCATGGCATAATATGAAATCTAAAAACACATGACATTTAATACCTTAATCCTAAGCATGATCATGACATTTAGATGATAAGAGTAAACATGATGTCATGTCATGGCATATGGCAAGCAAATCATGGCATATAAAATATATAGGTATAATAACACCTAAATTTTAATATTAATTGCCTATTTGTTGGGATTAAACATATTTTGTCATATTAACCTAATCTCCCTAGTGTGCCAAAACCCAAAATGGCACACCAACCTCTAAACCTAAATTGTGCCAAAATGATCATTTTATCAAACTTCATAATTAATATTGGCATATCCTAAAATCTTTTAGGATTAAAAACTCAAATGTATTTTCAAGGTAACCATAACCTTGAAAATAACCTAAAGTGTCACCTTTGTTATGGTTGAGTTAACTACCCATCCAATCAAGGTTGACACACCCTAAAACCCATCTTAGCGTGAATCAATCACGCTCTTAGGAACCCAAAAACGATTTGAACTCCTAGGATTACTTAGATATTCCTTAGGGATAACTTCCCTAGATACCTTCCTAATGACCTTCCTAGGCTTATTAGCCTTGGTCATTTGGGTCTTGCCTAGGTTAACCTTAGGAATTGCCTCCCTAACAACCTTCTTAGTGGCCACCTTAGGTTTCCTAGAAACCCTAGCCACTAGGCATATCCTTTGGTCAACTCTAGGGATGACTTCCCTATTGACCTTGGTCTTCCTAGACCTAGTTTGTGTTCCATAGTCAAATGGAACACAATGATAAGCCACCTTAGGCTTAGGTTTGTGACCCAAACCTTTCTTGCCCTTGGTTGACTTTTGACTCTTAGGTCCTAAGTGTTGACTGTGACTATTGGACCCTTGATTTTGACCACTAGACCCTTTAAATTGATTTTGTATATTCCTAAGGGTCTTTTCAAGTTTTTCAAGCCTTGACCTTAAGGCTTGGTTCTTTAATTCTAATTTCCCAATTTTAGAATCTTGATTTAAATCTTGGGCATTTGACTTTCTTGGCATATGCCTAGTCCATTTTGGATTAAAACCTAGATGTTCTTGTATTTTCTTAATAGATTCACTAGGTATGGTTTTTCTAGGGACATTAGTCCCAAATTTCTCCTTATTACTAAAATGGACACTTTTAGCTCCTAAGCAAAAATATTTATTCCTATTAGCATGCTTTTCATAAATTGCAAGAGAATTTAAATTCCTAGCATGCCTTTGCCTATTAACTAAAGAAGGTGCATTATTGAAATATACCTTAGGGTTTGCCCTAGAGGCTCCCCCTACATATGTAGCTCCCTCTTTGGTCTTTTTGCTTCCCCTAGGACATTGATTCCTATAATGTCCCCTTGAGTTGCACTTGAAGCATATGATATGCTCCTTGCTCTTGATATTTGGGGAACCGTCATCCTTGACTTTTGGAGCCGGTGGAGCTTTCCTAATCTTCTTTGGGCACTTGCTCTTGTAGTGCCCAAATTCCCTACACTCAAAGCACATGATATTATTTTTATTTGAGATTGATGTGTTTGAGTTACCTAGTTCGGTGGTAGGTGCCGGAGTTGTATTTTGAGCTTCCTCATCTTGATTGGATGTTGAAGCTTCTTCTTGTTGCTCCGGTATGGAAGTTCTCTCCTCCCCCTCAATCCTTGAGGTGGATGCTTCTTCCACTTCCTCCACCAACCCGGAAATTGACTCCCTATCAACTTCCGATTCTACTTCCTCTTCCTCTTTGGATGTTGATGATCTCTCAACTTCCAAGTCCTTACTTCCTTGTGAAGATGATGCATTAGCCTCTTCGGTCTCTTCCTCTTGGACCATTGATGGGCTTTCATGGAGCTTTGCCAAATCGCTCCATAGCTCCTTAGCATCCATGCATTCACCTAGGATACACAAGAATTCATTTGGAATTAAATCAAAAATGAATTTGATTACCTTCTTGTTTTTCTCGAATCTTTGGAGTTGATCTTCACTCCATCTCTTCTTCTTGAGGAAACCACCTTTCGGTCCTCTAGGATACTCAAATCCTTCCATTAATAGAGACCATTCCTCGAAGTCCCTCATCATCAAAAAATCTTCAATTCTTCTCTTCCAAGAATCGAAGCCTTCTTGTCCATATAATAAGTACGGGACCGGTGTGTTGATGTCCCAACCTAGCTTGTCTTGAAATTCCATCTTTACCCTCTAGCGTATTGCTCCCGGTTGTTAATCCGTTGAAGAGCCACCAGGCTCTGATACCACTTGTTGGAGATTTGACGTCGCTAGAGGGGGGGTGAATAGCGTGTAACCGTACGTAGATGGAATTCTTTCGCGTTTGATCGTCTACAATCTTGTTAGCACAGCGGAATAGTAATAACAAATAAATATAACAAGACACACAATCACAACACGATCATATAACGTGGTTCGGAACCACACGGTTCCTATTCCACAGATTGAGCTCTAACGAGCTCTAGCGATGCCAATGCAATCACTAATCAATAAACTCCTTCTCGACAACAAGTCGGAGGTGGAGAAACCTCGTACACAAGATTACAACAATAATCTAAAGAAATACAAGCAAATACAAAGGAAATGTAAAGAACACTTTACAAAACTAGGGTTTGAGCGCTTTGCTTGTTGGTTGCTTGGATGAGGTTGAAGGGCTCAAATGCACTCGCAAATCGCATTAAAATCTCCTCAAGAAAGCTCCAAAATAACTGATGCCGAAATCTCCACTAACAGCTTCCTTTTATCTCGCGTCGTGATTTCCGCGCGATCGCCATAAATCACCACGATCGCAACATCAGTAGCTGTGAGACAATGGCTCAATCCACGTTGGACAAATTCCAACGGGACTCTCACCACCGATCGCCAACATTGGCCGATCGGCTAACGCCCGTAGTCGATCGCCGGCCGGCTCACGGAGCGCTTCGCGGTCGAACTCGACCGGCAGCTTCATCGCCATCCTTAGCAATGATCGCTGCCGACACCCGGGCCGATCGCTTCCTATGAGCAATGTGAGGTTTTAACCCAAGTATGGTGCCCCATACTTGCTAGACCACCCTTAGCCTAGACCTAAGCCTTCTAGCCACCTCCATCACCTCACGCCTCTCGATCCCTCCAAGTCATCCATGACTTGTTCATCCATGCGCTTAGCTTCCGGGTGCTTCCATCGGCTATGTCATGCTAACGGTGTCTACACCGCCAAGGCACATTGGACTTACGCCAAGACTCGCTTGGACTTTACGCCAATATCAATCCCTTGGACTTCTCAAATGCCAAGACTCAAGCTTGGACTTTCCCTTGCCAACCCATGTTGGACTTTCCATGCCAAGACCCATGCTTGGACTTTCCATTTGCCAAGACCCATGCTTGGACTTCTCATTTGCCAAGACCCATGCTTGGACTTCTCATGCTAAGTACTCAAGACTTGGACTTTCCCAAATGCCAAGTGTCCCACTTGGACTTTCCATGCCAAGTACCCATGACTTGGACTTTCCCATAAACACATGGTCAACCCTAGTCAACCACCAAAGTCTCCCTCGAGTCAAACTCGAGTCTGGTCAATTATAACCTGGGTCGATTGTATAAACAATCTCCCCAACATATTAACCGACATTAATGTCAAACATCAATGTCAATCCTATGTCTAACATACTTTGTCAAACATACTTTGTCAAACATCAAAACATCACTCGAGTCAAACTCGAGTCCTGGTCAATCGTGACCTGGGCCGATTGCACCAAAAAAACTCAGCAGGTAATAGAAAAATATGTATATATATCAAATATCACATGTAATTCAACAGCATAATCGAGGTACAACAAGTATATCAGCATAGTATATAAATACGTGCATATACCGTCTAACCAAATGAACAACGTAAAATGCAGACATACCTGAAAGTCTACTACGCTATTCTGATCCAACCTGAGCATATATCCAACATATATGTATAATAAGAAAAGTAATACTAACTCACAATATTCTCATGATACAGGTCAAGGTATCTAATGGTCTGTCCAACAAATATACAAGTATCTGACACGACCGTATAACAGATGCAAGAAGCATACATGAATATGATGTACAACCAAATGCAGCAAGCATAGTACAATCAAATGCAATATCACAATAAGCATATATATATATAGACCGCATTTATATATATATTACTCACAACTATCCATATATATATATATATATATATATATATATATGGTAATATGCAAAGCGCCATAAGATACGGCAATGCAGTATGCATGGTCATGCCTGCGCACCCCTACTCGCTACCACGACCCCAGTGTGGCCTCGGTGGCACGACATGACAACTGTCCCAACTCAACACCAACCACCACTCTAGAGTGGCCGAGTGAGTAGTATGATCAAGTAGCATATGAGCATAAAGAGCTCTCTACACAACGGGGGTCCCTGCTGCTGGCCACTCCGATTGACACTACCTATGAGTAGTCGAGTGCCACGCACCCAGGACAACTGCACGCAACTCCAACTACCACCATCTATAGTTGTAGAGTGCGACACAACAAATGCTCTGTCCTCACACCAATTACTTCTCGGGGAGTAACCTGGGAGGCAAGATGACTGACGACTCTCTCAACCCCAAGAGAGACTATGTCGTCAAAATGCATGCAAATGACATGAATGTACTATCACACGTACATACATCTATCACAGACTCTCTGTTCAACAGAGAGTCGTACCCACCTGATCAATACACTCTCTATCCTGTAAAGAGTCATACTCAACTGATCGACAGACTCTCTATCCTGTAGAGAGTCATACTCAACTGATCATAACTCTCTATCCAATAGAGAGTCGTACTCAACTGATTGATGCACTCTCTATCCTATAGAGAGTCGTACTCGACTAATCATATCAAGCTGGGACTACCGGTCCATAGCGACACACTAATCACCCTTCACTTAACCATTACACAACACATGGTTGGTAATAAGTATGCAATATACGGGTATTGGAATAAATCCTACATTTAGGGCATTACCTACCCACGGATGACCTTTTTGCCAATTTATAAATAGGGTCATCACCCGTACTCTAACATCTACACCCTACTAAACATTTAGGCCTATTTACATCACATCTGTAACTCCAAAATCATGATAGAGGAATATGTGATATCAACAATTGAGCATATATATAGCCACCGATAAGTATCAAGCATACGATAAATAAGAGCAGGGTCAAGATGATATGAACATATAACATGCTCATATCTATATCTAAATCTGAATGCAATTACATCTACCTGACCAGGGTAGGATATTACCCACCTGATACGAAGCTTGAACTAATCCTCACGGTCGTGGATTGGCTTTGTATCCCAAATCTGCACATAATAGCAAACTATGATTAAGTACAAGCATACAACGAATGATCAAATCGAATTCCATATCAACTTCGTATCCCGATCAACTAGATTGATCTAGTTATCCAAGTAACCCAATCAATCCTCCCTATTTATCCTTATCAACCATTAGGCCACTTAACAACCTATTTAGGGATATGCACCCTAATTGAAACACCCACTCCATTAGTCCCTTCTCACTCAGCCACAGCCGAGTAAACCTCGGAACCAACTATTCACCGCCATTACAGTCCCTTCATGGCTAAGAGCAACCTTATTCACAGTCGCACAATCGTTCACCGCTCACTCACATAGCCACCAATAGCTTACCACAATGAAACAACCTCACACAATCACTCTCGCAGCCACCAATAGCCAACACAACCTATTCTATTCACCGGAACAACCCATAACCGCCCAAAACTCCAACTCACCATTGTACACAGTCGGCACAGCCTTGTTCACAACCATTGAAGCAATACTACATCTCGATTCATAGCCCAGAACAGAGCTACTACTTCACAACCGGCCAAACTCCCTTTCACAACCCTCACAGCCAATTCCACCAAAGGAAATCCACATAATCGAAATGGACAACAAAGAAAGAGGGAGATCAAGATGTTATACTAGAAATTGAAGCTACAACAATGGTATACCCTCCCTGTGCCAAACACAGCTGCCGACCAATATCACTTATCCGAATTCATGCGGCTGTGATGGGGCTCAAATCGTTGGTCATCACAGAGGAAGAAGAGGATCTGGATCGGACTGCTGCTCAAGGCGGCACTGCTGCTCGTGAAATCCCCAACTGCTCAGGTGGAGATCTCCGACGAAGCGACGATGACAGTAGAGGAAGAGGTCACAACAGAGCTGGAAATGGCCTGTAGAGATTAGGGAGGGGTCAACAACGGTGGCTCTCATCCATGACGATAGCATCGTCGATCTACTCGAACAAAACAAAAATAAAATCCCGATGAATGCCACGGAATCGATGGCGGTGGGGCAGTTCGACGGTCGCACAGTGTGCGGCTTGTGGAGGCAGATCAGTCGAGGAAGGAGTGATGGCGGCGAACCTGTCGCCCGTGGTGACGGTGATGGGGCAGCAACCGGCATGGCGATGGAAGCGGGGCAAGCTCGAGTGTGGCGTCGCGCAGGGAGAAGAGAAGGAAGTCGCGAGATCATGAAATGGGGGAAATCGCACGGAAGAAAAAGGATCGGGAAGATGAGTCGCGCAGCAGTGGAAGAGATCAGGATCAGGAGAGGAAAAGATCGCAAGCTTAATCGCGTGAACAGGAAGTCTGGATTTAATGGGTCGATCGATCTAGCTGAGCTAATCCGAGTTTAGCCTAAAGCTAACCTAGGTTAACCCAATCACACATTTAGGCTTAATCTTTCTCCCAAATGGTCATATGAGCTCCTATTGAATCTAGAAAAATTTCTAAAAAATCCTGAAAAATTCCCTAAGGTAATTCTTTAATTAACAAGGGGTATTTTATTATTATTTTATTTTTCCGATATCTTACAACAGTAGTTATGGGAATAACCAAAACATTACATGTCATTAGTGCAAGGGTTGGGTATCGATGCTTTTAATTTTTCCAATGCTCTAAAACATCCAAATCTTGATAATATGCAAATTCAAGTTTTGGTTCCTCCAAATAGAGATCCAATTGAGATTTTCCAACACTTGTAATTGTTTGACTCTCATATGCCATGATTTCCTATATTAATTGGAATAGTGGTGAGTAGTGACAAGAAAATATAAATTAATTAGAGTATATAAGAAAAAAAGTATTTAGAGTACTTACATCAAAGATTCTTTTGTTCTTTCCTTTAACTCCTCCACTTTGCAAAGATATATGTGTGGTAGAAGAAAATTGTGGTTGTGAAGGACTTGCCTTGTTAGTATTAGAATATTGATAAAAAATCTTATCCAATTTTGTCTTCACAATTTCCATCTTCTCTTGGCATTTGACACAATTACTCTCAACCTTTGAATAAAAAAACTTCAACATCGAAAACTTTATTTGTGGGTCAAGAATAGCCCCAAATGCAAGCACCATGCTATATTGAGTCCAATATTTGTCAAACTTCTCCATCATTCTTTTACACATACAACTTATTACCTCATCTTCATTTGATTAATTTTCCTTTAACAAAACTTCAATCTTCCAAACTTGCATAAAATACAAATTTGATGTAGGATAAGAAGAAACCGATATCAAATTGGTAGTCTCATAAAATGGTTCAAAAAACTCACATATTTTCTCTACTCTTTTCCACTCTTCACTTGAAGGACAATATTTATAATTCCTGTCGTTGAATTGAAGAGAAGCAAAAGCTTTTTTATATTTGATGGCACTATCCAACATTAAATATGTTGAGTTCCAACGAGTAGACACATTCAATCGCAAACCAATACTAGTATCAATGTTACCAACTGCTTGTACACATTCTCCAAACTTCTTCATTCTAGTCTCTAAACCTTTAACATACTTGACCGATTCTCTAATTTTATTCAAGACTACAGTAGTAACTTTCAAACCTTCTTGGATGATTAGATTCAATATATGAGCAGAACAACGAACATGAAAAAATTCACCATCACACAATAAGCTAGCATGGAAAGAGAGTTGCTCTTTCAAATGAACTTGCATATTATCATTACTAGATGCATTATCCAATGTCAAAGAAAAAACCTTTTTCTCAATCCCCCAATCCTTCAAATATTCAAATAATTTTACAGCTAATTCAACTCCTGAATGTGGAGGAGGCATATGAGAAAAATTAAGTATTTTACTGTTCAATTTCCAGTCATTATCAACAAAATGAGCAGTCAAGAAAATATAACCCTCACTAGTGCATGTTGTCCACAAATCTGAAGTTAAACAAATTCTATTCTGAATGGTAGCCAAAACATACTTCAATTTCTCTTTCTCCCTCAAGTAGATTCGGTTAATATCAGAAACAAGAGTATTTCTAGAAATACAAGCAACATTAGGATTTAAATACTTCATCCAAGCTCTAATACCATCATACTCAACAAATGAAAATGATAAATCATGTTTGATGATTGCACAAGCCAATAACTCACGTGAAACCTTTTGGTTTATTTTCCTAGACCTCTCTTCCCATCTTGATCAAGAATCATTTGTCATATGTCATGGAACTTTAATTTGTTACAAGTTTTGATATGGCGCCACAATGTAGAAGTTCCATAAAGTTTACCTCCACATTTATATTATTTTTTACATCCATTACATTCAGCTCTATTTATACTATCAGTCCCTTCGATTTTCTTAAAATACACCCAAATATCAGAAGTTTCTCTAGATTTTTTAATGGACCCCTTATTTTGCTTAGCACCTTCCAATTCATCAATGTCTAAACTAATAGTTTGATTGTGAGAAGCAGAATTCATTTCCAAATCAATCTGTAATAAAAAAAATTTAGTTTCAAACAAAATCAATTAGAGAGGTTGTGCAAAATAAAAACATAGAAAAAGGAAGGAAAATAGAATGAAGTAAGCAAGAAAGAAAAAAATCTTACCTCAAACAGGAGTCGAAGGTCTCAGATCGGGGAGGCAGTCAGGCAGGAATTGCGAGCTTGGAGCTTGGAGCTTGGAGCTTGGAGACTAGAGATGGTATAAAACTTCCTCTAAAGTGGTAGAGCGGTAAAAAAAACTCTCACTTAGAATAGCAGTATTCACCAACAAAAAAAGAACAAATGGAAGGAGGAGGTGATGAGTTGAGATTAATTACCAGGCGAGAAGAGGCGGGATTTGAGAAGAGGCAGAGGAAGTTGTGGCGCTGTTGGTGAGAGCATTGAACTGCAACTCCACGCTCTTGAGGAATTCTGCAGCTCTTGTAATGGTCAATTGACAAGGGTCACGAGCGAGGTAGATGACCAGAGAGACGAAGACTTAAAGTGATGATCTGATCGATGAGGGTCGCGAGGCGGATGATCGGATGGGAAAGAGATCGAAGGAAGAGAGGCGGAGCCGCGGAGGAGAGCGAGAGAGATGGAGATGCAGAAGGGAATAAGGTCTATGCTTATGAGAGACACCGAACAGTCGGACATGGTCACATGGAAAATGGGAAATCACGGGCTGAGAATCGGATTTTGCCGCTTGCGAGTTTCGAGTTACGGGAAAATGGGAATTGGGAAATCGTGAATTCATGATCCGCGATTTGCGAATCGCCTTCTCAGCCCGCGGGTTGACCCAGCCCGTCATGGATCAGCCTGCCGCGGGTCAAATTATGTGTAAGTTAATTTATTTAAACACGCCAAAAAATAAATGGATAAAACTTTAACCCAATCCGCCTAAATTATTTGGCGGGGCAGGCCAACCCGATGGGCCAAATTGACAGGTCTAATAACCATTAGTTGTTTTGGGTAGTCCTACTATGAAATCCATAACTATATCTTCCCACTTTCATTCTGGGATTTGAATAGGCTGTAGAACTCCTCCAGGTCTCTGATGTTCTGCTTTGACTCGTTGACACGTCAGATAGGTGTTAACATATTTAGCCACATCCCTTTTCATACCGAACCACCAGAACTTTTCTTTCAAATCTTGATACATCTTGGTAGATCCAGGATGAATTGAATATGGTGTCCCATGAGCTTCTTCCAAAATTATCTTTCTTAATTCTGAATCATTGGGAATACATAATCGTTCACCAAGATATAAAACCCCACTGTTAGAGACACGAAATCCTTCATCCTTTCCTTCTTGGATCTCTTACTTGATCCTTTGGATGCTTGGATCTTCCTCTTGCTTCGCTAGTATATCATCAAATAATGTTAGCGCTATTGTCAAGGTAGAAAGCTGTCCAAAAATAATCTCAACCCCAAAATTCAACATCTCTTTCTTCAATGGTTGGGATAATGAAGATAAAGACATTAAGGTGGCGCATTATTTTCTACTCAGTGCGTCTGCTACTTTGTTTGCCTTTCCAGGATGGTAGAAGATTTCACAGTCATAGTCTTTAACCAGCTCAAGCCATCTACGTTGTCTCATGTTTAAATCCTTCTGAGTGAAAAAATATTTCAGACTCTAGTGATCTGTATAAATCTTGCACTGGACTCCATACAAATAATGTATCCAAATTTTGAGAACGAAGACCACTGCTGCCAACTCAAGGTCATGAGTGGGATAATTCTTTTCATAATCCTTGAGTTGTCTAGATTCATAGGCAATGACTTTACCATTCTGCATAAGCACAGCTTCGAGTCCCATTTTGGATGCATCACTATACATATTAAAGCTTTCATTACTTTCTGGAAGAGTAAGAATTGGAGCACTTGTTAATCTCCTCTTTAATTCAAGGAAACTTTTCTCACAGCCCTCGGTCCATTCAAACTTTATGTTCTTTCTGGTAAGAACCGTCAGTGGTGAAGCTATCCTTGAGAAGTCTTCTATAAATTTTTTATAGTACCCTGCTAAACCAAGGAAGCTTCTAATTTCACTGGCATTCATTGGTCGACTCCAGTTACTAACAGCTTCTATCTTTGTCGGATCTACCATAACCCCATCTTTCGAAATAATGTGACCCAGGAAAGATACTCGATCGATCCAAAATTCAAACTTGGAGAACTTTGCATACAATTGTCTCTGCCGAAGGGTCTATAACACTGTCTTCAAATGTTCAGCATGGTCTTCCTGAGTTCTCGAGTAAATAAGGATATCGTCAATGAAGACGATCACAAACTTATCAAGTAACGCCTTAAATACTCGATTCATTAGTTCCATAAATGTTTCTTGAGCATTTGTCACTCTGAAAGGCATGACCACGAACTCATAGTGTCCATACCTCGTTTGGAAAGTTGTTTTCGGTACATCATCCTCTTTAACTTTTACTTGATGATATCCGGACCACAAATCAATCTTGGAGAAAACTGTGGCTCCCCTCAATTGATCGAACAGATCATCAATCCTTGGCAAGGGATATCTGTTTTTGATTGTCACCTTATTCAAGGCTCGGTAATCTATGCACATTCTTATAAACCCATCTTTCTTCTTCACGAACAATACCGGAGCTCCCCACGGTGAGTGACTAGGGTGAATGAATCCCTTGTCGAGTAACTACTATAATTGTTCCTAAAGCTCCTTCAATTCTGCTGGAGTCATATGATAGGGTGCTTTTGAGATTGGCTTAGTACTAGGAATAAGTTCAATCTCAAACTCGATTTCTCTTTTAGGAGCCAACCCTGGCAACTCATCAAGGAATACTTCTGGGTAGTCACATACAACTCGGACTTCTTCAAGCTTTTGGCCTCTTTCTTGCTTTGTATCAACCACATGTGCTAGATACCCAGCGCATCCACTGACTAACATCTTTTAAGCTTTTATGGCAGATAAGAACTTCTTAGTTCTTTTCTTTGGTTCTCCGATAAATTCAAATTTAGACTCTGCCTCAGGTTGAAATACAACTCTTCGCTTACGACACTCAATGGAAGCACCGTACTTGCTCAAAAAGTTCATTCCCAAGATGACATCATAATCATGCATGTCCAACATTATCATATCACTATAAAGTTCTCTTTCTGAAATTTGGGTAGTGCGATGTCATTACCTCTCCCGAAGGCAATGTTGTTACAAACTTAAGATCCAGGACATCCGAAGATATATTTATCTTCTTAGCAAATATCATGGAAATAAATGAATGGGTTGCCCCAGTATCAAATAGCACAGTAGCATACTGATTAAGGATAAGTATCTGACCTGTGACAATAGTAGAACCATTTGCTACCTCTTCCTTGGTGAGAGAAAAGATTCGAGCATTCGGTGTAACTGGTGGAGCCTCCAATCTTCCTTGACTAATGTGAGGACCCTCCAGGGCTACTTGCATTTGGTGTAACTGAGCAGATTTACCCCCGTACTGATTTGGCTGTGGTGGAGGTGGATTGGTCTTGGTAGGGCAATATCTGGCCAAGTGTCCCTCTAATCCACATGTATAACACTCACTCATGCCCTGGCGGCAAACTCCTGGATGCATCTTCGCACATTTAGAACATGTAGGATACTTAGGCTGCTTGCTTGTTGAACCTCCCTTTCGGTTATTCCATTGTTTCCTCTTGTCGTTGTTATTTCCCTTCTAGTTAGAATTATTGCTCTGTGATTTCTGACCTCCATAACTTCCATGACTTTTGTTTTCAGTCGAGGCCTGTTTCTGTTGCTTGATGTTGTTCAAGTAATGCTCCGTGATTAAAGCACTACTAATTAACTCTTCTGCAGTCTGCGGTCTATTAATTCCACTAGCCACATTCAGATCTATCTCAGGTCTCAGCATTTTGAGCATAAGTCTAACCCTTTCTCGCTCAGTGCTAACTAGCTTTGGACATAAGCGAGCTAGTCTATTGAATTTATTCATGGCTTCATTAACTGACAAGTCCCCTTGTCGGAATTTCGTGAACTCATCGTAGTGCTTATTCGTGACTCGCATATGGAAAAACTCCTCAAAGAACTCCGTTTCAAAGTTAGCCCATGTCATTTGATTAATCACTCTTTTTGCCTTTACTCGTTCCCACCACATTCTGGCATCTCCAGTCAAGCAGAATGATGCACATTTGACTTTCTCATTTTCAGGCCAATCCAACAGTTCTACAATACTTTCTAACGTCTTGAACCAGGCCTGAGCATCCCATGGTTCACTTGTACCAGCAAATCTCTCTAGCTTCAGCTTTTTCCATTAACCTATTGCTGCTCTGCAACTTGATGCTGAAGCTGAATGACTACCTGCATCAAGTCAAGTGGTGGTACTACTTTATTTGTCCTATGATCTCCATTGGTCTGTCTTCAAGCCATTTCTTTCGCTTCATAATGTGGCAAGTAAGACCCATATAAGACTACTACTCTTAATTACCTTCTATCATCGTCACATACATATGTAAGTATGTTAAAAACTCAAAACACTCAACATTCTTTACTAATCATAAAGGAAAGTAAAGCATATGTGTACTTTCTTACTTGGAAGCGGCAGGATTGATGCTCGATGTGTGTGTGGCAGAAGGGCAGAACTTGCTCTGATATCATACTGTAACACCCCCCCCCCTCTCTCTTTACTCTAATAAAGGAGGTGTTACCATCATACTTTATCTTTTTCTTTATGTCAAGAAGCCAAACATGACTCAATTATTCCATAAACTCACTTACACTATTTATAAACTAACTAATACCATATTTAAAACAAAAGAGTATCAACCACTCATAACAGGATCTAAACATGGTTTCTAAACAAGTATCATAATTCAAACTCTTAACTTGAAACAACGGAAGCTAAAGAAATAAATTAACTACATTGACATGTTGACACTGGGATATTACATAAGTTCCTAACATATCTAGGCATGCACATAAGTTCTAACATAAAACATTCTTAAGTAACTCAACCTCATGTATGGTGATAGTAATGATATGCATCTTCGACATAAAATAAACATAAACAATAGCACATGACATCAACACTAGCATCTACCATGAACAATAGCATATAATATGAACACTAAACATAAACAATAGCACATTACATCAACACTAACACCTAACATGAACAATAGCACATAACATGAACACTAGAACACTAGCAAGTTCAAAGGTCTTTAACATAGCATAATACTAGCAAGTTCGACATTCTTAAACACAACATAACCATTAGTAAATTCAGAGTTCTTGACATAACATAAATTCTAGCAAGTTCAGAATCGTAATCCACTGTTCTGCCGCCACACACACCAAGCACTTCATTCGCTACCCCCTCTTACTCAAACCTTGCTTTACCCTTATCTATAGTATAAGGAATGCAAACTATAAGCAATGAAGCTTAGTAAGTACCTCCTATTCTCACAAAGCATCGCATTAAGAAAACATGCTATTAGAATACTTGCATGCAACCACATGCTCATACTTGCCATTAAGAAAATTCTGCATTAAACATTTAGAAACACTTGTACATAACACAATGGTTCAACTTGAAATGCATGAACTTGAAATACACAACTTGCAATACATGATTTTGAAATATGCTTCGCTTGTAGAAACATGCACATGAGATATACTTAAGCTTGTAAACATTGTGCTTTAGTTAACTTTAGAAACATTCACGCTAGATGAGTTTAGGTGTGTCAACCTTAAATGGATGGGTAGTTAACCTAACCATGGTAAATGTGGAACTTTAGGTTATTTTCAAGGTTATGGATACCTTGGAAATAGGGTTGAATTTTTATCCTAAAGGATGTTAGGATGTGCCAATATTATTTATGGAAGTTGATAAATTGATCAAATTGGCACAATTTAGGTCTTAGAGTCATGGTATGTCATTTTGGGTTTTTGGCACACTAGGGGGATAGTTGACAATATGGCAAAATGGACTTAATAATAACAAATGGCAATTAACATTAAAATTTAGGTATTTATATACCTTTATATTTTATTTTCCATGCTTGATTTTCCATATAACATGTAATGACATCATATTTTCTTTTATCATATAATATGTCATGATCATGCTTAGGATTAAGGTTAAATGTCATGTATGCTTAGATTCCATTTTATGTTATGACATCATGATTATGAGCATATGCTTATTTATATCATCATTAATGTCATAATCATTCATGCATTAATAAAAATTGAGTTAAGGATAATTGGCATGACTTGAAGTCCCATGTATAAGGGAATCAAGTAGTGTTGCCCTAGAAAATGCATGAAACCCTAGTTTAGAAGAACAAAATCTATATCTCACATCACATTGACATGTATGTGTATTGATACACTCTAGATACATATGAGATGCTATGATATGAGTTGAGTTCAAGGTGTATAGTTTTTGCATCTAGATGAACTAAAACTCATCTTATACTAGTTTGTGGATCATTGGGAAAGCTTATGTTCAAGTCATGTACATTAAGCCCAAAGAATATGATCTAATATAAGGTTTTGAAAATATTTTAAAATCATTTTGAAAAACCTTAGTGAAGTCTATCTTTTGATAGCAATCACCATTGATGATGTTGATACAAAGTGAGTTAAAACATTGAAGATTTTCTTCACTTTTGAACTTTGTGTCAATTTTATTATTTTATGGATAAATTATTTTTAAAATATTTTTCACCTATTGTATTGATAATAAGTATTATACATTTAAAGTTTCATGATTTTTTGAGTTATATATAATTACTTATGCATTTCAGTTATCAATCGACTACCGCCTGATGGCAGTCAACTGATGAGCAAGACAGTCGACTGTTGCATGATAGAGTCGACTATCAAGCTGATTTCGGGTAAACAAGGTATATTTAGCCCAATTTCAGCTAAGTTAGGGTTCCCTAACCACTCCTAATCCTAGGATATGCTTTGGAAAGCATTAGAAATGGTGAAAATCCATTGGATATGGATTAGGAGAGTTGTTAGGATAATATATCAATTTTAAGGTGTGGGAAAGTTCAATGTTAAACTTTTAACCTTAATTTTGATGATTTAGTATTCCTATTGGCTTAGGGACTTCCCAAGGACAATGTTGGTGCAATAGTCAAGGGGGAGCAAGCCTTTAGGGGGAGGTATCCATCATGGGATGATGGATGTATTTTTCCTCATGAGGGGGAGAAATGGGAATTTGAGATGCCCAATTTGGAAATTAAGAGAGTTTGTAGGATTGCCTCTCTTGAGTGATATGAGACTTATCACTAGGAAGATTGTAGGCATCCTAGATATTTTTGGACCAAGGGGGAGATTGTAAGATCTCATTGGATATGAGACATTGACCTCCTTGGGGGAACCTTTTTTTATGTATGTCAAAAAGGGACAAAAAGTAAAATTACCAATTTGGGAAAATTGGTAAGGGAATTTGAGTTAGGGGCCTAACTCAAGGGTGTTTTTATCAAACATCAAAAAGGGGGAGATTGTTGGTGCAATCGGCCCAGGTCACGATTGACCAGACTCGAGTTTAACTCAAGTAGTGTTTTGATGTCTGACATTGATGTCTGACATGTGTTGGGGAGATTGCTGATGCAATCGACCCAGGTTAGTATTTGATGTTTGACGATGGTTTGACCATTGTTATGGGAGAAGTCCAAGTCTTGTGTACTTGGCATGAAAAGTCCAAGCTTTAGTCTTGGCATGGGAAGTCCAACATGGGTTGGCAAGGAAAGTCCAAGCATGGGTCTTGGCAAGGAAAAGTCCAAGAATATGTCTTGGCATGGAAAGTCCAACATGGGTTGGCAAGAGAAAGTCCAAGCTTGAGTCTTGGCAATTGGAAAGTCCAAGGGGAATATTAGCAGCGTAAAGTCCAAGGGTAGAGTCTTGGCAGCATAAGTCCAATGGTTGGCAGCGTAAAGTCCAAGCGGAGTCTTGGCACCATAAGTCCAATGTGCCTTGGCGGTATAGATCAACTTAGCATGACATAGCTGATGGAAGCACCTAAAGATTAGCATATAGATGAACAAATCATGGATGACTTGGAGGGATCTAATAGGCGTGAGGCTGATAGAGGTGGCTAGAAGGCTTAGGTCTAGGCTAAGGGTGGTCTAGCAAGTATGGGGGCACCATACTTGGGTTAAAACCTCATGTTTGAGGTGTATCAGTTGATTGGGACTATGGTCAGTCGATTGATGGGAGTCAACTAGGGTTTGACTGCAGGAAGATGGCCTAGCAGTCGACTACCAGCATTGGGCGATCGATAAGTTGATCGTGATCGATCAAGATCGACCGACTCGGTCGGGAATTCGGGCACAGTGAGTTCTCCAATCGAGTGATCATCCCGAGCACTCGACTGATTGAGCCATCAGTCGACTGATGGGCATGATCAGTCGACTGATGCCCTATCCGTTGGAACTTATCCGACGTGGTTCATGTCGTTGTGAGACAACGGCTATAGGGGCAGTCGATCGATGGTCCCGATCAATCAACTGCTAAGCGGAATCCAGTCCAAGGAGAAGCTTTAAAGGGAGCTCGAGGAGGAGATTTTTGCTATCGGTTCTTGGACGTCTTTGGGGCGATTTGTTGCTGCAAATCAAGGTCTCCAAGTGCAATTCAAGCAACCAAACAAGCAAGCATCCAAAAGTTCTTTGTAAAGTTTTTTTTACTTGCACTTTAGTGTATTTGCTTGTATTTCATTCTTATTGTTGTAAGAACTATTGTACAAGGTTTCTCCACCTCCGGATTGTTCCAAGAAGGAGTTATTGTTATAGTGGTGTGTGATTGGCATCGCTAGGGCTCATTCAAGCTCAATCCATAGAGTATGAACCATTCAGTTCCGAACCACGTTACATCATATTGTTGTGCTTGTGTTTGTATTGTATTTGTTTTATTATTTCTATTTCTGCTGCGTATAACACTTTTTGTAGCAAGCACACAATCGACAAACGAAATCCATCAAGCCAAGCGACGACGCTATTCACCCCCCCCCCTCTCAGCGGCCATCGAGGTCCTAACAATACAATCTATATAACAACTTTCAACAGCTTAGAATTTTATAGGCATTACAACTACAGTGTCATCAGTCGACTGATTCATCAAAACACTGTTTTCCACTCGGTGTCGATCACCCTTCATGTTTCCCGACTTCCCCAGGGGCAGTCAACTACCGCCACCAAGGCTAATTTTTGAGTCGTACAGCACGGGTCAACTCACACTGGACCAGTCGATTGCTGCCAATCAGTGGGTTTTAATCGAAACCCATCGATGGACCTAGAGAGCTCAGATTAGACTCATTCAAAGGGCTATAGGTTTCTGAAGTGCCCCAATGTTTATATGTATCCAAAAATATCAGTTCAAAATCATTAACAACATTGTGATGTTAATTTTATAAAATTAGTCCTATATGTGATGTTGGTTTTGCTAAATTAGCACCATGGTGGTGTTGATCTTGTAAGACCAACACCATAGGGGTGCTAGTTTTGCAAGATCAACACCACCATGGTGCTGGTCTTCCAAGACTAGCACCACAAATAGTACTGATTTTGTACAATCAACACTTACATATAAACTTTGAAGCATTTAAGAAACCTGTAGCACTTAGAATGAGTCAAATTGGAGATCTCTAAATCCATCAATGAGTTTTGATCGAAACTCATTGATGAACCTAAGGGATTTAGATTTTTGAAAAATTGACATGTAACGGAATAGGATAGTGCAATAAATGTGTTTATAGTATTTATATCTAGTTTTGACTTCCCTGTGATAAGTTATGTGTAACGCCCGTAAATTGTTTTATTTCAAAAAAAAATAGTGGTTCGTTATAGCTAAGATTCGAACCATGAACCTTTAAATTGGGAGATAGCTTTGATACCACTATGCCATAGGATGCTTCTTGTCTAAGATGTACAAAATTATATAATATAAGTATGAGAAGATGAGGAGTTTTCTTTCATCTCCCTAAATATTAAAGGGGAATTAAGAGAGGGAAAACCGAAATTTTCTTCCTCCTTCTCCCCTTCTCCACCAAATTTCTTCTTCCTCCTTCTCCCCTTCTCCACCAAAATTCTTCTTCCTCCTTCCTCCTTCTTCACCGAACCTATGATCCCCTTGTTTTGGTGTTCTTGAGAGGGTTTTCAAGGGTTTTTTCTCACAAGGGCTTGGTATATGCGAGGATCACTCTTGGGCTAAGGAACGTGTAGAAGATCTTCATAAACCCTAGCGGTATATTTAGTGAATCTAGCAAGATGATGTAAGTAATTTTCACGTGTAGTATAAGTAGCTTTTGATTGGTAGATATTGTTTCTATTACCATGGCTTTGTTGGATGACATGTATGTTATTTTTAGAAGCAAGACATAAGATCTTAAAGATGCATTCCCTTTTGAGTTTTGGGACTAAGAGCATGTTAATTATTTGTTAAATGACAAAGTTAGCAGAGTATGTTAAGTATTATGTTTGAATGACAAAGTTAGTATAAGTACAAAAATGTTATGTATAAAGAAAGTATTTTACTTTAAAATGACATGTACTAGGCTATTAGATCGCCCACGGGCCCTAGACCACCCTTAGTAAGTTGTCCTAATGAGTTCGGTGGCTAGCTACCCCGAATTCTATTAGGGATGCGGGCAAATTGGTACTATGACGGGCTTCCCAAACAAGAATGTTTAGTATTTTAAAGTATATATGGTACAAGCTTCTCCAAGTTAATTATTTCCATGACTAGTACAATGTTCACAAGCTTAAGCACATTTCATGTTTATGTTTTTACAAGCGAAGGGTATTTTAAGATCATGTATTGCAAGTCCAAACATATTTCAAGTTATGTGTTTCAAGTTGAACCATTGTGTTATGTACAAGTGTTTCTAAATGTTTAATGCAGAATTTTTCTAATGGCAAGTATGAGCATGTGTTTGTATGCAAGTATTCTAATAGCATGTTTTCTTATAATGCGATGTTTTTGTGAGAATAGGATGTACTTACTAAGCATCATTGCTTATAGTTTGCATTCCTTATACTGCAGATAAGGGTAAAGCAAGGATTGAATAAGAGGGGGCACCGAATGAAGTGCTTGGTGTGTGTGGCGGCGAAACAGTGGATTGTGATCTTGAACTTGCTAGTGTTCATGTTATGTGCTAATGTTCATGTTAGGTGTAGTGTTGATGTTATGTGTTATTGTTTATGTTTATTTTTATGTCGAAGGATCATATCATTACTACCGCCATGCATGAGGTTGAGTTACTTAAGAATGTTTTATGTTAGAACTCTAGCGAATAGTTATGTGCATGCCTAGATATGTTAAGAACTTGTGGAATATCCCAGTGTCAACATGTTAATGTAGTTGATTTATTTCTTTAGCTTCCGTTGTTTCAAGTTAAGAGTTTGAATTATGATACTTGTTTAGAAACCTTGTTTAGATCTTGTTACGAGTTGTTGATGCTCTTTTTAAAACCAGGTATTAGTTAGTTTATAAATAGTGCAAGTGAGTTTATGGAATAATTGAGTCATGTTTGGTTTCTTTAATTATTAGAGTAAGGTAAAAAAACTGATAGGAACGATCTCCCTTATTAGAGTAAGAGAGGGAGGGTCGTTACATTATGCGTATGTGACAATTGCCTTAAAGTCATACACTTTGGAAATCTTATAATCACCACTGTTAAAGACTTCGAACTGATATTTTTGGACACATATAAATTCTATGGCACTTTAGAAACCTATAACACTTCGAATGGATCTGATCGGAGCTCTTTAGGTCCATCAATGGGTTTTGACTGAAATCCATTGATGGACCTAGAGAGCTCGGATTAGAGTCATTCATGTTGGGGTTGATCCGTGAGGGGAAACTTCGCTTCCCCTTCACCTCGGTTGCTTGACCATGGTGATCCCTTCAATGTCCCCGGATTAAAAATTTAATCCTAGACAAAAGGGATTCCCAAAGCAACCAAGTCATCGTCGTGCTATTCGTTTAGAGAGGTCACTTGAACAAACTAGTTGTTCAAGCGACCATTCTCTATTCTACGAGTAGCCGCGGAATAGACGATGTCCGGATCGCCGGTTTTTGTGTTTATGCTCGGGATCCAAATATTATTTAGCCATTCACAGAAATATATCATGCTCATAAATGAAAAACAAATATAAACATGTAACATATAAAATTAGAGAATCGATATACCTCTCGATCTTCTAATGTATGTCCTTCCTCCTTTCGGACGTCGTGTGGGCGACGCTCTACCAAAAGTCGAAGCTCCTAGATCACACATCTTCCTTCCTTGCTCATCCAAAGCAAGAGGAAGAATAGAAACAAGGCTCATCTCCTTCCTATGGCCAACCAACAAGCAACAAAAGAAATGCTTGCCGGCCAACAAGGAGAAGGAGATAATGGTGGAAACCGACCAAGACATCAAGGGAAACCCCTTAGTCTTGTTTCCACCACCCAAGGAGAGGGAGAAGGGGTCTTTAGATGCTGTCCAAGGGTTGGAGAAGGTGATATGGGCGCCGGCCACCAAACCATGAAGAAGAAAGGAAGAAACTTTCCTTATTTGGTGCCACCCAAACCTCCTAAACCCTAAGCTTCCAAACCCTAATCCAAGCTCACCTTGTGGCGGCCATGGAAGTGAGGAAAAGATTAGGATGAGCTCAAGCCAAGGTAAAGAGGAGAACCATAGTGGCCGGCCAACCCTTAGGAAGAAGAAGAACATCTCCTATAGTTGCCGCCCACCCTTTTCTCCCAAAAACCTAGCCACCCAAACCCTAATCCTAACTTACCTTATATCCGGCCATGGAAGAGGGGAATGAAGAATAGGATAAGTTCAAGCTAAGGTAGATAGGAGCAGCATAGTGGCCGCCAACCCAAGGAAGAAGAAGAACAACCTCCATTAGTTGCCCCACCCTTGCTCCAAAACCCTAGCCACCAAACCCAATCCTAAACCAACTAGGATTCCTAGCCACCAAAGGAAGCAAACCCTAATCCCTCATCCCTTGTGTTCTCCACGCCAACAATCCCTAAGCCACCCTTATATAGAGTTTAGGATAAGTCTTGTTTTAATCTCCACCATTGGTTCAAGGGATTTAATCTCAACCGTCGGATCTAGAGATTTAATCTCAACCGTCGGATCTTAGAGATTTAATCTCTACCAATGGATCTTAGAGTTTTGTTTCTATCCATTGGATCTAAGCATCATGAGGTGTTAATAGGCTACATTAGGGACCATGAGGAGGAGTTGGGTCTTGGCCACCCATGGATCAAGCCCACATAAAGTCCGATCCACTAATGATGATCCAATCCACTAAAGGTCCATCATTGATCTACCTCACCAACCCCCATATGATAATATGGGCTCCATATATTATTTGTACATTTTCTCCCCGTGTTTAAGATCTCGAATGTCCGTCGATTAATTAATTTACTGACCATTAATTAATCAACATCTAACTCCTTGAGTAGTACCACTCAACCTTTTCATCATGTCGGACCAAGTCCACCTGCAGGGTTTACATGATGAACCTTATGAGCTCCTCAAGGGGACATCATCATCCTAATATATAGAACACGGTTTCCTCCTATAATCAACGGCACACCATATAAATAATATCATCTCCCAACTTACCGAGTCTATCGATTTAATCTATAAATCTCGCCCATTGGTAAATCAAAGAGATGAGTACCAAGTATATGTGCCCGTTATTATATCGGGATTAAGAGCATGTACTAAATAATATCTGAGGTCCGATTCGATTATATAGTCAGCAATAAATCGAATCACCTCTGTGTCGGTCCTGCTCAATACACACAAAGTGCACTAGTGTGATTCTATGGTCAAGACAAACCAATACCAAATCACACTACAACCATTCCGATGGTTTGTCCAAAGCCATCTCGGTTGTGAGCCTTTACTTATACTTTACAAGAAGCTGATAACATGATCTCCCGTGTGACACCACACACCATATTATCTACAATGTAAGGTATTAGACAATATTGCATAACCATAAAAATATGCAAACAATGATCATGTGATTCTTATTTCAAAATAAAGATGTTCATACAAAAATAGACTTTTAAGTATACATCCCTACAATCTCCCACTTATACTAAAAGACTATGCTGTCCTCAAAGTGCCATACATCTGATCCCCATTCCCTCCACATGCCTATCAAAAGCTCTCGCCGGAAGGCCCTTAGTGAAAGGATCTGCCAGGTTATCCTCCGATGCAATCTTGGCCACAGCAACTTCTCCTCGCTTTACGATTTCTCGTATCAGGTGGTACTTGCGCTCTATGTGTTTACTAGCCTTATGGGCTCGTGGTTCCTTCGAGTTTGCAACTGCACCACTATTATCACAATAAATCGTGATAGTTCTGGGCAAACCAGGAATCACATCCAAGTCCATCAGAAAGTTCCTTTGGGCCGCCTCAGAGGCCGCCACATACTCAGCTTCCATGGTGGAGTCTGCCACGCACTTTTGCTTGACACTCCTCCATACAATGGCTCCACCTCCCAAAGTAAACACAAAACCTGAGGTAGACTTACTGTTATCCCTATCAGATTGGAAGTCGGAATCCGTGTAACCCACAGGGAGTAATTGGTCTGCCCGGTAAACCAGCATATAATCCCTAGTCCTTCTCAGGTACTTCAACATATGCTTTACCGCAGTCCAATGTCCTCGTCCCGATTACTCGATATTCTGACGACCATGCCCACTAAGAACAGAGATATCCGGTCTCGTGACAGGCATCGCATGAGGCTTCCTACGCCAAGCATAAGGAACCGCCTCAGGCTCCTTTATCACCTCGATGATCTAGGACACATCTCCTTAGATAAAGTAACTCCATACCTGAAAAGTAGAAAACCCTTCTTGGAGTTCTGCATGCTAAAACGATCCAAAATCATGTCTATGTATGAAGCTTGGGATAAGCACAACAACCTTGATCCCAAGGTTGTGACCCACTTCTCTCAAGTCCTTCAAAACTATTTGGACAACCATACCCTTACGCCCGATAACACTGATATTGTTGCTGCCAACTACCAAAATGTCATCTACGATAGTACAAGAAATACCACTACGCTTCACACATCTATTGTATACACAAGACTCATCCGGACTTTGAATAAATCCATAAGTCCGATTTACCTCATCAAAGCGGATGTTCCAAGACCTCAAAGCTTGCTTTAGTCCATCAATGGACCGATTAAGCTTACATACAATACGCCTTTTGCCTTTAGCAATGAATCCTCTCGTCGCTTCATGTAGATGGATTCCTCAAGACTTCCACTAAGGAATGCCCTTGATATCCATCCGTCACACCTCATAATCCATATGAGTTGCTATGCATAAGAGCTCCTGCACTGCCTTGAATCCATAGATTCAATCTCAAGATTCATTGCACTTTGCAAAGATACGTATTTATATCTTGGATTGCCTTGTCAGATGTCTAGGATCAGGTTCATGTTTGCTAGGGACCAAATCGGAAGATTTGTCCAAAAACATGAATCTAAGAGGTTGTCTAACAACCTCCCACTACGATGAGGTATCTTCATGTATCCTCCGTGACACGTGTGCTGACATGTGGTATGTCCTCTGTATCAAAGGGTACTAAAGAAGTGACTTCCCTTTTTAACTCCTCCGAACAATTTTACCTTTGGGCTTGTGGCTTATCACATAGTCTTCCTCTAGAAATCGGCATTCGTGTTAACGATCACCCTCGATCTCTAGGACTATAAAACAAGTAATAACTCATCATCGATCTAACCATCTTCATAAGAGTCCTATTCCTTCGCATCGCTACACCATTCTGTGGGTGTGCCAGTACCAATTGGGATTGAATCCCAACCTCTCGATAAGTAGTTCCTAAACTCTCCCAAGAGGTTGTCACCACCACGATCGATCGTAGTGTCATCCATATCTTGAATAATCGCCTATAAAAGAGACGAAATATTCAAGATTACCTCTTGCCTAGATAGTCATAGGACCTCACAAATCGTAATGAACCATTTCTAACACATCTTTGGCTCTATACCCTTGGCCTGAAGGCCTCTTGGTCATCTTACCCTCCAAGCAAGATTCAGAGGTTGGGAGATCCTCCACCACTAATGAACCCAAAGGTCCATCACCTATCAACCTTGAATTCTCGCTTAGGTTAATGTGACCAAGCCTAAGAAGCCAAAGATATGTTTGGTTCATCTTCAAGGTTCTTTTCTCTTATTGGAATTAGAAGATGAGTTATTAACTTCTATTTGCATCGTGGGAGCTTGTGGTTCAAGTTATAAATTTCCTATCTACGAATAGATAATGTCCCTATTCCTTTTATAACAAATCACTATAAAAAGAAATAGATTATCCATCCAAAACTATTTAGAAATCAAATCAATTCTTTCTAAATAAGGGTACATAAAGGAAATTCTTAAGAACCAAAACCTTTATTTTTCTCAAAAGATAAATAAAACATCTCCCATCGCAATAGCCGCCATCTTCATGGCATTGCCTAAGTAAATAGTAATCTCCTTCAACTAGTCATCGGGTTTCGGAACCCTCAGAATTGTTGCAGACATGATTAGTGGCTCTCAGATCTACTCACCAGTGCCGTAGATATCACCGCTAATCATGTTTCAATGACTAGTCCAAAAGATATACCTATGTTCTATTTTGGATTGGGACAAATCCTTCTTCCAATGTCCATCCCGCTTTAAGTGAAGTACTTGCCTTTGGCTTCTTCACTCTTCCTCGAGATCCTCGCACCATCTTTGCTTCACCTTGTTTCTTCTTCTTCTTGCCTTCGCCTAGAAGTAGAAACTCTTTTGAGCAATGATGGCTTGAGGACACTCTTCGAAGAGTGCATACTTGTACTCCTTAGCAGATAAGACAATATCTAGATTCTTTTCCAATCAACATTATTTGGGTACAGTAAGTTTATTTCTTTTAGTATCACAACAAGTGGACTGAAACTCATGTTTGAAAATCCTCAGAATCACATAGATCATTACTTTAGAGTTCAAAAAATTATTGATTCCTCAAACAATAAAATTTTAAAATCAACCACCACCTCAAAACACCGAGAATATCGTATGCCACGATAGTGTGGACGTATACGAATTCTACATTTGTAAGAGGAGGTTTTACCCATTAATTTTATTATCTTGTCAACCTTACTTTTTGACAAATAAAATTAATAGTTGGTTCCTCTTTGGCCCTACAAATAAAAGCAGTGACTCCGATGGGGAGGATACTTTTTATTTGCATCTAAGTGTGCACCATTACACGATACTAAGGGAATTATTTTGATTATGTGCCTTACTGTGGGAAGTACACACGCTCCTAGATAATTTCCTATAACCATTATTTGACCTAGTGATCCGCAAACAAACTCATCCGCAGGAGGAAGGCACTCGTGAGCCAACACGCAAGTTTGTTGCATCACACGTCAAATTGTAATGGAGGCCATGAATTAATTAAAATATCCTCTCCCACTTAGTAAATTAAAATGAGGAATTTTCCTACGACATGCATATCAAACAAAAGCAATAAATATGAAAAATAAATTATTTTCCAACTATTATGGCCTTTGTCTTCAATATGGCTCCTGTCAGATCGCTTATCTCGGCCCGCCTCCTCCTACGCCATGTACGAGCCCATCCGAGATCCGAGCCGAGACTAAATCCTATTTTAATTTACATCCATTTCCATCCTATATCTACGAGGGAGTGTACATGAAATCTAGATCGAAAGTAAAATAAAATAAAGAGCGGATAAACAATGCCGTATTTAATTTACAAAAACTAAATACTAGCCTCGTCAACCCCGAGGATTCAACAAAATAAACATTTACACACATACAATCACATACACACACATGCCATAATAGTCGGATCTTATGCCTGCAACCAAAGAGTTAAACTACGATATCCTACTATTATCCCACATATAATATATGAAAAAGTGCATAAAAATTAACCGAATCCTAAACACACAAAACCGAAACCTTGGCTCGATACCAATTGTTGGGGTTGATCCGTGAGGGAAACTTCGCTTCCTTCACCTCTGGCTTGACCATGGTGATCCCTTCAATGTCCCCAGATTAAAAATTTAATCCTAGACAAAAGGGATTCCCAAAGCAACCAAGTCATCGTCGTGCTATTCGTTTAGAGAGGTCACTTGAACAAACTAGTTGTTCAAGCGACCATTCTCTATTCTACGAGTAGCCGTGGAATAGACGATGTCCGGATCGCGGTTTTGTGTTTATGCTCGATCCAAATATTATTTAGCCATTCACAGAAATATATCATGCTCATAAATGAAAAACAAATATAAACATGTAACATATAAAATTAGAGAATCGATATACCTCTCGATCTTCTAATGTATGTCCTTCCTCCTTTCGGACGTCGTGGGCGACGCCTACCAAAAGTCGGCTCATAGATCACACATCTTCCTTCCTTGCTCATCCAAAGCAAGAGGAAGAATAGAAACAAGGCTCATCTCCTTCCTATGGCCAACCAACAAGCAACAAAAGAAATGCTTGCCGCCGGCCAACAAGGAGAAGGAGATAATGGTGGAAACCGACCAAGACATCAAGGGAAACCCCTTAGTCTTGTTTCCACCACCCAAGGAGAGGGAGAAGGGGTCTTTAGATGCTGTCCAAGGGTTGGAGAAGGTGATATGGGCGCCGGCCACCAAACCATGAAGAAGAAAGGAAGAAACTTTCCTTATTTGGTGCCACCCAAACCTTCCAAACCCTAATCCAAGCTCACCTTGTGGCCGGCCATGGAAGTGAGGAAAAAGATTAGGATGAGCTCAAGCCAAGGTAAAGAGGAGAACCATAGTGGCCGGCCAACCCTTAGGAAGAAGAAGAACATCTCCTATAGTTGCCGCCCACCCTTTTCTCCCAAAAACCTAGCCACCCAAACCCTAATCCTAACTTACCTTATATCCGGCCATGGAAGAGGGGAAGAAGAATAGGATAAGTTCAAGCTAAGGTAGATAGGAGCAGCATAGTGGTCGGCCAACCCAAGGAAGAAGAAGAACAACCTCCATTAGTTGCCGCCCACCCTTGCTCCAAAACCCTAGCCACCAAACCCAATCCTAAACCAACTAGGATTCCTAGCCACCAAAGGAAGCAAACCCTCATCCCTTGTGTTCTCCATGCCAACAATCCCTAAGCCACCCTTATATAGAGTTTAGGGATAAGTCTTGGTTTAATCTCCACCATTGGTTCAAGGGATTTAATCTCAACCGTCGGATCTAGAGATTTAATCTCAACCGTCGGATCTTAGAGATTTAATCTCTACCAATGGATCTTAGAGTTTTGTTTCTATCCATTGGATCTAAGCATCATGAGGTGTTAATAGGCTACATTAGGGACCATGAGGAGGAGTTGGGTCTTGGCCACCCATGGATCAAGCCCACATAAAGTCCGATCCACTAATGATGATCCAATCCACTAAAGGTCCATCATTGATCTACCTCACCAACCCCCATATGATAATATGGGCTCCATATATTATTTGTACATTTTCTCCCCGTGTTTAAGATCTCGAATGTCCGTCGATTAATTAATTTACTAACCATTAATTAATCAACATCTAACTCCTTGAGTAGTACCACTCAACCTTTTCATCATGCCGGACCAAGTCCACCTGCAGGGTTTACATGATGAACCTTATGAGCTCCTCAAGAGGACATCATCATCCTAATATATAGGACACGGTTTCCTCCTATAATCAACGGCACACCATATAAATAATATCATCTCCCAACTTACCGAGTCTATCGATTTAATCTATAAATCTCGCCCATTGGTAAATCAAAGAGATGAGTACCAAGTATATGTGCCCGTTATTATATCGGGATTAAGAGCATGTACTAAATAATATCTGAGGTCCGATTCGATTATGTAGTCAGCAATAAATCGAATCACCTCTGTGTCGGTCCTGCTCAATACACACAAAGTGCACTAGTGTGATTCTATGGTCAAGACAAACCAATACCAAATCACACTACAACCATTCCGATGGTTTGTCCAAAGTCATCTCGGTTGTGAGCCTTTACTTATACTTTACAAGGAGCCGATAACATGATCTCCCGTGTGACACCACACACCATGTTATCTACAATGTAAGGTATTAGACAGTATTGCATAACCATAAAAATATGCAAACAATGATCATGTGATTCTTATTTCAAAATAAAGATGTTCATACAAAAATAGACTTTTAAGTATACATCCCTACAATTCAAAGGGTTATAACTTTCTAAAGTTCCCTAAAGTTTATATGTACCCAAAAATATCAATTTGAACTTATTAAAAATATTGTGGTGTTGATTTTATAAAATCAACCCTATATATGGTGCTGGTCTTGCAAGATCAGCACCACCATGGTGCTGGTCTTGCAAGATCAGCACCACCATGGTGCTGGTCTTCCAAGACCAACACCACATATAGTGATGATTTTGCACAATCAACACCATAATATTCTTAATGATTTTTTATCTGATATTTTTTAGTGCATATAAACTTTAGAGCACTTCAGAAGCTTATAGCACTTAGAATGAGTCTGATCGGAGCTCTCTAAGTCTATCAATGGGTTTTGATCGAAATCCATTGATAAGCCTAAGAGATTTGAATTTTTGAAGAATTGGCATGTAATGAAAAAGAATAGTACAATGAAGGTATCTATGGTGTTTATATCTAGTTTTAACTTTCCTACGATAAGTTATGCCAATGTGTCAATTGCCTTAAAGTCATGCACTTTGAAAATCTTCTGATCACCACTGTTAAATATTTCGAATTGATATTTTTGGACATATATAAACTCTATAGCATTTTAGAAACCTATAAAACTTAGAATGAGTCCGATCTGAGCTCTCTAAGTCCATCAATGGGTTTTGATCGAAATCCATTGATGAGCCTAAGAGATTTGAATTTTTGAAAAATTGACATGTAATGGAAAAGAATAGTGCAATGAAGGTGTTTATGGTGTTTATGTCTAGTTTTGACTTCCCTACGATAACTTATGTCTATGTGTCAATTGTCTTAAAGTCATACACTTTGAAAACCTTCTTATCACCACTATTAAAGACTTCGAACTAATATTTTTGAACACATATAAATTCTATGAAACTTCAGAAATCTATAACACTTCAAATGGATCCGATCGAAGCTCTTTAGGTCCATCAATGGATTTTGACTGAAACCCATTAATGGACTTAGAGAGCTCTGATCGGACTCATTCTAAGTGCTACAGATTTCTGAAGTGGTCCAAAGTTTATATGTATCTAAAAATATCAAGTCAAAAATTATTAAAAACATTGTGATGTTGATTGTGCAAAATTAGCCCTATATGTGGTGTTGGTCTTGCTAAATCAGCACCACCATGGTGCTGGTCTTCCAAGACTAGCACCACATATAGTGCTGATTTTGTACAATCAACACTATAATGTTCTTAATGATTTTTGACCTGATATTTTTGGGTACATATAAACTTTGGAGCACTTCAGAAATCTGTAGCACTTAGAATGGGTCCGATCGGAGCTCTCTAAGTCCATCAATGGATTTTGATCAAAACTCATTGATAAGCCTAAGAGATTTGGATTTTTGAAAAATTGACATGTAATGGAAAAAAATAGTGCAATGAAGGTGTTTACGGTGTTTATATCTAGTTTTGACTTTCCTACGATAAGTTATGCCTATGTGTCAATTGTCTTAAAGTCATATACTTTGGAAACCTTCTGATCACCACTGTTAAAGACTTTGAACTGATATTTTTGGACACATATAAACTCTATGGGACTTCAGAAACCTATAACACTTCGAATGGATTCGATCGGAGCTCTTTAAGTCCATCAATGGGTTTTGATCGAAACTCATTGATGGACTTAGAGAGTTCGGATTAGACTCATTCAAAGGGCTATAGGTTTCTGAAGTGTCCCAAAGTTTATATGTATGCAAAAATATCAGCTCAAAAATCATTAACAATATTGTAGTGTTGATTTTGCAAAATCAGCCCTATATGTTCGACTTCTAATAGCTAAACACCACTGTTAAAGACTTCGAACTGATATTTTTAGACACATATAAACTCTATGACACTTCAGAAACCTATAACACTTCGAATGATCCGATCGGAGCTCTTTAAGTCCATTAATGGGTTTAACCAAAACCCATTGATAGACCTAGAGAGCTCGGATTAGACTCATTCAAATGGCTATAGGTTTTTGAAGTGCCCCAAAGTTTATATATATCCAAAAATATCAGCTCGAAATCATTTATATTTTGAACATATTTCGTTATGTTCGACTTCTAATAGTTGAACATTTGGTATGTTATAGTCGAACATTGCACTTTTAAACTATTTTATTTCAAATTGCGATACAATCATATTCTGTAAAAAAAATGAAAAAAAAATTTACATCGTTCGTCGTAATTGAATTTTCATGCTTCATTATTGACTTGATACTGCAATGAAGATGTTGTATTAGGTTACAGAGGCTGTAGAGAAAAAAACGAGAGAGAAAAGAGAAATCAGAGAAGGAAAACGAGAGAGAAAAGAAAAGCCAAAGGAGAAGAATGAGAGAGAGAGAAAAATCGGAGGAGAGAGCAAGAGGAGAGGGAGAAATTTCGGCAATTTACCAAACACAGCTGATAAAGTTTCGAAATGCCCAAAACGCGCACTATACTTTCAGAATTACCAAATCGTGCACATAATTCCCAAAATACCCCTCCCGCCAAACAGCGTTTTTAATGCAAAGATCCCGCATGCATCCGAGCCACATTTCCAAATCCTGAGCCATCGAAACGTCCTGTCCAAACAAGTCACCACATTAGCGTCTTCGTGTCTTCAGCTTCCGGGAAATCTTCGAGCGCACAAAAACTTGGAAAAGCTTAGACTCCATTTTTTCTCCTACTTCATTACGTTAGCTTCCGAGTTCTTGGAATTTAATCGAGACGCTTCGAGGTAATATGGTGTCGTCCTCTCATTTAACTAGAGTTTTACCCATTTCTTACTCGGTTTTAGGGTTTCCGTTGAAAGGCGTACATCTCATTGGGTTTTTTTCTACCATTTCATGTTGCAGAATGAGTCAAGCATCCGGTTCAACCTCTCCTTCACCGGCCAAGGTATGTGTCGCATTCCTTGCTTTAGTCCAATATGAAGTATGTCATATGTTTAAAATGATTTCTCCGTTATGGTTTTGGAATGGTTTCAAACATTCAAATACAAATGGACGATCTCTTCAATCTGTATATGAATTAGATAAATAGAGTCATAAATTCCCAGCACCGTGGTAATGGGATTAAAACTCCCAGCAACACCATGGTGCTGGGAATGTAATTTCTAGCACCATGTACATATAAGTTGCCGGATTTATTGGTGGTGCTGGGAATGTAATTTCTAGCACCATGTACATATAAGTTGCCGGATTTATTGGTGGTGCTGGGAATTAAAACCCCAAAGAACACAGTTGGTTCTCAAGGCTTAAAAATCCCAAAGACCGTGAGATGAACCAAAGAAAATGGTGGTGTCGGGAATTTATATCCCAAAGACCACCGTGGTAATGGGATTAAACTCCCAAAGAACACCATGGTGTTGAATGTAATTTCCAAAGACCATGTACATAAAAGTTGCGAATTGTTGGTGGTGCCGAACTAAAACCCCAAAGAACACGGGTTCTGCTTAAATATCCCAAAGACTGTGAGATGGAACTGGTCGAGATAAATGGTGGTGCTGGGAATTTATATCCCAGCACCACCGTGGGCCTATGATATAAATTTCCAGCACCATGGAGAGGGAACCTGGCCGAGAAAAAGAGTGGTGCTATCAATTTTTTTTTACAGGATTATTGCAAAAAATTGCCGAATCTCAAATTTGTTTTTTACAATTACAAAATAAAGAAATAAATTATGTATTTTCAAATTGTTAGGGAAATAATGAGTGTGCGAAGAAACTGCAATGGACCAGCATTTTAGGCCACTTTATTGAATTTTTTGGAGGTCCAAGTGCTAAAGGGAAGCAACGTCCGTCAGTTTGTTTACATGAAAGGCACAGAGAGATAATTAAACAAACCTCATTTGCTATTTTTTTGAATATACAAGACATTCCACAAATCCGTGGAATATTGGTCAATATATTTCAAAGTTGGGATTCGACAAGTCAAAGCTTTAAGTTTTCAACTGTGCCAGTTGCTTTCACCAGAAGAGATGTGTCCCTTTTGCTCGGTATTGCAGATAGAGGGGCTTATGTTCCTATGAATTCAACTAATGCATCAGGTGCTCTTTTCAATTCTCAATTCTCCAAAAAAGAACCAACTAGATCGAGGTTAGAGTTTTTGCTTAAAACCTTTTCTACTAGAGTAGAAGTAGATGAAGATGTTTTGGTATTTTGTAAGTTGTATGTATTGTATATATTTGCTTGTGTGTTATTCTGTACTACTACATATAAGATCCCCATAGGTCTTGTAGATATTGTAGATGATTTTGACAACATAGGTAGTTTCAATTGGGTCGAAGTCATCCATCAATTTATGGCTCCATAATTGCCTACTATTGGAGATATATGTTCATCTAATAATACAGTTGCGCAGAAGAGCCGAATTCCTTATCTAAAGGGGTTTGCCGGCCTTTTACTTGTAAGTTCTTTCTTACTAAATAATTTTTTCTTTTATATTTACATAAGTATGTAACACTTTCGATATGAGCAGGCTTGGTTTCTGGAACATGTCTCAATCCAGAGACCATACAATATTGAAGGCCCACGAATAAATAAGTGGAGGGCAACTCCTTCACATATTAGCAAGGTTAGGAATTTATTGGAGCAAGTCTCCCCTGAACAGGTAAATAGAAGACCACAACTTAGCAGTTTTTCATTTTCGTTATCTAAATAATTGTTGATTTTTTGATAAGTCATTGTTGATCTAGTATGTACCCGTAGTGAAAATATATTGCTTGATAAGGTTGACTATTATATTGAAAATACTCCTCATCCAATAGAGACATCATCATCACAAACTATACAAGAAAAATATCCTACTAATGAATGCCATGAGTGTTTAGTTTATCAGAGACAACTCAAAGAGTTAAGAATGGAAAACATGGCACTAACTGAAAGGGTAAAAGAACTAATGGAAATTATAGGAAGAGAAGGTATGGAGGCTGAACCAAATAAGCCTGAAGTTGACCCTCAACCTCAACCGGAACCAATTGCCAGTAGAACAAGACGGCGAGATAGAACCCGCTATGATTACAGGGATACTCCCATTGATAGTCCACTATGGGCAAAATTGGTACCTCAAAGCAAAAGAAAAAAGACAGAAATTTCTGATGTTGAGTTATTAGAAGGGCAACCTGATAAAGTTGTAAAAGAAGCAGAAGTATTTGACAAGAAAGGCAAACAAAAAATTGGTATGGATGAATTGTTTAGGGTACTATCTCAGATTTTGGAAGAAGATGAAAAAGATCTTGACAGTGATGAAGCAATAATTGATAAACTCAACCAAATGAGAATGGAAGCTATCATGGTTAGTCGAATACTTCCTAAAATTAGTTTGTGTTATTTTATTTAAATAACTAATAATATTTTGTATCATAGTATGTCAAGAAAAAATTGTAACACTCAAGAAAGAACAAGAAACAAGATGCCGATGTGACCTACTTGCTAAAAAAGTTTAGAAAAATAAAGTATGGTAGTTACATCCACCATTATATTCAAAAATTCTATTACAATATTATAAAGTGCAAATATTTATTTACGATTAAATTTTTTGTAGGCCGATAACAAAGTTATGTTTGGGAGGAAGATCCTTTTCATTAACTCAATTCTTTATACTGAGTTAATGGATCTGCTTTCACTGGGAGGTTATCGATACATTTTGCTCAATTCTTTTAGGGGGCCTCTCTTCATGTAGGTCATATAACAAGTCTGTATTGCTCATCCGTGTTCATTGTAAAGGAGTTAAATTATCTTGTATTTTCACGACATTTGATGTTATACTAACTGTTTAAATATTTTCCTCTACACACAATTTCAGTCAGCTTTAAGATTGTCATGGAAGACTGCCACAACACAAATCATAAACACACATGAATGATGGAGAGGTTAGATATATTTTTATACCTCTAAATACGACCAAACTCACTTTCAATTGCTGTGTATCGACACAAAAGCAATGAGTTTCAATCATTACAACTCCATTTCATATGGTGGAAGATCAAAAGCGATTTTGAAGGGTGAGTAGTTAAATATTTTAAATATAGATATTCCATCAATTTAACTTTGTTATCTGTTAATGAATAGTTATGTTAACTTAGTCATCGTGGTAATTATAGGTATCCCAATTTAAAGGATATTCACCTAAGGAGCTTGCATTCATCCATGTTTACAAGCCTATTACCCCATCGATACCGGGTTTCATATAACCGATTGTCCCAACAATTAGCAAGGTACTAAAAGAAAAATAATCTGAACATGAAAATTATACTTTGAATTGAAATATAAAATTTTTCTTTGCATGTTTACAAAGAATGATTGTGCCTTCTTTGTGATGTAATATACATGAGATGTCCGCTTTATGGTGAGAAGATGGACTTCAAACAAGGCATACTGACCAAATTCTGTAATAGATGTCTCTGTCTCAATTTTAAGGGATGAGTTCTTCCTGATGTAATTTTAGAAGTGTTCAGGTGGCAGTATGACAATGCATTGTTGTAATTAATGAAATTTGCTAATTTGTAAATAGTACTGATTCCCATAGATCAACAAAGGATCAGAATATGTTTATTGTTTGTGTTTCGAGCTTTAATAAATGTTATATAATATATTGTTCAATACTTTAGCCGATAATGAAATCCCAGGAACACAATGGCCCTGGGATTAAATTTTCCAGCAACACAGTGGTTCTGGGATTTTAATTCACAGCACCACGTACAATTTCGAACTCACCGAGAAATACGGTGGTGCTGGGAATTTAACTCCCAGGAACACAGTGGTGGTGGGAATTAAAGTCCCAGCACCATGTACAATTCGAACTGGGCGAGAAATAAGGTGGTGCTGGGAATTAAAATCCCAGGAACTCAATGGTCCTGGGATTTTAATTCCCAGGACCACGTACAATTTCGAACTGGTCCAGGAATACGGTGGTGCTGGGAATTTAACTCCCAGGAACACAAGGGTGCTGGGAAAAAAAGTCCCAGCACCACGTACAGTTTCGAACTGGCCAAGAAATAAGGTGGTGCTAGGAATTAAAATCCCAGGAACACAATGGTCCTGGGATTCTAATTCCTGTGACCACGCATAATTTGAATCGCCGAGGAATACGGTGCCGTAATTATAATCCTAGAAACACAGTGGTCCTGGGAATTTATTTCCCAGGACCACGTACAATTTCGAAATGGCCGAGGAATAAGGTGGTCCTGGGATTTCAATTCCTGTGACCACGCATAATTTAGAATCGCCGGAACACACAGGGTCCTGGGATTTCAATTCCTGTGACCACGCATAATTTAGAATCGCCGAGGAACACATGGTCTCGGGATTTCAATTCAGCATTCTAATGCATACTTTCAAACAAAGCAAAAATAAGGTGGTGCCGCAATTTAAATTCCAGAACACATGGTCTCAGTAGGGCCATCAATGGATTTTGGCCAAAACCCATTGATGGACCTACAGGAGTCCAAATTCCGAAATCTTTACATCGACTGAAAGACCTAACGGCTTCACATGGTGTTGCATCGAGGAAACTTCCTTCTGATCCTCCTACCTCCTGGGGCCAAGATGCCACTGGCACGGGCCTGATTTCGAAATTGGGTGTAAACCTAATCCCGCTTTGAAAATCAAATTTTGGACACGATACAGAGAGGGGCAAGTCCCAAAGCCACCGGAGTTGGTTTGGACCGGTTGAGGTGATTAGGGCCATCAATGGGTTTTGACCGAAACCCATGATGGACCTACAGAGTCCAAATTCAATTCTTTACATCGATCGAAAGACCTAACGGCTTCACATGTTGTTGCCGAGCAAACTTCGTGTGATCCTTCGCTCTGCTGGCCTCGTGCGCCACTTGGCACGGGCCCGATTTCAAAAAATGTGGCCGAATTAAATCTAGAACACATGGTCCCGAAATTTAATTCTCAGACCACGCCCATTTATGACCGCCGAGAAATAAGGAGGTGCTGGGAATCTCAATCCCAGGAACACCGTGGTGCTGGTAAGTGAATTCCCAGCACCACATACAGTATCGAACTGGACGAGATAAAATGTGGTGCTGGTAATTAATCATGCCTTGAAAATTAGAAATTTTGGACACGATACACAGAGGGGCAAGTCCCAAAGCCACTGGAGTTGGTTTCGACCGGTTGAGGTGATTAGGGCCATCAATGGGTTTTGACCAAACCCATCGTGGACCTACAGGAGTCCAAATTCGAATTCTTTACATCGACCTAAAGACCTAACGGCTTTCACATGTTGTCCGAGCAAACTTCGCTGTGATCCTCCCGCCTCCTGCTGGCCTCGCGCCACTACTGGCACGGGCCCGATTTAAAATGGTGCCGGAATTAAATCCCAGAACACAGGTCCCGAAATTTAATTCCGTGATCACGCCCATTTGCGACTCGCCGAGAAATAAGGTGGTGCCGAATCTCAATCCCAGTGAACACCGTGGTGTCGTAAGTGAATTTCTCAAAGACCACGCATGCAAGATCGAACCCGACGAGATAAAATGTGGGCCGGGAATTAATCATGCCTTGAAAATCGTAAATTTCGACACGATATACAGAGGGGCAAGTCCCAAAGCCACCGGAGTTGGTTCGACCAAAGGTTGAGGTGATTAGGGCCATCAACGGGTTTTGACCCAAACCCATCGATGGACCTACAGGAGTCCAAATTCAATTCTTTACATCGATCAAAGACCTAACGGCTTCACATGTTGTCATACGAGCAAACTTCGCTGCGATCCTCCCGCCGCCGCCGGCGCCTCGCCACTTGGCACGGCTCAAAAATGTGGTGGGAATTAAATCCCAGAACACAGAGTCCCGAAATTTAATTCTGTGACCACGCCCATTCGCGACCGCCGAGAAATAAGGTGGTGCCGAATCTCAATCCCAGAACACCGTGGTGCCGTAAGTGAATTCCCAAAGACCACATGTGATTGAACCGACGAGATAAAATGTGGTGCTGGGAATTAATCATACCTTGAAAATCAAAAATTTTGGACACGATACACAGAGGGGTAAGTCTCAAAGCCACTGGAGTTAGTTTGGACCGAAGTTGAGGTGACTAGGGTCATCAATGGGTTTTGACCGAAACCCATTGATGGACCTACAGGAGCCCAAATTCCGAATTCTTTACATCGACTAAAAGACCTAATCACATGTTGCGAGCAAACTTGTGATCCTCCCGCTTCCTGGCCTCGTGCCAGACTTGGCATGGGGCCTAATTTCAAAAATACGGTGGCCGAAATTAAATCCCAGAACACAATGGTCCCGGAAATTTAATTCCCAAGACCACGCCCATTTGCGACCGCCGAGAAATAAGGTGGTGGGAATCTCAATCCCAGAACACTGTGGTGCCGGTAAGTGAATTCTCAAAGACCACGCATGCGATTGAATCGGACGAGATAAAATGTGGTGCTGGGAATTAAATCCCAGGAACACAGTGGTCCTGGAAATTTAATTCCCATTACCACGTCCATTCGCAAACTGGCCGAGAAAAAAGGTGGTGCTGGGAATCTTAATCCCAGGAACACGGTGGTGCTGGAAAGTGAATTCCCAGCACCATGTATAGTTTTGAATTGGCCGAGGAATACGGTGGTGCTGGGAATTTAACTCCCAGGAACACAGTGGTCCTGGAAATATAATTCTCAGGACCACGTCCATTTGCGAACTGGCCGAGAAATAAGGTGGTGCTGGGAATCTTAATCCCAGGAACACGGTGGTCCTGGAAATTTAATTTCCAGCACCACATAGAAATCCCATCACAAAATCATAAAGTCGAAGTGGTTGAAATATTTAACAAAGTATATATATTCCATAATTGTACAGATACTACACAGATTGTAAACACCTTTGCAGATGACTAATGACTTTACAGTGTGCACCTTGGTGTAGTTACATATCTAAAACTCAGATAGTCTTACAACATATCCCACTATACAAAGACACCATAATTGCAAATAAAATTGTGATCTACGCATTATTCTATTCCCCACCACGAATCTGAAGCTCCTCATATCCTGCTGTCTGAATCTTTTAGGGTACCCAAATAGTACGCTCTCAATGTATCAGATATAAAAATGCTAATCATAGCTGTAAAAAATTAAAAATTATTAGTCCAATGCTAGCTTATAAAATATGGTATTTACAAAGATTATTAGATGTCTTACGAAGAGCTTTGTCTGGGACCCTGGACTCAACGCACGGAAAAGTTTGCATTACAAATTTTTTCACCAGCAGATGCCGATTATCATAATACGAAGAGTGCATCTTTTTAAAGAATTCAACCTGGGATCGAAATAAATGCTATGAATCCTCCATACATAAACGGTTTATTTAACTGAAATCTAATCTAATGCTTACTGTTTCTTCAAATTGAGTAGTGTAAGCCTTCTTGACGGGCAAGGAGTTGTAGTGGATGAACTCAATTTCCAAGTCGCCCACTAGTAGGTGGCAAGGATCGCCACGATTATTGGACAAAATATGTATCCGATCGATTGCCCGGGTTTTAAAGTTTGCTCGAATGCTTGGGCGACATATAATATTAAACATATCCTCGTATATAAAAATCACAAAAACACCGGCCGTAAAAGTGTACAATTCCTTGCAAAAGGGCCAAAACTTACCGAATCCAAATTTCATAGAAAATTGAGTTATAGTACGCTTATGGCCACCTTGCATCGCTAAATAAGATCAAAATATGCACTTATGCAATCCCCATGTGTCAAAACATTCCAATCAAATATTGTAAGGAAAGAGTCCATGTATAAGCACAGCATCGGCCTTCCACATCGGGTCCTCGAGCATCACACACTACACAAGGAAAGGGTTATTAGAAACTCTCAAAACATAAGATGAAAGGTATATACAAAGAATATAAGACTGTTTTACTTATTTTTTAGTTTCAATAAAGACTCGACGCTTTGGATCCATCTTAATGAATTCTTTATAAGCTTGTCAGATATAAAATAAAACTGCTCGGGCCGTAAATATTTTGTCAAAAATAGGATCGACAGATAACTTATGCTCACCTCCAATATCCTCCGCTGACTTCGAGTGTTGGTTGTTTGTCCGTGGAGACTTGTGTGTCAGATTCGATATTTCGGGTTCACCCTCCTGCAATTGATTTCCTTTTATCCTCGGCCCGACTTCGCCAATGTTTGGCTCGCAGAGAGATATTAGGGTCTATCGAGGATACTCAATAGCCTTGCTGGGATAATTTGAGTTTCAACTCTCCTTCTTTAGGGATGTTTCAAAACCATGCAGAGGGAGGCTTCTAAGGCTAGGGGTGATAGACCAAGAGCCTTCTTCCTCACACAAACCTTCCGCCTAGTGTATGCGAGAAGAAGGCTCTGGGTTTATACACCTTGTATAGGCCGTGATTGTAACCCTCTACATCCCGGGATTGTAAATTGAGTTGAAGCTCCAAAGATTAAACTGCCCTTTCAGCGATTAATGCTTGTTTTTCAAAGAATTATATCATCCCTTTCACTTATCTTGTTGTCCTTCCTGCTCTCGACCTCCTCTAACTCTTGAAGAAGCTCTGTATTGTCTTTTCTTGTTGTTCGATGGTCGCTTCTTAAGTAGGGAGGTGCTTTCAAAATCACACCTTGCTTCAACTAGCTTGGTGCTTAGAGTAGATATAATTTCGCATTCTCTGGCATATCGATGTGTCATTCCTCTTGCGTCGACCTGAGTTTCGGGTTGAGGAGTTGATGCAGAAAATTTAGGTGGGGAAGCGGTATGTACCAGATGCAGCTCTGACTGTGCTGGAATTAGATCGACAATGATTTTGTCAGGTACGAGACCATCTACCATCTTTTTAACGACCCTTACATTTGTGGAACTCCACCTCCATCTCAGCATTCTTGGCAAAGCATGAGGGACGTGTGGAGGTAGGATACACAAATGCTCACACATCCATACCTGGAATGACAAGATTAGTTGTTAATAGATAGATTTATCTATACTATTTGCAGAAGACATAAAATATATTCACTCACAGCCAATAAGTGTGTGAAACCCTTAAGCATTGGTCTCGTAGATCCACCTACGACGTCTACTTTTGGTCGCAATGTGACTCCCATACCAATTAACTCCATTTGAGGAGCCATGTATGTATAAAGTGCTTCGCACCAATTGTACCTGCCTAAGTTATCAAAATCCTCTACACAATCTATAAGTGATCGCATAGCTATTCTAGGCTTACTGCTGGTGGTAGTAAAAAACACACAAGAGAAAAAATATAAAATAAACAACTGATAATAAAGTTTTGCAGATCCTAAATTATCTGGAAATCTGGAAGTCTTCAATAAATCCTCCAGATGCTTGTTAGAGCAATCAGCTTCCATAAAATATTGAAAATATAGCTGTCCAGAGGGAGCTTCATTATTCATAGGAACTTCGAGTCCATCATCTAGTAGACCAAGGATGAGGGAGACATCCGTCTTTGTGAAATGCAATTTCTTGTCTTGGAATATAAAACATTTCTCCGCAATTCCCAATTATCAAACATATTCTGAACGAGGGGTCTGACATGGGTAATATCTGGAATGTCCAAAACCCACGGAAAGGGGGAGCTCCGAATAAGCGTTTCTTCTTCCACACTCGGCGGCACACTTGCAATAAATTTTTTAAACTGTGAAACATTGCTTTTCCAGTTCATTCTCTTGGTTCTTCCTCGCATCAACGCACGGGTTCTTGCAGAAGTATCGCTTGATGATTCACCAGTTGAAGCCATCGTTAACTGAAAAAAATTCCTTAGGTTAACAACCAAATGCATTGTAATACAGCGATTTTAAACTAATAGATGAAATGGATTGAAACATGTGTGATGATACAAACAAACGTTACCTCTGCTTAAATGGTAAACCCTAAAACCCTAAACCCTATCAGGCCCGAGTTTAAACGAGATCGTGAACGGAAAAAGGCAAAAACCCTAGATAGATCGGAAGAAACGATAGTGACACAGAATTTAAGAAATCTACAAAACTTACTTAGGTCGAAAATCGCGTTGAGATGGTGTTGAGATGTTTTAACTCGCACCGGGGAGGTTGAACTGACACCGGGGGGTTTTGACTGGCACCGGGGAGTTTGAACTGGAACCAGAGAGTTTGAATGGCCGCGGGGGAATGGAAGCGGAATTCCACAGAGACAGAATGCAAGGAGCGATAGAGAAATGAAATGTGGTGTTGAGATGTTTGAACTTCCACCGAGGAGTTTTATATTAACGGGTCGGGTGCGGTCGGACGGATTTAGAATACGGTGGTGCTAGTAATTATAATCCCAGAAACTCAGTGGTCCTGGGAATTTATTTCCCAGGACCACGTACAATTTCAAAATGGCTAAGGAATAAGGTGATCCTGGGATTTCAATTCGCAGGACCACGTACAATTTAGAACTGGCTGGGGAACACACAGTGGTCCTGGGATTTCACCCTGTGACCACGCATACAATTTAGAATCGCCAGAGAACATAGGTGGTCCGGATTTCAATTCCCAGCATCACGCACACTTTCAAACAGCCAAAATAAGGTGGCCGCAATTTTAATCCTGTGAACACAAGAGTCTCAGGCCATCAATGGGTTTTGGTCAAAACCTATGATGGACTTACAGGAGTCCAAATTCCGAATTCTTTACATCGACTGAAAGACCTAACGGCTTCACATGTTGTTGCATCGAGGAAACTTCCTTCTGATCCTCCTACCTTCCAGTTTCGGTCGCGTGCCACTTGGCACGGGCCCGATTTAAAATTGGGCATGTAAACCTAATCCCGCCTTTGAAAATGTAAATTTTGGACACGATACACAGAGGGTCAAGTCCCAAAGCCACTGGAGTTGGTTTGGACCGAAGTTGAGGTGACTAGGGCCATCAATGGGTTTTGACCGAAGCCCATTGATGGACCTACAGGAGTCCAAATTCTGAATTCTTTACATCGACTGAAAGACCTAACGGCTTCACATGTTGTTGCGTCGAGGAAACTTCCTTCTGATCCTACTACCTCCCAGTTTCGGTCGCGTGCCACTTGGCACGGGGATTGATTTCTGAAAATTGGCTGTGTAAACCTAATCCTGCCTTGAAAATTAGAAATTTTGGACACGATACACATAGAGATTTAGATTACAATTTTGCAAAATAGCGTAACAAATTTTTCCATTACAATTCTGCAAAATAGCTTAACATTAACATTAACATTAACATTGACATTGTTTCCTTTAAAATATTTACACAACCACAATAAACATACTTAGGAATTAGTAGCCGGTGGCATTCTACAAGACCTCCTATTATGCCCAAGTCAAGCAGATCACGATTTATTTTTCACCCTCCCAGTATGTTTGGACTCTATGCGTGCCTTTTTTCTTCGCCCGGGCTGCACAAGGCTACGAGGAGGTAGAACTCCAAAAATTTTGTCACCATTAGGCCAAAATTTCTTACTTCGACATGGGTAAATACGATCCATATAAGTGTCCTCCCAGGTTTCCCTTAGAAAATAATGCTCGCAGTAATGGTATGGATCCATGTTCCGATATATGATGACTGCAATAGCATGCGAGCAAGGAATTCTTAAAATTTGAAACTCACCGCAGATGCAACTTCGCCTATCCAAATCAACAATATACGAAGAAGCTATTGTCTGTACTTCTATTTCCGTTTGTGAACATGGGAATACCGAATATAATCGAGTTCTTTCTCTCCTTTCATCAATCTCTTTAATGGCATAAGGTGTTAGAAAACCTGACCTTTTTGAAGATTCTTCCCTACGGTTATAGAACCATTGAGCAAGCTTTCTTCTAGTGTTGTCAATTAAACTGGTGATGGGGAGTTCACGTGTTTCCTTGAATAATGCATTTAAACTCTCGAAACAATTAGTGGTTAACATTGTGTACCTCCTGCCAGGAAAGTGTGCATTGGCCCATCTTTTTGGATCGATCTTTTGTAGCCACGCATATGCTTCCTTGTGTTTGTCATGCATGTTCTGCATTAATCGATCAAAGTCAACTCTTGTATTGGCTCTTGCTGCTGCCCAAAATAAACCTAATGAGGATCTATCCCTGCATCTCATACCATGTTACAAGACAAGTGATAGCAACAAAAAGCATGATGGGCAGATGGATACACTTTGTTAACTGCTGATATAATCCCCCGATGTCTATCTGATTCAATGCTCAACGACTCTGGCAGGACATCAAGGAATGCCTTTACATTATCCAAAAACCACTCCCAAGCAGATCCACATTCAACTTCGGCAATTCCAAATGCAATTGGCATAATTTTTGCATTACCATCAACGGTAGTAGCCATTAGTAAAACACCAGGATACTTGCCAGTCATATGTGTAGCATCAATTCCAATTAGTTTTCGCAAATATAACCTGAATACTCTTCGACAAGCACCAAATGCCCAAAAACATCGCTGGAATTGATTTTCACCATTTCTTAGTACTGCAACATATGTATCAGGATCTCTAACTCTTAACTCACGCAAGTACATTGGAAGATCAATATAAGCCTGATCAAAATCACCTACCACTCTTTTTAATGCTTTCTGTCTGGCTGTGTATGCTTTCTTGTATGAAATGTGAACACCAAACCTATCTTGCATTTCTCTTCGAATTGAACTTGGTTTGTAATCATTAGAGGTAGCTAACCGTCCTACAATCTGGTTTGCTACAAATGTGGATGTGCAAGCATGGTGATATGCTGTTTCCCTAACACTGTCACATTCATGCTGCTTTACATATTTTGTGACAGTAAACTCCACGTCTCCACTTGCAACTAGACTCCATGAACAAGGCTGACTAAAGCAAATAACTTTAATTCTATTGAGTCCGTGTCAATCGCTTGTATTCAAGTTTTTAGCATCGCATGTCTTACTAGTGCATCTTTAAACTCTTGTCGAGAGGAAAAAACTTCAAAGGAAAAATTCATTTGGATCTGATGAACCGACATCTGCCAATAGTCTTATTTGTGAATTTAAAACATAGGGATCATCAGCAATTGGGAACACTTCCTCTAAGTCACTGTACTGATCTGGGTTTAACTCACCTTCTTCATGTTGGATATCATCAGCGAAGAATTCTTCCGAAGAATTTGTATATTCTAACTCTTCTATCCCATGTATATCACTTACCTCCTCTTCACTCCAAGTTTGTTCAAAATATTCATGATCTACTGTGGTAGCAGTGACAAACTCTTCTTCGAGTATGGAAGAAGCGTCTCTATTTATATCAAGGTGTTGATCACTGGTAATTTATTGCCCTACATCAAGAACCGAGATGAAGATGGAATATTACTTGGGCACAGATTTATGGAATCTTGATCATCTAACTCTCTATCCTTCAAATTTGATTCAATTATTTCCAAAAATGTTAACACTTCATCAGGAAGGGGGTCGTCCCTGCAAATGTTTTTAAAATCAACACTGTTATATGTAGTGTGCTATGCAAGTAGGCTGAATTTTTTTAACTAGGCTTTAGAAGTCTGAAGACAAGTGGAGGATGAGAGTTTATGGTTAGGTTTCCTAATTATGCACTTAACTAATTAGAACATTTGATGTTGATAGGGCCATCAATGGGTTTTTACCGAAACCCATTGATGGACCTTTCAATGTTGAAATTATGAACGGTTTATATGGAATGGAAGAGGAAGACATTTACAGGGTTTATGCGCAGAGGGATACTTAGTTCTCACACTCCTACAGGTAGTTATGGGTGCGTGCCAATTGGCACGCAGCATGCCAATTGCCACACTCGTCTGAATGTTGACACAGAGCATTAATTTTCATAACTACTATTTGGGAGCATAAGGAAAGGTGGAGAATGATAGTATAGGTCACGCTTGGACTCGACCCGCCTAGACGACTTTATTTATCTCCAATATAAATTGACAGCACCACTCTTTTTCTCAGCTAGGTTCCCTCTCCATGGTGCTGGAAATTTATATCCCAAACCCACGGTGGTGCTGGGATATAAATTCCCAGCACCACCATTTATCTCGACCAGTTCCATCTCCCTGGTGCTGGGATATTTAAACGCAGAACCATTGTGTTGCTGGGGTTTTAGTTCCCAGCACCACCAATAATTTCGGCAAATTTTATGTACATGGTGCTGGAAATTTCATTCCCAGCACCATGGTGTTGCTAGGGGTTTTAATCCCATTACCACGGTGATGCTGGGATATAATTCCCAGCACCACCATTTATCTGGACTAGTTCCATCTCCCTGGTGCTGGGATATTTAAACGCAGAACCACTGTGTTGCTGGGGTTTTAGTTCCCAGCACCACCAACAATTCCGACAACTTATATGTACATGGTACTGAAAATTACATTCCCAGCACCATGGTGTTGCTGGGGGTTTTAATCCCATTACCACGGTGGTGCTGGGATATAAATTCCCAGCACCACCATTTATCTCGACTAGTCTAATGCCAATGGTGCTGGGAGTCTTATTCGCAGGACCATAGTGTTGCTGAGGTTTCAAATCCCAGCACCACCCTTAATGTCGACCACTTATATCTCCCTGGTCTAGTGAATTAGATTCCCAGCACCAAGGTGTTGTTGGGAGTTTGAATCTCATTACCATCGTAGCCGAATATAAATTACCAAAGATCACCATTTATCTCGACAAGTTCATTCCCATGGTGTGGAGTATTAAACTCAACACCACGGTGGTGACGAGATTTAAATTCCCAAAGACTGCATTTTATCCCGAATTTGTTGAACCTTAATGGTGCTGAGAATTTGAAGCCCAGCGCCACGATGTTACTGGGATTTAAATTCCCAGCATCACTTTTTATCCAGATCAATGAGCCGAATTTCATCACAAGACCACCTAGTCTCCCATGGCCGATTTTAAATTTTAGATACGGTGGTGGAATTTCATCACAAGACCACCTACTCTCTCGCATGCATTGAATCTCCTAGTGCTGGGAATATCAATCAGGGAACTTAAGTAATCGTGGGGTTTAATTGGAAGCATCACCTTTTAAGTTAGGTGGAATTTGTTTAGGTGGCGACAAAACTCAGTTATGAATCTCCTGCATCGCAATTATGGGTGCATTGGTCTACTTTGGTATGATATGCCTACATCGTATTTATACGTGTGTGGCAAACTTGGCTATACAACCACCTACAATGTATTTATTAACCTCATAGCAGTCTCAAGAATAAAAACATATACATACATGATAATACTATGTGAAGAGGCTGGTGAGTGAGTTGCGCCAACTTCTGGATTAAGTGCTGATATATTCGTGGGAGCAGTGATGTCGTTGATAACTATTAGGGTTTCATAAAAAATGGTGTTCCTCAGTTGGTTTACGGAGGAAACCTGCGTGTGGTGTGTTGGGTTTCTGGCACCGCGGCGTGTGTGTGTTTGATCATGTTTCGTAAACATGAGCACAGCGGAAGCACTTAAAAATAATAAATCTATATTTATTACAACACACACAACACACGCATGCATATTACAACAAGTGTAGACATAACCGTAAATTAAAATTTGCAATAAAAGAAAATTATCTACGTTATACCTTTCGTATGACGTGTAGCGGGAACGGCATCAACCGGAACGATCCTCGTAAGAATCGTCTCTATCCGTATCCACGCCGAGCTCCTCAGGATGACTTCGCTAAGCCACGAGCTTCGTCTTCGTACGGGTTACTAGCCTCGTGTTGAAGACAACGTGATCGAGAGATGATCACGATCCGAATCCAAATTCGGATCCAAAACCGAGTCCTCAAAACTCGATTCTCCGGAGAGGTATTCGTCAACCGTTTGACGAATCCTTCGTCCTCCACCTCAGAGGATTACCGGAGATCAAATCCCAGTTAGCCGCTGTCGGAGCACTAACCGCCGCCCAAACGACGCCCGACAACAAGAAACAAGCTGTCCGTAAAACTGACAGCTTTGGTGGAGGAATAGAGGCCGCCAAAGGAGATGTGGAGCTCACCTTATCACCGAACCCACAAGAGATCACCGAGGGTCGCCGAGCATCGGATGAAGCTTGGATGGGCGGCAAGGAGGTGGCAAGCTCCATGAAGTTGGCGGCAACAACAAAAGGAGGCTAGGTTGGGCGGCCAAAACTTCATTAGGGTTTTTGGGTTAGGTTTAACCCCTATTTTATAGAGAACTAATTCTCTTAATGGTTAATGGATCATATCCATAAAGCCCGTTAACCCGCTCCATTAAGATAAGTTAAAATAAACCAAACCATGATGGTTTATTTTAAGTTAAAACGAACCCAACCAACTTTTGGTTCATTCGTTTAAAATAAACCAAACCCTTTGGTTTATTCTCATCCATTGGATTAGAACCAAACCATTTTGATCCATCCATTACGTCTTCATAAGACACGGCCCATCCACGCTTCCATTGCGCATCAAACAATTTCATGCTTTCGCTTATGTTTGGTCCAACCAAACATAGTTTCTCCTGCCTAAGAATCTCATTCTCAAGCTCGCTTTAAATCCTTTGATTACACTCGCGCGGTGACCAAATAGGTTCTCGGTTTATGTTGGCCGCCTATAATTAACCATTAATTATAGAACGATCATGAGTGGCACCTAGTAGTACATCATGATCCCCAATTAACCAAAAGATCAACCCGCTGATCCGTAACTATTTCTCAAACCCTTCAAGAGCTCGAATGATTCGCGGCCCCATTCCCTTCACTCATCTTATACCCACTTGGTTCGTGACATGGTCTATTGTGTCGGGCCTCACTAGGTCCGACTTCACGCCACACCTAGCCCAAGTATCATTTCCTCGCCCCACTGGATTCTAGTTACTCCACATGTATCGAAGAGTACTTTACTCTAAACATGTAATGCTTTGGCCAAAGACTTTAGTAACAATCCGACGAGAGGCCATGGGTATACATCTCCTCGCAAGGAGTGGTGAATCCTTTATAGGCTATTCAAACACCTTCGATCACTTCTACTTATACCCAATCATCCCGGGTCCACATCTCCTTAGAGATGTTTGCTTAAGATGTCAAAGCATAAGTCTCCATGATCAAGATGACTTGAATACCGCAAGTCAAAGGAACATCGCACTTAGGCCACAGTAAGAACTTCATTGACATATCTATATATGCAGAGAACCATATGAAGTCTTACGGCTGATCACTCCAATGAACTAGTTACCATAACTAGCATCCACGATTAACTCCGGACATCACTATGTCTCCAGCCAGTGAGAATCAGCTGCTTGGATACACCAAGGAGTATACCTCGTGCTAGTCTCGACAGAATTGATGGTGTCCAGATCTATCAATTCATCGACTAAGGATAATTCCGATACATCACAATTACACATGTAGAGATACTCACTAGTTGTGATCCAATCACAAATTCTCTCATGCTGTGAATCACATCGTGGACATTCAGTAAATGAGTTTAAGATCCAATCAAATACATGAAACATGTATACTCAAATAGTGAATCTTCATTTATCATATAAATGGTTCATACATAAGGCGATTGCCTTAGGACATCTCTCATATATTACTAACAGACTCCCACTTGGCCTAATGCCAATCGCTACGGTATCCCATACCATAAGCTCTAACATGACCCTCAAACTTATTTTGAGGTAATGCCTTAGTCAAAGGATCCGCTAAGTTCCTTTCAGTGGGAATTTTCTCGATTTGTATTTCGTTCCTACTGATGATCTCTCTGATAAGATGATAGTGGCGAAGCACATGTTTGGATCATTGATGAGACCACATCAAGTTCATAGATGAACTTCTTGATCCAAACCGCCGCTTCCAAAGTCGCAACGTATTCGCTCTTAGTGGGCGTAATCCGCTATAGTGTCAAGCTTGGAACCTTTCCAACTTATTGCGCCTCCATTCTAGGTGAATACATACCCAGACTGAGACATGGAATCATCCTTGTCTGTCTGGAGCTGGCATCCGTATACCCACGTATCACCATGTACCTTTCTCCATATATTAGGAACGCATCCTTAGTTCTTCTCAAGCACTTAAGGATCGTCTTAACAGCCACCCAATGATCCATTCCTGGATCAGACTGGTATCTGCTCGTGACACTCAGAGCATACGATACATCGGGCCTTGTACATAACATAGCATACATGATAGATCCTATTGCGGATGCATAGGGAATCTTACTCATGCAAATCCTCTCGTCTTCTGTGCGCGGACACATAGACTTCGAAAGGTGTACCCCATGCCTGATGGGTAAGAAACCTTTCTTGGATTCCGACATGCTAAATCTCTTTAGCACTCGGTCTATATATGTAGACTGCGAAAGACCAAGCAACCGTTTCGATCTATCTCTATAGATCTTAATCCCGAGGATGTAGGTTGCTTCTCCCAGGTCTTTCATGGAGAATGTCTTGGATAACCAAACCTTCATCGATCAGTAAGATTGAAACATCGTTTCCTATAAGTAGTATGTCATCGACATACAATACTAGGAACACGACTGCACTCCCACTAACCTTCTTGTACACACAAGGTTCGTCTGGATTTTGTGAGAAATCAAACTTTTTGATTGTCTCATCAAAATGGATATTCCAGCTCCTGGATGCTTGCTTCAATCCATAAATGGACCGTCGCAATTTGCATACCTTGGTTTTATAAACCGATGTGAAACCCTCAGGTTGTATCATATACACGTCCTCGAGAAGGTTTCCATTAAGGAAAGCTGTTTTCACATCCATCTGCCATATCTCATAATCATAATGAGCCGCTATGGCCAGGAGCATCCGAATGGATTTAAGCATAGCTACAGGCGAATAGGTTTCTTCATAATCAACACCTTATTTTTTATGATATCCTTTCGCCACCAATCTAGCCTTATAGGTAATCACATTACCATCCATGTCGGTTTTCTTCTTGAAAACCCACTTGCACCCTATAGGCTTTATGCCTTCAGGTGGGTCAACCAAGTTCCAAACTTGGTTTTCATACATGGAATCCATTTCCGACTTCATGGCACCAAGCCACTTATCCCTTTCTGAACTTGTCAGCACTTCTTCATAACTGGTAGGCTCCTCATCATCAATGAGTAACACGTCGTTCGATTCGCTTACGAGAAATCCATATCTCTCAGGAATATTGTGTGTTCTACCAGATCTACGAAGATGTGGTGTTACAATAGGTCCAGCCGATTGCTCATCACTATGAGTTGTCGGCTGTTGTGCTTCACCAGGTATCTCATTAACGTCTATTTGAGTCTCTCGAGCCTCCTCAAGCTCGACGACACTCCCACTGTTTTCTTGCAAGAGAAACTCTTTCTCTAGAAACACAGCATGCCTTGAAACAAACACCTTTTGTTCCACAGGATGATAGAATTGGTAACCCCTTGTTTTCTTAGGGTATCCAACAAATAGACATTTATCAGACTTAGCATCCAATTTGTCTGATACAGTCCGCTTCACATAAGCAGGATAACCCCATATCTTCAAGTAAGATACATGAGGTTTCTTACCATTCCATATCTCATATGGAGTAGTTGAGACTACCTTGGTAGGCATTCTGTTTAACAAGTAAATAGCTGTCTGAAGTGCATAGCCCCAAAAGGACTTGGGAAGAGTTGCATGATTCATCATTGACCTGACCATGTCCAACAAGGTCCGGTTACGCCTCTCAGATACACCATTATGCTGTGGTGTATAGGGCGGAGTCCATTGAGACAATATGCCATTGTCTCTTAGATAATCAAGAAACTCTTGACTTAAGTATTCACCACCTCGATCTGATCAAAGTATTTTAATACTTTTGTCATGTTGTTTCTCTACTTCATTTCTGAATTCTTTGAACCTTTCAAAGGCTTCAGACTTGTGTTTCATCAGGAACACATACCCAAACCGTGAGTGATCATCGGTGAAGGTAATGAAGTAGCTATAGCCTCCTAAAGCTTGAGTTGACATAGGTCCACATACATCAGTATGTACTAGACCTAGTAACTCTCCCACTCGTTCACCTTTTCCAGTAAAAGGTAACTTAGTCATCTTGCCTTTTAAGCATGATTCGCATGTATCGTATGAATCCAATTCAAACGATTCCAGAATTGCACATTGGTGTAATTCGGACATGCATTTCTTGCTTATATGGCCAAGACGACAATGCCACATATAGGAGTCTATTTGATTATCCTTTCGAGCACGCGTGTTGCTCGCTTCGATATTGAAAATGTCACTGGATACGTCCAACGTATAAACACCATTGCTTAAAGTTCCAGTCCCATAAAGAACTCCATTCAAAGTTATGTAACAACAATTGTTACTAAAAGTCAAATGGTATCCATTTCTATTTAAACAAGAAATAGAAATGATGTTCTTTATCAACGAAGGAACATAAAAGCAATTGTCCAGTTCTAAGACAAGTCCTACAGGGAGTTCCAACAAATACGTTCCGATGGCGAGTGCAAAGAACCGGTTGCTCCATTCCCAACACGTAAATTTGACTCTCCCCTTGTGAGTCTTCTTCTATTCCTTATCCCATGTATGTCATTACATATATGTGAGCCACACCCATGTCGAATACCCAAGTGTCCGAGGAAATAGAATGACAATCAATAAAGAAGATTTACAAGAAGATGGGGCATCCGATGCCTTATCCTTCTTCACGGACTCAAGATAAATCTTGTACTTTCTTCATAAATGGCTCTCCTTGCCATAATGATGGCAAGTTTCCTTTTGCTAGTTCTACCTTCTTAGCCCTTCTCTTCTTTCCCTTCTTTGTTCCTTTGACTTCCTCTTAGAACCTCTTCTTGAGGAATCAACTAACAAAGACCGTCCCGCTCATGCTTCTCGAGAAGACTCACACTTTCCTAGCATCTCAGAGGTGAAGAGGAGCTTTGAGACTTCGAACCTTTCGAATCTCACTTGCTCATCAACCAACTCACAAAGATGAAGGACTACGATATGAGCATCCATATGCTCATGCTTCTTTCGTAGCTTGGGTTCCATCGTGGCTAGCATGATGCAACTCATTTGTTCAGAATCACTCACATGTTTCTGATAGGCCAACAATTGGTCCAAAGTTGCATCGTCACTAAGACGGGCGGGAAGAGGCGCTTCGAGGACATACACAAGCTTTTCACCTTGAGAACAATTCTCAAGTTTCTAAGCCAGTCCAAGAAGTTCGGCCCAGTCAATTTATTTGAATCCAAAATGGAACGCAAATTCAAAGACATCAGGATCAATCTTAGAAATACAAAACGAGCATATATGAGAAAATGATTTTTAAAATGCATCAATATACATTTATAAATCCCATTCATTTTCAAATTTCAAAACCCCAAAATCACTTGGAGATCGTAGGTCCATCTCCGAATGGTGATATCCATCATAGTTATGAACAACCTTGGAGAGAGTCCAACAAGCCATTCATAACTCGACGGTAGTATCAACTATACGGTGCATATCACGTATATGCAACTATCACAATGTGCTATCAACTAATTGAATGTTCACACATACATCGGGTTGTTAACACATTAACAAGTATGCATCATATGCATAGCACCCAACTTCACCTCCCTTTACATCGACCTTGGAGAGAGTCCAACAAGCCGATGCTCCAGGTTAAAGCCAACCCATTAATCAAGACATAGTTTTAATATGGTTAGAGCGCATTCAACCAATTAGCCCAGCTTGGAGAGAGTCCAACAACCAAAGCTAACGATTGACCTCTGACTCTTACCATATTAGTATTAAACTATTCCATGGTTTGAACATATTGAGGTTAGTAGGGCTTGGAGAGTCCAACAACCCAAACAAGAAAGCAGAACTGCAGTTCTAACCATATTAATGGAAGGTGTAAGCTTTAATATTGATTAAGGGTTTTTATGTCTCATCCTCTTTGCATGCAAATAACTATTATCTACATGGCATGGCATACATGGCATACATCTACATGTCACGACACGCATGGCATAATGTTATGCATCTAATGCAATTACATGGCATACAATTATGTCATGTATATAATTTCCTTATATGTCATAACTATTTATGGAAATAAAATATGTTTAAGATTTGATTCTCCAAATCAAATCATAATTAAATTAGGAAACAAATTTCCAAATCTAATCACATATTTTATTCATGGAATTATTTGATTAAGGAAAATCTATTTAGGAAACCAATTTCCTAAATCATTAAAACTACTTATGGAAATAAAATATTTTATGATTTGATTTCCCAAATCAAATCATGATTAAATTAGGAAACAAATTTCCAGAATCTAATCAAATATTTTATTTATGGAAAATATCAATTTCCATAAATACTTCCAACTTTCCAAAAGTGGAAGATTTCCATAAATACTTCTAGACTTTCCAAAATTGAAAAATTTTCATAAATACTTCTAAATTTCCAAAATTTAGAAAATTTCCAGAAATACATTATGACTATCGCAAAACCATTTTTACGATTATGTCGAAACACAACCTGGGCTCTGATACCACTGTTGGGTTTCCGGCACCGCGGCGTGTGTGTGTTCGATCATGTTTCGTAAACATGAGCACAGCGGAAGCACTTAAAAATAATAAATATATATTTATTACAACACACACAACACACGCATGCATATTACAACAAGTGTAGACATAACCGTAAATTAAAATTTGCAATAAAAGAAAATTATCTACGTTATACCTTTCGTATGACGTGTAGCGGGAACGGCATCAACCGGAACGATCCTCGTAAGAATCGTCTCTATCCGTATCCACGCCGAGCTCCTCGGGATGACTTCGCTAAGTCACGAGCTTCGTCTTCGTGCGGGTTACTAGCGTGTTGAAGACAACGTGATCGAGAGATGATCACGATCCGAATCCAAATTCGGATCCAAAACCGAAGTCCTCAAACTCGATTCTCCGAGAGGTATTCACAACCGCTTGACGAATCGCTTCGTCCTCCACCTCAGAGGATTACCGGAGATCAAATCCTCGTAAGTTAGCGCTGTCGGAGCACTAACCGTCGTCAAAGCGACGCTCGACAACAAAGAAACAAGCTGTCCGAAAAACTGGACAGCTTTTGAGTGGAGGAATAGAGGCGAAGGAGATGTGGAGCTCACCTTATCACCGAACCCACAAGAGATCACCGAGGGTCGCTGAGCATTGCCGGCTGAAGCTTGGATGCCGGCGGCAAGGAGGTGGCAGCAGCTCCATGAAGTTGGCGGCAACACCATGTTGGCGGCAACAACAAAAAGGAGGCTAGGCCAAAACTTCATTAGGGTTTTGGGTTAGGGTTTAACCCTCTTTTATAGAGAACTAATTCTCTTAATGGTTAATGGATCATATCCATAAAGCCCGTTAACCCGCTCCATTAGGATAAGTTAAAATAAACCAAACCATGATGGTTTATTTTAAGTTAAAACGAATAGAACCAACTTTTGGTTCATTCGTTTAAAATAAACCAAACCCTTTGGTTTATTCTCATCCATTGGATTAGAACCAAACCATTTTGGTCCATCCATTATGTCTTCATAAGACACGGCCCATCCACGCTTCCATTGCGACTGAAACAATTTCATGCTCGCTTTATGTTTGGTCCAACCAAACATAGTTTCTCTCGGTCTAAGAATCTCATTCTCAAGCTCATTTTAAATCCTTTAGATTACACTCGTTGTGTGTGTGACCAAATAGGTTCTCGATTTATGTTGGCCGTCTATAATTAACCATTAATTATAGAACGATCATGAGTGGCACCTAGTAGTACATCATGATCCCCAATTAACCGAAAAGATCAACGGTTGATCCAGAACTATTTCTGAAACCCTTCAGCAGCTCGAATGAATCGTGCCCCATTCCCTTCACTCATCTTATACCCACTTGGTTCAGTACATGGTCTATTGTGTCAGTCCCCACTAGGCTGACTACGTCACACCTAGCCCAAGTATCATTTCCTCGTCCTACAGATTCTAGTTACTCCACATGTATCGAAGAGTACCTTACTCTAAACATGTAATGCTTTGGCCAAAGACTTTAGTAACAATCCGATGAGAGGCCATGGGTATACATCTCCTCGCAAGGAGTGGTGAATCCTTTATAGGCTATTCAAACACCTTCGATCACTTCGACTTATACCCAATCATCCCGGGTCCACATCTCCTTAGAGATGTTTGCTTAAGATGTCAAAGCATAAGTCTCCATGATCAAGATGACTTGAATACCGCAAGTCAAAGGAACATCGCACTTAAGCCACAGTAAGAACTTCATCGACATATCTATATATGCAGAGAACCATATGAAGTCTTACGGCTGGTCACTCCAATGAACTAGTTACCATAACTAGCATCCACGATTAACTCCGGACATCACTATGTCTCCAGCCAGTGAGAATCAGCTACTTGGATACACCAAGGAGTATACCTCGTGCTAGTCTCGACAGAATTGATGGTGTCCAGATCCATCAATTCATCGACTAGGGATAATTCCGATACATCACAATTACACATGTAGAGATACTCACTAGTTGTGATCCAATCATAAATTCTCTCATGCTGTGAATCACATCGTGGACATTCAGTAAATGAGTTTAAGATCCAATCAAATACATGAAACATGTATACTCAAATAGTGAATCTTCATTTATCATATAAATGGTTCATACATAAGGCGATTGCCTTAGGACATCTCTCATATATTACTAACATGGTGCTCATCAACAGCATGGGCCTGCCACTCCCACGCGGCTGGAAGTGACGTTTGGATGGCTCGGGATTTCCAATTGTGGCTCGGATGGATGCAAATCTCTCTCTGCATTAAATTGCAATCTGTTTGGCGGGAGGGGTATTTTGGGAATTATGCGCGCGATTTGGTAATTCTGAAAGTATAGTGCGTGTTTTGGGCATTTCGAAACTTTATCAGCTGATTTAGCAAGACCAACACCACACTTAGAATGAGTCCGATCTGAGCTCTCTAAGTCCATCAATGGGTTTTGATCGAAATCTATTGATGAGCCTGAGAGATTTGAATTTTTGAAAAATTGACATGTAATGGAAAAGAATAGTGCAATGAAGGTGTTTATGGTGTTTATGTCTAGTTTTGACTTCCCTACGATAAGTTATGTCTATGTGTCAATTGTTTTAAAGTCATACACTTTGAAAACCTTCTGATCACCACTATTAAAGACTTTGAACTAATATTTTTGAACACGTATAAATTCTATGGCACTTCAGAAATCTATAACACTTCAAATGTATCCAATCGGAGCTCTTTAGGTCCATCAATGGATTTTGACTGAAACCCATTAATGGACTTAGAGAGCTCTGATCGGACTCATTCTAAGTGCTACAGATTTCTAAAGTGGTCCAAAGTTTATATGTATCTAAAAATATCAAGTCAAAAATTATTAAAAACATTGTGATGTTGATTGTGCAAAATTAGCCCTATATGTGGTGTTGGTCTTGCTAAATCAGCACCACCATGGTGCTGGTCTTCCAAGACTAGCACCACATATAGTGCTGATTTTGTACAATCAACACTATAATGTTCTTAATGATTTTTGACCTGATATTTTTGGGTACATATAAACTTTGCACTTTCAATCAGAGCACTTAGAATGGGTCCGATCGGAGCTCTCTAAGTCCATCAATGGATTTTGATCGAAACTAATTGATGAGCCTAAGAGATTTGGATTTTTGAAAAATTGACATGTAATGTAAAAGAATAGTGCAATGAAGGTGTTTACGGTGTTTATATCTAGTTTTGACTTTCCTACGATAAGTTATGCCTATGTGTCAATTGTCTTAAAGTCATATACTTTGGAAACCTTCTGATCACCACTGTTAAAGACTTTGAACTGATATTTTTGGACACATATAAACTCTATGGGACTTCAGAAACCTATAACACTTCGAATGGATTCGATCGGAGCTCTTTAGGTCCATCAATGGGTTTTGATCGAAACTCATTGATGGACTTAGAGAGTTCGGATTAGACACATTCAAAGGGCTATAGGTTTCTGAAGTGTCCCAAAGTTTATATGTATGCAAAAATATCAGCTCGAAAATCATTAACAATATTGTAGTGTTGATTTTGCAAAATCAGCCTTATATGTTCGACTTCTAATAGCTAAACACCACTGTTAAAGACTTCAAACTGATATTTTTAGACACATATAAACTCTATGACACTTCAGAAACCTATAACACTTCGAATGATCCGATCGGAGCTCTTTAAGTCCATTAATGGGTTTGACCAAAACCCATTGATAGACCTAGAGAGCTCGGATTAGACTCATTCAAATGGCTATAGGTTTTTGAAGTGTCCCAAAGTTTATATATACCCAAAAATATCAGCTCGAAATCATTTATATTTTGAACATATTTCGTTATGTTCGACTTCTAATAGTTGAACATTTGGTATGTTATAGTCGAACATTGCACTTTTAAACTATTTTATTTCAAATTGCGATACAATCATATTCTGTAAAAAAAAATGAAAAAAAAATTTACATCGTTCGTCGTAATTGAATTTTCATGCTTCATTATTGACTTGATACTGCAATGAAGATGTTGTATTAGGTTACAGAGGCTGTAGAGAAAAAAACGAGAGAGGAAAGAGAAATCAGAGAAGGAAAACGAGAGAGAAAAGAAAAGTCGAAGGAGAAGAATGAGAGAGAGAGAAAAATCGAAGGAGAGAGCAGGAGGAGAGGGAGAAATTTTATATATTTTATAAAAAGGACAATTTGGACTTTTTATATTAGGGTATTTTTGAGAGATAAAAAAATAGGGTGTGTTTAGTAATTGATGAGGTGTGGATAGTCCATCTCAATTTGAAATTCTAAGGTTTTGGAAGTGATCGAAATTTTAGGAAATGTGTCGAAAAATAAATAAATAAAATGTAGGGGGTGAAATGCAATTTGCGCACATTAGAAAGCGAAAGAATTGGCTTCGTCCTTGCCTTGCCGTCTGATCTCGTCCGCAGACGGCGACGGAGACCCAGCAACGGATTCCACGCCTGCTCGCACCAAAAGCCAAACGCCAACCTTTGAACCATCGATCCTTTCTCCATTTCTCCTCCTCCTCCGTTCTGGTATAAATCCTCCTCGCCCTCACCCTTCCCCTCCCCCCTCCTACCCGGAAGCTCCGTATCTGACCACCCAGAGTCCCAGACGGAGGAGAAGGTGTCAGCGGTGACGCCATGGCGAAGCTCTACGTACACACGGTGCCTCCGCCGGATCTGAACAAGAACACTGAGTGGTTCATGTACCCCGGCGTCTGGACCACCTACATATTCATCCTCTTCTTCTCCTGGCTCCTCGTCCTTTCCTTCTTCAGCTGCTCCGCCGGCATGGCTTGGACCGTCGTCAATCTCTTTCACTTCTCGGTAGGTGGCACCGATTTCCCTTGCTCAGCCTAAAGTTATGATCTTATGCGCCTTTCATGATCTCGTTCCCAATGTTAACAAAGAGTAGGGTTTCTGATTGATGACTTTTGGCATGTTGTTGCTTAGTTGATTCGATTACAGAACATAGCATACGGATCAAAGGAGAGAGCATTTTAGAAATGACCATGGAGGAACTTTTTGGTGGCTCAAATTTTCCTTTTTTTTTCTCTCTCCTAACTAGTTAGATTTTGATCGATGCTATACAATGTTGTGGAGTTAGGATTAATAATTATAATTTTGCATTTTCTTTATTTTTGTGAGCAATTTAAGTCAAAGATTGCGTTGTGCCGATTGCAAGATGCTTCGATATGTCCTTAGTGTCTTTCTTCTTTATGAAATGTTCAGGTATTTTATTAGCTTCACTTACTGATCCACAAGCATGTTGTCCTTGTAATTTGCACCTACTATTTTTTTTTTATCTTGATCTGAGACAGGCCAATTTCGTAAGAATTTACTTATTTTTGTGTATCCCGAGCTTGTTCTCTCACAAGTTTCCATGTTTAATTGATTTCTTATAGTCTCATATGTGGCTTTTTGTCTTTCTGCGTGTAATTTTTTAACTGGATTGTTTGTCAGGTCACATATTACTTCTTCCACTGGAAAAAGGGTACTCCGTTCGCTGAAGATCAGGGTATATATAATAACTTGACCTGGTGGGAGCAGATAGATAATGGCAAGCAACTAACACGTAACAGGAAATTTTTGACTGTGGTACCTGTCGTCCTGTAAGTATTATGCTTCTAAATTCTTCCAACAGCTCCAATTTTCCTAGGAAACTATCTTGGTAGTCGCTGTTTATGTCAATAGGCAATTTGGTGTTAACTGCTAACACTTAGCTTGTTATGTTTCTTGTTGCACTTCTCAGCTTGTTATGTTTATTGTTGCAATTCTCTCAAGTCAAATTTTGGTTCTGTATTTGCTTATGACACTCATGTCCCAGGAAACCTCTTCTGTGGAAATTTAGAAAAATCCATAACATGCAATTTTCATAGATGATGATCATGTAAGATCTTCAAATGCTTGTTTAGCACATTCAACTTTATCTTTTAGGTGTGTTTATTTATCTTCTTCTCTAAATTCCCATATTAGATTTACCTCAGAAAATTATAGAGCACATGATCAGAGAATGTGGCTTCCAATTCCTGTTTTTGTTTAAGTTGCAATCACCTCTCTACCTTGCTTTTTCATGTGATCAAATTTGGGCTCTTCCCTTTAGCAAGTGACTTCAGGAAAGAGTAACTTTGGGATTGGGATTCAGGGCAAGGTTTTCAAATTAAAAGTGGAATTAGCACAATTTTTAGGGTTTGAAGCCTCTGTCTAATGATTTTCTGAAGCAGGTGTAACAGGGATGAAACCAAAATCTAGATTTACTTGTGCTGTCTTTGGTGAGTCACCTATTTCAGAGCAGTTCAAGGCTAGATTCTGGGAAGTCCTGTTTTAGCATTTAGTTTCAAAGAGAAAATCAAGAAGATGGAACATGTCCAAGATCTACAAGAAATAATTCTGGTTTAGTTTAGTTATGTCACAAATTTTTTGCTTAGATATTGATCCTTGTTAATTTTCTTCATTTATTGTGGGATCAAAAACCCAATGTTCAAGAATAACCAAGTGAATTAACAAAGAAGAATTGGGAGATATGCCATTGCATCAAATTTTTTGTATGATTTATACCAGAGTATGGCACTTGAAACATGAGTTAATGAACGATATAGTTGGGCAATTATCAGTGAGGACAACTATTATTAGTATGTCCTCGTTATAAAGTATAACAGGAGCTGAACAATTTCGTTGATGTTTTTTTTTTATATAGTATCAACTTGCTAATTAAAAGTGATAAGAATAGAACTTGCTGAAAATATCTAGATCAATGCTGAATGCTTATGCTAGATACCAATACTCTGAATTGAGACCCCGATATTCTTATTAATCACATCTAAAAACTTTTAACAGACATCCATATCAGACACTTGCATTCACACCAGTATAAGTTAAACAAGTTCGAATAACATAGCTGAAAATTGTCAGCCCCACAAAAGAAAAGAGGAGGTATGGTAGGGAAATAAAAGAAGAAAAGTTTTTTGTTGAAAATTGTATTTTTTTTTAAAAATTGTATTTTTTTTTTCCGATCTTTGTTATGGTCGGTCCCAAGCCTGGATAAGAAAGGGGAAAGATTGCATTAAGTTGTCAGCCAACATTGAACTTCAACAAATCTCAATGAATGGATTTATCAAGATATTATGCTAATGCTAAGTTATTCCCTGAAAGGTACGCATTGCAAGGTTCAATTGTAACGTCTCAGTAAGGACCGTTACTTTTCTTTAAGAACTGTAGTATTAAATATGTAAGAGTTCTCACACCATAAGTTAAATAAAAATAAATATTATAGGAAAATTGATTGTTTATGATTTGGAACATAGAATATAGGAACACTTAATGGTAAAACACTGGAAGTACTAGATATTATGATTAGAAGAAATATTAATATTTTATGTTTATAAAAGACAACGTGGATAGGAGAGAAGACAAAGATTATTGAGAACTCAGATTTTAAGTTATGGTACACAGGAAAATGTAGGACATGAAATGGATTAGCTATTGTTGCATGTAGTTCATTAAAGGATGAAATAGTAGAAGCAATTAGAAAAGATGATAGACTTATAGCTCTCAAAATGGTGATAGCGAAAGAAACTATTAATATAATTAGCATATATGCACATCAAGTAGGATTAAATGAAAATATTAAAATTAAGTTTTGGGAAGATTTAGATGAGTTATTACAAAGAATTTCACCAAACAAAATGATTTTAATAAGAGGAGATTTATATGAGCACATAAGAGTAAAAAATATGAAATATTATAGGGTACATGAGGGTTATAGGTTTAGAACAAGTAAGGAAGAAGGAAAAACTATATTAAATTTTGCAATAACATATGAACTTATATTAGCTCATATATTTTTTAAGAAAAGAGAAGAACATTTGATCACGTTTAAAAGTGGAAATAATAAGTAACAAATTGACTTTCTTATGGTGAGGAAGAATGATAAAAATATTTGTAAAAATTGTAAAGTTATTCAGGAAGAAAACTTAACTATCCAACATAAGTTGGTAGTATTGGATATGAGCCTTAAGTATAGTATTCATAAAAGAAAAACATGTATGACATCTAGGATTAAATGGTGGAAGTTAAAAAATGAAAAACAAAACATATTTGAAAAGAGAGTAGGAATACAAGCAAGGTTTTAAATGTCGAGCCGTACCGAGGTTTCGGTCAGTGACCGGAACGATACGGTTTCGGTATCGTATCGTGCGTGCCGATATTGTTTCGATAATATAAATTAATTAATAATTTATTTAATTAAAGTTATGGTTTAATTAATTTATATTATATATAAAATTTTAATTAATAATATTATAATATAGAAATTATAATTTAGTTAATTATATAAATTTAATTTTTAATTAAATTGGGATAGTAGCGCGATCGCGCAAGGATCGCGATCCCGCGATCGTGCAGGGATCGCGATCGCGATCCCGCGATCGCGCAGGGATCGCAATTGCGATCCCACGATCGCGCAGGGATCACGATCGCGCAGGGATCGCGATCGCGATCGCGCGGGGAAAGCGATCGCGATCCCGCGATCGCGCAGGGATCGCGATCGCGCGGGGAACACGATCGCGCGGGGAACACGATCGCGATCCCGCGATTGCGATCGCGCGGGGAACGCGATCGCGATCCCGCGATCGAGCGCTAGTCGTCGCCGTTGCTCGCGAAATTTTGGCCGGTGTTTCATTTCGATCGCGCATCGGAACGAAATATTATGACAGTTTCGAGCGAAACGAAACGAAATTTTAAACCTTGAATACAAGTATTAGAAGAAATACATAATGACTCAAATACAACATAGGATAAGATGACATTAAAGTTAAAAATGACAGTCAAAGGTCTATTAGGTGAGTCAAAAGGATGTACACTTCTAAGTAAAGAATCTTGGTGGTAGAATGAAAAAGTACAGGAGAAAGTGAAAGAAAAACGAAAAGTCTATAAGATATTATATATTTGTAAGAATGAGGAAAACTTAAAAAAGTATATAATGGCCAAGAAAGAGGTCAAAAAAATAGTAAGTGAGGTTAAGAATGAAACTTCTGAATGCTTATATCAACAACTGAATACAAAAGAAGGAGAAAAAGATATTTATAGAATAACGAAAGCTAGAGAAAGAAAGGCTAGAGATCATGTACAAATAAAATGAATTAAAGATAAATGAATAGAGTATTAGTGGACAATAAAAAAATAAAAGAGCGATATAAGAGATATTTTCATCAATTTTTCAATGAAGGTTTAGGTGATCAAATTAACTTAAGTAATTTAAGTAGGTTAAATAGATATTGAAATTTAAATTTTTATCATAGAATCCCACCTTCAAAAGTAGAGCAAGTTTTAAATGAGATGTAAAATAGAAAAACAGTTTGACCAAATAATATTCTGATAGAAGTATGGAAGTGTCTAGATAAGTAAGATATTGAATGACTTACGAAGTTATTCAATTTGATAATGAAAACGAAAAAAATATCTGATCAGTAGATGATTAATTCTCTAGTTTCTTTATATAAAACAAAGAAAACATACAAGATTATGCAAATTATAGGGACATTAAACCAATGAATCATACCATGAAACTATGAAAAAAAAGTAACAAAAAAAATTAAGAAGACTATGATGATCGAAAATCAATTTGGATTTATGCAGAAAAGATCGACAATAGAAGTTATACATCTTCTCAGCCAACTAATTGAAAAATATTGGGAACGAAAATAAGACTTACACATGGTATTTCTTGATCTTGAAAAAGTTTATGATAGAGTCTTAAAAGAAATTATATGGTGAATTCTAGAAAAGAAATGGATTAGTATAACATATATTGAAATAATTAAGAATATGTATGAGAAAACAATGACAAGGGTGAAAATGTCAAGAGGATTAATCGAAGCATTTCTCATAAAGATATGATTATATCAAGGATCAACTTTAAGTCTCTATCTTTTTACACCAATTATGGATGAACTCACTAGACATATCCAAGACATTGTACCATGGTGTCTGTTATTTGCAAATATATTATTTTGGTAGATGAGACACGTAAAGGAGTAAATGTTAAATTTGAATATTGGAGGGAAATGCTAGAAATGAAAGGTCTTACACTTAATAGAGTAAAGAAAGAATATATGAAATTTAAATTTAGCAATGTTAAATATAATGATATAATTGTTATATTAAGAGATAATGAGTTGTCTATAACTAAAAGTTTTAAATATTTAGGATCTATTTTGCAAAAGGATGAAGGGGTTGAGAGAAATGTCTTACATAGTATTCTTTGTAATCGTAAAATGTCTTTAAAATTTAAAGAAAATTTTTATAAAATGGCAGTTAGATCTGTTGTGTTATATGAAGCATATGAGCTGAAGATGAAAGTTGCAGAGATGAGGATGTTAAGATAGATGTGTGGATATACAAGGATGGATAAAATAAGAAATGAGAACATTAGAACGAAAGTTGGAGTTGTACTTATAGAGGAAAAGCTTTGAGAGACGTTTAAGATGGTACGGACATGTACTTAAACGACTGATAGATGTGCCAGTTTGACAATGTGAAATTATTACAAATATGTAAATCAAACGAGAAAGAAGAAAACTAAAGAAGACTTAGTTAGCAACGATAAAGCAAAATAAAATTTATTTAAATATAGATGATGATATAGCAGGGATAAAATTCAATAATATAGGAGAATCCATATAACCGATCCAACCTAGTGGGATAAGATTGAGTTGTTGTTGTTTGGTAATATAAAAAAACAAGAACATTTGATTGGATAAATCTTGGAAGCTGCAAGAAATGTTATATTTAAAACAAGATCTGATATGCACTTGTCCCAAATGTTTATACTTTTAACTTTTGATATTTCATCTATTCCTTCTTATCTGTGTGGATATGACACTCGAACACCAGCACAGCAAGTGGACATTAGGCACCCCTATAGTGTAAGGAATTTTAGAAATAGTTGCGTGTGCATCAGACATTTTGATCCATACCTCTGTCAAATACTTGAACTTGAATTGGCAAACATAGCCTGAGCTCAACATAAATCTTGATTTGAACCTGATGTTCTGAAACTCTTGCGTGATACAGGGCATGATAGAATAGGGTTATGGTTGTCTAACTGGATTCATGGTTCTTGGTTGATGATTTAATCCTGTAGAACTCTTTTCAAGAACTTAAACAACCATCTAAGACTTAAGTTGACTGTTTCAAAAACTTGAGCACAATTATTATCATCTCTTCCCTTTGTTTCTACTTTCATGTTTGAGTTCTGGATTGGGCAGGTATCTCATTGCCTCGCACACAACTGACTACCGACACCCAATGCTATTCCTGAATACACTTGCAGTGGCGGTATTGGTGATTGCCAAGTTCCCCAACATGCACAAGGTCCGGATCTTCGGAATCAATGGTTAACTAATGCTGCAGCACATCAAAGATGTCAGATCTTTTTTCGTGGCCAATCAATCGGAAGCCATCATTTATGTTAGTCCACAGTAGTACTGAAGTTGGAGCAATGTTTTTTCTTCCTTGTCTGATTTAGATATCTGTAAGTTGCTGTCTGAGTTAGTCGAATACGATCATACAGATGTTTCCTTGGATATAAATCTTGTTCTCAAACTCAATCAGGATTATGTATCTGTTTCTGGTTGTTTTTTTCCCTGAAGAAATGGAAAGAGATTGATTGAATAAAATGCCTAAAGCATGCAGCTCTGGTAAATACTCGTTATGGTTGGATTGGTTGCATAGTCAAACTATGCAAAAGGTCGACTGACATCTGAAGCATTGTGTAGCGTAGACTGACATCTGCTTTATAATGAAAATTGATTTCTAACTCCTAATCATTTCTAATAAAATTTTAGTTGGGTTTTGATTTAGTATATATTTAATAATTAAGGATATGTAAGAGGATACAATAATATTTAATAATTAAAAATATGTATAAGAATGTAATAATAATAACAAAAGTGAAAATGTTAGAATGATTAATCAAATATTTTTAATAAAAATAAGTTTACATCAAAGATTAGATTTAAATTTCTATTTTTTCTGTTAATCATAGATGAATTCATGAGACACATTCAAAATATAATTTCATGGTATTTAGTATTTATAGATAATATTGTTTTGATAGATGAAATATGAAAAAAAAAAAAAGTAAATATTAAATTTGAATCTTGAAGAGAAACGTAAAAAATGAAAGATCTTACACTTAGTAGCGTAAAAACTTAATATATAAAATTTATATTTAGAATGTTAGAAACAATGAAATCTAGAGGCTATGGATTTAAATTCTGAAAATAATCTTTTACAAAGCAAGATAAGATTATGTACAATAGATCTTTCCTTGGGATCCGCATTGTGGGAGCTTCGTATATCGGACTGTTCTAATGTTGCATATAATGAGATAATTATTAAGTTAGGAGATAATAAGTTTTTTGTAACTAAAAGTTTTAAATATTTAAGATCATTTTTGCAAAAGAATGAAAGAGTTAAGAGAGATATCTTATATAGAATACAAATAAGATTGTTGAAATGGAAGAGAACACCGGATATTCTTTGTGATCGTATGTTATGTTATACAAAGTTGAATGTTGGATTATGACTCGAGTATATGAACAGAAGATGAGAGTTGTAGAGATGAGGATATTAAAATAGATGTCTGAACATACAAGGGTGGATAAAATAAAAAAAAATGAGAATATTAGAATGAAAACTGAGATTGGACCTATTGAGGGAAAAACTTTAAAGATATGTTTAAGATGATACGAATATGCACTTAAACAATCGATAAATGTTTCAGTTAGACAATGTGAAATTATTATAAATATATAAATCAAACGAGAAAAAGGATGACGAAAGAAGATTTAGTTAACAACGATAAAAAAGATAAAATTTATTTAAATATAGATGATGATGATGATGATATAGTAGGTGATAGAGTCCAATGATATAAAAAAATTTATTGGTGCAGAGAGCACCACTCCTTAGTTTTGATATATGAATCATAATTAAAGTTAGGAATTACTTGTGGTTTGATATATGTGCTAAGTGTGCAAACTTAACAAGAAGTCCTAGTAGGTCAGGCAGACTGGATACTAGGCAATGCATGGGAAGTCCTAGTAGGTCGTATTGACCGGATACTAGACAGAAGACTTGACATATCAAGAGGACCGAACACCAGACAGGAAGTCCAGATGGGTTAAGAGATCAAACATCTGGCATGAAGATCGATTGGATCAAGAGACCGGATAATCGGCAAGAAGTCCAGCTGGGTTAGGGAGACCGGACAGCTGGCGGAAGCTCTGGTGGGTCATATCGGATGTCAAGTATGGTAAGTCCGGCAAGACAGCCGACAGGTAAGCCTCAAGTGAAGAGGTAAGGTCGAGTCCTCTGTAGGGGGACAAAGTTAGGCGTCGATTCGACGGATAGTCCGTGTGGGACTTAGAAGTCGAGATCGAGCAGTATTACTACTGCTATTGTATTTTATATTGTTTGCTTTTGTTAATCTCGTTTTGCAGGGAACAGTCGACTGAAAGGATACTAGTCAACTGAGTATGGTCCAGTCCACTGGATACACTGTTGGCAAGATTAGCTGGTGATTGATCGAAGATTTGGCAGCTCAGATGGAAAGAGTTCCAGTCGATTGGGAAGGTCCAGTCGACTTGAAAGGCAAACTTACTGATGTGGAGTTAGGTGACCTGGAGTCGATTGGAACATATCCAGTCGACTCGAAAGGCCGAAGTATCATATCGACGGGCTGATGTGGAGTCGACTGGAGGGTATTCCAGTTAACTGAAAATAACTTATAAAAGAAATGCACGACCAGCTTCGAAAATAACTTATCTACTACGTTCAAGTTCTGTCTCGTGTGTTTTTCATCTGCAAGAGCTTCATCATGCTGCAACGCCACAACTCTGACACTACGATCTCCATTTCAAAAGCTACAAGTGTCGATATACATTGTATTGTGCTTTCCTTTCGCTTTTGTATTTTAATTTAAGAGAAGGTAACTTGTTACGTTTCTCATTATCTTTTGTAAAAAGCAAACCCCTCCGAAGTCGAGTGTTCTCGAGTCGGAGGGCCTTTTTGTTGGCATCGTGCTAATCCTCGGAATGCTCATCGGCTCCCATGTCCCCGAATTAAAATTTTCACTAATGAAAACTAATCCGGATGAGATGAGTTTCCTAAGCACAACCAATTCGTCGTCGTGCCAACGACTCGAGCGATCGCTTGAACAAACTAGTTGTTCAAGTAACCAAACTCTTCTAGTCGATTAGCCGCGGAAGAGACGACGGACAGATCGCCGGTTTTTGTGTTTCTTATTCGGGGTCCATGATTATACAAATACATGCAAATGTAAACTAGTATAATCAACATATACTAACATAAAGAACATAAGCTAGCATATCAATAAGAACATGCAAAGAACAATAATAAAAGTTGTAAAACTTTTATACCTCTTGATCTTCTATCGTATGTCCTAACCTCCTTGTAGACTTCGTGTGGGCGAAGATCCTCCACAAGTTGAAGCTTCCTAGATCTTCTTCAATCCAAAGAAAGAAGAACTCTCTTTCCCTTCTTGCTTGAGCCAACCACCAATCCACAAAGGATTGATCCCGCCGGCCCCAAGAATAGAGAGAACAAAATGGAAACCACCAAGGAACCAAACTAGAGACAAACCCTAGCTTCTAGTGCCGCCGGCCAAGAAGAAGAGAAGAGGAGAAAGGGAATTCGGTTGAGCCCCGACCAAGGTGGAAGGAAGAGATCTAGGGACCGGCCACACCCTAGGAAGAAGAAGAGATCCTCTCCTATAGTTGCCGCCCACTCTCCTTGCCAACCCTAGCCGCCCAACCAAACCCTAACCTAGGATTTCTTGTCGCCCAACCAAAGGAAAGGCAAAACCCTAATCTCTTTGAAAACCATCTTCTATGTGCCGGCTATGGAGGAGGGGAAGAAGAATAGAATGAGCACCGACCAAGGTAAAGGGTAGAAGGTAGGGGCCGGCCATGTCTTAGGAAGAAGAAGAAGCTCCTCTTCCATGTGTTGCCGCCCAACTTTTCTCCCAAACCCTAGCCGCCCAAAAAATTCTAAACCAACTAGGATTCCTTGCCTCCAAAGGAAGCAAACCCTAATCCCCTAAACCATTCATTATCACTTGCCGCCCAACCCAATAAGTCTTATATATAGAGTTGGGTTTAGGCCTTGGTTTAATCTCCACCGTCGGTTCTAGGGTTTTAATCTCAACCGTCGGATCTAGAGATTTAATCTCAACCGTCGGTTCTAGGGATTTAATCCCAACCGTCGGATCTAGAGATTTAATCTCAACTGTCGGTTCTAGGGATTTAATCCCAACCGTCGGATCTAGAGATTTAATCTCAACCGTCGATTCTAGGGTTTTAATCCCAACTGTCGGATCTAGAGATTTAATCTCCACCGTCGGTTCTAGGGATTTAATCCCAACCGTCGGATCTAGAGATTTGTTTTCCATCATTTGATCTAGACTTCATGAGGTTTATATTAGGCTACGATAGGGACCATGAGGAGGAGTTGGGTCTTGGCCACCCGATGGATCGGAACCACACAAACTTGATCCATCAATGATGTTCCATTCCACTAGAGGATCATCATCGAACTACCTCACCAACCCCCATAAATTAATATGGGCTCCATATATTATTTGTACATCCATCTCCCCGTGTTTAAGATATCGAATGTCCGTCAATTAATTGATTTACTGACCATCAATTAATTAACATCTAACTCCTCGAGTAGTACCACTCAACCTTATTATCATGTTGACTAAGTCAACCTGCAGGGTTTACATGATGAACTTTATGAGCTCCTCAAGGGGACATCATCAACCTAATACATAGGACACGGATTCCTCCTATAATCAACGGCACACCATGTAAATAATCTCATTTCCCAACTTACCGGGCATATTGATTTAATCCATAGAAATCTCACCCTCTGGTAAATCAAAGAAATAAATACTAAGTACATGTGTCCGTTATTATATCGGGATTAAGAGCATGTACAACATAATATCCGAGGTCCGATTCAATTATATAGTCAGCAACAAATTGAATCACCTCTATGTCGGTCATGCTCAATACACCGAGGTGTACTAGTGTAACTCTATGTTCAAGATAAAACAATACCAAGCTACACTACAACCATGCTAATGGTTTGTCCAAAACCATCTTGGTTGTGAGCCTCTACTTATATTCCACAAGGGACTGATAACATGATCTTTTGTGCCACACCAAGCACCATGTTATCTACAATGTAAAATATTAGACAATTTTGCATAATCATAAAAATATGCAAATAATGATCATGTGATTCTTATTTCAAAATAAAGATGTTCATACAAAAGAGCTAGGCTTTCAGTATACATCCCAACACTTTTTAGTGAATTGTCCATCGAGATAGCTCTCGGAGAGATACGAGCCTTGGAGTAGCAATCCAACTTGGATTGTGAACCAAGTAAAAGACTTGTCTATTTAATTTCCGCTGTAATAACTTTTAATTTCTTAAAAGATAAAATAAGTTTTTAAAAGAAAATTTTATATTCCGAGATTCACCCCCTCTCTCGAATAACTTCGATCGTACAATTGGTATCAGAGCGGGAGCGCTCCGAGCTTGGTGCAACTACCAATCAGAGCATTAGAAATTTTCTTTAATTTTAGTATTTTTGTCTTAAAATAATTTTTGCATTAGTTTTAATATTTTTCTTTTGCACTAGAGTAAAGTTTTTAATACTTGCTTTAGTATAAACTCATTGTTTGCACAAATATAATATTGTTTCATTTTCGTAACTTTAGGAATATTTTTGAAAAATAAAAATCTATAATTTTTTAATATAAAAAAATATCGCATTTAGAGGGTTTAAGCACCGTTCACCCTCCTCTCTTTAACGAAGAGGATTTTCCCTCTTGGAAGAAGAAAATAGAGTACTTTCTGAAAAACTACCTCGAGGTTTGGTTTTCGATTAGAAAAGGGTTCGTAGCTCCGGTAGATGACTCGGGAGAGTTGTTAGATCCGGAGAAATGGACCACAAACATTAGGAAAAAGGCTCAAGTCGATTACAAGACTTTAAATACCTTACAATGCAGACTTACAAATGAAGACCTAAGTCGAGTCGGGTCGGTTCAAAATTCTAAAAAATTATGGGATAAATTAATTGTATTAAATGAACATACTAACTTGAGTCAACCCGAGGATGGTTTAGTTTTGATGGCAGGAACGAACAAAAAGAGAAAGAAACTCAAACCGAGGAAAAGGAAAAGGAAAGAAGCATCTAAGTCAGCCATGGACAAATCATCATCGCACAAGTCGGATGCCAAAATACTAGAGACAAGCTTCGTAGCATTCATGGCATCCAACGAGTCCGAAGCCGAGACAAACTCCAAGTTCGAGTCTGAGTCTGAGATAAGCCAGGGATCCACATCCATTTCCGAAGGACTAGACGAGATAATTTCTCCCTTAGAAGATAAGTTGTACAATATAAAAGCATGCCTAGATAGAACGTTAGCTATTTCCGAGAATCGAGTCGACTCACTTATTAAGAAAGTCCAAGTACCTAAGGAGTAAGTCAACTTGAAGACTTCGACTTGCCAAATTTGTTGGACCTTCGGTGAGCGCTAGAGGGGGGTGAATGGCACGTTCGTTCTCTTGATGGAATTTGATCGTGTTGCTTGTCTATAATTTTCGTTAGCGCAGCGGAATATGGAAATACAATATGAAAACAAAGACGCAAGCATAATCACAATACACAAATATAACGTGGTTCGGAATCTTAGGGTTCCTACTCCACGAGTTGAGCTCAAATGAGCTCTAGTGATGCCAAACACCACTAATCAACCTCTCCTTCTCAGAAAACACTCCGGAGGTGGAGAAAACCTCTTACAAGGGATTACAAAAGTAATACAATGAAAATACAAGCAATTACAAATGAAATACAATAAATAATATAAAGAAAAACTTTACAAGAGATCTTTTGAATGCTTGCTTGTTTGATTGCTTAGGCTGCACTTGAAGACCCTGAATTGCACTAGCAAATTGCTCCAAATCTCCTTAAGAACCATAGCTAAAACCCTCCCCTTCGAGCTCCTTTTAAAGCTGCAACTCGAGCTGATTTCTGCCTAGCAGTCGACTGCCAATCGTGTCATTATCTTACAACGACTTAATCCACGTCGGCATTCCAACCAATAAATACACTGACAGTCGACTGCTCATATCCATAGCCGACTGCTTAGTTGGCTACCGAGCGTTCTGCCTTGCGACTAAACCTAGCAGCAGTTGACTGCCCTCTACGACAGTCGACTGCTCAAGGCTAGTCGACTACCCAATGCTGGCAGTCGACTGTCAAGGCCATTTGCCTATAGTCGAACACCAGTCGACTCACGACAATTGACTGATCATAATCCCAGTCGACTGTTGAGTGTCGACTCAGTTGCCAAGTGTCAAACACTTGACCATTCAACTAGTTTATAACCCCAATCGACTGCAACACCTCAACCATGAGATTTACCCCAAGTATGATGCCCTCATACTTACTAGACCACCCTTAGCCTAGACCTAAGCTTCTAGCGACCTCCATCGGTCTCACGTCTATTGGATCCCCCCAAGTCATCTATGACCTGTTCATCCATACGCTAGCCTTCAGATGCTTCCATCGGCTATTGTCATGTTAAGTTGGTCTATATCACCAAGGTACATTGGTCTTATGCTTCTAAGATACACGCTTGGACTTTATGCCGCCAACCATTGGACTTATGCTACCAAGGCTCCACCCTTGGACTTTACGTCGTCAATATTAACCCTTGGACTTTCCATACCAACTCTATGTTGGACTTTCCAATTGCCAAGACTCAAGCTTGGACATTCCCTTGGCAAGACCCATGCTTGGACTTTACCATTGCCAAGACCCATGCTTGGATTTTCTATGCCAAGTACTCAAGACTTGGACTTTACCCTCATATGGTCAATCCCATGTCAATCATATAGTCAACCCATTATCAAACAATGGTCAACTCATCGTCAAACATCAAAACACAAACATTAAACCACTACTTAAGTCAAACTCGAGTCTGGTCAATCGTGACTTGGACCGATTGCACCAACAATCTCTCCCTTTTTGATATTTGACAAAAACCAACACCTTTGAGTTAGAACACTAACTCAACCCAAACCTCCCAATTTTCTAAATTGGGAATTCCAACTTCTCACTCAATTTTCACACATCACTTCTCCCCCTTTTTGACATACATCAAAAAGGCTCTCTCTAAGGGTATCAATGTCTCATATCACAATGAGATTTTACAATCTCCCCCTTGGTCCAAAAACATCTAAGATACCTTCACTCTTCCTAGTGATGTCTCATATCACTAAAGAGAGGCGATCCTTCAAACTCTTCAAATTTTTTAAATTCTCCCCCTCATGAGGAAGAACACATCCATCATTCCATGATGGATAACCTCCCCCTAAAGGCTTGCTCCCCCTTGACCATTGCACCAACAATGTCTTTGGAGAGTCCCTAAGCCTATAGGAACACTAAACAATCAAAAATAAGGACAAAGATTCAACATTGAACTCTCATCTCCCTTAAAATTCGATACACACTCTAAACAACTCTCTTAATTTATATCCAATGGATTTTCACCCTTTATAATGCTTTCCAAAGCATATCCTAGAGTTAGGAGCAGTTAGGGTAGCCTAACATAGCTGAAACATGGGCTAAACATCCTTGTTTATCCGAAATCAGCTATGGTAGTCGACTCTGTCAGTCAATAGTCGACTGCCCTTGACGCCAGTCGACTGCCATCCATGGCAGTAGATTGATTTCTACAAGTGTAGAAATCAGGTTTAGAAAATGAAATTACGAAAATCATAAGTAATTATGCATAACTATAAAAATCATGAAAATTCATATATATAATACTTATAACATTCATTATGAGTGAAAAATATTTGAAAACTAAAATACCCATAAAAATATTTGAAAACTAAAATACCCACAAAATTCAAAACCATTGATAACTTCAATGTCTTTGACCTATTTTGTATCAACTTCTTCAATGGTGACTTCTATCAAAAGATAGACTACACCAAGATTTTTCTAAATGATTTTGAAATATTTTTAAAACCTTATATTGAACCATGGTCTATGGGATTAATGCACATGATTTGTACATAAGCTTTCCTCATGATTCATCCATGGTAAAAGATGAGTTTGAGTTCATCTAGATGCAAAAATTATGCACCTTGAACTTAATTCATTTCCTAGCATATCACATGTGTCTAAGGTGTATCAATACAAACACATGTCAATGTGATGTGAGATGCGAGTTTTGTTCATCCTAATCTAAGGTCTCATGTATTTTTCTAAGGCAACATTGTTGGTGCAGTAGGCACCTAAGTCGAACCTGAGTTTTGATTATAGTAAACGATACAAAGTTAAGCACATTTTTTTATCTCACAAGCTAAATCAAGTGTGCAAAAAGTGCTAAAGCTAGAGCTGAAGGTCAGCGACACCCGGAGGGAGCCGTGGTGGTCGGGCGACACCGGGATGACTTCGGAGGGAGCCAAAGGAATCAGGTGGAAGACCGGAAGCAGAAGCTATGAGGTAAATGTTGAGGTAAGCTCGTGTGAGTGAGCGCAAGTAAGGTCGTGTCCTCTGTACAGGGATGTTCTTAGGTGACGATCCGACCAAGACCTCCCATGGAAGGTCTAAGTCGAGATCGGATGGTAAATGACCATTTAATTTACTTATATTAACTGTATTTTCGAGCTAACTCTTCATTGTAGTTGGAAACCCTGCCATCAGTCGACTGGTGACTTGCATCAGTCGACTGATGCCTTCAGCAGTCAACTGGTAATGTTAGCAGTCGACTGATGGTCAAGGATCAGCTTCGAGGGGAGTCAAAGCTTATCTCCATTTTTGAAGGGATAGGAGGCTTGTTCTCATTAGTTGAAGAACTGAACATCTAGGGTTTCCAAGGCTATAAAAGTAGGGGTTCTCTAACCCTTCTTCCATCAATTCTAAGTGATTCCAAAAGCCTCCAAGTGCTATCGCAACGCCTCGACTCTCCGACAAGCCTACGACGAAGTGCTACCGAGACGATGACCCGAGATCTTCTTTCAAATTCCATTAGGTCATCGATAAAATCTCTATTTTAAAGTTCATCTCATATATTGTTAAGTTTATTTTTCAGAGTTTTAATCGTAACAAAGAGAGGGGGAGTGTCCCTCTACCCCGAGTTTTCTTGTAATCGTTTCACTCCTATCTCCAACGAGGAGGAGTACTTTAGTGTTTTTCCCTCCGTACGTGGTCTCAGACTACTAGGGCCTTGGACTAGCAGTCGAAAGACTGTGAACCAAGTAAAATATCTTGTTTCCTTTTCTTTATCCGCTGTGTACTCATTTCTAATTGAACGAACGAGAAATTTTGTCTTTCGCTATTCACCCCCCCCCCTCTAGCGACTCTAAACGATCCAACAATTGATATCAGAGCCGGGGGTGCTAAGATTTGGTGAAACCACCAATCTAGTTTTTTTTACAGATTTATTTTAAATTTTTTGAGTCTTTTTCATTCATTTAAATTCTCTACCGCACTACTAATCCAAGGCGCAAGTCTTGGTACATTTCGTTTGTTTTTGTCATTGCTAGATTTCTTCATTTTACTTGCTCTTTTTGTGTCAATGGTTCATCTCGAAGGTTTTAGCACCGTACGACCACCATTTTATAACGGAGATGACTTCCATTATTGGTGTTAGGGCAATCAACCCATGTGATGTGGTTTTGATGTGTGTGGCAAAGGGTTTAAGTTAGGATTGATATGGATTTGATATGTGTATTGAAGTCATGCAGGACTTAGTAATTCGCACATGGATGATGATAGCATTGGCAAGATTCACCTCTCGTGACTCGGTCCTTGAGTCGGTGAAAGATGCATTGTGGAAGTCGTGTGCTTGGTGCATCCGAGGGACCGTCGGACGAGGAGCATTGGAATGAAGCCGAAGGAAGTAGACTTCAGGGCGAGACGTGAAGGATGGCGCTACGAAGCCGTGCGCTTGGCACATCCGAGGGACATGGTCGGACGAAGAGAACTTCAAAGGCGAGGGACTCTAAGGGAAAATGAGAGTGAGTGAATGTAACCCAGGATGGGGTAGCGCTTTGGTGAAACTTGGCTAATTGGCTAAGTGTCGGATGGGTTTTCCCAACACGGTTATTCGCTATAGGTAGCGATCGGTGATCAAGTGTTGAAGACTCGGCGGTGTTCGAGTCAAGTTCGGCGAATAATTGTTGCCCGGCTTGTGGCAGTCGACTACTAGCTCCATCAGTCGACTACCAAGGGGAGCAGTCGATTGATGTCGAGGGTTTCGGGCACAGAAGCTTCAGCAGTCGAGTGATCGCGTTGACCACTCGACTGATTTCTCCATCAGTCGACTGATGGGAAGATCAGTCGACTAATGTGGGAGCCATTGGTTAAAATCCAACGTAGAAAAAGTCATTGCGAGGCAATAGCTACAGGGGCAGTCGACTGATCGGGGCATCAGTCGACTGTCAGGTGCCCAACGGAAAGAATGAGTTCTTCCCTATAAGAAGAGGCCTTTGGACACTTGGGGAGCTCAATGCTTAATTCCTAAACATCCTCACAAGTACCCAAATAAGTTCCACTCTTCTTACTTGCATTTATTTCAATCCTATTGTAAGAAGAGAGATTGTAAGAAAGGTTACCTTCACCTAGCTTTGTGCAAAGGAGAGATTAGTGGAAAACTTAAGGCGTGATTCACCTTGGAACGAATCGGATCGTGGACTAGCGACAAGGGTCGTGAATCACGTTACGACTTTGTGTTAGCGTTTGTTTTCTTGTCACTCTTAATTGTCTTTAGTTTTTGTTATTCCGCTACGCTAACGACCTTGTAGATGAGTAATCAACGAGCGAATTCCACCGTACGTGAAAGAGGGCTATTCACTCCCCTCTAGCCAGCCACCGACGTTCCAACAATTGGAAGGGTCGGATGGAGTGCTTCCTTAAGACCCAAATCGAGATGTGGATCATCATCCAAAAAGGATTCACACTTCCGACTAACGAAGTGGGTGAATCCTTGGATTATGACCAATGGACCAATGCTACAAAAAGATAAGTCGAAGTCGACGCCAAGGCGACTCAAATCCTCCAATGCGGTTTGTCCAAGGAGGAGCTCAATCGCGTCAGCCCCTTCATCAGTGCAAAGGACTTGTAGACCAAATTAGTGGAACTACATGAAGGAACCGACGAAGCAAAGGTATGCAAATGGGACTTTCTTTTTAATAAATTATATAATTTAAAAATGTAGGAACATGAGACGGTGACTCAATTACACGCTCGTGTACAAGACATCGTCAACAATTTGCATGCCATCGGACAAAAGGTCAAAAATCGCGACCTAATAAGGTATGTTTTGAATTCATTTCCTAGGACTACCTTATGGGCATCCATGGTCAATGCCTACAAGGTCTTTAAGGACTTATCAAAAATTAGGTTAGATGAATTATTTTCAGAATTCGAACTCCACGAACAATCTAATTCGGTACTCGAGAAAGGTATAGCTCTTATTGCAGGTCAAAAGAAGAAATCCGCAAGTAAGCCACCCCCGAAGGAAGAAGAAGACGAGTATGAGTTGGAGGTCGATCCGGAGATGGAGACCGAACTAGTCAACCTAGTTCAGAGGATGATTAAGAGCCGAAAACGACCAGTCACTCAACCCAAGAAAGGTAAATCTAAAGCTAGTTCTAACATTAGGTGTTATGAATGCAACAGGTTCGGACATGTCAAGTCGGAATGTCCGAAGCTCAAAAACAAAGCACCGAAGTTCAAGAAGGCGCTCAATGATACGTGGGAAGAGGCATCGGAGGAAGAAGACGATGACCTCGTCTTCATGGCTAAACCAACCAAATCGGAGCCAAAGTCTGAATCTAAGCAAGAATCTGAACCCAAGGACGAGTCGGACTATGAATCTCTATTCAAGGCAAGCCACGGATACGCATCCAGTTCAAGAGATACTCTCAAGGTAAGTCGGTCCCTCATTAGTACTTTATACAATGCAATTAAGTTTCTAACTAGGAAGTTAGCTAAGTCTGAGTCCAAGGTCGAGACCCTGTTCGAGGAGGTTAAACTCCTTAAACACGAGGTCTCCCTAACCTCTTCGACTAGTCAAGTTCAAGAGGAGGACTCAACTCGAGTTGAAAAGCTCGAAGTTGAGAACTCACTTTTGAAAAAGTCAAGTCGAAGATCTTAGGAATATGTTGGAAAGGTTCGCTTTGGGATCCAAGGGACTTGACCTCTTACTTGGATTGCAAAGGGTCGTGTACAACAAGGTCGGGCTTGGGTTTAGCTCAAATACGACTAACAAGTCATATATGTCAATCGTAAGTCGAAATAGAATACATGTCCAAGAATGGGTCCCTAAGACCACTTTGATTTCTCAATTATGATCTAACCAATACTGGGTTCCCAAGGACCAAATCCACTATGTGGAAAGACCGAACCGATTCAATGGTCCCGGGGGAGCTAGTACAAAACTTGTTCGTGCTATTACTTAGAAATTGCATGCCTTTTTTTTTCCTTTTCTTTTTAGAATGATTAGATAGGGATTATAACTCGTCAATACTTGATAACATAGTACCAGGACGCGGCAAGATGATAGTACGCTAGGAAAGCGAAGTCTTGGGTACTCGAGCTAGATAAGGCGTATCTAGTTCGGTTCACTTGACTGAGTGGAACTAGCTGAAGCTACCTCGTCGTATCCTAGACTAGTTAGACCAGGAAGTGGTCTTAAGTGAGTTAAGTTACTAGTTTCTCGAAATTGACTTTGTCTAAGGAAGTGGTCATTTTTTCAATCAAAGAAGGTCTTTGTGCCTCACCATGACCTTGAAGCCAAGATCTTGAAAATGTGAATTGATGAGCTTAGGGTCAAATCCGAATCTAACGCAAGGTTAACTAGTTTCGATTCATTAAAATTAATCAAGTAAAATTGAATTCATCTCACAAGAACACATAAGGATAATATTTTTGATCATGTAGAAATGGGTGAGATGACCTAGGACTAATAATCTTCAACTAACCCTTAAATTCCAATATCCGATCCAACTACCTTGTGTGTAGGATCAATGGATGTTAGATAGTGATTGCTCCTGACACATGACTAGGGATCAACTTAAGTTTTCAAAGCTTCGATTCAAATGATAAGGATCGGTAGCCTTTGGAAATAACGGCAAGCTCAAAATCATCGGATCAGGTGATATTGAGCTCAACTCAAACTTTATCATTCAAAATGTTTTATTAGTTGAAAATTTTGAATATAATTTACTTAGCATAAGTCAGTTGTGTGATAATAACTATAAGGTCATATTTCTAGAAAATGAATGCATAATTAAAACAAATGAAACCTCTAAAACAATCCTTAAAGGAACTAGGAATAGCAACATCTATACTATTAATCTACCTAACTCCTCAACCAAGTGTCTTATGACACAGCAAGAGGAATCTTGGTTGTGGCACCGACAACTCGGTCACTCGCACCCAAGACTCGTCCACAAGATGAGTCAGAGTGGCATAGTCAGAGGTTTGTCCAACCTTAACAACTTAGACAATAAAATTTGTAATGCTTGTCAACAAGGTAAACAATCTAGGACACACAACATCAACTAACTAATCAAGAATGAACCAAAAGTGTTCTTGAGCTCATACATATGGATCTATTCGATTCACATGGAGCTAAGTCACTTAATGGTAGTCAATTTTGCTTAGTCATAATTGATGACTATTCTAGGTTTACTTGGGTAAGGTTCATCAAATATAAAAGTGATACCCTAGATCAACTCATCAACTTGTTTAAACTAATCGAAAATCAAAAGAACCCAACAAGAAGCCGCTAGGACAATGCTAAACGAATATAACCTCCCTGATAGGTTTTGGGCAGAAGCCGTTAGTATAGCTTGCTATGTCCAAAATAGGATCCTTTTGGTAAAGAGGCACCTTAAGACCTCGTACGAAATCTATCATGACAAAGTACCTAACATCAAGTACTTTAGGGCATTTGGATGTAAGGTACATATCCTGAACACTAAGGATTATCTAGGAAAGTTCACCTCCAAAACCTCTACCGGAATCTTCTTAGGATACTCGACTACAAGTAGAGCCTATAGGGTATACAACCATGACACCCTTAGAGTTGAAGAGACCATTAATGTAGTGTTCGATGAAGGACACGAACCTACAAAACCCGTAGCAACACCAACTAGCGAACTGACTCATACCAGACTTGACTCCGACCCTGAGATCGAGTCTAGTATTAATCCTAACCCAAGTCCAACAAGTCATCCTGTCGACCAAGTGATAGGTGACCCTAACCCAAGTCATATTAGGATTCAAACAAACTATCCTATCGACCAAGTGATAGGGGATCCTAGCTTAGGGGTTCGAACTAGATCATCTTATAGAAACCTTAGTCAAATCTCCTTGATTTCGAAAATCAAACCCAAAACCATTGAACAAGCTCTTCTTGATCCCGATTGGATTATTGCAATGCAAGAAGAGCTAGCTCAATTCACTAGGAACGAAGTATGGGAAATAGTACCACCACCAAAAGATAAATCAGTTAGTGGAACAAGTTGAGTCTTCTGAAACAAACTTGATGACAAAGGTGAAGTAGTTAGAAATAAAGCAAAGTTAGTTGCCAAAGGTTTTAGTCAAGACGAAGGATTAGATTACGATGAAACCTATGCCTCCGTAGCTAGACTAGAATCCATCCGAATGTTGTTAGCATACGTTGCACATCGAGGTTTTAAATTATTTCAAATGGATGTCAAGTCGGCATTTTTGAATGGACTTATTAAGGAAAAGGTGTACGTTAGTCAACCCTCAGGATTCGAAAGCCTAGATAAACTCGACCATGTCCTTAAACTAAAGACAACTCTTTATGGACTCAAACAAGTTCCTCGAGCTTGGTACGAGAGGCTTTCAATATATCTTAAGTCAAAAGGGTTTAACCAAGGCCTAGTCGATCCGACTCTTTTCGTAAAAATCGTAGGTAAGGAAATCTTTATAGCCCAAGTCTACGTAGACGTCATCATTTTTGAACAACCAATTCGATCCTACTAAACAAATTCATTTCGCTTATGGAAAGTGAATTTGAAATGAATTTAGTAGGTGAATTGAGTTTCTTTCTAGGACTACAAATTAAACAAACTAAGGATGGAATATATTTACATCAACAAAAATATCCTAGGGAACTAATTAAACGTTTTGGAATGCAAGATGCTAAAACCATCAATACACCCATGGCAACTAATGTCAACATAGGAGAGGACTTGGAAGGAAAGCCCATCGACCTAAAATACTATAGACGTGCGATAGGGAGTCTTCTATACTTAACTGCGAGTCGACCCGATATTTTATTTGCAGTATGTGCGCCAGGTTTCAAACATGTGCCAAGGAGTCTCACCTAACCCTAGTTAAGCGTATTCTTAGATATCTAAAGGGCACACTAAGCATAGGTATTTGGTACTCTAGATCTACCGAGTTTGAACTAATCGACTACTCCGACTCGGACTATGCCAGTAGTAAACTCGATAGAAAGAGCATGAGTGATTGTTGTCAACTTCTCGGCTCGAGTCTAGTGAGTTGGTGCAGTATGAAGCAACACTGTGTTGCCTTGTCTACCACCGAAGCCGAATACGTCGCAATGGGTGAGTGTGTAGCTCAGCTTCTTTTGATGAAGCACACTCTCCAAGACTTTAACCTAAACTTCAACAATATTAAAACTCATATAGATAATATTAGCTCAATTAACTTAACCAAGAATCTCATATGCCACTCTAGGATCAAACATATAGAAGTTAAACACCACTTCATTCGAGAACATATAGCTAACGGGATTATTCAACTCGAATATGTGGAATCTAAGTCAAACCTAGTCGATCTCTTTACCAAGATGCTACCCGAAGCCGAATTTAGTCTACTCATACGAAAATTGGGCATGTGCATAATAGAGTAGGATTTACAAATCATAGCTTATTATAATTCTATTATTTACTTTTCTTGTTAATGGAATTAGCTTAGGGCTTACCCTAGATATCATACACCTATAGATTTAACGAGTCAATACATCTCACAACACATAGGACTAATGTGTTTGTGTACTTAGCCACGTAGATGGGCGTGAGATATTAGGACCTTACTCCTGGTTCCAGATGTAGATTCAGTGCATCGACATAGACCACGGAGTATAATTACATAAATTAACCAACTCTTACTAGGACTTGTTAATCTTTCATATCAATCGAGTCAAATAGAGTTGAATATTTAAATAGATGAGCTTATGTTTAAATTACTATTTTCAAAATTTATTTGGAACATGCTTGGACTTAAAACTAAATTCAAAATCATTTTTTTCAACCCCCCCCCCCCCCCGACTCTTTCTGATTTATGGGAAAAGGGGAAGAAAAGGTCAATGTTAAGGGATCACTTTTTGATAACTTAACTCATTAACTTAATTATATATTCTCATGGCCAAAAGTTAATGTTTTACTTAACGTAATGTTTGCAAATTTATTTCTATTAGTTGAAAAAGGGGGAGAAAGGCCAAGTTAAGAAATCTTCTTAACTTAAACTTATTTTTAATACTAAGGCCAACTTTAAGTAATTGTTAATTACTTAAACTCTTCCTAAGTAGCAAACATCAAGGGGGAGGGTTAAGATCTTCTTTCGAAGACTCACCCTCGGTCAAGGGAGAGATTTCTTCAAGGGGGAGTACTTGAAAGAAAGTCTCTATTACTCCTACTTAATTTTTAATTCTTCATGCATATTATTTTCTTAACTTTGTATGGGTTTGTCATAGATCAAAAAAGGGGAGATTGTTGGTGCAGTAGGCACCTAAGTCGAACCTGAGTTTTGATTATAGTAAACGATACAAAGTTAAGCTCATTTTGTTATCTCACGAGCTAAATCAAGTGTGCAGAAAGTGCTAAAGCTAGAGCTGAAGGTCAGCGACACCCGGAGGGAGCCGTGGTGGTCGGGCGACACCGGGGATGACTTCGAAGGGAGCCGAAGGAATCAGGTGGAAGACCGGAAGCAGAAGCAACAAGGTAAATGTTGAGGTAAGCTCATATGAGTGAGCGTAAGTAAGGTCGTGTCCTCTGTACAGGGACGCTCTTAGGCGACGATCCGACCAAGACCTCCCATGGAAGGTCTAAGTCGAGATCGGATGGTAAATGACCATTTAATTTACTTATATTAACTGTATTTTCGAGCTATCTCTTCATTACAATTTGGAAACCACATCATCGATTGGTGGCTTACCGATCGTGATGCCTTCATCGATCGTGATAATGGTATGATCATGATGGTCAAGAGATCGACTTGAGAGTCAAAGCTTATCTCTATTTTTGAAGGGATAGGAGGCTTGTTCTCATTGGTTGAAGAACTGAACGTCTAGGGTTTCCAAGGCTATAAAAGTAGGGGTTCTCTAACCCTTCTTCCATCAATTCTAAGTGATTCCAAAAGCCTCTAAGTGCTATCGCAACGCCTCGACTCTCCGACAAGCCTACGACGAAGTGCTACCAAGACGACGACCCGAGATCTTCTTTCAAATTCCATTAGGTCGTCGGTAAAAGCTCTATTTTAAAGTTCATCTCATATATTGTTAGGTTTATTTTTCGGAGTTTTAATCATAACGAGGAGAGGGGGAGTGTCCCTCTACCCCGAGTTTTCTTGTAATCATTTCACTCCTACCTTCAACGAGGAGTACTTTAGTATTTTGCCCTTCGTACGTGGTCTCGGACCACTAGGGCCTTGGACTAGCAGTCGAAAGACTGGGAACCAAGTAAAATATCTTGTTGCCTTTTCTTTATCCGCTACGTACTCATTTCTAATCGAACGAACGAAAAATTTTGTCTTTCGCTATTCACCCCCTTTCTAGCGACTCTAAACGATCCAACAAATACTACTTGATTCCCTTATACATGGAACTTGAAGTCATGTCATAGGCCTTAAATCAATTTTAATTAATGCACAAATAATGATTATGACATAAATGATAACACAATTAAAAATATGTGTCAATAATCATGATGTCATGGCATTAAATATGAACTTAAGCATAGCATGACATTAAAAACTAAACCTAAGCATTATCATGACATATTAAATGATAAAATGAAATATGATGTCATGACATGGCATATGGCAAACAAATCATGGCAAATAAAAAGTAAAGGTATAAGAATACCTAAATTTTAGTATAAATTGTCATTTGTTATGATTAAGTTATTTTTGTCATATTACCACTTATCCCCCAAGTGTGTCAAAAATCCAAAATGACACACTATGACCTCTAAAATTTAATTGTGCCAATTTGATCAATTTTTCAAGCTTCCATTATTATATTGGCATATCCTAAAATCTTTTAGGATTTAAATTCATATTTATTTACAAGTACCCTATTACCTTGGAAATGACCTAAAGTATCAACTTTGTTATAGTTAGGTTAACTACCCATCCATTCAAGGTTAACACAACCTAACCCATTTAGCGTGAATCGATCACGCTCCTAGGAACCCAAAATCTATTGGAGCTCCTTGGATTTACTAGGTATTCCTTAGAGATGATCTCCCTTGATACCTTCCTAATGACCCTTCTAAGCTTAGAAGCCTTGGTCATTTAGGTCTTACCTAGGTTACCTCTAGGGGTAACTCCCCTTGTAATCTTCTTAGTGGCTTCTCTAGGTTTCCTTGAAACCTTAGCCACTAGACACACACCTTGGTTAACCTTAGGGATGACCTCTCTAGTAACCTTGGTCTTCCTAGACCTATGAATGGTTCCATAATTGAATGGAACACTATGATAGGTCTCCTTGGGCTTAGGTTTGTGATCCAAACCTTTCTTTCCCTTAGATGGACCTTGCTTCCTAGATCCTAGATTTTGACTCATTGAACTTAAATTTTGACTATTTGACCCTTGTATTTGATTTTGCATCTTTCTAAGGGTCTTTCCTAATTTCTCAAGTCTTGACCTCAAGGCTTGATTTTCTAATTCTAATTACCCAATTTTTGAATTTTCATTTAGTCTTTGGGCGTGGTTCTTTATTTTAGGCATATGTCTACCCTTCTTAGGGTTAATGCCTAAATGCTCTTCTACCTTCCTAATAGTTTCCCTAGGTAGGATTTTTCTAGGGTTATTACTCCTAAATTTCTCCTTAGTTCTAAAATTGCAACTCTTAGCACCTAAATAATAGAATTTATTATTTCTAGCATGCTCCTTATGAACAATAGCAAGGTTATTAACATTACGCCTAGCATGCTTTTTGACATTAAAATTTGAAGGTGCATTACTAAAATATACCTTAGGATTTGCTTTAGAAGCTCTCCCTATATATGATGTTCCTTCTTGGATCTTCTTCTTCCCCTAGGGCATTGACTTATATAGTGCCCCCATTGTTGGCACTTGAAGCACACCACGTACTCCTTGCTCTTTCTAATTGGGGCACCAACATCCTTTGAATTTTTGTTAACTTTTGATGTCGGAGGAGCCTTCGTGACCTTCTTAGGGCACTTGATCTTATAGTGTCCATATTCCCTACATTCAAAACACATAATATGATTTTTATTATTTATTAAGGTGCTTGAGTTACCTAAGGTGGTGGTGGCGATATGGGAAGATTCTTCATTTCTTCCGGAGGTTAAAGCTTCTTCTTGATGCTCCAGAGTAGATGGTCTCTCCTCCCCCTCAATTCTAGAGATGAAGGCTGATAGGATCTTTGTAATGGCTAGAGGGGGGTGAATAGCACGTGTTTGTTCGTTGATGGAATTCGATCGAGATTGTATCTACAAGTTTCGTTAGCACAGCGGAATATATATATAATAACAATAACGAAACACAATCACAACACAATAACACGAATATTTAACGTAGTTCGGAACCGCACGATTCCTACTCCACGGATCGGGTTCGTACGAACCCTAGCGATGCTAATCACACACCACTATAAAACACTCCTTCTCGGAACAATCCGGAGGCGGAGAAACCTCGTACAAGATGATTACAACAATAATCAAAAGCTACAAGCAAATACAATAAAATACAAAGTAAGACTAGTAAAGAAAAACACTTTACAAATACTCTTGAATGCTTGATCGCTAGGTTGATCGAGTAGCACTTGGAGACCCTGAATTGCAGCAGCAACTCGCCCCAAATCACCTCAAAGAACCATACCAAATTCCTCCATCACGAGCTCCTTATAAAGCTTCAACCTGTGCTGGAAAAAGTCGATCAGTCGACTGATGCCACTGTTGTCGTGAGACAACGGCTAGATCCACGCTGGATAAGTCCAATGGATCTACCATCAGTCGATTGATCAAACCCATCAGTCGACTGATGGTGTCCTCACTCATTCTTTGGTCCCGGATCGGTGAGTTCCGTGGCCAGAATTCGAGCAGCGGTCGGTGATCATGCGATCGATCATTGCTCGAGCTCATCATCGATCATTGTCATCCTCTGGCAGTCGACTGCTAGTCCACTTCCCGCAGTCAAACCCTAGTTGACTCGGTCCAGTCGACTGCCACATGACACCAGTCGACTGGCACACCTCAAACATGAGATTTTATCCCAAGTATGGTGCCCCCATACTTGCTAGACCACCCTTAGCCTAGACCTAAGTCTTCTAGCCACCTCCATCAGCCTCACGCCTCTCGGATCCCTCCAAGTCATCCATTACTTGTTCATCCACCGCGCTAGCCTTCAGGTGCTTCCATCGGCTATGTCATGCTAACGGTGTCTACACCACCAAGGCACATTGGACTTACGCCGCCAAGACTCCGCTTGGACTTTACGCCGTCAATCATTGGACTTATGCTGCCAAGACCCGCTTGGACTTTACGCAGCCAATATCAAACCCTTTGGACTTCTCATGCCAAGACTCAAGCTTGGACTTTCCCTTGCCAACCCATGTTGGACTTCTCAAATGCCAAGACCATGCTTGGACTTTCCCTTGCCAACCAATGTTGGACTTTTACATTGCCAAGACCCATGCTTGGACTTTTCATGTGCCAAGTGTCCCACTTGAACTTTCCATGCCAAGTACTCAAGACTTGGACTTTACCAAATGCCAAGTGTCCCACTTGGACTTTCCATGCCAAGTACCCAAGACTTGGACTTTCCCATGACAATTACATTGTCATATATTTTTGTCGAACATCAAAACATCACTCGAGTCAAACTCGAGTCCTAGTCAATCGTGACCTGGGCTGATTGCACCAACAATCTCCCCCTTTTTGATGTTTGACAAAAACCAAACAAAACATTGAGTTAGAACACTAACTCAAATCTCTTACCAATTATCCCAAATTGGTAATCTTAAACATTCTCCAAATGTTCTCCCCCAAACATTCTCTCCCTTTTTGACTAACATCAAAAAGGTCTTCTCTCCAAGGAGGTCAATGTCTCATGTCCCAATGAGATCTTACAATCTCTCCCTTGGTCTAAAAATATCTAGGATGCCTACCATCTTCCTAGTGATAAGTCTCATATCACTCAAGAGAGGCAATCCTATTCACTCTCCCAATTTCCAAATTGGGTATAAAAAAAACCATCAATTTTCCCAAATTGATGATACTCTTCCAATAACTTCTCCTCTTCAAGGAGAAAAACACATCCATCATCCCAAGATGGATACCTCCCCCTAAAGGATTGCTCCCCCTTGACCATTGCACCAATAATGTCCTTAGGAAGTCCCTAAGCCAATAGGAACGCTAAGCCATCAAAATTAAGGTTAGAAATGCAACATTGAACTCTCCAACACCTTAAAATTGATACAAACCCTAAACACCTCTCCTAATCCATATCCAATGGATTTTCACCCTTCATCATGCTTCCCAAAGCATATCCTAGAGTTAGGAGTGGTTAGGGACCTTAACCGCAGCTGAAATCGGGTTAAACAACCTTGGTTACGAATCAGCTATCGATCAAGTGATTGAAATCGATCGACCGACCGCCCATCGATCGTGACACCGATGATCGGTGGTCTTAATCTCAATTTTCAATTATCAGAAATGAGTTTTGAAAAATCATAACTAATTATACGTACATCGAAAAATCACGAAATTTGATACGTATAATACTTATGACCAATACAATGGGTGCAAAATGTTTGAAAAATATTTTACCCATAAAATAGCGAAATTGATACAAAATCCAAAAGTGACTAAAAACTTTAAAGTTTAAGCTTTTGTATCAATCTCATCAATGGTGATTGCTATCAAGAGATAGACTTCACCAAGGTTTTTCAAAATGATTTTAAAATATTTTCAAAACCTTATTTTGGATCATATTCCTTGGGCTCTATACACATGACTTATACACAAGCTTTCCCAATGATCCATATGTTGAGTTAAAATGAGTTTGGGTTCAACTAGATGCAAAAACTATGCACCTTGAACTTAACTCATATCCTAGCATCTCACATGTATCTAGGGTGTATAAATACACATACATGTCAATTGGATGTGAGATGTGGGTTTTGGTTCATTTAATCTAGGGTTTCATGCATTTCCTAGGCAACCCTACTTGATTCCCTTATAAATGGGACTTCAAGTCATGTCATAGTCCTTATATCAATTTTAATCAATTAAATGCATGAAATGATCATGGCATAATAATAGCAATAATTAAGCATGGCCAATGATCATGATGTCATGACATAATATGAAATCTAAAAACACATGACATTTATCCTTAATCCCTAAGCATACTCATGACATATAAATGATAGAACATAAACATGATGTCATGTCATGGCACATGGCAAATAAATCATGGCAAGTAAAAAGTATAGGTATAAGTATACCTAAATTTTAATATTAATTGCCATTTGATATAATTAATTATATTTTGCCATATTATCACTAATCTTCCTAGTGTGCCAAAAACCCAAAATGGCAAACTAATCTCTAAAACTAAATTGTGCCAATTTAATCATTTTATCAAACTTTTCAAATAATATTGGCATATCCTAAAATTTTTAGGATTAAAGCTCAAATGTATTTTCAAGGTAACCATAACCTTGAAAATATCCTAAAGTGTCACCTTTATCATAGTTGAGTTAACTACTCATCCAATCAAGGTTGGCACACCCTAAACCCACCTAGCGTGAATCAATCACGCTCTTAGGAACCCAAAACCGATTTGATCTCCTAGGGTTGACTAGGTATTCCTTAGGGATGACCTCCCTAGATACCTTCCTAATGACCCTCCTAAGCTTGTTAGCCTTGATCATTATGGTCTTACCTAGGTTGACTCTAGGGGTAACTCCCCTTGCAACCTTCTTAGTGGCCACCCTAGGTTTCCTAGAAACCCTAGCCACTAGGCACAACCTTTGGTCAACCTTAGGGATGACTTCCCTATTGACCTTGGTCTTCCTAGACCTAGTTTGTGTTCCATAATCAAATGGAACACTATGGTAAGCCACCTTAGGCTTAGGTTTGTGACCCAAACCTTGCTTGCCCTAGGTTGACTTTTGACTCTTAGGTCCTAAGTGTTGACTTTGAGATTTTGACCTAGACTTTTGATCATTTGACCCTTTAAATGGATTTTGGATCTTATTTAGGGTCTTTTCTAATTTTTCAAGCCTTGACCTCAAGGCTTGGTTCTCTAATTCTAATTGCCCAATTTTAGAATTTTGATTTAACTCATGGGCATGAGACTTTCTAGGCATATGCCTAGTCCATTTAGGATTAAGACCTAGATGATCTTGTACCTTCCTAATTGTCTCCCTAGATAAAATTTGTCTAGAATTGTTTGACCTAGGGTTGTCCTTAGGTAAAATATTTTTAGGGACATTAGTCCCAAATTTCTCCTTCTTCCTAAGGTTGATATTTTTGACTCCTAGAAAAAATTCCTTATGTCTAACATGCTCTTTATGATAAATATCAAGATTGCTAAAATTATTTCTAGCATGCTTTTTACTAAAATTTAAGGAACGAGCATTGTTTAAATATACCTTAGGGTTTGCCCTAGAGGCTCCCCCTACTTGTGATGCTCCATCTTGTCCCTTCGTCTTCCCCCTAGGACATTGACTCTGGTAATGTCCTTTTGAATTACACCTGAAGCATATGATGTGCTCCTTGCCTTTAGATGTTGGGGAACCGGCATCCTTGTCTTTTGGTGCCGGTGGAGCTTTTCTTACTCTCTTTGGGCATTTGCTTTTGTAATGCCCACTTTCCCTACACTCAAAGCAAGTTATGTGATTTTTATTTAAACCTAAATTGCTTGAGTTACCTAGGGTATTTGTGATGGGTGCCGGAGTGGATTCTTCATTCCTCCCGGAGATTGAGGCTTCTTCTTGAATTGGTTCCGGCTCCGGTGTGGATGGTCTCTCCCCCTCAATCCTAGAGGTGGATGCTTCTTCCACCTCTCCCACTTCTTCTTTCTCCGATCCGGAAGTTGACTTCATCTCAACTTCCGATTCCTCACTTTTACTTGAGAATGAGCTCTCTTCTTCATCCTCCTTGTCTTCTTGGATTGAATGAGGCTCTTCATGGAATTTTGCCAATTTGTTCCATATATCCTTGGCGTCTTTACAATCCTCACAGTCACCTAAGCTACACAAGAGGTCATTAGGAATTAGATCAAAAATAAGTTTGATTACCTTCTTGTTTTTATCGAATTATCGGAGTTGCTCCTCACTTCATTTCTTCTTCTTGAGAAACCCTCCCTTTGGTCCCTTAGGATATTCAAATCCTTCCATCAAAGCGGACCACTCCTCAAGGTCTCTCATCATTAGGAAGTCCTCAATTCTCGCCTTCCATTGTCGAAATCCTTCTTGTCCATATAAGGAATATGGAATTGGGGTGTTGATATCCCATCCCAATGGTTCTTCCATCTTCACCCTCTAGCCTTTTGTCTTAGCTCCCGGCGGTTAGTCCGTAGAAGAGCCCCAGACTCTGATACCACTTGATAGGATCTTTGTAATGGCTAGAGGGGGGGTGAATAGCACGTGTTTGTTCGTTGATGGAATTCGATCGAGATTGTGTCTACAAGTTTCGTTAGCACAGCGGAATATATATATAATAATAATAACGAAACACAATCACAACACAATAACACGAATATTTAACGTGGTTCGGAACCGCACGGTTCCTACTCCACGGATCGGGTTCGTACGAACCCTAGCGATGTCAATCACACACCACTATAAAACACTCCTTCTCGGAACAATCCGGAGGCGGAGAAACCTCGTACAAGATGACTATAACAATAATCAAAAGCTACAAGCAAATACAATGAAATACAAAGCAAGACTAGTAAATAAAAACACTTTACAAATGCTCTTGAATGCTTGATCGCTAGGTTGATCGAGTAGCACTTGTAAACCCTGAATTGCAGCAGCAACTCGCCCCAAATCACCTCAAAGAACCATACCAAATTCCTCCATCACAAGCTCCTTATAAAGCTTCAACCTGTGCTGGAAAAAGTCGATCAGTCGACTGATCGGGACCATCAGTCGACTGATGTCACTGTTGTCGTGAGACAACGGCTAGATCCACGCTGGATAAGTCCAACAGATCTACCATCAGTCGACTGATGGTGTCCTCACTCGACTGCTGGTCCCAGCGGTCGAGTGAGACTACACTCTGTGGCCGAATTCCCGAGCACCAGTCGACTGATCATGCAATCGACGATCGGCTGAGCCATCATCGATCATTGCCATCCTCCGGCAATGACTACTAGTCCACTTCATGATCCAAACCCTAGTTGACTTGGTCCAGTCGACTGCCACATGGCACCAGTCGACTGGCACACCTCAAACATGAGGTTTTATCCCAAGTATGGTGCTCTCATACTTGCTAGACTACCCTTAGCTTAGACCTATGCCTTCTAGTCACCTCCATCAGCCTCATGCCTCTCGGATCCCTCCAAGTCATCCATGACTTGTTCATCCACCGCGCTAGCCTTCAGGTGCTTCCATCGGCTATGTCATGCTAACGGTGTTTACACCGTCAAGGCACATTGGACTTACGCCGCCAAGACTCCGCTTGGACTTTACGCCGCCAACCATTGGACTTATGCTACCAAGACTCCCGCTTGAACTTTACGCAGCCAATATCAAACCCCTTGGACTTCTCATGCCAAGACTCAAGCTTGGAATTTCCCTTGCCAACCCATGTTGGACTTCTCAAATGCCAAGACCATGCTTGGACTTTCCCTTGCCAACCAATGTTGGACTTTTACATTGCCAAGACCCATGCTTGGACTTTTCATGTGCCAAGTGTCCCACTTGGACTTTCCATGCCAAGTACTCAAGACTTGGACTTTACCAAATGCCAAGTGTCCCACTTGGACTTTCCATGCCAAGTACCCAAGACTTGGACTTTCCCATGACAATTACATTGTCATATGTTTTTGTCGAACATCAAAACATCACTCGAGTCAAACTCGAGTCCTGGTCAATCGTGACCTGGGCCGATTGTACCAACAGAGGCTTCTTCAACTTCCTCTTCCTCGGATGTTGATGGTCGTTCAACTTTTGATTCCACTACTTCTACCGAGCTGGATGTCGAAACCTCTCGACCTTCGAATCCTCACTTTCTTATGAGGATGAGCTTTCTTTTTTGGACTCTCTCTCTACTTGATCCACGGATGGTTCTTCATGGAGCTTGGCCAATTTATCCCATAGCTCCTTGCCATCTTTAACTTCACCTATCTTGGACAATAACTTGTTAGGTATTAAATCAATTAACATATCGATTACCTTGTCATTTAGTTCGGATTTTTGAGCTGATCTTGGGTTCATCTCTTCTTCTTAAGATATCCTCCCTTCGGCCCTCTTGGTTATTCAAATCCTTCCATTAAGATGGCCCAATCTTCGAAATCCCTCATCATAATGAATTTTTCAATCTTTGTCTTCCATTGATTGAAGTCTTCTCGTCCATAGAGGGTGTTTGGGATTGGCGTGTTGATGTCCCATCCCAATTCGTCGTTAGGTAACTCCATCTCCTCAAGCACTTTTGCTCCCAGTTGTTAATCCGTAGAAGAGCTCCTAGCTCTAATACCACTTGTTCGACCTTCGGTGAGCGCTAGAGGGAGGGTGAATGGCGCATTCGTTCGCTTGATGGAATTCGATGGTGTTGCTTGTCTACAATTTTCGTTAGCGCAACGAAATATGGAAATACAATATGAAAACAAAGACGCAAGCACAATCACAACACATAAATATAATGTGGTTCGGAACCTTAGGGTTTCTACTCCACGGGTTGAGCTCAAATGAGCTCTAGCGATGCCAAACACCATTAATCAACCTCTCCTTCTCGGAAAACACTCCGGAGGTGGAGAAAACATCTTATAAGGGATTACAAAAGTAATACAATGAAAATACAAGAAATTACAAATAAAATACAACAAATGATGTAAATAAAACTTTACAAGAGAACTTTTGAATTCTTGCTTGTTTGGTTGCTTGGGCTGCACTTGAAGACCTTGAATTGCACCAGCAAATCGCTCTAAATCACCCTCAGAACCATGGCCAAAAACCTCCCCTTCGAGCTCCTTATAAAGTTGCCACTCGAGTTGATTTCTGCCTAGCAGTCGACTGCCAATAGTGATGTTGTCTCACAAATGACTTAATCCATGTCGGCATTCCAGCTAACGGATACACTGGCAGTCGACTGCTAGTTATCAGCAATTGGATGATCATACCTATAGCCGACTGCTCAGTTGGCTACTGAGCGTTCTGCCTCGTGACCAAACCAAGTAGCAGTCAATTGCCCTCGGCGATCAGCCTAATCGCGGTCATTGCTAAGGTCATTTTCTGCTGATCGAACACGATCGACTCACAGCGATTGGTGATCATAATCTCAATCGGCTGCGAGTGTCGACTCGGTACGCAAGTGTCAACACTTGACCGATCGTAGTCCATAATTCGGTCATTGCTACACCTCAACCATAAGATTTACCCCAAGTATGATATCCTCATACTTGCTAGACCACCCTTAGTCTAGACTTAAGCCTTCTAGCCACCTCCATCAGCCTCACGCCTATTGGATCCCTCCAAGTCATCCATGACCTGTTCATCCATACGCTAGCCTTCAAGTGCTTTCATCGGCTATTGTCATGCTAAGTTGGTCTACATCGCTAAGATACATTGGTCTTATGTTGCCAAGACACACGCTTGAACTTTACACCACCAACCATTGGACTTATATTGCTAAGACTCCATCCTTGGACTTTACGCCACCAATATTAACCCTTGGACTTTTCATGCCAACTCCATGTTGGACTTTCCAATTGCCAAGACTCAAGCTTGGACTTTCCCTTGCCAAGACCCATGCTTGGACTTTACCATTGCCAAGACCCATGCTTGAACTTTCTATGTCAAGTACTCAAGACTTGGACTTTACCATCATATGGTCAACCCCATATCAATCATATAGTCAACTCATTGTAAAATAATGATCAACTCATCGTCAAACATCAAAATACAAACATTAAATCACTACTCGAGTCTGGTAAATTGTGACCTGGGCGGATTGCACCAACAAAATTGAGGATAGAGACTCAACTCAAGTTGCAAAGCTTAAGGAAGAGAACTCGGTCCTAAAAAGGCAAGTAGAAGATCTCACCGGATTGTTGGAAAGGTTCACTTCGGACTCCAAGTATCTCAACATGATGCTTGGGTCTCAACGAGCTGTGTACAATAAGTCCGGACTCGGTACAAGGCTAAGGACACAAATAGATCATACATGTTCTTCTTTAATAGAAATGCTAAGGGTCGAGTCCAAGCATGGGTTCCTACGACTAGCTTAGTCAACCAAGTTTGACTGAACCAATTTTGGATTCCCAAAGGATAAGTTCACTTAGTGAACAAGACCCATCAGAGCTACTACGCAGGGGGAGCTAACTCTTTGCTTGTTTACTTAGTTAGATAAGATTCTTGCATGTATTAGTTTACTTTACTTGCTTAATTTAGAATGGACTAGATAGGAAACAAAGTAGCTTAAACTTGAACAACCTGTTGGAGGATCGTGGCCCGGCTAAAGGGGGGTGAATAGCCCTCGATGTGTACGATGTAAATCGATCGCTTCTTAATCATCTACACTTAAGATTAGTGCAGCGGAAATAGTAATAATAAAGATAATTAAGTAAATACAAATATAAAGAAGAAGCAAATGCTAACGCCGAGATGTAACGTGGTTCACGACCCTTGTCGCTAATCCATGGATGATTCGTTCAACGAATCACTCCCTCAATAATCACAAATCTCTCCTTCAAGGTGGGGGTAAACCTTTCTTACAAGATCACTCCTTCTTACAATAAGATTGAAATAAATACAAGAAGAGGAGTGAAAATCATGTAGAGCACTTGGGAGAAGTTTAGGAGTTAAGCATTGGCCACCCAAGAGCACCCAAGGCCTCTTCTTATAGGGAAGAGGTCATTCTTCCCATTAGGCAGCGAGTAGTCGACTGATGTAGCCATCAGTCGACTACTGTTATAGTTGTTGCCTCATAATGGCTTCATCTACGTTGGTGTCCAGCCAACGGCTCCCTCATCAGTCAACTGATCATCCATATCAGTCAACTGATCATCTATATCAGTCGACTAATAGAGTCATCAGTCAAGTGATCATGCGATCAATCAACTCTCAAACCCTTTGTGCACGTGACCACCTCAATCAGTTGACTATCGTCCCTTGGCAGTCGATTGATGGTGCAGCAGTCGACTTCGAAACCCCAGCAGTCGACTGCTGGGCCAGAAGACCATCAGCCAAACACCGATCGAGCACCAATCGAGTGTCATCGACCCAGAGCAGTCGACTGATATCTATACCAGTCAATTGGTGTCGGGTAAAACCTCAAACAAAATACTTATTTGAGCATCCGACGATCGGGTAAACCTCAAACCACTTGTTTGAGCATCTGACACTTCCATTCATCGGGTAGAAACCTCAAACCCATGTTTGAGCATCCGACTTAACCAAACATCGGGTAAAACCATCTGACTTGTCGGGTAAAACCTCAAATCTTAAGTTTGAGCATCCGCCACTTGACTTAGCCATTCGTCCAAGTTCATCTATGAGCTACCCCGTCCCGGATTATAATCGCTCACTCTCATCTCCCTTGGAGTCCCTCGCCTCGAAGCTCTCTTCGTCCGGCCACGTCCCTCGGATGCATCAAGCGCACAGCTTCGCAATGTCATCCTTCGTGTCTCGCCCTGAAGTCTGCTTCCTTTGGCTTCACACCAATGCTCCTCGTTCAACGGTCCCTCGGATGCACCAAGCGCACGGCTTCTGCAATGCTATCCTTCACCGACTCAAGGACTCGAGCCATGAGATGGTGAACCCACCAATGCTTCATCAAGCTAAACCGTGTGTGATTTACATAAGTCTTGCACAACTTAAACACACACATCAAATTAACATAATAACCTAACTTAAACCCTTTACCACACACATCAAAACCACATTATACTTGGATTAATTGCCCTAACATAACCTAGTACTAAGACGAAGTGAACTGATAGTAAGTTAGGGAAACTCTTCGAGGTGCATGTCTAGGAAGTGGTCCATCCGATATCCAAGAAGGCCATATGCCTTGCCACGACCTGGTGCACTAAGTCGAGTAGAACTGACCCTTTGCCACACACATCAAAACCACATCATACTTGGGTTGATTGCCCTAACAATCTCTCTCTTTTTGATGTGTGACAATCCATTTAAGTTAGGTAAAATATTAACACAAACACATAAGGAAGGAAAGCATGTAAATCAAATATGAGTATCAAACCACTCTCTACTTAATACATGCAACTCCCCCTTAATACATGCTAATTTCCCTCCTAGCATGATTAACTTTAACCCAACATTTCTCCCCCTTTAACACCATCAAAAATATTAAACATAAGTCATATAACATGACATCAAAGTCTAATGGAAGAAAAATACCAAAAACTGCCTGAAAACCCAGAAATCAAGTTGTTGTGCTCGTGCACAATTCCATCAGTCGACTGGCACCGAAAAACCAGCATTTCCTGATTTTCGAACTGAATTTCAGAAATACATAAAAAATTCTAAAAAATTCTAAAAATTATAAAATTTAGGGAACACATTTCTCATAAGTCCCTTTATCAATGAAAAATGATTTTTCTTGAAAATTCATTCAAATTTTGAAAATAAGACAAAATCTCAAAAGTTTCAAAAAGTCTCAATTTTGTATCAACTTTAAAGCCTAGTTTTGCCCTAGAATGTTTCAAATCATGAACTCACAGCTTATAAAACATAAAATAGTTTTAAAACATTTGAAATATCCAACAATGATCTTTGGGCAATATGTCTATGAATTAAACATATGCTTTCCCCATGATTGATCTATGATTGCTCTAATTTGATACTTTGAATTTCCCATCTAAATGTCATAAGCATTAGTGAATCAATTGTATCATCCTAACATCTCACCCATGCTATGTTTTCAATCAAGTTAGCCTTATGGTGAATGTGAGATGTAGCTAAAGGTATTTATACTTAACCATAAATTTCATGCAATTCTATCAAGGTTAAGTATCTATCATACACAAATACCCATCATGATCATAAAAACAAACATTATCATAATTGCATATCATGATCATACAACACATATTATTCATCATGATTTAAACATTATCACCCAATATCATAAGTCAAACATTTTTCAATCATAATCACTCAAATCATCCATCATGCTCATAATAAGTCAACCATATAATATGATATTAAATAAATTCACTTATGGTTGACTATTCTAGGTTTCTCTAACCTCTAAGGATGGACTTGGGAACCCAATATAAGTTCTTTCCAATAAGGTTCACCAAATACTCCTTTGAGATCCATTTTCTAACTACCATTGTTGTTTTAAATTGTCCTCTAGCAATTAAGCAATGGTAAGCTTTTTCATTTTTGGATCCTTTGTAACCTAGGCCCTTCTTGTTGAAACTAGCCCTTTGGCTCCCAATAATCATATTTAGGGTGTTGGAGCTAATTGTAACCTTAGTTAAATGATCTACCTTTTTCCTTAAGGCTTTATTTTCTTCAACTAAGCATGCATCATTAACACTAGAAGAAATATCATTAAAATGTGAGCATGCATTTTTCAATTTCTCTTCTAGGGCTTTAATTTCATTAAACATGCATTTATTTTTCTTTTTCGCCCTAAATAAATCCTTAGTCAAGTTAGTAATCATTGAAATGACTTTCTTAGGAGGGAGATTTGTTACCTCACTTACCCAATCTCCTTCTTGCAATTCCGATGAGGATGCTCCCCCTACACTTGAGCTCTCCTCCTCACTTGTGCTTCCTTCTTGCTTGGATGAGGTGGAGGCTACATCTTCTATCGCCATAAGTGCAAGGCTTGTGAATACTTCTTCTTCCTCCGATGAGGATGGATCATCCCATGTGGCATTTAAGCTTTGCATCTTCCCCTTTCCTTTTTCCTTGGATTTCTTTTCTTCATCCTTCTTCTTCTGAAAAGGTACATATATAGAATAAAGACGCTTCATGGGGGGAATGCCCCAATCCACGTATCACAAAACAGGACTTACTTCCATTCTTACATGCCTTCCAAATCACATCAACCGATCCAACCAACCCCACGCAGGAGGTTCCCATCCTGATCTATCAAAATACATCTAATAATCTGCCCCTATCGTCCATCCCTTCAAAACATATCCCATCCTTCTTACAATCACCAACTCCACTAACACAAGCATTACATATTCAAGAAAACATGCTCAAACAACAAGAAAACACAACAAGAACGCCCAATCCAGCTCCTATCTTTGCCGCTAGTCCTTTATCCTCTTTGCTCCAATGGGTCTGCAAACCTATGAACATGGATTTGAACCTTCCGAAATGCTCCTTCAATGTTGTAACGTACCCCGTCATGCTTGCATTTGTTCCGGGCTGCCCATATATGATAAATCCCACATGAGATGCCTAGATATCTTGCTTTCACTTTCTTTCCACCCCCTTTGTACCTTCTTTTTGCACCGGTCAGCAAGTCTTCCAAATTTTCAAACCTAAATTTGATAGCCAACCATTCTTTTATCCACTCCCATAGACCATAAGCAAACAGGTATTTAAAGAATAAGTGGTCCATGGTTTCCTCCTCACTTCTACACACCGGGCACATCTTGTTTGCTTCATAATCCATTCTATCCGCCGTGCGAAGTTTCCTATGTAAACTGTGATGGGTAAACTTTTTAGAGTTGCCGCCACCGCCCCCGAAGGAGCCCCCTCATCAGAAACCCCGAAGGATTTTTGGGTGAAACGGTTCAACTTTTCCTATAGGAGCGTACCCGGTCAAGACCCGCCGGACACTGCTCGTTAAATCCCACATATTCATGGGATTGCAATTCCTGCATCCCTTGAGGTTTGAACCCGGGACCTCTAATTGGATACCTCCATGCACTAGCCACAAGAGCTAGCGCACTTCGGTTCTTCATCCTTCTTCTTGCTTCCCTTCTTCTTATCCTCTTTGTTTCTCCTTTCTTCCTTGCTTTTGTTCAAGAGAGGACAATCATCTCTCATGTGTCCCTCTCCTTGGCAATTATAGCATATGATTTTCCTCCTCCTATCATAAGACTTGTTAAATTTAAAACTTTTAAGAGCACGTCTTACCTTCCTTACCATGTAAGCCTCTTCATTGCTATCCATGGAGAAGGAGGATTCTTCATCCGATGAGGAAGGTGGAGTCTCCTTCTTCTTCTTCTTCCCTTTATCGGCTACTAGTGCTAATCTCTTTGATGGCGTGATTGGATCTTCTACTATACCTTCAAACCTAGTTTCATGCAATTCCATAATGGAGAAAAATTCTTCTAGAGTACTTACCTCAAGATTCTTGGAGATGTAGAATGAATCTACCATAGAACTCCATTTGGATGATCAGGGAAATGCATCTATAGCCTTCATTACCATGTCCAGGTTCGAGAGCTTCTCTCCTACACTTGATAAACCGGTTATTATTTCCTTAAATCGTGAGTGAAGATATAATACCTTCTCCCCTTTATCTAGCTCGATATTGTTCAATTGGGAGCGGAGAAGGTCTCGTCTTGCAAGCTTTGCCTCGGAAGTGTTGAGGATTCGGTGATCGCTAGAGGGGGTGAATAACATGTACGTCGTAGATGGAGGAATTATTTTTCGTGCTTGCTAAAATTGTATTAGTATGCAACGGAAAATGTATAATAGCAATAACAAAAACTAAGATAAACACAAGTATGCAAGGATGTAATGTGGTTCGGAATCGAAAGGTTCCTACTCCACGGATCGAGCTCTAAAGAGCTCTAGCGATGCTACAAACACCACTAAATAATAAACTCCTTCTCGACAACACGTCGGAGGTGGACAAACCTCTTACAAGTGATTACAAAAGCAATACACGAAAATACAAGCAAAATACAAAGAAATGTAAAGAGCACTTTACAATCTAGGATTTTTTAGCACTTGCTTGTTGGTTGCTTGGATGAGCTTGAAGGACCCTGAAATGCACATGCAATTCGCCTTCGAATCCCCTCACCAAAGCTCCCAAAGAATCAATGCCGGAATCTCCTGAGCGACTTCCTTTAACTAGATCGAGTTGGATTTTACTTTGGCGTTCATTGCCATAAGGCCCGATCATTGCCAACATTGTTGTCGTGAGACAACGGCTCGATCCACGCTGGAAAAATTCCAACAGATCTCTTGACAGTCGACTAATGACTGTTAGTGCAATCGGCCCAGGTCACGATTGACCAGACTCGAGTTTGACTCGAGTGATGTTTTGATGTTTGACAAAGTAAGTTGACATTGATGTTTTGACATTAATGTCTGTTGATGTTTTGGGGAGATTGTTTATACAATCAACCCGGGTTATGTTTAACTGGACTCGAGTTTGACTCGAGGGAGACTTTGATGGTTGACTAGGGTTGACCATGTGATTATGGAAAGTCCAAGTATGGGTCTTGGCATGGAAAGTCCAACATGGGTTGGCAAGGGAAAGTCCAAGCTTGAGTCTTGGCATTTGAGAAGTCCAAGGGGTTTGATATTGGCGGCGTAAAGTCCAAGCGGGAGTCTTGGCAGCATAAGTCCAATGGTTGGCGGCGTAAAGTCCAAGCGGAGTCTTGGCGGCATAAAGTCCAAGCGGAGTCTTGGCGGCGTAAGTCCAAAGTGCCTTGGCGGTGTAGACACCGTTAGCATGACATAGCCGATGGAAGCACCTGAAGGCTAGCGCGATGGATGAACAAGTCATGGATGACTTGGAGGGATCCGAGAGGCGTGAGGCTGATGGAGGTGGCTAGAAGGCTTAGGTCTAGGCTAAGGGTGGTCTAGCAAGTATGGGGGCACCATACTTTGGCTAAAACCTCGTGTTTGAGGTGTTCCAGTCGACTGGTGCCATGTGGCAGTCGACTCACGTAGTCAACTAGGGTTTGACTACGGAAAGTGGCCTAGCAGTCGACTGTCAGAGGTGGGCAGTCGATTGCTAGCTCGAGCAGTCGACTGATCGTGTGATTAGTCGACTGGTGCTCGAGAAATCGGCCACAGAACGGAGTCGACACTCAACTGGTCGAATGAAGGCTCCATCAGTCCACTGATGGGTATTATCAATCGACTAATGATGGATTCGTTGGACTTATCCAACATGGATCTAGCCGTTGTCTCACGACAACAGTGGCATCAGTTGACTGATGGTCCCGAGCAGTCGACTGATCGACTTTTTCCAGCACAAGTTGAAGCTTTATAAGGAGCTCATGATGGAGGAAAATGGTATGGTTTCTTGAGGGCTTTTGGGGTGATTTGCTGCTGCAAATCAGGGTCTCCAAGTTGATATCAAGCAACCAAGCGATCAAGCATTCAAAGAGAATTTGTAAAGTGTTTTCTTTACTTGTATTGCTTTGTATTTCATTGTATTTGCTTGTAGCATTTAGTTTATTATTGTAAACTATTGTACGAGGTTTCTCCGCCTCCGGATTGTTCCGAGAAGGAGTGTTTATTAGTGGTGTGTGATTGGCATCGCTAGGGCTCGTTTGAGCCCGATCCGTGGAGTAGGAACCTTGAGGTTCCGAATCACGTTATATGACTGTGTTATGGTTGTGTATCTTGTTATATTTATTTGTTATTACTATTCCGCTGTGCTAACAAGATTGTAGACGATCAAATGCGAAAGAATTCCATCATCGTACGAACGCGATGCTATTCACCCTCCCCCTCTAGCGGCCTCAAATCTCCTACAATGACATCACCAGTCGACTATGTCCGTAGCCGACTGCCCAGTCGGCTACGAAGCGTTCTGTGATCGCGGCCGAAAAACCCCATCCAGTAGTCGACTACCATCCATGGTAGTCGATTGCCATCAGTCGACTGATCCAATGATCAGTCGACTGCCAAGGCATTTTCAGCCCTTAATCAGCAGTCGAACTCTAGTCGACTCACGGCAGTCGAACCGACCATATTGCCAGTCGACTTCCAACCTCAAACATGAGGTTTTAACCCAAGTATGGTGCCCCCATACTTGCTAGACCACCCTTAGCTTAGACCTAAGCCTTCTAACCACCTCCATCAGCCTCGCGCCTATCAGATCCCTCCAAGTCATCCATGACTTGTTCATCCATACGCTAGCCTTTAGGTGCTTCTATCGGCTATGTCATGCTAACAGTGTCTACACCGCCAAGGCACATTGGACTTACGCTGCCAAGACTCCACTTGCACTTACGCCGCCAACCATTGGACTTATGCTGCCAAGACTTCACCCTTGGACTTTACGCCACCAATATCAAACCCCTTGGACTTCTCAAATGCCAAGACTCAAGCTTGGACTTTCCCTTGCCAACCCATATTGGACTTTCCATGACATGATCAACCCCAGTCAACCATCAAAATCCCCCTCGAGTCAAACTCGAGTCCGGTCAATCATGACCCGAGTAGATTGTACCAACAATCTCCCCAAAAATATTATCAGACATCAATGTCAAACATCAATGTCAAATCTCCATGTTAAACATCAAAACATTGCTTGAGTCAAACTCGAGTTTGGTCAATCGTGACCTGGGCCGATTGCACCAACAAGAAGTGCCTTCATGGAGCTCTACAAGCTTTTCCCACATTTCCTTGGCGCTAGAGCACTCCCCAATCCTATTGATTTCTTGTTGAGAGAGCATGTTGTATTGGTGATGCTTGGCCTTTGAATTTGCAAGATGCTCCTCTCTTTGCTTCTTGGTCCATCTCGATTTTTCTAGCATTCTCCCTTCTTCGTCCCTAGGTATCTCGGAACCACTATCCATGATTAGCATTATATCAAAGTCCGTTTTGAAGAATACCTCCATTCTCTTTTTCCACCAAGAGAAATCGCCTTCGAACTTGGGTGGATGAATGTTGGAGCCGGGCATTGTCGTTGATTGTTGCGGCGGTGAGTCCGACGATAATCTCCTCGCTCTGATACAATTTGTTGGAGGATCGTGGCCCGGCTAGAGGGGGTGAATAGTCCTCGATGTGTACGATGTAAATCGATCACTTCTTAATCGCCTACACTTAAGATTAGCGCAACGGAAATACTAATAATAAAGACAATTAAGTAAATGCAAATATAAAGAAGAAGAAAATACTAACGCTAAGATGTAACGTGGTTCACAGCCCTTGCCACTAATCCACGAATGATTCGTTCGACGAATCACTCCCTCAACAATCACTAATCTCTCCTTCAAGGTGGAGGTAAACCTTTCTTACAAGATCACTCCTTCTTACAATAAGATTGAAATAAATACAAGAAGAGGAGTGAAAATTGCGTAGAGCACTTGGGAGAAGTTTAGGAGTTAAGCATTGGCCTCCCAAGAGTACCCAAGGCCTCTTCTTATAGGGAAGAGGTCATTCTTCCCATTGGACAGCGAGTAGTCGACTGATGCAGCCATCAGTCGACTGTTGTTGTAGTCGTTGCCTCATATCGGCTTCATCCACATTGGTGTCCAACCAATGGCTCCCATCGGATCGATCATCATCATTATCGATCGGTGATAGAGCCATCGATCAGTGATCGAGCGATCAATCGACTCTCAAACCCTCGTGCTGTGATCACCTCAATCGAGTCATTGCCATCCCTTGGCGGTCGGTGATGGTGCAAGCGATCCTTTGCTAAACCCGACGATTCACCATCGGGCGAAATGCCATCAGTCAAACACCGGTCGAGCACCAGTCGAGTGCCATCGACCCAGAGCAATCGACTAATATATATACCAGTTGATTGGTGTCGGGTCAAACCTCAAATAAAACACTTGTTTGAGCATCCGACGGTCGGGTAAACCTCAAACCACTTGTTTGAGCATCCGACACTTCCATTCGTCGGGTAGAAACCTCAAACCCATGTTTGAACATTCGACTTAACCAAACATCGGGTAAAACCATCCTACTTGTCGGGTAAAACCTCAAACCTTAAGTTTGAGCGTCCGACACTTGACTTAGCCATTCGGCCAAGTTCACCTATGAGCTACCCCATTCCGATTTACAATCGCTCACTCTCATCTCCCTTAGAGTCCCTTGCCTCAAAGCTCTCTTCGTCCGGCCACATCCCTCGGATGCACTAAGCGCACAGCTTCGCAATGTCATCCTTTGCATCTCTCCCTGAAGTCTGCTTCCTTTGGCTTCACTCCAATGCTCCTCGTCCGACGATCCCTCGGATGCACCAAGCGTACAACTTTCGCAATGCTATCCTTCACCGACTCGAGGACTTGAGCCATGAGATGGTGAACCCACCAATGCTTCATCAAGCTAAACTGTGTGTGATTTACATAAGTCCTGCACAACTCAAACACACACATCAAATTAACATAATAACCTAACTTAAACCCTTTACCACACACATCAAAACCACATTATACTTGGATTAATTGCCCTAACACAACCTAGTACTAAGACGAAGTGAACTGATAGTAAGTTAGGGAAATTCTTCGAGGTGCATGTCTAGGAAGTGGTCCATCCGATATCCAAGAAGGTCATATGCCTTGCCACGACCTGGTGCACTAAGTTGAGTAGAACTGACCGAAGCTAACTCACTAAGTCTTTAACTAGTTAGACCAAAGCTTAGTCCAAAGTGAATCAAGTATTTGATTCCTTCATTGACTTTGTCTAGGAAATGATCCATCTGATATCCAAGAAGGTCATATGCCTCGCCACGACCTGGAAGTCAATGTTAGAAAAACCTACTTCATTAGCTCAAGCTAAGCTTGAATCTAACACAAGTTTAAACACTTTGAAATTGTTCATTGAAATTAATTAAGATAAAAATAAATCCTCACCTCACAAAACTCATAGGATTAATGTGTATTGAAATCTTAGCTTGGGTGAGATGATAACTAAAGGTAATTCAACGTAACCAATTTACACAAGTTAACTCATCTAAACGTAATTCAACTAAATTCTAATCAACTCAACTCAATCAACTTATTCAACTCAATTCAATCAACCTATTTAACTCAATTCAATCAACTTAATTCTAATCAGCTCAATTCAATCAACCTATTTAACTCAATTCAATCAACTTATTTAACTCAATTCAATCAACCTATTTAACTCAATTCAATCAACTTATTCAACTCAATTCAATCGACCTATTTAACTCAATTCAATCAACTTATTCAACTCAATTCTAATCTACTCAACTATAATCCTAAGTAAATCAACATAATTCAAAACGAAAGTAAGCATTTATCACAAAGAATTCGAGCTTAGAAAGTGGGTGTTATTGAGTAAGATTGTATTTTTACATGCATAAGCATGAGATTAAGGGGGAGTTAAGATATTAAAATAAAAGCATCATTCTAGGGGGAGATCAAGAATTTAGGGGGAGCCTAAAAGATTTGTGAAAATTATTCTTAAAAGGTGAGAGAAAAATTTAAAGAGTTGAAAAATAACTCAATTAATTCACTTGAATTTAATAAATTAGACTTATCAATCTAAGTAATGTTGAATTACTTGATACTCAAACAACTTCCTTTCTAAGTAACTTAGCTTTATCTAAATTTGGAAAATGAGAGTTAGCTAAACTAAGTCTAAACTTAAAATATTTTTAAATCTAAAACAAATCATGATAGGATCTTTGTTTAAAATCTTTAATGAGAAACTATCTTGAACATTGTTTTTGAAAATCTATAAAAAAAATTTTAATAAAGATTATTCTCAAACTAATGAAAAAGAGAACAACCTCTTAGAAGACTAATTTCAAATTTAAAATGCACAAGAAGTACTACTTAGGTTTTGATGTAGGCTAAAGGGGAAGATTGTATTTTCAAAGAAAATTTTATATAATGAATTTAGGGGGAGTATTGATAATGAATTTTCGAAACTAGAGTTTTGAGAAAATATTGAATTAAGAAGAGAAAATTTTCTATAAGTTGTTTTTAAAACATAAAAATTATTCTTATACTTTACAATTTTGAAACACTTATAAAAAGTAAAGTTTTAAAAGCTTAAGTTAATAATCCTATATATGACTTAGCTGATTTTGAAAAACATAAGTGTGTTAGAAAAAACTTAGGGAGTGTTTGGTTCGTAGAAATTTTTTTATTTTCCATTTTATTTTTTTCTTTTTCAGAAAATAGAAAATAATTTTTTTATGTTTTTTAGTTTTCCAGAAAAAGATCTTTTATTTTTTGGAAAACGAAAATGAAAACAGAAAATAATTTTTTTGTATTTTTCAGAAAACACTCCTTTATTTTCTGAAAAACAAAAATGGAAAACGTCAACCAAATGTCATTTCCTACATTTTCTCGTTTCTTATAAAATGAAAACAAAAAAAAAAAATCTCCGAATCAAACGCTCCCTTAGTCTTTTAAAGCTTAAGTACCTTGAGATTTATAAAACTTAGGCATTTTTGTAGTACTTTTGAAACTTGTCAAATAAATATATTTTAAATTTTAGTCCTTATGTTTGAAAAGCTTTAAAAATCATCTTTATATGTGGCATTTAGTGGTTAATAATTCTTTTGATGAATGCCAAAGGGGGAGAGAGAGAGAGAGAAGGTTTAAAGTTAGAGAAATTTAAAGTAAGAAAGCTTTTCATGCATATGAGCATCTCATGCATTTAAATGTTATACATTTTTAGCTATTCCTGATATATGTTAAACTTGAATATTGCAAATTAATTCTCCTAACTTTAACTGATGTGTTGTCGTACATAAAAAAATGGGGAGATTGTTGGTGCAGAGAGCATCACTCCTTAGTTTTGATGAATGAACCATAGTTAAAGTTAGAAATTACTTATGATTTGATATATATGTTAAGTGTGCAGGCTTAATAGGAAGTCCTAGTAGGTCATGCAGATCGGATACTAGGCAATGCATGGGAAGTCCTAGTAGGTCGTGTTGATCGGATACTAGGCAGAAGACTTGACAGATCAGGAGGATCGGACAACTAGTAGGAAGTCCAAATGGATCAGGAGACCAAACATCTGGCATGAAGACCGATTGGGTCAGGAGACCAGACAATCGACATGAAGTCCAACTGGGTCAGGAAGGCCGGACAGCTGGCAGAAGAGGGTCATATCAGATGACAAGTATGGTAAGTCCGACAGGACAGCCGATAGGTAAGCCTCGAGTGAAGAGATAAGGTCGAGTGCTCTGTAGGGGGGACAAAACTAGGTGTCGATCTGACGGATAGACCGCGTGGGACTTAGAAGTTGAGATCGAGCAGTATTACTACTGTTATTATATTTTATACTGTTTACTTTTGTTAATCTCGTTTTGCAAGGAACAATCGACTGAAAGGATATCAATCAACTGAAGTCTAGTCGACTGAAGTCCAGTCGACTGAGTATGGTCCAGTCGATTGGATACATAGTTAGAAAGATTAGCTGGTGATCGATCGAAGATCTGACATCCCAGATGGAAAGAGTTCCAGTCGACTGGGGAGGTCCAGTCGACTAGAAAGTCAAACTTCCTGATGCGGAGTCAGGTGACCTGGAGTCGACTGGAACATGTCCAATCGACTGGGAAGGCCGAAGTACCATATCGACGAACTGATGTGGAGTCGACTGGAGGGTATTCCAGTCGACTGGAAATGGCTTATAAAAGAAATGCACGACCAACTTCGAAAATAACTTATCTACTATGTCTAAGTTCTGTCTCGTGTGTTTCTCATTTGCAAGAGCTTCATCACGTTGCAACGCCACAACTCTAACACTCTGAGCTCCATTTTAAAAGCTACAAGTATCGGTATACATTGTATTATGCTTTACTTTCGCTTTTGTACTTTAATTTAAGAGAAGCTAGTTTGTTACCTCTCTCATTATCTTTTGTAAAAAGTGAACCTCTCCCGAAGTCAAGTGTTCTCGAGTTGGAGGGCCCTTTTAGTGAATTGCCCATCAAGGTAGCTCACGGAGAGCTATGAGCCTTGGAGTAGCAACCCTACTCAGGTTGTGAACCAAGTAAAAGACTTGTCTATTTAATTTCCACTGCAATAACTTGCAATTTCTTAAAAGATAAAATAAGTTTTTAAAAGAAAATTTTATATTCCGAGATTCACCCCCTCTCTCGGATAACTTCTATCTTACAGAATTCATATAGCAGATTCAATGGGATAAAATTTGATTATTATTGGTGTTTGATTTAGTTGATTATAGGTGAGATTGCAAAAATTAATTTGAGAATTATAATATGATATCGTGTAAATGGGTGATTGAGACTTACGTTAAGTAATGCAACACCGATAGCAACGTTGTTGGAACATGGGTTCGTTGATATCATTTAAATTCCAATCCACATGATGCTCATTCGGGAATATGCTATTTGGATAGGTTGGCGGACTCCAACCTTTTGCACCATGGGAATATGCTATTTGGAAGTGCGATGCAGAATTTGCATAAGGAGCAAGGTTTGATCTCCATATCAGTGGACTGTTTAATGTTCGCATCGGGCCACATTCTCCACCGCACTTGCATCGCACCAAGGTCAATGATCATCCCGTGATTTACTCTCTCTTATACTTGTGGGGCTGGGGTGAGGGGCCATTAGGTTGGCGGTTCCAACCTTGCACAAGGCAATATGTTATTTGTGCCCCCGTGGACTAGTTCGGATGGTAAACACATGTAGAATTTACTCAATAAAGCAAGGGGTCAATCCCCCGCTTCTGCAGGGGTGTCAACTCTCCATGTGATTTACCAATGAACTTTGGGGCAAAGGCTCCCTGTGATTTATCTCCCTTACGATGGGTCGGGGGCGGGCTAATAGGGGTCGCTAGGTTAGCAGATTCAAATCTTTTTGTCCAAGGGAATATGTTGTTTGTTGCCCTCGCAGGAAGAACCTAGTGACTAGTACATGAAGACGTTGCACAATAGGATAATGGATCAATTCCTCGCAAATGTGAAGGGGTGTCATCCCTCAATGTATTGGTTACTAATCTCAAGGGTCAACGTCCCACCGTGATTAACCTACCTTACGATGATCTGGGAGCAGGCTAGTAGAGCCCGCTAAGTTAGCAGATTCTAACCATTGCACAATGGGAATATGCTATTTGTTAGTCCCCTTAGGATGCCCCATTGGCTAGAGGAGCATAGATACTGTTACAAATGGGCAAGGGTCGAATTTCTACGTGGGGTCTAAAATTCTCATAAGGGCTCGAAGCCTTCTGTTGTTTCTGGCCATCGGGTCAAGGGGGCATAGTGTAGAAGATTTGAGGCCGCTAGAGGGGAGTGAATAGCGACATGCTCGTACGATGGAATTCGTTCCCGTTTGATTGTCTATAATCTTGTTAGTGTAGGGGATCGGAATGGCCGGCTAGAGGGGGGTGAATAGCCCTCGTACGTTGGACGTCGTAAATTGCTCGTCTACAAAAGATTAGCGCAAGCGGAATATACAAATACAAAGCAAAAGACAAACAATAAAACAAACGCTAACACGATGGTATAACGTGGTTCACGGCTACGCCGCTAATCCACGGTCCCCGATTCGTCCTCGGTGAATCACTCCGTTAAACCAATCCACTAAATGGTCTCTCCTTTGCACCAAGCTAGGTGGAGGTAACCTTTACAAATCAAGCACACTCTTCTTACAAATAGAATGGAGTAAGAACAGGTAAGAAGAGTTTAGAGCTTGTGGGGCACTAGGAAGATTGTTTGGAGTATGAGCATTAGCCTCTCAAAGGCTCACACCCTCTCTTTTTATAGAGAGGGCTATCTTCTTCCCGTTTGCCGCCATCAGTCGACTGCCGCCCTTGGCAGTCGACTGCCGTCACTACAACGGCCTCCGAACACGTCGGATCCCGACCGTTGTAGTCCAACTCTTGGCGATCGTGATGGACCTCATCACGATCTGCCTCCGTAGTCATTGCCCGATCGGCTACGAACGGCTGTGGTCGAAACCCCATTGACGATCACGCTGCGCGCCCGGCCGATCGATGGTCTTGGATCGACTACCCACGTATGTAGTAGTCACGCCTCCAATCGATCGTATACCGGTCGAACTCACTCGACTCAGGCGATCGACCGCCATGACATGGCGATCGCGGTGTCGAAAACCCATCCGACACTTGGCGGATGGCCAAGTTTCACCTAAGAGCTACCCTTCCCACAGGTTACAATCGCTCACTCTCATTTCTGAGTCTCTCGCCGAAGTTCTCTTCGTTCGGCCACGTCCCTCGGCAGCATCAGGCGCACGGCTCTGCAATGCTCCTTCGCGTCTCTTGCCTCGAAGTCTACTTCCTCCGGCTTCCTCCAAGCTTCTCGTCCGGCGGTCCCTCGGATGCTCCAAGCGCACGGCTTCCGCAAAGCTATCCTTCACCGACTCAAGGCACGAGTCATGAGATGTGAAACTCGCCACGGCTCCATGTGCGAATTACTAAGTCTGCACGACTTCAACGCATATCACATCAACATATCAAACTAACTTAAACCCTTTGCCACACCATCAAAACCATATTACGCAAGAGATTGCCCTAACAATCTCCCCTTTTTGATGTGTGGCCATCCGCTTAAGTTAGGTAAAACATTTGATATAAATTCTAAGGTAAGAAAGCATGTAAAGATAAACATGATATAACAACATGCAATTCCCCTTAATCCATGAAACTCTCTATGCAAATTTTCTCCCCTATCATATATTTCTCCCCTAAAATATATTTCTCCCCCTAATGTGATTAACTTAAACCTACTTATTTCTCCTTTGACACTATCAAAAGATTAACACTAAGTTATAAGCTCATGGCATCAAGTATAATGGAGGAAAATATGACAAGTTGATTTAAAATTGGGTACCACTTGTTGATGGCATCAAGTATATTTCTACCACTTGTTGTAGGTTTACAAACTGAATTCGCCTTCAATGTTCTGATTATAGCCACCAATGATCGCTATCGTATGGCGGTCGTAGCACAAAGGAATCAATTTTGATTTTCGACGAATTTGAAATACATTATAAATTCCAAAAATTGAAAAATCATGAAATTTGGGAACATATTTCTATTAAGTATATCTATCAAGGAAAAATAGTTTTCATGAAAACTCATTATATTTTCTTGTTTTTGCCAAAATCCAAAAGCTCTAAAAACCACTAGGTTTTGATCATTCTAGTATCAAGTTAGCTACCTAGTTTTGCATCCAATTGTTTCAAAACATGAATACATGTATTTTAAGGTAAGAAATTGTTTTGAAAATATATGAAATATCCAACCATGATCTTTGGGCAATATGTCTATGAATTAAACATAAGCCTTCCCCATGATTGGTCTATTATTGCTATTTTGATACTTTAAATGACCATCTAAATGCCATAGGCATTAGTGGACATTTGTATCATCCTAATATCTCACCCATGCTAAGTTTGCAATCAAGTTAGCCTATAGTGAGTGTGAGATGTATCCTAGGGGGTATTTGTATATACTTAACCCATATATTCATGCAATTCTATCATGGTTAAGTATCAACCTAACATTCTACATGATCATAATGACATATATCAATCAATTCTACATTATGATCATGAAACTCATGTATCCATCAAATAATAGTCATGCATTAGGTATTATACGATGATAATAAACAAATTATCACCTAAAGCATGATTTAACCCTATTTCTCATGATAACATGCCAAATATCAAAATCATAAATCATGATTTAAGACATACATAGGAATTACATCAATCATCATGATTTAAGCATTATTACCTATTTATGGGCACGTTATCATCACCCAACACTATCTAAAAAATGTTGTCCCGTCATCCTAAGTCAACCAAAATATGATATAGGTCAAGTTCATATGGTTGACTACCCTAGGGTTATTCTAACCCTTAAGGATGGATTTTGGAACCCAAAATAAATTCTTTCCTATTGGGTTCACTAAATACTCCTTGGGGATCCATTTCCTAGCAATTACTTTCTTTTTATCTTGTCCCCTAGCTATTAGGCATTTGTAGGCCTTTTCATTTTTCTTTTCCTTGTAGCCTAGGCCTTTCTTGTTGAAACTAGCTCTTTGGCTCCCTAAGATCATGTTCAATGTGTTGGAGCCAATAGTGAATTTCTCTAGGGCTTTGGTTAAATAATCTACCTTTTCCCTTAATGCCCTATTTTCCTCTATGCATGCATCATTAACATTTAAAGGCATATAATCATGTGAGCATGCATCATCTAAGCTAGAAGAAATATTATCATTTAAGCATGCCTTTTCTAATTTTTGTTCTAATTCCTTAATTTGTTCAAGCATGCATTTATTTTTCTTCTTTGCCCTAAATAAATCCTTAGTTAAACTAGAAATCATAGAAACTATTTTACTAGGTGAGAGATTGGTTACCATAGTTTCCATGTCATCTTCTTCTTCGGATGATGATGTTGGGATTGATCCGTGAGGGGAAACTTCGCTTCCCCTTCACCTCGGTTGCTTGACCATGGTGATCCCTTCGATGTCCCCGGATTAAAAAATTTAATCCTAGACAAAAGGGATTCCCAAAGCAACCAAGTCATCGTCGTGCTATTCGTTTAGAGAGGTCACTTGAACAAACTAGTTATTCAAGCGACCATTCTCTATTCTACGAGTAGCCGCGGAATAGACGATGTCCGGATCGCCGGTTTTTGTATTTATACTCGGGATCCAAGTATTATTTAGCCTATTTACAGAAATATAACATGCTTATATTTTGAAAAACAAACACAAGCAATGAATAAAAGAGATAGAAGAATAGTTATACCTCTTGGTCTTCTAATGTATGACCCTCCTCCTTTTGGACGTCGTGTGGGCGACGATCCACCAAAAGTCGAAGCTCCTAGATCGCAAAACTTCCTTCCTTGCTTTTCCCAAGCAAGAGGAAGAAGAGAAACAATGTTTTTCTCCTTCAAAAACTCAACCAACAAGAACTATAGAAGTTCTTGCCGGCCAACTAGAAGGAGAAGAAGATGATGGAAAACTACAAAGACACCAAGGAAACCCTATATCTTGTTTCCACCACCTAAGGAGAAGAGAGAGTGTTTTGGGCGTGGCCAAGGGCTGGGAAGGGCTGGAATAGCTGCTGGACGTTGGCCACAAGGCAAGAAGAAGGAAAACTTGCCTTATTTGGTGCCACCTTGCTTCAAACCTAACCCTAATTCCAATCCTATCTCAACTAGGATTGCCCTATTCTTACCGCCCAAGCCTTTCTCCCTCTCAATGATGTTATCCACGACCACTTCCCATGCCCTCCTTTTTATAGAGTTAGGGATAAGTCATGAATTAATCTCCTCCATTGGTTCTAGGGATTTAATCTCAGCGTCGGATCTAGAGATTTAATCTCAGCCGTCGGATCTTAGAGATTTAATCTCTTATGGATCTTAGTGTTTTGTTTCTATCCATTGGATCTAAGCATCTTGAGGTGTTAATGGGCTACATTAGGGACCATGAGGAGGAGTTGGGTCTTGGCCACCCATGGATCAAGCCCACATAAAGTCCGATCCACTAATGATGGTCCAATCCACTAAAGGTCCATCATTGATCTACCTCACCAACCCCCATATGATAATATGGGCTCCATATATTATTTGTACATTTTCTCCCCGTGTTTAAGATCTCGAATGTCCGTCGATTAATTAATTTACTAACCATTAATTAATCAACATCTAACTCCATGAGTAGTACCACTCAACCTTTTCATCATGCCGGACCAAGTCCACCTGCAGGGTTTACATGATGAACCTTATGAGCTCCTCAAGGGGACATCATCATCCTAATATATAGGACACGGTTTCCTCCTATAATCAACGGCACACCATATAAATAATATCATCTCCCAACTTACCGAGTCTATCGATTTAATCTATAAATCTCGCCCATTGGTAAATCAAAGAGATGAGTACCAAGTATATGTGCCCATTATTATATCGGGATTAAGAGCATGTACTAAATAATATCTGAGGTCCGATTCGATTATGTAGTCAGCAATAAATCGAATCACCTATGTCTACACACAAAGTGCACTGGTGATTCTATGGTCAAGACAAACCAATACGAATCACACTACAACCATTCCGATGGTTTGTCCAAAGTCATCTCGGTTGTGAGCCTTTACTTATACTTTACAAGGAGCCGATAACATGATCTCCCGTGTGACACCACACACCATGTTATCTACAATGTAACGTATTAGACAATATTGCATAACCATAAAAATATGCAAACAATGATCATGTGATTCTTATTTCAAAATAAAGATGTTCATACAAAAGAGATAGGCTTTCAGTATACATCCCAACAGATGAGGATGTGGAAGCTCCCCCTTCATTTGAGCTCTCCCCATTTGAGCCTGATCCTTCATTTTCGGATGAAGAGCAATCCAAGTCATCAAAGGCCATCAAGGCCAAATTGGTGACAAAGGCATTCTCCTCATCTGATGATGAGGAGGAGGATGAGGATGGATCATCCCAAGTCCTTGCCTTGAGAGCCTTAGCCTTTCCCTTCTCCTTTGTCTTCTTCTCCTCTTCCTTCTTTTTCTTGCTCCCCTTCTTCTTCTTCTTTTCTTCTTTCTTTTTCCTTTCTTCCTTGCTCTTGTTTAGGAGAGGACAATTGTCTCTTATGTGCCCTTCTCCTTGGCAATTGTAGAATATGACCTTCCCCCTTGGTCTTCTCATCCTATCATTAGATTTATCAAATCTAAAATTCTTAAATGCACGTCTTACCCTCCTTACCATATAGGCTTCTTCGGTGCTATCCATGGAGGAGGAGGAAGATGCTTCATCATCGGAGGAGGAAGGGATTTCCATCTTCTTCTTTCCCTTGTTTGCCAACAAGGCTACTCCCCTTGAAGGTTGAATTCTAAGCTCCTCTAGTATTCCTTCAAGCCTAGTTTCGTGAAGCTCCATGGTTGAAAAGAATTCCTCCAAGGTGCTCACTTCTAGGTTCTTGGAGATATAAAATGAGTCCACCATGGAGCTCCATTTTGAGGACCGGGGAAAGGCATCTATGGCCTTCATTACCATATCCCGGTTTGATAGCTTCTCACCTACACTTGTTAGCCCAATTAAAATTTCTTTAAACCTAGAGTGTAGTGAGGTTACCTTTTCTCCCTTTTCTAGTTTTATATTGGATAGTTGGGAGCGGAGGAGGTCTCTCCTTGCTAGCTTGGCCTCGGATGTGCCTTCATGGAGTTCTATAAGCTTCTCCCACATCTCTTTGGCGCTAGCACATTCTCCGATCCAGTTGATCTCTTGTTGAGGGAGCACATTGTAGAGATGGTGCTTGGCTTTGGAGTTTGCAAGGTGCTCCTCTCTTTGCCTCTTGGTCCACCTAGATTTCTCTATTGGCTTCCCCTCTTCATCCCTAGGCAAAACGAAACCGGATTCCATTGTAATCATTATATCAAAATCCGTTTCGAAAAATAACTCCATTCGCTTCTTCCACCAAGCGAATTCTCCTTCAAACTTCGGAGGATGGATGTTGGAGCCGGCCATTTTGAAAGTTGCTTGTTGTGGCGGTTAGACCTCGACAAGCTTTCCTTGGCTCTGATACCACTTGTAGGGGATCGGAATGGCCGGCTAGAGGGGGGTGAATAGCCCTCGTACGTTGGACGTCGTAAATTGCTCGTCTACAAAAGATTAGCGCAAGCGGAATATACAAATACAAAGCAAAAGACAAACAATAAAACAAACGCTAACACGATGGTATAACGTGGTTCACGGCTACGCCGCTAATCCACGGTCCCCGATTCGTCCTCGGTGAATCACTCCGTTAAACCAATCCACTAAATGGTCTCTCCTTTGCACTAAGCTAGGTGGAGGTAACCTTTACAAATCAAGCACACTCTTCTTACAAATAGAATGGAGTAAGAACAGGTAAGAAGAGTTTAGAGCTTGTGGGGCACTAGGAAGATTGTTTGGAGTATGAGCATTAGCCTCTCAAAGGCTCACACCCTCTCTTTTTATAGAGAGGGCTATCTTCTTCCGTTGCGCCATCATCGACCGCCGCTTCTTGGCGATCGCTGCCACTACAACGGCCTCCGAACACGTCGGATCCCGACCGCTGTAGTCCAACGGAACTCTTGGCAATGATCGATGGACCCATCGTCGATTCGCCGCCTCGTAGTCGATCGCCTACCGACTACGAACGGCTCGTGGCGAAACCCATTGACGATCACGATCGGCCGCCGCAGCCGATCGATGACTTCGGCAATGATCGCCCATCGTATGGCATCACGCCACAATCCAATCGATACCAATGAACTCACTCGACTCGGGGCGATCGCCATGACATGGCAATGATCGTGTCGGGAAAACCCATCCGACACCTGGCCAGATGGCCAAGTTTCACCTAAGAGCTACCCTTCCCTGGGTTACAATCGCTCACTCTCATTTCTCGGAGTCCCTCGCCTTTGAAGTTCTCTTCGTTCTCGGCCACGTCCCTCGGCAGCATCAGGCGCACGGCTCTGCAATGCTCCTTCGCGTCTCTTGCCTCGAAGTCTACTTCCTCCGGCTTCACTCCAAGCTTCTCGTCCGGCGGTCCCTCGGATGCTCCAAGCGCACGGCTTCCGCAAAGCTATCCTTCACCGACTCAAGGCACGAGTCATGAGATGTGAAACTCGCCACGGCTCCATGTGCGAATTACTAAGTCCTGCACGACTTCAACGCACATATCACATCAACATATCAAACTAACTTAAACCCTTTGCCACACCATCAAAACCATATTACGGCAAGAGATTGCCCTAACAGTTAGTACGCAGCGGAATATACAATAAAATACAACAAGAACAAACACAACACGATAGACACGAGATGTAACATGGTTCGGAACCGAATAGTTCCTACTCCACGGATCGGGCTCTAAAAGCCCTAGCAATGCAAACACGCACTACTAATCACAATAACTCCTTCTCGACACAAGTCAGAGGTGGAGAAACCTCGTACAAATGATCTTACAACAGCAAGAACGAAATACAAGCAATATACAATGCAAATATGAAAGACAAGTAAAGAAAAACTTTACAACACTTGCTTTTGATTACTTGAATGCTTTGTTGCTTAACTTGCACTTGGAGACCTTATTTACAACAACAAATCACCCCAAAAGCTCTCAAGATTTGGATGGCTTTTTCTCCTCCATGAGCTCCATTTATATCGTCTGACTGGGCTGGAAAAAGTCGATCAATCGACTGCTCGGGACCATCAGTCGACTGATCACACTGTTGCTGTGAGACAACGATGTAATCCACGCTGGAAAAATCCAATGACTAGGACATCAGTCGACTGATCATGACCATCAGTCGATTGCTTAAGTCATCACTCGACTACTGACCATAGCGGTCGAGTGAGACTCCATTCTGTGCCCCAAAACCCGAGCATCAGTCGACTGATCAGAAGATCAGTCGACTGCTCGTCCAATCAGTCGACTTCCAAGCTCTAGCAGTCGATTGCTGGGACACATCCCGCAGTCAAACCTTAGTTGACTCTCACCAGTCGACTGTCATATGACACCAATTGACTGGCACACCTCAAACATGAGGTTTTAGCCCAAGTATGATCCCCTTATACTTGCTAGACCACCCTTAGCCTAGACCTAAGCCTTCTATCCACCTCCATCAGCCTCACGCCTCTCGGATCCCTCCAAGTCATCCATGACTTGTTCATCCATCGCGCTAGCCTTCAGGTGCTTCCATCGGCTATGTCGTGCTAACGGTGTCTACACCGCCAAGGCACATTGGACTTACGCCGCCAAGACTCCGCTTGGACTTTACGCCGTCAACCATTGGACTTATGCTACCAAGACTCCCGCTTGGACTTTACGCCGTCAATATCAAACCCCTTGGACTTCTCAAATGCCAAGACTCAAGCTTGGACTTTCCCTTACCAACCCATGTTGGACTTTCCATGCCAAGACCCATGCTTGGACTTTTCCTTGTCAAGACCCATGCTTGGACTTTACATGCCAAGTACCTAAGACTTGGACTTTCCATGACATGGTCAACTCCAGTCAACCATCAAAGTCTCCCTTGAGTCAAACTCGAGTCCGGTTAAACATAACCCGGGTTGATTGTATAAACAATCTCCTCAAAACATCAACAGACATTAATGTCAAACATCAATGTCAACTAACTTTATCAAACATCACTCGAGTCAAACTCGAGTCTGGTCAATCGTGACCTGGGTCGATTGCACCAATAATCTCCCCCTTTTTGATGTTTGACAAAAATAACCTTGAGTTAGGCCCCTAACTCAAATCTCCTTACCAATTATCCAAATTGGTAATTTTATGTTCTCCCCCTTTTTGACATACATCAAAAAAGTTTACTCTCCAAGGAGGTCAATGTCTCATGTCCCAATGAGATCTTACAATCTCCCCCTTGGTCCAAAGATACCTAGGATGTCTACCATCTTCCTAGTGATAAGTCTCATATCACTCAAGAGAGGCAATCCTATGCACTCTCCCAATTTCCAAATTGGGTATCTCAAATCCCATTTTCCCTCTCATGAGGAAAAGTATCATCCATCATCCCATGATGGATACCTCCCCCTAAAGGCTTGCTCCCCCTTGACAATTGCACCAACAATATCCTTGGGAAGTCCCTAAGCCAATAGGAACTCTAAACCATCAAGAATAAGGTTCAAAGTTCAAAAATGAACTCTCCACACCTTAAATTTGATACATCGACCTAACACCTCTCCAAATCCATATCCAATGGATTTTTATCTTTTATAATGCTTTCCAAAGCATATCCTAGGGTTAGGAGTGGTTAGGAACCTTTACCGTAGCTGAAATCGGGTTAAACAACCTTGTTTATCCCGAAATCAGGCTATCAGTCGAGTCCTGCAGAAACCGATCGGCGCCCATCGATCGGCCCGCACCAGCGTAGTCAATCGTCATCAGTGACAGGCGGTTCGCGGGCGATTCGCCGAGCGATACTGGCTGCGAAGCGATTCGCAGCGATGCCGCAGGCGCCAGCCGATTTCGCAGTGGTTTTGTCGCCGGGCTATTTTGCCAGCGGTTTTTGCCGAGGCGATTTCCACTGGCGATTGCCGCCAGGCGATTCGCTTGAGCGATTACCGCACCATCGGATCGGCCCTGTAGAGGCAGTCGACTGATAATTGAAAACTCAGTTTTTCAGTTATCAGAATCCAAGTTTGAAAAAACATAAGTAATTATACATAGCTTGAAAAACTACGAAATTTCATATGTATAATACTTATAACACATACAATCGGTGAAAAATATTGGAAAAATATATTAACAATTAAAATATGAGATTGATACAAAATTCAAAAACTATTAAAACTTTAAAGTTTTTGATCTACTTTGTATTAACTTCTTCAATGGTGATTGCTATCAAAAGATAGACTTCACCAAGGTTTTCTAAAGTGATTTTAAAATGTTTTTGAAAACCTATTTTGAACCATGGATTATTGGCTAGATATACATAACTTGTACATTAGTTTTCCTCATGATTTATATTGATGATTGAAATAAGTTTAAGTTCATCTAGATGCACTACCTATGCACCCTAAACTTAACTTATTTTCCTAACTTCTCACATGTATCTAAGGTGTATAAATACACACACATGCCAATGTGATTGTGAGATGTGGATTTTGGATTATTATAGCCTCATGCATTTTCTAGGCAACCCCTACTTGATTCCCTTATAAATGGGACTCCAAGTCATGTCATTGTCCTTAATCAATTTTAATCAAGTTAAATGCATGAATGATCATGGCATAAATGATAGCAATAATAAAGCATGGCCAATGATCATGATGTCATGGCATATGATATAATCTAAAAACAAACATGACATCTAAAATAATCCTAAACAATGTCATGACATGTTATATGATAAGATAGATTTTGATGTCATGACATGGCAAATTTGTATAAACAAGCACATTAATACACACATATAATCAGACAAAAACATTTCTTTTATAAACAAAACATTTCATTCAATTAAAACTTCAGTTTTTTACAACCAAAATAGAAGTTTGAAACGCTCAATCTCACTACGAAACTAAAAACAGAAACCCTAAACATCTTCTAGCTCTAATCTCCTGCAGAAGGTGGAGGCGGAGGAGGCTGCTAGCTCAGGGTCCCAGGCCCGCATCATCTCGTACATGTCAAGCTGACGCTGCTCCATGCGGCTCTGGCACTCCTCAATCCGGGTGTGGCGCTCCTCCATCCGAGTGTGGTGCTCCTCCATCTGGCTAAGGTGCTGACCCATGGAGGATTGCCCCGATATAATCTTTACCAACCGAGAGTCAATCGTCTGCTGGTAATCCTGGAATCTGGCCTCCAGTTGTCCAACCCGATCTGAAGGACCTGCTGTTGATGCATCTGCTAGCATCTAGTCATCTTCATCAGCAGCATCGGGGTCCTCATATCGTCCTGCTGGCTCTCCCGGCACTAGAGATGGCTCCCCATGTGCCCTGGGCCAAGGCCGAGGTATCAGCTCCATCTGCCCATCTCCGATCCGTAGCCCCGCCAATGTGAAGTTATGAACTGATATACAGTCGTAAACCTCGGATAGCGCTCTCAGAGATCCCCTGGAAATGTTAATGCCTATGGACTCTAGCCATGCAGTAATGATATGTCCAAAAGGCATATGCACTTTCCCTTGCACAGGGGATATGAAATGGACAATGCAATGTTCACATCTAATCTATGACGCATGGCATACATGAGGAAGAGATGGGGAGGCCAAATCTTGGCCAGACCCCGAGTCACAATAGGGAGAAAGCACCCAACAATAACTTTGTAGAGCACATTGTCAGGTGCAGATAGCTCAGTGATAGGAAATAGGTTCTGAGCTGGTGGGCGAGGATGGCGAAAAAAGTGCTCATGTATGGAGTCTAAAGAAATATAATCAAAAGGCTCAGGAAGAGGGGCATCAAAGGTAGGATAGAAGATGAAGGTATCATCTGATGGCCTACACTCAAAGAACTCCTGCAAGATCGTAGGAGTGAACTCCAAGTCGCGTTTTGCAACGCGAGTGGTGTAAGTAGGACCATCGTCTACCTTCCTTAAATTTTGATAAAACTCCTTAAGGAGATCATCATTGATGGCATGTTTACATAGAGCGATCTTCATGAGTTGATAGTACATTAAGATCTCCATGACATTGCTACAGTAATGTCTAAAGAGTTGATCATCGATGTACCTAACCATCATCGGTTGGTACAATCATGATCCACCCTCATTTGGGTCGTTTCTACGTGGTCTTCTACATGAATGCAATGCAATGCAATGGAATGCGATGATACAAACACAATGATTAGATCAAAATGAGTTGTAAAAACAAAAAATTTAGGATTTAAGGGGTATAGAAATTATACTTTGGTGTCATTTGAAGTTGATGAGGAGAAGGCGCAAGGCAACTGGACAGTTGGTTTGCTGAAGAGAACGCCAGAAAGATCGCCGGAGGAAAGATCTCGCCGGAACCCTAACACAAGGAAAATCGCCGGAGAGGAAACCTAAGGTTGTGAGATGCTATTAGGGCTATAGAGAAATCAAAAAACATGAATGGAAGAGATGGCTTTCAAACCTAGGATTTTTTTGGTCGCCGGTGTGGACGGGAAGGACTGGTCGGAGAAGGTGGGCGATGATCAGAGAAGAAAATCGTGAAGGAAGAAAGCGTGAAGATGTCAAACCCTAGCGGTTCGGCATTATAAAATCGTGACACAGTCGACTGATGTGTGACATCAGTCGACTGATGGCGGGTTATTGAGCGATTTACTGAACCGACAGTCGACTGCTCCGGCTCAGCACTCGACTGCTGAGCATTCTGTATCGAGCTACAGTAACATCAGTCGACTGATATTGGGAATCAGTCGACTGATGTGATCATCACTCGACTGCTGAGCGAGCCACTCGACTGATGACTCTTCTGCCCCGATGAACAGTACCAACAGTCGACTGATGTATCTGATCAGTCGACTGATTTACACATCAGTCGAGTCTCGAAGCGAAGACTCGATCATTTGGACTCATCAGAATTTCGATTTCTTCACTCAATTTGTTTCATTTTATCATGTTTACTCTTGTATGTCGAATATATTAATGTTATGCTTATATTCATGTATTTGTTAATGTATTTTGATATTTTATTTCATTTTAGCAAATATTAACATCCAATGGTTTCAAAATCCTAACATCTCGCTCTTTCTAAGTGTTGAAATACACAATCAAGGTGAATGACCTATTTTGTGAGATGCAATACACCATAAACATTCCTTCTATGCAAACATATGGTAAAACATATGAAGCATGGTAAGTGTAAGACATCAAGGTGTGTAGCACTTGAGTATCACTCTTGATGTAATTTCTAAACCTTAAGACAATTCTCTTGATACACTAATTCCCAAAGTGTGTCAAAACCCAAAATGGCACACTATGACCTCTAAATCTAGATTGTGCCAATTTTATTGATTTTTCATGATTCCAAAAATGTATTGGCACATCCTAAAATCTTTTAGGATATAAGATCAAACATATTTCCAAGGTATTTATAACCTTGAAAATAACCTAAAATGTCAACTTTGCTATGGTTGAGTTAACTACTCATCCAATCAAAGTTGGCACATCCTAACCCATTTAGTGTGAATCAATCACACTCCTTGGAACCCAAAATCTATTTGAGCTCATTGGATTAATTAGGTATTCCTTAGGGATAACCTCCCTAGATACTCTTCTAATGACCCTTCTAGGCTTGTTTGCATTGGTCATTATGGTCTTGTCATGGTTAACCTTAGGGATTGCCTCCCTAGTAACCTTCTTAGTGGCTTCCTTAGATTTCTTAGAAACCCTAGCCAGTAGGCACACACCATGGTTGGCCTTAGAGATAATTTCCCTAGAGACCTTGGTTTTCTTAGATCTAGGTTTAGTTCCATAATCAAATGGAACATTGTGGTAAGTAGGCATTACTTTCTTAGGTATAGGCTTGTGACCCAAACCTTGTCTCCTAGATGATTCTTGCCTCTTACACCCTTTACGTTGACTTCTAGATCCTAGAGTTTGACAATTTGACCTAGATCGTTGATTTTGCATATTTGCAAGGGTCTTTTCCAATTTCTCAAGATTTGACCTTAAGGCTTGATTTTCTAACTCTAACCTCTCTAATTTTGTGTGCCCATTATTTCTTTGATCATTTTTGTTATTTCTAGACATATGTCTAGAATTCTTAGCATTAAAACTTAGATGTTCTCCTATTTTCTTAATGCTTTCCTTAGGTAATATTGATTTAGGGACATTAGTCCCAAATTTCTCCTTACTTCCTAAGTTAACATTCTTAGCTCCTAGGCAATAGAATCTATTTCTACTAATATGATTTTCATGAGTAATAGCAATTGAATTAAAAGCATGCTTTTGACTTTTAAATTTAGAAGATGCATTATTAACTTTTGCCTTAGGGATTGCTTTAGAAGCTCCCCCTACATGTGATACTCCCTCTTGAGTCTTCTTGCTCCCCCTAGAGCATTGACTCCTATAGTGCCCCTTTTGATGGAACTTGAAGCAAATGATGTGCTCCTTGCTCCTTTGACTTTGGGCATCGGCATCCTTGACCTTTGGCGCCGGTGGACTTTTCTTAACCCTCTTTGGGCACTTGCTCTTATAGTGTCCGGTTTCCCTACACTCAAAGCATATAATATTCATTTTATTATTAATTGACATGCTTGGGTTACCTAGGATGGTGGTGAGGTTCTCTTGAGCTTGCTCTTCCTCTCTACTGGATGTAGATAGTTCTTCTTGTTGCTCCGGTGTTGAGGATGCTCTAATCTCCTCCCCCTCAATCCTTGAGGTGGAGGTTTCCTCCAATTCTTCCTCTTCCTCTTCCACCGATCCGGAAGTTGACTCCTTCTTAACTTCCGAATCCTCACTTGCTTGTGAGGATGAGCTCTCTTCTTCCTTTTCCTTTTCTTCTTGGATTGAGTGAGACTCCTCATGGAATCTTGCCAATTTGCTCCATAGCTCCTTGGCATCCATGTAATCCCCTAGCTTGCACAAAACATCATTAGGGATTAAATCTTCCAAAAGTTTTGTTACTTTAACTTCGGTCTTGAACTTTTGGCGTTGCTCTTGGGTCCACTTCTTCAATTTTAGGACCTCTCCCTTCTTATCCCTAGGAGGTTCAAAGTCTTCTACGAGGATGAACCAATCCTCTATGTCCATCATCAAGAATATCTCCATTCTTGCTCTCCACGTCGGAAAATCTTCTCGGTCGTATAGTGGTGGAGTGTTGATGTCCCATCCAAGCTTGTCTTGGAATCCCATCTTCCCTCTAGCTTCTTTAGCTCCCGACGGTTAGTCCGTAGAAGAGCCCCGGGCTCTGATACCAATTGTAGAAGATTTGAGGCCACTAGAGGGGGGTGAATAGCGACGTGCTCGTACGATGGCATTCGTTCGCATTTGCTTGTCTACAATCTTGTTAGTATGCAGTGGAATATACAATAAAATACAACAAGAACAAACACAACATTGTCTAATACTTTGTGAAATAAGAACCATTGGTATAGTTATAGTGTAATTTGGTATTGGTTTATCTTTATTACCAATGGTTCTTATTTCACATAGCCTAGCCTTTGTATAAACATCTTTATTTTTGAAATAAGAATCACATGATCATTGTTTGCATATTTATAGTTATGCATATTATCTAATACTTTATATTGTAGATAACATGGTATGTGGTGTCATACAGAAGATCATGTTATCAGTTCCTTGTAGAGTATAAGTAGAGGCTCACAACCAAGATAGTTTTGGACAAACCATTGGTATAGTTGTAGTGTAATTTGGTATTGGTTTATCTTGACCATAGAATTACACTAGCACACTTTGTGTGTATTGAGCAGGACTAACTTAGAGGTGATTCAATTTATTGCTGACTACATAATTGAATTGGACCTCGGATATTATGGTGTACATGCTCTTAATCCCGATATAATAATGGGCACATGTACTTAATATTTATTTCTTTGATTTACCAATGGGCGAGATTTATAGGTTAAATCGATAGACCCGGTAAGTTGAGAAATGATATTATTTACATGGTGTGTCGTTGATTATAGGAGGAAATTGTGTCCTATATATTAGGATGATGATGTCCCCTTGAGGATCTCATAAGGATCATCAAGTAAATCCTGCAGGTGGACTTGGTCCTGCATGATGATAAGGTTGAGTGGTACTACTCATGGAGTTAGATGTTGATTAATTAATTGTCAGTAAATTAATTAATTAACGGACATTCGATATCTTAAATACGGAGAGACATTTGTACAATTAATATATGGATCTCATATTTAATTATGGGGATTGATGAGGTTGATCAATGATAATCCTCTAGTGGAATGGATTATCATTAATGGATCGGATTTTATGTGGGCCGGATCCATTGGGTGGCCAAGATCCAACTCCTCCTCATGGTCCCTATCGTAGCCTATTAAAACTCTCATGAAGCCTAGATCCAACGAACACGATTAAAAGGAGGCTTGAGCGAAATCTATAAATAGGTTTCAAGGCTTGGGCGGCAAGAGAACACAACGAGAGTGCTAGGGTTTTGGAGTTGGCATGAGAAATAAGGAGAGCTAGGGTTTGGGTCGACGGCAACAAGAGTGCAAGTTAGGGTTTCTCCTCTTTTCTCTTGGCCGGCGCTAGGGTTCCTTCTCTTCCTTGGGTTTTTGGCCGGCGCCACCTCCTCTCCCTTCTCCTTGGGCTGGCGGTTCCTTCTCCATTGGAAAGGGCCAGCGCCTTTTCCTTCTTCCTCTCCTTGGCCGGCGATAACAACCAAGTTTAGTGGCTTGGTGGTCGGTTCTAGAAAGGAGAAGAAGTGTTTGATATTCTTCCCTTTGTTCGGAGCGAGCAAGGAAGGGAAGAACGTGATCTAAAAGGCTTCGTTTCTTGGTAGATCGTCGCCCACACGACGTCCAAGAAGAGGATAGGACATACGATAGAAGATCAAGAGATAAACAAGAGGTATAATTCTTGTTTAAGTTCCTTTCTTGTTCTATGCAATTTGTATGTAATTGTATGTGGTTAATTTACTTGGACCCCGAAAATAAACACAAAAATTGGCGATCCATACATCATCTATTCCGCGGCTAATCGAGGAAAAGAGTTAGGTTGCTTGAACAATAAGTTTTTTCAAGCGACCACTCTAATCGAATAGCACGATGATGGATCGGTTGCTTAGGTAATCCGTCTTCGTCAAGGATTATTTTTTTTTTAATCCGGGGACGTAGATAGGATCGCCATGCACAAGCGACCAAGTTGAAGCGGGAAGCAAAGATTCTCCCTTCATTAGAGGGATCTGATAGCCATGAGGCTAACGGAGGTGGTTAAAAGACTTAGGTATAGGCTAAGGGTGGTCTGGCAAGTATGAGGACATCATACTTGGGGTTAAACCTCATGGTTGAGGTTATCAATCGACTGGGGCTTTGGACCAGTCAATTGGTCAAGTATTTTGACACTTAACAGTTGAGTCGACTTGCATCGATCCGATCGATTATGGTCAATCCGCCGCTCGAGTCGATTGGTGTTCGATCGCAGAAAATAGTCTATCACCGATCACAAGATTGGGTAGCTAGCGAAGCCGACGCCATGGATGACGATCGCCGGGTCATGGTTACGGAGCAGAATGCTCGAGTGAGCCGATCGTCACGGCTACGACTCGGCTTGATCTTGGGTTATGGTAGTCGACTGCCAATGTATCTGTTAAAACTTATCCAATGTGGATTAAGTCATTGTCTCACAACAACTACAGGAGCAGTCGACTGATGGTCGTGATTAGTCAACTGCTAGGCAGAATCCAGCCCGAGGTGAAGATTTAAAAGGAGCTCGTGGAGGAGGATTTGACCAAGGTTTCTTAGGGCGATTTGGGGTGATTTGCTGGTGTAATTCAGAGTCTCCAAGTGCATCTCAAGCAACCAAACAAGCAAGCATCTAAAAGCTCTTTGTAAAGTTTTCTTTACTTGCATTTTATTGTATTTACTTGTATTTTTGTTGTATTACTGTTGTAATCTTTGTACGAGGTTTCTCCGCCTCCGACGTGTTATCGAGAAGGAATTTTATTCGTAGTGTTGTCATCACTCAAGCTCGTTGAGCTCAACCCGTGGAGTAGGAATCTTGAGGTTCCGAACCACATTATATTGTTGTGTTCTTGTGCTTGTATTTGCGATTGTGTATTTGTTTGTATTATTTATATATTCCGCTGCGTACTAACAATCATAGGCAAGCACGCAAACGAATTTCATCACGCAACGTCGAAACGCTATTCACCCCCCCCCCTCTAACGACGATCAATTCCCCAATAAGTGGTATCAGAGCGAGACCCCTCTTCTTTTGGACTAACCGCCAAGGGAGAACCACTAGAGGGTGAAGAAGAAGATGGAATTTGAAGAAAGACTAGGTCGGAACATCAACACACCACCATCCTATCAGGACTATGGATTTAAAGGCTTCAATTCATGGAAAATAGGGATTGAGAACTTCCTAATGATGGTGGATATCAAGCTTTGGTCCGCCTTGATAGAAGGTTGTAAATTTCCAAGAGGCAAAAAGGGTGGAATCCTCAAAGTTGAAAAATGGACTAAGGAACAATTCAATGAGTTCAAGACAAATATTAAGGTAATCAAAATGCAAAGTGAATTAATTCCTAATAATATCTTATCCAAGTTAGGTGAGTACAAGGATGCCAAGGAGCTTTGGAGCGAATTGACAAAGTATCATGAAGAACCATCACCGACTTCAAGTGAAGAACAATCACAAGAAGCCGAAGAATGCTCATCGGCTCAAGAAGAGGAGGCGGTCGAAGAAGCAAGTTCATCTTCCTCACAAGAAAGTGAGGAGTCAGAAGTTAAGAAGGAGTCAACTTTCGGATCGATAGAAGAGGAAGAATTGGAGGAAGCCTCTACCTCTAGGATTGAGGGGGAGGAGATTAGACTATCCTTGATGCCGGAGCAACAAGAGGAAGCCTCTACCTCCAAGAGCCATGAAGAATCCAATCAAAATTCCCCTACCGTGGAAGGTAACTCAAACACATGCATTAGTAATAAAGATCACATTATGTGTTTTGAGTGTAGGGAATATGGGCACTATAAGAGCAAGTGCCCTAAGAAGGTCAAGAAAAGTCAATCGGCACCAAAACCTCAAGAAATCTCAAAGGATGTCGGAGCCCCAACCATTAAGAGCAAGGAGTATGTGGTGTGCTTCAAGTGTCACTAAAGAGAGCATTATAGGAGTCAATGTCCTAGGGGAAAAAAAGACCCAAGAAGGAGCTACACATGTAGGGGAGCTAAGGCAACCCCCAAAGTAACCTTTAAGTATGCTTCTTCTTCAATAAATAGTCAAAAGCATGCTAGAAGTAATCTTGCAATTTATCGTAAAGAGCATGTTAGAAATAGGGTGTATTGTTTAGGGGCTAAACATATCGATATTAGAACTAAGGAGAAATTTGGGACTAATGTCCCTAGAAAAACTCTACCTAAGGCAATTATTAAGAAAATAGAAGATCATTTAGACTTTAATACTAAGAATTCTAGACATATGCCTAGGAAGGACAAAAATACTCAAAGAAATAATGAACCCACAAAATTAGAGAAATTAGAATTAGAGAACCAGGCCTTGAGGTCAAGGCTTGAAAAACTTGAAAAGACCCTTAAGAAAATGCAAAATCAAATACAATGGTCAAATAGTCAAAATCTAGGGTGTAAGAGGGAAGAACCATTTAGGAGACAAGGTTTGGATCACAAGTCTATGTCCAAGAAGGCAATGCCTACTTATCACAATGTTTCATTTGATTATGAAACACAACCTAGGTCTAGGAAAGCTAAGGTTAATAGGGAAGTCATCCCTAATGTTAACCAAGGCAAGTGCCTAGTGGCTAAGGTTTCGAAGAAACCTAGGGAGGCCACTAAGAAGGTTACAAGGGGAGTCACCTCTAGAGCTAACTTAGGCAAGACCAAAATGACCAAGGCTACCAAGCCTAAGAGGGTCATTAGGAGGGTATCTAGGGAAGTTATCCTTAAGAAATACCTAATAAATCCAAGGAGCTTAAATAGGTTTTGGGTTCCTAGGAGCGTGATCGATTCATGCTAAATGGGTTAGGTTGTGTCAACTTTAAATGAATGGATAATTAACCTAACCATGGTAAAGGTGACACTTTAGGTCATTTTCAAGGTTATGGATACCTTGGAAATAGGTTTGAACTTAAATCCTAAAAGCTTTTAGGATGTGCCAATATATTTAAGAAGTTTGATAAATTGATTAAATTGGCACAATTTAAGTCTTAGAGTCTTGGTGTGTCATTTTGGATTTTTTGTCACACTTGGGAGATGAGTGATTATATGGCAAAATGAAATTAATTATAACAAATGACAATCAATATTAAAATTTAGATATTGTTATACCTATGTCTTTTATTTGTCATGTTTTATTTGACATATGTCATATCATGACATCATATCTATTTTTATCATATAATATATTATGATCATGCTTAGGTTTGTGTTTATGTCATGTATATTTAGATTTAATCATATGTCATGACATCATGATCATTGGTCATGCTTATTTATGTTATATTTATGCCATGATCATTCATGTATTTAAGGTAATTAAAATTGATTTAAGGACTATGGCATGACTTGAAGTCTCATGTATAAGGGAATCAAGTAGTGTTGCTTAAAAAATGCATGAAATCCTAGTTTAGGATGAACAAAACCCACATCTCACATCACATTGACATGTGTGTGTATTGACACACCCTAGACACATGTGAGATGCTAGGAAATGAGTGAAGTTTAAAGTGCATAGTTTTTGCATCTAGATGAACTCAAACTCATCTTATATCATGGGTGGATCATGGGAAAAGTTAATGTGAAAGTCATGTGCATTGAGCCCATTGATCATGATCCAATATAAGTTTTCAAAAATATTTTCAAATCATTTTAAAAAATCTTGATGAAGTCTATCTTTTGATAGCAATCACTATTGATGGAGTTGATACAAAGTAAGGGCAAAACATTAAACTTTTCAATGGTTTTAAACTTTGTGTCAATCTCCTAATTTTATAGGTAATTTAATTTTTCAAATTTTTTTCACCCATAATGATTATTATAAGTAATATACGTATGAAATTCCAAGATTTTTCAAAATACGTATATTTACTTATGTATTTTCGAAAATCGTTTCTAATTTCTGAAATTCTGCATTTACAAATCGATCATTAAGCTTATAGCGATTAAGCGTCGATAGCGATCAGATAAACAAGAATGTTTAACCCATATTTAAGCTATGTTAGATTACCCTAACTGCTCATAACCCAAGGATATGCTTTGGAAAACATTAGAAATGGTGAAAATCTATTGGATATGGATTAGGAGAGTTGTTTAGGGTGTGTATCAATTTTAAGGTGTGTGAGAATTCATGTTTGAACTTTTACCCTTAATTTTGATGGTTTAGTATTCTTATAGGCTTAGGGACTCTCCAAGGACATTGTTAGTGCAATAGTCAAGGGGGATCAAGCCTTTAGGGGAGGTATCCATCATGGGATGATGGATGTTTTTCTTCCTCATGAGGGGGAAAATTGGAAGAGTTTATAGGAAGCCTCTCTTAAGTGATATGAGACTTATCACTAGGAAGAGTGAAGACATCCTAAATGTTTTTGGACCAAGGGGGAGATTGTAAGATCTCATTGGGATATGAGACATTGACCTCCTTGAGGAGAACCTTTTTGATGTATGTTAAAAAGGGGGGGAATTTATGAAATTACCAATTTGGGAGAATTGACAAGGAGATTTGAGTTAGGTAGCTTAACTCAATGGTTTTGTCAAACATCAAAAAGGGGAAGATTGTTAGTGCAATTGTCCTAGGTCACGATTGACCGGACTCGAGTAGTGTTTTGATGTTTGACAATGTTTTGGGGAGATTATTGGTGCAATCAATCCGGGTCATGATTGACCGGACTAGAGTTTGACTCGAGGGGTATTTTGATATTTGACAATGGTTTGACCATTGTTTGACTATATGGCTGACATAGGGTTGACCATATGATGGAGAAGTCCAAGTCTTGTGTACTTGGCATGAAAAGTCCAAGTCATGGGTACTTGGCATGGAAAGTCCAAGCATGGGTCTTGACAAGGGAAAGTCCAAGCTTGAGTCTTGGCAATTAGAAAGTCCAATATGGATTGACAAGGAAAGTCCAAGCATGGGTCTTGGCAAGGGAAAGTCCAAGCTTGAGTCTTGGTAAATGAAAAGTCCAACATGGTTTGGCAAGGGAAGCTCAAGGGGTGATATTGGCAGCATAAAGTCCAAGGGTGGAGTCTTGGCAGCATAAGTCTAATGGTTGGCGGCGTAAAGTCCAAGCGGTAGTCTTAGCAGCGTAAGCCCAATGTGCCTTGGCGGTATAGGCCAACTTAGCATGACAATAGCCGATGGAAGCACTTGAAGGCTAGCGTAAGAATGAACAAGTCATTAATGACTTTGAGGGATCCGATAGGTGTGAGGTTGACGGAGGTGGCTGTTGGGTTTCCGGCACCGCGGCGTGTGTGTGTTCGATCATGTTTCATAAACATGAGCACAGCGGAAGCAATTAAAATTAATAAATCTATATTTATTACAACACACACAACACACGCATGCTATTACACCAAGTGTAGACATAACCGTAAATTAAAATTTGCAATAAAAGGAAATTAAACTACGTTATACCTTCCGTATGACGTGTAGCGGGAACGGCATCAACCGGAACGATCCTCGTAAGAATCGTCTCTATCCATATCCACGTCGAGCTCCTCGGGATGACTTCGCTAAGTCACGAGCTTCGTCTTCGTACGGGTTACTAGCCTCGTGTTGAAGACGACGTGATCGAGAGATGATCACGATCCGAATCCAAATTCGGATCCTAAAACGAGTTCTCAAAACTCGCTTCTCCGGAGAGGTATTCGTCAACCGTTTGACGAATCCTTCGTCCTCCACCTCAGAGGATTACCGGAGATCAAAGCCCCGGTAAGTTAGCCGCTGTCGGAGCACTAACCGTCGTCCAAACGACGCTCCGACGAGAGGAGGAGAAGCTGTCCAGAAAACTGGACAGCTTGGTGGAGGAGTAGGCGCCGGCCAAAACAAGGAGAGGAAAAACCCACCTTGATGCCGAACCTATAGGAGATCACCGGAGGGTCGCCGGAGGTTCACCGGCTGGAGCTTGGACGCTGGCAAGGGTCTTGGACGATGGCACAAAGCTGGGCAGCGGCAACTTTAGGGTTGGCGCCGAAAACTCCAACAATTGGGGTGGGCGGCAACTCTAAGAGGCTAGGGTTTTGGATGATTAGGGTTTAACAATCCCTTAAGCCCACTTTTATAGAGAACTAATTCTCTTAATGGTTAATGAATCATATCCATAAAGCCCGTTAACCCGCTCCATTAAGATAAGTTAAAATAAACCAAACCATGATGGTTTATTTTAAGTTAAAACGAACCGAACCAACTTTTGGTTCATTCGTTTAAAATAAACCAAACCCTTTGGTTTATTCTTATCCATTGGATTAGAACCAAACCATTTTGGTCCATCCATTATGTCTTCATAAGACACGGCCCATCCATGCTTCCATTGCGACTGAAATAATTTCATGCTCGCTTTATGTTTGGTCCAACCAAACATAATTTCTCTCAGTCTGAGAATCCCATTCTCAAGCTCGTTTTAAATCCTTTGGATTACACTCGTTGTGCGTGTGACCAAATAGGTTCTCGGTTTATGTTGGCCGTCTATAATTAACCATTAATTATAGAACGATCATGAGTGGCACTTAGTAGTACATCATGATCCCCAATTAACCGAAAAGATCAACTACGATCCGAACTATTTACAAACCCTTCGATGCTCGAATGAATCGTGCCCCATTCCCTTCACTCATCTTATACCCACTTGGTTCAGGACATGGTCTATTGTGTCAGTCCCCACTAGGCTGACTACGTCACACCTAGCCCAAGTATCATTTCCTCGTCCTACGGATTCTAGTTACTCCACATGTATCGAAGAGTACCTTACTCTAAACATGTAATGCTTTGGCCAAAGACTTTAGTAACAATCCGACGAGAGGCCATGGGTATACATCTCCTCGCAAGGAGTGGTGAATCCTTTATAGGCTATTCAAACACCTTCGATCACTTCGACTTATACCCAATCATCCCGGGTCCACATCTCCTGAGAGATGTTTGCTTAAGATGTCAAAGCATAAGTCTCCATGATCAAGATGACTTGAATACCGCAAGTCAAAGGAACATCGCACTTAAGCCACAGTAAGAACTTCATTGACATATCTATATATGCAGAGAACCATATGAAGTCTTACTACCGGTCACTCCAATGAACTAGTTACCATAACTAGCATCCACGATTAACTCGGACATCACAATGTCTCCACCGGTGAGAATCACCGCTTGGATACACCAAGGAGTATACCTGCGTGCTAGTCTCGACGAATTGATGGTGTCCAAATCCATCAATTCATCGACTAGGATAATTCCGATACATCACAATTACACATGTAGAGATACTCACTAGTTGTGATCCAATCACAAATTCTCTCATCGTGAATCGTATCGTGGACATTCAAGATAAATGAGTTTAAGATCCAATCAAATACATAAAACATGTATACTCAAATAGTGAATCTTCATTTATCATATAAATGGTTCATACATAAGGCGATTGCCTTAGGACATCTCTCATATATTACTAACAGACTCCCACTTGGCCTAATGCCAATCGCTACGGTATCCAATACCATAAGCTCTAACATGACCCTCAAACTTACTTTGAGGTAATGCTTTAGTCAAGGGATCCGCTAAGTTCCTTTCAGTGGGAATTTTCTCGATTTGTATTTCGTTCCTACTTATGATCTCTCTGATAAGATGATAGCGGCGAAGCACATGTTTGGATCGTTGATGAGACCTTGGCTCTTTCGCTATGCTGATTGCTCCATTGTTGTCGCAGAGACCGGTATTGCTCAACAATGGCCGGAATCACACCAAGTTCATGAGCGAACTTCTTGATCCAAACTTCCTTTCTTTGCTTCGGCCGCAATATATTCTGCCTCAGTGGTAGAATCCGCTACAGTCTCTTGTTTGGAACTTTTCCAACTCACTGCGCCCCCATTCAAGGTGAACACGTATCCAGACTGAGACCTGGAATCATCCTTGTCTGTCTAGAAGCTGGCATATGTATACCCGCGTATCACCATGTCCCCTTCTCCATATATTAGGAACACATCCTTAGTTCTTCTCAAGTACTTAAGGATCGTCTTAACAGCCGCCCAATGATCCATTCCTAGATCAGACTGGTATCTGCTCGTGACACTCAGAGCATACGATACATCGGGCCTCGTACATAACATAGCATACATGATAGATCCTATTGCGGATGCATAGGGAATCTTACTCATGCAAATCCTCTCGTCTTCTGTGCGCGGACACATAGACTTCGAAAGGTGTACCCCATGCCTGATGGGCAGATAACCTTTCTTGGATTCCGACATGCTAAACCTCTTTAACACTCGGTCTATATATGTAGACTGCGAAAGACCAAGCAACCATTTCGATCTATCTCTATAGATCTTAATTCCGAGGATGTAGGTTGCTTCTCCCAGGTCTTTCATGGAGAATGTCTTGGATAACCAAACCTTAACTGACTGTAAGATTGACACATCGTTTCCTATAAGTAATATGTCATCGACATACAATACTAGGAACACATTTGCCTCCCACTAACCTTCTTGTACACACAAGGTTCGTCTGGATTTTGTGAGAAATCAAACTTTTTGATTGTCTCATCAAAACGGATATTCCAGCTCCTGGATGCTTGCTTCAATCCATAAATGGATCGTCGCAATTTGCATACCTTGGTTTTATCAACCGATGTGAAACCCTCAGGTTGTATCATATACACGTCCTCGAGCAGGTTTCCATTAAGGAAAGCTGTTTTCACATCCATCTGCCATATCTCATAATCATAATGAGTCGCTATGGCCAGGAGCATCCGAATGGATTTAAGCATAGCTACAGGCGAATAGGTTTCGTCATAATCAACACCTTGCTTTTGACGATATCCTTTTCGCCACCAATCTAGCCTTATAGGTAATCACATTACCATCCATGTCGGTTTTCTTCTTGAAAACCCACTTGCACCCTATAGGCTTTATGCCTTCAGGTGGGTCAACCAAGTTCCAAACTTGGTTTTCGTACATGGAATCCATTTCCGACTTCATGGCACCAAGCCACTTATCCCTTTCTGAACTTGTCAGCACTTCTTCATAACTGGTAGGCTCCTCATCATCAATGAGTAACACGTCGTTCGATTCGCTTACGAGAAATCCATATCTCTCAGGAATATTGCGTGTTCTACCAGATCTACGAAGATGTGGTGTTACATAGGTCCAAATGATTGCTCATCACTATGAGTTGCTACAGTGCTTCACCGTATCTCATCAATGTCTATTTGAGTCTCTCGAGCCTCCTCAAGCTCGACGACACTCCCACTATTTTCTTGCAAGAGAAACTCTTTCTCTAGAAACACAGCATGCCTTGAAACAAACACCTTTTGTTCCCCAGGATGATAGAATTGGTAACCCCTTGTTTCCTTAGGGTATCCAATAAATAGACATTTATCAGACTTAGCATCCAATTTATGCATCTGATCCGCTTCACATGCGAGAACCCATATCTTCAAGTAAGATACATGAGGTTTCTTACCATTCCATATCTCATATGGAGTAGTTGAGACTACCTTGGTAGGCATTACATTTAACAAGTAAACAAATGTCAAGTGCATAACCCCAAAAGGACTTGGGAAGAGTTGCATGATTCATCATTGACGACCATGTCCAACAAGGTCCGATTCGCCTCTCGGATACACCATTATCTTTGTGGTGTATAGGGCGGAGTCCATTGAGACAATATGCCATTGTCTCTTAGATAATCAAGAAACTCTTGACTTAAGTATTCACCACCTCGATCCGATCAAGTATTTTAATACTCTTGTCATGTTGTTTCTCTACTTCATTTCTGAATTCTTTGAACCTTTCAAAGGCTTCAGACTTGTGTTTCATCAAGAACACATACCCAAACCGTGAGTGATCATCGGTGAAGGTAATGAAGTAGCTATAGCCTCCTAATGCTTGAGTTAACATAGGTCCACATACATCAGTATGTACCAGACCTAGTAACTCTCCCACTCGTTCACCTTTCCGGTAAAGGTAACTTAGTCATCTTGCCTTTTAAGCATGATTAACATGTATCATATGAATCCAATTCAAACAATTCCAGAATTCCACATCGGTGTAATTCGGACATGCGTTTCTTGCTTATATGGCCAAGACGACAATGCCACATATAGGAGTCTATTTGATTATCCTTTCGAGCACGCGTGTTGCTCGCTTCGATATTGAAAATGTCACCGATATTCCAACGTATAAATGCCATTACTCAAAGTTCCAGTTCCATAAAATCGCCATTCAAAGTTATATAACAACAATTGTTACTAAAGCGTTAAATGGAAACCATTTCTATTTAAGCAGAAATAGAAACAATGTTCTTTATTAGAAGGAACATAATAGCAATTGTCCAGTTCCAAGACTAGTCCACTAGGAGCTTCAAAAATAAGTTCAGATGGCGTAGCAGACCTTTGCTCCATTGCCAACTCGCAAATTTGACTCCCCTCGACAAGTCTTCTTACATTCCTTAGCCCAGTATGTCATTACATATATGTGAGCTACACCCGTATCCAATACCCAAGTGTCTAAGGAAATAGAATGACAATCAATAACGAAGATACGAAGAGGATGGGGCATCGGATGCCTTCTTCTTCTTCATGGACTCAAGATAAATCTTGCGATTTCTTCGCGATGGCCTTCCTTGCCACAGTGATGGCAAGTGCCCTTTTTACTGTTCCGCCTTCTTTGCCTTTTCTTTCCTTTCTTCATTCTTTTGCCTTCCTCTTAGAACCTTTCTTTGAGGAATCAATATGAAATCGCCTTCTCCTCATGCTTCACGTAAGGCTCCACAGTCTTGACATATTGAGGAGCTCGAATGGTGGATTCCAATTTCTTCATCCGATAGTTCATCACAAATTGCGAGAAACTCTTGGGCAAACAATGCAGAATTAAGTCAATACTTAACTCATGATCCATCACAAAACCGAGGGTAGCTAGCAGCTCGATGTACCCGTTCATCTTTAGCACAAATTGTACTCTGAACCTTCTTGCATCTTCGTGGTGAAGAGGAGCCTAGAGACCTCGAACCTTCGGATCTCGCTGCTCATCGAACAACTCATGAAGATGGAAGACCATAGTGTTAGCATCCATATGCTCATGCCGCGGCTCGGTACCATCGCCGCTAGCATGATGCAACTCGCCATCGAACCGCCACATGCTTCGATAGACCAACATTTCGTCCGAGTTGCATCGTCCTTAGAGCAGTCGGGAAGAGGCTCTTCAAGGACATATGCAAGCTTTTCCGCCTTGAGAACAATTCTCGTGTTTCTAAGCGATCCAGAAGTTAGGCCCGTCGGTTTGTTCAATCCAAAATAGTGCGCAAATTCAAAGACGTCATGATCAATTTATTGACCTAGAAATACAAAACGAGCATATATGAGAAAATGATTTTAAAATGCATCAATATACATTTATAAATCCCATTCATTTTTCGAATTTCAAAAACCCCAAAATCACTTCGGGAGATCGTAGGTCCATCTCCGAATGGGCTGATATCCATCATAGTTATGAACAACCTTGGAGAGAGTCCAACAAGCCATTCATAACTACGACGGTGGGTATCATCTATACCGATTGCATATCCCGTATATGCAACTATCACAATGTGCTATCAACTAATTGAATGTTCACACATACATCGGGTTGTTAACACATTAACAAGTATGCATCATATGCATAGCACCCAACTTCACCTCCCTTTACATCGACCTTGGAGAGAGTCCAACAAACCGATGCTCCAGGTTAAAGCCAACCCATTAATCAGGACATAGTTTTAATATGGTTATAGCGCATTCAACCAATTAGCCCAGCTTGGAGAGAGTCCAACAACCAAAGCTAACGATTGACCTCTGACTCTTACCATATTAGTATTAAACTATTCCATGGTTTGAACATATTCAGGTTCGAGCCGGGCTTGGAGAGAGTCCAACAACCCAAACAAGAAACAGAACTCTGGTTCTAACCATATTAATGGAAGGTGTAGGCTTTAATATTGATTAAAGGTTTTTATGTCTCATCCTCTTTGCATGCAAATAACTATTATCTACATGGAATGGCATACATGGCATACATCTACATGTCACGACACGCGTGGCATAATGTTATGCATCTAATGCAATTACATGGCATACACTTATGTCATGTTTATAATTTCCTTATATGTCATAACTATTTATGGAAATAAAATATGTTTAAGATTTGATTCTCCAAATCAAATCATAATTAAATTAGGAAACAAATTTCCAAATCTAATCACATATTTTATTCATGGAATTATTTGATTAAGGAAAATCTATTTAGGAAACCAATTTCCTAAATCATTAAAACTACTTATGGAAATAAAATATTTTAAGATTTGATTTCCCAAATCAAATCATGATTAAATTAGGAAATAAATTTCCAGAATCTAATCAAATATTTTATTTATGGAAAATATCAATTTCCATAAATACTTCCAACTTTCCAAAAGTGGAAGATTTCCATAAATACTTCTAGACTTTCCAAAATTGAAAAATTTCCATAAATACTTCTAAATTTCCAAAATTTAGAAAATTTCCAGAAATAAATTATGACTATCGCAAAACTATTTTACGATTATGTCGAAACACAACCTGGGCTCTGATACCACTGTTGGGTTTCCGGCACCGCGGCGTGTGTGTGTTCGATCATGTTTCGTAAACATGAGCACAGCGGAAGCAATTAAAATTAATAAATCTATATTTATTACAACACACACAACACACGCATGCTATTACACCAAGTGTAGACATAACCGTAAATTAAAATTTGCAATAAAAGGAAATTAAACTACGTTATACCTTCCGTATGACGTGTAGCGGGAACGGCATCAACCGGAACGATCCTCGTAAGAATCGTCTCTATCCGTATCCACGCCGAGCTCCTCGGGATGACTTCGCTAAGTCACGAGCTTCGTCTTTGTACGGGTTACTAGCCTCGTGTTGAAGACGACGTGATCGAGAGATGATCACGATCCGAATCCAAATTCGGATCCTAAAACGAGTTCTCAAAACTCGCTTCTCCGGAGAGGTATTCGTCAACCGTTTGATTAATCCTTCATCCTCCACCTCAGAGGATTACCGGAGATCAAATCCCCGGTAAGTTAGCCGCTGTCGGAGCACTAACCATCGTCCAAACGACGCTCCGACGAGAGGAGGAGAAGCTGTCCAGAAAACTGGACAGCTTGGTGGAGGAGTAGGCGCCGGCCAAAACAAGGAGAGGAAAAACCCACCTTGATGCCGAACCTATAGGAGATCACCGGAGGGTCGCCGGAGGTTCACCGGCTGGAGCTTGGACGCTGGCAAGGGTCTTGGACGGCGGCACAAAGCTGGGCGGCGGCAGCTTTAGGGTTGGCGCCGAAAACTCCAACAATTGGGGTGGGCGGCAACTCTAAGAGGCTAGGGTTTTGGATGATTAGGGTTTAACAATCCCTTAAGCCCACTTTTATAGAGAACTAATTCTCTTAATGGTTAATGGATCATATCCATAAAGCCCGTTAACCCGCTCCATTAAGATAAGTTAAAATAAACCAAACCATGATGGTTTATTTTAAGTTAAAACGAACCGAACCAACTTTTGGTCAATTCGTTTAAAATAAACCAAACCCTTTGGTTTATTCTTATCCATTGGATTAGAACCAAACCATTTTGGTCCATCCATTATGTCTTCATAAGACACGGCCCATCCATGCTTCCATTGCGACTGAAATAATTTCATGCTCGCTTTATGTTTGGTCCAACCAAACATAATTTCTCTCGGTCTGAGAATCCCATTCTCAAGCTCGTTTTAAATCCTTTGGATTACACTCGTTGTGCGTGTGACCAAATAGGTTCTCGGTTTATGTTGGCCGTCTATAATTAACCATTAATTATAGAACGATCATGAGTGGCACTTAGTAGTACATCATGATCCCCAATTAACCGAAAAGATCAACGGTTGATCCAGAACTATTTCTGAAACCCTTCAGTAGCTCGAATGAATCGTGCCCCATTCCCTTCACTCATCTTATACCCACTTGGTTCAGGACATGGTCTATTGTGTCAGTCCCCACTAGGCTGACTACGTCACACCTAGCCCAAGTATCATTTCCTCGTCCTACAGATTCTAGTTACTCCACATGTATCGAAGAGTACCTTACTCTAAACATGTAATGCTTTGGCCAAAGACTTTAGTAACAATCCGACGAGAGGCCATGGGTATACATCTTCTCGCAAGGAGTGGTGAATCCTTTATAGGCTATTCAAACACCTTCGATCATTTCGACTTATACCCAATCATCCCGGGTCCACATCTCCTCGGAGATGTTTGCTTAAGATGTCAAAGCATAAGTCTCCATGATCAAGATGACTTGAATACCGCAAGTCAAAGGAACATCGCACTTAAGCCACGGTAAGAACTTCATTGACATATCTATATATGCAGAGAACCATATGAAGTCTTACGGCTGGTCACTCCAATGAACTAGTTACCATAACTAGCATCCACGATCAACTCCGGACATCACTATGTCTCGGCCCGGTGAGAATCGGTGCTTGGATACACCAAGGAGTATACCTCGTGCTAGTCTCGACAGAATTGATGGTGTCCAAATCCATCAATTCATCGACTAGGGATAATTCCGATACATCACAATTACACATGTAGAGATACTCACTAGTTGTGATCCAATCACAAATTCTCTCATGATGTGAATCGTATCGTGGACATTCAGTAAATGAGTTTAAGATCCAATCAAATACATTAAACATGTATACTCAAATAGTGAATCTTCATTTATCATATAAATGGTTCATACATAAGGCGATTGCCTTAGGACATCTCTCATATATTACTAACAGTGGCTAGAAGGCTTAGGTCTAGGCTAAGGGTGGTCTAGCAAGTATGAGAGCATCATACTTGGGGTTAAAACTCATGGTTAAGGTTATCAGTCGACTGAGGCTTTGGACGAGTCAAACTGCTCAGAGTCGATTGGTGTTCGATCGCGAGAAATACTCGATCATTTGCCGACAAATTCGGGATCAACTATGACTTAAGCGATCGATTTCCATCCATGACAATGATCGATAATGATCACGCGATCGATTACGAGAGCAGAATGCTTTCGGTGGAGTCGATCGTCGGCTACGACCGGCAATGACTACGTATCCATTGGAACTTATCCAATGTGGATTAAGTCGTTGTCTCATAATAGCTACAAGAGCAGTCGACTGATGGTCGCGATCAGTCGACTGTTAGGCGGAATCCAGCCCGAGGTGAAGCTTTAAAAGGAGCTCGTGGAGGAGGATTTGACCAAGATTTCTTAAGGCGATTTGGGGTGATTTGCTGGTGCAATTCAGGGTCTTCAAATGCAGCTCAAGCAACTAAACAAGCACGCATCTAAAAGTTTTTTGTAAAGTTTTATTTACTTGCATTCTATTGTATTTGCTTGTATTTTTGTTGTATTACTGTTGTAATCTTTGTACGAGGTTTCTCCGCCTCCGACGTGTTATCGAGAAGGAGTTTTATTAGTGGTGTTGTCATCACTCGAGCTCGTTGAGCTCAACCCGTGGAGTAGGAACCTTGAGGTTCTGAACCATGTTATATTGTTGTGTTTTTGTGCTTGTATTTGTGATTGTGTATTTGTTTGTATTATTTCTATATTCTGGTACGCACTAACAATCATAGGCAAGCACGCGAACGAATTTCATCACGGAACGTCAAAACGCTATTCACCCCCCTCTAGCGACGATCAATTCCCCAACAACTATCACTGAGGGACCAGTGGTGAGGGACGCTGGGGTGAGTGTAATCGCCTTTTGCTACTGCAAAGGAATATGTTGTTTGTTGTCCCCATGAGAGAATCAAGTGGCTAGCGTGGATGATAAAATTATCCCAAGGAGCAAAGGTCAATCCTCGGGAGATGCACAACTTTTTGGGATGCCTATACTCTCACCGTGCTAGTTCTTGATTCGGCAAAAATACCCCTCGTAATGTAACGCCCGTAAAAATTCCTAGTAATTTTACAAGAATTTTTGCATGATTATAATGGCCTTTATGTGGGCTCCTTCAAAAAAAAAAAAAGAAATAGAGCCAAAAAGGATGCATGGCCCAGGGTTTGAACCCTAAACCTCCAAGTAGATAACTAAACCTTAAGATGCATCCAATAACCAAAAGCCCAGCAAGGTTATGCTATTAGAAGGGTATGGGAAATGATAGATAAGGGGTAAGAGAGGCTAAGGGACACCTTCAAGTGAATAAATAGGAGAATGAGGAAATAAGAGAAACAAAATTTGTCATTCTCCCCTTCTCTTCTTCTTCCTCACCGAAACCCTAGCTCCCTCTTCTTCCATTTCCGAAAACCAACTAAGCAAGGAGAGAGCTCTAGTCTTGGATCACATAGGGTATATTCTACTACCTAAACAAGCGAATGGATGTAAGTATCCCCTTACCTGCAGTACAAGTTGTTTCGGTTGATAGTTGTTTAAAAATCTCTTTTGAAACTCTCAGCCAAGACCCCTTCATGCATTTTTCTATGCCATGTTTTGAATGAATATGATGATAATATGTAGATAGATAGGCTTGATTGAGGGTTTGATTCCAAAGCTCTTCTTGAAACTTTCGGCCAAGCCCTATTTATGCTCCTAATGGTCTTCCATGCTATGATCTATATGTTTTCATGTCATGTTTTGTATGTAGATGAAGATAACATGTTGAAAGATAGGTTTGATTTGAGTGTTTGATTCCAAAGCATCCTTGAAACTTTCGGCCAAGCCCTATTTATGCTCTTAATGGTCTACCATGCTATGATCTATATGTTTCCATGTCATGTTTTGTATATATATGAAGATAACATGTGGATAGATAGGCTTGATTGAGTGTTTGATTCCAAAGCTCTCCTTGAAACTTTCGGCCAAGCCCTATTCATGCTCCTAATGGTCTTACATGCTATGATCTATATGTTTCCATGCCATATTTTGTATGTAGATGAAGATAACATGTTGAAAGATAGGTTTGATTTGAGTGTTTGATTCCAAAGCTCCCTTGAAACATTCGGCCAAGTCCTAGTTGTGCTCCTAATGGTCTTTCATACCATGATCTATATGTAATGGATATTAACATGTGGTTAGTTAGAGCTTGTACAAGTTGTTTAGGGTTTAAGTTTTGTTAGAACCCCCATGAAGTTTCGGCCACACCATGTTATGCTAGATCATGACATTTCATGTCATACTCTATATGTATATGATGTTATTATGATGTTAGGTAGACCTTGTACAAGATGTTTTAGTGTTTGGAATCTTAAGAACCTTCCCTTAGGGTTTCGGCCAACCCATGTTCATGCCTTCTAATAATCCTCCATGTCATGCTACATGTATATAAGATGTTAATATGATGTTAGTTAGACTTTATGATAGCATGATTGGTTTATGTCACTACCTTATTGTCATGTTAATTGTATGAATGTATGATTATGTTATGCTCATTGTCATATTAATTGTATGAATGTATGATTATGTTATGCTTATTGCATCATGATGAACAAGTATGTATGATGAAAATGCCTAAGAGATGTTTCCCTATGATGATGACTAAGATCACTCTTTATGTTATGAAAAGAAACATGATATGTTATGAAGAAGGAACATGATATGCTATGATAAGGAACATGATATGTTATGAAAAGAAATATGATATGTTATGAAAAAGGAACATGATATGCTATGATAAGGAACATGATATGTTATGAAAAGAAATATGATATGTTATGATAAAGAACATGATATACTATTTTACTTTCTGTATGGCTTGTACCGGACCCTAGCAAGGTCCAAGGGATGGGCTCCTACGTGCCCCTAGGTCGACGGTCATAGTACGGACCTAATACGGGATGAGCTCCTAAGTTGCCCTAGTAAATGAGCTTCTATGTTATGTTGCCCCTAGGTCAACGGATATAGTACGGACCTAGTACCCTAGTAGGTTTGGGATTAACTACCTCGGGTCTATTAGGGATGTGCGCAATGATGATGATGTATGTGGTACAATACCGGGCCCAATATGTTGAGATTATGTTTAAGTACCTATAAGAATATATGTTTTCAAAGAGCATCTTGTATATACCTTTATTTCATGTCTATGTGATTATGATATTTATATGTATGCTATGCTTATATGTTCTTGAATGATCATGTCATTACTCTTATATGTATGTTATGCTTATATGTTCTTGAATAATCATGTCATTACCTTTATATGAATGCTATGCTTATATGTTCTTGAATGTTTATATGAATGCTATGCTTATATGTTATTTAATGTTTATATGAATGCTATGCTTATATGTTCTTAAATGTTTATATGTATGCTATGCTTATATGTTCTTAAATGATCATGTCACTACTCTAGGTCTAATTCTTGATGTATGACTTTTGTGAGTAGGAAAGGATCTTACTAAGCCTATGTGCTTATAGTTTTCATGTTCCCTTGTACTGTAGATAAGGGTAAAGAATGACTAAATTAAAGGGAGCAGCAGGAGGGGTAAAGTGTGTGTGGTAGTGGCATGGTGGAGGAGATCTGTTTATATTTCAAGACTTATGCATGTTTCCCTTTAAGTTTTACATGTTAGTTGTTAAGAGTCGAACTATACTTGATGATGAATGGTTGCTACTTAGTGTCCTTTAAGTTGATTATTATGAACTTGAACTAAGTACTTATGAGATGATTATGCATGCTCCATGTTTCATGCCTTATGTTTTAAAAAGAAAAAAGGAAGAAGTCTAAAGTCTTCCGCTGTAAATGCATGTAGTCTTCCGCTGTAGATGTATGTATGTATGATCGCGTCGCGCCGCCTTTAAAAAAAAGGGCGGGCGCGACACGTAATTTACCTCCCTTCATCTAGTTGTGTGACCGACGATGAGGGACGTCTAGAGTGAATGCATCACCTTTTGTCCCAAGAGAATATGCTGTTTGTTGTCCTCTCAGGACAATCGGATGGCTAGAGCAGCGCAGATGCTGTTACATATGGGCAGGAGTCGAATCTCGGTATGAGGTATAGAATCCTTATCCGAGCTCAGAAGTCTTCCATTATTTTTGGCCATCGGGTCAAGAGATATAGTCCCTCCATGATTTATCTTCTTTCACCATTATTGAAGGATCAACGGTGAGGGGCGTTGGGGGCGAATGTAATCACCTTTTACTACAGAGAGGGGAATATGTCATTTGTTACTCCACGAGCAAAGTTAGATAATTATCACAATATAAATTTATATCAAAGTGATAAGTATCAATTCTTCGCGTTCATAGGATGCCTATCTTCAATTGTGTCAAGTACCAATATGATCAAAAGTCGATCGTAATTTATCTATCTTTATCTAATAGTAAGTAGATAGAAGGGAGCCTTGGTACAACGATAAGATTACTGTCTTGTGACCAAGAAGTCACGGGTTCAAATCCTGGAAACAACCTTTTAAAAAAAAGCAAGGTAAGACTGCGTGCAATGGATTCCTTCTCTGATATTCCGCGTGGTGGGAGCTTCGTGCACCGAATTGTGGTTTTTTGTCTACTAGTAGGTAGATCATGAAAAATGTCTGGAAGCTCCTAGGGGCATAGTGCAACGATAAAAGCGAAGAGATATTCCATGGAGAATACAGTTTGATCCTTTGTTGCGACATCGTTTGATGGTGAATTTATAAAAAATCCATTCGGGGGACCCTGAGTCTAAGAGTTTATCCGATGAATGGAGTATGACTTCGACATTGGACTATCGTTCAGGAATGATGTGACTGCGAAATTTATCTTTGGTGGTCAGTGGAGGTCATTTGGACTATGATCTTATTCAGTTTAGTCGTTGGCGAGACGTTTTGAAAGTCTGTGAGACAGTGTTGATCATTCTCAGAGATTAATCGGATGGAAAGTTTGAATATTATGATATAAATAAAAAAAATTGAAAAATATTGGAAAGACCGACTCCGCCTCGTCGGGCTCCGCAACTCAATCACACGAAACACCAAGCCCCGCTATCTTCCACTCTCCCCTTTCTCAAGCAACTAAGCCCTTTTAACTCTCTCTCCGCCGCCTCTTGTTTTTCCGCTCCAAGGCATTCTAATTCCGTCTGCTCGCCGGCTGCCGCTTTGATTGCTTCCTCGCCCCTCATTTCGGATCGCCTCTACCTCATTCTTGAAACTGATCAGTGCGGGGGAGATGGCGAGGCCCTCGCGCGAAGCGATCGACACCTTCATCAGCATAACTGGCGCCTCCGAGGTCATCGCGCTGCAGAAGCTCGAGGTACGACCCCGTCTCTTGCCGCTTCGACGAGGTTTTCATCGATTTCCCTTCTTGCTCTGTTGATTCTGTGTTAGGCTTGTTGCTCCCCTTCTGCAATTTGCGAGCTTGATTCCTGTTTTCTGTGGGATAATAGTTAACTTACGTTAAGTTTCTATTCATTGGATGGGATTGAGGAATATGTGTCTCTTTTGTGAGTTCTGGCTAAGCCAGGACTGCTTGAATGTCTTTTCTTTCTGACGGGAGTGATAAATTTTGTTGCACGTTGTTCTAATAAGATGTTGGATTCTACTATCTAGTTCAAAATAAAGGTTTTAAGGTTGATTTTAGCTTGGTGGATTTGCAATTCTCATTTAATATTCTTATTAGTTTTCCGCTTCTGAATTCTGATCCTTTTTTTTTCTTCACTTTCTTTCTGGAATAATGTGAGTATCATTTGGCACCTTTTTAGAAACTTCTGAGCTATTGACTTGAACTTCCATGAAGAAATGCAAACAGAGAATAGAATCATATTGACATCAACAAAGGCAATAAGATTAGGGTAAAATGACACCTTCGCTTTATAACAATTCTAGCTTTATAACAATTCTACCTTCTCACTTGATAAAAAAAAACACATCGACATTAAAAAGACAATGTTCGAAGAAATAAATCAACAATCATTTGATTCGGCCAAAAAGGTGATTTCACTTCATAACTGCTCTATCTTTTCACTTGATGGAGTCAAATTTTCTTCTGTTGAGGAGAGTAATACAGTCAAGAATTTAATTTATTAAAAATTATCTGAGTGATTAATTTTTATAATTAGTCGGAACTTGTAAAAAAGTTATTTAGTTTTTTTAGAAAAGTTTGTTAGTTTTTTTTTTTTGGAAAAATTAGGATTTTGTTAGATGTTAGAAAAGTCTATTATTTTATAAAGAATTGATTGTTTCCTTAAACCATAAAAAAGGATTAGGATTCTATGTATTGATCAAGTTTTAAGTTAATATAATTTACAATTTCCTTTTTTCTGAGTAAGAATCGGCAAACTTTTCTTTGAATGAGGATAGTATCGTTATTCCTTCCACTATGATGCATCATGAAGTTATCTAGTTAGCAAATAGGTCAAGATTAATGAGAAGATTGGAAAAAATCACGTTTCTTCTTGTTTGTATTAGTAAAAGTATTTTGTGTGTATGATTGACAATGATTTATTAATTCTATTCTTGAACATAGTTGGCTTCCTCTAGCAGGTTTTTGTTTTCAGTTTCCTGTTAGTTAGGTTAAAGCTTTATTGAATTATCACCTTGCCCCTAAACAGGCTCTAAGATGAAATGCAATATTGTAAAAGATGATATGACTTTAGAATTTATGGTTATAGCCTATTGGATGACTAGGTAGAGAGCAAAGTTGGTCCAGTTAATCCTTGACTTCACAACAAGGCCTGAACCAAGATTTTCTCACCGTTTGTGATTCCCCTTATGTACCTTCCTGCTGAAAATTGTTTCTAAATCTCACATCTCCAGTTCTAGTAGTTATTGTTGTCTAGAGTTTCTTATTTTTGATTCTCTCAATTCTCTATTTCCATTTTGTCAAATTGCCAATCCATTTTATTTCTCTATTTCCATTTTGTCAAATTGCCAATCCATTTTATGATATCAGTTCAAATTCATACTTGGTTGGAATTTCAGATTATAATTGGCCTACCTTCTTATTAAATCTAGGTTTACTTCTTTCACTTCTCAATATCATCCTGAAGCAGTCTCATAGTTTCTCATTGATTTCACCAGGGGATGATTCCCGCTCGTACTTACTATTCATCCGTTGTGCTTGCCAATGTCTTCCAAAAGTTGGATCAGCCACTTGATGATTGAGATAAATCTACCATCTCACTAGGCCTCAACTCGTTGAATTTTTCACCAATAGATTTTACCCCCTCTTTCTCCAAATATTGGCTTTGAAGATGATAAAGGTACTAACGTCCATAGGATGTTGATTTCAATGAATTTATTTCAGTTCTAGGTGAATTTAGCGTCGGCAAGCAGTGAGCAAACAACACTGTCAGATGTTTTTTTTTTGCTGCTGGACTTTATCCTTTACAACTATGAGAAAGCCGCTAGTAGAATATCATTATTTTTAGAAAATGACTTAGATTAAGAAACTAGTGCCATATTCAAAGTTTAACTAAAGAGTTTTCTTTTGTATTTGCATGTGCAGAAAAAACTTTTTTCAGGAAATGATTTTCATGCTGCTTGTTAATAATATTGTTGAAGACTTGGTTAGTAATGATAAAATAAAATAAAATTTATTTAAATATAGATGATGATATATTAGGGGATAAATTCCAATAGTATAGGAGGATTCATATAACCGATCCCACTTAATGGGATAACACTTGGTTGATGTTGTTGTTAATAATATTGTTGGCTTAGTACAACAGTTTAAAATATTGTTATGTACTATTCAATATTGGCAAATTTGCCCACCTACTGACACACAAAGCAACTTGTAACCACTAAACTGTTGACAAACTTTGGCACAATGTACAAAACCCTCGATTGGTTCTTTTGTCTTCTATAGAAAAAAAAAGAGATAGTGGAGTCCAGACTTTATGTCTTTTTTGCACCCTCACCAAACCGAATTGAGACATCTAAAATCGACTCCACAACTGACTTTGCAAGGCTTCCACAAGCAAAAAGAAGTGGAGTTTGGACTCTGCGTGTCCTCAATGAACCTCGATGTGACATCTGGAATCCTTTGCCGACTTTGCGAGTCTTCTGCGAGCAAAAAGAAGTCATGTCCCAACTCCATGAGTCCTCCATGTGGTGGCGTGATTTCTGCAAGTCTTCCTCCTTGACATCCAAAATAACAGATCATGTCCTATCTCTCATTCCCCCCTCTCCTATTCTTCTGGTGTTCCGGCACACCTTTGGTACTGACACTCAGCATTCCATGCATGTCTCAAATTGGCTGGGGACTAAAACACTACTTCAGCTCGACCTTTCAAACTTTTCATAGTACCGCATGGTAAAGAAGATATGTAGCTTAGTTTGTGTGCTTATCCAAATTCTTGTGAGTGCATTTCAATCTTAGCTCTAGGAATAGCTATATTCTGTTTACTTTGTGCATTTTGCACAATTATAAATGTTTGATTCATTAAGGATTGTAGTATGTATATTTGTTTATATGTATGCTGTTATATACTTAATCGTATGATTGTGAGAGCCTGATTTCATGATATTCACTGAGGTTTTGAGCTTGTCTTCCTTGTTCCGAGCTATTAGATGAGATTTTCTTCAATCAGTAATCGAACTTTCTTCTATTAATATCTATTCATTGACATTCAGGAACATGATGGGGATCTGAACAGTGCTATTAACGGCCACTTTGGTGAAATAGACAGGGTTAAGTATGTATTAGTATGTTTTGCTAGTTTCTCAATGCACAGGATTTGTGACTTCAGAAATGATTGTTTTTATCATGAAATTATTTGTTGCTGACTACTCTCTAACATCCAGCATGAATCAAGGAGTTGCTCCTCATGAAGATTTTGTGAACATAGATGATCCTCTTGAGAATGAGCCTCCAAGGTCCTCTCTTCCATTATTTCCTTCTTCTCGAGATATGAACCCATACCCTCTTCTTGATTCAACCTTTGGCCTTTTGTCAAACCTTTTTGATGGAAGAGGTGCTTCTGGTTTTCCTATACATGGCCCTCGGGGTTCACACCCCAGGGAAGTGAGGGAAGTGCCCATTGAGTTCAAGGATGACAATAGAGAAGTTGGAACTTCTGGTATTGGACCTAGGATTGAAGATGTAACTGGAAATGAAGCTGCAGATTGTCCGGAGATTCGTGGCACTGTTATTATTAACGATGAAGATGAAGACATGAATCATGCTGATCATGGTACTAATACCTTCAGGGGTACCTCTTTTGACAATCATATTGGATCAACCATTTCTCCAGTGGTTGATATTGACTATAACAATGAAATAGAAGAAGAAATGATCAGAGCTGCTATTGAAGCCTCCAAGCGAGAAGTTGAGCAACATGTATATGAATAGTTAGTTAATTTGTTAAACTTTAGCTGAAATTTTATCATATTTCCTACTGGGTATTTTATCTACCATGGTGTTATAGGACTTGGAAAGTCACCAAAAGTCACCTGCACAAGATGATACTGATCTTGCACGAGCAGTCTCACTGTCCTTGGAGGTGTATATTTTGCTTTCCTACTGTAGTTTAGAGTCATTATCTTATCTATATTTTATGTTGATTTTGCTAAAATACAGACAGCAGAGGAAGAAAGAGCATTGCGCGAACAGTTTGGGGAGAATCCATCTTTTATGGAAGTAGAAGAGGCTAGATCTGCTGCTGCATTTGATACAAGGTGTGTATCTCTCACTTTCTTTTTCTCTCTCAGTGGTTGCTCTCACTGTTTTTGTATTTATTTTCTAATTCACAATAAAAAATAAACATTATGATAAAATGTAAATCAATGGTTTCTTGTTTCTAATAATTCACAGAAGATATTATCCATATTTTCTTTGAGTCAGGGCCTCATGTTATTTGGCTGATCTGATTTGAGCTGTTTGAAATTAACCAGAAATGAGCTGATGCACCAGAGGGATATAATTAATGATTCATTTGATATGGGGAAAAGCATGTTCACTTGTAACTTCTAAAAGAAAGAATCTTAATTCATTGAATTGATGGGAAAGGATATCCATTACCTTCAGAGAATGATAAATAACTAGATTTGTTTTAATTCTTGAAATACTCCAAGCACTTAATAAGATTTAGGATATATGGGTTGATACCGACATTTACCTAAATATGCTGAAGTATGCTATCATTTTTCTTTGCGGACAAGTTTCTTGGTTGTTTTTATTAGGATCTTGGCGTCACTAGAGGGGGGGGGGGGGGGGGGGGGGGGATGAATAGCGATTTGTCTCGATCGTCAATTGTGTTCGTGTGTTCGTCTACGAGATTGTTATATGCAACGGAAATAAAATATAAACAAAACAAGCATACAACGTCTCAATTTTTACGTAGTTCATAACTCCCGTTCCTGCTCCGCGGTCTAGCTCCTAGCGGTATCACCACTACTCTTTCCCCTTATCGAAAACCTTCTTGAGGTGGAGAAACCTTTTACACCTGTTCTTTTACAGCAAATACAACCAAAACGAAATATACAAGCGAAATAATATTAACAATAAACAAAACAATTTTTACGCAATGAATTCTTGTTTGTTTGTAGTTTGGTTACATTAGCAAACCTCTTGAAGGTCTAGAATATAGTAGCAATTCTCCTTTAAAGTCTCCAAGAATCGACACCCTTAAATCACCACAAGACCTTTTTATATACTGTGGCTATCATGTTGATTTCCACCGATCAGTTGATTGGTCCTATCCACCAGTCGATTGGTCCCTGCAAATTCGACGGTTCTTTTGATCTGTTAGCCAAACGACTTAATCCATATTGGATTCTGGCGTGCTACAGTGTATCAATTGACTGATATACCCTAACAGTCGACTACAGTAACCTTAGTCAACTGATCAGTGGACTTTTAACCTTTCTATAACTTGCTATAGTAGCACCAGTTGATTGACCAACACTATCAGTTAATTGACCTCTATCAGTCGAGTTGGCAGTTGAGTTCTGAACTCACTGCATGCTTGAACAACCACACCAATCGACTGGTTGCACTTGAATCTTTCCTAAACACCCCAAAACCCCTAACCTTGGGGTTTAGGGTTAATTAGTCTCAACCTATTCTTAGCTAACTCTCGCTTCACTTGGTATTCGATTGGTCTCAATCTATGGGTTGATTTTCACTGATCAATTGACTTGTCTTATCCACCAGTCAACTGGTCCTTGCAAATTCGACCGTTCCTTTAACCTATCAACCAAACGACTTAATCCACGTCGGATTATGGTATTCTATAGTGCATCAGTCGATTGGTATACCCTAACAGTCGACTGGTAAACATTTTATGTCCTGCTACAGTAACTATAGTTGACTGATCAGTCGACTCTCAATCTTTTTGTGTTCTGTTACAATAGCACTAGTCGACTGACTAACACCATTAATTGACTGACCTCTATTAGTCGAGTTGGCAATTGAATTCTGAATTCACTGTAGGCTCAAACAATCACATCAGTCGATTGGTATACCCCACCAGTTGACTGGTAGCACTTGAATCTTCCCTAAACACTCCAAAATCCCTAACCTTGGGGTTTAGGGTTATCTCAGCTTATTTTTAAGCTAATTCTCGTTTCACCTGGTTCCCAGTCGACCTCAATCTAGACCTTTCTCATCTAGCATTTGGTCACCCTTGATCTGTCGGCACCTCGCTTGACTAGCATTTGGTCACCCTGACTTACCAAGACTTCATCTACCTAGCATTTGGTTACCTTAACTTACTGAGACTTCTCCAATATTAAGCATCCAATCTTCCTGACCTACTTGGACTTTTTTTCTCGTGCCTGGCATTCGATCAACTTTGATTTGCCAATACTTTCCATCTCATGCCAAGTGTTCGGTCCATCGTGACCCATTTGGTCTTTTCACTTGCCAATGCCCTGTTGGAATTTCGATCACCAAGTGTCTGATTCTTCCTGGCCCACTTGGATTTCTCAATTTGTCAAATATCCAATCAACCTTAACCTACTTGAGTACCCACTTGTTAACGTTTTGTTGGACTTTCGATCATTAAGTGTCCGATCCTACTTGACCCATTTGGACTTTTCTCCACTTGTTAAATATCTGGTCAATCTTGACCTCCTTGGCTTTTTCACTTATCAAGTATCTGGTCAATCTTGACTTATTTGACTTCTCTCCAAACTTCTTCCATCAAATCCTAACTATATCATGGTCGATCTGACCCAATGACGATGGCACCAATACTCTTTTTTCTTCAATACTCTTCATCGCACAACTCCTCGGATGTCCCATACTATCCTTCACCTATTGTTATATTGTCAAAGATCGAAATTCAATTCGAGCTTAACTCAAACTTGACCAACCTTGACTTGAGATCGATTGCACTAACAATCTCTCTCTTTTTTATGTTTGATAATATCTTTAAGTTAGGCTAGTCTATAAGCCAAACTTACCACTTCATATGTCAAAATATAATGAAGGTTTCCTAAATTAAACCCTTTATTCTCTTCCTTTGACATACATCAAAAAGTTTCCACTTACTCTTATCTCATTCTCCATACACGTCATCTATTAATATCCTTAAACCCTTTAATATCTTCTTTGATAAATTCATTATTTATCACACTTCGAAGGACAACCTCCCTCTAAAAACTTGCTCTCCCTTAATCATTGTATCAACAATGTCTTTGGAGAGTTTTAAAGTCTATAGGAGATCTCAAATTCTAAACATGAGATAAAAAGTTCAACCTTGAGCTTTAACCTCATTCTCAAGTTGATTCCCACCCTATTTAGCTCTCCTATTCATTTTCACTAAAAATATTTTCCTTTTTAATGCTTGTCCAAGCATTTCAGAGGATCAGGAGTAGTTAAGATACCTAAGATTATTGGTAAATGGATAAACCAGACATGTTTAGCCAAATACAACTTCGACAGTCAATTGATAAAGGGAACCAGTCGACTGATTCTGACCTGAGTCCACTACTTCAGAAGCCAGTCGACTGGTATCTAATAAACTTGAAATAGTTTTTTAGACCAACTTCAAAAATGCATAAATAATTTTGATTTTTTCAAAAAATCTTGGAATTTTATACAGACATTACTTATGTCAAATACTATAGGAGAAAAATAGTTTTCTATAAAAATATCTATCATTTTCAAAGAATGATACAAAGTTGAAAGACATTTGAAACTTCAATGTTTCAACCTAACTTTGTGTCAATACTATCAATGGCGATTCCTATCAACAAATAGACTTCACCAAAGTTTTCCAAAATGATTTTAAATGTATTTTCAAAATCTATTTTTAATCATGATCTATAGCTAAGTGTACATTATTTGTACATTAATTTTTCTCATGATTTATTTATATGAAATTCATATCATTTGATAAGATTTTAGTTCATTTTGATATACCATGTAAGCACCTTGAACTTAACCTATCATCTTAACATCTTATTTGTGTTTAGAATGTCTCAATAGATACACAAGTCATCCTATAATTTTTGTGAGATGTAAATTAGTTCTTCCCTAGACTAAGGGATCATGCATTTCTATTTATGCATTTTTAATTTCATCATCCTACCTAGAATATCAAATAATATCAATTGTCCTTAATTACAAATAAATAAATGCATGAAAATCATCATGACATAGATTAAATGCATAGCTTTCATAAGAAAATCTATCATTCTTAAATGATGCATAATGTCATGGCAAAATAAAAATCAATAAGTATCAAAATAATATATTCTATAAAATCATGTGATACATGATGTCTGTTGTATCATAGGATAACGGGTCAATCCCTCGCAAATGCGAGGGTGTCGTCCCTCCATGCGCTAGTTACTAGTCTCAAGGGCCAAAGGCCTACCGTGATTTACCTCCCTTACGATGGTCCGAGGGCGGACTGGTAGGGGCCGCTAGGTTGGCGGATTCCAACCTTTTATATCATGTGATACATGATTTCATGATATACGGTATAACACACAAGGCATGATAATGTGTAATATAATAACATAAGTCTTTAATCTAATCATCATTATTTAAAATTATATCAAATATTAAATTTGACATAAAAACGAACCAAATCTCTTGAGTATTCCAAAATCCCAAACTTGGCACAATGTGGACTCTAACTTAATGTGCTAATTTTGATCAATTCAACATTCAAAATTCATTGGCACATTCTAAGAGCTTTTAGGATATAATTCTAATTTTATTTTTAAAGTATCATTATATTTCGAAAATATTCTTAAAGTGTCAATTTTACTATGGTTAGGTTAGCTACCTTTCCACTCTAAGTTGACACACTTTACACCCATTTAGTATGAAAAAATCACACTTCTAGGAATCTAATACTTAATGGAGCTCCTTGAGTTTTCTAAGTATTCATTAGAGATAACCTCCCTTGATGCATTTTTAATAACTCACCTAGGCTTCTTGAAAGCCTTAATCATTATAGTCTCATCAAGGTTAACTCTAGGGATGACCTCCCTTGCAACTTTTACATTCCTAGACCTAGGTCTAGTTCCATAGTTATATGAACTCTATAGTATGATGACATATTCTTCTTGGACTTGGGTTTGTATTCCAAACCCTTCTTGTACCAAGATGACTTTTGTCTACCAAATTTTTTTGACCCTTTAAATATATTTTTCATCTTTTTAATGGTCTTTTCTAATTTATTAAGTCTTGATCTCAAGACTTGATTTTCTTTTTCTAATTTCTCAAATTTTGTTTTCCATAATTTCTTTGAACATTTTTCTTTCTAGGAATATGTCTATTTTTCTTACTATTCTTGCCTAAATTGTTTTCTACCATCCTACCTTTTGGTTGATTAGGTCTCCCTTAAAAAACTCTAAAGTTCTCCTTAGATGGAATGATTCTTGAGTTAATAAGTCTAGAATTATCCTTAGACGTATGATCATGATATTTAACACTTATATGATAAAACCATAGCATGCTTTTTATTATGATATATTGAAATTGCATTATGAAATGATACCTTAGGTTTTATCTTAGGGGTTTCTCCTAAATTTAAGCTTCCACCTTTTCCTTGGTTAGGTGTCTCTCCCTTAGACATTGATTTCGGTAGAATCCCCTTTGATTATATGAAAAACACACAATGTGCTCTTTTCCTTTGCATATTAGGGTGCTAGTCTCCTTTTGCTTTCCTTCGCCTTTAGTGCCACTTAACCTTTTCTTGATTCGCTTTGAGCACCTACTCTTATAATGCCCTTTTTTCCTACACTCAAAGCATATAATATGATCTTTATTTTTATGAATTGAGCCTATGTTACCTTCCTTGATGGTAGGGGAAAATGGGATGGTTCTTTATAGGCTCCGGATGTCGAGGGGCTTCTCTTGCTTCGGTATCAAAGACTTATCCTTCCCCTCAATCCTAGAGGAAGATGCTTCTACACCTTCCTTGATCTCGGAAATTGAACACCTCTCAATCTCCGATCCTTCGAGTTCTCGAACCGATGAGTCATCTTCCTTGGACTCATTCTCACTTTGTATCGGTGATGGATTCTCATAGAGCTTGATTAACTTGCTCCATAGCTCACACACATTCTTAAATTTTCATAATTTACACAAAATATTGTTAGGTACCAAATTAATCAAAATTTTGGTTACCTTGTCATTTGTCTCAAATTTTTGAATTTGAGCCTCGATCCATTTCTTTTTCTTGAGGAGATTTCTTTTCCTATCCTTTGGAGCTTCAAATCCTTCCATCAAGATGAATTATTCCTCTATGCTCATTTGGAAGAACATCTCTGCCCTTGTCTTTCATTGAGGGAACTCGCCTAATCCATAAGGAGGTGGAAATCGGATGTCGAGTCCAAATCCATTGTTGAACTCCATTGTTGTGATGAATCCTCCTAATCCTCTAGTTTTGTGCTCCTTCAACAATTAGTTTAGTGAAGAGCGATTTGATTCTGATACCACTTGTTAGGACCTTGGCGTCGCTAGAGGAGGGGGTGAATAGCAATTTGTCTTGATCGTCGATTATGTTTGTGTGCTCGTCTATAAGATTGTTATATGCGGCGGAAACAAAACAATACAAAATAAACACATGACACTTTAATTTTTACATGGTTCGGAACCTCCGGTTCCTACTCCACGATCTAGTTCCTAGCGGTATCACCACTACTCTTTCTCCTTATTGGAAACCTTCTGGAGGTGGGGAAACATCTTACACCTGTTTTTTTATAACCACTACAACCAAAGTGAAATATAAGAGTTGAATAAGATGAACAAGAAACAAAATAATTTTACACAATGAATTCTTACTTGCTTGTAGTCTGATTGCGTAATTCCCTTTCAAAGTCTCCAAGAACTAACACTTTCAAATCACCATGAAACCCTATTTTATAGGGTGGCTATTGGATTGATTTTCGCCGATCATTCGACTGTTCTTATCTATCAGTCGATTGATACCTGCAAATTCGACTGTTCATTTGACTTGTCAGTCAAATGACTTAATCCATATCAGATTCTGGTGTACTACAGTGAATTAGTCGACTGATAAACATTCTGTGCCCTGCTACAATAATCTTAGTCGATCAATCAGTCAACTTCTAACCTTTCTGTGACCTCCTATAGTAGCACCAGTCGACTAATCAATACTATTAGTCGACTGACCTTTATCAGTCGAGTTGGTAGTTGAGTCCTAAACTTACTGCATGCTCGAACAATCACACCAGTCGACTAGTATACCCCATTAGTCGATTGGTAGCACTTGAATCTTCCCTAAACACTCTAAAATCCCTAATATTGGGGTTTAGGGTTTATCAGTATCAATCTATTCTTAAGCTAATCATCGCTTCACTTGGTATCCGGTTGACCTCAACCTATCAATACCTTTCTCATCCGACATCCGGTCACTTTAACCTATCGGGACCTTGTTTGCCTAACATCCGATCACCTTGACCTGCTAGGATTTCGTTTACTTAGCATTTGGTCACCTTGACTTGTCGAGACTTCTCCAACACCATGCATCTGGTTTCCTTTGACCTGCTTGGACTTTCCTTCTCATGTCTGGCATCCGATCAACCTTGATCTATTAGGACTTTTCGCCTCATGCTAAGTGTTCAATCCATCGTGACCCACTTGGTATTTTTACTTGCCAATACTTTGTTGGACTTCCGACCACTAAGTGTCTGGTCCTTTTTGACCCACTTGGATTTCTCAACTTGTCTAGTCAATCTTAACCTACTTGAGTACTCACTTGCCAACGGCATGTTAGACTTCCAATAACCAAGTGTCCGGTCCTACTTGACTCACTTGGACTTTTCTCCACTTGTCAAGTATTTGGTTAACTTTGACCTACTTGACTTCTTCACTTATCAAGTATTTAGTCAACCTTGACCACTCAACTTCTCCCCAAACTTCTTCCATCAAATCCTAATTACATCATGGTTGACTTGATCTGATGATGATTGTACTAAAACTCACCTTCTTCAATACTCTTCATCGCGCAACTCCTCGGATATTCCATATCATCCTTCACCTATTGTCATATTGTCAAACATTGAAACTCAACTTGAGTCCAACTTAAGCTTGGTCAATCTTGATTTGTGGCCGATTGCACCAACAGTTTTGTCTGCATTGCCTTATTATAGAGGCTTAAGTCAATGTTTCATAAGTGCAACTCATTTTTAGAAACACAAGGACACGGAATCGAAGGTGTTGACATTTCAGATGAATCTATATCATGGTTTTGTTAGTAACAACAAAGATGTAGCCAAAGAAGCAAGCAGTGAAGATTGCCTTGCCACAATATATTCTTGTTCCTTAATGACAGCAATATAGAGGAACTTAAACAATAGGGTAAATTATTTTGTCCTTGTTGGTCTTCACTTTAATGGTATTTTTTTTATGATGTGATTGTACTTGTACATCATAATTTGAGTAAAATAGATGGGGCATTCGATACAAGATACAATTTTCTTTTGAAGATTTATTTGGTGTTCTTTATGCTTCAATATTGGAAACAATACACAAAAATTTTCCATTTCTAAAGATCTTATTTGTCAAATATTTTTATTGTTCCTATGCCAATAAGAAGTTTTGGTTCATGTTTTAATGGATGATTAGTTATGTTGATATGCCAACATAGGCATGATGGCGGTGTGGTAATGCAAAGAATGGTATCTTGAGATTGAACAGAAGTCACTAGATTGTCGTCTATTTTCAGCATCTCTTTTCATGTGATACCCACATTAACATGTTTGGCTTCTCATCATTGCCAAGGCTTGAAACTTTTACTTGGCTGGATGTTGAACTTTATATATGTCGATTGATCAGTTTATAATTGAAAAATGATCATCTTGAGCTCTTCCCTGAGTTTTAGGATTGGTCCATGTATTGGTCAGTGGATAAAGATGGTATGAACAGTGAAATAGATGGGGAGCACTTATATTGTCTCTTCTGATTGGCATACATGAAATCAATGTTACCTTAATTTTTTACCCATTTTAATTGATTTGTTCAGATATTCTTGATCAACATGGCTTCTACAATTTGAATTCACAACTAGCTTATATCGGAGTTTTCATGATTCGAAGACTTCCATATGTATATAAGGGATAACCTTTTGAACAATATCCATCAGTGTGTCAAAATCGCAAGTAACACTCTTAAGGCTGCACCAGGCTGTAACACATACGAATCTTACAATTTATTAAATGATATAGAAAAATGCAAACACTATGTCCAAACTCAAATAATGACTCTGTTAGACTCATGACCATCGATAAATGAAAAAAATGCACTGGAATGCCAAAATACCAAAAATGCATACGAGTAGCAATACTTGCAATAAAATAAAACTAAGTAAACTGAATGGATTCTAATAGAAACCATTTCCAATACTCTCGCTGAGCATATCTAAGCAAAATCATCTCATAATATGTCCAAATCTTGAAAAACACCTAAGTTTGTGAATTTAGAAGTCAAAGGAAAAAAGGGTATCGAGCACATATGCAAAATGGGAAAAAAAGAGAAGTGCATGAAAACAAATCAATAGAAAGTGACAACATAATTTATAGTTTCTATTTTGATATTCTTTAGCATCATTTAATCGTTATTTTGATCTCATTATTTTTCTTTCATTTGTTTTTTAATTAATTGCTTTAATTCTCCTTGTTTGCCCTTTTTTAATGTTGCACAAATTGCAGTCTTACAATAGACTTTTGTAAAGCATGGGAAGATTGCGTACAATTGACACTTCTCTAAAACTCTGCATTAGCGGGAGCTTCGTGTATTGGACTGCACTTATACAAATTATAGTATTATCTTACACAACAATAAACATAATTTATTAAGTGGGTGAACGACCCATCGCCCACCCATTGAAAGATGTCTCATATATACAAAGATGAAAGATCTATAATCTAACACATCACAAGGTTGAATTACTCACAATCCACTTGATAAGGATATATAAGAGGGCCTCAATTTACTTGCATTAAAATGCATCATGTGTAGGCACCTATACATACATATATAGAGTAAACAATTCACAATCCATCCACAATGCACCTCACAATAGGAATTGGATGAACAACTCGTAATCCAACTAGTGAGTAAAGCATCTCACACAATATGGCTGAAACCTATAAACAAGTGAAAAGACTTAAGAGTCCTTTCTAAGCGTGGAACTAATGCTATACAATTTAGGTAATTAATTTATTTTATTAATTCACTATACACACTTGCGCAACTACTTTGGAGCGCGAAATCAATGTTCTACAATTATGGGAATTTATTAACTTATCATTCGAGCATGAGAATCTTGTACCTCTTAGAAATTATGGAACTGTAACTTTATGATACAAGTGTTGCATTTATTTTCTTATTAATTTAATTGAGAAATTACATAACTTCTTGCGAGCAAAGAGCCAAAGTTCTTTGGCATTATTTAGTTGTTTGTGACTCAATCAACATAATTAACTGTGTTATTGGGTCATTTATATTTCTCATGATGGTTTGAGTTCCTCCTAAGGAACTAAGCTTTCCTATGTTACTTTTAAATTTCAAGTTGTCTATTGGAAATCTAATCAATAAATTTTAATAAGGAAACAACAATTAGATAGACAATCAGAATGTTAAAAGCACAACTAAGCATAAAAGACATTTTCAAGCAATAGAAGTACAGTCAGAAATTCAGTTTGGTTTATTTGGAAGTTCAATTTTTTCAAAAACAAAATCAGTTATTTCGGTTATAAATTTTGAAAACTAGTTAAACCATTTTTTTATTAAATAATAAAAATTAAAAAAAATTAAGATTTTTAAATTTTTTATTAAAAGGTTTTAATATATATTTTTTAAAATCAGTTACCAACTGAATTAACTGTTTTTTTTTGTCGGTTTGGTTTTAATAGTAAAAATTGGTCAGTTCGGTTAGTTGAAAAAAAAATTCGGTTAATTCAGTTTTAACAAATTTAGTTCAGTCAGTTCGATTTTAACCGAATGCTCACCCCTACTAGTAGATCTCTTGGCATTTAGCATGGTATCCTTTTATAGTTTAAAGTTCCCTGAGGACCCTCTTCAGTCTTTTACATGCTGTGGTTTTGATAGATTAGATTTTATGACACAAAGATGAGTATTTCAGTTTAAATTGACTGAAGTTGATTAAGCTGCATGGATAATCTGAAATGTGATCGTTGCTGAAATGATATCTTTGACCAATAGTCATGCATTGCTAAGAGAAGCTGCAATCTCTAGATTTCTCTTAATGTTTCATTAGCTAGGCAATCTGTTTTGGGTTCGTGAACATAAATATTATTTTAGTGGATACATTTTGACAGCTAGGTCAACAAAATATTCATCAAACCAAGCTTCTTGATACGTTATCTATGGATTTTCTTCCTTTTTTTTTTCCTTTTTGTGAGAAACATTTGATCTATCATATGAATTGCTTAAATAATGGACTCTATTTACCATATATATATATATTTTGTGGTGGTTGGAGGCATGGGTTTGGCTCAGCAGAAAGTGGCACTTCAAGTCAAGTGAATACAGAAGGAAAAAGTCCATTAGTCTTGGATGAAACTGAGGACATGGAGGAGCAACCTTTAGTGAGACACCGTTCCAGGCAAATTGCTCCTGTAATTGCAGAACATACAGACTCTGGACAGCCAAGCTATAGTGCTTCAGATCCTCCATGGCTTGATAGTGATCAAAACCACCAGCTTAATGGCCATGCTTTTGAGAGAGATCAGGCATTGATTATGAAAGATTCTGTTTGTTCTTTGTATTGTCCTTGATTTGCACAGTTCTAAAATTTTCAGTTTTCATTTTTCAATTTAGTGGGGTGGAATTTCCTCTCAAGAGCATGATGAAGCTGTCATGCTCGAGGCTGCAATGTTTGGTGGTTTTCCTGATGAAAGAGGGTTTCGGTTTGAATACCCAACTCGCCAAATACCTCGTCCTCCTTCCCCTACTCTTATGGCACAACGCTTGCTAAGGGAGCAACAGGTTCAATATGTCCTTTATTTATCCACTCATTGTTGATGTGACCAAATAAAGTAATGTTTTCATGATCACAGGATGATGAGTATCTTGCATCACTTCAAGCAGATAGAGAAAAAGAATTGAAGGCTCAGCAGGACGCTGAGCTCCGTAGTTTGGAAGAAGCCAATGCCAGGGAGGCCGCCCTTCAAAAGAAGAGACATGAAGAAGCAGAAACTTATAGGAAGCATCTTGAAGAAGAGGTAAGACATGCTCTTATGTCTCCATTGATAGATAAAATTGCTGTACAATATATCTTGATTAACTATCATAGTGTGGAAATTCATTTTTAACCTGAATTAAGTACATTTATCAAACTCAAATTTGCAGTCAGTACGCTGAATTTTTTTGCTACCTTTGAATAGATTGGATAACACTGATATTAATCAGAACAACTTAGAATCAAGATGTAAATCTTGTTGGTACCTTCTTGTTTTATAGTTATGTACCTTAGGATTTTCTTTTGCTTCTGTAGATTTATTTGGCATGCCAATTAGGAATTTGGATGTTCATTATTGACTTTGTTTGTCTTTTTAGTGCAACAGGAATTTAAAATTGGCTTCATATATCAGGTGGACACGGAATTTCATTTATTTATATAATAAAAAAGAGTAGGTTGGTGTACAAAGCTTCCGCAAATGCGGAGTCTCGAGGAAAGATTTATTGTACGCAGTCTCACCCTGCTTTGCAAAACGTTGTTTCTGAGACTTGAATCCGTGAGCTCTAAGTCATACAACAACTTTACTGTTGTTGTCAGCACAGTAAATACATGCCATGTCGGTCGGCATGGACAAAATTTACTATTCCATCTATTAATCGACATTGACACCACGAGGCTGCCACGAGATCATAGTGGGCTCGCAAAGTCGTGGAGGTTCTCACAATCCCTTGGCAGTCTCCACGAGGTCACAACAACAACCATGTTTTTTTTATTGTTTTCTTTTAATTTTTAGTTTTAAATTGAATTTTTTTTTACAAGATAATATCAAAATTTATACTCACCATTCAATATCTCAAACATAACTCAATAATAAACATCTATAACAATTAAATATTAATAAAAATAACTTTTAATTAAGATATTTTATATTTAAAAAGTATCGTAATTGTATTGGCATAGTATGATACTATATTGAAACTGTATCGTTCTCGCCATAAATTCAAACTTTGGCTCGACTTGAAATTTTAAACCTTGATATAATGAACGGAATGAAGGGGAGCCTTGGCATAACAATAAAGTTGTTGCTATGTGATTTGGAGGTCAGGAGTTCGAGTCAAGGAAACAACCTCTTGTAAAAAGCAGGATAAAATTGTATACAATTGACACTTTTCTGAGATCCTGTCTCAGCTAGAGCTTTGTACATCGAACTGTCTTTTATATAATGAACGGTAGATGTATTGGCCCACCATACTTGTTTGTACTTTCTTGGGTATGATTCAAATGAAGATCACTAGCTATGTGATCTTTATTCATGACATTCTCAAACACATTTCGAGAAATAGAGATTTGATAGAATAGTATGATAATAACACAAAATATTAAGTAGTTTGATAAATAAATTATGTTTGTGTATTTGTAAAACATATTCTGCAAATGAAAGCTAATGTTGTTGATAGCTCAATTGTTTCTGGTGATCTTTTGTTTTCTGATTTGTTTTGGTCATTAATCTGGCCTTGAAAATTTATTTTAAGTGTCAAACCCATTCTTCTGGTTTAATGGATTAAAGTAACCTTCTGCAGATCAATGAGTAGTTTGTTGAGTCTTATCATGAAGAGTCGAATGTTCCAGGCATAGTGATCACCGTGCCAATGTCATTTTATTTTGGTTGTGGTAACATTTTTATTACCTCAGGAACTTGAGAGGAAGCTTGCTGCAAAAGAATCATCTTTGCCACAAGAGCCTCCTTCAGATGATGTGAATGCTGTGACACTGCTTGTGCGTATGCCTGATGGCAGTCGACGAGGGCGTCGATTTTTTAAATCTGACAAGCTTCAGGTAGATATCTCTGATTCAGTCTTTTGCAAAAGATGGCGAAATCTCCATTGGTTACATATTTAATACCTCCTCTTTTAAATTGCAGTTTCTTTATGATTACATTGATATTGGCAAGGGGGTTAAACCTGGCTCCTACAGATTGGTAATACTTATTTTTGATGTTTTGACTTTTAATGTTACTGATGTTACTTATTACTTTTTGCTGCATTGAATTCTGAGTTATTGTATTCAGAAATTTTGATCATCATTTTACCGTCTGAGTTTTCTCCTGCTCTAATTAGTTCATTAAAGTCTATTCAGAAATATTTGATAATCATTTTACTGTCTGTGTCACACCCCGAGAGTATATTTGTCCGTCAACCGAACGGGACTCTCTTGTGACAATATAAGAAACAATACCGATATAAGACCTAAATAGCTGCTGATACACACAAATCATAAATCACAGTGAAATAGCACCGACAAATAATAGAAATACAAGGACACAAAGATGCACTCCAAAGTGACTTTGACACAACAAGAAAACATAATCGAAACCAACATCCAAACCAAAACCATAATAAAGGCCAAGGACATAACAACACCACCGTACCCAAAATGCGGAACAAATACATAATAAAATCCAAAACATACAATCATCAGGAATTCAAACCCAAAGTGCACATGTGAGATGGAATCGACAGATAGGACCTCTAAGCTCCTTACGACATCCTTTACCTGCTACCTTGGCGACAGAAAAACCTAGGTTTTGTGGTGGTGAGTATAAGACTCAATGGTATATAAAAGATAGTGCATGAACTATATAAATATATGAGGATCAACAGGTATACAACCTTAAAGGTAATAACAAATAACCATCAATATAAATCTAATCAATGCATATACCAATCTGACCCTCTAGATATAACGTACTGTACTGACGTACATGAAGGTCTGCAATGACACAACTCATAGTAACCTGGACAAGTATACAACAACGTAACACATACAAATAACATGCTTGAACAATTTCACACCTGTGATCAACACATAATCATATGAATAACATATAATCAAATGCATAAACAAACCTGATCCATCCTATGCAATACATAATGCTGATCAAATGCATATAGCAATCTGGTCCATTAGGTACACTACACATACCTAAATAATGATACACACTGATCCTACTAATAGCCAAATACACCACATACAAAAGTATATACTATGCAAATGACATGTATAATGATGTTCACACACACATGCCATCACACATGACAATGCATATGCATGGTCACTGCTTGCACACTCCGCTCGTTACCATGATCCCAGTGTGGCCTAGGTGGCACGATAGGACAACTGTCCCAACTCCAGCTACCGCTACTCTCGAGTGGCCGAATGGACAATATGAGTAAGTAGCTAGCTCTGACATTTCTGTGATAGGGGTCCTGCATTAGCCACTCAGTATGCCACCGGCAGGTGGTCGAGTGTTGCCTGCGGGGAATGAGTGGCATGACTCGACTACCACCATCGGCGGTGGGCCGAGTGCGGCCTGACGGATGAGCGCACTCAACACTAGCTACCACTACCTCGAGTGGCCGAGGAGGCAGTGATGATTGATGACCCTCTCAACCACAAGGGAGACCAAGTCGACAGCATGTATGTCATGTAATGATGCATAACTCCATACACATAAACCCACATCATGCTCTCTATCCTACAAAGAGTCGTATACAACAGATAGCCAACTATGCTAGGACCTCTAGTCCGTAAACAACCTCTACCGACAACCCACTCAACCGTGCACAGAAAACATGACCCACAGTAGATACACAATGCAAAGTAATATGATACGACAATCATATCCACATTTAGATCATCACCTACTCCCAGTAATACAACATGATAACCCAAACCAAGACTACAACTGTGCTCAGCTACATGCACTTATACAACATCTATAAATCAAATATATATAGAATCTATAATCAACAATAGTGATGAAACGAGACTGTATAGATATCAAATAGAGCATCTCGAAGTTCAACGGCTAAGTATCAAGCACAGGAATAATAAGAGTGGAGTCAAGGTAATATTACTATCATCATAACAAAGCTCATGCACTAAGATCATCGATCTGTCAAAACAAAGGAAGGAATTACCCACCTGATAGATAGCTCGTGCTAGCTGTCCACACGTACAAGCATCTATCACAATCAAAGTCCTACAAATGAAACATATATAACTAGATTATACTATCAATTCTAATATTAGGATCAAATCCTAAGCCTATAATAGTGTAGTCCCATACACTCCCTAATCCAAGTTCCCTGTAATTAAACTAAATCCATCACAACTACACACAATCCATAATTCAACCAAAAACATACTTCCATCCCAACATACTAATCAACCATCCACAATAAACTATATACCGATTCTCTATCAAATGCACAAATCCTACTGTTAACAATTAATTAGCTATAGATCAAGATTGGGACTCACCTAATACAGCTTAACCATAAAACCTCCTGATCCTATAATAGGGTACCAGCTCCAAATTAATAGCCGAATTGGAAACAAAATCTCCCAACTCCCCTAACATTCATCACCTGCAAACACACTATTCACAACTTCCCTTAACTTGGCCAATTTACACTCCTTTAATCAAAGGAAAACAAGCAGAACCAAGGACATTACCAATTCAGATGCAAAAAAACTATGGAACACCACATACCAACTTGTAGATCTGCCCCCAAGATCGTCAAGGGAATTGCCACATCGAATCTGGAGTCATCGCAGCGAACGGAACCGATCCCAACCTAAACGTTACAGAGACGACAACAAGGCTGCGGTTGATTGACAGGGTGGCCAGAGGCAGCCTAAGCATGAGAAGAGCGATCGGCTAAGAAAGAAGGCACAGGAGGTGGTCGTGATGCTGCTCACAACCACACTTTTCTCCAGGAGATGGCGAACAAGGAAGATCGTCGGCATAGAGATGCAACTATGACTAGCCTAGCAGATCGAGCAGTGGCTGACAGCAACATCGATCGGACACGGCGACATCAAAGATGGCAGCATTGAGGATTTGGCTTCACTGGCTGGGATGATCGAAAGGTAAGGATCGAGAGGTTTAGAACGGCAGTGCAGGAGTGGTTGAAGGCAAGTCGATGGCCGAAGAGTCACTAGTCGCGGAGCTATCGACATTTAGTGCCCTGGTGATCGACGAGTAGCTCCGACGACGCTTGAGGGAGAAAAGAGATGCGGCGGAAGAGAAGAAAATCGATCCGGAGAAGAAGAAGGAATGGGGATTTGGGCGGTGGAGAAAGAAAATAATAGAAATAAACCTAGGTTTTAATAGTTATATACCTTAGGTTAATCAACCCAATTAACTCTTAAATCACGGTTAATCCAAATAGACTTCTTCAAAGTCTATTAAATCTTTCTCCATAAAATGTTTACAAGAACTCCGTTTAAATTCACAAAATTTTTTAAAAATTCTTGAAAAATTCTTTAAGATAAATTCCTTAATTAATCAGTCTTATTTATTATTATTTTATTTTCTGATATCTCACGGTCTGCATTTCTCTTCTTTAGGTAGATAATAAATCTAATTCTAAAACTGGCATGAACTGCCTAGAAGTCATTTTATTGCTAGGATTTTGTGATACACATATTGTTGTATGATTGATGTGGTGAGGTATTTTGGTTGATGAGTTATGTATTCTTTTAACTTATATTATTTGAATTTTTTCCGTTGAGTGGTAAGTGTATCCCTTTGAGGTTTTTGACTAAATGCTCTTGACTTTAGCATTGGATAGATATGTGTTTTATGATCTTTACTTTAAAAGGTATATGTATAATCATGATTTTGTTATAGTTTGCTCTTTTAATTTAACAATCTATTGGGTGAGGTGTTTTGGTTTATGATGTTATGTTTTTGTTATGTATATCAGTTAAAATTTTGTATTTAACAATGTACGAGTGACGAGTGTATTCTTTTCTGGCTTTGACTCAATGCTCTTTATTATAACATCGGAAAGATATATGTTCTTACAATCTTTATTTTGGAAGGATATATTCCTAATCATAATTTGGTTATAGTTTGTTCTTCACTAATTTAATAATCTATTGGTAAGAGTGGTAGAATTAGCTACCATTGCTTCAAGTGTCTTGGTGTCAGCCAAGACAATTGCAATAATATCGTAAAGATTGTCATTCGATACCTATACTATATGTCAATACAATTTCGATGGTATGGACTAAGATAGGGTCTATGTCAGCCATACCGTTCAAAATCAATTTAGGAAGATTTTCTACTTGTGACTCATCCTTTGATTTTATTTATCGACAATTAGAAAGAGATGAAACACGTTTAAGTTGTGTCTATTGAAGGAAAACTCCGAGAGACATGTTTAAGGTGGTACGAACATGTATATAGATGACCAATAAATGTTTCAGTTAGGCGATGTGAAACAATGACAAATATACATATCAAACGAGGAAGAGGAAGACCAAAAAAGACTTGGTTAGCAATAATAAAATAAGATAAAATTTATTTAAGTATAGATGATGATATAGTAGGAGATAGAGTCCAATGGCATAGAAGGATCCATATAGCCGATCTCACCTAGTGGGATAAGACTTGATTGCTGTTGTTGTTGTAGAAAGAGATGAAGCACTAAAAGAGAGGAGAAAGGAAGTCGAGAGGCACCAACAAATGGTCAATTGAGACGAGAAGTTTAGTTTCTCTTCCACAATTCTACTTTCAATTTCATTTTGTTAGTCGCTGGGAGGAGGTGAAATGCTAAAAAGAGTGGGAAGTAAGAGAAGATGCATCAGCTGAAGCATTGCAGTGAAAAAGTGCAGCGACACTAGAGTTCAAGAAATTGACTACTTATCCATGTTTGAGTTATAATTGTGTTATTCAAGTTTTAAGTCCTAGTGATTTATCGAGATGGATTTATAGATTTGTAACAAATCAATCTCAACACAGATGTGGTTGGAGTATTCTTTAACATGCGTATTTGAAAATTATGGGATTAATTTGAGTAGAATGTTATAAGAACCCATGCTCACATCTCAGATAATACACTCATTGTGGTATTGGGAAGTGATATTAGGAGGATATAATAATAATTATTATAATTTTGCAACTTATTGCTTTTAAAGGGTAGCCCGGTGTATGCCAATGCGAGGTAGGGAAGAGTCTATTGTACATAGTCTTATCTTGCTTTACAAGAGATTGTTTTCATGAATCGAACTTGTGATCTCTATGTCACACGCAACAATTTTACCGTTTTGCTGAGACTCTCTTTCGCAATTTGTTGCTTTTAAATTTAAATTTAAGTGGCTATACAATTGTTGTTGGCTTATATTTGAAAATAAACAAGGTAAGTGAAAGGAGATTATAGGATTAAAATATTTGAGTTGGATTCATTGAATTGTATTATATGATAAAGTGGTGATCTCTTTGTATCTCGTCTCATGGAACATTAGATTTGAGAATATATGCATGATGATGTGATTGTCACAATATGTCTCTATACGCTCATTCATTAGCCGTTTGTTCTAAATAATCTCATCCTAACTCAAGCTTTGCATTTAACTTGTCTACGAGAATTTGCTTCTTGCTCTATCAATAATTTAGATGACCTCCTAAAAGAATACAATAGCTTGATGTGAAATGCCTATGGGAGAACTTGCACAAACCTGAATATTTTAATCTTGAAAAAAGAGACATTTCTCGTACTTTCTCAACGTCTCTTCCCAATGATCATGTAGTAGTACTATCTCCTAAATATAATAACATGGGGTCTTAAGAAATTCATTAATCAAAAATCAAATATTAGGTCTTATCATTGTGAGGTAGGTCAGTTTCACTAGATCCGGTAGTTGTTGCTCATGTTGGTATCAGGATTCACGTGTTAAGTGCATTCCCACTAGACAACCACCTTATATATATGGAGCACATATTTAAAAAAGGACAGTCCAGTGTACGAAGCTCTTGTCATATGGAGTCCCGGGCAAAGGGTCTATTGTACGCAACCTTATTCCTCTTTACAAGAGGCTGTTTTCAAGACTCGAATCCGTGACCTCTATGTCATATGACAACAACTTTACCATTGCGCTAAGACTCCCCTTTATCTTTCGCTCTTCTCCCCCAATTTTTATTACTCCTCCTTAACTTTCGCTCTTCTCCCCCTTTTGTCATAAATCAAAAAAGGTGTCGGGGTTTTTATATAAAATAGGGGTTTAAAAACATGTGTCTAGAATTATTAAAGATAAATCAACTATGAGCCCAAGCATGCGTCTAGCAGTAGTTAGATAGATTGGTTCGAGGTGTGTTCCTCTGCACCAATAATTTAAAGGTTTGTAATATAACCCTTAGGGTTAGTTTGCTCTCCCCCTTAGTCAAATTTATGAAGTATAAGAGATGTAAAGGGCATTAAACTTTGGCCTAAAGAGTTGTAAATATTCGTTAAGTACAATAGTTGAGAAAATAGGTAGTATTTTGAAAAGGTTATATTAAGTGTATTTCAATTATCTTTAACATCTCACTCATTCTATGTGTATCAGAATGTGTTCACCTTATATATTTTGTGAGATGATTTGAACTTGATTAAAGATAGTTAACCTTGGGTTAGATTCGGATTTAACCTTTAGATCGTTAAGTAACTTTTCGAGAAACTGACTTCTAGGTCGTGGCGAGGCACAGAGGCCTTCTTTAATCGGAACAACGACCACTTCCTTAGACAAAATCAAATTTAAGAAAATATCACTTAAATCATTTAGAGTTACTTCCTGGTCTAACTAGTTTAGGATACGGCGAGGTAGTTTCAGCTAGTTCAACTCAGCCAAGTGCACCAAGCTAGATACACCTTATCTAGCTCAAATACACGAGACATTGTTTCCCTAACGTACTATCATCTCACCGCATCCTGATACTATGTTATCAAGGTTGATTAACTATTAGTCCTATCTAACCATTCTAGAATTTAAAAGAAGAATGTAAACATGCAAAGATTCTAAAAGAGTGGGTATACAATTTTAGTAGCTCCCCCTGAACCATTGAACTAATTTGGTCAATCCACATAGTGGACTTGATCCTGGGGAATCCAATATTTATTAGTCCTTATATGTGAATTTAATAAAAATTTTGGGACCCATGTTTGGACTTTTTGATGACTACGATTCACAATAGACATGTACGATTTGTTCGTAGCCGTTGACCTAAATCTGAGTCCGACTTTATTGTACACGACTTTTTGAGTTCCAAGTAGTCGGTTAAGATTCTTGGATCCCAACGTGAACCTTTCCAATCTAGCCTTGACCTCTTGAACTCGTCCTTTCAAGAGAGAATTCTCCTCCTCTAGTTTTTCAACTTGAGTTGAGTTTTCCTCTTGAACTTGACTAGTTGAAGAGGTTAGAGTAACCTCTTGCTTGAGGGTTTCAGCTTCCTCAAGTAACGACTCAACTCTAGACTCAGACTTAGTCAATTTCCTATTTAGCAACTTAATTGCATGATATAAGTTTGCAATTAACGAACGACTTACCTTAATCTTTTCTTTTGATCCGGCTTTGAGTCTTGACTCGAATTCATCCTCGGAGTCGGAGTTGAATTCGTAGTCGGCTTCGAACTCGGACTCGAACTCTACCGGCTTTGTCATGAATGCTAAGTCATCGTCTTGATCTTTTTGTTCCTCCCACGTTGCTTGAAATGCTTGCTTGTGTTTTGGCTTCATTTTTGGGCAGTCTGACTTGTAATGCCTCATCTTGTTGCACCCATAGCATGTGTATGTTTGTGAGAGTTTCTTGCTATTCAATTGCTCCCTTTTTTTTTTTTGATGATTCTCCGAACTAGATTGACTAGTTTGGCCTCCATCTCTTCTTCGGATTCCGGTTCGGATTCACCTTCCGATTCGGATTCTTCTTCTTCGGGAGGTATCATGCTCTTTGCTTTTCGTCTTCGTCTTGCAAACAATGCTACACCTTTCTCGACCGAGACCGCATTAGTTTGTTCATGTAACTCAAATTCCGAAAAGAATTCGTCTAACCTAATCTTGGATAAATCTTTAGATACCTTGTAGGCATCAACCATGGATGCCCACAAGGTGGTCCTAGGAAATGCATTGAGTGCGTACCTTATTGTGTCTCGATTGTCTACCTTTTGTCCGATGGCGTGTAGGTCGTTCAAGATGTCTTGGATCCGCGCATGAAGTTGTGAAGCGGTCTCGTGATCCTGCATCTTTAGATTATACAATTTATTCAATAGCAAATCTCTTTTGCATACCTTAGCATCGGATGTCCCTTCATGTAGCTCAATTAATTTGGTCCAGAGATCTTTGACGCTAATGAATGGTCCAATTCGGTTGAGCTCCTCCTTGGACAGGCCGCATTGCAACATTTGGGTTGCTTTTGCATCGACTTCGATTTGCCTCTTGGTTGTGTTGGTCCATTTGTCGAAATCCAAAGGCTCCTCTTGATCATTGGTGGGTAGAGCAAAGCCGGTTTGGATTATTATCCAAGTCTCGACTTGTGTTTTCAAGAAACATTCCATCCGACCTTTCCAATAACGGAAATAATTTCCATTAAAGAACGGAGGTCGGGTGGTGCTATACCCCTCAATGTGGGTCATTAATTATCTTGTAAAATACGAATAAAAATCAAAAGGAATTCCAAGACTTGGTCTTGGATTAGTAATGCAGGAAATAATAAACGAGAGATAAAAGGCTAAACAAAAAACTACGCACTTACGACCTTCGATGTCCTCGAAAGGGTACTAAACGTTGATTTTTGGGGACGAAAATAGTTTGTTACGAGGGTAAACCCTGTAAGAAGTGTAGATCTCTGAGAGAGCTTCGATTTGGTGGGTAGCACGTTTTGTAGGTCCACTTGTGTGAAAAGTTATGCCCGTTTTACTGTCGGCTACTCCAAAAGCGAATAGTTCGATCGATACTTGCAAATACACAACCAAAAAAAGGGTACCAAGACTTCGTCTTGGATTAGTAGTGCGGGAGAAATAATAGGAATAATTCACCAATCGAAAAATACGAAAAGAAAGCCAAAAAGTGCTAGATTGGTGGTTACACCAAATCTTAGCGCCCCCGCTTTAATACCAATTGTTGGATCGAAAGCGTCGCTAGAGGGGGGGGGGTGAATAGCGAGCGTAACATTTTTTCGTTTTTCCGTTCGTTCGATTAAAACACAGAGATGCATAGCGGAAAAATAAATAACACAAGTTTGTTTTTACTTGGTTCACAATACAACGGTTGCTAATCCAAGGCCCCGCGATCCTTGACCGCGTACAAAGGGGCAATCCACTATAGAGTCCCTTCCTCGTTGGAGGTAGGAGACAACGATCACAAAAACCAAAAGCACGAGGATGAGGCAACAAGCCTACCTCACCTCGTTATGATTAAAACCACGAATACAATAACTAAATAGAAACAAACTTGCTGCTGCCAACGAAGGAGTTGTAAGCTTGGCGTTGCGTCGGCGTTATGACGACGTTAGAGTTTTAGCATTGTAGGAGAATAAAATTGATGATTTTTGGGTTGGAGTCCTTCCCTCCTTTTATAGACTTGTGCCTTGGAATAAGTCTAGATGCAGATCCTTAACTTTTGGAACTTATCACGAGGTGATACCTTATCTTATCGCGAAGTGACGGTGTCAAATATTATCCTTTTTGACCTAGCGCAAAAGGCTGATTCGTCGCCATCAGACGACTTATGCCCTTCATCAGTCGACTGATGTTCAGCAGTCGACTGTCAATAGCCAGCAGTCGACTGTCAACCTGACCACTTCTCTACAGTAAGAGGTTAGCACGGAAAATGACAAATGCGATGGTTTCTTACCGTCCAATCTCGACCTAGACCTTCCACTGAAAGTCTTAGTCGGATCGTCGCCTACGGTCGTCCCCATATAGAGGATACGACTTTACCATCTCTCTTCGCACTCGTGCTTATCTTTGGTCCTTTATGACCTGTCGCTTTGCTTCCGATCTTCACCTGGGTTCTTCGACTTCCACGAAGTTCTCCCGATGTCGCCCAACCACCACGGTTTCCGACTCAGGATTCTCCGGGTGTCGCTGACCTTCGGCTTAGCTTCACCATTTCCTGCACACTTAATTCAGCTCATGAGATAACAATATGACATTAACTTTGGATCTTTGCCATAATCAAAACCTAAGTTCGATTATTTGGTGCCCCTGCACCAACATAATTATCCATGAATTTGTGTTGTTGAAGAAGACGAATCCATTATTATTTGTGAGAACTCTGACAAAAAATTATAACATGATGCAAGTCAAAAAAATTAATATTCTATATAATTTTAATTGTAAAAAAACAACTAATTATAAAATTTTCTTTACATTAAAAACTTGTCGCTTTCAAGTTTTTCTATATCTTTTAGAATTTCTTCGACATTAATTTGCTCCAAACTTAATCGAAGTCAATCTTGAGTACAAATTAGGCTTTCTATAATTCTAGGAGTCAATGAACTCCTGAAATAATCAAGTACTCGACCACCAGTACTAAAAGCGGATTCTGAAACAACTGTTGATATTGGAATGACTAACACATCACGAGTAATTTGAGCAAGTATAGGAAATCTGTGACAATTTTGCTTCCACCATTCCAAAATATCAAAAGTTTCACAATATTCTTCGAATATTTCATTAAGATATGTGTCTAATTTTGACATGTTGTCATCACTAAAAATGTGTCTTTTGTTTCTTATACTTTGCAAAGATTGATTATCTTCTCAAATCTATTTGACTAATATTTTTAGGCACAACGTCGCTATCACTTGATTCTGAAATAGTTAAAATTTTTGAAGTGTTACTTTGAGGCTTCATTTTCTCCTTGTAATTTTGTACAAAACAAATAAAGTCTCTTTTATATTCTTTCTTGCTCTTGCACCTTTTTTTATCTCCATATAATTCAATCATTATAAATTTCACAAAATCTAATTTATGTCTTGGATTAAGTACTACTGCAATATAAAACAACTTATTCATCTTATTTGAATCTCCCCAATACTTGTCAAATTTAATTTTCATTCTCAATCATATTGGATATATATCAGGTTCATCATTTTCTTATCACTCCTTTAATATGGAACGAATAGAACTGATTTCATGTGCAAAAATGTTAGAAGTGATATATAAAGATCCTGAAACTTTTAATGTTAACTCATAAAAAACTTATAATAGAGATGCAAAAAGTCTAACAATATTCCAATCAACATTTGTTGGCTATTCTGTTTATGGTTGATCGTCTGATCCAAGTATCATATTTCCATTATCATTCATAACAACATCCCGATCATTATATTGAAGATATATTCTAAACTAGGGGTCTTGTTCATCAAACCTATCAAAAGCTCTTTCAAATTTTTCAGCTACATTCAATATCAAATAAGTTGAATTCCATCTAGTTGGTACATCAAAACATAATAATTTCTTGCTTTCAATTTTTTCGATTTCTACACCTTTGAACTTGCTTAATCTAGAGAGGAATTGCTTAACATATTTAATAACATTTCTAACCCTCACCACAAATGAATTTATATCTTTTAAGTCGTCAACAATAATCAAGTTGATTATATGAGCTACACATCTCATATGAATGAATTCTCCTTTTAAAATAGTAGAATCCCAGTTAATCATCTTTGTCTTAAAACTATTGATAGCAATATCGTTTTAACTTGCATTATCAATAGTAATAGTGAAAATTCTATTAATTCCCCAACCTCTCAAGTAATTTTCAATAGCTAAACTGATTGCTTCGCCTTTATAACTTGTAATTGGATAAAAATTCAGAATTCTTTTATGCAACTTCCAATGTTTATTAATAAAATGAGCGGTCAAATACATATAGTTGATTTTTTGAATCGATGTCCATGTATCGACAGTCAAAATTTTTTTTTTATTGAGTTATGCAATAGATTTTTCGATTTTTCCCTTTCAATTGTATATAATTCAACACAATCACGTACAACTGTCCATCTCGAAAGAATTCTAAATTTTGGACATACCATAGTCATAAATGTTTTAAATCCTTCTCCTTCTACAAATTTGAAAGGCAACTCATCCATTATAATCATTCTAACTAATTCTTATCTAGATGCATCATGATCAAATTTTCATGAAATAAGTGATCCCTCACCCTGTCTTGCACCTATTTGAAAACTCAATGCTTGATTTGTTTCAATTGCATGAGGTAGAAATTTCAAGCTTGTTGTTCTATTTTTGTATGGATCGTAAAAAAAACTCCTTATCACAATATTTGTATTTGGTTTTAATCTTATTAGCAGCATTAGTGAACTTCGTAAAATGATCTCATACCTCACTTCTTGGTTTTATTGTTCTTCGTTTACTTAATTTTTATCTTGTAGTTGTACCCAAAGGTTCAGATTGTAGCATTGAACAACTATTATCAGCATCCATATTTGAAATATCTCCTTGCATTTACATTTTAAAAAAATAAGTATACAATTTTCATCGACAACAACAACAAAGCCTTATCCCACTAGGTGGGGTCAGCTATATGGATTCTTCTACGCCATTGGACTCTATCCCCTACTATATCATCATTTATATTTAAATAAATTTTATCTTATTTTATTGCTGCTAACCGAGTCTTTTTTGGTCTTCCTCTTCCTCGTTTGATGTATATATTTGTCATCGTTTCACATCGCCTAACTGGAGCATTTATTGGCCGTTTAAGTACATGTTCGTACTACCTTAAACATGTCTCTCGGAGCTTTCCTTCAATAGATGTAACACCGACTTTTTCTCTAATGCTCTCATTTCTCATTTTTGTCCATCCCTGTATGTCCGCACATCTACCTTAATATTCGCATCTCTGCAATTCTTATCTTTTGCTTATGTGCTCAAGTCGTAGCCCAACATTCAGCGTCATATAACATAGCAGGTCTAATCGTCGTTTTGTAAAACTTCCATTCATTAAAAAAAATTATATATAACTACTTAACTAGATTAATAATTTAGAATTATAATCAAACTCTAACGGTCCCGTAAAAATCGTTTTTTGCGTTGTGGAAACCTCGGAAGCCTGGCCACGGATCCGTGCGAAGATCTAAAAATAAAAACATGTATGTGTTTATAGAAACCTAGATCTACCTTAGATCTACATGATGAGAGTGTTACCCTCGATGCGACGACCTTCGCTTATCCCGCTCGTCCAAACGCTTTGCCGGAACTCAAGAGTATCAAGTGTACACTCCTCTATTGGTATCCACACGGACAAATGGTGGAGAAAATACCTTAGAGTGTGCTAGCACCCTTTAGGAATTTCGGCAAGATGAGGAATTGGGAGAGAAAACTTGAGAGGAGAGCAAGGAAGAAGATGATGGAGTTACAACCAAATGAATTCTCATCTAATGAGAAGTAAAGTGGCCGACCACTCCAATATTGGGGGGTTACATGCATGCATGTAACTCCAAGAGTCAATGGTTCTTGGTCTCCCTCATGAGGTGACACCACATGATAAGTCAATGATGATGTGGAACACCATCATCGTTGGTGGCTCATGCCACGTCACCACACGACAGATTGGTCAAGTCAAAATTGACCATTCATCTTCCCTCTCAGTCAAGTCAAACTCGACCTCTTATCTCCCATGGTTGATCAAATCTAACCACTTGACTCAAGTCGATTTGATTTAATGAATCTCTATTCATTAATTTAAATTGATTTGATGAATCAAATCTAAATTAGACTCATTCAACACTTGAATCAACTTGAGTCTAACTCAATTAGTCTAATTTGGATTACTCTTAAGCCAATTTGGTTCATCCCATGAACCTAATCCTCATGGTTCATCATATGAACCTAATCTCCAGCTAATTGCCCTTATGTGTGTGACCCTATAGGTTCTTGTAACGTTGGCAATGTCCCTAAACCGATTTAGAATATAAGCGATGAGCGTGATCTAGCAACACATCATCTTGCTACCCAAGTTCTGAGAATGTTGAGCTCCAACATCACCTTTGTGACTACTAATCGCGACTCTCATATACGTGATGTCGCCCTATCCACGACATCTAGATTGACGATTGAGGCGTAGGCAGTATCATCCCTGCTGATCTATATCTTGAACTCCAAGTAGACTCACTCTAATCAAATGAGCTCAATATCTCATATTGACTTATTTGGGCATGGTCATGCACTTCGTGGTCTCACTCTATCAAGAATAACGATGTCACTCCCGTCATATAGGAGGGATAGATCTCATCTACATCACTCACATCCCTCCGTATAATTTGTTACATACCCAGTAATCGCCTTTATAGTCCACCCATTTACGGGTGACGTTTGACGAAGCCAAAGTATGCAACTCCTTATGTAGGGAACCATGGTGACTTCAGGTCTAAGGACTAATAGTCATACTAATAGCCACATGAGAAAGTATATGACACTCATATAACGATCTATGATACTTTCTCATGGCGGGTCATTCAGTACATTCTCTAATGCATACCCATGTGTTAACTTGATATCTCATATCCATGACTTGTGAGATAAAGTTATCGTGTTGACCTACATGCTAGTCTCTACGCATTAACATTGTCCCTGAATGTTAATACTTGACTAGGAATGATTAAGAGTAGTGTTCTCTATATCATCTCATTATCGATTCAATCAATCGATTGATATAGATAAGAACCTACTATTCAAGGACGCTATTATACTTAGTTATTTGGCACCAATATAAGTAAATATAATAACCATGCCTTTATTAATAGGAATATGATACAATAAAGTCCATACAACAATCATCACATGATTGACTCTAGGGCTTTCACTAACACCTATATCGATCGACTGATATCATAGTTCCAACCATATCGAGCTGAACTTTATCCTTGCCTAGTATCTCATTGGTTTTAATATGTCAGGACTTCCTTTCTTTGCCTAGTATCTAGTCAACCTTAGTCCGCCAGAACTTTACTATTATCAAACATCTGATCTTCCTTAATCTATTTGGATTTACTTCTCGTGCCTAATATCTGGTCCGTCATGACTTGCAAAGACTTCATCTTTTATACCTAACATTGAGTCCTTCATGTTTTGTTATAACTTCACCTCTAATACCTAACATCCAGTCCTCCATGATCTAGTAGAACTTCACTCTAGTGCCTTTCATCATCATCTAATGTCTAGTCAATCATGATCTACTTGGAATTTACCCTTATCAATTCTATGTTGGACTTTCAATTGGTAGGTGTCCCGTCAATCATGATCCAATTGGACTCGTCTTTGTCAACTCCCTATTAGACTTTCAACTACATGTGTCTAGTCAATTGTGAACTTCTCCACTATCAAATATCCGGTCAATTTCAACCTACTTGGCATCTAGCTCAACATTGATCAAACATGAAAATTCAATTCGAATTTGGTCAACCTTAATCAAATGTGGATTGCACCAACACGTAGAAGCAAAAAACATGGAATATACATATGTAGAAGCAGAGCATGACTCCCAATTAAGAAGATACAATTTCTTACCCGTACATCATTCTATTGTGGGATATGAGGGCAAGAAGATTAGTGAAGAATTGAGGGGAATGATCTGGATGTATTAAGTAGTCAATCGATATAGCTCCATCTGCTATAGATGCAACTTTATTGAGATGAAATATTTGTTGTAACTTGGAATTGAGGAAGTACGAGTATGCCTTAGCAGTACTACAACACTTTAACAAAACTCTTGAGTGGATGTGGGCCGATGAATCCTTTGGGGAAGGCTTCTGGCAGACCGCAATAGCTGTGTAAAGGAATGCCAAGGTCGGTAGCCATAGAGAGAGTAAAAAGATATTCTTGATATTCACAAAGTTTAGCAGCGATCAGCACTTGGATCTTCTTGGTTCACTAAATCTTTCCTACAATTGATGACCTCCACCATCATGTACCTGTTCAATGGGTGTGAATGGAAAAATCACCCCAAACCTAAGTTTTCACTAGCTTCTACTCAGAATTGACTGTGTGAAGGAACTTGATGGTGAGTTCATTTTTAGTGCAATCCTACATGACTATAATATTTAAAATGAGCGGGAAGGTGTGATGACATCAGTCAAGTAGGTGTGAAATCCACCAATCTGAGTATCATCTCGGTGATTGATTGCAACAATTGAATGAGTTTACATAATTTATTGGTCATGCCATAGGTCTGAGAAATGTCACTCGTACATAGATACCTAGCTTGTGATCAAGTCTCGTAGTAGGAGAGGAAGCAACGAAAGATCCTCATGAGGCTGGAATAAATGAACTGTTAAGAGAAGTATAACTAGGTATAAATTCCTCGAGGCTTGTAGTCAATGCTAGAAAGGGCAACGACATTGGGAAAAAAAAGTCATGCTAGATGGGAGATGATGTTGGATGAGTGTAAGGAGCTTTGGTAGGATGTAGGCGCATGGAAAGAATAGGAGGCACACCATCCATTTCTGTGGGAGGACAGCAGATAATGAGAGGTGTTGCTCGAAGCTACACAGGATGTAGATGCACAGAGGATGTGAGGTGTCAGAAGCAGCATAGAACATCGTGCGGGAGTTGTAGTGCAGAGGGTCTTAAGTGGCAAACATCTCATGCAAAGGGCAGCATTGTGTTGCAACCACAAGTAGGAGTGTATTGTAGAGTAGTCGTTGTGCATGGAGTTTACAGATGGAGATAAAATCAAAGCTGAGGTATCATTGTGGGAGGTTGATTGAATGGAAATCAAGCCAGCATGGATTGGCATAACAATGGTGGTGACTTGAATGCTATGTTAGATAGTGTGGAAGCAATGTTAGCTAGTTCCCCACAACTTGTATGTATATTCATCATTGTAACTAATCATTTTACAATTTATATTTTGCATCCTGTACCATCTGGTACTTATAATCTGGTCCCTAGGTCCATAATACAGATGATCAAACACTATCTACTTAATCACAACTATAACTGGCTTCATAATTGACATAGGATATTCCTCTTGTTCAATGCTGTTTCACTTTGGATTTTGGACCATGCTAAATAGTTGAAATTTGTAATTGAACCTTGCAGTGTCAAAATATCTAGCTGAAGAAGAACGGGTCTTCTTTAGCTTCCTAGTTCGCTAACTATGAAATCAAGTTGGAATCCAGTGAATACTGGTGACACTAGCAATCTTCATTAACTGCAATGTACTATGTTCCGGATCTCCTTTTTAGTAGAATGCTTGAAAAATGACTGACATTACAAAAAAGCGGATATTAGAATTTTAAGGAGGTAAACTATTCATTTTGTGGGTAAACCATAGAAGTGACTACTGATGACGTTTGAATTATGTGTTGATGGATATCTCTATTCTGTCTTATCATGAATAAATTCTTTTACCACGTTCAATATTGAAGTTGATTTTTTAGGACATTTTATTACTGGGATTTATATTTTTGTGTTAACTGCTAAGCTCAAGGAAAATGTGTAAGCTAATGGTGCATTTATAAGAACTTGTTATAGAGTTGTGAAGGTTTAGTCATTGTGTAGATTAACGTACTTTTGATGCTTGAGAGAGAGAAATTTGTTAACTCGTGCAAAGTAAATAATCAGGCAACTGTTTCCATGCAATTGAGTTGTATGTTTCAGTATGCCTAACCGGGTCACAAAGAGGGCTCATCTAATTCCTTGCCAATCTGCAAGTCCAAGATGATCATTCAATTGTGCGCGCTTATATTCTTGCGTATTACTCATAGTTACACGAATTGTTATTCTTCTGTTGTGGAGCCGTTTCTGCAGTTCTCTTTGGTTTTTCTCTTGAACTTTTCAATGTTATATTGCATATGCCCGCCATCGTATTGTCTCTCTTGAACTTTTCAATGCCATTTTGTAGCCCCATCATTTTATGGGCTCACAAGTATCTGTTTGTATGTTTTTTTAGTTACAAATCATTGGCATATTGGAAGGGGAATTTTCCTGTTTACCTTTACTATGTTATGCTATTATACATTATACCATTGTATTGATACGTGGATCTTTCATTTATTTGTTTAAATGCCAGTTTCACAGTTGTTGACTCGATTTACTCCTATAAATCGACAGGTAAGACCATACCCTCGTCGCGCCTTCACTGATGGAGACAGCGGACTTTCTTTAAGTGAGCTGGGTCTGACCAGTAAGCAAGAAGCATTATTCCTAGAGTTGATCTGAAAACTGTTCTTGATAACATGTTCGGAATAACTTCAACAATTGAATATGGCGTCTGATAGCTACAAAGAAACATCTTGTTAAAATGTAGCTTGCTCGTTAATACTTAGGTTGCCTTTCGCTATGGTCCCTAGTTTATGTTTGTCCGTTTCCCCTCACTCGTGTGAATGCTACTCCAGAAATTATTTCTTGGCTTTGTTTTTTTTTCCAAATTAAAATCGAATTCCTTCTATATAACACAAAAATTAGTGGACCAGGTTTGCTACCCAATAGTGCGATTAAGAGGAGAGGGTATTAATAAGAAAGTACTATGCTTTTCTTTGGATATTCGTTTGAGAATTTCTGGTCTACTGTGGCAAAAAAATGTTGAACTCCCACGTTAGTGGCCTTTTACGATCCTCCCATGCCTAGAGGAGGAAGATAAATCGGAAGAGGGGAAGGAAAGGGAGTTTCAGCCGTTCTAACTTTTTTGTTTATTTATTATTTTATCTGGAATTTTTTTTTTATGAATTTATTGTACTTGACAATCTGCTGTTGCATCGTTGTCCAGAGGTTGGTGTACTCTGGCCAAAGTCCCATGCAAACGTATAGTCATTATGCATTATTCTTAGGTAGAAATATTTTAGTGCAATTTATTTTCCACATGAGTCAGATGCGAATTACTGGGATCTACAATACCAACGGTTAACCTAGCCGTTTTAGTTAAAATTGCTAAATTGGTCAAAATAAAAAAAAAAGAGTATAGGATAATTTTAGAGGTACAATATAATGGAGGGGTTATAATTGAAATTTGATAAGTTTAGATAGGATACATTTGAAGATTTCAAGGTCATTTAAAATTTAGCCATTTAAATTTATAATTTTGATTAGCTATGTAGATCTTCTTACATTAAATTTTATTCTTTATTATATCATCTATATTTAAATAAATTTTATTTTATTTTATCAATCAAATCTTTTTAGATCTTTCTTTCTCATTTAATTTTCATTTTTATAATAATTTAACATCATTTAATTTGAACATTTATTAGTTGTCTAAGTATATATTCATATTATCATAAATATATTTCTTAATATATATATTTTTTTCAATAAGTGTAATCTTAATTTTCATTTCTCTAATTACTATTTTATAATATTTTTTAAGGTACTTAAAACTCGTAGAGAATGCAAAGCAAAGATATAAAATAACTTCAAAGTTTTTAGAAATTACAATATATCTCATTTTTAAAATTTGACAAAGTTAAATTAATATAGTAATTGATAAAAAAAATGAATGTAAATTGATCAAAATTCAAAATTTTTTTGATAAAGTTAAATCTATATAATAATTTCGATAAAAAAAATATATGAATTTAAATCAGTTAAAATTAGAAAATAAAAAATAATATAACTCAAAATGTTTAGGATTTTTGGTATACATGAACTTAACAACTCAAAATTAAATAGAAATAATCAAGTGGATCTAAAATTATTACTTATTTTGAAATTTCTGAAAGTTTAAATTCATTTAACAATTCCATCCAAAACTATTGGCTCACAGTGAAGAAATCTAATAATTGACACTAACCTTTCGTAGACTCTCTCACACCCCGGGGACTACGGTGCAATGACATAATACAATTTGACTCTCAGATATTCATAATTTGATCTCGATAAATTTATAAAAAAAAAATTTAAATAGAGTGCCGAATCAAAAAAAATTGAGACCGTTGAAGTTGTCCGACAAATACTTTTGAATTTACCTTCCTCCTTTACATATGGAAGAGTCATAGAGAATTGCTAATGTGTAGTTCAAAATAGAAATTCTTCTCTTGTGCGATGAAAATCTCCGTGTTTGTTCGCTCCACGCCGACCCCGTGCCTGTCCGCTCCCCGTCGCCGCATCGTCCGGTCACCGTCGACCGTCGGACTGGATGCAATCGACTCGCCGACGGGACTCGGATTCTGGCCGGTTAACGTCCAGAATCCGACGCAAACCGACCGGAAACGATCGAATTGCGTGGCCAACAGTGGCTCGACCAATGTCAGTAGCGATTGTTCGGCCGGAATCCGACGGCGGACGGACCGACAGCCAATGTTGGCCTGTCTAGCGCCAGATTCCGATCGCAATTTGACCGGAATCCGGTCTGATCGCGGTTGAAATCGGGCGCCCAATTCTGGCAGTTGATTTCGGCCTCGATTCGGTTGTCGGCCGGTCGAATCGAGGCCGAAATTGGCCGCCAGAATCGGGCAGCCGATTTCGGCCACGATCGGGTCGGATTCCAATCGAATTGTGGTCGAAATCCGACGCCGGATGAACCGGCGTCGGTTGCCGGTCCGTCCGGTATACTTGGTCGGTCGAGATTCGGGCGTCGGCCGACCGAATCGAGGCCGAAATCGACCGCCAGAATCGGGCGATCGATTTCGGCCGCGATCGAGTCAAATTCCGACAGGAATCCGACGCCGGACGGGCCGGCGTCAACTGTCGGTCAGTCTACCGTCGGATTCCGACCGCAATTCGATCGTTTCCGACTGGTTTGTGCCGGATTCCAAACGTTAACCGGTCGAAATCCGAGCCCCATCGGACCGTCGACGAGTCGCGCATCGATCGTGCCCAGTCCGATAGTCGATGGTGATCGGACGGTGTGACAGCAGGGAGCAGACGGACTTAGGATCGACGTGGAGCAAACGGGCACGAAGATTTTCATCGTGCAGGAGAAGAATTTCCTATAGGGGTAATATGGAATTACACAACGATTTTTACTGTGCATTCTCATCTTAGTCGCACATCCTGTGTGCACACAGTACACATGCAGGATAACGCGATGTTATATCTCTTTCGCAGAACGCGCAACTTAGACAGGCCACGTGCCTAAGACAATCTCACTCACCAGGCAGCGAGATGCCTTTGGAAACAAAAATAAAGTGTGGAATGTCTGATGGAAAAAAAAAACAAAAAACTAAAGTCACGTATGAAAATTTTGCCAAAATAGAAACCTACTGTGCCCTTAAGAATCCTTTGGCGGTGCTGAAATTAGAGTGTTAAATGGATCGTAAAGGAGAATAAATGGTGACACGCGAGCCAGGATTGAATCTTTTAGGCGGGTGCAATATTTAGAATACTACGACAACAAATCTTATTGGGATCGGATATTTAGAATACAAATATCTATAAAAAAAATTATTATATCATATAATTATTTATTTTAAAAATAATCATTAAAACCATTATAACCAATGAACAAAAAAAAAATCATAATCTGTGCAAAAAGTAAAATGGTCATCAATCAAATAACAGGAATAACAAAGTTGATGAACCCTACTGAGATCCGAGATCGACACCGCACAGGAGCAGTTCAAATCAAAACGATGATTAAATGGCTAGAGAGGAGAATCAAAACCATAGTCAAGATCTGTAGCTCCTTGACTTCAAGCTCACATGCTTTATGATGTTGTCGAGGACAGGACCCGTGCAACGACGAGCTTTCTCAACCATAATTAATAACATTGCGCCAAGAAACAAGTGAACAATCTAGAGAATCTTATTTCTTATAGTATCAGGTGAAAGAAATACGAAGTTGACCAAATGTACACCAAAACGTCTCCTAAAAGATGGGAAGACACCTGAAATTAGAAAGAAAAATACAAGTTTTTTATAGAATGATCATCATCTGAAACCTCAAAATAACAATCAAATTACGGTCCAACATTTCTCAATTGACTGATGGTGCACTTGAAGGAAGCCATCCAGGCATCTAGAAGCAGAGGATTCTTGTCTAGCAGTTTATTATTTAGGCAAATTAATGAACAGAAAATACAAAACCTCAAACAAGAACAATACCATTAATCTCGCGGGTCTGCAAAAAACAAGTTTTCACGAAAAACCTCAACTTCTCTAGTTAAAAAGCCTCTCCTTCAGAATCACTTCCATATCACATGGAACAACATATCCATTACCCTAAAGCTCCAACCAGTATGCAGAAAACGTTATGCATTTTGCATCAGTGTTTTTCAACATGTACTCGTACCTTCCAATAACAGAGGCCAAATATCACCAAGAATAACCATCAAACATCCCACCGTCTATAAATTCCTGAGCAATCTGATCTATTTCTGTGAAATCCAAGTTCTCCAGCAACTCCGTCTTTGAAATGGAGGGGATGCTAGCTGAGGCAACAGATTTGAAGCTATCATTTCTACTTGGGACAGCTCCTGTACCTTCCTTAGGAAGGCCTGTTGCGTGGTTTTGCATATCAAGTGCATTTCTGAAAGAGCCGGTGTCTATCCTGATTGGCATGCTAGTAGTGTCACACCCATTTTCATCTCCAGTTGCCCGGTTAGCGTTTGCAACAGGAACAATAGATTGTTGTGGTGTTTCCTTACTGTTATTCATCATCTCTTGTAGCATTTGCTGAATAACCTGTTGCTGCATGTGTTGGTTCACCCGAGGGCTATATGAATTGCTCTGTAGTGGCAAGCAGCCATCTAATGGAAGTTGCTGTTGATGTTGGCCGGGTAAGTTACAGTTAGACACATCTGTTGGACCTGATAAGCCAGATCCCAGAAGCTGTAAAGACAGTGCATGTTTGGATTTACTCAAGGAACTAGAAGCCTCTTGATGAAGCAGAGATTTACCTAAAGAACTAGAAGCTTCTTGGTGAAGCACATGCTGCTTCATATTCACAGTATTCCTGTGCATATTCTGATTGTTGTTTAGTGCATGAACATTCTGATGACTACTGTTGGCAACCTGGCTAGTTGCCAGTTTGTCATTTATGTAACTATTTGACCCTGGGGAAATTTTCATGTCTTTTTCCAGACTGTCAGGATCACCAGACAGACTATGACTCAACAGTTGCCCTCCCTCCAACTTCTGTTTTTGGATTTCAGCCACTGATTGGCTGGGGTAGTTCTTTAAGCTTTCTGTAAAAACATTTGTGCATACATAAAAATAATCTTTCCAAGGTATAGTATCTTATTTCTAAAGCAACTTGTTCAGTTTCAAAGAATATAGGACAAATATGAAGAGGCATCCTTTTTCATGAAAAGTATCAAAGTGTTGCTTCATTTTCAAAATAATCATTAATCCAAAGGATGCCGCTGCACTTTTTTTATCTTATGCCTCTTTTACACCTCATCATTCAAAATTTTATATAAAATCATAATTTATGATATTCAAATCTTTCCAATAATGGCTAGATTTTCCAAATCTGAATTTAAATTTTGTAAAATTTGATTTTTTACTATAGAAAATGAAGATTAGTATATTGACATTTTATAAAGATTTTGTATATCCAAAAAAATCTTACAATAAAATATATAAAATCTCAAATCTTATCTTATAAAATCTGTATTTTGATATTATAATAATAAAAAAACAACAAAGTTTTATATAGATTTTCAAGTCCAATTTTTCTAATTTTTAGAAAGTTTCCATGAAATTTTAAAAATTTATTGAAATTAGAGTAATTAAGATGAATAAAAAATATTTTTTGATTATTTTAAAAGAAAATTGGTATGTTATATAAAATGTGGAACCGCCACATTAGCGGCCCCCTTCGTCTATCCCTACTGGTGGAGGAGGTAAATCAGGATTCCAATTGAAGTGCAAAGGAAGAGGGTCGGTCGATAGTCCAAGGTGATAAATTTCTCGGGAATTGACCCTTGCCCATTATGGACAAATGTTATATAAATTATTATAAAATGAGGAAAGATAAAAGAGTCAATACAATAAAATTAGGGCAATCTTTTGTTATATTTTTTTAAACAAAGAAATGCTCATTTAATATAAAAAAGGATGCCCTGTTGATCTCTGGAAAAACTCACAAAAAAGGAAGCAAATACGTGCTAGGTTCCATGTATCTGAAAACTTCTTTTTCTAAAGCATCAAATAACAAAGCATACACATCTTGGTTAAGTTCAAGCATGAAAAGGAGAGATTCCTTGCCTCAACAACTTCTAGTTTTTGAGGCATCAAATTACAAAACATAAACATCTTGGTTAAGTTAAAACATGGAAAAGGGATCATTCATGTTTCATGGTAAGAACAGAAATCACACTAAAAGATTAAAATCTACTATTTTTTTGCTGTTTGAAGGTATAAAAAAGCATGCTACATTGCAGCCATTGGTTACCCGATGATGGTAAAAGCAATACAGCTTCTCGGTCTTATTTTGCCAAATTTTAAAGTCAGCTATGTAAACATTTGACATGATTTTTACCAAGGATAAAGCTCCACAAGTTCAAATGAGAACGATCAACAAAGCAAAAGTATAAGACTAACAAGAAGATCAAGAGAAGAACAATTCAAATAAACTAAATCTGATCAACACCATTGAATGAATCTAGTAAAATAGCTATAAACTCCTTGTAATGACATTGTAAGAAATCAATGAACGATAACCAAAAATTCCCAAAACCTTTTTACTTTTTAACTGGAAATTCTTTTAAGACACTTATTACAATTTTATGTTTAAATGTTGGCATTTTAGAATGAGAAGCTAAGTGACATGTTGAATGCAACTTGAAAAAGTTTTAGCCAAGATTTTGAAAAGTGACTGCTGGGCCGTATATTGTTTATCTTGGACTGCATAACAAACTCATATGGTCGTATATTGCTTATGCAACCATAAAGACTTTATTTGCTTCATTTGTATATGTATAGGACTTAGAATTTTAAGACCTTGTAACTTGTAAGTCCTGACATAAACAGTTATTTTTGCAAGTGATAAAAACATTTTATAAACACTCTTTATATATGTTCACTTGCTTTGCATTGTCCAATCAACATATATTTTTCCATGTAGAAGTGTGGAATAGATTTGTTGACTAATATATTTATAGTATATTTGTTAGTCATTTTTTAAATTATAAATATTTTTAATAGACACTGCATAGTTGCTATGCAGTAGGTCAACCATATACCACCCATATACACTTTCTGAAACCTAGAATTAAGTTGGGTTGAATTTTTGGAACAGCACCAACCCCTAGTGCATGTCTTGTGGCCAAAATAATTCATAAAAGGAAATTATTTAGCTTTTTATATACAATACTATAAGAATTTTACCTGTTGCTCCAATCTTCTGCTCCAGGCTAAAATCAATCAAGTCTTTCATGCTGCTCACAACCTCAGCTATCTAGGAAAGCAAATGGAATATCAGCAACTTCATGGAAAAAATATAAGCTAGAAGTCACCCTTCAATTCACACAAGGCACATAAACAATGGCTCATTAGTTACCTGCAAACATCTAACATATCTTTTGGAGAATCCCAAGTCATTCACAGCTTGCCAATCTAAACTTTTTAACAACTGACGACCTGCTGCTGCAAACCTACCAAATGAGTCACACGGTCAAAAATATGAGCTTAAAAAAACCACACATTATAATAAAATCAGCATGAAAACAAAGATTGAGTAGAAATAAATAAGCAATCAAAATTATCAATAAATATTGTTAGAATATTCTAGGGATAATTATTTTATCTCCTAGATAGAGTTTTATCCATTATTTTATTTCTTAGGATAGAGTTTGATCTATAAGCCCTATACTTTATAAATAGAGTTTCTTCCATGTAATAAAGTAACTCTCTTTTTTATAAAAGAACATGATATCAGAGCGAGGTTAGGTTTTCCTTTCGCGATTTATTTTTCTTTTCCTTCTCCCGTCGCGAGCTTCTCATCGCGGCTGGCTTCTTTCTTCCGCGCTTCGCGACAGCTTTCTTCCTTCCTCGCGCTCCATCGCCTCACTCCGTCACTCGGCGGAGGCGACTAATACTGACGGCCAGCGTGGCGGATATCTCGGGCGTGGTCAGCGGCGAAGCAGCGAGAGCACGCGGTGGCAAGACTTCCGGATCGGCAACTCCGCGTGCGGGCTCTCCGTCTTCTCCATATTCTTTGCTCCTCTCCGTAAGCTCGGCATCATCGCGCGATCGGCAGTCGTCTTCTCCGCAGCCGACATCCAGCTTCTGCTTCTTTAGCAAGCGCGAGGAATCCATCGGAAGAGGAACAAGACCATGTCAGCCGCCTGCGCTGCTCGGATCTTCCAACTCACCCGTGAGCTAGGGCACAAGTCGGATGACGAGACCATCCGATGGCTCCTGCAGCACGCGGAGCCAGCCATCATCGGCGCCACGGGGACTGGGACAATCCCCGCCATTGCCACCGTAGTTGACGGCGCAATCAAGATCCCTGTGCCTCGGACCCTCCCTCCGCCTTCGGCACAACCTGCCCCGCCTTTGGTCGTCTCGTCATCGATCAGGCTGCCCGCTTTGTCTGTTGTTGCTCAAGAATCGAGATTACAGTCGTATCCTGGGAGCTCGCCTTCCGGGGCAGCTTTCCCGATGCCATTTGTAGGTCCACCTGCATCTCAGCCGTTTGGAAGGCCGCCTATCTCTCAATCACCCTTTTTCGGACCTCCGCCTCGTAAGAGTGGCAAAAGACGTTCTTAGTGTGATCATTGTCACCGACCAGGACACACGATTGATAAATGGAGTTTCCATGGTCGACCTCCTCATGCTGCTCAGATCGCCCAGAGTTCGATCGCTTCTTCAGCTTCCACTTCACAGTTGACACCGGATCCGACTCCACCGCCTTCCTATGATGATTTTCTGAAATGGTATGAGGATCGACAGGATTCTAATTCCCCTGTTGTTGTTCCACAAGCTGGTAATTCTTTTGCTAGCATATCTCGCTCTTCGAGTCCTTGGGTACTTGACTCTGGGGCCACCGATCATATCACTGGTAATAAATATCTTTTTTCTTCACTATTTGTTAGTAATATATGAAAAGATGTCCTAAGGCAATCGCCTTATGGTCGTACCATTTATTTGATAAATGAAGATTCACTATTTGAGTGTACATGTTTTTCTGTATTTGATTGGATCTTAAACTCATTTACTAAATGTCCACAATACGATTCACAGCATGAGAGAATTTGTGATTGGATCACAACTAGTGAGTATCTCTACATGTGTAATTGTGATGTATCGGAATTATCCCTAGTCGATGAATTGATGGATTTGGACACCATTGATTCTGTTGAGACTAGCACGAGGTATACTCCTTGGTGTATCCAAGCAGCTGATTCTCACTGGCTGGAGACATTGTGATGTCCGGAGTTAATCGTGAATGCTAGTTATGGTAACTAGTTCATTGGAGTGACCAGCCGTAAGACTTCATATAGTTCTTTGCATATATAGATATGTCAATGAAGTTCTTACTGTAGCTTAAGTGCGATGTTCCTTTGACTTGCGGTATTCAAGTCATCTTGATCATGAAGACTTATGCTTTGACATCTTAAGCAAGCATCTCTGAGGAGATGTGGACCCGGGATGATTGGGTATAAGTCGAAGTGATCGAAGGTGTTTGAATAGCCTATAAAAGATTCACCACTCCTTGCGAGGAGATGTATACCCATGGCCTCTCGTCGGATTGTTACTAAAGTCTTTGGCCAAAGCATTACATGTTTAGAGTAAGGTACTCTTCGATACATGTGCAGTAACTAGAATTAAATCGTGGACGAGAAAGTGATACTTAGGCTAGGTGCGTGATAGTGTCGACCTAGTGAGGACCGGCAGATGAGTGAAGGGAATGAGGCACGATTCGTTCATTTCTTGAAGGGTTTGAAATAGTTACGGATCAAGTTGATCTTTTGGTTAATTGGGGATGTGATGTACTCTTAGGTGCCACTCGTGATCGTTACATAATTAATGGTTAATTATAAGCGGCCCGCGTAAATCGAGAACCTATTTGGTTACACGCCGACAGCGTAATCCGAAGGATTTAAAGCGAGCTTGAGAATGAGATTCTCGGACAGGAGAAACTAGGTTTGGTTGGACGAACAAAGCGCATGAAATCGTTTGATCGCGATAGGCGTGGGCCGGGCCGTGTCTTATGAAGACATGATGGGCGAACCAAAATGATTTGGTTCTAATCCAACGGAGGAGAATAAACGAGGTTTGGATTGTTTTAAGCGAATGAACGAAAGTTGGTTAGGTTCGTTTTAACTTAAAATAAACCATCATGGTTTAGTTTATTTTAACTTAAATTAATGGAGGCGGGTTAACGGACCTTTGGTTATGATCCGATAACCATTAAGAGAATTTGTTCTCTATAAAATAGGGCTTAAGGGTTTTGTTAAACCCGAATTAAGCAACCCTAGGTTTTGGCACTTTAACCTCTCCCTCCTCTCCATCTAGTGGCGCCCGATCTTATTATGCCGCCGCCCACCTCCTCAACCGGCGACCCAGCTGCGTCTTCTCCACACTTGCCGTCGAGCTCTGCTGGAGGAGCTCGGTGATCATCCTTGGCTCGGCGACAAGGTGAGCACATTGCTTTCCTTATTTAGCCGTATGAGGTCTCCACAAGCTGTCCAGTTTTCTGGACAGCTTGTTTCCTTCTTTCGGGCGTCGTTTGGGCGGCGTGTGGAGCTCGATAGCGCCTCCTGCTTAGGGATTCGATCTCCGGCAATCCTCATAGGTGGAGGACGAAGGATTCGTCAAACGGTTGACGAATACCTCTCCGGAGAAGCGAGTTTTCGAGGACTCATTTTGGATCCGAATTTTGATTCGGATCGTGATCTTCTCTCGATCACGTCATCTTCAACACGAGGCTAGTAACCCGTACGAAGACGAGGCTCGTGACTTAGTGAAGTCATCCCAAAGATACTCGGCGTGGATACGGATAAAGACGATTCTAGCGAGAATCGTTCCGGTTGATGCCTTTCCCGCTACACGTGATACGTCATGTATACGTAGTGTAAATTTCCTTTTATTGCAAAATTTGAATTTACGGTTATGTCTACACATGTTGTACTATGCATGCGTGTGATGTGTGTGTTGTAATAAATTAGATTTATTATTTTATTTCTTCCGCTGTGCACATGTTCGAACACACACTCACCGCGGTGCAGGAAATCCAACAGTGGTATCAGAGCCCAGGTTGTGTTTCGACATAATCGTAAAATTGTTTTGCGATAGTCATAATGATATTTCTGGAAATTTTCTACTTTTGAAAAGTTAGAAGTATTTATGAAAATTTTTCAATTTTGGAAAGTCTAGAAGTATTTATGGAAATCTTCCACTTTTGGAAAGTTGGAAGTATTTATGGAAATTGATATTTTCCATAAATAAAATATTTGATTAGATTTTGGAAATTTGTTTCCTAATTTAATCATGATTTGATTTTGGAAATCAAATCTTAAAATATTTTATTTCCATAAGTAGTTTTGATGATTTAGGAAATTTGTTTCCTAAATTGACTTTCCTTAATCAACTATTTCCATAAATAAAATATATGATTAGATTTGGAAATTTGTTTCCTAATTTAATCATGATTTGATTTGGAGAATCAAATCTTAAACATATTTTATTTCCATAAATAGTTATGACATATAAGGAAATATTGTACATGACATAATTGTATGTCGTATAATTGCATTAGATCGTATCATTGTATAAATGCGTGTCGTGACATGTAGATGTATGTCATATATATGTCATGCCAGTATAGATAATAGTTATTTGCATGCGAAGAGGATGAGACATAAAAACCTAACTCGATATTAAAGCCTACACCTTCCATTAATATGGTTAGAACCGAGTTCCGTTTCTTGTTCGGGTTGTTGGACTCTCTCGAGCCCGGCTCGAACGAACATGTTGAACCATGGAATAGTTTAATACTAATATGGTAAGAGTCAGAGGTCAATCGTTAGCTTTGGTTGTTGGACTCTCTCCAAGCCGGGCTAATTGGTTGAATGCGCTCTAACCATATTAAAACTATTTCTTGATTAATGGGTCGGCTTTAACACGGCGTCGGCTTGTTGGACTCTCTCGAGTCGATGTAAAGGGAGGTGAAGTTGGGTGTTATCGTATGATGCATACTTGCTAATGTGTTAACAACTTTACGATGTATGTGTGAACATTGATTAGTTGATAGCGTATTGTGATAGTTGCGTATCGTGATATCTGATCGATATAGTTGATACCTATCATCGTAGTTATGAATGACTTGTTGGACTCTCTCGAGGTTCGTATCTATGATGGATATCATTCGTTCGGAGAGATGGACCTACGATCTCCCGAAGTGATTTTGGGGTTTTTGAAATTCGAAAAATGAATGGGATTTATAAATGTATATTGATGCATTTTAAAAATCATTTTCTCATATATGCTCATTTGTATTTCTAAAATTGATCACGATGTCTTTGAATTTGCATTCCATTTTGGATTGAATAAATTTAGGGCGAACTTCTTGGCGGCTTAGAAACTTGAGAATTGTTCTCGAGGTGAAAAGCTTGTGTATGTCCTCGAAGAGCCTCTTCCGCCCGTCTAGTGGCGATGCGACTCTGGACGATTGTTGATCTACATCGAAATATGTGGTGATTACGGTAGCGTGAGTTGCATCATCTTGGCTTGATGGAACCAGCTCTGGCGGCATGGCGTATGGATGCTCGTATCGTGATCCTTCGTCTTTATGAGTTGTTTGATAAGCAGTGAGATTGAAGGTTCAAGTCTCGAGCTCCTCTTCACCTCGAGATCAGAAGGTTATCTGCAGATGCTCAACATCTTGAAGCTGGAGCCTTCGAGAAGCGTAGCGGCGGTGTTGTTAGTTGATTCCTCGAAGAAAGGTTACAGAGAAGTGAAAGGAACAGAAGGGAAGAAGAAAAAGGCTAAAAAGCGAGAACCATTTCAAAAGGGCACTTGCTATCATTATATGGCAAGTAGAGCGAAGAAATTGCAAGATTTATCTTGAGTCAGTGAAGAAGAATAAGGCATAAGATGCTCCATCTTTTTATATATCTTCGTTATTGATTGTCGTCTATTTCCTCGGACACTTGGGTATTGGATCTGGGTATGACTCACGTATATGTAATGACATACATGGGCTAAGGAATGAAGAAGACTCGTCAAGGAGAGTCAAATTTACGTGTTGGGAATGGAAGCGAGGTTGTTGCACTCGCCATTGAACGTATTTGTTGAAACTCCCTGCGGGACTTGTCTTAGAAGCTGACAATTGCTTTTATGTTCCTTCGTTGATAAAGAACATCATTTTATTTCTTGTTTAAATAGAAATGGGTACCATTTGACTTTTAGTAACAATTGTTATTACATAACTTTGAATAAATTCTTTATGGTGGAACTTTAAGCGATGATGTTTATCGTTGGGCGTATCAGGTGATGTTTTGATATCGAAGCGGCAATAAGCGTGCTCGAAAGGATAATCGATTAGACTCTACGTATGACATTGTCTCTTGGCCGTATAGCGAAAGCGTATGTCCGAATTACACCGATGTAGAATGCGGAATCGTTTGAATTGGATTCATACGATACATGCGAATCACGCTTAAAAGCGAGATGACTAAGTTACCTTTACGAGAAAAGGTGAGCAGTGGGAGAGTTACTAGGTCTAATACATACTGATGTATGTGGACCTATGTCAACTCAAGCTTTAGGAGGCTATAGCTACTTCATTACCTTCACCGATGATCACTCACGGTTTGGGTATGTGTTCTTGATGAAACACAAGTCTGAAGCCTTTGAAAGGTTCAAAGAATTCAGAAATGAAGTAGAGAAACAACATGACAAGAGTATTAAAATACTTCGATCGGATCAAGGTGATGAATACTTAAGTCAAGAGTTTCTTGATTATCTAAGAGACAATGGTATATTGTCCCACTGGACTCCGCCATATATACCACAGGATAATAGTGTATCTGAGAGGCGTAACCGGACCTTGTTGGACATGGTCAGGTCAATGATGAATCATGCGAATCTTCCCAAGTCCTTTTGGGGCTATGCACTTCAGACAGCTATTTACTTATTAAACAGAATGGAATGTCAACCAAGGTAGTCTCTACTACTCCATATGAGATATGGAATAGTAAGAAACCTCATGTATCTTACTTGAAGATATGAGGTTGTCCTGCTTATGTGAAGCGGACTGTATCAAATAAATTGGATGCTAAGTTTGATAAATATCTATTTATTGGATACCCTAAGGAAACAAGGGGTTACCAATTCTATCATCCTGTGGAACAAAAGGTGTTTGTTTGAGGCGTCGTGTTTACAGAGAAAGAGTTTCTCTTGCGAGAAAAGCGATGGGAGTGTCGTCGAGCTTGAGGAGGCTCGAGAGACTCGAATAGACATTGATGAGATACAGTGAAGTGACGGTAGATAACTCATAGTGATGAGCAATCATTTGGACCTCTGTAACACCACAGCGTCTTCGTAGATCTGGTAGAACACGCATGACATTCGAGAGATATGGATTTCTCGTAAGTGAATCGAGCGGCGTGTTACTGCGTTGATGATGAGAGCCTACGAGTTATGAAGAAGTCTTGTGAGTTGAGAAAGGGATAAGTGGCTTGAAGTGAAGTCGAAATGGATTGTATGAAAACCAAGTTTGGAACTTGGTTGACCCATGAAGGCATCGAGCCTATAAGTGCAGTGGGTTTTGAGAAGAAACCGGCGTGGATGGTAATGTGATTATCTATAAGGCTAGATTAGTGGAGAAAGGATATCGTCAGCGAGGTGTTGATTATGGCCGAAACCTATTCGCTGTAGCTATCTTAAATCCATTCGGATGCTCCACTGGCCATGTGGATTATGAGATATGGCGGATGGATGTAAGCGGCTTTCCTTAATCGAGCACGCTCGATGACATGTATATGATCTGACTGAGGTTTCGTGGTTGATAAAACCAAGGTATCTGCGTGCGGCGGTCCGTATATGGATTGAAGCAAGCATCCAGGAGCTGGAATATCCGTTTTGATGAGACAATCAAAAAGTTTGATTTCTCACAAAATCCAGACGAACCTTGTGTGTACAAGAAGGTTAGTGGGAGTGCAGTCGTGATCCTAGTATTGTATGTCGATGGCGTATTACTTATAGGAGGCGATGTTTGATCTTCTGATCGGTGAAGATTTGGTTATCGAGACATTCTCCATGAAAGACACGGGAGAAAGACCTCGTCCTCGGGATTAAGATCTACATGAGATAGATCGAAGCGGTTGCTTGGTCTTTCGCGATCTACATATAGGCCGAGTGCTAAAGAGGTTTAGCATGTCGGAATCGAAGGTTTCTACCCATCGACGTAGGGTACACCTTTCAAGTCTATGTGTCGCATGTGAAGGCGAAGGATTTGCGTGAGTAAGATTCCTATGCATCCCATGATAGGATCTATCGTGTATCTTTATGTTATGTCGAGGCCCGATGTATCGTATGCTCACGAGTGTCACGAGTAGATACGGTCGATCGGGAATGGATCGTTGGGTGGTTGTTAAGGCGATCCTTAAGTACTTAGAAGAACTAAGGATGTGTTCTAATATATGGAGAAGTGCGTGGTGATCGTGGGTATCACGGATGCTCTGAGCGAACGAGGATGATTCCATGTCTCGGTCAGGGTATGTATTCACCTAGAATAGGCGCGATAAGTTGGAAAGGTTCGAGCTTGACACTATAAGCGTCTACCACTAAGGTAGAATAGATTGCGACTTTGGAAGGCAAGCGGTTTGGATCGAGAATTTCATCTGAACTTGATGTGGTCTCGTGATAATCGAACGTATTACCGCATTATCATCTGTCGAGAGAGATCGTTAGTAGGAAGGAAATCTGAATCGAAAATCCCCGAAAGGAACTTAGCGGATCCTTTGATAGGCATTACCTCAAAGTAAGTTTGAGGGTCGTATTAGAAAGCTTATGGTATTGGATCTGAGCGATTGGCGTTAAAAGTGGGAGTTTATTAGTAATATATGAGAAGATGTCTAAAGCTGATGCCTTATGGATAAATGAAGATTCACTATTTGAGTATACATGTTTTCTGTATTTGATTGGATCTTAAACTCATTTACTGAATGTCCACGATACGATTCACAGCATGAGAGAATTTGTGATTGGATCACAACTAGTGAGTATCTCTACATGTGTAATTGTGATGTATAGGAATTATCCCTAGTCGATGAATTGATGGATTTGGACACCATCGTTGATTACCTCGAGACTACGAGTATACTCCTTGGTGTATCAGCGGTGATTCTCCTTTTGGAGACATTGTGATGTCCGGAGTTAATCGTGGATGCTAGTTATGGTAGTAACTAGTTCGTTGGAGTGACGATCGTAAGACTTACGTATAGTTCTTTGCGTATATAGATATGTCGATAAAGTTCTTCTTGTAGCTTAAGTCGATGTTCCTTTGACTTGCGGATATTAGTCGTCTTGATCATAGCGACTTATGCTTTGACATCTTAAGCCAGCATCTCTAAGGAGATGCGGACCCGGGATGATTGGGTATAAGTCGAAGTGATCGAAGGTGTTTGAATAGCCTATAAAGGATTCACCACTCCTTGCGAGGAGATGTATACCATAGCCTCTCGTCGGATTGTTACTAAAGTCTTTGGCCAAAGCATTACATGTTTAGAGTAAAGTACTCTTCGATACATGCGATAACTAGAATCCGTAGGGCGAGAAAATGATATAGGCTAGGTGTGGCGTAGTCGACTAGTGAGGGCAAACACTATAGACCGTATCACGAACAGTGGGTATAAGATGAGTGAAGGGAATGAGGCGCGATTCATTCGAGCTGAAGGGTTTGAAATAGTTACCGGATCGCCGTTGATCTTTTCGGTTAATTAGGGATGTGATGTACTCTTAGGTGCCACTCGTGATGGATTACATAATTAATGGTTAATTATAGGCGGCAGCATAAGCGAGAACCTGTTGGTCACAGCGCAACGACAAGCGTAATCCGAAGGATTTAAAGCGAGCTTGAGAATGAGATTCTTAGGCAGAGAAACTAGGTTTGGTTGGACGAAACAAAGCGGCGTGAAATCGTTTGATCATTGATAGGCGTGGATAGTAGTGTCTTATGAAGGCGTGATGGGCGAACCAAAATGGTTTGAGTTCAATCAGCGGAGGAGAATAAACGAAGGGTTTGGTTTATTTTAAACGAATGAACCAAAAGTTGGTTCGGTTCGTTTTAACTTAAAATAAACCATCGTGGTTTGGTTTATTTTAACTTATCTTAATGGAGCGGGTTAACGGGCTTTATGGATATGATCCATTAACCATTAAGAGAATTAGTTCTCTATAAAATAGGGATTAAGGGTTTTGTTAAACTCGGTGAGGCGACCTAGGTTTTGGCGCCAACCTCTCCCTCCTCTCCGTCTAGTCGGCGCCCGATCTTATGCCCGCGCCTCCTCGGCCGTGACCATGTTGCCGTCTTCTCCACTTGCCGTCGAGCTACTGCCGGAGGAGCTCCGATGATCATCCTTGACTCGGCGACAAGGTGAGAGCACATTACTTTCCTTTTGGCCGTATGAGGTCTCACTCGCAGTTGTCCGATTTTACGGACAGCTTGTTTCTTCTTTGGGCGGCGTGTGGAGCTCCGCAGCGCCTCCTTCTTAGGGATTCGATCTCCGGCAATCCTCATAGGTGGAGGACGAAGGATTCGTCAAACGGTTAACGAATACCTCTCCGGAGAAGCGAGTTTTTGAGGACTCGTTTTGAATCCGAATTTTGATTCGGATCGTGATCTTCTCTCGATCACGTCATCTTCAACACGAGGCTAGTAACCCGTACGAAGACGAGGCTCGTGACTTAGTGAAGTCAACCCGAAGATACTTGGCGTGGATACGGATAGAGACGATTCTAGCGAGAATCGTTCTGGTTGATGCCTTTCCCGCTACACGTGATACGTCAGGTATACGTAGTGTAAATTTCCTTTTATTGCAAAATTTGAATTTACGGTTATGTCTACACATATTGTACTATGCATGCGTGTGATGTGTGTGTTGTAATAAATTAGATTTATTATTTTATTCCTTTCGCTGTGCACATGTTTACGAAACATGTTCGAACACACACTCGCCGCGGTGCAGAAAACCCAACACTATCTACTTCCGGTTATTTACCCTTTGTCACTATGGCAAATAGTTCTCAAATTCAGTCCCAAGGTATTGGTGTTGTTCATCCTTCTCCATCTCTTTCCATTCATAATGTTCTTTATGTTCACGGAGCTCCCTTTAATTTGTTATCAATAAGTCAACTTACTCGATCTCTTGATTGTGTCATCTCGTTTACTAGATCTTCAGTGTAATTACAGGACCGGAGTATGGGGAGGATGATTGGCTTCGGATGTGAGTCTCATGGCTTATATCGACTTCACAAAACCTCTCTTGTTGGTTCGGCGGTGACATCTCCGCTTGTTATTCATGCTCAGTTGGGACATCCTGGTCTTGATAAGTTAAAACAATTACATTCTAGTCTTTCTCACTTAGAGTCTTTATCTTGTGAGTCGTGTCAGTTAGGTAAGCATATTCGTAGTTCGTTTTCTCCTCGCATTATAAATCGGGCTACGTCTCCTTTTTCTTTGGTTCATTCCGATGTTTGGGGTCCGAGTCGTGTTTCTTCTACATTGGGATCACGATATTTTGTTACCTTTATAGACGATTTTTCCCATTGTACTTGGTTATATCTGATGAAGGATCGTTCAGAATTGTTTTCTATTTGATCTTTTTTAATGAAATTAAACCTGATTTGGTATCACTCTTGATCCTTGCGAGTAATAATACCGTGAGTATCTATCTACTCCATTTCGGACCTTCTTGGCATCTCGCGGCATGTTACATGAGCGTCTTGTCCTCATACCCCCAGAGAATGGAGTTGCGAGCCTTGAGAATCGTCGTCTTCTCGAGACCACGGACTCTTCTCCTCTCGTATTCCTCTTCGTTTTTGGGGTGGCCGTACTTACTTGCATGTTATTTATCGATCGCATGTCTCTCTACTGCTTTCTGGTCAAATACTTCATCGTATACTTTATCGAATCGATCCCTTAAATCCTTTACCACTAGGGTCTTGATTCTACATGTTTTGCTCGTGCTCTTAATCGATATTGATAAACTCTCTCCTCGATCGCGTAAATGTGTTTTTCTTGGATACCCGGTCTCGAGAAAGAATAAGTGTTATTCTCCTACTCTTCGTCGGTATTTCATCTCTGCTAATGTCACGTTCTTTGATTCGGTTCCTTTCTTTGGGCCTTTAGAGTTGTCGTCGAGTTTTCCTCATACATGTCTCGGATCTTTTTATTCTCGAGAGATTCTCTATCACCCCAATTTCTCCTCAGTTGCGGGTTTATCAGCGTCGTCCTTAGCGTGCTTTATGCCGCTTGACAACGACTACTGCCCGTGGAATCATCTTTGGAGCCAGGTCCTCCTCCCCTTCCTCCGGTACAATCTTCTGAATCTGATATTCCCATTGCACTTCGGAAAGGTATACGCTCCACTTGTAATCCTTCTCCTCATTATGTGTCTTTGAGTTACCATCGTCTTTCTCCTTATTATTTTTGTCTTTCCTCCTTGTCGTCTGTTTCTCTTCCGAAGACTGCAGGAGATGCATTTGCCCATCTAGGATGGAAACAGGCTATACTGGACGAAATGAGTGCCTTACGGAGTTGTGGGACTTGGGACCTCGTTCCTCTACACCAGGAAAGTCAGTTGTTGGTTGTCGATGGGTATATACGGTGAAGGTTGGTCCAGACGGAACGGTTGATCGGCTTAAAGCTCGTCTTATTGCTAAAGGCTATACTCAGATCTTTGGATTTGATTATGGGGATACTTTTTCCCCTGTTGCTAAGATGTCCTCTATACGCCTATTCATGTCCATTGCTGCAATTCAACACTGGCCTCTTTATCAATTAGACATCAAGAATGCATTTTTACATGGTGACCTGCTCGAAGAAGTCTACATGGAGCAACCTCCATGTTTTGTTGCTCAGGGGGAGTCTTCTGGTCTTGTATGCCGCTTACGGAAATCTTTATATGGTCTCAAGCAGTCACACAGAGCATGGTTCAGTAGATTCAGTATTGTAATTCAACAGTTCGGCATGACTCGGAGCGAGACTGACCATTCTATCTTTTATCGCCACTTATCTACTGGTTGCATCTACCTAGTGGTTTATGTTGATGATATTGTCATCACAGGCAGTGATCATCTCGGGATTTCACAGTTGAAACATCTTTTCAAACATTTTCAGACCAAGGATCTCGGCAGACTCAAATATTTCTTGGGGATAGAAGTAGCACAGTCTAGAAATGGGATCATTATATCCCAAAGGAAGTATGCAATGGATATTCTAGAAGAAATAGAAATGTTAAACTCAAAGACAGTTGACAACCCTATGGATCCTAATGTCAAGCTCCTGCCAAATCAGGGGGAGTCTCTACCAGATCCCGAACGATACAGGCGATTAGTAGGGAGACTAAGCTACCTTACCGTTACTCGTCCTAATATCTCATTTGTAGTAAGTGTAGTAAGTGAGTTTCTCAACTCTCCGTGTAAAGAACATTGGGATGCTGTGATTTGCATTGTTCGATATATGATAGACACTCCAGGAAAAAGTCTTTTGTTCGAAAACAAAGGACATATTCGAGTTATAGGGTATTCTGATGCAGATTGGGCAGGATCTCCCATTGATAGGAGATCTACCTCCGATTTTTGTATATTTATCGGAGGTAACCTTGTTTCTTGGAAAAGCAAAACGCAAAATGTTGTGGCAAGATCCAGTGCAGAGGCAGAGTATCAAGCTATGGCTATAGCCAGTCAAGAGCTTATATGGCTCAAATAATTGCTTCAGGAGTTGAGGTTTGGAGATGTTACACAAATATCACTTATAGTGATAACCAGGCCGCCATGCATATCGCATCAAATTCAGTTTTTCATGAGAAGACAAAGCATATTGAAGTGGACTGTCACTTTGTCAGAGAGAAAGTCATATCTGAAGAAATATCTACTAGTTTTGTTAACTCACATGATCAACTAGCAGATATATTTACTAAGTCTCTGAAAGGTCCTCGAATTGATTACATATGTAACAAGCTGGGTGCATATAATTTATATGCTCCAGCTTGAGGGGGAGTGTTAGAATATTCTAGAGATAATTATTTTATCTCCTAGGATAGAGTTTTATCCATTATTTTATTTCTTAGGATAGAGTTTGATCTATAAGCCCTATACTTTATAAATAGGGTTTCTTCCATGTAATAAAGTAGTTCTCTTTTTTATAAAAGAACAAATATGATGTAAGATCCATCAGAATTTCTACATGAAATTGATATTTTTGACAATTAAAAAGTAGTCGGTTGAAATGGCTTTTTTTTAAAGCCATAGGAAAAGATATGACATCATGAAGTTCAGCTCATTAATATAACCTCGTGACTTTGAAGAAACCAACATATGACGACATTTCATGTTAGCAACAAAGAAGTAAGAAGATTATAGGCAGAGATTAAAAAAAAAAAAATGCACAAACTCCTGCCATGTGGGGTCCCGAGAAAGGATAATTGTACGCAGCCTTACCTTGCTTTGCAAAAGGTTGTTTCCGGGATTCGAACCCATGACCGGACATTGTTGCTTGATTGTTTAATCAATGATTTGCGGAAACTTATTTTATGTTGGATTAGACATCCCCTTGAAAAGTTATCATGGAATTTCTGCACTTGATAATTAAAAAGTTTATTGCAAGATTAAAGTTTCTGTTGATAGTGTTCTCATAGGTATCAAGACAGTAATATCAACCCTTGGTGGAATCGTTAATTGATAAATGCAGTTTGTTTTGACTGAACTAATCATGTTTTTTTTTTCTTTAATAGATATATGGAAGCCAGCTCCCCATTTTGATGAAAGTGGATTTTGATAGAAACTACTCTGCCCTTTTGGGTAAATTTTGTATATTCGACTTCCAAATGTATAACATGGCGTTCTCACATATTTGAATTTCTTTGAAGCACTATAGTTTATATGACAAGTTTCACTCACAAGTTGCAGCTGGCTTGCAAGTCTTGATGTGGAACAGAAGAGGAACTATTTTCAGTTATTGTTGCTTGATATTTTTGAGCAACTTGCAATAATTGGTTAACCTGAAAAATACAGAAGATATATTTTAACAAGCAAAACAAATACTTCATCAACCAACATTTACTTTGCATATAAGCTATCACTGTTTCCATCAATAACAAAATTTACCAGCTAACAGTACTCAAAATTAAATAATTCTAAATTATATTATTTAGATTATTTTAGTTTATCTCTATTAGGCACCTTCCTATAATGGATTCAGCTTTGACTAACTATACAATCTAATTGTTCTTTGAGCACATTTTCATCAATTTTATCATCCATAACAGGTACACCTAATACTCTTGAATAATAAATATACTTTGTCGTATGCTCAAATAGACTATATGTGATCCCAGAAATAAGCTTCTCAATGGCAAATAAAATATTGTAAATAATCATTAGATAATAGTAGAGACAACATTATGATTTGCACATGAAATATAAAATCTATCAAAATGTTATGGACCTAATCAGCCTTCTAAAGGGTTCGCCAAGGAGGATTCAACCACAATGAAAAAAGAGAACCGATCAGCCTTCTGAAGGGTCAATCAGGGAGGACTGAACAACAATGAAGAGAACTGATCTTTTGATCATGCAAAGTAGGACCAGGGATACTTGACAACAGAAAATTTAATATGATCATCTGGCAGCATCTTTTATATATAGATCTTAGATATCATACAAGGGAATAAAGCAATAATAATTTCATCTCCCTTTATTCTCTCTTTTTCATGGTTTTTCATGCCCAATCACTGCTTGTTACTTCGCAACCAACGCTGTCACCAAAAGACAGTTCCACCTCTTCCTATGGATCACAACCAAAGACAGCAATTTCCCTTCCCTCCAATACTGATATAGGCCCATGGCTTCTAATGAATACACAGCCAACCAACTCATCGGTCCAAAGCCCATGACAAATCCCCTCAATCTCTTCTCTCTGAATTGATGATAGGAATTGTTGTCCGGCTATCCAAACTGACCACACTCTTGGTTTAACCGCAGAACAAGGGCGACTTTTAAAGAAGAACTCAACCCTACCTCCACTGTTGCTGAATTGGAACAGAAACCTACCAAAAGTGCATATGATCCTGCACCCAGGCTCATAACAAATTGGCATTAGAACAAGACATGGAAGATTACTTCTAACTAATTGTGTTGTCATGCATAAAGAAAATAAAGGAAGATTAGACCAAGGATATGGACAACAAACCAAAATCATATGGTTTTGATGTTAGGTCAAAGTTTAAGTTAGGAAGATGTTGTGATTTCTCACATGTGTATCAAATATGCAGGTATAGGAAAGCTTGACATGTATTATAGGTGTACTAATGGAATTTAAGTACGTCAAGGATACTTGGCTAGTGAAAGACCAAAGAGATTGAGAAGCAAATACTTGACAATTGAAATACCAAGTAGGCCGAGGATGGGATAATTAACAGATTGAAGTCTAGATAAATCAAGGAGAATAGAATGCTAGGCAAAATAATGAAGTTTTGTAGGCAATAGCTCTAGGTGTGGAAGAAAGCAAGGCTTTTTGGAATCAGTGAAGTCCTAGAGAGTGGAATCTCTTGCCACACAAGTAGATTCCTGTGAGGATGAATTGAATGCCCTGTACAATTGGAATTAGTGGACCTAGGAAATGGTCGAAGTCAGAGGTACTGATCATTGAAACCTTATATCAGTTGACTGGTACATGAGTCAATTAGGCAGTTGACTTAGCACTGCACAAAGTCACAGAATGCTTTTGTTCAGGAGTCAATTTAGGTTAGTCAATTGATTAACAATGGAAAACTTGAAAAGAGAATTATTAATATGACGTCAATGAGCTATTGTTTCAGCAATCCTCTAATGGCTCAATTGAGTCAACTAAAATAATTGTTGCAGTGCAATAGACTAACAAAATCAAGTCAATTGTTGAATGAACGTATGATCTATTGACTAATCAAGGCCTTCAAAATCTATTTGAAGGCTAAAAAAGAGTTGAAGTCTTTGGCTATAAATATGAGCATATAGAGACATCGGAATACTAGTGAAAAATCTAAATCTCTCATCTCTAAGTATTGTGCTCAATTCTCTTACCTTTTCTTCTTGTACTTGTTAGAAAATGTTTCTCCACCTTCGGTAGCTTAACAAAAAGGAGAAAAGATACTAGTTTGTTAGGGGTGATCTACTAAAAGATCATAAGCCATGGAGTAAAAATAAAGGGGTTCGGAACCACATAAACTTTTGTTTTATTTGCTTGTCTTGTTTCTTAATTGTGTTATTTATATTTCCGCTGCACTATCTTGATTTGTAGAATCAATTAAAAAAAGCAGACAAGATTGGCTATTACCCCTCCCCCTTCTAGCCTGTCAACAATCTAACAGTAAACATCAAGACAATAACCTAAACATCAAGACAAACAGTAGGGGAACATGGAAAACGTAGTTGACTTGATTAAAATACCCCCAATGAGATGGGGATCTTTCACGCCAATGCCCAAGTGAATAACAATAATGGTAGGGTGACTGACATGAGGCCCCAAGGACAACTGCATTCCGAGATTGATGAGGAGTCTGAGGGAAGAACACCTCCAATACTAGGGATGTTCCCCCTATTGACCACTCAAAGGGAAGGTGCTAATATTGTGCTCTGAGATTTTATTTACTAAAGTATGATACAAATAAAAGATTCGCTAACTTGGCTAGTGAGGTGCCACCACTTCTTTAAAACATCAATAGATCTAGAAAAAGGAAAATTTTGACATTGTCTCTTACCACCTAGAAGGAAATGCACAGGTATAATTTAAAAAAATTGAAAGAGTTTTTTGCACTAATATGGAAGAATTCTAAGAAATTTTCCATAACCATTTTGGACAACCAATAAGGATAGAAAATTAGGTGAATTAGGCAAGCTTCAACAGACATGTCCTGTCAACTAATACTTGAGCTAGATCCTTATTGACAAGCCAACAGGCAGGTCTTCCCCTTTGTATTGGCACCTAATCTATAACTAGAAGAGATATCAAACCTGAGACACCACTAACACAACACAACATGCATGCCTCCGTGAATAAAAATCACCTAAAGAATCACAACTATAATAGTAGATTAATAAAGAATTCATCACCAACCGTCCAACACTTAACCAATGTGAGATCGTCAAGTGTTGTGCAAATGGCCTTTGCTTTAATTATGATGAACCATTTTCCAAAAACCATACATGTAAGTGATTAGTCATGCTAGATGGAATTGCAAAAATGAATGCTACATAAATCTCCTAATTGCTCGCTAATGGTCATCCATGGAGTTGCTTGATTCCTGATAATAGAAGCCCCCGCCACCATTAATTTGCACCTTGTTTCTGCCATTATCAACTCAAGAAGTACAAGAAATTTCATCAACAAAGATCTAGCCGCCATAAAATACATGGCTAAACTTGTTAGTTTCAATCATCTCGGCCATGAACATGGAATTCACAAAACAAGGAAAAGGGGTGAAATGTGAAGGTCCCACTAATGGTCGCAGTTAACATCTCTAGGGCATGGACAAAATTGGTGCACCAAATGACAACAAAAAATGATACTCTGAGAGTCCAGAGGAATTCACCAACAAAAAACACATGGAAGGTGTCAAACAAGAAACTAGGTTTCATGCTTGAGGACAAGCACAATTTTGATAAGGCAAGAATTGTTACGAACCTGTCATGCCTTTCGACGGATCGTCTATGATAGGACTTCAACCACGATGAAGAAAGAGAAGCAATTGTATGGTTATATGATGACATGCAAATTTGAACCCAAAATAACTAAAATAAAAAGTTTTATATAACCAAGTAAATATCTATTATAAATAGACGTCAGACATCATAAAAAGGAATTAAACAATAATGTAATTTCATCTGCCTCTATTCTCTTATCTCTCTCTTGTGGTGTTTCGTCACCCATTCTGTCACCAAGAAACGTAGTTAATCTTGTTCTTGCAGAATGAGACAAGAGATTGCCTTTTCCTTACCCTCCAGCACCAATTGAGGCCTCATGGCCTCTAATTGGTATACCACAAGGTTGACCCATAAGCCACAGGCCTACAAGTGAATCCCCTCAATCACATCGGTAAACCAATACAAGAGAGTCATCCCCCTTCCAAACCGACCACTTTCTAGGTTCAATGTCAGAAGATTGGTGGCTTCCAAGGAGATCTTGACAATGGATCCACTACTGTTGAATAAAATGGAAGCCATTGCCCAAGGATATGATCCTGAACCTAGGCTTGTGAAAAAAACACAAACACTACACATAGAAAGAGACAGAGAGAGCCCTTCACCAATTATGAAGAACACATCTGAAATTTATAACACGTCCAAAGCATCTGAATCATGACAAGTTCAGCTAACAAAGTCCCTTAATGTACAAGGGAAAAAATAAAAATAGATAGATTATAAATGGACATTTCTTTTCTGAACAACTCCCAAAAATGTGTGGCAATTGCACTCATACACCGAATATCTTTTTCTTTCTTTATTAATTTGTTTCAATAATCAAATAATCGACAGTATTGTTGTGAGCAAACACCTTGATGATGAAAATAGCCTTGGAAAGAAATGTGCACAACGAGGTGATTTTTCATAGATCAATAGAAAATCAAATATTTGGCCTAAATCGAACAATATGCTTTGTCTAGATCAGCTCTACTTATTTCTACCATATCCTTGCTAGCCAGAGTTCCATATCCTTCAAGGAAAATAATCTTATTAACATCCAATATGGAGTCTATATCATCATCTTTCAAGTTCAAACATTTTTTCGACCAACTTATTGACACATGCAATTGCTTGCTTAGCCTCCCCAACAACAAGACAATGCCCCAATTAATTGGGATTTAACAACATGGAATCCTTGAGCTCGTGATGCAATATCATTAGTATCACCTATTAAATCACAATTGACTGTTGTTAAGTGAAGTTTCCAAATCCCCATCTACCCCTCACCTTTTCCTTTAACAAACCAGCTAGCTAACTATGAAATCTGCCTCATCCTATTATTTCGTCATCTATTAGACCTCACCAATCATTCATAAATAGTCATTTCATCTCATAAGCAAGCACTGTTTTTCTATTACTTTTAGGAATTTCATTCTATATTTAGCAATACAATAAAATAGTTAAGCAAACAAAATACCTGAGGTGCTAGCAACCTACGAGAAAGAAACTCTTCATGTCGTCGACTACAAAATTCCCATAGTAATATCTGTAGCAGAGCAAAAAGTAACAGTAACAATGGAGAAAATTACAACTGAAAGGCAATCAATCAATTGAAGGAAGAGATTTAAGCCCATTTAGTTTAAACCTTCAGTTCTGGTGTAAATAATATACGAAGCTGTCCTTCACGAATAATATGTAGATGTTCATAAACTGTCTCTTTAACAGCTTTCTCAAACTTCAATACCATAATTCCAGAAGGCAACCGGCCCTCATGTGGCATATCAAGAAACAAATTCTCATCAATAACTCCACCATCAAATTTGATTTGAAAAAGCCGAGGAAGTACTTCAAAAGTAGCCTCTGGAAGACAACACAAATTTGTGCATACAGACTTTAAATTGGGACCATTGTGATTCCAGTGAAACTTTTATAGAATATCGTTATTGATACATATGCCACTAATAATAGTCACAAAACATCAAGTTAGAAAAACTAAGTGTAGTTTTTAGCTTAATAATTCAAGGGGAGTTTCAATCAAGTAACAAATTATGGGGGGAAAATTGACATCTAAGACCTGGATTATTTGCAGAAGTAACACCAATTTGCTGAAATATAGAGAATGCTATATTCAATTTTGATGGGACTAAGGTTGACATCATGTGTTAATAGCAGGATTGAAGGAATAGAAGAAAATAAATGGTACAGACACTAAAAAAAGGTGAAACTCTTGGAATGACAATATGATAGTTGTTAACACCAACACTGAGGTGGTATTTATTCATGGGTTTGGCATTACAACATTTTTCATACTATTGTCTTGTTACTAAATGTGGTATTTATCCATGTGTTTGCCATTACAACATTTACTTGTGCCAATTACCAACATGCCGATAGTATGCATGAAGCTTGTGCTGAATTTCTGTTTTCCTTTCACTACCATTGATGCAAATTAAGTTCCAGATAAAAAGTTGCCCTTCCCAATGAATGTCTTAGGAGATATAATTTTCTTTTACCCATTTGTAATTTTCCCATTTTTCTTCAATTCAAACAAATTTGTAGTTTGAGATTGGAGAACCAAAGAAGGCGATAAAAACACCTTTAAATGAATGTCTTCAAATAGTTCATGGATGCATTACAGGCATCCTAACAATATTGTATTTTAGATTCATCTTGAATTCTACATGCTAAATTGTGAGGCAAGAACCCTGCTTACCGTCAGATTTAGATCCCTGTAATATCTAGTAAAACTTCAGGAACTTCAGCTTGGACCTTCTGTAGTTAATAAAATTGAGGTTCCAATTACAAACTTTATGTAGTTGTTAGTTGATATTTCATGAAGGCAATTAAGTTCAAACTCATATTGAATAGCATCCACTGTTACTATTTCTCTAGTAGAAGATTGGGTGAGATTCCAACTTGACAAGACCTAGATATTCATGAGAAAACCAATTAGAGTTAGAGAAATTTCATTTTACAGACCAAGTTTACTGCTTACATGCGACATCATTCATTTCAATGATGTTGAAATCCATGATTCCGTTAAGTGATAATGATGTTAGTGATTGGGGTTTAAATGATATGAGATTTAATTTAGCTGAACTAGTTGGCCATCAATATCAGAGTTTACCATAGCAATTGGAATATTGCAGACACCATAGAATTCTTCGGCGTTACCTTAAAATCAGTGAAAGAAAATAGCAATCAAAATCAAGCTTGTTTCAGTGTAGCAAATTGTTTAAAACTTTAAACTATTCCATAAAGGTTCCTATATCCCTGAGATCGTTGGGGTAATGCCATGAAATATAGATGCAATCAACACACCAATATTAGCTCTATATTCCTTGCTTCTTTGTTTATCCAGCAAAGGAACAGGATACTGCAGCACTTGGCCAAAATGTCTATAAATCTGTTGTTCAATCATGACGAATGTTACCACGTATATAGGAAAAACAGGCAAGAAAATGCATATTGATAATGCATGCATATATGTAAGAAACATATGGAAACAGTGTTATTTACCATAGAATGATTTGTCTAGAATGAATCAGACTTCTGCATTAACCTAATGGCTAAAGATAACTATAAAGATAATTTTACTAACCAAATCCCTTTCCAGATTTGGAACCACAGATGTCACATTGCCGGGTATCCTGCATTAACCAAAGAATGCAAACACAGTAAATGATGAAGAATAATTGGAAAACAACTATCTTACGAAAATCTAACTTGCATGTAAAACTGGATAATTTTAATCTATTTTTCACCAACTTTCAGAGATGGAGACCATACCAATGATCAGGCTCAAGTAAAAACAAGTAGTTCTGAAATTGCTAAAATGTTGAATAACCATGGAAAGAAAATAAAATATGATGGCAATACATTAGGAAAAAAAACCTAGCCAAGCCTACTTAGATTCTTCTTTCATATTGCCAGAGACAAACTTAAATTTGTTTAGCGGATATATGAACCTTGAGAAACAAGACACAAGGAGCATATTGGTGCGCCTACCTATAAGGTTCATCCACCAAATATTATCTTACTTAAACCCAACAAATATTTATTTTATTGCCTTTCCAAGAAGGGAAAACCCACTATGCCCATCCCAAGTCCAGATAAAAAAGGATGAAAATTGCGTTAGATTGTCAATTAGTGTTAAATAAAAGTAAATTTCAATAAATTGATTCATCAAATTATTGTACTAATGCTAAATTGTTCCCCGAAAGAAATGCTTTGTAAGGTCCAACTGTAACATCTCAACAAAGATAGTTATATCTTTATGAGAACTTAAGTGTAGTGTTAACTATGCAAAAGTTCTCCCATCATGAGTTGAATAAAAATAAATATCGTAGAAAAATTAATTGTTTAAGATTTGAAATATAGAACATAGAAACACTCACTGGTAAAGCAATGGAAATAGTAGATATAATAATTAAAAGAAAAATTAATATTTTATATTTACAAGAAACAAAAAGGTAAGAGAGAAGATAAAGATGATAGAGAATTCAGGTTTTGAGTTATGATACATAGGAAAGAATAAAACAAGAAATGTAATAGGTATTTTTGTAGATCATTTATTAAACGATGAAATAGTAGGAGTAATTAGAAGAGGGGATAGAATTATAGTTCTCAAGATAGTGGCAGCGAAAAAACTATTAATATAATTAACATATATACACTTCAAATAGGATTAGATGAAGATACTAAAACTAGGTATTGGGAAGACCTAAATAAGGTATTACAAGGAATTCTACCAAACAAAATGATTTTTATATGAAGAGATCTAAATCTAAATGGACATGTGATGTGGGTAAATTATGCATGCTTTTTAGGATTTATTTATCATACAATCATTGCATTTTATTTGCATAACTAGGGAAAAACATTAGCATTTGCATTTATTTTATCTTTTTAGTTCAGATAACTGCGGTTGCATGTTTTTAATCTCAGGAAGGCACAATTTGGGAAAAAAAAAGGCTATGGTCAAGACACAAGGAAATGCTTACAAGGACCTACCATTAGAGGAAGGAGATCCAAAAAGCAAATAGAGCCAAAATAGAAGGTCCAAAGGGCTCCACGGGCAGACCGTGGAGCCCTCTGTCAAAACCATCCCGGAGCTTCATTCGATCCATGGCTAGCTCGTGGTGGCTTCCACAGTCGTGGACCGCTCTGCTGCCGTGCTGACTTTCCAAATTTGAGGGCTATTAGGCTATAAAAGAAGTCCTAGGGCTCATCCAAAAGGGCATGAGGCATGTAGAGGGCAAGATAGGAGACGTTAGGGAGCATTGAGAAGCCGCCAAGGGAGCCACTCCAAGGAGCGATAGCCATCTACAACACCGACAAATCAAGTTTTTTGCATTGTTGACGGAGACTGCGCTCAATATTGATATATTTGCAATATTGGTTAATCTAGATTTTTCCTTATTTATCTTTTATTTTCATTTTTGCTATATTTTTCCTTATTTGTATTTTATTTCCATATTCACATTTTCCATATTTACACTTTCCATATTTACATTTTCCTTCCTTGCTCTTTCCATATTTGCATTTTTCATATTTGTATTTTCCTTATTTGCATTATCATTATTATTATTTGTTTAACTTTCCTTATTTGACTTTTATTTCCATAATTCCACTTTCCTTATTTGCTTTATCATTTTTCCATATCTGCACTTTCCATTTTCGCATCATTATTTTCCTTATTTATTTTCTTTCCTTTATTATTTTTATTTTCCTTAATTGTTTCCTACTTTCCATATTCTACTTTCCTTATTTGTTTTATTTACTTTTTTTTTATTTCTTTTTTTTTTTACTTTCCTCAATTTCACTTTCCTTATTTTCTATTTCCTTTTATACCTTTAATTGTTAATCTTATCCTTCTCTATATTTCCTTTTACATAAAGATACACGCTCTAACTCAAGGAGTTAATCAATTTAATGTTGTAAATTTTGCTAATCTCTATCATGAGATTTATGGTGAAATATAATATACCCTTGATGATTGCACAATAATACTTACACCTTCGTATTTTAAACAAGTGGATGTCATCTACAACTCAAATCAGTGGCCACAAGATAATTCATATTTGTACATTCATTATCCTGGTTGGAGAAATCCTCAAAAAATTTCTTACAAAAATTATCAAGACCAACTTGGAGAATGACAACTATAAGTCTATAGTCCACCATCATATTTTCCTCAAGCACCAAAATTCAACATAGAGACTGCTAGAAAATTTTATTGTAGCTAAAACACAGCGGAACGAGGAGTTTAGACAACAAATTTTGAAATCTAAATGACAACATCAAGCTACAGCGGAAGCAATCGAATAGCTAGCAGGTCAACCAGAAATTAATCTTATTGGACATTCCGATGCATTGGAGGCACCTAAATTCAACGAGGAAAATGAAGATGATACAAGAAGCGAAGGGGGCAAATCAGTTCAGACACCATATGAAGAGGACCTTAAGGAATATGAAATTGATTCTTTGATCGAGGAGTGCATTACTTCAATTTAGATATCTCCGAACCTCGGGGATCCAAAAAAACCTTCCTTAGCCATCATTGTGGCTATAGATGCTTGCCGTAAGGTGCAATGTTTATAGCTGGTGGAACCAGAAGATTATCACGAATGACCTCTTGACAATCCTTTAAAGTTGAGTGCATCCAATCAATAACCAAGGGAAGGAGCAAGCAAGTACCTTGTTCCTCCACAAGGAAAGTTCAAGAGATATGATGATCTAATGGAACTAAGCATATTGGACGGAAGGCCCAAAGCTAGGAACAAGAAAGTGAGGAAATATCTTGCTTCGGCACAAGCAAGATTTACGAGAATCAGAACCCAGAAAAGTTAACAGTGGCCAAGCTTATGACCTAAAATAAGCATTTCTTAGGAGGTAACCTACGCCTATTTTTTCTTGTTTTAGTTTGTCATTTATCTTTTTTTGTTTTCTAGTTATTTTATAGGTACAACAAGAACTACAACTCAATCATGAAGCCCTTGCACGACCGTGGTGCTTTCTCTTCGTTGTTCACATGATCAAGCCGAGCAACGCTATATGATCGATGTCATATACCATTGGCATATATCTCCCAAGGTGATTTCTTTTCATCTCCTGAGTGGTTTTTATTTCTGTACCACTATCTTACCCCATACATTCAAAACAATGCATGATTTATGTGGGGGGGGGTTTAATTAATTAATTATCTGCTTTGCATATTTTTGTGTTTTGCATTGTCTACTTACATTATTTGCTTTATTCCTTTGCATTCCATGTATGTTAAATTTTTGCTCGTGGTTTTGGTAGTTTTTTTTACCCATCTAGAATAATATAAATTGAAATTAGTTAGAGTGGTGAATCTCCTTTTGACTCTCTTGTGAAGAATCCTGTTTCACTTATAATACGACTTCTAGAGTTATCCAAGAAGGATTAGGTTCACTATACCAGACTAGTACTCAAATTTTCATAGAGACTCTCATGATACTTGGTTACTGGAGAAACATTTATCTCGAGAGTTTTAGAAAAAAAAAAAAAAAAAAGAGAGAAAAAATTTTTGTTAGAAATAAAAGAAAAAGATAAAAAAAAAGGAATAAAGAATAGTATATGAGTATTCCTTTGAGACCAAGTAGTTACTGAAAAAATACTCATATGAGTACCCCTTTGAGACTAACTAGTTATTAGAGAAATACTCATTGTCTATTTCTTACTTTTCTTTCTCCTCAACATTGAGTGCTCCTTTAAGATTAAGTGTGGAAGTAAAGGGACGAGACAAACATGTTGGTAGGTAAATGCCTCTACGTCGAAAATGCAAGAAACACGATGGAAGGAACATAAGGTTGGATTGGTGTCCAAAATCTTAGGGTCAATTCATGCGCACTACACGGGAGTCTTTACATGCTTAGCCACAAGGAAGGGATCCATAAAACTATGATCAGGATTAAAGCTCTAAGAAGGATCCAAACAAAACTTACAAAAATTAACGAGTTGTCATACTATAATTCACACACATACGGTAGTTCTTTTCCCTTCCTTTGCTTGAGGATAAGCAAAAGTTTAAATTTAGGGGTGTGATGTATGTGAATGATGTATGCTTTTTAGGGTTTATTTATCATACAATTATTGCATTTTATTTGCATAACTAGAGAAAAACATTAACATTTACATTCATTTTATCTTTTTAGTTCACATAAATGCAGTTGCATATTTTTAATCTCAGGAAGGCACAATTTAGGATAAAAAGGGCATGGTCAAGGCACAAGGAAATGCTTACAAGGACCTACTATCAGACAGAGGAGATCCAGAAGCAAATAGAGCCAAAATAGAAAGTCCAGCGGGCTCCATGGGCAGACCGTAGAGGGCTCCATGACCGTGGAACCCTCTGCCAAAACCATCCCGGAGCTTCATTTAATCCACAGCCAACCCGTGGTGACGGTAGTGGACCGCCCTACCACCGAGCTGACTTTCCAAATTTGAGGGTTATTAGGCCATAAAAAAAAAGACCTAGGGCTTATCGAAAAGGGGAAGCACGTAAAGGACAAGGTAGGAGACATTAGGGAGCATTGAGGAGCCATTAAGGGAGTCGCTCTAAGGAGCGGGAGCCATCTAAACATCGACAAACCGAATTTTCTCTATTCTCTATCTTTATTTAGTTTGCTTATCATTTTCTATGCTTTCTATGAGCTCTAACTTCCACGTTATGGAGTAGTATCTTGTAATCCTAGGACAAAAGAGTAACCCTTTATCTATTTGTCATGAATTATTATCAACTCTCCTTATTTGTCGATATGTTTAATTCTTAATTTGATTTTAGAGTGCTTGCATATATGATCGTAGGGATTAAGGGAGGTTCTGACTGAAGAACCTCAATCCTAAAAATATAAAACCGAGCTTGAGGAATTGTTCACGAGTAATAGTAGTAAGTCTAAGAAGGCTTGCGGGTTCAGGTGACAGGTTTCCTTAGCTGATTTTGGTATACTACGTACGACTACCACGAAAAGTTCAAGACCTCTCGAGGATTTCATTAGCTATCACAGACAATAAAGGGTCTACTTTAAACAAACCGCACTTAGTAATGATAGTTAGTTTAGGAAGGCTTGCGGGGTTCTCGTGACAGGTTCCCTTAGTTGATTATGGTCTCCTGTGCACGGATACTGCCAAAGTATGGGTCGCATTTGGATAGATATACCGTCGTATTCTCACTATTGAGGATCTTTCTAAGGTTAGAGGGAGGTGAATAACCTTTGTTCGATTTCTTTCTACAACTTATTAGCGGAAGTAAATACAAATTAAAAACTAGAATGAAAAACAATGCAAACCAATGCTAACACGAGTGATGTAACGTAGTTCAAAGATCCACTCCTACTCTACGACAATCCTTAAGGAGGATTACTCTTCTTGTAAGCTTTCACTATTTCTCCTTCGGATGAACACCAAGGTGGAGAAACCTCCTTACAACAATATCTCTTCTTACAAGATTTGAGGATTAGGTTTTGGAAGAAGAGATTGAGAGGAGAAAGCCTTAGAGAGCTTTTCTATGAAGGATCCAAACCTTCTCTAAGCTCCAAGACTCCTCTTATATAAAGTTTGGAAAACAACTTTCACGACCACCATTTTACCTTTCGTCAGTCAATTGCTCAACATCAATAGTCGACTAGTGTTTCACCAGTCGATTGGTAAAGTGCACCAGTCGACTGGTAGCACTGTTGACGCCTCCAACGACTTCTAACATAGCCGTGATTTTCGGAATTATTGACCGTTGCAACTCTATGATCATTCTACCAGTCGATTGGTGTTTAGATCAGTCGACTGATCAACCCAATCAACTGTCAACCATTCTGTGTGTTCTTCTTAACTCATCAGTCAACTGGAACAATTCACCAGTCGACTGATGCTTCACCAATCAACTGCTCGACCCAATAGTCGACTGCCCGAGCACAGTTCTACTTTCCGAGTCCGAGTGTCGAGCACTCGAGTGCCCGAGCCCCGGACCAGTTGATTGACAACAACCCAGTCGATTGAAACAAGTCAACAGTCGAATAGTATACCTCAAAATTGAGGTCTAACGCACGAAAATATGATCCTTTCATACTTGGCACTTACCCTTAGCCTAGACTTAAGCCTTCAAAGTTCTTCCATCAACCTCGCGCCTTTGGGATTCCTCTGAGTTCACGACTCCTCATCCTTTACGCTTGCCTTCAAGTGTTTCCTTCGGCTTCGTCATGTTATCGGATCTTCCTTTGTCAAGAGACCGCTCCTCCGGGACTTCTATTGCCAAGTTACACTTAGACTTTCCTTGCCAAGTCTTCATACTTGGACTTTCCTTGTACCTGTCACTTAATATTCAAGTTAAATCACTAACATTGTCTAACTTCAACTTGATTGTCCAAATAGCAAAAGTAACTTGATGTTTGAAACAAGATTGCACCAACAATCTCCTCCTTTCTGATGTTTGACAATCATTTAAGTTAGGTCTTTAAATATGCAATAAGACATAATATAAAAGCACATATGTAAGCATAATGTCTTTTTCCTTTAACATGGAGATTCTAACTTAAATTCTTATTTCTCCCCCTTTGACATACATAAGAGAGAACAATTAGTTACTAAGGATGACAACAAAGATGTTATAGTCTTGTACCAATAAAGATTTATACCTTGAATTTGGGAATAAAATATATGTAAGGCTCCCCTTAATTCAAGACACTTTCTCATGTTAAAAAGAAGAACCAATCAGACTTTAAAAGATAATCTTAGTAAAGTTTTGAAATATGAATGAAATCTTTGTCTAACTTTACACCGACAATAAAATATTTATGCCTTGAGTTTAGATAATTTATATATTTTAGCCTCCCCTAAAGACTTGCTCCCCTTTAATCATTTTATCAACAATAAGGATTTTTCTTAGGAGAGATCCTAAGCCTATGGAAACCCTAAACTCATACACAAAAGTAAGGGTTCAACCTTGAACATTCTTTTAACATTTTATTCAAGGTTTAAAATTTCGACCCGTACCGAGGTTTCGGTCCGCGACCAAAACAATACGGTTTCGGTACTGTATCGCGCGTGTTGATACTGTTTCGATATTTTTTCTATTTTATAAACATTAATATTTAATTATTTTAAATGGTTTGAATGTATATATTATAATTATATTAATTAATAAATAATTTTATTTAATTAAGTTTTACAATATTATATTAAATAATTTTACAGTATTTATATTAATTAATAAATAATTTATATATTATTAATTAAATTCTCAAATTCCTCGTCATGTTGGATCGCGATCGACCACGCCTGTATGAAGGCCGATCGCGATCCCATCGCGCCAAGAAGAGATCATAATGCGCGCGGAGCAATCGCGATCCTCACGGCGGCGGCGCAATCGTGATCCCGTAGTGGCCACGCGGGCTCGATCACGATCCCATCGCTGATGATCGTGCGATTCCGCCGCTGTCGCTAACGATCGAGATCCTACTCGTCGCCGCCTTGCCACCCTCAATCAAGCCTTCGTCGTTGCTTCCATTTATCTCGATTCCTTTTGTTGTGCCCTAGTTGCACGTCGTTCCGACATCTCATGGGTGTGCAAATGTCGATCATGTATCGGAATGACAAATACCATCTTTTTCGGACGAAACGAGTCGATATTTAAAAGCTTGATTTTATTCTTACCCTAATTAACTTCCCAATTTGTTTTCACTGATAATATCACTCTTTGAAATGCTTGACTAAGCATACCAAAGGGTTAGGAGAAGTTAAACTACTAAGTTTAGTGGCTAAATCAAATTATTTAGCCAAAATCAGCTTAATCAGTCGACTAAAAGGAAGGATCAGTCGACTATTACCAGACCAACTGACTGGTATCTATAGCAGTCGATTGATATCAGCCAAAATCAACAACTGATTTTTCAAATGACATTGAAAAATGCATAACTAAATCTAGAAATATCAAAAATTTATAAAATCTTGCAGATACATTTATCAATCCATTTTCAATCTAAGAAAAATAATTTGAAAAAAAAATATTTTCTCAATTTCTAAATTGACACATTCTTAAAAACCACCAAAAATCTCACCGTTTTTTAAAATTTTTATCACTTTTCTTTGACTCAAAAGAATTGTTTTTCCTAGCATAATAAATACATTTAGAAAAATATTTTGTTTGATATTTCCAACTATATTCTAAGAGCTATGTGCACATTAGTTATACACAATTCTTCTCAATGATTGATCTAACTAAGAATTCATGTCTCTAGATGTCATTTTTGCTTAAAGTAATGCATCATATCAAGCATGATGAATCAAATGCATCTTCCTAACATCTTATATGATGTCTAAGTGACTAAATACAAAAATCAAAGTTTCTTAAGTCTTTGTGAGATGTTTTGAGGTATAAGCCTAAGTTTTAATTATGGGATCATGCAACCCTATACTCATTACTCTACAAAGCACATTCCATGTTCTCGCCTAAGAGATATAAACTCTGCTTCGAGTAGAGCCTTGGTGAAGATGGCGACAAGGTTAGACTTAGATTCAATATAATTGAGTTCAATGTCTCTTTTTGCCACATTATCTCTAATGAAGTGATGTTTCACCTCAATGGGCTTTGTCCTAGAGTGATGTACCGAATTTTTTTATCAAATTAATGGGACTTACATTATCATAATAAACTTTGACTTTGGAGTAGTGGAGCTCATAATTCTCTAGGGTATGTCTCATCCAAGGTAGTTGAACTACACAACCATCCATGGCCACATATTCGGCCTCAGTTGTGGACAAAGCAATACAAGATTGCTTTTTACTACTCTAACTTACTAGGGAGGATCCAAGAAATTGGCATCCACCACTAGTGCTTTTTCGATCCAATTTGCAATCCGCATAATCGGAATCAATGTACTCAAACATATCAAAAATTCAAAATCTAGGATACCAAAGACCTACATTAAGAGTATTCTTGATATATCTCAAGAGCCTCTTGGTCGCTACTAAATGACTCTTTGGCACAAGCTTGGTATCTTGCACACATGCTCACCGTAAATAGTATATCCGATCCACTAACGGTTAGGTATAATAAACTACAAATCATACTTCTATAATATTTTAAACCTATTGATTTTCCATCTAGATCACTATCTATCTTACTATTGATTCCCATAGGAGTTGATACTATTTTCGCATTTTCTAAACCAAATTTATTAATAATTTCCTTAGCATATTTGATTTGATAGCCATGGGTTCCTTCATTAGTTTGTTTAACTTGCAATCCTAAGAAGAAAGTCAATTCTCCTACTAGACTGATCTCAAACTCATTTTCCATATTTTTGATGTTGGAGAAGTTCATCATTTGTTGACTCAAATATGATGTCATCAACGTAAACTTGAGCAATAAATATGTCTTTTTTCTTAGACTTTAGGAATAAAGTTTTGTCAACTTAACCTCTTCTAAAGTTCTTAGAAATTAAAAATGATGAGTCTTTCATACCAAGTCGGGAGCTTGTTTTAACCCATATAAGGCTTTTTTAAGTCTATAAACATGATTTGGATAATCTATATTTTCAAATCTGAATGATTATTCCACATAAACTTCTTCCTTGATAAACTCATTTAAGAACGTTGATTTCACATCCATTTGATAGAGTTTAAAACTCATATGAGCGGCAAATCTTAATAAAATTCGGATAGACTCTAATCGTGTTACCGGAGCATATGTTTCATCATGATTGAACCCTCGAGCTACCAACCTAGCTTTGTTTCTTGTGACTCTTCCTTGATCATCTAATTTGTTCCTAAAGATTCATTTTATTGTAACAATTGTGTCATCATTGGGTCTTGAGACTAATTCTCATACTTAACTTCTCTCAAATTAGGCTAGCTCTTCTTGCATTGCTAGTATCCAATCCGAATCAAGCAAGATATCATTAACTGACTTTGGCTCAATTTGAGAGATTAGGACAACTTGACTAGTAGGATCTAGTCCTTACTCCTTGTGAGAGTTCTCTTACTAGATCTAGAGGATGATTTTGATGAATTCTTACGGTCACAGGAGGTGAGGATGAACCATGTTCACATTGATCATTATTAGCCTCCCTCCTTTCATCATCGGAATTTTCTCTTTCTCCCCCTTGATAATTTCCCCCTAGATTTAAATTTTGAATCTCTTGGGTAATGTCTTGATTTCTTGCATTGATATCCTTACCAATGGAGAATTTCCTAGGGTAAGTACTAGTAGACTCATCAAATTCAACAGATTCCTCAACCTTTTGAGTCCTTTTGTTGTATACTCTATATCCCCTACTAGTAAATGAGTATCCAATTAAAATTCCTTCATCCGCTTTGAGCTTGAATTTTTCTAAACTATCTTTGGTTTTTAAAATATAGACTTTGCAACCAAAGATTTTAAAATAATGAATTATAAGAATTGTGTCATTCTATAATTTAAAAGGTTTTTTTTCCTAAAAACCTATATATTAAGACATGATTTTGAATATGACAAGCGGCATTAACCGCTTCCGTCCACAAATAACTAGGCAAAGAATATACATTAAGTATCGTCCTAACCGCTTCTTGTAGAGCACGATTTTTCCTTTTCACTATCCCATTTTATTGGAGTGTTGTTGGACAAGAAAACTCATGTTTATATCCTTATTCTAAACAAAACTTAGAGAAGATATAATTTTTAAATTCTTCATCGTGATCATTTCAAATCCGGTTGATCTTGAGATTCTTTTCATTTTATACTCTTTTGTTAAATCCTATAATTATTTCTAGAGTATCATCCTTATGTTTCATGAAATAGACCCAAGTATATCTAGAAAAAATATCAACTATCACTAAGCAATATTTGTTACCTTCTAATGATGGAATACTATGACAATCAAAAAGACCTAAATGCAATAACTCTAAAAGTAAAGAAGTGTTGTTTAGAGTTTTACCCTTGTGTGATGACTTAGATTGTTTTTCCTCTTGACATGCATCACACATCTTGTCCTTTTTGTATTTGATCTTTGGTAGTCCCTTTACTAGTTTCAATTTTGCTACTTTGGCTATGTTTTTTATATTGATGTGCCCAAGTCTTCTATATCATAGTCATCCTTCTTCTTTTGATATGAGACACTTAACAGAATTGTTAGAAGCATAGGAAAGATCAACATAGTAGAGATTTGTTTTCCTATATCCAACAAACATAAAATCTTCTAGACTATTGTGTCTAATCAAACACTTAGTGGATTGAAACTCTATATTATATCCGACATCACATAATTGACTTACACTAAGCAAATTAAATTTCATATTCTTAACTAATAAGACTTTATGAATAACAATTTTAGGTGATACCTCAATTGTACCTCTACTTACAATTTTGAGTTTTCTACTATTTCCAAAAGATACCGTTCCCTTTTTTATATAGTCAATTGTAGAGAATTTGTTCACATCCCCGATCATATGTCTTGAGCAACTGCTATCCACAATCCACATACTTGATTCTTCTACCTAGACAATACGAAAAATAACATTCTTTGGTACCCATACATTTGGTTCGGAACCATCATTTAAATACTTCTTAGGTACCCATAATTTGTTTACCTTACCCTTAATGGTTGAATTTCTATTTATAAGGGAAATATATACAACTTTTTTATCCTTAAGTTTATATCCTATACCAGCCTTATTATAAATGACTCTTCACTAGATGTGGATGCTTCATTTCTAATTGTCTTAATTTCAACCTTTAGGTCCTTTAACCCTAGCTTGTGACTTAACCCAAACATTCTTAAGATAAGTAATAGTTTTATAAAGAAATTCTACTTGAGAAGATTCTTTTACCTCATCGTCACTCGATGACGAATCGTCGCTTAATTCTTCTTCTTGAGGCTTTCGTGTCATTCTCAAAAGCCATGAATGACATATGTCCGGTGATGTGGTATAATTCTTCCTCATCCAAAGAATCATCAATGCTTGGAGTGTCCCATATAGCTTGTGTCACCATAGTCTCATTCTTTTTCTTCTCCTTTATCTTCTCTTTCTTTTCTCCTTTTCTTCTTTTTTCTTCAGTTCCGATAAGTTGGCTTGATGTGTCATTTCTTGTTGCATTCATAACAAATAATATTAGTATTAAAATTTAAACTATTACTAAACTTACCTTTTAAAGATTGAAACATCTTCTTCACATCCTTCCTTTTAAACCTTCTTATTTTTCCCATCATCTTTTTGACATAGTGAGCCACTTCACTAGCGGACATCTCGTCCTCGCTACTTAATGACTCTCAATTAGACTCGGATGATGAGGATTCCTCCTTCTCCTTCTTCTTTTTTACAATAAGAGCTAAGCTTTTCTTAGCTTGTTCATAAAATTCAAATTCACAAAATAATTCATCTAATTTAACTAAAGAAAAATATCTAGACACCTTATATGCATTAACCATTGATACTCATAGGGTGTTTCAAGAGAAGCCTTGGAGCATATACCTCACTGGATCTCGGTTGTCAATTTTTTCATCTATTACATGAAGTCCGCTGACAACTTCTTTGAACCAACCATGCATTTGACTCACGGTTTCATTTGCTTTCATGATGAAGGTTTGGAGTTGACCCACCAAGAGATCCCTTTTTGCTCTCCTTGATTCTTTTGATCCTTCATTTAGTTCAATGAGCTTTTCCTAAAGCTCCTTAGCGGAATTGAATGACTTAACCTTGTTGAGTTGCTCCTTCAAGAGTTCACATTGGAGTGTGATTGTGGCCTTTGCATTTGCTTGAGTCTTCTTGGTCATTTCTCTTGTTCAATCCTTGGTTAGTAGAGGCGCGCTCCAAATTCGTCCACCGATTTTTCAAACTCATCTACAATACTAAATCAATTTTCTATATCATTCATGAGATAATACTCCATTCTAACTTTTCAATATGCGAGTCGTTCCCGTCAAAGAAAGGTGGCCGTGCGGTGTTATATCTCTCTTGAAATGCCATCGTGATGCTTCGGTTGACAGTTAGTTTTTCCGAGGCGATCCGAGCTCTGATACCAATTGTTGAGGATCTTTCTAAGGCTAGAGGGGGGTGAATAATCTTTGTTCGATTTCTTTCTACAACTTGTTAGCGAAGTAAATACAAATTAAAAACTAGAATGAAAAACAATGGAAACCAATGCTAACACAAGCGATATAACGTGGTTCGGAAATCCACTCCTACTCTACGACAATCCTCAAGGTGGATTACTCTTGCAAGCTTTCACTATTTCTCCTTAGGATGAACACCTAGATGGAGAAACCTTCTTACAACAATATCTCTTCTTCTTATAAGATTTGAGGATTAGGTTTTGGAAGAAGATATTGGGAGGAGAAAGTCTTAGAAAATACTTGAAGAGCTTTAGGATGTTTTCTATGAAGGATCCAAACCTTCTCTAAGCTCCAAAACTCTTATTATATAGAGTTTAGAAACCAACTTTCGCGGCCACCATTTTACCTTTCGCCAGTCGACTGGTGTTTCACCAGTCAATTGGTAAAGTGCACTAGTCATTGGTAATTTGTTGGCCGCCTCAAGCGACTTTTAACACGATCGTGATTTTGAGATTATTGGGCGTTCTGACTCAGCGGTCGTTCTACGATCGATTGGTCTTTAGATCGATCGATTGATTAATTGATCGACTACCGACCATTATATGCATTCTTCTTAACTTCGTTGTGATTGGAATAATTCATTAGTCGGTGATGCTTCACCTTGATCCCATTTGCTCGACCCAACGATCGATTGCGAAGCCGCGATTTTTGCTTTTCGAGTCCGAATGCCAAGCACCCGAGTGCCCGAGCCCCGGACCAATCGACCAGTCTTTAGACTAGTTGATTGACAACAACCCAGTTGACTAAAACAAGTTATCAGTCGACTGGTATACCTCAAAATTGAGGTCTAACGCACCAAGTATGATCCTCTCATACTTGTCATTTACCATTAGCTTAGACTTAAGCCTTCAAGCTTCTTCCATCAGCCTCGCGCCTTTGGGATGCCTCCGAGTCCACGATTCCTCATCCTTTGCGCTTATCTTCAAGTGTTTCCTTCGGCTTCGTCATGTTATCGGGTCTTCCTTTACCAAGAGACCGTGCCTCCGGGACTTCCATTGCTAAGTTACACTTGAACTTTCCTTGTACCTGTCACTTAATATTCATGTTAAATCACCAACATTGTTTAACTTAAACTTGATTGTCCAAACATCAAAAGTAACTTAATGATTGGAGCAGGATTGCACCAACACTCACAAGGAAACATTGGTTACCATAGGATAAACCACCTTCAAGGAAGTTTATCGTCATAAGAGAGAACTGTCATGTCAATAGTGTTGCGGTGAAACCAAAATCCTAGGATTCCTCAACCCTATCTTCCAATCTATTCTTTATCTTTTTCTCTTATCTTTTCGTATTGATTCTTCATTATTCATTGCATCTAGATAATCTGTTGTTGCATATAATCGGTACTTGACCAATCCCTATCGTTATAGTATAGTGGTGAGTATTCCCGCCTGTAATGCGGTGCTCGGGTTCGATTCCTGACAACGACATCAAAAACTTGATGTTGTGAAACTACCGTAAGCGCACAGTCGTCATCAAGAAATAAAATATCGATCCCATAGGAACCGGTTAAGTACTAGTTATATGCAACAACAAATTATCTAGATGCAATGAATAATGAAGAATCAATACGAAAATATAAGAGAAAAAGATAAAGAACGGATTAGAAGACAGGATTGAGGATAATCCTAGGATTTTGATTTCACCGCAATACTATTGACATGACAGTTCTCTCTTATGATGACAAACTTCCCTGAAGGTGGTCTATCTTATGGTAACTAATGTTTCCCTGTGAGAATACGTCGGTGTATCTACCCAAACACGACCCCTACATTGGTGGTATCGGTGCATAGGAGACTATAATCAGCTAAGGGAACTTGTCACAAGAACCCCACAAGCCTTCCTAGACTTACTACCATTCTCAAGTGTGGTCGGTTTAAAGTTGATCATTTATGATCTGTGATAGCCAATGAAATTCTTAAGAGGTCTTGAACCTTTCATGGTAGTCGTACATAGTAGACCAAAATCAACTAAGGGTACCTGTCACGTGAACCCCACAAGCTTTCCTAGACTTACTACCATTACTCGTAAATAATTTCTCAAGCTCGATTTTATATTTCTAGGACTAAGATTCTCCGGTCAGTACTTCCCCTAATCTCTACGATCATACATGCAAGCACTCTAAAAGCGAATAAAAAATTAAACATATCAATCAATAAAGAGAGTTAATAATAATTCATGACAAATAGATAAAGGGCTACTCCCTTATCCTAAGATTACAAAATACTATTCCATAACGTGAAGGTTAGAGCCCATAGAATGCATAGAAAACAATCAACAAACTAAATAAAGATAGAGAATAGAAAAAACTCGGTTTATCGATGTTGTAGATGGCTCTCGCTCCTTGGAGCGGCTCCTCAATGCTCCTTAACGACTCCTACCTTGTCCTCTATGTGCCTTCCCTTTTGGATGAGCCCTAGACCTTCTTTTATAGCCTAATAACCCTCAAATTTTAATAGTAAGAGATCTAAATGAGCATGTAAGAGTAAAAAATAAGAAATATAATAGGGTGCATAGGAGTTATGGGTTTAAAACAAGAAATGTAGAAGGAAAAAATTATATTGGATTTTGCGATAACATATAAACTTATACTAGCTAATACATTTTTCAAAGAAAGAGAAGAATACTTGATCACATACAAAAATGGAAATAATACAATATTAATAGAAGAAAAATATGAATGACTTCTAAAATTAAATAGTGTATATTAAAAAAATGAGAAACAAAATATATTTAAAGAAAAGATAGCAGTACAAGTATTAGAAGATATACATATTGACTCGAATACGACATGGGATAGTTTAACATTAAAGTTAAAAATGATAGCAAAAAATAAAGAATCTTAGTGGTGGAATGAGAAAGTACATGAGAAAGTGAAAAAGTGAAAGAAAAATAAATAGCCTCTAAGCGAAGAAAAACTTTAAAAAAGTATACAATAGTCTAGAAAGAGACCAAGAAAATAATAAGTGAAACTAAGAATGAAACATTTAAACACTTATATCGACAACTAGATATAAAAGAAAGGGAAAGAGATATTTATAGATTAGCTAAAATTAAAGAAAGAAAGACTAGAGATCTTACCCAAAAAAGATATATTAAAGATGAATATAATATGATACTATTGAAAAACAAAAAAATAAAAAAAACAATGGAAGAGGTAATTTCATCAACTTCTTAATAAAGACTTAGGTGATCAATTTGACTTGAGTAATTTAAATAGGCTAAAGGAGTATAAAAATTTAAATTTTTATCTTAAAATTCAACCTTTAAAAGTAGAATAGATTTTAAATGAAATGCAAAATAAAAAAGTAATTAGATCATATGATATTCCGATAAAGGTATGAAAGTGTCTAAGCAAGTAAGGTATCGAATGATTTACAAAGTTATTTAAATTGATATTAAAAACGAAAAAAATATCTGCTCAATGGAGGGTAAGTACTTTATTTCCTTTATATAAAAAGGAAGGAGATATAAAAAATCATGCAAATTATAAAGACATTAAACTAATGAGTCATACTATGAAACTTTAGAAAAGAGTCATAAAAAAACTCAAGAAGGAAACCATGGTGACCGAAAATTATTTTGGATTTATACTGAAAAGGTTGACAATAGAAGTTATACATTTTCTTAAACAACTAATTGAAAAGTATCAAGAACAAAAGTAAAACTTACACATGATATTTATTAACCTTAAAAAAACTTGTGATAGAATCCCAGGAGAAATTACGTGAACAATTCTAGAAAAGAAAGATGTTAGCATAGCATATATCGTAATAATTAAGGGCATGTATGAGGATGTAATAATAAAAGTGAAAACACTAGGAGGATTAATCGCAACATTTCCAATAAAGATAAGATTGCATCAAAGTTCGACTTTAAGTCTCTATCTTTTTTATATTAATCATGAATGAACTCACTAGACACATCTAAAATATGGTACCATAATGTACGTTCCTTGTAGATGACATTATTTCAGTCGATAAGACAAGTGAAAGAATAAATATTAAATTTGAATCTCAGAGAGAAAAGCTGAAAGTGAATGAAACAATTGTTAAGATAGAAGATAATAAATTGTCTGACCGAGTGTTTTAAGTATTAGGATTATTTTTGTTAAAAAATGAATGGATTAATAGAGATATCTTATATAAAATACAAATAGAATAGTTGAAATGGAGGAGAGCATTAGATATTTTTTGTAACTGTAGAGTACCTTTAAAACTTAAAGAGAAATTTTATAAAACGGTAGTTAAACCTGTTATGTTATATAGAGTTGAATGTTAGGTTATAACTCGAGCATATGAGCAAAAAATGAGAGTCGCAGACATGAGAATATTAAGGTGGATATATGGACATATAAGGATGGAAAAGATAAGAAATGAATATATTAGAGCAAAAATTGAAGTTATACCTATTGAGAAAAACTTCGAAAAACACGTTTAAGATGGTACGGACATGTACTTAGATAACCGATAAATGTTTCGGTTAGACGATATAAAACTATTATAAATATACAAATCAAACAAAAAAGATGAAGATTAAAGAAGACTTGATTAGCAATAATAAAATAAGATAATTTATTTTTTTAATATAGATGATGATATAACAGGGGATAAAGCCTAATAGTATTGAAAGATCTATATAGCCGACCTCATCTAGTGGGATAAGACTTGGTTGTTGTTGTCATCGTTTTCTTTCTAGGAATAGACCATGAGCTTCACAAAAATTAAGAACATAAACTATCAACATGCATTACAATACATCTTCCACTAGAAATAAGTTGTCAAATAAATAGAAACCAAATTTAGTTCTACCTCCTAATTTCAAGACCAGATACAGATTATAAGTTTATAACTAGCACTAATCCTTCCTATATAACAGAGATGTTGCATTTATCGCCCAAATAGATAAATGCAAATTAAATATTCTTTCTAATTCATTATGCAGAATAAAGGGCCAAAATAAGCAGCAATCGAAAGAACTATAACAACCACTTACAATAGCCAATTGTGGGAAAATACCCAGAGCAGAATTACCCATATTTTCATACGAGGACAAACACCATCTTTTCTTGGCTTGTAGTGCAAAATAGTCAGACACAAACTTTTGCCAATATAAAATTGTGTTGTCCTATAAACAAACAAAAGGACTAAAACACTTTAGAATACACAAGAATGACATGAGGTCAATCTTAGGAAGATACTAGATTGTGTTAAGCTTTAAAGAATAAACTTACATGTGGCCGATGTCGTTTGTGATACAAGTATTGCATAAGCTTACGGTAACATATTCCATTGTCAATTGTCTGTTTAACCGGATTAGCTAATTGAAGAGCCTGTGGCTGCAAATGTTGTTGCTGCAAGTTTCTCATAGGGCCTCGCTGCATCTGAGAGAAGGATTGCATTATCTGCCGTTGCTGCTGGTATCGTTGCTGCTGTAATAATCTCTGGTGTTGCAAAATAGCCTGCAACTGCATGTTTTGTTGACCATGTGCTTGAATGGGCTCATGTCTCTGGAAAAGCTGTTGTATTGACTGTCGCTGAAAGACATCCTCATGCCTTCCATCAATTCGTGGTTTCTTTTGGGCATTCATAAAATTTCCAAGGTCCTGTTGCGTTAGCTGAGATGTTGCTCCTGACAGCCCTTGCTTTTGCATCTGTGCTAGGGAAGGGTTTTGCTGCACAGTTGAGCAACCATCCATCACTGAAGAACCTGAAAAGTTGGAGGAGAAGGAAATGGGAGAGGTAGGAAGCCGTGTGTATGTCTCGTTATTAAAGCTGGTGCATCGTTGCAACTGAGCGCCACAGATAGCCGAGTTGGCATCCGTGACAAGGGAACTCGCACCAATGTTTGGACCCGAAGAGTTCCCAACGCTGTTAGGTATCTGGTTCATGTCACCAGAGGCAAGTCCGAGACCGGAACAACCATTCCCTGACATGGGGATTCAAAGTGTCTGGCCTCTGACCACCATCGCTCTGAAAAAGTTAACAGAGGAGCCTAGTTGGCCTCGGCAAATATGCGAAGAAGATGACACCATATAGCAAAGAGGATCCACGTACCTACAGTGAGCCAGCCATTTTACAAACAACCTTAGAAGGAGCACTTTGGAAACCTAAACACCACTTATTCAACAAAACTTGCACTTTTTTCCCTTCATTTCCATTCTCAACTCCAAAGAAAAGATTCAGAAGAAATAAACTCGAAATGTAGATAAGCAGCTATGAGGATCAAACAAAATATCTCCCTTGTCACTGTCAAGAGAGATCGAAACATTAAAAACTGCAACCGTATTTACAGGGAACGAATAAAGCTACTATTACGACATCAGGATGAGGAGAACATAAATCCTAATTTCTCCGAGTTTAGTGAAAGTGATAGGGCAAAGTCACAACTGATCTCGAAATCTCTAAATCGCAACGTTTTCGCAATAATTCGACCCCAAGAAATTGCTAGATTCCTATACGGAATCAAGTTACAAAACATTGACACTCACACAAACGATCAAGTAATAGGTCGAAAATCCCGAGGAAGAGAAAGCGGAAAAAGATAGCGGAGCCGAGAAGGAAGGCAAATGAATCGGCAAGCAAAGGCGCTTACCCTTCGAATCAGAGCCGGCATCAACCAACGAGAGAAAGGCCTGCGGAAATCAACAGATGCAACGCGCTCACTGCTTCTTCGCCCCTCCTCCTCGCGGTCCCCTTTCTTGCGGCGCTGCGCCGCCGGAGAGCGGCTCCTCTTTATGGGTCGCGGGAACTCGCGGGGGGAGGTGATTGATGACCGGCTGCAACCGCCTCGGCCATTCTCGTTAACCGGTTCTGACCAGTCGATCCGACCCTTTCGTTGGATTCATCAGGATCGTCCACTCTTCATAATCGCTAATCCGACGGTCTACATTCCTAACCAAACCGATTGGTTCGAGGGTAGGCTTCTAAATCTGGAGTTTCCACTGGGAAATCATCTGATTGAAAAACACGATCCTCCCTTTCCTAAACCCCATCTCTACCTCACGCGACGACCGTCGATCTACAATCTAGTGGTAGAAAACGGAGGACCATCATCTGAGGAAAAATTTGGGCAAACGTGCATGTGCATCGACGTTTCTTAAAGAACGGTTTCGAGGTTCGAAACGTTTTCTATCCAGCGATGGTACTTGCTTTCCCCAATTCCTACCCGATTGATGACTGGACAAGAGATGGTGGGCTCCCAAAGACAATCACGTGAATAAAACGTAGGTCGATGCAGTTGTAAAAAGAGAGAATTGATAATAAAAAAATTAATTAATTAATTAAGTAATAGGCTCAGTTGGACATCCTGAGGACCGAGACTGATTAAGGTTGTTGGAAAGTTTAATTATATCTTTGGACACCGACCTTCATAATTAAATACTCTTTTAGCATATCCATTAGTTTATTACATTTAGTTAGTAAAAAGAATTGAAAATACATAATCTCGGCGCATCATTTTGTTTATTATATACATAGTGTCTGTTATAATTATCCGATGAATTTTTTTTTGAGTTCTATTACCCCGTTAGAGTATTTTGGTTCTTCTTTAGCATCATCTGTCTTTTTGTATTGACTACTGAGTATTATATTCTCTCAAGTATTATTATTTTTTCAAACCGAGTACTATTTATTCTTTCGAGTATTATCAAACTTCCCGAGTCGAGCACTATTTATTCTTTCAAATATTATTGATTTTTCCAAGCCGAGTAACTATCCTTCACTTATGCACCTACCAGACTTCATTCAACTTCCCTCTTCAGTCTGACTGAAGAGGGAAACTTATGATGGTGTCTGAGATTCCGAGTAAGTACTTATAGTCATCTGATATATTTTTTCCGAGTTCTATTGCTCTGTCAGAGTGTTATTGGTTCTCCCTTAGCACCATCTATCTTTCTGAATGGAACACTATGGTTTTCCTGAATATTATCGACTTTCTCAAGTACTATGTTCTTCTCAAACATTATTGACTTTCTCGAGCTAAGGATTTATTAGCCTCCCAAGCTTTTATTGGTTTTCCTGATCATTATTGGTTCTCCCTGAGTCGTATATCTTTTCGAGTCGAGCACTATAGTCTTCTTGAGCATTACTGGCTTTCCCGAGCACTATGGACTTCTCGAATATTATTGGCTTTTCCTGAGCTAAGGACTTATCCGTCTTCCAAACTCTATTGGTTTTCCCGAGCACTATTCGATTCTCCTGAGTCCCACTGGTTTTTTCCAAGTACTGTTTACCACTAAGCTATCCGAGCACTCCCAGCCTTACTGATTAATTCTTAAGCACTATCAATTCTTCCGACCACTCCTAGCCTTACTAACCGGTTCTTGAGCACTATCATCTTCCCTGAACATTATTAATTTTCTCGAACACTACTGGCTCCCCGCCTCCCTCGCATTATAGACTTTCTCGGGCATTTATCCAGTCTATTCTCGCCCCGAGCACTCTTGGGAGTGATCCATTCCGAGCACGACCAAGTGGTCCGAGAATCAGCCTTCCCGAGCATTAGCCTTACTGAATCAAATCGTCTGTGTTTCACTAAACACTTCCCACAATAGCAATGCATTTGTCATATTTTTGTCTCTACCCATAACAAACACTTCCCGAGCATTTGTTGGTGCAATCGGCCCAGGTCACGATTGACCAGACTCGAGTTTGACTCGAGTGATATTTTGATATTTGACAAAGTGGTTTGACATAGTATGTTTGACATTGATGTCGGTTAATATATTTTAGAGAGATTATTTATACAATCGACCCGGGTTATGATTAACCGAACTCGAGTTTGACTCGAGGGAGATTTTGATGGTTGACTAGGGTTGACCATGCGATTATGGGAAAGTCCAAGTTGAACACTTGGCATTTGGGAAAGTCCAAGCATGGGTCTTGGCAAGGTAAAGTCCAAGTCTTAAGTACTTGGCATGGAAAGTCCAACATGGGTTGACAAGGTAAAGTCTGTTAGTGAAAGCCCTAGAGTCAATCATGTGATGATTGTTGTATGGACTTTATTGTATCATATTCCTATTCATAAAGGCATGGTTATTATATTTACTTGTATTGGTGCTAAATAACTAAGTATAATAACGTCCTTGAGTAGTAGGTTCTTATCTATATCAATCGATTGGTTGAATCGATAATGAGATGATATATAGAACACTACTCTTAATCATTCCTAGTCAAGTATTAACATTCACGGACAATGTTAATGCGTAGAGACTAACATGTAGGTCAACACAATGACTTGATCTCACAAGTCATGGATATGAGATATCAAGTTGACACATGGGTATGCATTGGAGAATGTATACTGAATGACCCGCCATGAGAAAGTATCATGGATCGTTATATAAGTGTCATATACTTTCTCATGTGGCTATTAGTATGAATATTAGTCCTTAGACCTGAATTCACCATGGTTCACTATACAAGGAGTCGCATACTTTGGCTTCGTCAAACGTTACCCGTAAATGGGTGGACTATAAAGGCGATTACTAGGTATGTAACAAATTATGCGGAGGGATGTGAGTGATGTAGATGGGATCTATCTCTCCTATATGACGGGGGTGACATCGATATTCTTGATAGAGTGAGACCACGAAGTGCATGACCATGCCCAAATGAGTCAATATGATATTGAGCTCATTTGATTAGAGTGAGTCTACTTGGAGTTCAAGATATAGATTGTACCGAGGATGACACGGTCTATGCCTCAATTGGTCAATCTAGATGTCAAGGATAGAGGGACATTATCACATATTGTGAGAGTCACAATTAGTATTCACAAAGGTGATGTTGGAGCTCAACATTCTTGTAACTTGGATAACAATAATGTGTTACTAGATACCGCTCATTGCTTATGTTCCTAAATCGGTTTAGGGATATTGACAACGTTACAAGAACCTATAGGGTCACACATTAAGGGCAATTAGATGGAGATTAGGTTCATATGATGAACCATGATGATTAGGTTCATGGGATGAACCAAATTGGATTAAGAGTAATCCTAATTAGACTAATTGAGTTGGACTCAATTTGATTCAAGTGTTGAATGAGTCTAATTTAGATTTGATTCATCAAATCAATTTAAATTAATGAATAGAGATTCATTAAATTAAATTGACTTGAATCAAATGGTTGAATTTGATCAACCATGGGAGATAAGAGGTCAAGTTTGACTTGACTTGAGAGGGAAGATGAAAGGTCAAGTTTGACTTGACTAAATGTCATGTCATGATGATGACTTGGCATGGCCGCCCAATGATGATGCTCTACATCATCATTGACTTAGCATGTGGTGCCACCTCATGAGGAAGACAAAGATTCATTGGCTCTTGGAGGAGTTACATGCATGCATGTAACCTCCCCTAAGAAAAGTGGCTGGCCACTATTACCATTAGATGAGAATTATTCATTTTGTGAGTTACACAACTTCATCTTCTTCCTTGGATCACCCTCTCAAGCTCTCCCAACCTCCTTGGCCGAAATTCCTAAAGGGTGCTAGCACACTCTAAGGTATTTTCTCCACCTATTGCTTGTGTGGATATCAATAGAGGAGTGTGCACTTGACACTCTCGAGTTCCGGCGAACCTTTTGGACGAGCGGGATTTGCGAAGGGCTTCACATCGAGGGTAACTTCTTATCATGTAGATCTAAAGGTATTAAATACATACATGTTAGTTTTATATTTTATACTTCGCACGGATCCGTGGCCGGGGCTTCCGAGGTTTCAGCAACGCAAAAAGCGGTTTTTGCGGCTCGGAAAGTCCAACAGTGGTATCAGAGCTACGTGCGAAGCATGTATGTGTTTCGTTTTTGTGGTTTTTTATATTAGATATAAAAATTACAGAATTTTATGTTTCTGTAAATTTCCTATTTTTATAGAATTTTTGGATATTTTTCTCGAAGAGTCGAAGCAACGAGTGTTGGGATACTTGTCGGCTTCAACCACCGAAAAAAACTCTCTGAAACGACGAGTTCTCGCTTTAGGTTTTTGAGACAGCGACTTAAGTCACTGTAAGATCGTAGTAGGGACACTCGCAAAGTTTATTTTGTGAGTAGGGGCGCTGCCCCTATTCCTGAAAGGGGCCTTGTCCCGCGATCGCGCCTGGAAACTGCTTAGCGGGACCGTTACGGAGAGGTGACTCATAAAATTGAAAAAAAAAAGGAAAAATTATAGAAATTTTCTGTAAAAATACATAATTTAGAATTATGTATAATTCTGTGATTGTCATGGCCCAATGACCCCAATTTGATTGGATTATGATGTGTTGTAATTCATAATACGGCATGCGTGTCGTTTTTGTGGTTGTGCGTATTGTATAGTGTATGCGACCTGCGCATCGTACCTCTTCTTTTGAAATTCTAGTTGTAAATAGTTTTAGACTCGAATGTAACTCGAGTTTCATATTTCTAATGTACAAAATGGAGCGGTGGAAAGACCACTTGTAGACGAAGTTACGAGAAGGGTGCTGACGACACATGACGGTCAAAGGAAACGCTTGGAGAAGCCGCTAGCCTTAGGTTGACCGTCCGATCTTCTCATTGGCTTGAGAAGATCGTAGTAGGACCATGACTACATCACAGTTAATTATATATATATATGTTGATATATATATATATATATATATATATATATATATATATATATATATATATATATATATATATATATATATATATTTGATTTTGCTTGTATGTATGTGATGCATGCTAGTAGAATAATACTTGTATGTATATGATGCATGCTAGGATAATTTTCTTGTATGTATATGATGCATGCAAGAATAATGTATGTACGTATGTGATGCATGCTAATATAGGATAATAAAAACCTTAATGCATATATGATACACATTACGATTAGATTAGATCTTAATCGAATCAACTCGTAAATGCCTACCAGGTCCTTGATACCCATCATTACCTCGATCATTTGTAGTTGTTGAATCTGCCAAAGCAGAGCAATGCATATTATCTTAGTGGGGTGCGGAGGGACAATCTTGGTCCCGCCTATCACGGCTTGGGTTAGAGTAAGCTCAATTAGATTGAGTAAAACTAGTTAACTCAATTGGATCGAGTAGAACTATAGGCATATTCCAATCGTTGGAAAGATAGGATAAGATCACATTTACACTAAATCTTGGGCGATTTAGCCAAAGGTAACTCAATGTCTTTTGTAAATGTGGGTCTTGATCCTATAAACAAGAGTTGCATAGAGATGTAATCGGTAATGTGTTACCCACCGATCGTACTAAGTCTTGGGCGATTTAGCCAAAGCTAACTCAAGGCTTAGTATGATGTGGATCTTGTCCCGCAAGAATTATAGCTAGTTTGTATGAATCTAGTAATGTGGTTTGACCACATCCATAACTCAATTCTACAAAATTCCTATAATTCAGTGGGAGCATCATTTGATTAAAGGCCTAATTAAATGATAAAAGGAATATGATATTAATTCTCTACATTGTATGTTGTAGATTACTAGATTCATGAAACACGAACACTCTCTCGTGTTACGTCTCTTGAGAAGGACAAGCTCAATGGAGCAAATTTCCTGGACTGGTACAGGAACCTGAGAATTGTTCTCACCCAAGAAAGAAAGTTGTACGTCCTGGAGCAGCCCATTCCGGAGGCACCTCCTGCCACTGCCTCGCGAGCTGACAAAGATGCTTATAAGAAGCATCAAGATGATGCATTAGATGTGACATGTCTAATGCTCGCGACCATGAACTCTGAGCTTCAGAAGAAATACGAGTTCATGAATGCTTATGATATGGTTGGACATCTTCGTCAACTATATCAAGGACAAGCAAGGCATGAGAGATATGAAGTCTCTAAGGCATTGTTTGGGTCCAAAATGCAATATGGGACTCCCGTAGGTCCATATGTACTCAAGATGATTGGGTACGTAGAAAACCTACAAAGGCTGGGATTCCCACTTAGCCAAGAGCTGACCACTGACCTGATCTTGCAATCTTTGTCACAAGCCTACAATCAATTTGTCATGAATTACAACATGAATGAAATTGATAAGTCACTGCCTGAGATGCTCAGCATGTTGAGAACTGCTGAGCTTAACCTTAAGAAGGGAAAATTTGACACCATTTTGATGGTACACAAAAAGAAAGGCAAGGGAAAGCCTAAAGGTAAGGGAAAGTCCCAAGCCAAGGGCAAAGGCAAAGAACTTAAACCCAAATGAGGGGTAGCCAAGGAAGGGGCTTGCTTCCACTATAAGGAAGCTGGACACTGGAAGCGTAACTGCAAAGCTTACCTGGAAGATCTTAAGAAGAAAAGAAGTGAGACTTCTACTTCAGGTATAAATGTTATAGAAGTCAATCTATCTATTTCTTCATCATGGGTATTAGATACCGGATGTGCATCTCACATTTGTACCAATGTGTAGGCGCTGAGAAATAGCAGGGCATTGACAAAGGGCGAGGTGGACCTACGAGTAGGCAATGGAGCAAGGGTTGCTGCTGTTGCTGTAGGAACTTATGATCTATCTCTGCCCTCTGGGCTTGTACTAGAATTAGATGAATGTTGTTATGTGCTTGCTTTGACTAAGAACATAATTTTGATTTCTTGTTTGGACAAGAAAGGATTTACATTTATAATAAAGAACAAATGTTGTTCAGTTTATTTAAATGATATGTTCTATTGTAGTGTACCTCTAATGAACAGACTCTACTTTCTAGACTTAGAGAGCCCTATCTATAACATAAGTACCAAGAGGTTCAAGTCAAATGAGTTGAACCAAACCTATCTCTGGCATTGTCGCTTAGGTCACATAAATGAGAGTCGCTTATCTCAGCTCCATAAGGATGGGCTGCTAGACTTATTTGATTTTGAATCATATGAGATATGCGAGTCTTGCCTTTTAGGCAAGATGACCAAGACTCCCTTTAGTGGACACAGCGAAAGAGCAACATATTTGTTAGGACTTATACATAGTGATGTATGTGGTCCTTTCCATGTTGCTGCTAGAGGTGGTTACAGGTACTTCATTACATTTACTGATGACTTCAGTAGATATGGTTATGTATATCTTATGACACATAAATCAGAATCCTTTGAAAAGTTCAAAGAATTCAAGAATGAAGTACAAAACCATCTTGGCAAGAGTATTAAGATACTTCGATCAGATCGAGGTGGTAAATACCTTAGCCATGAGTTTCGTGACTATCTAGCTGAGTGTGAGATTTTATCCCAACTCACTCCTCCTGGAACACCACAGTGGAATGGTGTATCCGAAAGGAGGAATCGTACCCTATTAGATATGGTACGTTCTATGATGAGTCACACAGATCTTCCTATATCCTTTTGGGGATATGCTCTAGACACAACAGCCTTTACCCTTAACCGTGTACCATCCAAGGTTATGATAAAGACACCATATACGATATGGACAGAGAGAAATCCCAAGATATCTTTCATGAGGATTTGGGATTGTGAGGCTTACGTTCGACGTCAAGTCTCAGACAAACTGGGACCCAAATCCGATAGATGCTATTTTATTGGATATTCCAAGGACACAAAGGGATATTACTTCTATATTCCTAGTCAGCACAAAGTGTTTGTGGCAAAGACTGGGGTTTTTCTAGAAAGGGATTTTGTTTCTAGAAAAACTAGTGGGAGTACGTTCGATCTTGAAGAAATTCAAGATAAGGACCATAACACTGAGGCCTTGATGGAGGTTGAACAGGAACCACAAAGTGTTGTGGGTGATGAGGTTGTCACACAAAGGGTTGTGGAACAACCACCTGTTCAGGTAGACCTACCTCTTCACAGGTCTGATAGGGTATGTCGTCAGCCTGAGAGATATTCATTTCTCTTGTCTGACCATGATGATGTTATGCTCATTGAGAATGAGCCTACCTCCTATCAGGAAGTTGTGATGAGCCCAGATTCTAAGAAATGGCTAGAGGCCATGAGATCCGAGATGGAATCCATGTACACTAACCAAGTATGGACTTTGGTTGATCCACCTGAAGGGGTCAAACCTATTGGGTGTAAGTGGGTCTTTAGGAGAAAGACTAACATTGATGGACTTACGCATACCTATAAGGGTCGATTGGTAGCAAAGGTTTCAAGAAAATTCATGGTATTGACTATGATGAAACCTTTTCTCCAGTGGCGATGTTTAAGTCCATTCGGATCTTGCTTGCTATTGTAGCATACCATGATTATGAGATCTGGCAGATGGATGTCAAAATCATATTTCTGAATGGAAACTTACTCGAGGATGTGAACATGACACAACCTGAGGGTTTTGAAGATCCACAGCATACTGGAAAAGTATGCAAGCTGCAAAGGTCCATTTATGGGCTAAAGCAAGCTTCTCGGAGTTGGAATCTTCGATTCGATGATGCGATCAAACAATTTGGTTTCATCAAGAATGAAAATGAACCCTGTGTCTACAAGAGGGTTAATGGGAATACAGTTGTCTGTTGGAAATTTGACGCCGCTAGAGGGGGGATGAATAGCGTTTACTCTTGGGTAGATGGAAAACGTTCGCGTGCTTGTCTACAATTTTCGTTAGCGCAGCGGAAACAAAGATAATAAAGCAATAACAAAAACACAAACACACAAACGCAAGGATATAACGTGGTTCGGAACCGAACTGGTTCCTACTCCACGGATCGAGCTCTAACGAGCTCTAGCGACGCCAATGCAATCACTAATCAATAAACTCCTTCTCGACAACAAGTCGGAGGCGGAGAAACCTCGTACAAACGTTTACAACAATAAACGAAAGAAATACAAGCAAATACAAGTGAAAATATAAAGAACACTTTACAAACTAGGGTTTTGAGCGCTTACTTGTCGGTTGCTTGGATGAGCTTGAAGGACCCTGAAATGCACCTGCAAATCGCCTTTAAATCGCCTCACCAAAGCCCCCAAAGAACTGATGATGAAATCCTCCACGAGCTCCCCTTTTTATCTTGCGTCGGCCGATTTCCATCACCGATCCGCCATAAGTCCTCACCAATCGATGCCACTATTGCCGTGAGACAACGGCTCAATCCACGCTCGGACAAGTTCCAACGGACTCTTGGCGATCGGCCGCCAACATTGGCGCCGGCTACGAGCGCTGTGCTCGACATTGATCGGCGATCGTATCGACCCTTAGCCGATCATTGCCGATATCACGATCGGCTCCAATGAGCAGTCGACTGCCAGAGCATTTCCAGCTCTAAACTGGCAGTTGAACTCAAGTCGACTCACGGCAGTCGAACCGGCTATAATGCCAGTCGACTGTCAACCTCAAAAATGAGGTTTTAACCCAAGTATGGTGCCCCCATACTTGCTAGACCACCCTTAGCCTAGACCTAAGCCTTCTAGTCACCTCCATCAGCCTCACGCATCTCGGATCCCTCCAAGTCATCCATGACTTGTTCATCCATCGCGCTAGCCTCTAGGTGCTTCCGTCGGCTATGTCATGCTAACGGTGTCTACACCGCCAAGGCACATTGGACTTACGCCGCCAAGACTCCGCTTGGACTTTACGCCGCAAACCATTGGACTTATGCTGCCAAGACTCCCGCTTGGACTTTGCGCAGCCAATATCAAACCCCTTGGACTTCTCATACCAAGACTCAAGCTTGGACTTTCCCTTGCCAACCCATGTTGGACTTTTACATTGCCAAGACCCATGCTTGGACTTTTTCCTTGCCAACCCATGTTGGACTTCTCAAATGCCAAAACCATTGCTTGGACTTTCCCTTGCCAACTCATGTTGGACTTTTACATTGCCAAGACCCATGCTTGGACTTTTACATTGGCAAGTGTCCCACTTGGACTTTTCATGCCAAGTACACAAGACTTGGACTTTCTCATGACAATTACATTGTCATATATTTTTGTTGAAACATCAAAACATCACTCGAGTCAAACTCGAGTCCTGGTCAATCGTGACCTGGGCCGATTGCACCAACAATCTCCCCCTTTTTGATGTTTGACAAAAACCAAACAAATCATTTGAGTTAGACCACTAACTCAAATCCCTTACCAATTATCTCAAATTGGTAAACACTCTCCAAATGTTCTCCCCCAAACATTCTTCCCCTTTTTGACTAACATCAAAAAGGTTTTCTCTCCAAGGAGGTCAATGTCTCATGTCCCAATGAGATCTTACAATCTCCCCCTTGATCCAAAAATAAATACCTAGGATGCCTACCATCTTCCTAGTGATAATTCACATATCACTCAAGAGAAGCAATCCTATACTCTCTTCCAATTTCCAAATAGGGTATCAAAAACCCATCAATTTTCCCAATTGATGATACTCTCCCAATAACTTCTCCTCTTCAAGGAGAAAAACACATCCATCATCCCAAGATGGATACCTCCCCCAATAACTTCTCCTCTTCAGTCGACTGCCACCCAGGGCAGTCGACTGATAGCTGAAATTTTCGAATTTCAGCTATCAGAATCGAGATTTGGAAAAACATAAGTAATTCTACGTAATTTGAAAAATCATAAAATTTGATACGAATATTACTTATAGTCATTACAATGGGTGAAAAATATTTGAAAATTATTTTACCCATAAAATAGTGAGTTTGATACAAAACTCAAAACCATTGAAATTTTCAATGTTTTGGCCCTATTTTGTATCAACTCTATCAATGGTGATTGCTATCAAAAGATAGACTTCACCAAGGTTTTCTAAATTGATTTTAAAATGATTTCAAAACCATGTCTTGGATCATATTCCTTGGGCTCTATGCACATGACTTGTACACAAGCTTTCCTAATGATCCACTAATCATATAAGATGAGTTTGAGTTCATCTAGATGCAAAACCTATGCACCTTAAACTCAACTCATATCCTAGCATCTCACATGTATCTAGGGTGTATAAAATACACATACATGTCAATTTAATGTGAGATGTGGATTTTGTTCATCCTAATCTAGGGTTTCATGCATTTCCTAGGCAACCCTACTTGATTCCCTTATAAATGGGATTTCAAGTCATGTCATAGTCCTTAAATCAATTTCAACCAATTGTCTTAAATGCATGAATGATTATGACATTAGAAATGATATAAATAAGCATATGCTCATAATCATGATGTCATGGCATAAGATGAAATCTAAAAACACATGACATTTAAAACCTTAATCCTAAAACATGAACATGACATATAAAATGATTAAAAGTAAGCATGATGTCATGACATGTTATATGACAAACAAAGCATGACATATAAAATATATAGGTATAATAATACCTAAATTTTAATATTAATTGCCATTTGTTGGGATTAATCATATTTTGCCATATTAACCTAATCTCCCTAGTGTGCCAAAAACCCAAAATGACACACTAACCTCTAAATCTAAATTGTGCCAATTTAATTGTTTTTTCTTAATTTCAAAAGTGCATTGGCACATCCTAAAATCTTTTAGGATATTGATTCAAATCTATTTCCAAGGTAACCATAACCTTGAAAATATCCTAAAGTGCCACCTTTACCATGGTTGAGTTAACTACCCATCCAATCAAGGTTGGCACACCCTAAACCCATCTTAGCGTGAATCAATCACGCTCTTAGGAATCCAAAACCGATTTGAGCTCCTAGGGTTAATTAGGTATTTCTTAGGGATAACCTCCCTAGATACCTTCCTAATGACCCTCCTAGGCTTGTTGGCCTTGGTCATTTGGGTCTTACCTAGGTTGACTCTAGGGGTAACTCCCCTTGCAACCTTCTTAGTGGCCACCCTAGGTTTCCTAGAAACCCTAGCCACTAGGCACAACCTTTGGTCAACCTTAGGGATGACTTCCCTATTGACCTTGGTCTTCCTAGACCTAGTTTGTGTTCCATAATCAAATGGAACACTATGGTAAGACACCTTAGGCTTAGGTTTGTGACCCAAACCTTGCTTGCCCTTGGTTGACTTTTGTCTTTGAGCTCCTAGGTGTTGACTTTGAGTCCTAGACCTTTGACTTTGACTTTTGGACCCTTGATTTTGACCACTAGACCCTTGCATTTGATTTTGCATAATTTTGAGGGTCTTTTCTAATTTCTCAAGCCTTGATCTCAAGGCTTGGTTCTCTAATTCTAGTTGCCCAATTTTAGAATTTTGATTAAGTTTTTGAGCATTACCATTTTCTTTAGGCATATGCCTAGTCCATTTAGGATTGAAACCTAGGTGCTCTTGCACCTTTCTAATTGTCTCCCTAGGTAAAATTGATCTTGAGTTATTTGACCTAGGTTTGTCCTTAGGTAAATTGTTTTTAGGGACATTAGTCCCAAATTTCTCCCTATTATCTAAGTAGACATTCTTAGCTCCTAAGCAAAAATACTTGTTCCTATTAGCATGCTTTTCATAAATTGCAAGTGAATTGAAATCCCTAGCATGCTTTTGCTTGTAAATTGAAGGAGCAAAATTAGAAGTTACCCTAGGGTTTGCCTTAGCTCCCCTTACACATGATACTCCATTTTGAGTCTTCTTGTCCCCTTCTGCATTGACTAAATGTCCTTATCGGCACTTGAAGCAAATTACTTGTTCTTTGCTCTTTTACGTGAGGGACCGCATTCTTGACCTTTGGAGCCGGTGGAGCTTTCCTATTCTTCTTTGGGCACTTGCTTTATAGTGCCCGGCTTCCTACACTCAAAACATATTATATGCATTTTATTATTAACACATATGTTTGAGTTACCTAGGTTAATGGAGACCGGAATTGGACTTTGGGCTTCTTCATCTTGACCAGATGTCGAAGCTTCTTCTTGATGTTCCGGTGTGGAAGTTATCTCCTCCCCCTCAATCCTTGAGGTGGATGCTTCTTCCACTTCCTCCACCTCCTTGGAGATTGATGGCCTCTCAACCTCCAATTCTTCACACTCTCCTCTCGCCCCGGATGTTGACTCTTCTTCAACTTCTGAATCCTCACTTTCTTGTGAGGAGGAGCTTGCTTCTTCGGCCTCTTCCGATTGAACCGATGAGCATTCTACATCTTCTTCTTCTTCTTGGACCAGTTGAGGGTTTTCATGGAGCTTGGCCAAATCGCTCCATAGCTCCTTGGCATCCACATAGTCACCTAAACTACACAAGAGGTCATTAGGAATTAAATCAAAAATGAATTTGATTACCTTCTTGTTTTTCTCGAATTGTTGGAGTTGCTCCTCACTCTACTTCTTCTTCTTGAGAAACCCTCCCTTTGGTCCCTTAGGATATTCAAATCCTTCTATCAACGCGGACCACTCCTCAAGGTCTCTCATCATCAAAAAATCTTCAATTCTCGCCTTCCAAGAATTGAAACCTTCTCGTCCATAGAAGGAATAGGGAATTGGCGTGTTGATGTCCCATCCCAATGATTCTTCCATCTCCACCCTCTAGCCTCTTTGTCTTAGCTCCCGGCGGTTAGTCTGTAGAAGAGCCCCGGGCTCTGATACCACTTGTTGGAAATTTGACGCCGCTAGAGGGGGGGTGAATAGCGTTTACTCTTGCGTAGATGGAAAATGTTCGCGTGCTTGTCTACAATTTTCGTTAGCGCAACGGAAACAAAGATAATAAAGCAATAACAAACACACAAACGCAAGGATATAACGTGGTTCGGAACTGAACCGGTTCCTACTCCACGGATCGAGCTCTAACGAGCTCTAGCGACGCCAATGCAATCACTAATCAATAAACTCCTTCTCGACAACAAGTCGGAGGCGGAGAAACCTCGTACAAACGTTTACAACAATAAACGAAAGAAATACAAGCAAATACAAGTGAAAATGTAAAGAACACTTTACAAACTAGGGTTTTGAGCGCTTGCTTGTCGGTTGCTTGGATGAGCTTGAAGGACCAAATGCACTCGCAAATCGCCTTCAAATCGCCTCACCAAAGCCCCAAAGAACTGATGATGAAATCCTCCACGAGCTCCTTTATCTTGCGTCGGGGATTTACGCTGTATCGACGCCATAAGTCCCGGTCGATCGATGCCATTTATTGTCGTGAGACAACGACTCAATCCACGTCGGACAAGTTCCAACGGGACTCTTGGCAGTCGATTGCCAACATTAGCGGCGATCGCCGCGGCCCGACTAGCCGATCGGCTCTGAGCGTTCGTGCTCGACATTGACCGATCGACTATCGACCTTGGCGATCGTGCGTCGACACCCGATCGCGCTCGATAGCGATCAGCCGAGCATTTTCAGCTCTAAACTGGCAGTCGAACTCAAGTCGACTCACGGCATTCGAACCGGCCATAATGCCAGTCGACTGCCAACCTCAAAAATGAGGTTTTAACCCAAGTATGGTGCCCCCATACTTGCTAGACCACCCTTAGCCTAGACCTAAGCCTTCTAGCCACCTCCATCAGCCTCACGCATCTCGAATCCCTCCAAGTCATCCATGACTTGTTCATCCATCGCGCTAGCCTCTAGGTGCTTCCGTCGGCTATGTCATGCTAACGGTGTCTACACCGCCAAGGCACATTGGACTTACGCCGCCAAGACTCCGCTTGGACTTTACGCCGTCAACCATTGGACTTATGCTGCCAAGACTCTCGCTTGGACTTTACGCAGCCAATATCAAACCCCTTGGACTTCTCATGCCAAGACTCAAGCTTGGACTTTCCCTTGCCAACCCATGTTGGACTTTTACATTGCCAAGACCCATGCTTGGACTTTTCCCTTGCCAACCCATGTTGGACTTCTCAAATGCCAAGACCATTGCTTGGACTTTCCCTTGCCAACCCATGTTGGACTTTTACATTGCCAAGACCCATGCTTGGACTTTTACATTGCCAAGTGTCCCACTTGGACTTTTCATGCCAAGTACACAAGACTTGGACTTTCCCATGACAATTACATTGTCATATGTTTTTGTTGAAACATCAAAACATCACTCGAGTCAAACTTGAGTCCTGGTCAATCGTGACCTGGGCCGATTGCACCAACATTGTCTTCCTTATATTGTATGTGGATGACATACTACTCATTGGGAATGACATCCCTTCGCTACAGTCTATGAAGACTTGGCTGGGGACGTGCTTCTCAATGAAGGACTTAGGTGAAGCAGCCTGTATTCTAGGCATCAAGATCTATAGAGATAGATCTAAGAGATTGCTTGGCCTAAGTCAGAGTACATACATTGACATGGTATTACTACGATTTGCCATGCAGAATTCTAAGAAAGGACTTCTGCCGATGTCACATGGTGTGAGTCTTTCGAAGACTCAAAGTCCCTCTTCTAGAGAGGAGAGAGACCGCATGGATAAGATCCCTTACGCATCTGCTATAGGATCTATCATATACGCTATGCTGTGTACTCGTCCTAATGTCTCGTATGCTTTGAGCATGACGAGTAGATACCAGTCAGATCCAGGTGAGCGTTACTAGATAGCAGTCAAGAATATTCTTAAGTACTTGAGAAGGACTAAAAAATATTTCTTAATATTTGGAGGCGATGAGGAGCTAGCTGCAAAGAGTTACAGCGATGTCAGCTTCCAAACAGACCAGAATTATTATAGATCGCAATCAAGGTTCGTGTTTTACTTGAATGGAGGCATTGTGAGATGGAAGAGTTCCAAGCAGGACACAGTTGCTGATTCTACAACAGAGGCCGAATATATCGGTGCTTCCATCTCATTCGAGAGATTATCGAAAGAGGAGATGTAAAGATTTGCAGAGTATCCACAGAGGCTAACATCACAGATCCCTTGACCAAGGCTTTGGCACAGAAAAAGCATGATGGTCACACTAGGTCATTGGGTATTAGATACTACGGTGATTGACACTAGTGCTAGTGGGAGATTGTTAGTGAAAGCCCTAGAGCCAATCATGTGATGATTGTTGTATGGACTTTATTGTATCATATTCCTATTCATAAAGGCATGGTTATTATATTTACTTGTATTGATGCCAAATAACTAAGTATAATAACGTTCTTGAGTAGTAGGTTCTTATCTATATCAATCGATTGGTTGAATCGATAATGAGATGATATAGAGAATACTACTCTTAATCATTCCTAGTCAAGTATTAACATTCACGGACAATGTTAATGCGTAGAGACTAGCATGTAGGTCAACACAATGACTTGATCTCACAAGTCATGGATATGAGATATCAAGTTGACACATGAGTATGCATTGGAGAATGTATACTGAATGACCCGCCATGAGAAAGTATCATGGATCGTTATATAAGTGTCATATACTTTCTTATGTGGCTATTAGTATGACTATTAGTCCTTAGACCTGAAGTCACCATGGTTCCCTATATAAGGAGTTGCATACTTTGGCTTCGTCAAACGTTACCCATAAATGGGTGGACTATAAAGGCAATTACTAGGTATGTAACAAATTATGTGGAGGGATGTGAGTGATGTAGATGGGATCTATCCCTCCTATATGACGGGGGTGACATCGATATTCTTGATAGAATGAGACCACGAAGTGCATGACCATGCCCAAATGAGTCAATATGAGATATTGAGCTCATTTGATTAGAGTGAGTCTACTTGGAGTTCAAGATATAGATTGTACCGAGGATGACACGGTCTATGCCTCAATTGGTCAATCTAGATGTCAAGGATAGAGGGACATTGTCACATATTGTGAGAGTCACAATTAGTAGTCACAAAGGTGATGTTGGAGCTCAACATTCTTGTAACTTGGGTAGCAATAATGTGTTGCTAGATACCGCTCATTGCTTATGTTCCTAAATCGGTTTAGGGACATTGCCAACGTTACAAGAACCTATAGGGTCACACGCTAAGGGCAATTAGATGGAGATTAGGTTCATATGATGAACCATGATGATTAGGTTCATGGGATGAACCAAATTGGATTAAGAGTAATCCTAATTAGACTAATTGAGTTGGACTCAATTTGATTCAAGTGTTGAATGAGTCTAATTTAGATTTGATTCATCAAATCAATTTAAATTAATGAATAGAGATTCATTAAATTAAATTGATTTGAATCAAATGGTTGGATTTGATCAACCATGGGAGATAAGATGTCAAGTTTGACTTGACTTGAGAGGGAAGATGAAAGGTCAAGTTTGACTTAACCAAATGTCATGTCATGATGATGACTTGGCATTGCCGGCCAATGATGATGCTCCACATCATCATTGACTTAGCATGTGGTGCCACCTCATGAGGGAGACCAAGAGTCATTGACTCTTGGAGGAGTTACATGCATGCATGTACCCCCCCTAAGAAAAGTGGCCGACCACTATTACCATTAGATGAGAATTATTCATTTTGTGAGTTACACAACTTCATCTTCTTCCTTGGATCACCCTCTCAAGCTCTCCCAACCTCCTTGGCCAAAATTCCTAAAGGGTGCTAGCACACTCTAAGGTATTTTTCTCCACCTATTGCTTGTGTGGATACCAATAGAGGAGTGTGCACTTGACACTCTCAAGTTCCGGCGAACCTTTTGGACGAGCGAGATTTGCGAAGGGCGTCACATCGAGGGTAACTTCTTATCATATAGATCTAGAGTAGATCTAAAGGTATTAAACATATACATGTTAGTTTTATATTTTATACTTCGCACGGATCTGTGGCCGGGGCTTTCGAGGTTTTCGCAACGCAAAAAGCAATTTTTACGGCTCGGAAAGTCCAACAAAGTCCAAGCATGAGTCTTGGCATTTGAGAAGTCCAAGGGGTTTGATATTGGCGGCGTAAAGTCCAAGCAGGAGTCTTGGCAGCATAAGTCCAATGGTTGGCGGTGTAAAGTCCAAGCGGAGTCTTGATGGCGTAAGTCCAATGTGCCTTGGCTGTGTAGACACCATTAGCATGACATAGCCGATGGAAGCACCGGAAGGCTAGTGTGATGGATGAACAAGTCATGGATGACTTGGAGGGATCCGAGAGGCGTGAGGCTGATGAAGATGGCTAGAAGGCTTAGGTCTTGGCTAAGGGTGGTCTAGCAAGTATGGGGGAACCATACTTGGGCTAAAACCTCATGTTTGAGGTGTGTCAATCGACTGGTGTCATGTGACAGTCGACTGAAAAGAGTCAACTAGGGTTTGACTGTGGGAAGTGGCCTATCAGTCGACTTCCAGAGATGGCCTGTCGACTGATGGACGAGCAGTCGACTGATCATGTGATCAGTCGACTGATGCTCGATGATTCGGCCACAGAATGGGGTCTCACTCGACTGCTGCGGCCAACAGTCAAGTGGAGGTTTGACCAGTCGACTGATAATGGATCCGTTGGATTTTTCCAGCGTGGATCTAGCCGTTGTCTCACGACAACAGTGGCATCAGTTGATTGATGGGCCCGCTCAGTCGACTGATCAACTTTTTCCAGCACAGGTAGAAGCTATAAAGGAGCTCGTGATGGAGAAAAATGCAGGGGTTTCTTGAGTGCATTTGGGGTGATTTGCTGCTGCAAATCAGGGTCTCCAAGTTGATATCCAGCAACCAAGCGATCAAGCATTCAAAGAGTAATTGTAAAGTAGTTTTCTTTACTTGCATTGTATTTCATTATTGTAATTACTTGTATCCATTTAGATTATTGTTGTAATCTATTATACGAGGTTTCTCTACCTCCGACTTGTGTCGAGAAGGAGTTATTTGTGATTAGTGAGTGCGTGTGCATCACTAGAGCTCTTTAGAGCTCGATCTGTGGAGTAGGAACCGTTTGGTTCCAAACCACGTTATATCCTTGCGTTTGCGTGTTTGTGTTTTCGTTATTGCTTTATTATATTTGTTTCCGCTGCGCTAACGAAAATTGTAGACAAGCACGCGAACGATTTCCATCGACGTATAACACGACGCTATTCACCCCCCTCTAGCGTCCAATCGATCCCCTACAAGTGGTATCAGAGCCAGGACGCTCTTCAAGGTTTAACAACTAAGGGAGCACGCTAGAGGGTGAAGATGGAAGTCCATGGACAACTAGGATGGGACATCAACACACCGGTGCCCTACACCCTATACAGATGAGAAGGCTTCAATTCTTGGAAGAGAAGAATTAAAGATTTTATTATGATGAGAGATTTTGAGGAATGGTCTATTTTGATGGATGGATTCGAATATCCAAAAGGACCAAAGAGTGGTTTCCTCAAGAAGAAGAAATGGAGTGAAGATCAAATCCAAGCCTTCGAGAAAAACATGAAGGTAGTAAAGTTTATTTTTGATTTGATCTCTAATGATATTATGTGTATGTTAGGGGATTATATGGATGCTAAGGAGTTATGGAGCCAAGTGGCAAATCTCCATGAAAATTCATCATCCTCACAAGGAAGTGAGGACTTGGAGGTTAAGGGACCATCAACATCCAAGGAGGAAGAGGAAGTAGAATTGGAGGAGACTGTTAGGGCAATCTCTTACCGTGATATGGTTTTGATGTTTGTGGCAAAGGGTTTAAGTTAGGTTGTTATTATGATTTGATATGTGCGTTGGAGTCTTGCAGGACTTAGTAATTCGCACATGGAGCCTTGGCGGGTTCACCACTCAGAACCTCGTGCTTGAGTCGGAGAAGGAGCATTGCAGAGCCGTGCGCTTGATGCTGCTGAGGGACCGCCGGACGAGATGACTTGAAGCGAAGCCAAGGAAGCAGACTTCAAAGGCAAGAGACGCAAATGAGCATTGCAGAGCCGTGCTTGATCTTTCTTAGGGATGTGGCGCATGACGAAGAGAGCTTCGGCGAGGGACTTCGAGTGAGATGAGAGAATGAGTGAATTGTAAGTAGCTCATTAGGTGAACTTGGCTGAATGGCTAAGTGTCGAATGAGTTTTTCCGACATCAGTCGACTGCCATGGAATGGCAGTCGACTGCTCTAAGTCGAATGGGTTCGACTGGTATCCAACTGAGTTGTTTTGGGGCCGGATCGCCATATGTGGGCGATCATTCTGGCAGCTGATTGGTGATCAAGAGGGTTTGGGCCACATAACCACTCATAGCCGACTGGGCAGTCGACTATGGAGGCAGCAGTCGATTGATGGGATCCATCATTCGATTGCCAAGTGATCCATTGGACTACAACGGTCGGGATCCGACGTGTTCGGAGGTCGTTGAAGTGGCGGCAATCGACTACCAAGGGGAGCAGTCGACTGGTGGCAGCAAACGGGAAGAAATCAACCCTCTCTATAGAAAGAGAGGGTGTGGGCTTTTGGATGGCTAATGCTCATATTCCAAACCATCATCCAAGTGCTCCACAAGTGATAAACTCCTTCTTCTAGATCTCTTTCACATCTATTGTAAAAGAAGGAGTGTTCTTGAGTTGTAAGGGTTACCTCCACTTAGCTTAGTGCAAAGGAGAGACCGATAGTGATTTGGTTGTGAAGTGATTCACCGAGGACGAATTGGGGACCGTGGATTAGCGGCGCAGTCGTGAACCACGTTATATTTCGGTGTTAGCATTGTTTGTATTTTTCATTGTTTATTTGCTTGTCTTTATTAGTATTCCGCTTGCGCTAACAATTGTGTAGATGAGCAAATTCCACCATCCAACGACAAAGGGCTATTCACCCCCCTCTAACCGACCGATCGATCCCCTACAAGTGGTATCAGAGCCAAGGAAAGCTTGTCGAGGACTAACCGCCACAACAAGCACATTCAAGAATGGCCGACTCAAATATTCATCCGCCAAAGTTCGAGGGAGAATTCTCTTGGTGGAAAAAGAGAATGGAGGTATTTTTCGAGACCGATTTTGAAATTCTTTTGATTATGGAAAATGGTTTCGAATTGCCTAGGAATGAAGAAGGGGAGCTATTGAAAAAATCAAGATGGAGTAAAAGACAAAGAGAGGAGTACTTGGCGAATTCAAAGGCCAAGCACCACCTCTACAATGTACTCACCCAACAAGAAGTGAATAGGATAGGGGAGTGTGCTAGCGCCAAGGAAATGTGAGAGAAACTAATAGAAATTCATGAAGGCACATCCGAGGCGAAACTAGCAAGGAGAGATGTCCTTCGTTCCCAATTATCCAACATCAAACTCGAAAAGGGAGAGAAGGTAAAATCCCTACACTCTATATTTAAGGAAATTCTAACCGTCTTGACAAGTGTAGGTGAAAAGCTCTCCAACTGGGATATGGTAATGAAGGCCATAGATGCCTTTCCCCGGTCCTCAAGATGGAGCTCTATGGTGGACTCGTTTTACATCTCCAAGAACTTAGAAGTGAGCACCTTGGAGGAGTTCTAAGTTCTAAGTTCAACCTTCAAGAGGAGTAGCCTTGATGGCACATAAGGGGAAGAAGAAGATGGAGATCCCCTCCTCCTCCGATGAAGCATCCTCCTCTTCCTCCATGGATATCATGGAAGAAGCCTATATGGTAAGGAGGGTAAGACGTGCTTTAAAAGGTTTTCAATTTAATAAATTTAATGATAGGAGGAAAAGACCAAGGGGGAAGGTTATTTGCTACAATTGTCAAGGAGAGGGACACATAAGGGACAATTGTCCTCTCCTAAATAAGAGCAAAGAAGAGAGGAAGAAGAAAGAAGAAAAGAAAAAGAAGAAGGGGAGCAAGAGGAAAGAAGAAGAGAAGAAAGCCAAAGAAAAAGGAAAGACAAAGGCACTAAAGGCAAGAACTTGGGATGACCCCTCCTCATCATCTTCATCATCATCGGAAGAGGAGAATGCCTTTGTCACCAACTTAGCATTGATGACCTTTGACGACTTAGATTGCTCCTCCTCCGAAAATGAAGAAGTAAGCTCAAGTGAGGAGAGCTCTAGTGAAGGGGGAGCTTCATCATCCTCCTCATCCAAAGAAGAGGACATGAAAACTATGGTAACTAACCTTTCACCTAGTAAAATAGTTTCTATGATTTCTAGTCTTACTAAGGATTTATTTAGAGCAAAGAAAAAGAATAAATACATGCTAGATCAAATTAAGGACTTAGAAGAAAAATTAGAAAAAGAATGCTTAAATGATAATGATAATATTTCTTCTAGCTTAAATGATGCATGCTCACATGAATATATGCCTTTCAATGTTGATGATGCATGCATAGAAGAAAATAGGGCTTTAAGGGAAAAGGTAGACCACTTGACCAAAGCCCTAGAAAAATTTACAATAGGCTCCAATACCCTTAACATGATAATTGGGAGCCAAAGGGCAAGCTTCAACAAGAAAGACCTAGGTTATAAGGAAAAAAAAATGAAAAGGCCTATAAATGTCTAATAGCTAGGGGTCAAGACAAAAAGAAAGTAATTGCTAGGAAATGGATCCCTAAAGAATTTTTAGTGAACCCCATAGGAAAGAACTTATTTTGGGTTCCAAAATCCATCCTTAAGGGTTAGGAAAACCCTAGGATAGTCAACCATATGGATTTTACCTATATCATATTTTTGGTTGACTTAGGATGGCGGGACAATATTTTTGAAATAGTGTTAGGTGATGATAATGCACCTATAAATAGATAAATCATGCTTTAGGTGATATTTGCTTTATTATCATGATATAATACCTAATGCATGATAACAATTTGATGAATACATGTGTTTCATGATCATAATGTGAAATTAATTCATATACATCTTTATGATCATGTGGAATGATAGGATAATACTTAACCTTGATAGAATTGCATGAAAATAATGGTTAAGTATATACAAATACCTTTAGAATACATCTCACACTCACTATAGGCTACTTTGATTGAAAACTTAGCATGAGTGAGATGTTAGGGTGATACAAATGTCCACTAATGCCTATGGCATTTAGATGGTCATTTAAAGTATCAAAATAGCAATAATAGACCAATCATGGGGAAGACTTATGTTTAATTCATAGACATATTACCCAAAGATCATGGTTGGATATTTCATATGTTTTCAAAACAATTTCTTACTTTAAAATCTATGTATTCATGTTTTGAAACAATTCAAAGCAAGACTAAGTGTTAAAATGAATACTAACATGATAAAAAACCTAGTGGTTTTTAAAGTTTTTAGATTTTTGGCAAAGACTTGAAAATATATTGTTTTTTCATGGAAAACTATTTTTCATTGATAAATATACTTACAAGAAATATGTTCTCCAAATTTCATGATTTTTCAAATTTTATAGATTTTCTAGTGCATTTCTGAAATTCACCCCGAAAAATCAGAATTCCTGAAATCCATGTACCAGTCGACTGGTAGTCTGAACCAGTCGACTGGTAGCCTGATAATATGCCCAATAACCTTTTGTATCCGATTTTAAGGCATGTTTTGGCTTTTGTTTACCTCTAGACTTGATGCCATGCTTGTATAAACATTGTTTAAATATTTTTGATGGTGTCAAAGGGGGAGAAATGTGTATGTTTAAGTAAGGGGGAATATATTTAGGGGGAGTTTCATGTATTAAGGGGGAGAGTTGCTAATCATGTTATTCACATGCTTTCCTTTCCTTAATATTTTATCAAATGTTTTTACCTAACTTAAACGGATTGCCACACATCAAAAAGGGGGAGATTGTTAAGGCAATCTCTTGCCGTGATATGGTTTTGATGTGTGTGGCAAAGGGTTTAAGTTAGGTTGTTATTATGATTTGATATGTGCGTTGGAGTCTTGTAGGACTTAGTAATTCGCACATGGAGCCTTGGCGGGTTCACCACTCAGAACCTCATGCTTGAGTCGGAGAAGGAGCATTGCAGAGCCGTGCACTTGATGCTGCCGAGGGACCGCCGGACGAGATGACTTGAAGCGAAGCCAAGGAAGCAGACTTCGGAGGCAAGAGACGCGAAGGAGCATTGTAGAGACGTACGCCTGATGCTGCCGAGGGACGTGGCCGCGAACGAAGAGAGCTTTGGCGAGGAACTTCGAGTGAGATGAGAGAATGAGTGAATTGTAAGTAGCTCATTAGGTGAACTTGGCCGAATGGCTAAGTGTCGGATGAGTTTTCTCGACATCAATCGACTGCCATGGAATGACAGTCGACTGCTCTGAGTCGAATGAGTTCGAATGGTATCCGACTGAGTTGTTTTGGGGCCGATCGCCATATGTGGGCGATTATGCCAAGATCATCGATCGGCTGCGGGCGTGATCGGTGATCAAGAGGGTTTGGGCCACAGAACCACTCATAGCCGACTGGGCAGTCGACTACGGAGGCAGCAATCGACTGATAGGATCCATCAATCGACTGCCAAGTGATCCGTTGGATTACAACGGTCGGGATCTGACTGTTCAAAGGCCATTGAAGTGGCGGCAGTCGACTGCCAAGGGCAGCAGTCGACTGGTGGCGGCCAACGGGAAGAAATCAGCCCTCAAGTGCTCCACAAGTGATAAACTTCTTCTTCTAGATCTCTTTCACATCTATTGTAAAAGAAGGAGTGTTCTTGAGTTGTAAGGGTTACCTCCACCTAGCTTAGTGCAAAGGAGAGACCGATAGTGATTTGGTTGCGGAGTGATTCATCGAGGACGAATCGGGGACCGTGGATTAGCGGCGTAGCCGTGAACCACGTTATATTTCGGTGTTAGCATTATTTGTATTCTTCATTGTTTATTTGCTTGTCTTTATTAGTATTCCGCTTGTGCTAACAATTGTGTAGACGAGCAAATTCCACCATCCAACGACAAAGGGCTATTCACCCCCGTCTAGTCAGCCGATCGATCCCCTACAGAGACCTCCACCTCTAGGATTGAGGGGGAGGAAATTAGAGCATCCTTAACACCGGAGCAACAAAAAGAACCATCTACATCCGGTAGAGAGGAAGAGCAAGCTCAAGAGAACCTCACCACCACCCTAGGTAACTCAAACACCTCAATTCAAAATAAAAATAATATTATGTGTTTTGAGTGTAGGGAATTTGGGCATTATAAGAGTAAGTGCCCAAAGAAAGTCAAGAAGACTGCTCCGGCACCAAAACCTCGAGAAAAATCAAAAGATGCCGGTGTCCCCACTAAAAGAAGTAAAGAGCACATCATTTGCTTCAAGTGCCAACAACCGGGGCATTTTAGGAATCAATGCCCTAGGGGGAGCAAGAGAGTGAAAGAGGGAGCATCACAAGTAGGGGGAGCCTCTAAGACAAACCCTAAGGTATATCTAAATAATGCATTTTCTTTCAATTATAGGCAAAAGCATGCTAGGAATAACAAATATATTTGTTTAGGTGCCAAAAATGCTAATGTTTCAAAGAAGGAGAAATTTGGGACTAATGTCCCTAAAAATATTTTACCTAAGGAAACCATTAAGAAAATATGAGAACATTTAGGTCTTAATCCCAAATGGACTAGACATATGCCTAGAAAGGACAATGCCCAAAGATCAAACCAAAATTCTAAAATTGGGCAATTAGAATTAAAAAATCAAGCTTTGAGGTCAAGGCTTGAAAAAATTAAAAAAGACCCTCAAGAAGATGCAAAATCAATTTCAAGGGTCAAAAATCTCAAAGTCAACATCTAGGACCCAAGAAACAAAAGTCAACTAAGGGCAAGAATGGTTTGGGTCATAAACCTAAGCCTAAGGTGGCTTATCATAGTGTTCCATTTGATTATGGAACACAATCTAGGTCTAGGAAGACCAAGGTCTATAGGGAAGACGTCCCTAAGGTTGACCAAGGTTTGTGTCTAGTGGCTAAGGTTTCTAGGAAACCTAGGGTGACCACTAAGAAGGTTGCAAGGGGAGTTACCCCTAGGGTCAACCTAGGCAAGACCACAATGACCAAGGCTAACAAGCCTAGAAGGGTCATTAGGAGGGTATCTAGGGAGGTTATCCCTAAGAAATACCTAATTAATCCTAGGAGCTCAAATAAGTTTTGGGTTCCTAAGAGCGTGATAGATTCACGCTAAATGGGTTAGGGTGTGCCAACTTTAAATGAAAGGATAGTTAACCTAACCATGGTAAAGGTGACACTTTAAGTCATTTTTAAGGTTATGGTTACCTTGGGAATGTGGTTTGATTTGAATCCTAAAGGTTTTTAGGATGTGCCAATATTAATTATGAAGTTTGATAAATCAATCAAATTGGCACAACTTAGGGTTTAGAGTCATAGTGTGTCATTTGAGATTTTTGGCACACTAGGGAGAAAAGTAATATTATGGAAAAATATACTTAATTATATCAAATGATAATTAATACTAAAATTTAGGTATTATATATCTTTATATCTTACTTGTCATGCCTTGATTTGTCATATGCCATGACATGACATCATGTTTATTTTCATCATTTATATGTCATGATCATGTTTAGGATTTAGGATAAATATAATGTATTTTTAGATTATATCTTATGTCATGACATTATGATTATGAGCATGTGTTTATTTATATCATCTCTAATGCCATAATCATTCATGCATTTAAGATAATTTGATTGAAATTGATTTAAGGACAATGACAAGACTTGGAGTCCCATTTATAAGGGAATCAAGTAGAGTTGCCTTAGAAAATGCATGGAACCCTAGATTAGGGAGAACAAAACTCACATCTCACATCACATTGACATGTATGTGTATTTATACACCCTAGATACATGTGAGATGCTAGGATATGAGTTAAGTTCAAGGTGCATAGTTTTTGCATCTAGATGAACTCAAACTCATCTTATATGAGTGGTGGATCATTGGGAAAGCTTGTGTACAAGTCATGCACATTGAGCCCAAAGAATATGATCCAAAATAAGGTTTTGAAAACATTTTAAAATATTTTTGAAAAACCTTGGTGAAGTCTATCTTTTGATAGCAATCACCATTGATGAGATTGATACAAAGTGAGCTAAAACTTTAAAGTTTTTCTTAACTTTTGTATTTTGTATCAATTTCGATATTTTATGGGTAAAATAATTTTCAAATATTTTTCACCCATTGTATTGACTATAAGTAATATACGTATGAATTTTCACGATTTTTCAATATACGTAGAATTACTTATGATTTTCTGAAATTCGACTCTGATAATTGAAATTCGGAAATTTGATTATCGATCTGGTGGCGATCGATCGATGTGAGTGGCATTGATCGTAAGCGACGGAGTCGACTGCCAATGCTGATTTGGGGAAAAACAAAGTTGTTTAACCCGGTTTCGGCTACGATAAGGTTTTCTAACTACTCTTAACCCTAGAATATGCTTTGGGAAGCATTATAAAGGGTGAAAATCCATTGGATATGGATTTGGAGAGGTGTTAGGTCAAAATATCAAATTTAAGGGTGGAAGAGTTCATGTTTGAACTTAGAACCTTAATTTTGATGGTTTAGAGTTCCTATTAGTTTAGGGACTTCCCAAGGACATTGTTGGTGCAATGGTCAAGGGGGAGCAAGCCTTTAGGGGGAGGTATCCATCATGAGATGATGGATGATACTTTTCCTCATGAGAAGGAAAATGGAATTTTGAGAAGCCCAATTTGGAAATTGGGAGAGAGTATAGGATTGCCTCTCTTAAGCGATATGAGACTTATCACTAGGAAGATGGTAGGCATCCTAGGTATTGTTGGACCAAGAGGAAGATTGTAAGATCTCATTGGGACATGAGACATTAACCTCCTTGGAGAGAAGACCTTTTTGATGTATGTCAAAAAGGGGAAGAAGGTTAAATTACCAATTTGGAAAATTGTTAAGGGAATTTGAGTTAGGGGCCTAACTCAAGGTTTATTTTGTCAAACATCAAAAAGGGGGAGATTGTTGGTGCAATCGGCTCAGGTCACGATTGACCATACTCGAGTCTGACTCGAGTGATGTTTTGATGTTTGACAAAGTGGTTTGACATAGTATGTTTGACATTGATGTCGGTTAATATGTTTTGGGGAGATTGTTTATACAATCGACTCGGGTTATGATTAACCGAACTCGAGTTTGACTCGAGGGAGACTTTGATGGTAAACTAGGGTTGACCATGCGATTATAGAAAAGTCCAAGTGGGACACTTGACATTTGGGAAAGTCCAAGCATGGGTCTTGGCAATGTAAAGTCCAAGCATGGGTCTTGGCAAGGTAAAGTCCAAGTCTTGAGTACTTGGCATGGAAAGTCCAACATGGGTTGGCAAGGTAAAGTTCAAGCATGAGTCTTGGCATTTGAGAAGTCCAAGGGGTTGATATTGGCGGCGTAAAGTCCAAGCGGGAGTCTTGGCAGCATAAGTCCAATGGTTGGCAGTGTAAAGTCCAAGCGGAGTCTTGGCGGCATAAGTCCAATGTGCCTTGGCGGTGTAGACACCGTTAGCATGACAATAGCCGATGGAAGCACCGAAAGGCTAGCGTGATGGATGAACAAGTCATGGATGACTTGGAGGGATCCGAGAGGCGTGAGGCTGATGGAGGTGGCTAGAAGGCTTAGGTCTAGGCTAAGGGTGGTCTAGCAAGTATGAGGGAACCATACTTGGGCTAAAACCTCATGTTTGAGGTGTGCCAGTCGACTGGTGTCATGTGGCAGTCGACTAGAAAGAGTCAACTAGGGTTTGACTGTGGGAAGTGGCCTATCAGTCGACTTCCAGAGATGGCCATTCGACTAATGGATGAGCAGTCAACTGATCATGTGATCAGTCGACTGATGCTCGGTGATTCGGCCATAGAATGGGGTCTCACTCGACTGCTGCGACCAGCAGTCGAGTGGAGGCTTGACCAGTCGACTGATGGTCATGATCAGTCGACTGATGATGGATCCATTGAATTTTTCCAGCGTGGATCTAACCGTTGTCTCACGACAACAGTGGCATCAGTCGAATGATGGTCCCGATCAGTCGACTGATCGACTTTTTCTAGCACAGGTAGAAGCTATAAAAGGAGCTCATGATGGAGGAAAATGCAGGGGTTTCTTGAGTGCATTTGGGGCAATTTGCTGTTGCAAATCAGGGTCTCCAAGTTGATATCAAGCAACCAAGCGATCAAGCATTCAAAGAGCAATTGTAAAGTAGTTTTCTTTACTTGCATTGCATTTCATTATTGTAATTGCTTGTGTCCATTTAGATTATTGTTGTAATCTATTGTACGAGGTTTCTCCACCTCCGACTTGTGTCGAGAAGGAGTTATTTGTGATTAGTGAGTGCGTGTGCATCACTAGAGCTCTTTAGAGCTCGATCCGTGGAGTAGGAACCGTTCGATTCCGAACCACGTTATATCCTTGCATTTGTGTGTTTGTGTTTTCATTATTGCTTTATTATATTTGTTTCCGCTGCGCTAACGAAAATTATAGATAAGCACACGAACGATTCCCATCGACGTATAGCACGACGCTATTCACCCCCCCTCTAGCGTCCAATCGATCCCCTACACTATTCGATTCTCCTGAGTCCCACTGGTTTTTTTCAAGTATTGTTTACCACTAAGCTATCCGAGCACTCCCAGCCTTACTGATTAATTCTTAAGCACTATCAGTTCTTCCGACCACTCCTAGCCTTACTAATCGGTTCTCGAGCACTATCATCTTCCCTGAACATTATTAATTTTCTCGAACACTACTGGCTCCCCGCCTCCCTCGCATTATAGACTTTCTCGAGCATTTATCCAGTCTATTCTCGCCCCCAGCACTCTTGGGAGTGATCCATTCCGAGCATGACCAAGTGGTCCGAGAATCAACCTTCCCGAGCATTAGCCTTATTGAATCAAATCGTCTGTGTTTCACTAAACACTTCCCATGATAGCAATGCATTTGTTATATTTTTTGTCTCTACCCATAACAAACAAAAAATGTGACATGCTAGCTGGAGATTCCATATAACAGTTGTCCCCTAACAACCTTACAAGGGATATGATCATCAAAGAGGCTGGGGCAGCAAGGTGGTTCTGATATACTATATAAGGTCCGTGGGAGGTAAAGGTGAGAGGATGGTCCTTTCTCTATTTTGGTACGTAGAGACCACTCTTCTTTCCTAAGTTTTCTTCACTTACTGTTCTTTCTTTTCTACTTCTCTTCTCCCAGAGGATACTGACTTGAGCGTCGGAGAAGTCACGCTGGTAAAGTCAGCCCACTTCTAATGTTCTTTGTGACCAGAGACCACAGTTGCTTCCTTGAAGAGTGATTACTTAGCCGACCCGAGATAGGGAAAGGGGAGGAGTCTAAGCGTGCTAAAAAAGGGAACACCATTAAAATGGTCTGTGGAAACTTGAGCAAAAAGTCACAAGCGCTCCAAGCTAGGGATACATCATAAGTCTTCATCCTGCCCACTACATTGGTATGACTTCACTGTCACAGGGACCACATCGTCCACCTCTACTGGAACAAGACCTCCTTGACTCCGCCACCCTGCATGTCGGATAGTTGGAGACAAGCAACAAGCATCTTCTATGGTGGGGAACAATGCAATAAATGGTCATATCATTTCTACCACAATAGGAGGCAAGATTAATGGTGAACCCAAATAGACCATTACCTACATGGTAGAGTGTGTTGTTGGAACTAGTTCTTTTGGAATTGTATTCCAGGAAAAATGTTTGGAATACAAGGGAGATTGGAGCTATAAAAAAGGTTCTGTAGGATAGAAAGCACAAAAACCATGAGCTACAATTGATGCGTTCCATGGATTATCCAAATGTGATTTCTCTAAAGCATTGCTTCGTCTCTATCATTAGCAGAGTGAGTTTTTTCTTAACTTGGTCATGGAGTATGTGCCTGAAATGTTATGTCGTGTCCTAAGTCATTACAATATTGTGAATCAACGAATTGTTGGTGCAATCGGCCCAGGTCACGATTGACCAGGACTCGAGTTTGACTCGAGTGATATTTTGATGTTCGACAAAAACATATGACAATGTAATTGTCATAGGGAAGTCCAAGTCTTGAGTACTTGGCATGGGAAGTCCAAGTGGGACACTTGGCATTTGGCAAAGTCCAAACATGGGTCTTGGCAAGGTAAAGTCCAAGTCATGGGTACTTTGCATGGAAAGTCCAAGTGGGACACCTGGCATTTGGGAAAGTCCAAGTCTTGAGTACTTGGCACAAGGAAAAGTCCAAGCATGGGTCTTGGCATGGAAAGTCCAACATGGGTTGGCAAGGGAAAGTCCAAGCTTGAATCTTGGCATTTGTGAAGTCCAAGGGGTTGGATATTGGCGGCGTAAAGTCCAAGCGGAGTCTTGGCGGCGTAAGTCCAATGTGCCTTGGCGGTGTAGACACCGTTAGCATGACATAGCCGAGGGAAGCACCTGGAGGCTAGCGCGATGGATGAACAAGTCATGGATGACTTGGAGGGATTCGAGAGGTGTGAGGCTGATGGAGGTGGCTAGAAGGATTAGGTCTAGGCTAAGGGTGGTCTAGCAAGTATGGGGGCACTATACTTGGGTTTAAACCTCATTGCTCGATGGAAGCGATCGGCCGTAGCCGTCGCAATGATCGGCTGCCGAGTCGACGATCATTGCCGATCCAATATCGAGCACAAAATGCTCCGTGGCCGATTAGCGATCGGCTGGCAGGGCGATCTGATCGCTAATGTTGGCGATCATTGCCAAGAGATCCGTTGGAGTTTTTTCAGCGTGGATCGAGCCGTTGTCTCACGACAACAGTGGCATCAGTCGACTGGTGACTTATGACAGTCGACTGATGGGCGAAAATCCAGATCGCACGCAAGGATAAAAGGAGCTCGACGGGAGGGTTTTTAGCAGTGATTTCTTGGACATTTTTGAGGCGATTTGCTGCTGCAAATCAGGGTCTTCAACCACGGTTCAAGCGATCAACAAGCAAGCAATCAAAAGGCATTTGTAAAGCTTTTTCTTTACTTATATTGCATTGTATCTCATTGTATTTGCTTGTATCTACTTAGATTATTATTGTAATCTTTTGTACGAGGTTTCTCCACCTCCGACTTGTTGTCGAGAAGGAGTATTTGTGATTAGTGAGTGCGTGTGCATCACTAGGGCTCTTTAGAGCTCGATCCGTGGAGTAGGAACCGTTCGGTTCCGAACCACGTTATATCTTTGTGTTAGCGTGTTGTTCATTTCGTTATCGTTATTATTTTTCTATTTCCGTTGCGCTAACGAAATTGTAGAGACGACACGACAATGAATTCCATCTACGAACCGTCACGCGCTATTCACCCCCCTCTAGCGGCGTCAAATATCCCACACGAATGCCACTGATCTATGTGAAGTTTTATACCTATCAGTTGTTCAGAGGTTTAGCTTATATTCATAAAATTCTTGGTGTTTGCCACAGGGATGCTAAACCATAGAATATTTTGATAAACCCTCTCACTAACTAAGTCAAGTTGTGTGATTTTGGAAGTGCAAAAGTGTTGGATAAGGGTGAACCAAATATTTCTTTTTGATAAGGGTGAACCAAATATTTCTTACATTTTCTCTCATTATTATCGTGCTCCAGAGTTTATTTTTGGTGCAACAAAGTATGCCACCTCAATTAATATATGGTTAGCAGGTTGTGTACTTGCTGAGTTACTACTTGGAAAACCATTGTCTTCAGAAGAAAATGTTATTGATCAGCTTATCGAAATAATAAAGGTGTTGTTGATCATCTTGTCAAGCCAATAGTTGCATGAGATCTAGTATTCGCCACACCATTCCATGTGATGATGGGCATATGGTAAGGATTTAAGGTCAGTGCTACATCTTTCTCAGCTGCTCAATCGAGATGAGTTGGTTCTCTCCTAGTCGCTCGGTGGGGTCGCATCTCCCAGTTCAGGGTGGTTCCTCTTTATGATGGGCTTCACAACAATATTCTATTATTTGGGTTTCTTTGGGCTTCTCTCCGGTCACTTGGTTGGGTTGTCTCTCTCAGCTCGGGGTTCATTCTTTTTATGATGGGCTTTGTACTTTTTCCTTTGATGGATGTGTCCATGGATTACTTTAACAAAGAAATATGTCTGGACTCAAAGGGTCTTATCATCCCAAGTCAAAGTGGCGCAAATGCATGCTTAAGGACTTTCACCTTCATAATTTCCCATATTGGATCAGACCTTTGATTATTGTTAGCCAACAAAATAATACTTATTGATTTCTTAGTTTCTCATGATTATTATCCAAGCTTATTTTTTATTGTCCCTCTCTCTCAGCCGGGAAGAACTCTTTCTTGCTCCCTCTTGTCCAGGCGGGAAAGTTCTTGCTTTCGTGTTCGCTCGATCAGAACGAGCTCCCTCTGTACATGTCGCTCAACTGGGACGAGCTCCTTCTTGCCCCTTTCTCCCAACTACTAAGTCAAGATGACCTCTTCCTCACCAGACCGCTCGCCCAGGTCGAGCTCCTTCTCTCCCGATCACGTGTCCAGGATGAGCTATTTCTTGCCCAACCACTCGGTCGAGCAGAGCTCTTCCTCACCCATCCACTTAGCCAGAATGAACTCCCTTTATCCTAGCCTACTCGGTCTAGCAAAGCTCCCTCTCGCTCGACCACTCAGTCGATAGGAACTTCCTCTCTATCAAGCGACTAGGCAGAGCTCCTTCTTTCCCTTTTGCTCAGCCGAGAGAAGCCTTTCTCTCTCGACTGCTTGGCTAGGAAGAGTTGTTCCTCCCAATCGCTCCATCCTTCTCCCCTTCTTTCTTTGGTTCCCGCCCCTCGCAAGTTGGTTTTGGCTTGTGCCTTGCTGACCAAGAAAGGTCTAGGATCTACTATGGTTTCAGTAAAATAGAATGCAAAAGGAAGCATTTGAATGCTTCACGATGGTATCCTTAAAAGTTAAAGTTGTGTTTGAAGAAGCATATGAGGTTTACTCGAAGGAAGCTATAGAAATGTTGATGGGAACATCTGAGAAACTCAAAATTCAAGCTAATAAAGCACAAAAGATCATAGCTTAGGAAATCTCAAATGAAGGATAGAAGTATCTATCTACAGTAGTAGAGAATTATCTTGATTTAATTTAATTAGGGAGATATGGGAAGTTTATGCTTTAGTGGAAGAATCAAGTAATATTTTCTCTGTCAGAGATTTTTATCTTGAAATTCTTTATGGTTGCTTTCTTATTGTTGGTGGCTCCCTACATTTCATGTTTACTGGAAGCATTCCTGCCATTCGATTTGACATCATTCTTGGCATTGTAATTTTAACTCTAAATGTGCCGAGCTAGCAGGTCAAGAAGAGTCCTTTCTCTCTCTGTCGCACTCAACACTTGGCTCTCATCCAATAGTGCTAAAAAATTCAATCACTCAGCATTTGGCTCTCGATTATGCCCCAGCTTTCTCTCCTAGCATATCATTCAGAATTGAGTTATTTCTCTCCTTCACTTAGCCCAAAATCAAACCTTTTTCTCCTTACTCCCATGCAAAATTAAATTATCTCATCTGACCCTATGCTAAAATTGAGTTATTCTTGCTAAGCATTTCGTTGCTAAAGGATCAAGATAGTTTTCTCTAATACGTTTACTTCGATTTCATTGGTCTTTTGATGCAAGGGATGTTAGTGCCTATAAGGTTCACATATCTCCACAGTGGTATGATATTGTCGACTTTAAGCCTAAGCCTTTATGGTTTTATTTTTGGACTTTACCCAAAATATCTCATACCAAAGGAGATATTTTTTAATCTTATAAGGACATGATCTTTTGGTATGAGATATTTTTTAATCTTATAAGGACATGATCTTATAAGGACACATTTGCCCCCCCCTCAAGCCTATCTGTCCTCAAAGGACTTCCTCTGTTTGATGTCCGATCCTCAATCCACCAAGACTTCCTATCAACTGTTTAATCCTCATAACCCAGCTAAACTTCCTACCAGTTATCCGATCTGTTGGTGCAATCGGCCCAGGTCACGATTGACCAGACTCGAGTGATGTTTTGATGTTTGACATAGAGAGTTGACATTGATGTTTGACATTGATGTCTAATAATGTTTTGGGGAGATTATTGGAACAATCGACCCGGGTCATGATTGACCGGACTCGAGTTTGACTCGAGGGAGACTTTGATGGTTGACTAGGGTTGACCATGTAGGGACGTCAGTGGCCGACTAGAAGGGGGTGAATAGCCTTTATCGTCGTACAGTGAAAGTCGTTCGTTGATTGCTCGTCTACAAACTTAATTAGCGCAATCAGAATATACTAATATAGACAATTAAGACAAAGAAAAGTAAAGAATAAAAGCACAAATGCTAACACCACAATGTAACATGGTTCACAGCCTCGCCGCTAATCCACGGTCCAATTCATTCAAGGTGAATCATGCCTCAAGCTTTCACTATTCTCTCCTTTGCACCAAGCTAGGTGGAGGTAACCTTTCTTACAATCTCTCTTCTTACAATAGAATGGAATAATAGCAAGTAAGAAGAGTGGGAAACGTTTAGGGCACTTTGAGAGTTGTTAGGAGTTAAAGCATTAGCCTCCCAAAGTCCCTCACCCCTTCTCTTTATAGAGAAAGGGAATTTCTTCCTGTTAACAGCAATAGTCGACTGATGCCCCGATCAGTCGACTGCTCCTGTAGCCGTTGCCCAATAACGACTTCTTCCACGTTGGATTCCAACCTATGGCTCCCACATCAGTCGATTGATCGTCCCATCAGTCGATTGATGGAGCTATCAGTCGAGTGCCGGAAGCGAGCACTCGACTGCTCACCATTCTGTGTCCGAAACCCTTGCGACCAGTCGACTGATGCCTTCATCTGTCGACTGGTGGTCTCGGTAGTCGACTGCCAATCCATGACAGTTGACTGTTGGCATATGAACTGGACTCGAACACTAGTCGAGTCACAGTCGACTCAGAGTAGTCGACTACCATAACATGGTAGTCGACTGATGTCGGGAAATCCCATCCGACACTTAGCCAATTGGCCAAGTTTCACCTAAGCGCACTACCCCTTCCCGGGTTACATTCGCTCACTCTCATTCCTTGAAGTCCCTCACCTTTGAAGTTATCTTTGTCCGACCACGTCCCTCGGATGTGCCAAGCGCACGACTCTGTAGTGCCATCCTTCGTGTCTCGCCCTGAAGTCTACTTCCTCCGGCTTCACTCCAATGCTCCTCGTCCGGTGGTCCCTCGGATGCTCCAAGCGCACGACTTCCTCAAAGCCATCCTTCACCGACTCAAGGACCGAGTCATGAGAGGTGAAACTCGCCAATGCTCCCTGTGCAAATTACTAAGTCCTATAAGACTCCAACGCACATATCAAATCCAATCCTAACTTAAACCCTTTGCGACACACATCAAAACCATATCACGGGTTGATTGTCCTAACAATCTCCCCCTTTTTGATGTGTGACAATCCGTTTAAGTTAGGTAAACATTTGATAAAAATATTAAGGTAAGAAAGCATGTGAATAAACATGATTATTAACTCTCCTCCTTAATACATGAAACTCCCCCTAAATGCAATTCTCCCCCTTAATATAACTTACTTAAACATACATATTTCTCCCCATTTGACACCATCAAAAAGATTAAACTAAGTTTTTCAAACATGGCATCAAGTCTAGGAAACAAAAATCACCAAAACATGCCTTAAAATCTGACAAAATAAGGTTACTGGGCATGTTTCCAGTCGATCAGTCGACTGGTTCAGAATACCAGTCGACTGACACTCTGATTTCAGGATTTTCTGATTTTTGGGCTGAATTTCAGAAATGCATAAAAAATTCTATAAAATTTGAAAAATTATGAAATTTGGGGAACACATTTCTTGTAAGTTCCTTTATCAATGAAAAATAGTTTTCCATGAAAGATTATTATATTTTCAAAAATTAGGCAAAATCTCAAAAGTTGGAAAATATCTAAAGTTTGTATCAATTTTAAAGCCTAGTTTTGCCTTGAAGCTTTTCAAAACATGAAAAATCAGTTTATGAAACAAGAAATGGTTTTAAAAAACATTTGAAATATCCAACCATGATCTTTGGACAATATGTCTATGAATTAAACATAAGTTTTCCCCATGATTGGTCTATTATTACTCTTTTGATACTTTAAATGACCATCTAAATGCCATAGGCATTAGTTGACCATTTGTATCATCCTAACATCTCATCCATGCTATCATCCATGCTATGTTTTCAATCAAGGTAGCCTATAGTGAGTGTGAGATAAACCTAAGGTATTTGTATATACTTAACCATTTATTTCATGCAACTTTACACAAGGCTAAGTATCATCCTAACATACTACATGATCATAAAAATATATATGTATTGATTTCACATTATGATCATGAAACAAAAGTATCCATCAATCATGCATTAGGTATAAAATGATAATAAGTCAAGTATCACCTAACATCAAGATTTATCTATTTATGGGTACATTATCATCACCCAACACTATTTCAAAAATTAAGTCCACGCCATCCTAAGTCAACCAAATAATAAGATATAGGTGAAATCCTTATGGTTGACTATCCTAGGGTTTTTCTAACCCTTAAGGATGGATTTAGGAACCCGAAATAAATTCTTTCCTATGGGGTTCACTAAAAATTCCTTAGGGATCAATTTTCTAGCTATTATTTTCTTTTTATCTTGACCCCTAGCAATTAAACATTTATAGGCCTTTTCATTTTTATTTTCCTTATATCCTCGGCCTTTCCTATTGAAGCTTGCCCTTTGGCTCCCTATAATCATGTTCAAAGTGTTGGAGCCTATGGTGAATTTTTTCTAGGGCCTTGGTCAAATAATCTACCTTTTCCCTTAAAGTCCTATTTTTCTCAATGCATGCATCATTAACATCAAAAGACATATAGTTATCATGTGAGAATGCATCATCATCATTAGTATTTAAACATGTTTTTTCTAGTTTTTCTTCTAAATCCTTAATTTGATCAAGCATGCATTTATTCTTTTTCTTAGTCCTAAATAATTCCTTAGTAAGACTAGAAATCATTGACATAATTTTCTTGGGAGGTAGATTTGTTACCTCACTTACCAAATCCTCTTCCGATGATGAGAATGACAAAGAAGCTCCCCCTTCACTAGAACTCTCCTCACTTGTGCTTGATTTTTCTTGCTCGGAGGAGGAGGTGTCTAGATCATCAAACGCCATCAAAGCAAGGTTGGTGACAAAAGCGTTTTCCTCTTCCGATGACGATGATGAAGAGGGATCATCCCATGTCCTTGCCTTTAGTGCCTTGGCCTTCCGCTTTTCCTTGGCCTTCTTCTCCTCTTCCTTCTTCTTGCTCCCCTTCTTCTTTTTCTCTTTCTTCTTCCTCTCCTCTTTGCTCTTGTTCAAGAGGGGACAATTATCCCTTATGTGTCCCTCTCTTTGGCAATTATAGCAAATTATCTTCCCCTTGGTCTTCTTCTTCTATCATTAGATTTATTAAATTTAAAATTCTTCAAAGCATGTCTTACCTTCCGTACCATGTATTCTTCTTCCGTGCTATTCATGGAGGAGGAGGAGGATGCTTCATCGGAGGAGGAAGGAGTCTCCATCTTCTTCTTCCCCTTGTTGGCTAATAGTGTCACTCCCCTTGATGGTTGAAATCTTGGCTCTTCTACTACTCCTTCAAGCCTTGTTTCGTGTAGCTCCATGGTGGAGAAGAATTCCTCCAAGGTGCTAACTTCTAGGTTCTTGGAGATGTAGAAAGAATCCACCATTGAGCTCCATCTTGAGGACCGGGGAAAGGCATCTATAGCCTTCATTATCATATCCCGGTTGGAAAGCTTCTCCCCTACACTTGTCAAACCAGTTAAGATTTCTTTAAACCTAGAATGTAGAGATTTTACCTTCTCTCCCTTTTCGAGTTTAATGTTGCTTAATTGGGAGAGTAGGACATCTCTCCTTACTAGTTTGGCCTCGGATGTGCCTTCATGAATCTCTATGAGTTTTTCTCACATTTCCTTGGCACTTGCACACTCCTCTATCCGATTCACTTCTTGTTGGGGGAGTATGTTGTAGAGATGGTGCTTTGCCTTTGAGTTTGCCAAGTACTATTCCCTTTGCCTCTTACTCCACCTTAATTTCTCCAATGGCTCCCCTTCTTCATCCCTAGGTATCTCAAAACCGTTTTCCATTATTGATAGAATTTCGAAATCAGTTTCGAAGAATACCTCCATTCGCTTCTTCCACCAAGCGAATTCCCCCTCAAACTTTGGTGGGTGAATGTTGGAGCCGACCATCGTATTTGTTGTGCTTGTTGCGGCGGTTAGTTCGGTGACAAGCACCTTGGCTCTGATACCACTTGTAGGGACGTCGGTGGCCGACTAGAGGGGGGTGAATAACCTTTATCGTCATACGGTGGAAGTCGTTCGTTGATTGCTCGTCTACAAACTTAATTAGCGCAAGCGGAATATACTAATATAGACAATTAAGACAAAGCAAAGTAAAGAATAAAAGCACAAACGCTAACACCACAATGTAACGTGGTTAACGGCATCGCCGCTAATCCATGGTCCGATTCGTCCAAGGTGAATCACGTCTCAAGCTTTCACTATTCTCTCCTTTGCACCAAGCAAGGTGGAGGTAACCTTTCTTACAATCTCTCTTCTTACAATAGAATGGAATAATAGCAAGTAAGAAGAGTGCGAAACGTTTAGGGCACTTTGAGAGTTGTTAGGAGTTAAAGCATTAGTCTCCCAAAGTCCCTCACCCCTTCTCTTTATAGAGAAAGGGAATTTCTTCCATCAAAGAATGACCGATGCCCGATCACCGACCGCCCCGTAGTCGCTGCTCAATAATGACTTCTTCCACGTTGATTCCAACTAACGGCCCTACATCAATCGACCGATCGTTCCCATCACCGATCGATGGAGCTATCACCGAGTGTCGGAGCACTTGACTGCTCACCATTATGTGCCCGAAACCCTTACGACCAATCGACTAATGCCTTCATCAATCGACTAGTGGTCTCGACAGTCGACTACCAATCCATGGCAGTCGACTGTTGGCACATGAACCGGACTCGAACACTAGTCGAGTCACAGTCAACTTAGAGTAGTTGACTACCATGACATGACAGTCGACTGATGTCGGGAAATCCCATCTGACACTTAGCCAATTGGCCAAGTTTCACCTAAGCGCACTACCCCTTCCCGGGTTACATTCGCTCACTCTCATTCCTTAAAGTCCCTCGCCTTTGAAGTTATCTTCGTCTGGCCACGTCCCTCGAATGCGCCAAGCGCACGACTCTGCAGCACCATCCTTCGCGTCTCACCCTGAAGTCTACTTCCTTTGGCTTCACTCCAATGCTCCTCGTCCAGCGGTCCCTCGGATGCTCCAAGCGCACGACTTTCGTAAAGCCATCCTTCACCGACTCAAGAACCGAGTCATGAGAGGTGAAACTCACCAATGCTCCATGTGCGAATTACTAAGTCCTCCAAGACTCCAACGCACCTATCAAATCCAATCATCCTAACTTAAATCTTTTGCCACACACATCAAAACCATATCACGGGTTGATTGCCCAAACAAACCATGTGATTATTGGAAAGTCCAAGCATGGGTCTTGGCAAGGTAAAGTCCAAGTCTTGAGTACTTGTCATGGAAAGTCCAAGCATGGGTCTTGACATGGAAAGTCCAACATGGGTTGGCAAGGGAAAGTCCAAGCTCGAGTCTTGGCATTTGGAAAGTCCAACATGGGTTGGCAAGGGAAAGTCCAAGCTCGAGTCTTGGCATTTGGAAAGTCCAAGGGGTTTGATATTAGCGGCGTAAAGTCCAAGCGGGAGTCTTGGCAGCATAAGTCCAATGGTTGGCGGCGTACAGTCCAAGCAGAGTCTTGGCAGCGTAAGTCCAATGTGCCTGGCAGTGTAGACACCGTTAGCATGACATAGCCCCTGAAAGCTAGCGCAATGGATGAACAAGTCATGAATGACTTGGAGGGATCCAAGAGGCGCGAGGTTGATGAAGGTGGCTAGAAGGCTTAGGTCTAGGCTAAGGGTGGTCTAGCAAGTATGGGGGCACTATACTTGGGTTAAACCTCATGTTTGAGGTTAAAACCTCATGTTTGAGGTGTGCCAGTCGACTAGTGCCATATGAAAGTCGACTGGTATGAGTCAACTAGGGTTTGATTGTGGGAAGTGTCCCAGCAATCGACTGCCAGAGGTGGGCAGTCGACTGATTGTGTGATCAGTCGATTGATGCTCGAGAAATCGGGCATAGAATGGAGTCTCACTTGACTGTTGGGGTTAGCAGTCGAGTGAAGGCTCTATCAGTCGACTGATGTACATGATCAGTCGACTGATGTCCTATCCGTTAGATTTTTTCAGCGTGGATTACACCGTTGTCTCACAACAACAGTGTCATCAGTCGACTGATGGTCCCGAGCAGTCGACTGATCGGCGATTTCCAGCCCAGGCAGAAGCTTTAAATGGAGCTCATGGAGGAGATTTCGACCAAGGTTCTTTGAGGTGTTTTGGGGCGAGTTGCTGCTGCAATTCAGGGTCTCCAAGTGCTACTCGATCAACCTAGCAAGCAAGCATTCAAAAGCTTGGTGTAAAGTTTTCTTTACTTGCATTTTAGTGTAGTTGCTTGTATTCTTATTGTATTACTTTTGTAATCATTTGTAAGGGGTTTCTCCACCTCCGACTTGTGTCGAGAAGGAGTTGTATGTATTAGTGGTTGCGTGTGCATTACTAGAGCTCTTTAGAGCTCGATCCGTGGAGTAGGAACTGTTCAGTTTCGAACCACATTAAATACTTGTGTAATTGTGTGTTTGTCTATTTCGTTATTCCTATATTATTATTCCGCTGTGCGCTAACGAAATTTGTAGAGACGAACGCAACGAATTCGATCATCTTACGAGCACTATGCTAATCACCCCCTCTAGCGGTCAACATTTTCTCTACAATTGGTATCAGAGCCCGGGGCTCTTCTACAGACTAACCGCTGGGAGCAAAACCCGCTAGAGGGAAGAAGATGGATCTTCAAGAAAGATGGGACGATGACATAGCGATTCCACCAGCCCTCGACTGCGAAGATTTCGCGTATTGGAAAGGTAGAACAGAATATTTTATAATGTCAAATATAGAAAATTGGTTTGCCGTGATTATAGGATTCGATGCTCCGAGAGAAGAGAACGGAGAAATCCTCAAGATGAAGAGGTGGACTGAGGAGCAATGACAAAAATTCAAGACAACCGTTAAGGTAACAAAAATGTTAGTTAATTTGATACCTAACGATATTTTGTCTAGATTAGGAAGCTATAGGGATGCCAAGGAGTTGTGGAACAAGTTGGTCAAGTTCTACGACAATCCCGAATCGGTCCAAGAAGACTTGGAAGAGGAGGAGACCGAAGAAGAAGCTTCATCATCCTCACAAGAAAGTGAGGAGTCAACTTCTGGATCGGAGGAAGAAAAATTTGAAGAGATGGAAGAGACCTCCACCTCTAGGATTGAGGGGGAGGAGATTAGAGCATCCTCAACACCGGAGCAACAAGAAGAACCATCTACATTCGGTCGAGAGGAAGAGCAAGCTCAAGAGACCCTCACCACCGAACTAGGTAACTCAAGCAATTTGGTTTTAAATAAAAAATATATAATATACTTTGAGTGTAGGGAATCGGGGCACTACAAGAGCAAGTGCCCAAAGAAAATCAAAAAGACTCCATCGACACCTAAAAGTCAAGAGAAGTTAAAGGAAGCCGGAGCCCCAACAATTAAAAGCAAGAAGCACGTGGTGTGCTTCAAGTGTCACCAAGAAGGACATTATAGGAGTCAATATCCTATGGGGAAGAAGAAGGGGCAAGAAGGAGCATCACAAGTAGGGGGAGCTTCTAAAGCTAACCCTAAGGTATATTTCATTAATGCACCTTCAAATTTTAAGGTCAAGAAGCATTCTAGAAGTAATTTAAACAATCTTGCTATTGTTCATAAGGACCATGCTATTGGAAATAACAAATATTTTGGTGCTAAGAGTGTAAACCTTAGGAATAAGGAGAAATTTGAGACTAATGTCCCTAAAAATATTTTACCTAGGGAATCGATCAAGAAAATAGAAGACCACCTAGGTTTTAACTCCAAATGGATTAGACATATGCCTAGGAAGAATCATCCCTAAGTATTAAATCAAAAATCTAAAATTGGGCAATTAGAGGTTGAAAATCAAGCCTTGAGGTCAAGGCTTAAAAAACTTGAAAAGACCCTTAGGATTATGCAAAATCAAGTTAAGAGGTCAAATGGTCAAAGTCAAGGGTCTAGATCTCAAAGTAAACACCTAGGACCTAAGAGACAAGAGTCAACCAAGGGAAAGAAAGGTTTGAGTTACAAACCTAAGCCTAAGGTGACTTATCATAGTGTTCCATTCGATTATAGAACACAACCTAGGTCTAGGAAGACTAAGGTCAATAGAGAAGTCATCCCTAAGGTTGACCAAGGTATGTGCCTAGTGCCTAGGGTTTTAAGGAAACCTAGGGAAGTCACTAAGAAGGTTACAAGGGGAGTCACCCCTAGAGTTAACCATGGCAAAACCCAAATGACCAAGGCTAACAAGCCTAGAAGGGTCATTAGGAAGGTATCTAGGGAGGTTATCCCTAAGGAATGCCTAGTAAACCCTAGGAGCTCAAATAGATTTTGGGTTCCTAAGAGCGTGATTGATTCACGCTAGATGGGTTTAGGGTGTGCCAACTTTAAATGGAAGGGTAGTTAACCTAACCATAGTAAAGGTGACACTTTAGGTAATTTTCAAGGTTATGGATACCTTGAAAATATATTTGATATTATGATTCTAAAAGATTTTAGGATGTGCCAATACATTTTTGGAATTATGAAAAATCAATTAAATTGACACAATTTAGTTTTAGAGGTCTTGGTGTGTCGTTTTGGGTTTTTGGCACACTTTGGAAAATTTAGGTAATATGGCAAAATATACTTAATTATATCAAATGACAATTAATATTAAAATGTGGGTATTATTATACCTATACGTTTTATTTTCTATGCTTTGTTTGCCATATAACATGTCATGACATCATATCTATTTTTTTATCATTTATATGTCATGATTATGTGTAGGATTAAGGTTAATTATGTCATGTGTTTTTAGATTATATCATATGTCATGACATCATGATCATTGGCCATGTTTAATTTTTGCTATCATTTATTCCATGATCATTCATGCATTTAATTTGTTTAAAATTGATTTAAGGATAATGACATGACTTGAAGTCCCATTTATAAGAGAATCAAGTAGGGTTGTCTTAGAAAAATGTATGAAACCCCAGATTAGGAGAACAAAACCCACATCTCACATCACATTGACATGTATGTGTATTTATACACCCTAGATACATGTGAGATGCTAGAATATAAGTTAAGTTCAAGGTGCATAATTTTTGCATCTAGATAAACTAAAACTCATCTTATCTTAATTGTGGATCATTGGGAAAGCTTGTGTACAAGTCATATACATTGAGCCCAAGGAACATGATCCAATATAGGTTTTCAAAAATATTTTAAAATCATTTTAGAAAACCTTGGTAAGTCTATCTTTTGATAGAAATCACCATTGATGAAGTTGATACAAAGTAGGGCCAAAACATTGAAAATTTCAATGGTTTTGAATTTTGTATCAATTTCGATATTTTATGGGTAAAATATTTTTCTATCATTTTTCACCCATTGTATTGGTCATAAGTATTATACAAATGAATTTTTATGATTTTTCGATATATGTATAATTATTTATGAATTTTCAAATTTCATTTCTGATAATTGAAAATCGAGATTTTCAGTTATCAGTCGACTGCCCTTGGTGGCAGTCGACTGATGTGCAAGGTAGTCGACTGATATCTAAAGGACTCGACTGCCAAGCTGATTTTGGGAGAAACAAGGTTGTTTATATAGGATTGTTGGTGGCCGGCTAGAGGGGGTTGAATATCCCTCTTTCGTCATATGAGCGGAAGTCGTTCTTAATTGTCTATAAGTAACGTTAGCGCAAGCAGAAATATAAAACAAAGACAATTAAGAAACAAACAAAAGATAAACAATGCTAACAAACAAGATATAACATGGTTCACGACCTCGTTGCTAATCCACGGTCCGATTCTTCCAAGGTGAATCATGCCTCAAGCTTTCCACTATTCTCTCCTTTGCACCAAGCTAGGTGGAGGTAACCTTTTGCACAACAATCACTCTTCTTACAATAGAATGAAGATTAGCACAAGTAGAAGAGTAGAAAACGTTTAGGGCACTTTGGGAGTTGTTAGGAGTTCAAGCATTAGCCTCCCAAAAGCTCTCACCCCTCTCTTTATAGAGAAAGGGGATTTCTTACCGTTGACACAGCAGCAGTCGACTGATGCCCCGATCAGTCGACTGATCCTGTAGTCATTACCCAATAACGGCTTCTTCCACGTTGGATTCCAACCAACGACTCCCACATCAGTCGACTGATGTCGACTTCTAGTCGAGTGACGACTCGCTTCTGTGCCCGTGCACAGTGCGATCAGTCGACTGAACCCCTTTATCAGTCGACTGATATCGACTCAATTTCCAGCCAAACACTAGTCGAATTCTGTTCGACTTGGAGCAGTCGACTGATGCCGGGTAGACCTCAAACTTAACATTCGTTTGAGCGTCCGACGGTCGGGTAAACCTCAACCCTTGCAGTTGAGCTTCCGACACTCAGCCATTCGGGCAAGTTCACCTAATGAACTACTTACAATTCACTCATTCTCTCATCTCACTTGAAGTCCCTTGCCGAAACTCTCTTCATTCGCGGCCACGTCCCTCGGCAACATCAAGCGCACGACTCTACAATGCTCCTTCGCGTCTCTTGCCCTCGAAGTCTGCTTCCTTGGCTTCACTTCAAGTGCTCCTCGTCCGACGGTCCCTCGGATGCTCCAAGCGCACGACTTCCGCAAAGCCATCCTTCACCGACTCAAGGACCGAGTCATGAGAGGTGAAACTCGCCAATGCTCCATGTGTGAATTACTAAGTCCTGTAAGACTCTAACGCACATATCAAATCTAATCATCCTAACTTAAACCCTTTGTCACACACATCAAAACCATATCACGGGTTGATTTCCCTAACAATCTCTCCATTTTTGATGTGTGGCAATCCATTTAAGTTAGGTAAACATTTGATAAAAATATTAAGGTAAGAAAGCATGTAAATAAACATGATTATCAACTCTCCCCCTTAATACATGAAACTCCCTCTAAATACAATTCTCCCTCTTAATATAACTCACTTAAACATACATATTTCTCCCCCTTTGACACCATCAAAAGGATTAAACTAAGATATACAATCATGACATCAAGTCTATGAAGAGGAAAAATACCAAAACATGCCTTAAAATTTAATAAAAGAAGTTACTGGGCATGTTTCCAGTCGATCAGTCGACTGGTTCAGACTACCAGTCGACTGACACTCTGATTTCAGGATTTTCTGATTCTCAGGCTGAATTTCAGAAATGCATAAAAAATTCTATAAAATTCAAAAAAATATGAAATTTGGGGAACACATTTCTTGTAAGTGCATTTATCAATGAAAAATAGTTTTTCATGAAAAATAACTATATTTTCGAAAATCAGGCAAAATCTCAAAAGTTGGAAAATATCTAAAGTTTGTATCAGTTTTAAAGTCTAGTTTTGCCTTGAAGCTTCTCAAAACATAAAAATTCAGTTTATGAAACAAGAAATGGTTTTCAAAACATTTGAAATATCCAACCATGGTCTTTGGACAATATGTCTATGAATTAAACATAAATCTTCCCCATGATTGGTCTATTATTACTCTTTTGATACTTTAAATGACCATCTAAATGCTATAGGCATTAGTGGACCATTTGTATCATCCTAACATCTCGCCCATGCTATGTTTTCAATCAAGGTAGCCTATAGTGAGTGTGAGATGAACCTAAGGTATTTGTATATACTTAACCATTTATTTCATGCAACTTTACACAAGGTTAAGTATCATCCTAACATACTACATGATCATAAAAACATATATGCATTGATTTCACATTATGATAATGAAACAAAAGTATCCATCAATCATGCATTAGGTATAAAATGATAATAAGTCAAGTATCACCTAACATCAAGATTTATCTATTTATGGGTGCATTATCATCACCCAACACTATTTCAAAAATTTTGTCCCACCATCCTAAGTCAACCAAATAATATGATATAAGTTAAGTCCACTATGGTTGGCTAACCTAGGGTTTTCCTAACCCTTAAGGATGGATTTAGGAACCCAAAATAAGTTCTTTCCTATGAGGTTCACTAAATATTCCTTAGGGATTCATTTTCTAGCAATTGTCTTATTTTTGCTTTGACCCCTAGCAATCAAACATTTATAGGCCTTTTCATTTGTCTTTCCCTTATATCCTAGGTCTTTCTTATTGAAGCTTGCCCTTTGGCTCCCTATAATCATATTAAGGGTGTTGGAGCCAATGGTGAATTTTTCTAGGGCTTTGGTCAAATGATCTATCTTTTTCCTTAAAGTCCTATTTTCCTCAATGCATGCATCATTAACAATGGCATATAGTTATCATGTGAGCATGCATTATCATGACTAGAAGAAATATTATCATTAATATTTAAGCATGCTTGTTCAAATTTATTTTCTAAAGCCTTAATTTGATCTAGCATGCATTTGTTCTTTTTCTTAGCCCTAAATAAATCCTTAGTAAGGCTAGAAATCATGGAAACTATTTTCTGTTGGTGCAATCGGCCCAGGTCACGATTGACCAGACTCGAGTTTGACTCGAGTGATGTTTTGATATTTGACATAGTATGTTTGACATTGATGTTGGTTAATGTTTTGGGGAGATTGTTTATACAATCGACCCAGGTTATAATTGACCAGACTCGAGTTTGACTTGAGGGAGACTTTGATGGTTGACCTGGGTTGACCATGTGATTATGGGAAAGTCCAAGCATGAGTCTTGGCAAGGTAAAGTCCAAGTCATGGGTATTTGGCATGGAAAGTCAAAGTGGGACACTTGGCATTTGGGAAAGTCCAAGTCTTGAGTACTTGGCATAAGAGAAGTCCAAGCATGGGTCTTGGCATGGAAAGTCCAACATGGGTTGGCAAGGGAAAGTCCAAGCTTGAGTCTTGGCATTTGAGAAGTCCAAGGGGTTTGATATTGGCGGCGTAAAGTCCAAGGGTGGAGTCTTGACAGCATATGTCCAATGGTTGGCGGCGTAAAGTCCAAGCGGAGTCTTGGCGGCGTAAGTCCAATGTGCCTTGGCAGTGTAGATACCGTTAGCATGACATAGTCGATGGAAGCACTTGAAGGCTAGCGCGATGGATGAACAAGTCATGGATGACTTGGAGGGATCCGAGAGGCGTGAGGCTGATGGAGGTGGCTAGAAGGCTTAGGTCTAGGCCAAGGGTGGTCTAGCAAGTATGGGGGCACCATACTTAGGTTAAAACCTCATGTTTGAGGTTGGCAGTCGACTGACATTATGGCCGGTTCGATTGTCGTGAGTCGACTAGATTTCGACTGCCGATTTAGAGCTATAATGACTGGGTAGCGATCATTGCTAGTTCGATCGCCAAAGCCGAGACTCCGTGGCCGACCGGATCGACCAAGAGATCCATTGGAGTTTTTTCAGCATGGATCGATCCATTGTCTCACGACAACAGTGGCATCAGTCGACTGGTGACTTATGGTAGTCGACTGATCGGCAGAAATCCAGCCCGATGCAGGTTAAAAAGTGGAGCTCGTGGAGGATTTCGAAATTGGTTCTTTGGGAGCTTTGGTGAGGCGATTTGCAGGTGCATTTCAGGGTCCTTCAAGCTTATCCAAGCAACCAACAAGCAAGCGCTCAAAAACCCTAGATTGTAAAGTGTTCTTTACATTTCCTTGTATTTTTCTTGTATTTTCATATATTACTTTTGTAATCTGTTGTAAGAGGTTTCTCCGCCTCCGACATGTTGTTGAGAAGGAGTTTATTGCTTAGTGGTATTTGTGGCATCGCTAGAGCTCTTTAGAGCTCGATCCATGGAGTAGAAACCGTTCGATTCCGAACCACATTATATTCTTGTGTTGTGCTTGTGTTCTTGTTGTATTTTTATTATTGTTTATTCCGCTGCGTACTAACAAGAATTGTAGCAAGAAAACACGAACGATTTCCATCGACATACTAACACTTGCTATTCACCCCCCTCTAGCGGGCGCACAGGTCCTAACAAGTGGTATCAGAGCGAGCCCGCTCTTCAAAGTTTAACAACTGAGGGAGCACGCTAGAGGAAGAAGATGGATTTCCAAGAAAGATTGGGCGACGACGTCAACATTCCACCGTTCTTCGACCGCAAAGATTTCGCGCATTGGAAAGGTAGAATGATGCACTTTTTAATGTGTGACTTTGACAATTGGATTAGTGTTTTAGTAGGCTTTGACACTCCAAAAGATGACGAAGGAAGAAAAATCAAGAAGAAGAATTGGAGCCAAGACCAACTACGATACTATAATATCAATAATAAGGTAATGGGTATTTTGCTTAATGTAATCCCTAATGACATTTTGATTAAGATAGGGGATTGTAAAGACTCCAAGGAGCTATGGAGCAAATTGGCAAAACATTATGAAAACCCATCATCGGTCCAAGAAGAGGAGTGCTCATCGGCTCAAGAGGAGGAGACCGAAGATGAAGAGAGTTTATCATCTTCACGAGCAAGTGAGGAGTATGAAGTTGAAGAGGAGTCAACTTCCGAATCGGTGGAAAAGAAGGTGGAAGAAGTAGAAGGAACCTCCACCTCTAGGATTGAGGGGGAGGAAAGAATTTCCACTCCGGAGCAACAAGAAGAAGCTTCCACATCCAGTCAAGATGGAGAAGCTCCAACTCCGACACCTACCACCACAAATGCCCTAGGTAACTCAAGCAATTTAGGTTTAAATAAAAATCATATAATTTGTTTTGAGTGTAGGGAGGTAGGACATTACAAGAGTAAATATCCTAAAAGAATCAAGAAGAGTCCACCGGTGCCAAAAGTCAATGAAGCCGGTGTTCCCGCCAAGAAAAGCAAGGAGCAAGTCATTTGCTTCAAATGCCGGCAACCGGGACACTACCGGAATCAATGCCTAAAGGGGGAAATGAAGGGGCAAAAAGGAGCACCACAAGTAGGGGGAGCTTCCAAAGTTAACCCTAAGGTATTTTTAAATAAAGCTCCTTATTCAAATAATGTCAAAAAGCATGCTAGAAATAATTTTAGCAATCTTGCTATTTATCATAAAGAGCATGCTAGAAATAAGGAATATTGTCTAGGTGCTAAGAGGGTCAATTTTTCAAGAAAGGAGAAATTTGGGACTAATGTCCCTAGAACAACTCTTCCTAAGGAAAGCATTAGGAAAATAGAAAACCACTTAGGCATTAACCCTAAGAAGGGTAGGCATATGCCTAAAGAAAATGGTAATGCCCAAAAACTTAATCAAAAATCAATTGGGAAATTAGAGTTGGAAAATCAAGTCTTGAGATCAAGACTTGAAAAATTAGAGAAGACCCTTAGGATTATGCAAAATCAATTTCAAGGGTCAAGTGATCAAAAATCTAGGTCTAGGAGTCAAAGTCAAAGACCTAGAAATCAAGAACCATTCAAGGGTAAGCCTAAGCCCAAAAAGACCTACCATAGTGTTCCATTTGACTATGGAACTAAATCTAGGTCTGGGAAGACCAAGGTCAATAGGGAAGTCATCCCTAAGAGTAACCATGATAAGTGCCTAGTGGCTAGGGTTTCTAGGAAACCTAGGGTGACCACTAAGAAGGTTATTAGGGAGGCAATCCCTAAGGTTAACCATGGCAAGACCATAATGACCAAGGCTTCTAAGCCTAGGAGGGTCATTAGAAGGGTATCTAGGGAGGTCATCCCTAAGGAATACCTAGTAAACCCTAGGAGCTCAAATAGATTTTGGGTTCCTAAGAGTGTGATTGATTCACGCTAAATGGGTTAGGGTGTGCCAACTTTAAATGGAAGGGTAGTTAACCTAACCATGGTAAAGGTGACACTTTAGGTCATTTTCAAGGTTATGGTTACCTTGGGAATGTAGTTTGATTTGAATCCTAAAGGTTTTTAGGATGTGCCAATATTAATTATGAAGTTTGATAAATCAATCAAATTGACACAACTTAGAGTTTAGAGTCATAGTGTGTCATTTTGGGTTTTTGGCACACTAGGGAGAAAAGTAAAAATATGGCAAAATATATTTAGTTATATCAAATGGAAATTAATATTAAAATTTAGGTATTATTATACCTATACATTTTATATGCCATGCTTTGTTTGCCATATAACATGCCATGACATCATATTTATTTCTATCATTTATATGTCATGATCATGTTTTAGGATTAAGGATTAATGTCATGTGTTTTTAGATTTCATATTATGCCATGACATCATGATTATGAGCATATGCTTATTTATATCATCTCTAATGTCATAATCATTCGTGCATTTAAGACAATTTGATTGAAATTGATTTAAGGATAATGACATGACTTGGAGTCCCATTTATAAGGGAATCAAGTAAGATTGCCTTAGAAAAATACATGAAACCCTAGATTAAATGAACCAAAATCCACATCTCACATCACATTGACATGTATGTGTATTTATGCACCCTAGATACATGTGAGATGCTAGGATATAAGTTGAGTTCAAGGTGCATAGTTTTTGCATCTAGATGAACTAAAACTCATCTTATTTCAATTGTGGATCATTGGGAAAGCTTGTGTACAAGTCATGTACATAGAGCCCAAGGAATATGATCCAAAATAAGGTTTTGAAAATATTTTAAAATCATTTTAGAAAACCTTGGTGAAGCCTATCTTTTGATAGCAATCACCATTGATGAGATTGATACAAAGTGAGCTAAAACTTTAAAGTTTTTATTAACTTTTGAATTTTGTATCAATTTCGATATTTTATGGGTAAAATATTTTTCTATCATTTTTCACCCATTGTATTGGTCATAGGTATTACACGTATCAAATTTCATGATTTTTCGAATTACGTATAATTATTTATGCTTTTCCAAATCTCATTTCTGATAATTGAAAATTGAGATTTTCAGTTATCAGTCGGCTGCTCTTAGTGGCAGTCGAATGATAAGGGTGGCAGTCGATTGATTACTGTAAGTAGTCGACTGCTAAGCCGATTTCGGGAAAAACAAGGTTGTTTAGCCCATTTTCAGCTATGGTAAAGGTCCCTAACCACTCTTAATCCTAGGATATACTTTGGGAAGCATTTTAAAGGGTGAAAATCCATTGGATATAGATTTGAAGAGGTGTTAGGTCAAAGCATCAAATTTAAGGGTGGAAGAGTTCAATGTTAAACTTTAGACCTTAATTTTGATGGTTTAGAGTTTCTATTGGCTTAGGGACTTCCCAAGGACATTGTTGGTGCAATGGTCAAGGGGGAGCAAGCCTTTAGGGGGAGTTATCCATCTTGGGATGATGAATGTGTTTTTCTTCTTGAAGGGGAGAAGTTATGGGAAGAATGTTATCAATTGGGAAAATTGATGGGATTTTGAGAAACCCAATTTGGAAATTGAAAGAGAGTATAGGATTGCCTCTCTTGAGTGATATGGGATGTATCGCTAGGAAAATGGTAGGCATCCTAGGTATTTTTGGATCAAGGAGGAGATTGTAAGATCTCATTGGGACATGAGACATTGACCTCCTTGGAGAGATAATCTTTTTGATGTATGTCAAAAAGGGGAAGAAGGTTAAATTACCAATTTGGAAAATTGGTAAGGGAATTTGAGTTAGGGGCCTAACTCAAGGTTTGTTTTGTCAAACATCAAAAAGGGGAAGATTGTTGGTGCAATCGGCCCAGGTCACGAATGACCAGACTCGAGTTTGACTCGAGTGATGTTTTGATGTTTGACATAGTATGTTTGACATTGATTTCGGTTAATGTTTTGGGGAGATTGTTTATACAATCGACCCAGGTTATAATTGACCAGACTCGAGTTTGACTTGAGGGAGACTTTGATGGTTGACCAGAGTTGACCAGGGTTGACCATGTGATTATGGGAAAGTCCAAGCATGGGTCTTAGCAAGGTAAAGTCCAAGTCATGGGTACTTGGCATGGAAAGTCCAAGTGGTACACTTGGCATTTGGGAAAGCCTAGTCTTGAGTACTTGGCACAAGGGAAGTCCAAGCATGGGTCTTGGCATGGAAAGTCCAACATGGGTTGGCAAGGGAAAGTCCAAGCTTGAGTCTTGACATTTGAGAAGTCCAAGGGGTTTGATATTGGCGGCGTAAAGTCCAAGGGTGGAGTCTTGGTAGCATATGTCCAATGGTTGGCGGCGTAAAGTCTAAGCGGAGTCTTGGCGATGTAAGTCCAATGTGCCTTGGCGTGTAAACACCGTTAGCATGACATAGCCGATGGAAGCACCTGAAGGTTAGAGCGATGGATGAACAAGTCATGGATGACTTGGAGGGATCCGAGAGGCATAAGACTGATGGAGGTGGCTAGAAGGCTTAGGTCTAGGCTAAGGGTGGTCTAGCAAGTATGGGGGCACCATACTTGGGTTAAAACCTCATGTTTGAGGTTGGCAGTCGACTGACATTATGGCCAGTTCGACTGTCGTGAGTCGACTAGAGTTCGACTGTCGGTTTAGAGCTAAAATGGCTATGGCAGTCAACTGCTCATTGGAGCAGTCGACTGCTAGTTCAGCCGCGAGCACAGAATGCTCCGAAGCCGACTGGGCAGTCGACTACACGGCTGGTAGTCGATTGCCAATGCTGGCAGTCGACTACCAAGAGATCCGTTGGAGTTTTTCTAGCATGGATCGACCCGTTGTCTCACGACAACAGTGGCATCAGTCGACTGATCGGCGGAAATCCAGCCCGATGCAGGTTAAAAAGAGGAGCTTGTGGAGGATTTCGAAATTGGTTCTTTGGGAGCTTTAGTGAGGCGATTTGCAGGTGCATTTCAGGGTCCTTCAAGCTCATCCAAGCAACCAACAAGCAAGCGCTTAAAAACCCTAGATTGTAAAATGTTCTTTACATTTCCTTGTATTTTGCTTGTATTTTTGTATATTTCTTTTGTAATATGTTGTAAGAGGTTTCTCCGCCTCCGACGTGTTATCGAGAAGGAGTTTATTACTTAGTGGTGTTTGTGGCATCGCTAGAGCTCTTTAGAGCTCGATCCGTGGAGTAGGAACCGTTCGGTTCCGAACCACGTTATATTCTTGTGTTGTGCTTGTGTTCTTGTTGTAGTTTCATTATTGTTTATTCCGCTGCGTACTAACAAGAATTGTAGCAAGCAAACGCGAACGATTTCCATCGACATACTAGCACGCGCTATTCACCCCCCTATAGCGGGCACACAGGTCCTAACATTTTCTTGGGTGAGAGATTCGTTACCATAGTTTCCATGTCTTCTTCTTATTCGGATGAAGAGGATGATGATGAGCCTCTCCCTTCACTAGAGCTCTCCTCACTTGTGCTTGATCTTTCTTGTTCGGAGGAGGAGGTGTCTAGATTATCAAACGCCATCAAAGCAAGGTTGGTGACAAAAGCGTTTTCCTCTTCCGATGATGATGATGAAGAGGGATCATCCCATGTCCTTGCTTTTAGTGCTTTGACCTTCCCCTTTTCCTTGGCCTTCTTCTCCTCTTCCTTCTTCTTACTCCCCTTCTTCTTTTCCTTTTTCTTCTTCCTCTCTTCTTTGCTCTTGTTCAAGAAAAGACAATTATCCCTTATGTGTCCCTCTCCTTGGAAATTATAGCAAATTATCTTCCCCCTTGGTTTTCTTCTCCTATCATTAGATTTATTAAATTTAAAATTCTTCAAAGCACGTCTTACCTTCCTTACCATGTATGCTTCTTCCGTGCTATCCATCGAGGAGGAGGAGGATGCTTCATCGGAGGAGGAGGAAGTCTCTATCTTCTTCTTCTTCCTCTTGTTGGCTACTAAGGCTACTCCTCTTGATGGCTTGATACTTGATTCTTCACTTATTCCTTCAAGCCTTGTTTCATGGAGCTCCATGGTTGAGAAGAATTCCTCAAGTGTGCTCACTTCTAAATTCTTCGAAATGTAGAAGGAGTCCACCATTGAGCTCCATCTTGAGGATCGGGGAAAGGCATCTATAGCCTTCATTACCATATCCCAGTTGGAAAGCTTCTCCCCTACACTTGTCAAACCGATTAAAATTTATTTAAACCTATAATGTAGAGACTTTACCTTTTCTCCCTTTTCGAGTTTGATGTTGCTTAATTGGGAGCGAAGTACATCTCTCCTTGCTAGTTTGGCCTCGGATGTGCCTTCATAAATCTCTATGAGTTTCTCCCACATTTCCTTGGCACTCGCACATTCCCCTATCCGATTCACTTCTTGTTGGGGGAGTACGTTGTAGAGGTGGTGCTTGGCCTTTGAGTTCGCCAAGTACTCTTCCCTTTGTCTCTTACTTCATCTTGATTTCTCTAATGGCTCCCCTTCTTCATCCTTAGATATCTCGAAACCATTTTCCATTATTAATAGAATTTCAAAATCGGTTTCGAAAAATACCTCCATTCGCTTCTTCCACCAAGCGAATTCCCCTTTGAACTTTGACGGATGAATATTTGAGCCGGTCATCTCTTGATGTAGTGCTTGTTGCGGCGGTTAGTCCTCGACAAGCGACTTGGCTCTGATACCACTTGTAGGATTGTTGGTTGCCGACTAGAGGGGGTGAATAGCCCTCTTTCGTCGTATGAGCGGAAGTTGTTCTTAATTGTCTACAAGTAACATTAGCGCAAGCGGAAATATAAAACAAAGACAATTAAGAAACAAACAAAAGATAAACAATGCTAACAAACAAGATATAACGTGGTTCACGGCCTCGCCGCTAATCCACGGTCCAATTCATCCAAGGTGAATCACACCTCAAGCTTTCCACTATTCTCTCCTTTGCACCAAGCTAGGTGGAGGTAATCTTTTACACAACAATCACTCTTCTTACAATAGAATGAAGATTAGCACAAGTAGAAGAGTGGAAAACATTTAGGGCACTTTGGGAGTTATTAGGAGTTCAAGCATTAGCCTCCCAAAAGCCCTCACCCCTTCTCTTTATAGAGAAAGGGGATTTCTTCCCGTTGACACAACAGTAGTCGACTGATGCCCCGATCAATCGACTGATCCTGTAGTCGTTGCCCAATAATGGATTCTTCCATATTGGATTCCAACCAACGACTCCCACATCAGTCGACTGATGTCGAATTCCAATCGAGTGACGACTCACTTTTGTGCCCGTGCACAGTGCGATCAGTCTACTGAACCCCTTTATCAGTCGACTGATGTCGACTTAATTTCTAGCCAAACACCAGTCGAACTTCGTTTGACTTGGAGCAGTCGACTGCCATGACATGCCAATCAACTGATGCCGGGTAGACCTCAAACTTAACATTCGTTTGAGCGTCCGGCGATCGAGTAAACCTCAACCCTTGCGGTTGAGCTTCTGACACTCAGCCATTCAGCCAAGTTCACCTAATGATCTACGTACAATTCACTCATTCTTTCATCTCACTTGAAGTCCCTTGCCGAAGCTCTCTTCATTCGCGGCCACGTCCCTCGGCAGCATCAAGCGCACGACTCTGCAATGCTCCTTCGCGTCTCTTTCCCTCGAAGACTGCTTCCTTGTCTTCGCTTCAAGTGCTCCTCGTCCGGCGGTCCCTCGGATGCTCCAAGCGCACGACTTTCGCAAAGCCATCCTTCACCGACTCAAGGACCGAGTCATGAGAGGTGAAACTTGCCAATGCTCCATGTGCGAATTACTAAGTCCTACAAGACTCTAACGCACATATCAAATCCAATCATCCTAACTTAAACCTTTTGTCACACACATCAAAACCATATCACGGGTTGATTGCCCTAATAGTTTAGGCCATTTTCAGCCATGGTAAAGTTCCCTAACCACTCCTAACCCTTGGATATGCTTTGGGAAGTATTATAAAGGGTGAAAATCCATTGGATATGGATTAGGAGAGTTGTTTAGGGTTTGTATCAATTTTAAGGTGAGGAAAAGTTCAATGTTGAACTTTAGGCATTAATTTTGATGGTTTAAAGTTCCTATTAGCTTAGGGACTTCCCAAGGACATTGTTGGTGCAATGGTAAAGGGGGAGCAAGCCTTTAGGGGGAGGTACCATCATGGGATGATGGATGATATTTTTTTTTCCTCATGAGGGGGAAAATGGGATTTTGAGATACCCAATTTGGAAATTGGGAGAGTGTATAGGATTGCCTCTCTTGAGTGATATGGAACTTATCACTAGGAAGATGGTAGACATCCTAGGTATTTTTGGACCAAGGGGAAGATTGTAAGATCTCATTGGATATGAGACATTGACCTCTTTGGGTGAACCTTTTTGATGTATGTCAAAAAGGGGGAGAAAGGTAAGATTACCAATTTGGGAAATTTGTAAGGGAATTTGAGTTAGTATTCTAACTCAAAGGTATGGATTTTTGTCAAACATCAAAAAGGGAGAGATTGTTAGTACAATCGACCTAGGTCATGATTGACCGGACTCGAGTTTGACTCGAGTGATGTTTTGATGTTTGACATAGAGAGTTGACATTGATGTATAATAATATTTTGGGGAGATTGTTGGAACAATCGACCCGAGTCATGATTGACCAGACTCGAGTTTGACTTGAGGGAGACTTTGATGGTTGACTAGGGTTGACCATGTGATTATTGGAAAGTCCAAGCATGGGTCTTGGCAAGATAAAGTCCAAGTCTTGAGTACTTGGCATGGAAAGTCCAAGCATGGGTCTTGGCATGGAAAGTGTAACGCCCGAAAAATCTTAGGAGTTTTATAGATAATGAGGCATGATAATAAAGGGGCCCTTATGTGGGTTAAAGAAAATAAAGATAATTATGCATGATGATAATAGGCTTACGTGGGATTTAAAGGAAATAAAAGAAAAGAAAACCGGACAAGAAGGGGTGAGTCACAAAAAAAATCCATTAAAAATTTTATATGATTAGGGAGAAGTCACGAATTTAATTGAAGAAGGAATTAATTCTGTTAAAGAGAGAAATTTAAGAAAATTTATAAGGGAATAGGTTAAGCCTTGATGGTTATAAATTTAACCTCCCTAATACCCTAGAGGACACCTCTCTACTCCCTTGATCCCTCCACCGCCGAACCACACATCAAGGAGAATTCTCTCCTAGGGTTGTCTTCTCCGCCGAATCCAAGGAAAGGTGGGATTCAAGAGACCTTGGAGGGCAGCTGCTAGGGCGGGACAGAAGGTTGCATCTCATTAGGTTTTACAAATATAAGTTAAAGAAAACGAAGGTAAGAATTCCCTCACTTGCAGTACATGGGTTTCTCTCGAATGGCTTTCATATTCCTAATGTTGTGCTATGCAATAAAGAGTTTTTCATGTTCTTCTTTTCCATGTATTGCATATGATTAACCTTAGTTGAGGTTCCATGGTTGATATTGCTTAAGACCCTAGGACGAGGTTCGTATAAATTTTGTTAAGCAGAACACGTACAGAGGCCAACACGTCGCTCTTTCACCCGACACGCGTAGGTATCGGGGTGGCCAAGCGGGACATGCCTATCCGCCGACACGAGCGTGTCGAGCAACAGCTTCGGTAGCGTCTTTGCCCGGCAAAGCATGCCGCTCGGGCGCCAGGCATGTCGCTCGACCGCCAGGCATGTCGCTCGACCATTTCGGCTGCGTACCTCTCGGAGGACAAGAAAATAAATAAATAAATAAATAAATAAATATATATATATATATATATATATATATATATATATATATATTTTTTTTTTTTTTTCGAACATGATTCCGAATGATTTTCCATGTTATGCTAGGTATATATAGGGTATTGATATGATGCTAGTTAGACGATATATTTGCATGATTTCATACCTTATGTCCATGTTAACGGCTGATGTAGGACCATTGTATCATAATATATATGTTAAGTTTTGCTCATTTTATCATGATGTACCTGTTTATGTTCATGAACGATAGGCACCCCTATGCTATGGTTATGTAAGGCTTATGAATATGAATTGGTTAAGAAATGTTTCCCTAAGAGTGGGGACAAGAACACTCTTTATGTTATGTCAAAGAACATGTATACTATTTTACTTTACGCATGGCTTGTATCCAAAGTTGCCCCTAGGTCAAAGTACGGGCCTAGTGGTAATGACACGGTCGACGTGCTGACGGTCGATGGTCGAAGACCACAAGGGGTCGCCAAATGGGTCGCCGAATGGACCGCCAAATGGGCTGGGCTGAGTCATGGATACAATGTCGGGCCCTAATATTGAGATTATGTTTAAGTACTTATGAAAGTATATGTTTTCAAAGAGCATTCTGCATATAACTATTCCATGCCTATGTTATTACGAGATGTTATGTTATTGTGATAAAAATGCCATGGGGATACATGTCCTAGATGATCATGTCACGGATTGCTTTACTCATGAATTTTGAATGCTAAGTCTATATGCCTCTTGATGATCATGTTAATAGTTACATCCATGCTATGACTATATGTTAGTTAAATGAACATGTCACTATCTTATGTGTAATTTATGTCGTATGACTTTTGTGAGTAGGAAAGGATCTTACTTAGCATATGTGCTGATAGTGTCGTTTTTCCCTTGTACTGCAGAGCAAGGCAAGGAATGGAATAATTGAAGGGAGCAGCAGGAGGCAAAGATGTGTGTGGCAGTGGCATGGTGGATAAGATTTAGTTTATGGTTCGGGGAGATTATGCATGTTTTACCGTTCAGTGTTAAGACTTAAATGATGTTTTTGCCTTGGTTGTCACTCCCATTTATTATATAAATCTTGAATTTCTTTAGTACATGTTTAGTTAAGAAAATTGCTAAGACCGTTACATCATAATTAATCTGTTAGGTGGATTAGGTTAATATAGTTAGCTTAAGAAGGGATTTTATTGTTTTAAATGCTTCCGCTGTATGTATATGCATGTATGTATGATCGCGTAGCGCCGCCCTTCGCTCCCCTCTGAGGTACGGGAAGGGCGGGCGTTACAGAAAGTCCAACATGGGTTGGCAAGGGAAAGTCCAAGCTTGAGTCTTGGCATTTGGAAAGTCCAAGGGGTTTGATATTGGCGACGTAAAGTCCAAGTGAGAGTCTTGGCAGCATAAGTCCAATGGTTAGCGGCGTAAAGTCTAAGTGGAGTCTTGACAGCATAAGTCCAATGTGCCTTGGCGGTGTAGACACCGTTAGCATGACATAGCCGATGGAAGCACCTGAAGGCTAGCGCAATAGATGAATAAGTCATGGATGACTTGGAGGGATCCGAGAGGCGCGAGGCTGACGAAGGTGGCTAGAAGGCTTAAGTCTAGGATAAGGGTGGTCTAGAAAGTATGGGGGCACTATACTTGGGTTAAATGTCATGTTTGAGGTTAAAATATCATGTTTGAGGTGTGCCAGTCGACTGGTGCCATATGACAGTCGACTGGTGTGAGTCAACTAGGGTTTGTCTGCGGGAAGTGTCCCAACAGTCGACTGCCAGAGGTGGACAGTCGACTGCTAGCTCGAGCAGTCGAGTGATCGTGTGATTAGTCGACTGGTGCTTGAGAAATCGGGCACAGAATGGAGTCTCACTCGACTGCTGGGGCTAGATGTCGAGTGAAGGCTCTATCAGTCGACTGATGGACATGATCAGTCGACTGATGTCCTATTCGTTGGATTTTTCCAGCATGGATTACACCGTTGTCTCACAACAACAATGTCATCAGTCGATTGATGGTTCCGAGCAGTCGACTGATCGGCAATTTCTAGCCCAAGTAGAAGCTTTAAATGGGTTTAGGGTTTAGCGGGACTTTCTGTAAGTTGTCTGGTCCTCCAGACCCAACTTGACTTCACGCCTGGTGTCTGGTTCTCTAGATCCAGACATGGGAGCCCCACTTCCTTCATTTGAGGTGCATGATTTGACATGAACCATGACTTTGATATCAATTGTTAGTACCTATAAGATTCACATATCTCCACAATGGTATGATATTATCCACTTTGGGCCTAATCCCTCATGGTTTTATTTTTGGACTTTACCCAAAAGGCCTTATACTAATGGAGATATCGTTTCATCTTATAAGCACATGACCTTTTCCATGTTTTACCAATGTGGGACTTTCATTATATTCTCAATGCTCCCAACAAGGGATTGAGATTGTATTCCATATTATTCTCTCTCATTCTTCGTTGGTTTTCCAAGATGAAGGGTTGAGACCTATGGTCTTCTCTATTACCCTCTTCGAAGGTGAGGGGGTATCCCATTGGGAACATCCCCTTTCGACTTGGTTTTCTTGGGAATGTCTCTGTTGGTACTTGGGATCTCTCCCATCTCACCTGCACAAGATGTTGTCATCTCCATCTCACCCTGTATGGAATCCATCTCCAATGACCTCCACAATAGTTTGACCTCCATCAAGGATATTATTGCAAAAGGAGTCAATAGTTCAAGACTAGCAGCTTAAGATGACCCGCTCAAGACCATTTACAGATGAGTACTCACCCATCTATTAGTTTATTCTGATAGGTTTATTTTTATCTATGACTTCACCTGTATTCCTAACACTGTGATTTTCAAGCATGATTTCCCACGTTTAAGCAGGTTTTCCTGGCGGACTTAATGGGGCACTCTTAAACTTTATAGGTTGTATACTCATGCCATTTAACATGTCGAGAACATAATTTTCTTATAGGATATTGCAGTTAAAACATGTGTCTTCAAGTTTACTCCTTCTCAACCTCTCAATACCCTCCAGGGGTCGCAAATATACAAGCTCCCCTTTTTGCCTCTAGGCAAACACTATAATAGTCTAAGTGCTATAGTAATTACAAGATCGCCCCATGGGCCCCCCTTCATAACAACCTAAGGGCTAGGTATATATCCATTAGTCTAAAATCAAAATATAATAACCTAAGAGCTAGATATATCTTCATAGTCTCCCTCAGTTGTGGCACTATAATGGTCTAAGCTGTTAGGACCTTGACGTCACTAGAGGGTGAATAGTGATTCGAACTCGATCATTGATTGCGTTCGTATGCTTGTCTACAAAATGTTAATGCAGCAGAAACAATGTATAAACAAAAAACAAGACAAAGTACAAACACAACACACCGAATTTTGCATAATTCGGAACTTTCAGTTTCTACTCTAGGCTTAGCTCCTATCGATAGTCCCACTATCACTTCCTCTTTCTTGAAAACCTTCTAGAAGTGAAGAAATCTCTTACAACCTAGAGCTTGTACAAAGAATGCAACCAAATGCAAAATATACAAGTGAAATAAAAAATAAGAATCAAAATACTTTACACGATTGTGATCTTGCTTGCTTGTAGCTTGGTTACTTTGGAATATCTTGGAAGGTCTGGAATGCAGTAGCAAATCCTCTTCAAAGTCTCTAAGAAACATCGCCTCAAAATCTCCAGGAAACCCTCTTTTATAAGGTCTTCATCGAGCTGATTTCCACCTACTAATCGACTGGTCTGACTCCTAGTTGACTAGCCAATCAACTGTTGCACTTTAATGGCTAAATCCACGTCATATTTTGATATGCTACAGTGTACCAGTCGACTGGTATAAGTCATTAGTTGATTGGTAAGGTTCAGTCAAACTGGTTGGTTGAGTTGGAAACATCCTATAGGCTAAATATTATTCACAGTTGACTCTAGATCGATCGGTGAACATGAATCGATTGCTACTATTCACGATTGAGTTTCGTTGGTAGTGAGCGGTAACAATCGATTTCTCACTGTTCGTAGTCGCCATTGAATGTACTTTAGTATTTTCTTGTAGCGGTCAACTCATCGTAGCATTTTAATATAGCGGATGACTCATGGCGGTTTAATGTAGCGATCGTGGTGAGCGATGTGAGTGATTGCTACTATTCATAGTCAAGTTTTAAACTCAACGGTGCTTGAACAGTAACGCTAATCGACTGATACCTTATTCTTAGTCTATTTTCAAGCTAAATCTTGCTTCACATGGTATCTAATTGACCTCAACCTATCAAGACTTTTCTCATCCAGCATTCGATCACTCTTGATCTGTCGAAACCTTCCTTTCCTAGCATCCGATCAACCGTGACCTACTAGGAATTCTCTTGCAAAGTAAGGTCATCTTGACCTACTGGGACTTTCCTTGCCAAGCATGGTCTCCCAGACCTTCCAGGACTTCACTTACTAAGCACGGTCTCTTAGACCTATCGGGACTTCATTTGCCAAGCATGGTCTCCTAGACCTACTAGGACTTCACTTGCCAAACACGGTCTCCCAGACCTGTCGGGACATCACTTGCCAAGAATGGTCTCCCAGACCTACCGAAACTTCCCTTGCCTAGTCATTTAGTCACTCTTGATCTTCCAGAACTTTTCCTCTTTGTGCCAAGTGCCTGGTCAACCTTGACCCACCTGAACTTCATTCTTGCCAACTCTTCATTGGACTTTCCAACACTAAGTGTTTGATCTTCTCTAACCGACTTTGATTTCTTTCTTGCCAACGTCTTATTGGACTTTCGACCACCAAGTGTCTGGTTACCCTTGACTGACTTGGATTTCTCCACTTGTCAAGTATCTGGTCAACCTCGACCTACTTGACTTCATTATCATCTCCATATGACTACGGATGCCCCATTATATACCATAGTCATATTGTTCTCTATACTCAACTTGAGTTTCACTTGATCTTGGTCAACCTTGACCTGAGATTGATTACACCAATAATTTCCCTTAAACCATCTTCTACCTTTAATCATATTATCAAATATTGAAGCTTAACTCAAGTCTCACTTAATCTTGGTCAATCTTGACCTAAGCCCGATTGCACCAACATAAGTGCCATATATTATACTAACCGACCTAGTGCTAAAGTCGACCCCACATCGCACTATAATGACTTAAGTGTTATAGTATCACCGCACAACCTTCGGATCACTTATAACGACCACTATAAAGGTCAGGTAGGTCTTCTTGGCCCCGTGACAATTATAATAACTTAAGTACTATGTTATTACAAAAGAGTATCCAGATAAGTTATAACAACCTAAGTGTTATAATATACATCCATAGCCTTCGGGAACCTCTATACTAGCCTTTGGGTACCTCTATAATAACATCCAAACACCTCTATGCTAGCCTCTATGCTATCTTTTCTAAGCTCCCCTGTGGTGCTCAGCTAGACCCATCAAGCCCCTGCACTTATAAAGTCGGATTCCCCAATTAGGATCTATATGTTTCTCATTTATAAAGTCAGGCTCCCCAATCAAGATCTGTATGCTTTTCATTTATAAGGTCGGGCTCCTCAACCGAGATTTATATGCTTCTCATTTATAAGGTTGGGCTCCCTGATCGAGATTTGTACACTTCTCATTTATAATGTTGAGCTCCCTGAACAAGATCTATATTTATTTTCATTTATATAGTCGGGCTCCCCGATTGACATCTTCTTACATATTCGGTCTTCCCGATCGACATCTTCTTACTTATATAATTGGGCTCTCCGACTACATACATGCTTCATTTTCTCTGACAACCAATGCAATTTGATTTTTAGCTTTTCTTGAATATACTTTTGAGCAAGACTTTTTAGTTTGGGTGCACTTCAAATTTCAATTACAGTGCAGTGGACTTTCTATCTCTCTTATATATATATCAAATGGTTGTATTATGGGGATTATCTCTTTGCTTATTGGATCATATACTCCGAAAGCGAGTAGGCATGCATCAAATGATTATGGGGACTCTCTCCTCAACCTCGGACCGAGTTTATCTTATGCTCCCAGAAGGGTGTTGGTGCAATCGGCCCAGGTCACGATCGACAAGACTCAAGTTTGACTCGAGCAGTATTTTGATATTCGACAAAACATGTGACAATGTGATTGTCATGGAAAGTCCAACATGGAATTGGCAAGGAAAGTCCAAGAGTGTGATATTGGCAGCATAAAGTCTAAGCATGGGTCTTGGTAGCATAAGTCCAATGTTTGGCAGCGTAAAGTCGAAGCATGGAGTCTTGGAAGCATAAGTTCAAATGGATCTTGGCATTTGGGAAGTCCAAGAGTGTGATATTGGCGACGTAAAGTCTAAGCATGGGTTTTGGCAGTATAAGTCCAATGTTTGGCGGCGTAAAGTCCAAGCATGGAGTCTTGGTAACATAAGTCTAAATGGATCTTAGCATTTGGGAAGTCCAAGGGTGTGATATTGGCAGCGTAAAGTCCAAACTGTAGTCTTGGTGGCATAAGTTCAATGTTTTGCAGCATAAAGTCCAAGCGTGTGTCTTGGCAGCGTAAGCCCGAATGTACCTTGGCGATGTAGACTCATTTAGCATGACAATAGCCGATGGAAACACTTGAAGGCTAGCGTATGGATGAACAAGTCATGGATGACTTGGAGGGATCCAATAGGCGTGAGGCTGATGGAGGTAGCTAGAAGGCTTAGGTCTAGGTTAAGGGTAGTCTATCAAGTATGAAGGGATCATACTTGGATTAAATCTCATGTTTGAAGTTTATCAGTCGACTGAGGTTATGGACCAATCGATGGGCCAAGTGTTTTGACACTTGCCAGCCTAGTCGACTCTGAGCAGTCAACTGGGGTTATGACTAGTCGACTGGTCAGTAGTCGATTGGAGCTCGGCTTCGGCTGCGCAATCGACTGACCTTGAGCAGTCGACTACTATGAAGGGTAGTCGATTGTTGTTTGCGGACACGAGCACAGAAAATTTCATAGTCGACTGGGCAGTCGACTACCGGGGCAATGACTGCTAGGGGTTTTTAGTCGACTGCTAGTATATCCATTAGGGTGCGTTTGGTTGGTGGTTTTTGTTGATATCCTTGTTAGGTTATCAACAAAAACCTTATTTGGTTTAGGTTATGAACAATTACCTAGTAATTATTCATTACCTGGTTATGAATAAAAATATTTTTAGGGGGAATCGAAAAACCTTGGAGAACCAAGGTTTTTGTTGATTCTCGGGGTTAAGGAAATATTTTTCCAATATTACCCCTAGCAATATATTAAATGTCAATTTATCAAAACTCAATCAATTTGTCGCCCGTTGCCGGTCGTCGCCCATCGTCGTCCGCCGCCGCTGCCACTGGCCGACGCCGCCGCCGCCACCCGGCCGCTGCCGCGACTGGCTATCGCCGCTTATCGCTGCCGCCATCGCCACCTCCCATTGCCGCTGTCGTCATCGCCGCCGCTTATCGCTTATCGCTACCGGCCACGCATCGCCATCGCACTATCGCCGCCGCCACTCGTTGCCGGGCCGCTGTTGCTGACGCCGCCACCGCCATCGCGTTTATCGCCACCGGGTTCCTCCACCGCTGCCCGCCGCTGGGCGGTCGCCACCGCTGGGCCATCGCCGCCGATCGACGCCCATCATTATCGCTGCCGGCCGACCAATCGCTGGTTGCCGCGATCGGTCGCCATCGCTGCTGCCGCCGGCCGATCGACCGCTCCGATCGGTCATCGCTGTCGTCGGTCAGCTGCTGGTCGGTCACTACCATCGTCGGTCGGTCGAGCACTTTCGCCGACCGATCATTGCCGTCATCGTTAATATTTCCATCATCGTCGTCGAATTGATTAAGCAAAAGATAAAGGATAATTTAGTAAAATGTTAAACTAAATTATATATTAAAACCTCCAACCAAACAAGATTTTTATCAAAGATTATACTTTATTCCAAGGTTATGTTTTATTCCTTAGTAATCACATAACCAAGATTATGTATGATTACTTGAACAAAACACACCCTTAGAATTTTTTCAACGTGGATTGAGCCGTTGTGAGACAACAGCTACAGGGACAGTCGATTGGTGACTTATAACAGTCGACTGCTAGGCAAAAATTAGCCCGAGTTGCAGCTTTATAAGGAGCACAAAGAGGAGGATTTTAGCTATGGTTCTTAGGGAGATTTGGAGGGGAATAGTTGGTGCTTTCTAGTCCTTCAAAGTCAGTCCAAAGCAATTAACAAGAAAGCAATCAAAAGTTCCTTGTGTAAAGTTTTCTTTACTTGTATTTGTGTATCGCTTAGTATACTTATTGTATTTTCTTTATTATTATTGTAATAATTTGTACGAGATTTTTCCACCTCTGGTGTGTCACCAAGGAGTTTATTAGTGGTGGTGTGCATCACTAGAGCTCACTTAAGCTGGATCCGTGGAGCAGGAACCCTAGGTTCTGAACCACGTTATATTGTCGTGCATTTATGTTGTGCTCGTATAGTTATTATCATTTGTATTTGTATTTTGCTGACTAACGATAATTGTAGACAAGCAACACGACCATGCGATCGAATCCATCAAACGAAGCAAAATCACTATTCACCCCCTTTAGCACGTCATCAATGTTCCTACAATTGTATCAGAGCTAGGAGCTCTTCTACACACTAACCACCAAGGGAGCATCGCTAGAGGTGAAGAAGATGAATTTTCAAGAAAGATTGGGGGATGACATCACAATTCCACCTGCCTTCAATCACGAGAATTTCAATTATTGGAAAGGTAAAATGATGCATTTTCTTTTGTGGGATTATGATAAGTGGATTAGTGTTATAGTAGGGTTCGATGCTCCGAAGGATGAAAAGGGGAGAACACTCAAGAAGAAGTGGAGCAAGGAGCAAATCCAATATTTCGACATTAACAATAAGGTAACGACTATGTTAGTTAATGCAATCCCTAATGATATTTTGGTCAAGATAGGAGACTGTAAGGATGCTAAAGAATTGTGGAGCAAGTTGATCAAGCTCCATGAGAACCCTTCACCGACTCAAGTGGAGAAGGAGCCCGAAGAAGAAGAAAGCACATCTTCATCCCAAGTTCATGGAGACTCAAAAGTTGAGAGATGCTCAACAACCAAGGTGGGAGAAGAAGAGGAGGTTGAAGAAGTCTCCACCTCTAGGATTGAGGGGGAGGAGAAGCAATCTTCTATCCCGAAGCAAGAACAAGAAGAAGTTTCAACATCCGGGAGAGATGAAGAGCAAATTCAAAATTCTGACCTAGGTAACTCAAATACATATGTTAGTAATAAAAATCATATAACATGTTTTGAGTGAGGGAAGTAGAACACTACAAGAGCAAGTGTCCAAAAAGAGTCAAGAAGACTCAACTGACACAAAAAATCGATGAAAAGTCAAAGGATGTCGGAGTCTTAACAATCAAGAGCAAAGAGCACATTGTGTGCTTCAAGTGCAATCAAAAGGGGCACTATAGGACTCAATTCCCAAGGGGGAAAAAGCAAACCAAGGGCAAAGGAGGAGGATCACATGTAGGGGGAGCTTCTAAAGCAAACCCTAAAATATATTTTAGTAATGCACTTTCAAATCTTAATGTTAAAAAACATGCTTTTAATTCACTTGCAATTGTGAATAATCTTAAGAAGCATGCTAGAAATATATCTTATTTCTTAGGTGCTAAATCTTGCAATATTAGGGTTAAGGACAAGTCTAGAACAATTAACCCTAAAACAATTTTACCTAAGGAAGCTATTAGGAAGGTAGAAAATCATTTAGGCATTAACCCTAAGAAGGGTAGGCATATGCCTAAAAGGAAGAACAATACCTAAAGAATAAATGAAAATTCAAAAATTAGATAATTAGAGTTAGAGAACCAAACTTTGAGGTCAAAGCTTGAGAAAATGGAGAAGACCCTAAGGAAGATGGAAAACATGATTAAAGGGTCCAATGAGCAAGGCTTAGATGTCAGGAGGCAAGAACTACCAAAGGATAGGAAAGGCTTGGGTCACAAGTCTAAATCCAAGGAGGTAATGCCCACCTAACATAGTGTTCCATTTGACTATAGAACCATTTCTAGGTCTAGAAAAATCAAGGTTACTAGGGAAGTCATCCCTAAGGCTAACCATGGTAGATGCCTAGTGGCCAAGGTTTCTATGAAACCTAGGAAAGCCACTAAGAAGGTCACAAGGGAAGTTATCCCTAGAGTTGACCTAGGCAAGACCCAATTGACCAAGATTTCCAAGCCTAAAAGGGTCATTAGGAAGGTACTAAGGGTTGATGTCCTTAGTGAGTACCTAGTAAATCCAAGGAGCTCCAATAAGTATTGGATTTCTAGGAGCATGTTCCATCACGCTAAATGGGTTAGATTGTGTTAACTTGAATTGGTGGAGTAGTTAACCTAACTATAGCAAAGTTGACACTTTAGGTCATTTCCAAAGTAATGGGTTACTTTGAAAATGAGGCTAGAATTTCTATCCTAAAGGATTTTAGGATGTACCAATAAAATTCAAGAAGTTTGAAAATTCAATCAAAATTGACACAAGTTAGGTTTAGAGTCATAGTGTGTCATTTTGGATTTTTGGCACACTTGAGAGATGAATGGTATTATGATAAATTTTTTATAAATCATAGAAATGACAATTTGGGCTTAACACTTAGGTATTATATGTCTTTGTATTTTATGTTGGTGCAAGAATGCTCCAAATCATTAAATATATTTTGATGTTTGGATAATCATTTGAAGTTAGAAAAATTATTGTGATCTAACCATGAATGTGTTAAGTGATAGAAAAATCCAAGTATGAAGACTTGGTAAAGAGAAGTCCAAGTATGAATCTTGGCAAGGAAAGTCCAGGGGAAGGTTTTGGCAACATAAGTCCAAGCATGTAGACTTGGCAGCGTAAAGTCCAAGTGGACCTTGGCAAAGGAAGTCCAAAGGCAAGATCTTTGCAGCGTAAGTCCAAGCATGTAGTCTTGGCGGCGTAAAGTCCAAGTGGACTTTGGCAAAGAAGAAACCCAAAGCATGACGAAACCGAGGAAAGCTTTTGAAGGCAAGCATAAGGATGAAGGTGTTGTAGACTCGGAGGGATCCTGGAGGCGCAAGGCTGATGGAGAAATTAGAAGGTTAAGTCTAGGCTTATGGTAGATTTTCGAGTATGAATTAATCTTACTTGAAGTGTATCAGTAGACTGGTGACTTATATCAGTCGACTGGTCTCGAATGTTCAGCATTCGAGGGTCCAAAAGACTTGAACAGTCGACTGAGATTATGACTCAGTCGACTGGTGAAGCAGTCAACTGAAGTCGATAGAATTTTTGTGGCCTATCAGTCAACTGCCAGGGTTTGACAATCGACTAGTCCATAATCAGTCGACTGTCATATCCTGACAGTCGATTGTTATATGTGGACACGGGCATAGAAACATTTTTAGTCGACCGTTGGCTTGATCAGTCGACTGATGATATAAGCAGTCGATTGATCAAGTGAACATTGAGCTATGACGATCGTAGATCAGGCTTCGTCAGAAGCCATTGGATTCAATCAACAGTAGCAGCAATCCACTGCTGGTATACATCAGTCGACTATTGACAGGCTCAATGGGAAAAACAACCTTTCTCTATAAAAAGAGGCCTTGGGGAGCTTGAGAGGGCTAGTGCTCTCATTCTAATCTTTACTCTCAAGCTCACCAAGCCTTTCTCAAAGCTTTCAAGAGTTCTTGTTGGTGCAATCGACCCAGGTCACGATTGGCCGGACTCGAGTTTGACTCGAGCGATGTTTTGATGTTTGACATGAATGTTTGACATTGATTCTGATAATGTTTTGGGGAGATTGTTGGTGCAATCGACCCGAGTCATGATTGATCGGACTCGAGTTTGACGCAAGGGGCATTTTGATGGTTGACTAGGGTTGACCATGTCATGGAAAGTCCAAGTCTTGAGTACATGTCATGTAAAGTCCAAGCATGGGTCTTGGCATGGAAAGTCCAACATGGCCTGGAAATGGAAAGTCCAACCTTGAGTCTTGGCATTTGAGAAGTCCAAGGGGTTTGATATTGGCGGCGTAAAGTCCAAGTGGGAGTCTTGGTAGTATAAGTCCAATAGTTGGCGGCGTAAAGTCCAAGCAGAGTATTGGCAGCGTAAGTCCAATGTGCTTTGGCAGTGTAGACACCGTTAGCATTACATAGCCGATGGAAGCACCTGAAGGATAGTGCATGGATGAACAAGTCATGGATGACTTGGAGGGATCCGATAGGCGCGAGGCTGATGGAGGTGGCTAGAAGGCTTAGGTCTAGGCTAAAGGTGGTATAGCAAGTATGAGGGAATCATACTTGGGTTAAAACCTCATGTTTGAGGTGTATCACCGACCGGGTACCATGTGACGATGACCATGGTGAGCCAACTAGGGTTAGATGCAGGAGTGCCTAGCGATCGCCGAGGTGGGCGATTCTGCTCGAGTAGTCGACTGATCTGGTGATCAGTCGATTGGTGCTCGGGATTTCGGGCACAGAAGGTTCTCCAGTCGAGTGATCGACACAACCACTCGACTGATTGAGCCACCAGTCGACTAATGGGTATGGTCAGTCGACTGATGGTGTATCCATTGAATTTTTCCAGTATGGATGTAGTCATTGTCTCACGATAACAGTGACATCGGTCGACTGATGGTTCTGATCAGTCGACTGATAGGCGAAATCCAGCTCAATTGCAAGTTATAAAAGCAGCTCAGAAGAGGGATTTTGGCAGTGGTTTTTTTGGACGATTTGGAGCGATTTGCTGTTGCAAATCAGGGTCTTCAAGGCTAGTCCAAGGCAATCAACAAGCAAGCTTCCAAAAGATTGTTGTAAAGTGTTCTTTGCTTTCTTTTGTTTCATTCATTTATATTTTCTTGTTGTTTTACTTGTATTACTGTTGTAATATCTTGTAAGAGGTTTCTCCACCTCCGGATTGTTCCGAGAAGGAGTTTATTGGATTAGTAGTGTGTGTTAGCTTTACTAGGGCTTTTAAAGCCCGATCCGTGGAGTAGGAACCATTCGGTTCCGAACCACGTTATATCTTGCATTGTGATTGTGTTTCTTGTTATTTCTATTTGTTATTACTATTCCACTGTGCTAACAAAAGTGTAGACGATCAAACGCGAATCAATTCCATCGATAAGTGACGAAGCTATTCACCCCCCCTCTAGCGGTCACCGAATCCTCAACAATTGGTATCAGAGCGAGGCCGCTCTTCTACGGACTAACCACCGGGAGCAAAACCGCTAGAGGGTGAAGAGGAAGAAAGATGGAGTTTGAAGAAAAAGTTGGGTGGGATATCAACACCCCAATTCCATACGCCTTTTATGGACAAGAAGAGTTCGAGCAATGGAAAGCACGGATGGAGAACTTCTTCATGATGGACTTCGATTGGATGATCCTAGTGAAGGGTTTTGAATTTCCAAGAGGTCCAAAAGGTGGATACCTCAAGAAGAAGAGATGGATCGAAGAGCAAGTCCAAGCCTTCGAGAGAAACGATAAGGTAATGCAATTGATATTAAATTCATTGCCTAACGATATTGTGTCTAGGTTAGGTGAATGTCTAGATGCCAAGGAGCTATGGGAAAAATTGGCCAAGCTCCATGAAGAACCATTCATGGCTCAAGTAGAGAGAGAGCCCGAAGAAGAAGCTTCATCATCCTCACAAGAAAGTGAGGATTCGGAGGTTGAAGAGGAGTCAACTTCCGATTCGGTGGAAGAGGAGGTAGAATTGGAAGAAGCCTCCATCTCTAGGATTGAGGGGGAGGAGAGATCATCCTCCATGTCGGAGCAAGAAGAAGAGCCTTCAACATCCGGTCAAGATGAGGAAGCTCAAAATCCGGCCACCATTGACCTAGGTAACTCAAGAAATTTAGGTTTAAATAAAAATCATATAATTTGGTTTGAGTGTAGAGAAGCCGGACATTACAAGAGTAAGTGCCCAAAGAAGATTAAGAAAGCTCCTCCGGCACTAAAAGTCAATGAAAAAGTCAAGGATGCCAGTGTCCCCACCAAGAAGAGCAAGGAGCATGTCATTTGCTTCAAATGTCGACTACTGGGACACTACTAGAGTCAATACCCAAAGGGGGAGAAGAAGACTAAAAAGGGAGCATCACAAGTAGGGGGAGCCTCTAAGGCAAACCCTAAGGTATATCTAAATAATGCTCTTTCTTTAAATTATGGGCAAAAGAATGCTAGAAATAATTTTAGCAATCTTGCAATTTATCATAAAGAGCATGCTAGGTTACTTATGAATTAACAAAACTCATTTTTGATTTCTGGATTTTTGCATCTGTAGAAATCAGTCGACTGGTTGCTGACCGAATCGACTGCCAAGTCTGATTTCAGGTAAACAAGGTTTGTTTAGCCCAGTTTCAACTACTTTAGGCTACCCTAACATTTTCTAATCCTAGGATATGCTTTAGAAAACATTGGAAGAGTGAAAATCCATTGGATATGGATTAGGAGAGTTGTTTAGGGTGAGAATCAAATTTTAAGGTGTGTACAAGTTCAAGTTTGAACTTTTACCCTTAATTTTGATTGTTTAGAGTTCCTATTGGCTTAGGGTCTCTCTAAGGACATTGTTGGTACAATGGTCAAGGGGGAGTAAGCCTTTAGGGGGAGGTTATCTATCATGGGATGATGGATGTGTTTTCCCCAAAGAGGAAGAATTGGAGAATAGTAAGGTTTGCCTCTCATTTAGTGGTTTGTGATTTATCACTAGAAAGCGTGAAGAAATCCTAAATGTTTTTGGACCAAGGGGGAGAATGTAAGATCTCATTGGGATATGAGGCATTGATACCCTTGGGGAGAGCCTTTTTGATGCATGTCAAAAGGGGGAGAATTTATGAGAATTGATGGCTTGAGTTAGGCATCCTAACTTAAAGGTTTTGTCAAATATCAAAAAGGGGGAGATTGTTGGTGCAATTGACCCAGGTCACGATTGACCAGACTCGAGTTTGACTCGAGCAGTATTTTGATGTTCGACAAAATGTATGGCAATGTGATTATCACGGAAAGTCCAACATGGAGTTGGCAATAGAAGTCCAAAAGTGTGATATTGGCGACGTAAAGCCTAAGCATGGGTATTGACAGCATAAGTCTAATATTTGGCGGTGTAAAGTCCAAGCATGGAGTCTTGGCAGCATAAGTCTAAATGGATCTTAGCATTTGGGAAGTCCAAGAGTGTGATATTGGAAGCGTAAAGTCCAACCATGGGTCTTGGCAGCATAAGTCCAATGTTTGGCGGCGTAAAGTCCAAGCATGGAGTCTTGGTAGCATAAGTCCAAATGGATCTTGGCATTTAGGAAGTCCATGGGTGTGATATTGGCGGCATAAAGTCCAAGCTATAGTCTTGGCGACTTAAGTCTAATCTTTGGCAGCGTAAAGTTCAAGCGTGTGTCTTAGCAGCATAAGCTCAAATGTACCTTGGCGATGTAGACTTAGTTAGCATGACAATAGCCGATGGAAGCACCTGAAGGCTAGCGTATAGATGAATAGGTCATGGATGACTTGGAGGGATCCGATAGGTGTGAGGCTGATGGAGGTGACTAGAAGGCTTAGGTCTAGGCTAAGGGTAGTTTATCAAGTATGAGGGGATCATACTTAGGCTAAACCTCATGTTTGAGGTTTATCAGTCGACTGAGGTTATAGACCAGTCGACTGACCAAGTGTTTTGACACTTGGTAGCCTAGTCAACTCTAAATAATCGACTGGGGTTATGACTACCGATTGGCTCGAAGTCGATCGAGCTCGATCCATCGGCCACCGTAGTCGATCACGATTTGGGCAGTTGACTGGCCTTGAGCAATTGACTTCCATGGAGGGAAATTGACTGTTGTTTGTGGACACGAGCACAGAAAGTTGTTAGTCAACTGGGCAGTTGACTACCGGGGCAGTTGTCGACTGTTAGGGTTTGTCAATCGACTGCTAGTATATTCGTTGGAGTTTTTTCAGTATGAATTGAGATGTTGTGAGACAACGGCTACAGGGGTAGTCGACTGCTAGGCGAAAATCAGCTTGAGTTGTAGCTTTATAAGAAGTATAAAGAGAAGGATTTTGGCCATGGTTCTTGGGGAGATTTGAAGGGGAATATTTGGTGCTTTCCAGTCCTTCAAAACCAATCCAAAGCAATCAACAAGCAAACAATCAAAAGTTCCTTGTGTAAAATTTTCTTTACTTATATTTGTGTATTGCTTAGTATATTTGTTGTATTTTTCTTTATTACTATTGTAATCACTTGTACGAGGTTTCTCCACCTCCGGTGTGTCACCTAAAAGGAGATTATTAGTGGTGGTATGCATCACTAGAGCTTACTTGAGCTCAACTCGTAGAGTAGGAACCCTAGGTTCCGAATCACATTATATCGCCGTGCATTTGTGTTGTGCTTGTATTGTTGTTATCATTTGTATTTGTATTTGTATTCCATTGCACTAATGATAATTGTAGACAAGCAACACGACCATGAGATCGAATTCATCAAACGAAGCAAAATCGCTATTCACCCTTGCTCTAGCGCATCATCAACATTCCTACAGAGGGGGAGAGGTCGTCCTATGTTTTTTAGAGTGAGATTTTTACAGTTTTGGGGTAGTTCCATTTAGAAAGTTTATCCTCTCTAAGATATCCCTGAGCATGGTCTCCTTTCCTACGTATCAAAATGTTCATTGTCGAGGCAAGGTTTCCTAAGCACTTTTGGTTCAATCAAACACTATTGATTTTCCCTAGACACCATTGTTTTCCTTAGCCGAGAGCTATCTATTCTCCTAAGTATTATTTGCCTTCTCGAACTGAACATTATTTATTCTTCCAAATATTATTAGTTTTCTGAGTCGAGTAACTATCTTCACTTATACACCTATCAGATTTCATTTGACTTCCCTCTTCAGACTGAATGGAGGGGGGAGAGGGGGGGGGGTACTTGTGATGGTGTTTGGGATTCCTGGATAAGTACTTAAATTTTCCAAGTCGTCTATCTTCTCAAACAATGATAGCTTGGACAATTTAAAGTATGATATTACTTCATACTTTATATGCCTTGTATTGGTTTTCTCGAGCACTATTGGTTCTCTCGGAGTTATGTTTTTTCCCAAGATGAGAACTGATGCATGCAAGCACGACCTCACATCTCTGGTGAAGATCACTAAGGACTTAAAGCACGCACTTGCGCTCAACGCCCTTAAGTGTATGGTTGTTTTCAAGTAATAAACTATGCATCGGATCTCACAGAGACTGTGATTCAAGTACTGGGTGTCCAGTAAATGTATGTCATTCGGAGTGAATCTCTTATGAGTTATAAGTGTGGTCGGCGACGATCTTGACTCAATTACGGTGCCACTCGAAGAAAGTAAGGGTGGACTCAAAGTTGATTAAAAGATTCAAGGATTTCAATTTCACTTATGTGTTGTTGAACATGCTATCAATTTAATGCTCCTAAGATCTCTAATTACAATCTTGCGGGAGGATCATCGTGTGTAATCCCGATGAACTTTTGCTTCTACTAGGAACTATCTATTCCTAACCAAGTTTTCCTTTCGGATCGACATAGCTCAGGAGGTTGTTGTCACTAGGGTGCCCTTGTCATGGGTCCCACAACCACTGAGTTGATTTATCCTACTTTGGGCCTTCTGCTGGAATAAGTTCATGGGGTTCTAGGATGTCCTATGGATCCCTATGAACAGGTGGACCATATTTTATATCATACTCTTTCACAAAATACTTCCTATGGTTATGGGAGGGAGGATGACAGTATGGTTCCTCTTTGATTCTCCTAGATTTCAATATAAAAGCTTTCCACCCTTATATCGACTACGCACGATAGAAATAGAATCAAGACGTAACTTTCATTGATCTAAATAACATAAATTGCAAATATAACTCAAAAGGCAATGAATAGATATTCGAACTAGCATGTCCAACTTGCATAAGTTACTCCCTAATCCTAGAATCAAAGAATCTACTTCATGAATACGAAAAAGCAAACACAAGACATCGTTCTATCAATCATTACAATTCAAACAGAATTAAAAAGATGAATTATACACCCTATTGGATCCAATGCGTGGTCTTGGTCGCCCTTCAATATGTTGGAGCGTCAATTCTGGTCCTTGAGTCATTTTCTCTCTTCCCGTTACGAGCTTTCGGTGCTTTTTAGGGCACCTTCTTATTGTCCTAGTTGGCAAGCCTCCTCCCGAGGTTTGGGAGCCCTAAGGCAGCTCCCTTCCGATCTCCTAACCTCTTGGATGAGTTTCTTATATATAGAGGCGGCTCTGGATTTCCATAAATGCTCAAAAATACCTAATTTCTTGAAATTGTGGTGCCGCCACACGACCGTGTGAAATTCACATGATTGGTCATGTGCAAGGCTAGAAACTATTAAAATCTAGGTTGAAAATCAGGCTGAAAAAAAACACATGGTCGTGTGAAATTCACACGGCTGGTCATGTGTCACTCTGGAGCCTTCGTTTTGATCCGTTTTGCTTTAGGAACATGCTCGTGTCTTGGGACATGGCAAGAGCGTGCTCCCTAAAGTCCATGCTCCATAAAATGTTTTATTTTTTCTCCAAAAATGGCGTCCTATACATAAAAATAACAAAAGCAGATCTCCAAACTAGAAAATGGAAAATAGGTGCAAAGTAAAGTAAATATGCATGTAATAATTATTAAATGCAGTAAGATATATGCAAAAACTACTCCTAAAATCCTATATGATTTACACACATCAAAATCCCCCAGACTTAGACTTTGCTTGTCCTCAAGCAAACTTCAGTGCCATGGATTTCAAAAGATGTGTTCCAATGCCTAGCATGTTTACTAAAACTTATCAAATGGTACTTTAAATCAAAGCAAATAGATATGTTCGATAAGTACACTAAGTTAGCTTTTCGTGCATGTGCCAAGAAGTTTCCTGAGGGGTTCACGTTCCATATTAAGTCAAATCGTCATCCTATAGCTTTTCTAAAGTTTTCAACTTTTAGGCACTTACCTGCCCTAAGTGAGGATTGTTCCCTAGAGTTAGCACAAAGTCTCAAAGGCATGCTCGGTATAGAGAGAAATTGGTAGGTATTTCTCCAATAACCTAACTCGGTTTCAAAGAGGTACCTAATAATTTTCACCCATGATACTCTCCCTCAAAAAAAATGTTCTTCTTCTTTTTGAAACCGCACAATTTCCCTTTTGCTCTTTTTTTCTCTCTCCTTTCTTTTTTCTCTCTTTTTTTTTCTTTTTTTTTGAGATTACACAATCCGATCATCTCCAGTAACTAAAATGTTAACCTAGAGTCACATATAGATTCCTAAGTACTAGACTATCAGGATGAATCATAACTAGGTATGTACTAGGTTCTCCCTTTCAGAATTTTCAATGAGTGTAAGTGAAAATAAAAGCTAACTAGTGAATTGAAAAAATTCATTATAGAATAATAAAATAGAATACCACAAGATAAGAGAAAGTGAACTACCTATAGCACGGGAACATATCATCAAGATTTTCTAAAAACATCATTGAAGCAGCTTATAGGAGTAAACAACTAAGTACTAAAAGAAAACCTAAAACAACACTACGTGCATGAGCAGCTAAAATAAATGCAAAAAACTAGCAGGAAAAAAATGAAACTATGCCTAAATGTCATGAAAGTAAAATTCCCAGAAGAAAATTAATAAAATGTAGGGTCCTCCCCCAGACTTAAATGAAACCATACCCCTAGTGCAGTGGTCTAGGTGGGAAATCTAGTAGTTGCCGCATCTCGGGCTCGTGCAAAAGTCACAAACTCAACTGCTGATGCCACATATACATGTGGTCAACCTGAGAACTGGTGGACCCAGTGGCTACTCTGTGGTCCTCCTTCTTGGCCAACTATGTACGCGCATCCCGCATAAACTGTCGAACCTCCTAACAGTAGAAGGCCTCCTCCTAGAAATACTGCTCCGCATGGCCGTAGAACTGGTCGACCCTTTGAAAATGATCCCTCAGATCCTGGAACTCCGTCTGTATATAAATCCTATGCTCCTCCCATTGCTACCTTGGCAAACAACCATTGTATATCCCCTACCTCCGGTTCTTATTGAGCACTTCTTTCCCTTGACCTTGGCCTTGACTAGGGTTGTAAATGAGCCAAGCCAAGTCAAGCTTTACAGTGTTCAAGCTTGTTTGATAAGATAATCAAGTTGAGCCAAGCCAAGCCTAAAATTAACTAAGCTATTGAAAAACCTATTCAAGCTTGGTTTGGTTTCTTTTTTTTGGATATTGAGCTTGGCTTGAGCTTGAATTGAACTTGACTTGTTTAATGAATATCAAGCTTCTAATCAAGTTCGATTCAAGCTTAAATCAAGCTTATTTAAGTTTGGTTTGTTTAAACGTTATCAAGCTCTTAAGTCAATCTTGTTTGTTTATTTAAATTTTTAATATTTTAATCCTTATTTATAAATTAGTATAAATAATTTTTAAATGAGTTTGTTCACGAACATTAATAAGCCAAACACATATGTGTTCAAGCTTGTTTATTTAATTTATCAAGTTGTCCAAGCTTGTTTATTAATTGACTTTGATGCTTATTGAATGAATGTAAATGAGCTCTTATCGAGTCGAACACCAAGCTTGTTCATGAACGCTTGGTTCGTTTACAACCCTAGTCTTGACAAAGTAGCTCTTATTGCAGTGTGCTTTTTTCTCCTTATTCTTACTTCTAGAAGGCTTCTTGGAGGCTGAAGAAGGTCCTTGGCAGTTGGAGAACGAAGGTCTCTCATGAGCTAGGGCAAGAAATCGAAAGATACGGTTAATTTTTGGGCAAAACATACGACTCTCGCCCTTTTAATGGGACGCAACACGACCGTGTGTGAGCCTGCCACAATCGCTTGGAAAAATTCTAAAAAAGGCACCGCTGTGTGAAATTCACATGGTTGACCGTGTGCGGATCTGGGATTTTCCTATAGCGCCACATGGTCCGAGATTTTCCACACGCTCCGCCGTGTTTTTTTTTGTCCATTTGGCATAACTGTGTGAAATTCACACGATCGCCTGTGCTTTCTTTTGGGGCTACGGAAAAATTTCTTTCTTCTACCTGGAAAAATTCTATATGCAAAACAAAAACACTTAATAGTAATGATAGGAAAAATCTAAAACCTAAACCATCATGCATGAGTGTAAAAACAGAAAACTATTAAACGTAAACTTAGGTTGCCTCCTAAGAAGTGCTTGTTTAAGGTCTTTAGCTCGACCATGCTATTGTTTTTAGCTCGATGCCAGCGGCTCAAGGAGATTTTTTCTCCTCCTTTTCTTGATGCGTTTGAATCTTGCTCATGGGGGAGCAAGGTATTTGCTCACTTTACGCTTCTTGCCTTGTGATCCTCCATCACCATATCGTTTAAATCTTGCTCGTGGAGGAACAAGATACTTGCTAATTTCTTTCCTTGGCTTGAGATTGAACATGATTAACTTCAAGGAGTCATCAAGAGTTTGATCATGATATTCCATTTCGTCTAAATGCTGTAAATAATGTAACTCACCATAAACATCCTCATCAAAAGATTGATCAGTAGATTTTATTATATCAAATGAAATTTTATGATCACTAATTACTAAGAGGGATTTGTTATCGACAACTATAGTTTCGGTGAGGGTTAATGCAGGCTCTTCTGGATCCTTGAGGTTAGGAGATGTTTTAATTGAAGCAATGCACTCCTCGATTAAAGTATCTACTATATAATCCTCAAGTTCTCCTTCAAGTGGTGTTTGAATGGATTATCCTTCTTCACTTCCTATGTCATCTACGTCTTCCTCATTCGTTCGTTCAAAGTGAGTCTCCATCATATTAGGTGTATTCCAATCATCAAAGCTACCTTCTAGTCGTTTGGTTTCTTCTTTAGCTAGCCATTGTTGCCTAAGCTCTACGAATTGTCGACTAGACTCCTCGCATTGCCTCATAAAACTGTCTAGCATGACTTCTAAGTCGGACTTTGGTGCTTCATAAAATTCAAATAGTGGTTTATAGCTGTCGTTCTCACTAGGGAAATAATATTGAGGGTTTAAGTAGCCATGGTCATAACTATATGAATAGGAATCATCTTGTGGCCACTGGTTGTAATCGTAGGTGACATCTTCTTGTTCAAATTGCGAAGGTTCAAATATATCCGGACAATTGTTAGTGGTATTCCATTGTTCACCACAATGCGCACAATAAATGTTACTAAAACTCACAACATTAAATTGATCATAATCATGAGTTAAAGTATGCATCATTATATACAGGAAAATATAAATAAGAAAATGAATATTAGTGCCTCAGCAAGAGATAAAAAAAATAAATAGCAAAATAAAGGAAAACAAGTGCTAAGAAAATAACTAAAAAGAAAACCGACTAGAAAATAACTTAAGCTAGAAGAAAAACTAAAATCTAAATTAGAACTAAATTAAAATGGAAATTAATAAATACTAGGAAAATAAACCTAAACTAGGTCTGATCCGATCTATTCACTTTCAAACCAAAATCAAACCTATAGTCCCCGACAACGACACCAAAAATTTGATGCACGCAAGCATGACCTCACATCTCCGGTGAAGATCGCCAAGGACTTGAAGCACGCGCTTGCGTTGAACACTCGTAAGTGCATTGTTCTCGTCAAGTAATAAATTATATATCGATCCCACAAAGACTATGATTTGAGTACTGGGTGTCCAGTGAATGTATGTCATTTGGAGTGAATCTCTTACTAGTTAGAAGTGTGGTTGGCGACAGTCTTGACTCAATTATAGTGTCACTCGGAAAAAGTAAGGGTAGACTCAAAGTTAATTAAAGATTTCGGTTTCACTTATGCATTGTTGAACATGCTATCAATTTAATGCTCCTAAGGTCTCTAATTACGATCTTGTAGGAGGATCATCGTGTGTAATCCCGATGCACTTTTGCTTCTACTGGGAACTACCTATTCCTAACCAAGTTTCCCTTTCGGATCGACAGAGCTCAGGAGGTTGTTGTCACTGGAGTGCCCTTGTCATGGGTCTCACAACCACTGAGTTTATTTCTCCTATTTTGGGCCTTCTGTTGGAATAGGTTCATGGGGTTCTAGGATTCCCTATGGATCCGTATGAATAGGTGGACCATATTTCATATCCTACTCTTTCACAAATTACTTTCTACGATTATGGTGTTAGGACCGTTGTGACCGCTAGAGGGGGTGAATAGTGGGTTGGCTTGTAAATGGAGGAATTCGATCATTTCTGCAAATTGTGTTAATGCACAGTGGAATAATGATAATAACAATAACAAAAAGCACAATCACACAATGATATAACATAGTTCGGAACCGAATGGTTCCTACTCCACGGATTGGGCTCGTAAGAGCCCTAGCAATGCAAACACGCACTACTAATCAAATAAACTCCTTCTCGAAACAATCTAGAGGTGGAGAAATCTCGTACAAATGGTCTTACAACAGTAAGAAACAAATACAAGTAAGATACAAATGAAATACACAACAAGTAAAGAAAACAACACTTTACAATTGCTCTTTTGATTGCTTGCTTTGTGGTTGCTTGAAATGCACTTGGAGACCCTGATTTGCAACAGCAAATCGCCCCAAAACTCCTCAAGAATCGGTGATCGAAATCTCCTCCATGAGCTCCCTTTAAAGCTGTTGCCTGGGCTGGATTTCGCCTATCAGTCGACTGATTGATGTGCGTAATTCATGTTACATTTTGGGTATTCAATATGCATGCATTTCATCCCATTTTATGTTTTATTCATGTATTTTGTTATGTTTTAGTCAAGTTTAACATATTTTGGACAAAGAAACTGTTTTGGGGTATTTTTCATGTTAACAGGGTGAAGAATCGGCAATTATCAAGGTGTATCAAAATAACACAGCCGTGCCATCAGAGACACGTCCGTGTCAGAACTTCCAGACCTCAACACACCCTGGGTGTGTTGGCCGACACACCCACGCTTCATGCCCGACACACCCATACCCTCCATTGGCATGGGCGTGTCACCCTATTTCCTGCCTTTCCTTTTTTGTGTACAACACGGCGAAGCCAGGGATTTTCGCCTTAATTGAAGAGAATTTCTGCCTTAATTGAAGACCAAGCCAAGGCTATAAAAGAGGAGATATTCTAACCCTAAAAGGGGAGGCGGCGGAATCCGAAGAAGGACGACAAAGCCGACGGTGGAGGAAACACAACGATGGCGTTAAGGATTGTAATTTCTTTCTCTGGCAATTCTTGTTCAGCTATGGAGTAGTGTCTTGTAATCTTAGGATGGGGGAGTAGCCCTTGACGACTTATGATGGTTGATTGAATCTCTTCTACTTGAATTGTCATTTGTTTTGATTTGGTTTTAGATTCTTATTGATAAATCTAAAGAACCTTGGGGAAGTACCTAACAGTGAACCCAAGCTCCTGAAACCTAGATCCAAACTAGGGATTAACTCCTACCTAGTATCAATAGCGTATATATGAGGGCTTGCGGGAATCATTGATGATTCCTTAGCTGATTATGGTCCCGTGTGCAAACCTATCGTGAAAAGGAAATTTAGTCTCTAGAGGAACTCTTATAGACTTAATGGATCTATCAAATCCAATTCTTACCAAGTAACGGTAGTAAGACTAGGTGTAGGGGATCAATTGGAAGCTAGAGAGGGGGGTGAATAGCGCGTTTTCGTTTCTACAAGAATGATTAGCGGAAGCACAACAAGAATAATATAAATAAAAATGAAAGCACAATGCTAACAAGGCCTTTACGTGGTTCGGAGATAATGCTCCTACTCCACGGCGATCCTTAAGGTGGATCAACCCAAGCGATTCCACTAAGAAACTTTCTCTTTTACAAACCCTCCTCTTCTTACAAAGAATGTAGATGAAGATTAGAGAGGAGGAGGAGAATTAAACACTTGAAAGCTTTAGAAAACTTGTGGGGGCTTGAGAGAAAGATCAGAATATAAGAATTAGCCCTCAAAGCCACCACCATCCCTCCTTTTATAGAGAGAGGGTTGTTTTTCCTGTTGGGCTATCATCAGTCGACTGATGTATAGCATCAGTCGACTGCCGCCGAAGCCAACGACTTCTGACTAGGCAGATCCGTGGAGATACGCAGACGTAATTTCCAGCCGATCGATCGGCCGATCACTTCATCATCGATCGGTGATGAAGCGATCAGTCGAGTGATCGCCGCGCGGAGTCGAGTGAGACTCCATTCTGTGCCCATCTTCGGCACGATCAGTCGACTGCTAGTATTGGCAGTCGACTGATTGCCTGATCAGTCGACTGCCAGCTCCTGGCAGTCGACTGATCGTCAGGGTTTCAGCCTGACTCAGTCGAGCACCTGACCAGTCGACTGATACATCGTATCAGTCGACTGATACTCATCAAGTATGAATAATTCATACTTGATTTTATTCCCTAGACCTAGACTCAACCTTCTAGCTCTTCCTTAAGCCTTGCACCTCCAGGATCCCTCCAAGTCCGTGACTTCTTCATCCTTTGCACTTTGCTTCCAAGAGCTTCCTTTGGTTTTGTCATGTCTTGGGTTTCCCTTTACCAAAGCGTGCTTGGACTTTACGCCGCCAAGACTACATGCTTGGACTTACGCTGCCAAGACTTACCTTTGGACTTCCTTTGCCAAGATCACACTTGGACTTTGTCTTTATCAAGTCTTCATACTTGGATTTTTCCTGTCACTTAAACACGTTAACAATTAGATCATAAAGCATTGCCTAACTTAGATGATTATCCAAACATCAACACATATAAAAGCTTGGGGCATTGTTGCACCAACAATCTCTCCCTTTTTGATGTTTAGCAATCATTTAAGTTAGGTCTTTAAAATATGCACATAATCATATTTCCAATATGAATTCTATCTTCATTCATGCACATAATCATATTTCCACCATATTTTCAATATGAATTCTAACTTAAATATTTTCAATATGAATTCTAACTTAAACATTCTTTCTCCCCCTTTGACATACATCAAAAAGAGAAGGATTCATGAATTTCATAGAAGGATTAAATTTGTTGTAATCTTGAACTAATGTATAAAGTTGAAATTAAGCTACCCTTAATCCAAGATATGGTTCATGATGAGCAAATAACTTGTGGAGCAAATCCTAACAAAAGATTGAAGGTTAAATCCTAACTTTGCACCAACAATGTAAGTTTTGCGAATGAAAAGATATATATTATGAAACTCCCCCTAAAACATCGCATTAAACTATCCTAAAAATTTATTTATACCGAATATTATCATACCATAATTTTAGGGTATTCAAAGATACACTTAAATGCAAGAAATAGAGCTTTTTATCAGAAAATACAGAGTATTAATCGACTAGTTTCTGTCGCAGTCGACTGATACACCTGAAATTCGAATTTCAGCCTTTTCATCCCAACTTCAGAAATGCGTTAGAAATTATAGAAACCTCGAAAAATCACGAAATTTTGTGTACACATTTCTGAAATCATTATTTATCAAGGAAAAATAATTTAAAAAATATATGTTTTCCAGATTTCAAGATTGATACAAACTTAGAAACTAACAAAAGTTCTAATATTTTTTGCAAACTTTGTATCACTTTTGTGTTCCACTTGAAAACTGATTTTTAAAATATGATAAACATAATTTAAATTATGTTTTATTTGACATTTCCAATCATATTCTTGGAGCTATATACACATTAATTGAGTATAAGTCTTCCCAATGATTGGTCCAATGAAGGATTAATGTCTCTAGATAACATTTTGGTCCATAGTAATGCATCATAACAAGCATGATGAACCAAGTGCATCTTCCTAACATCTCACATGTTGTCTAAGTGGCTCAATACAAAAATCATGGTTTCTTAGGTATTTTGTGAGATGCTTAAAGGTATAAATCCTAGGATTTCTATAGGATCATGCAAACTTACACCCTCATTCAACCAAGCATATCCCAAGTTCTCTCCTAAGTGATGAAAATTCTACCTCGGAGAGAGCCTTGGTAAATATGTCGGCTAGGTTAGACTTGGATTCAATGTAATTAAGCTCAATGTCCCCCTTAGCCACATGATTTCTAATGAAGTGATGTTTCACTTCAATGTGTTTGGTCCTAGAATGATGCACTGGATTTTTGGTCAAATTTATGGTGCTCACATTATCACAAAATACTTTCATGTTGAAGTAAGATAGCTCATAATCCTCTAAGGTATGTTTCATCCATAGTAGTTGAGCTACACAGTCACCCATAGCCACATACTCGACCTCGATGGTGGATAGGGCAACACAAGGTTGCTTCTTACTAGTCCAACTAACTAGGGAGGACCCAAGGAATTGGCATCCACCACTAGTACTCTTCCGATCCAATTTGCAACCGGCATAATCGGAATCGGTGTACCCAACCAAATCAAAAGACCTAGTCCTAGGGTACCATAGTCCTACATTTAGTGTGCCTTTAATATATCTTAAGATTCTCTTAACGACAACTAAATGAGATTCTTTTGCACATGATTGATACCTAGCACACATACCAACCGCAAATAATATATCGGGTCTACTAGCGGTTAGGTACAAAAGGCTAACAATCATGCTCCTATAGAGTGTAAGATCAATTTGTTTTTCTTCATTATCACTATCAATTTTTGTATTGGTTGCCATTGGAGTTGAAACTACCTTAGCATTTTCCAAACCAAATTTCTTAATCATTTTTTTAGCATATTTGGTTTGGTAAATATAAATTCCTTCACTTGTTTGTTTGACTTGAAATGTTAGGAAGAAATTTAATTCCCCAACTAGACTTATTTCAAACTCTTTTTCCATATTCTTAATAAAGTCTTGAAGAAGTTCATCATTTGTTGACCCAAAGATAATGTCATCAACATATACTTGAGCTACAAAGATGTCCTTTGATGTTGACTTTATAAATAGAGTTTGATCTACACTACCCCTTTTAAAGTCCTTAGAAATTAAGAAAGATGATAATCTTTCATACCAAGCCCGGGGAGCTTGTTTCAAACCATACAAAGCTTTCCTAAGCTTGTATACATGGTTTGGATAGTCCATATTCTCAAACATGGGAGGTTGTTCTACATATACCTCTTCCTTAATAAACCCATTTAGGAATGTCGATTTAACATCCATTTGATGGAGTTTGAAACCCATATAGGAGGCATACCCTAATAGTATCCTAATAGACTCTAATCTAGCAATCGGGGCATATGTTTCATCATAGTCAAGTCCTTCAACTTGATTAAATCCCCTTGCAACTAATCTTGCTTTGTTCCTAGTAATATTCCCTTGGTCATCTAGTTTGTTCCTAAAGACCCATCTTGTAGTAATAATGGTATTTTCATTTGGTCTAGAAACTAACTCCCATACTTGACTCCTTTCAAATTGAGCCAATTCATCTTGCATTGCTAAGATCCAATCCGGATCAAATAATGCATCTTTGATTGTTTTGGGCTCAATTTGAGAAATTAGAGCTATATGACTAGTGGGATCCCTATGAAATAACCTAGTCCTAACACCTTGAGATAATTCATCCACAATTTGATCTAAGGGATGATTTTGATGAACTCTTATGGTTCTAGGAGGTGTATTAATTTGAGTTTGATCATAATTAATCTCAATCCTTTGCTCATCATCGGAATCACCTCTTACTCCCCCTTGATTCAAACCTCCCCCTTGATCATTACCCCTAAGGTTAAATCTTGAAATTGTTGGGTAATTTCTTGATTTTCATTATTAATATCATCATCAATAGGGGATTTCCTAGGATATGTATTGGAAGTTTCATCAAATTTGACATTTGAAGATTCCTCAATCCTTTGAGTCATTTTATTATAAACTCTATATCCTACACTAGTAGATGAGTATCCAACTAGAATTCCCTCATCCGCTTTGAACTCAAATTTACTTAGGTTGTCTTTGGTATTTAAAATATAAACTTTGCATCCAAAAACCTTAAAATAATGAATTGTTGGAATTGTACCATTCCACAATTCAAATGGAGTTTTTCCTAAAAACCTATGAATTAACACCCTATTTTGGATATAGTAAGCGGTGTTAACCGCTTCCACCCACAAGTAGCTAGGTAAAGAATATGCATTTAGCATAGTCCTAGCCGCTTCTTGTAGGGCACGATTTTTCCTTTCCACAACTCCATTTTGTTGGAGTGTTCTAGGACAAGAAAACTCATGCTTGTACCCTTGTTCTAAGCAAAAGGTTGAGAAATTAGAATTCTCAAATTCTCCACCATTATCACTACGGATTCGGTTGATTTTGAGTTTTCTTTCATTCTCTACTCTCTTGCTAAATCCTATGATTATTCCTAGGGTTTCATCTTTATTTTTCATGAAAAATACCCAAGTAAACCTATAGAAATCATCTACTATCACTAAGCAATATCTACTACCAATCATAGAAGAGGTACTATGACAATCAAATAAGTCCATATGTAAAAGTTCTAAAGGTAAAGCGGTACTAAGTAAAGTTTTACCTTTGTGTGATGTTTTTGATTGTTTCCCTTCTTGGCATGCATCACACATTTTGTCCTTGAGAAATTTGACTTTAGGCAACCCTTTGACTAACTTCATTTTTGCTATTTTGGCTATGTTCTTCATGTTTATGTGTCCTAGCCTCCTATGCCAAAGCTAACTTTCTTCCTCTTTTGCAATAAGACACTTAGTTGAAGCATTAGTAGCATAGGATAAATCAACATAATATATATTTAATTTCCTAAAACCTACTAACATGCAATCATTTAGAGTTTTGTGTCTTATAAAATATTTTGAGGAGTCAAATTTAACATCAAAATTTGCATCACATAGTTGGCTTACACTAAGTAAATTAAATTTTATATTTTTAACTAATAACACTTTATGAATGACAAGGTTGGGGGATACCTCAATTGTGCTCTTTCCTAGAATCTTAAGTTTGCCACTATTACCAAATTATACCTTTCCCTTGCTAGTGTGGTTGATAGTGGAGAATTTTCTCTCATCACCGGTCATGTGTTTTGAACATCCACTATCAACAATCCACAAGCTTGGTTCTTCTACCTATATCACATGAAAAATACAAGCCTTAGGTACCCAAATTTTAGGACCACTAGTATCAATTAGAAATTTCTTAGAGATCCAAACCTTTCTACCCTTGCTTCTAATTATTGATCTTCTACTAACAAGAGACGTAAATGCGACCTCTTTTTCCTTAGGCTTATATCCTAGTCCGGCCTTGTTGTAAATAGCCCTTTGATCCTTAATTATCATGTCTAGGTATTTAGAGTCATTAGTAAATTTTTCTAAACATGCTCTTAGATTATCTATTTCTTTTCTCAATTCATCATTTTCATCTCTAAGGGTACATGCATCATCACAAGATATATTATCATAAGATGGTTCTACATTCTTAAGTGATTTAATTTCTACTTTTAAGTCCTTAATCCTAGTTTTTGATCTATTCAATGCATTTTGAAGGCATGTAATTATCTTGTAAAGTAAATCTGTTGGTGCAATCGACCCAGGTCACGATTGACCAGGACTCGAGTTTGGCTCGAGTGATGTTTTGATGTGTTTTGATGTTTCGACAAAAATATATGACAATATAATTGTCATGGAAAGTCCAAGTTGGACACTTGGCATTTGGAAAAGTCCAAGTCCTAAGTACTTGGCAAATGGAAAGTCCAACATGTGTTGGCAAGGAAAGTCCAAGCATGGGTCTTGGCAAATGGAAAGTCCAACATGAGTTGGCAAGGAAAGTCCAAGCATGGTCTTGGCATGGAAAGTCCAACATGGGTTGGCATTTGAAGTCCAAGGGGATTAATATTGGCGGTGTAAAGTCCAAGCGGTAGTCTTGGCAGCATAAGTCCAATGGTTGGCGGCGTAAAGTCTAAGCGGAGTCTTGGCGGCATAAGTCCAATGTGCCTTGGCGGTGTAGACACCGTTAGCATGACATAGCCGACGGAAGCACCTGAAGGTTAGCGCGATGGATGAACAAGTCATGGATGACTTGGAGGGATCTGAGAGGCGTAAGGCTGATGGAGGTGGTTAGAAGGCTTAGGTCTAGGCTAAGGGTGGTCTAGCAAGTATGGGGGAACCATACTTGAGTTAAAAACCTCATGTTTGAGGTGTGTCAGTCGACTGGTGCCATGTGGCAGTCGACTGGACCGAGTCAACTAGGGTTTGACTACGGGTTATGGCCTAGCGATCGCCATAGGTTGGCGATCGGATGATGATCAGCGATCGTCGATCGTGTGATCGGTCGGACCGGTGCTCGAATTCGCCACGCATGGAGTCGAGACTCGACGGGTCGAGTGAGGACTCCATCAGTCGACTGATTGTCACAATCAGGCGACGGATGGTAGTTCCGTTGGTCTTATCCAACGTGGAACGAGCCGTTGTCTCACGACAATGATGGCATCGATCGGCCGATTGTCCCGACGATCGGTGATAGACTTTTCTAGCACTATATGGAGCTCGTGATGGAGGAAAAAGCAATCGGTTCTTGAGGGCTATTGGGGCAATTTGTTGGTGCAAATCAGGTCTCCAAGTGCAAGCAAGCAACCAAGCATTCAAGCAATCAAAACAAGTATTGTAAAGTCTTTTCTTTACTTGTATTTCATAGTTACATTGTATATTGCTTGTATTTCGTTCTTACTGTTGTAAGATCTATTGTAAGGGGTTTCTCCGCCTCCAACTTGTGTCGAGAAGGAGTGTTTATCATTAGTGAGTGCGTGTGCATCACTAGGGCTCTTTAGAGCTCGATCCGTGGAGTAGGAACCGTGCGGTTCCGAACCACGTTATATCATTGTGTTAGCTTGTTGTCTATTTCGTTATTATTTTTATTATTTCTATTTCTGCTGCGCACTAACAAAATTGTAGACACAAACGCGATCGAATTTCATCTACGCTATTCACCCCCCCCTCTAGCCGTTCCAATATTCCTAACAAGTGGTATCAGAGCCCGGGGCTCTTCTACGGACTAACCGCTCGGAGCTAAGACAAAGGCTAGAGGGTGAAGATGGAATTCCAAGACAAGCTTGGATGGGAAATCAACACTCCACCTCCATATGATCTAGAAGATTTTCCGGCATGGAGAGCAAGAATGGAAACATTCTTGATGATGAACATAGAGGATTAGTTCATCCTCATTGAAGGCCTTGAACCCCCTAGGGATAAGAAGGGGAATGTCCTAAAATTGAAAAAGTGGACCCAAGAGCAACGCCAAAAGCTCAAGACTGAAGTTAAGGTAACGAAACTTTTGGAAGATTTAATCCCTAATGATATTTTGTGCAAGCTAGGGGATTACACGTATGCCAAGGAGCTATGGAGGAAATTGGCAAGATTCCATGAAGAGAGTTCATCCTCAAGTGAAAGTGAGGAATCGGAAGATGAGATGGAGTCAACTTCCGGATCGGAGAAAGAAGAGGTGGAAGAAGTGGAAGGAGCATCCACTTCTAGGATTGAGGAGGAAAGACCATCCTCTATACCAGAGCAACCTCAAGAAGAGCCTTTAACATCCGGTCAAGATGAGGAAGCTCAAAATCCAACTCCGACCTCCACCACTACCCTAGGTAACTCAAACATATGTGTTAATAATAAAATGCATATAATATGTTTTGAGTGTAGGGAAACCGGGCACTACAAGAGCAAGTGCCCAAAGAAGATTAGGAAAGCTCCACCGGCACAAATAGTCAATGAAGCCGGTGTTCCCAATGCCAAGAAAAGCAAGGAGCAAGTCATTTGCTTCAAGTGTCGGCAACCAGGGCATTACCGAAATCAATGCCCTAGGGGGAGCAAAAAGACCCAAGAAGGAGCTATACATGTAGGGGGAGCCTCCAAGGCAAACCCTAAGGTATATTTCAATAATGCATCTTCTAAATTTAAAAGGCAAAAGCATGCTAGGAATTTTAATTCTCTTGCAATTTGCCATGAAGAGCATGCTAATATAAATAAATACTTTTGTTTAGGTGCTAAGAGTGTTCACTTAGGAAATAAGAAGAAATTTGGGATAATGTCCCTAAAAATATATTACCTAAGGAAAGCATTAAGAAAATAGGAGAACATCTAGGCTTTAATGCTAAGAAATCTAGACATATGCCTAGAAATAGAAATATCTCAAGAGAAAATGAAAAATCAAAAATTGAGATATTAGAAAAGGAAAATCAAGCCTTGAGGTCAAGGCTTGAAAAACTTGAAAAGACCCTCAACATTATGCAAAATCAAATGCAAGGGTCAATTGGTCAAACTTTTAGGTCAAATAATCAAAGTCAACACCAAGGACCTAAGAATCAAAAGTCAAACAAAGGCAAGCAAGGTTTGGGTCACAAACCTAAGCCTAAGGTAGCTTACCATAGTGTTCCATTTGATTATGGGGCACAAACTAGGTCTAGGAAGACCAAGGTCAATGGGGAAGTCATCCCTAGAGTTGACCAAGGTTTGTGCCTAGTGGCCAAGGTTTCGAAGAAATCTAGGGTGGCCACTAAGAAGGTTGTTAGGGAAGCAATCCCTAAGGTTAACCTAGGCAAGACCAAAATGACCAAGGCTAATAAGCCTAGGAAGGTCATTAGGAAGGTATCTAGGGAGGTTATCCCTAAGGAATACCTAATTAACCCTAGGAGCTCAAATAGGTTTTGGGTTCCTAAGAGCGTGATTGATTCACGCTAGATGGGTTTAGGGTGTGCCAACCTTGATTGGATGGGTAGTTAACTCAACCATTGTAAAGGTGGCACTTTAGGATATTTTCAAGGTTATGGTCACCTTGAAAATACATTTGAGCTTTAATCCTAAAAGATTTTAGGATGTGCCAATATTATTTGAGAAGTTTGATAAAATGATTAAATTGGCACAATTTAGGTTTAGAGGTTGTAGTGTGTCATTTTGGGTTTTTGGCACACTTGGGAAAGTTTAGGTTAATATGGAAAAATATAATTAATTATGTCAAATGACAATTAATATTAAAATTTAGGTATACTTATACCTATACTTTTTACTTGCCATGATTTGTTTGCCATATGCCATGACATGACATCATGTTTATGTTCTATCATTTATATGTCATGAGTATGCTTAGGGATTAAGGATAAATGTCATGTGTTTTTAGATTTTATATTATGCCATGACATCATGATTATGAGCATATGCTTATTTATAACATTTCTAATGCCATAATCATTCATGCATTTAAGATAATTTGGTTGAAATTGAATTAAGGACTATGGCATGACTTGGAGTCCCATTTATAAGGGAATCAAGTAGGGTTGCCTTAGAGAATGCATGAAACCCTAGATTAGGGAGAACAAAACCCACATCTCACATCCAATTGACAAGTATGTGTATTTATACACCTTAGATACATGTGAGATGCTAGGATATGAGTTGAGTTCAAGGTGCATAGTTTTTGCATCTAAATGAACTAAAACTCATCTTGTTTCAATTTGTGGATCATTGGGAAAGTTTGTGTACAAGTCATGTGCATAGAGCCCAAGGAATATGATCCAAAATAAGGTTTTGAAAACATTTTAAAATTATTTTGAAAAACCTTAGTGAAGTCTATCTTTTGATAGCAATCACCATTGATGAAGTTGATACAAAATAAGACCAAAACATTGAAAATTTCAATGGTTTTGAGTTTTGTATCAAATTCACTATTTTATGGGTAAAATAATTTTAAAATATTTTTCACCCATTGTATGTGTCATAAGTATTATACGTATGAATTTTCACGATTTTTCGAATTACGTATAATTATTTATGAATTTCCAAAACTCGATCGATCGATGAATAATGATCATTGGTAAATGTGAGTCGACTGCCAAGGCTGATTTCGGGAAAACTAGGTTTGGTTAGCCCGTGGTCAGCCATGGTAAAGGTCCCTAACCACTCCTAACCCTAGGATATGCTTTGGAAAGCATTCTAAAGGGTGAAAATCCATTGATATGGATTTGGAGAGGTTTTAGGGTTTTTGTATCAATCTTAAGGTGAGTGAAAGTTCTATGTTGAACTTAGAACCTTAATTTTTGATGGTTTAGAGTTCCTATTGGCTTAAGGGCTTCCCAAGGACATTGTTGGTGCAATGGTCAAGGGGGAGCAAGCCTTTAGGGGGAGGTATCCATCTTGGGATGATGGATGTGTTTTTCTCCTTCAAGAGGAGAAGTTATTAGGAGAATATGACATCAATTGGGAAATTGATGGGACTTTTGAGAGACCTAATTTGGAAATTGGGAGAGTGAATAGGATTGCCTCTCTTGAGTGGTATGAGACTTATCACTAGGAAGATGGTAGGCATCCTAAGTATTTTTAAGACCAAGGGGGAGATTGTAAGATCTCATTGGGACATGAGACATTGACCCTCTTGGGGAGACAACTTTTTGCTGTTAGTCAAAAAGGGGGAGAATGTTTGGGGGAAAACATTTGGAGAGCATTTACCAATTTGGGATAATTGGTAAAGGATTAGAGTTAGTATTCTAACTCAATTATTTGTTTGGTTTTTTGTCAAACATCAAAAAGGGGGAGATTGTTGGTGCAATCGGCCCAGGTCACGATTGACCAGGACTCGAGTTTGGCTCGAGTGATGTTTTGATGTGTTTTGATGTTTCGACAAAAACATATGACAATATAATTGTCATGGAAAGTCCAAGTTGGACACTTGGCATTTGGGAAAGTCCAAGTCCTAAGTATTTGGCAAATGGAAAGTCCAACATGTGTTGGCAAGGAAAGTCCAAGCATGAGTCTTGGCAAATGGAAAGTCCAACATGAGTTGGCAAGGAAAGTCCAAGCATGGTCTTGGCATGGAAAGTCCAACATGGGTTGGCATTTGAAGTCCAAGGGGATTAATATTGGCGGCGTAAAGTCCAAGCGGTAGTTTTGGCAGCATAAGTCCAATGGTTGGCGGCGTAAAGTCTAAGCGGAGTCTTGGCGGTGTAAGTCCAATGTGCCTTGGCGGTGTAGACACCGTTAGCATGACATAGCCGACGGAAGCACCTGAAGGCTAGCGCGATGGATGAACAAGTCATGGATGGCTTGGAGGGATCTGAGAGGCGTAAGGCTGATGGAGGTGGCTAGAAGGCTTAGGTCTAGGCTAAGGGTGGTCTAGCAAGTATGGGGGAACCATACTTGAGTTAAAAACCTCATGTTTCAACTAGGGTTTGATTGCGGGTTATGGTAGCGTCATCGCCATAGGTTAGCGATCGATCGATGGATCGAGCAATGATCGATCGCGGTGATCACCGATCGTGGTGCTCGAGAATTCGACCACAGAATGGAGTCGAGACTCGACTGGTCGAGTGAGGACTCCATCAGTCGACTGATGGTCACAATCAGTCGACTGATGGTAGTTCCGTTGGACTTATCCAACGTGGAACTAGCCGTTGTCTCACGACAACAGTGGCATCAGTCGACTGATTGTCCCGATCAGTCGACTGATAGACTTTTTCCAGCACAGGTTGAAGCTATATATGGAGCTCGTGATGGAGGAAAAAGCAATCGGTTCTTGAGGGCTATTGGGGCGATTTGTTGGTGCAAATCAGGTCTCCAAGTGCAAGCAAGCAACCAAGCATTCAAGCAATCAAAATAAGTGTTGTAAAGTCTTTTCTTTACTTGTATTTCATAGTTACATTGTATATTGCTTGTATTTCATTCTTACTGTTGTAAGATCTATTGTAAGGGGTTTCTCCGCCTCCGACTTGTGTCGAGAAGGAGTGTTTATCATTAGTGAGTGCGTGTGCATCACTAGGGCTCTTTAGAGCTCGATCCGTGGAGTAGGAACCGTGCGGTTCCGAACCACGTTATATCATTGTGTTAGCTTGTTGTCTATTTCGTTATTGTTTTTATTATTTCTATTTCCGCTGCGCACTAACAAAATTGTAGACACAAACGCGATCGAATTTCATCTACGCTATTCACCCCCCCCTCTAGCCGTTCCAATATTCCTAACAAAATCTACCCTAGGGGAGTTGTTTACCTCATCATCATCACTTGATGATAATTTGTCGCTTGAGGAAGAGGATGAAGACTCCTCACTTGAGCTCCCGGCTTCTTCCTCCAAGGCCATGAGGGCTAGATTTCGAGTGGTATGACACACTTCTTCATCATCGGAAGAGTCCTCCATGCTTAGGGTGTCCCATGTTTGTGCCACCATTGCCTCCTTCTTCTTCTCCTTCTTTTCCTTCTTTTTCTTTTCCTTCTCCTCCTTCTTCTTTAGTTCCGGGCAATTTGGCTTGATATGCCCTTTCTTGTTGCAACCATAGCAAGTTACGTTAGGTGTAGAATTTGAACTATTTGAAGACTTACCTCTTGAGGATTGGAACATCCTCCTCACATCTTTCTTGGTGAGTTTCCTTGACTTTCCACCAAACTTCTTGACATAATGAGCCACCTCGCTTGCCGATAGCTCATCTTCACTACTAGATGAGTCTTCCTCAGATTCGGATGAGGAAGACACTTCTTTCTTCTCCTTCTTCTTTTTGTCCTTCTTTCCTACAAAAAGAGCTATACCCTTCTCTTTGGATGAAGTGTTAGCTTGTTCATGCAATTCAAATTCACAAAATAACTCATCTAACTTAACCAAAGAGAGATCCCTAGAGACCTTATAGACATCTACCATTGAAGCCCATAAGGTTGTTCTAGGGAAGGCTTGGAGCACATACCTTACAAGGTCTCGGTTGTCGACCTTCTTACCTATTACATGTAGTCCGTTGACTACTTCTTTGAAGCAACCGTGCATTTGGCTCACGGTCTCATTGGTCTTCATGGAGAAACTTTAAAGTTGGCCAATTAGGAGATCTCTCTTGGCTCTTCTTGTTTCCTTGGATCCCTCATTGAGCTCTATCAACTTCTCCCAAAGCTCCTTCGCCGATTCGAATGGCCCCACCTTGCTTAGTTGTTCTTTTGACAACCCACATTGAAGTGTGGTTGTTGCCTTGGCATTGGCTTGAGCCTTCTTGGCCATGTCTCTCGTCCAATCCTTGGTCGGTATGGGCGCTTCGTGTTCATCGACTGGCTTCTCGAAACCATCTACAACGCTAAACCAATTTTCAATATCATTCATAAGATAATACTCCATCCTACCTTTCCAGTAGTCGAAGTCGTTGCCGTTGAAGAATGGAGGCCTCGCCATGCTATACCCCTCTTGGAAAGCCATCTTGCTCCGATTGATTGTTAGATCTTCCGATGCGATCCGGGCTCTGATACCACTTGTAGGGGATCGATTGGAAGCTAGAGGGGGGGTGAATAGCGCATTTTCATTTCTACAAGAATGATTAGCTGAAGCACAACAAGAATAATATAAATAAAAACGAAAGCACAATGCTAACAAGGCCTTTACGTGGTTCGAAGATAACACTCCTACTCCACGGCGATCCTTAAGGTGGATCAACCCAAGCGATTCCACTAAGAAGCTTTCTCTTTTACAAACCCTCCTCTTCTTACAAAGAATGTAGATGAAGATTAGAGAGGAGGAGGAGAATTAAACACTTGAAAGCTTTAGAAAACTTGTGGGGGCTTGAGAGAAAGATCAGAATATAAGCATTAGCCCTCAAAGCCACCACCGACCCTCCTTTTATAGAGAGAGGGATGTTTTTCCTGTTGGGCTACCAACAGTCGACTGATGTATAGCATCAGTCGACTGCCGCCGAAGCCAACGACTTCTGACTAGGTAGATCCGTGGAGACACGCGGCCGTAATTTCCAACGGCTACCTGATCAGTCGACTGATCACTTCATCAGTCGACTGATGAAGCGGTCAGTCGAGTGATCGCCACGCGGAGTTGAGTGAGACTCCATTCTGTGCCCATCTTCGGCATGATCAATCGATCGCAAGATTGGCAATGACCGCCAAGATTGCGCCGATCGATCGCCGTGGTTTCAGACTCAGTCGAGCACCTGACCAATCGACGGATACATCGTATCAGTCGACTGATACTCATCAAGTATGAATAATTCATACTTGATTTTACCCCCTAGACCTAGACTCAACCTTCTAGCTCTTCCTTAAGCCTTGCGCCTCCAGGATCCCTCCGAGTCCGTGACTTGTTCATCCTTTGCACTTTGCTTCCAAGAGCTTCCTTCGGTTTTGTCATGTCTTGGGTTTCCCTTTGCCAAAGCGTGCTTGGACTTTACGCCGCCAAGACTACATGCTTGGACTTACGTTGCCAAGACTTGCCTTTGGACTTCCTTTACCAAGATCACATTTGGACTTTGTCTTTACCAAGTCTTCATACTTGGATTTTTCCTGTCACTTAAACACGTTCACAATTATATCACAAAGCATTGCCTAACTTAGATGATTATCCAAACATCAACACATATAAAAGCTTGGGGCATTGTTGCACCAACACTAGGAAGGTTTGCGGGGGTCTCGTGATAGGTCCCCTTAGCTGATTATGATCACCTACGCTCGAATACCGTGACAAGAAAATTGAGTTTGATAGGTACAATTGACGTAGACCTCGAAAGGGGCCGTTGATTTACCTTAGGACAGGTTCTATCGGAACAACTCTAAGGAGTAGAAGAGAACATAATCACCTTATAAATCGTCGATGCGATGAAACCCATATCCTGAGATTCCCCCTCAATTATTGACTTTTAGCTCGTTCTTCTCATTCGTTGTTCTTGACTGCTTAGTTTCTTTACTTAATTCTCAAATTTAATTTGACTAGATAACTTGGTATCACGATCATTCGGTAATTGACCCAATCCCTATGGGATCGATATTTTTATTACTTGACGACAACTGTGCACTTGCGAAAATCGACACATCACTAATTGGGACCATCAGTCGACTGATGACACTATTGTTGTGAGACAACGGTGCGATCCACGCTGAAAAAATCCAATGGATAGAATATCAGTCGACTGATCATACTCATCAGTCGACTGATAAAGCCTTCACTCGACTATTAACCCCAGCAGTCGAGTTTGACTCCATTCTATGCCCAAATTCTCGAGCATCAGTCGACTGATCACAAGATTAGTCGACTGCTTGAGCCAGTAGTCGACTGCCCACCTCTGACAGTCAACTGTTAGGGCACTCCCCACAGTCAAACCCTAGTTGACTCACTCCAGTCGACTGCCCATATGTCCCAGTTGACTGATACACCTCAACCATGAGGTTTTACCCCAAGTATGGTGCCCCCATACTTGCTAGACCACCCTTAGCCTAGACCTAAGCCTTCTAACCACCTCCATCAGCCTCGCACCAATCGGATCCCTCTAAGTCATCCATAACTTGTTCATCCATATGCTAGCCTTCAGATGCTTCCATCGGCTATGTCATGCTAACGGTGTCTACACCGCCAAGGCACATTGGACTTACGCTGCCAAGACTCCGCTTGGACTTTACGCCGCCAACCATTTGACTTATGCTGCCAAGACTCCCGCTTGGACTTTACGCCGCCAATATCAAACCCCTTGGACTTTCCAAATGTCAAGTACTCATGACTTGGACTTTCACCGCCAAGACTACACCCTTGGACTTACGTAGCCAAGACTACACCCTTGGACTTTCTAAATGCCAAGACTACACCCTTGGACTTTCCCTTGTCAACCCATGTTGGACTTTACATGCCAAGACCCATGCTTGGACTTTTCCTTGCCAAGACCCATGCTTGGACTTTACATGCCAAGTACTTAAGACTTGGACTTTCCATGACATGGTCAACCCCAGTCAACCATCAACATCCCCCTCGAGTCAAACTCGAGTTCGGTCAATCATGACCCGGATCGATTGCACCAACAATCTCCCCAAAACATTATCAGACATCAATGTCAAATATCAATGCCAAACCTTCATGTCAAACATCAAAACATCGCTCGAGTCAAACTCGAGTCCAATCAATCATGACCTGGGCCGATTGCACCAATATATGGGAGGGAGGATGACTGTACCGTTCCTCCTTGATTCTCCTAGATTTCAATATAAAATCTTTCCACCTTTATATTGATTACGTACGGTAGAAATAGAATCAAGAAGTAACTTTTATTAATCTAAATAACATAAATTGCAAATATAACTCAAAAGGCAATGAATAGATATTCGAACTAGCATGTCCAACTTACACAAGTTACTTCCTACTCCTAAAATCAAAGTATCTACTTCATGAATATGGAAAAGTAAACACAAGGCATCGTTCTATCAATCATTATAATCCAAAATTAAAAAAAAATGAATTAGATGCCCTATTGGATCCAATGTGTGGTGATGGCCGCCCTTTAATGTGTTGGAGAGTCAATTCCGATTCTTGAGCCACTTCCTTTCTCTCCATTGAGAGCCTTCGGTGCTGTTTAGGCACCTTCTTGCCGTCCCAACCATCAAGCCTCCTCCTGAGGTTTAGGAGCCATAGGGCAACTCCCTTCTGATCCCTTGGCCTCTTGGACGAGTTTCCTATATATAGACGTAGCTCCGACTTTCCATAAATGATCAAAAATCCTTAATTTCTTGAAATTATGGTGCCACCACATGACCGTATGAAATTCACATGGTTGGCCATGTGCAAGGCCAGAAACTACTGAAATCTAGACTAAAAATCGGGTTGGAAAAAACACACTATCGTATGAAATTTACACGGTCAGTCGTGTGTCACACTGGAGCCTCCGTTTTGCTTCGAGAATATGCCCGTGTCTTGGGAGAAGGCCTAGAGCGTGTTCCCTAAAGTCTATACTCCATAAAATGCTTTATTTTTTTGCTCCAAAAATGCCATCCTACACATAAAAATAACAAAAGCAGATCTCCGAACTAGAAAATAACAAATAGGTGCAAAGTAAAGTAAATATGCATGAAATAATTATGAAATATGGTAAGATGTGTGCAAAAACTACTCCTAAAATCCTATATGATTTGCATACATCAAACACTATGGTCTTCCCGAACATTATTGACTTTCTGAGTACTATGGTCTTCTCGAATATTATTGGTTTTTTTGAGCTAAGGACTTATCAGTTTCTCGAGCTCTGTTGATTTTCCTGAGTAATATTCGATTCTCCCAAGTCACATTGATTTTTCTCAAGTACTGTTGACCACTAAACTGTCTAAGCACTCCAAACCTTACTAATCAATTCTTGAGCACTATCATTTCTCCCAAGCACTCCCAGTCTTATTAATTGATTCCCGAGCACTATCAACTTCCCTGAGCATTGTTAACTTTCCCGAACACTATTGGCTTCCTTGGACATTATAGACTTTGTCGGGCACTTATCCATTCTACTCCTGCCTGAGCACTGTTAGGAGTGATCCATTTTGAGCACGACTAGGTGGTCCAAGCATTAGCCTTGTTGATTCAAATTGTCTGTGTTTAGCTAAATGTTTCCTACAGTGGCAATCAATGTGTTATATTTCAGTCTCCTTTGCACATAACAAAAAGGAAATGTGACACACCAGTTGGAGATTTCATATAATGGTTGCCCCCTAACAACCCTATAAGAGATATGATCGTCAAATAGACAAGGTCGGTATGGTGGTTCTGATCTACTATATAAAGCCCGTGGGAGGTAAAGGTGAGAGGATGTTTCTTTTTCTATTTTGGTATACGGAGATCACTCTTCCTTCCTAAATTTTATTTGCTTATTGTTCTTCCTCTTCTACTTCTGTTCTCTTTGGAGGATATTGACTTGAACGTCGAAGGAGCACGCCGGTAAAGTCGGCCCACTTCTAATATTCTTTGTGCATGTAGATCGAGTACTACGACGGTTTTCTTAAAGAGTGATTGCTTAGTTGGCCCAAGATATAGAAAGGGAAGGTGTTCAAGTGTGTTGGAAAAGAGAACGGCATCAATATAAAATAAACAAATTTTCTTGTATAAATGAATCCATTTTATACCCCTTTGTTTATGTGTACAGGTCGTGTTATACTTTCTCACATTTGCATGTGGTTTAGACCAAATGTGATGTAATACTTCATTTGCAATATAGTAAGAAATGTCAGAATTGAATCACATTTGTGATCTTAAATTGTCCATTTGTTATTTACTATTAAAATATTTTATATGTGAAATATATTTTTCCTTTTTTTAAGAATACAAAAAGAAAAAAAAACTAGTTTAGCTATCCGTGTTTGCACACGTGGCCCATTTGAACCAATCAGCTTATCCGATCCAATTAATCCCCAAAACCAGCTCGCCAAGACGACCACCTAACTGATTTTTTTGGTCCGATCAGCTTGACCTATTCACTTGGCCTGCTCGACCGACCCACTGAGCAGCTCGCCCGATGTGAATGGCTTGATTCTAGTAATTATTATTGAGGTGAAACAATTATTGTAAAGTGTTTTTCTTTGGCCTTTCCGTAGCTTGAAATGGAGGAGGTTTTGTTGACGAGTTGTGCTGGAGTTGGAGTAGGCTAAGAGTTGTGTGAAGTGCGGAAAAAAGTTTGTGGCCTTGCGCCTTACGCTTCAGTGGTTCAGTGGGATTGTGTTGCTATTCTTCAAAGTGTGACTTCAAAGATTCTCTTCCAGGTGGCCCTGCCACTTCTTTACTGGCCACAATTGTGCTAAAACTTTTGCAAAGGATGGAATTTGTCTGTAATGGTTTTGACTGTCAAGTGAGTAAATAATTGACGCTTTTTCCCATTGTAAGCGATGTAAAATTGCATGTGTCACTTTTTTCCCCCCTCAGATATCCAAATCTTGATCCAAGTTTTGGAGATGGATGATTCGATCCCATCAAAATTTCCATTAGAAAGCATGCCAAATAGAAAATCTAGCAGCTCAGTATCCTAAAATTTATTAATTTTTTTTTTTTTGAAGATCGAATCTTAAATATTTGAATGATTACAAAATCTCCTTACCATTACAGCATAATTTCAAGGAGCACATGTGTTACTTTATCTAGAACTCTCATCGATTAGTAGCTAATTTTAATTTCTTCACCTCTCTAAAATAAGTAAGGCTAGAATACTTTATTTTGTATTTTGTTTATGCAAGAGAGTCTATAGAATAATAAATTTATTATAATGTGAATTTGAAATCAGAGTTGAAATTGTAAAAAAAAAAAAATTATTCTAGCAAAAAATGATGATATCCATTAATGGATTTCACAATCATTATAAAAGAGATAAATCATGAGAGACATTTTTATATTCGAAGATTGATATAAAAATAAAATAATCTTTTACGATGAATAATAAAATTATGTATAATAAATTCAATACTAACTTTTTATTAATTATAAATCATAACTCGAGGGGAAAAAACGTGGAGGAAATAAATCTATATAAAAAAAAGTCTAGAAGAAACTTTTCATGCACATGAATCGACAAGGTGTCAATCATTTGGTCCATTGGGTAGATATTTTATTCCTTATCAACTTTAGTAAAATAATTATTGTCATATCTTGTAACGAGTATGAACAAGAAACAAGAGTTCTCGTGAAATCGTGATACCTCAATATTCATGACTATTATTCTTAGTATTATTATAATTTGTCTTTACGTAATTTACTCTTTGATTTCCTATAATCGTCTCGAGATATCCAAAGCTATTAGTGATATTAAAAAAAAAAAAGAAGAAGGATTTCAATTGACAATTCTCAACCACAAGTTTTCCAACCTAAGATTGGAAGTGATCATGTACATTATTGATTTTGTTTGATACTTCATGTGCTTCCTTGTAGGAGAGTTTGTGTCATTATATTATTGATTTTGTTTGATACTTCCCTATAGCTTGTGCTAGGCTCCTCATCACTCAAATTTACCACCAAGATATCTATCATCACGAGAGCAAAGCCCTTTCTTTTTTTTCTTCAACTTGGGGCAATTAGTCTTGAAGTGTCCCTCCTTATTGCAATTAAAGCAAGTGGTGTCTTTTTTTCCACTTAGCTTCTTCTATTGTCATCGAGCATCTACTTGATGTCACTTGTGTGCAATTTCTTTTTCTTCTTTGGCTCTCTTCAACATGTGAGCTATATATACGTATGAGTCTACATTGCTTTCTGAGAGATGAAGAGAATGATAATGGTGGTGGTAGCGAACTATCCTCTTCAGCTTTCTCTAAAGCTTCTTGGTTTACTTTGAATTTTTATTTAATTCTTCTAGTGAAGGTTTGTTTGGGAAAAAAAAAACAAAGATATCTAAGTAAATTGACTTGAGATCTCTTGACATCTTATCAACATCTGGCAGTGAAAACCATTTTAATGTTCGCAGAAGGCCTTTATATATTGAGAACCATACCGAGTCATAATTGCCAAATTTCTCTCCGAGTGCAACTAAATCATTATGAATGTTCTTGAACTTTTTTTTGTTTATGAACTTTTTTTTTGTTTATGAACTAAACATGAATTTTTATTTAATTCTTCTAGTGAAGGTTTGTTTGGGAAAAAAAAAACAAAGATATCTAAGTAAATTGACTTGAGATCTCTTGACATCTTATCAACATCTGGCAGTGAAAACCATTTTAATGTTCGCGGAAGGCCTTTATATATTGAGAACCATACCGAGTCATAATTGCCAAATTTCTCTCCGAGTGCAACTAAATCATTATAGTTGGTGCCAACTTCATCAATATAATGAAAGCGAAAGAACCATGACAATAATGGAATATCCTGAATAATAGACATGTTTACCGAGCAAAGTTTTACAAAATCTTACTTCTTTACCTTCAATTATATCTAAAAATAACTTGTAAACTTTATTACGAATGGTCTAGTTGGTTATCCATAGAGCCCATTAACAATAAGTGTATCCATGGCTACCAATTTTTCCTAACACATTACAAATTCCTCGTGTAAAACTACTTGTTACCAATAAATCAACAAGAAGTGTATCCCATTTTAGAGTTCATTAATATTCAAACTAATTAGTTCCTTCCCATCTATTTGAATGATTGATTTCAAGTCAGAAGGAAGAATCAGTAATAAATACAAAACCATTCATTTTGGTTCTACATTTGTTCAAATAGTATAGCCTCATATTGAATTTCCCCGCTTGATTAGTCATCTCAGTAAGTGTTAATTCGAATATTTTAAAGTCTTACTCTCGCACCAACTATAAGATAAGATACTAAATCGAATGACTAGGGATGAATAGATAGTCCCAAATTCTTATCTAATCCTTGGATATATACAAACTCAATCAAAGTTTAATGACAAAGTATGCTTGTATATTGAGAGCATCAAATATGCAACATAAATAAAATAAAAATAATAAATAAACCCAAGAGATTTAATATGGTTTGACAATTTTGCTGTTGCACCGTGACCAATAATGCATTTGGTACAAAAACATGGAAGGATATCACTAATTACTATCGAAAGAGAGGTGAATCTCGGTATTTATAATTTTTTTAAAAAATATTTTATTATCGTTTTATTAAAACAAAGTTACGCAGCAAAAATGTAAATAAAGTAAAGTACAGTGCACAAGTTTTTTTTACTTGGTTCACAATCTAAGCCGAATTGCTACTCCAAGGTCTATAACCTTTCCTAGGGCTACTTCGTCGGGCAATCACTAAAAGTCTTCCGACTCGAAAGCTCTCGAACTTGAAGGGTGTTCACTTTTACAAGAATAAGAGAAAGATAACACACTAACTTAAAGTAAGAAGATTAAGCTTGGTTGTCGGACTTGCAGAGCTTTTGCGGATGATGAATGATAGTAACAAAACTTCCTTAGCAGTAGATGAGTTGAATTCGGAGTTGACCCTCCATTTATTTTATAAGTCATTTTCAATCGCCTGGATCACCCTCCAGTCAAGTCCATATCAGCCCGTTGTATGGTATTCTGACCTTTCCAGTCAATTGGACCTCAGCTGACTCCGCTCCTCTATAGTTTTGGTATTTTCCTATCCCAGTCGACTGAACCCGGTCTAGTCAACTGGAATACCTGCCATCTCGGTCACAAAATCTTTAGTCGAATGACAACTCGCTTGCCAACTCGGCATCCCAGTTGCTTAGATCTTGTCCAATCAACTGGGTCTGAGTCGCTTGGACTCTGTCCAGTCGCCTGGATACCTGCAATACAGAGTTAGCATAAAATAAAATATAATATTACTTGGAAGTAGTAATACTATTCAATTTCGACTTCCGAGTCTAATACAGACCCTCCCCCGGATTGACGCCTATCTTGTCCCCCCAACTGAGGACTTAGCCTTACGTCTTCACTTGAGACTTACCTACAGACTGTCCAACTGGACTTACCTTGTGTAAGATACTAGAAAAAAAATAAAATAATGCTTGTTAATTAGGAAAATAACCTATGGAATTTTTCAGAAATTGTTAGAAATTTTTCTGGATTTAAATAGAAATTTCTATGGCAATTGCGGGGAAAGATTTAATAGGCTTTGGGAAAGCCTGTTTGGGTTATCTGCTTATGAAGGGTTAATAGGATTTAATTGACCTAAGTTTAAACATAAAACCTTATGTTTAATGGGGTTTTATCTAGGTGTTTGGGTCAAGTTGGGTTAATTCAGATTTGATCTAGGCTAACTCAACCACTTAGATTAGCCGTTAAAAACTTACTCATCTCTTCCTTTAACGCGAGCCACCGACCGTTCCTTCCGTTTTCTCACCACCGAACCTCCCGAGCATTTTCTCCCTCATGTTTTCTTCTTCTCCCTGATCACGACTTTCCTCCTTCCAGCTGCAGCCGCGAACCCCTCTTCCCTCTCCTAATCACACCTTTTCCTCCTCTCATTCTCGAGCACGATTTCCTCCCCTTCTTCCTCCTGATTTTTGCCGCTCCACTCACTTTGATCCTGAGCTTCAGTCAATCTCTGTCGTTGCTCATCGATCGACGCCACAACTATGTGAGCTTGCGAGTTCGAGAGGAAAAGCCAGCGACTCCATTCTCCATGGTAATGTCCAATTGGAAGCACAGCGATCCGAAGTTGAGTGGTCGGTTGCTTTGGACACAGGGAGGAATGTCCTGGTGCAGATTCGATTGTCGGTAGATCTCGATCTTTTCTTTCCTTACCTATTCTAGCTTTTGTAGTTTCAAGCAGATCGTGGTTGCTTTGTCGGTCGACATCTTTTCATTTCAGTGTTCTGAACCTGCAATTGCCGATGACTTTTGATGCGAGTCATGGGTTTTGTTCCTTGATGACAGTTGTTATTGGTGCAATCAGCCCAGATCACGATTGACCATACTCGAGTTTGACTCGAGTAATGTTTTGATGTTTGACAAAGTGGTTTGACATTGATGTTGGATATTGATGTCGGTTAATATGTTGGGGAGATTGTTGGAGCAATCGACCCAGGTTATAATTGACTAGACTCGAGTTTGACTCGAGGGAGACTTTGATGGTTGACTAGGGTTGACCATGTGATTAAGGGAAAGTCCAAGTCATGGGTACTTGGCATGGAAAGTCCAAGTGGGACACTTGGCATTTGGGAAAGTCCAAGTCTTGAGTACTTGACACAAGGAAAAGTCCAAGCATGGGTCTTGGCATGGAAAGTCCAACATGGGTTGACAAGGGAAAGTCCAAGCTTTAGTCTTGGCATTTGAGAAGTCCAAGGGGATTGATATTGGCGGCGTAAAGTCCAAGTGGAGTCTTGGCGGCGTAAGTCCAATGTGCCTTGGCGGTGTAGACACCATTAGCATGACATAGCCGAGGGAAGCACTTGGAGGCTAGCGCGATGGATGAACAAGTCATGGATGACTTGGAGGGATCCGAGAGGCGTGAGGCTGATGTAGGTGGCTAAAAGGCTTAGGTCTAGGCTAAGGGTGGTCTAGCAAGTATGGGGGCACCATACTTGGGTTAAAACCTCATTTTTGAGGTTGTCAGTCGACTGGCATTATGGCCGATTCGACTACCGAGAGTCGACTAGAGTTCGACTGCCGTTTAGAGCCGAATGGAATGCTCAGCGATCATTATCGAGCAGCCGATCGTGTCGACGCAGCCGATCGCCAAGGGTTGGCAATCGATTGCCGATTAGGTTGGTCAGATAGACCGCTCGTAGCCGACTAGCGCCACGGCTATGGGCATTGGCGATCGCCAAAAGTCCCGTTGGAATTTTTCCAAGCGTGGATAGAGCGCCGTTGTCTCACAGCTGATGTTGCGATCGGTGACTTATGGCGATTGATCGCCAGTGGAAATCGGCCGATGGAGGATAAAAGCAGCTGTTCGTGGAAGGCTCAAATAAGGGGTTTTCTTGGGCGATTTGAAGGGGAATTGTTGGTGCTCTTCCAGTCCTTCAAGGCTAGTCCAAGGCAACCAAAGATCAAGCAACCAAAGTGCTCTTGTAAAGTAGTTTTCTTTACTTACATTATATTTCACTATTGTATTTGCTTGTATCTACTTAGATTATTATTGTAATCTTTTGTACGAGGTTTCTCCACCTCCGACTTGTGTTGAGAAGGAGTATTTGTGCTTAGTGGTGTTTGTGGCATCACTAGGGTTCGTACGAACCCAATCCGTGGAGTAGGAACCATTTTGGTTCCGAACCACGTTATATCTTCGTGTTGTGTGTGTGTTCGTATTTGTTTCGTTTTATTATTTTTACTATCATTATTCCGCTGTGCTAACACGATTTGTAAACGCGATCATGATCAAATTCCATCATCGTACGACAATGCGCTATTCACCCCCCCTCTAGCAGGCGCACATGTCCCAACAAGTGGTATCAGAGCGAGGCCGCTCTTCTAAGTCTAACAACGAAGGGAGCAAGCTAGAGGGTAAAAGATGGAATTGGAAGAACAACTAGGATGGGATATCAACACACCGATCCCTTACTCCTTCTATGGACAAGAAGGATTTAGTCAATGGAAGGCAAGAATTGAAGACTTCATAATGATGAGGGATTTCGAAGGATGGTCCATTTTATTGGAAGGATATAGCTATCCAAGAGGACCAAAAGGTGGATTCCTCAAGAAAAAGAGATGGACCGAAGAGCAAGTCGAAGCCTTCGAGAAAAATGAGAAGGTAATGAAGTTCTTAATTGATTTAATACCTAACAATATCTTATGTATGTTAGGTAATTATGTAGATGCAAACGAGCTATGGAGCCAAGTGGCCAAGCTCCACGATAGTCCATCAACGGTCCAAGAGAAAGAGACCGAAGAGGCTAATACGTCATCCTCACAAGGAAGTGAGGATTCGGAGGTTAATGGTGAGGAGTCAACTTCCGGATCGGAGAAGGAAGTAGAAGAAGTGGAAGAAGCATCCACCTCTAGGAGTACGGAGGAGAGACCATCCTCAATACCGGAGCAACAAGAAGAAGCTTCAACATCCGATCAAGATGAAGAAGCTCAAAATACAACTCCGGCACCTACCACCGAACAAGGTAACTCAAGCAATTTGGTTTTAAATAAAAAGCATATAATTTGCTTTGAGTGTAGGGAAAGTGGGCATTACAAAAGCAAGTGTCCAAAGAAAATTAGAAAAGCTCCACCGGCACCAAAGGTCAAGGATGACGATTCCCTAAATATCAAGAGCAAGGAGCATATCATATGCTTCAAGTGCAACTCAAAGGGGCATTATCGGAGTCAATGCCCTAGGGGGAGGAAGAAGGGGCAAGAAGGAGCATCACATGTAGGGGGAGCTAAGGCTAACCCTAAGGTATATTTTAGTAATGCTCTTTCTAATTCTTATAGTCAAAAGCATGCGAGGAATAATTTCAATAGTCTTGCTATTTATCATAAAGAGCATGCTAGAAGTAAGGAATTTTGTTTAGGTGCTAAGAGGGTCAATTTTTCAAGAAAGGAGAAATTTGGGACTAATATCCCTAAAACCAATTTATCTAAGGACAAACCTAGGTCAAATAACACTAGACAAATTTTACTTAGGGAGACAATTAGAAAGGTGCAAGAACATCTAGGTCTAAACCCTAAATGGACTAGGCATATGCCTAGGAAGTCCCATGCCCAAAGACCAAATCAAAATTCTAAAATTGGGCAATTAGAATTAGAGAATCAAGTCTTGAGGTCAAGGCTTGAAAAGATGGAGAAGACCCTTAGGAATATACAAAATCAAATGCAAGGGTCAATTAGTCAAACTCAAGGGTCCAAAAGTCAAAGTCAACACCTAGGACTCAAGAAACAAAAGTCAACCAAGGGCAAGAAAGGTTTGAGTCACAAACCTAAGCCTAAGGTGGCTTAACATAGTGTTCCACTAGATTATGGAACACTAACTAGGTCTAGGAAAACCAAGGTTACTAGGGAAGTTATCCCTAAGAGTAACCAAGGTTTGTGCCTAGTGGCTAAGATTTCTAGGAAACCTAGGGTGGCCACTAAGAAGGTTATTAGGAAGGCAATCCCTAAGGTTAACCTAGGCAAGACCCAAATAACCAAGGCTAACAAGCCTAGGAGGGTCATTAGGAAGATATCTAGGGAGGTTATCCCTAAGGAATACCTAATTAACCCTAGGAGCTCAAATCAGTTTTGGGTTCCTAAGAGCGTGATTGATTCACGCTAGATGGGTTTAGGGTGTGCCAACCTTGATTGGATGGGTAGTTAACTCAACCATGGTAAAGGTGGCACTTTAGGATATTTTCAAGGTTATGGTTACCTTGGAAATAGATTTGAATCAATATCCTAAAAGATTTTAGAATGTGCCAATGCACTTTTGAAATTAAAAAAAATCAATTAAATTGGCACAATTTAGGTTTAGAGGTTAGTGTGCCATTTTGAGTTTTTAGCACACTAGGGAGATTAATGATAATATGGCAAAATAAACCTAATTATATCAAATGACAATTAATATTAAGATTTAGGTATTATTGTACCTATATATTTTATATGCCATGCTTTGTTTGCCATATAACATGTCATGACATCATGCTTACTTTTATTCATTGTATATGTCATGTTCATGTTTTAGGATTAAGGTTTTTAAATGTCATGTGTTTTTAGATTTTATATTATACCATGACATCATGATCATTGGCCATGCTTAAATATTGCTATCTTTATGCCATGATCATTTCATGCATTAAATTGATTAAAATTGAACTAAGGACAATGACATGACTTGAAGTCCCATTTATAAGGGAATCAAGTAGGGTTGCCTAGAAAATGCATGAAACCCTAGATTAAATGAACCAAAACCCACATCTCACATCCAATTGACATGTATGTGTATTTATACACCCTAGATACATGTGAGATGCTAGGATATGAGTTAAGTTCAAGGTGCATAGTGTTTGCATCTAGTTGAACCCAAACTCATCTTAACTCAACATGTGGATCATTGGAAAAGCTTGTGTACAAGTCATGTGCATAGAGCCCAAGGAATATGATCCAAAATAAGGTTTTGAAAACATTTTAAAATCACTTTGAAAAACCTTGGTGAAGTCTATCTTTTGATAGCAATCACCATTGATGAGATTGATACAAAGTGAGCTTAAACTTTAAAGTTTTTAGTCATTTTTGGATTTTGTATCAATTTTGCTATTTTACGGGTAAAATATTTTTAAAACATTTTTCACCCATTGTATTGGTCATAGGTATTATACGTATCAAATTTCGTGATTTTTCGATATAATGATAATTAGTTATGATTTTCGATCTCGATTCGATGAAATAAATTTGAAATTTGATTACCGATCGCCTTTTGGTTCCGATCGATATGGGTGGCAATCAATCGTTACTTGTCAGAGTCGATCGCCAGTCTGATTTTGGGAAAACAAGGTTGTTTAGCCTGTTCTATGGTAAAGGTTCCTAATCACTCCTAACCCTATGATATGCTTTGGGAAGCATTATAAAGGGTGAAAATCCATTGGATATGGATTAGGAGCAGTGTTAGGTCAAAGTATCAAATTTAGGGTGAGTGAAAGTTCTATGTTGAACTTAGAACCTTAATTTTGATGGTTTAAAGTTCCTATTGGCTTAAGGATTTCCCAAGGACATTGTTGGTGCAATGGTCAAGGGGGAGCAAGCCTTTAGGGGGAGTTATCCATCTTGGGATGATGGATGTGTTTCTCTTCTTGAAGAGGGAGAAGTTATTAGGAGAATATCATCAATTGGGAAAATTGATGGGATTTTGAGAGACCCAATTTGGAAATTGGGAGAGAGTATAGGATTGCCTCTCTTGAGTGATATGAGACTTATCACTAGGAAGATGGTAGGTATCCTAGGTATTTTTGGATCAAGGGGGAGATTGTAAGATCTCATTGGGACATGAGACATTGACCTCCTTGGAGAGATAATCTTTTTGATGTATGTCAAAAAGGGGGAGAAGATTAAATTACCAATTTGGAAAATTGGTAAGGGAATTTGAGTTAGGGGAATAACTCAAGGTTTGTTTTGTCAAACATCAAAAAGGGGGAGATTGTTGGTGCAATCGGCCCAGGTCACGATTGACCATACTCGAGTTTGATTCGAGTAATATTTTGATGTTTGACATAGGATGTTTGACAAAGTGGTTTGACATTGATGTTGAACATTGATGTCGGTTAATATGTTGGGGAGATTGTTGGAGCAATCGACCCAGGTTATAATTGACTAGACTCGAGTTTGACTCAAGGGAGACTTTGATGGTTGACTAGGGTTGACCATGTGATTAAGGGAAAGTCCAAGTCATGGGTACTTGGCATGGAAAGTCCAAGTGGGACACTTGGCATTTGAGAAAGTCCAAGTCTTGAGTACTTGGCACAAGGAAAAGTCCAAGCATGGGTCTTGGCATGGAAAGTCCAACATGGGTTGACAAGGGAAAGTCCAAGCTTGAGTCTTGGCATTTGAGAAGTCCAAGGGGATTGATATTGGCGGCGTAAAGTCCAAGCGGAGTCTTGGCGGCGTAAGTCCAATGTGCCTTGGCGGTGTAGACACCGTTAGCATGACATAGTCGAGGGAAGCACCTGGAGGCTAGCGCGATGGATGAACAAGTCATGGATGACTTAGAGAGATCCGAGAGGCGTGAGGCTGATGTAGGTGTCTAAAAGGCTTAGGTCTAGGCTAAGGGTGGTCTAGCAAGTATGGGGGCACCATACTTTGGTTAAAACCTCATTTTTGAGGTTGTCAGTCGACTGACATTATGGCCGGTTCGACTGCCGAGAGTCGACTAGAGTTCGACTGCCGTTTAGAGCTGGGAATGCTCTGGCGATCACATGCGAGCAATGATCGAACGACGGCAATGACCGCCAAGGGTTGGTAGTCGACCGCCGCTTATGTTGCCGCGACAGACGCTCGTGAGCCGATCGGGCTATGGCGGCACCGCTGATCGCCAAGAGTCCCGTTGGAATTTTTCCAGCGTGGATAGAGCCGTTGTTTCACTACGGTTGGGCGATCGGTGACTTATGGCGATCCGGCGGAAATCCAGCCCGATAGAGGATAAAAGCAGCTATTTGTGGAAGGCTCAAATAAGGGGTTTTCTTGGGCGATTTGAAGGGGAATTGTTGGTGCTCTTCCAGTCCTTCAAGGCTAGTCCAAGGCAACCAAAGATCAAGCAACCAAAGTGCTCTTGTAAAGTAGTTTTCTTTACTTACATTATATTTCACTATTGTATTTGCTTGTATCTACTTAGATTATTATTGTAATCTTTTGTACGAGGTTTCTCCACCTCCGACTTGTGTCGAGAAGGAGTATTTGTGCTTAGTGGTGTTTGTGGCATCACTAGGGTTCGTACGAACCCAATCCGTGGAGTAGGAACCGTTTCAGTTCCGAACCATATTATATCTTCGTGTTGTGTGTGTGTTCGTATTTGTTTCGTGTTATTGTTTTTACTATCATTATTCCGCTGCGCTAACACGATTTGTAGACGCGATCATGATCAAATTCCATCATCGTACGACAATGCGCTATTCACCCCCCCTCTAGCGGGAGCACAGGTCCCAACAGTTGTGAACTCAGAGCGCAGAGGAGTGAATCAATGGTTGGTGTTCGATTTGGCAAAAACCTAGCCGTTGGGTGATGGTCTAAGGAAGGAGGATATAAGTTGTGATCATGGATTTGTCACCATGATTGGAATGGGAATTAATGAAATCTGAATTTGGATGGGCTGTGCAAGGTAAGTCCGATCTGGATGTTTGTGATAAATGGCAGGGGATAGAGGACCTCGATACAGTTCGATGGTTCGAAGGTTGAGATATGTGAACCAGCTAAAGGATTCCCTATAACCTAATCATCATATTTTGGTTGCAGGTGTGAGAATTTGGAGGTTTTCTTCAGTTCATCTAGATTGAGGCAATGGTGGTATGATTTGGTTGTGATATGATTTAGTTGTAGCTAATATGCTTTTGGTTGAATGGATTGTTCTCGATCAGTACCAGGTTTAGGGGATTATTTAATTGAATGGATCTGATATCCTAGTTGAGATCAAGAAGTTGTGAAGCATTGTGAGGTAAGTTTTAATTTGGTTATGTTATGGTAATGAACTATGCTGTGGCAGCATAATGGATATGGATTGATTTGTTATAGAATTGTAGTTGTGAGTTAGTATGGTGGTTAATTATAGCAAGTATGTCATCATGGTGATAAAGCGGATATTATGTGGGATGGGTGAACGAGACCTTAGTTAATATTCGTTTTGTTGATTGGAATACAAAATCAATGTAAGATTCGATTTGATTACTCGTTGTACGAGAGAACTAAATTGTATTCTTTATGTTGATTTCAGGACCTTGATTCAAGATAGATTCATGGGCGTGAAGACTATCGACATAGTCTATATAACAGGTGGGTAAATTCCTACCCTGGTCAGGTAGTAGCTAAACTCTGAAGTATATAACTTCATATTATTATCACTTTGACCTTAAATTCACTCTAGTTTTTCTAACGCTTGATACTTAGTCTTTAACCTTTTAAATACTCTATTTCTATTATCACATTTTCCTTCATTATGATTATGAGTTATAGATGTGATGCATGTAAGCCTATAGTTGTTCAATTAGGTGTATTTAATAGAGCACGGATAAATACTTGAATTGTAAAGGGGATAAAATGGTCATCTTGCGGAGTGAGTAATGACCTGAACATAGAATTAAATCTTATGTTAAATCCTTGTATTGTGTACTATTTCGGATCATGTGATTATGTATGGTCATGTGGATTGTCGATAGTACGTCGCTACGGACCGGAGGTCCAAGCTTGGTTGTGATCAATTGAGTACGACTCTCTGAAGGATAGAGAGTGCGTTGATCAGATTGGTATGATTCTCTACAGGATAGAGAGTGTTATGATCTGTTGAGTACGACTCTCTGTAGGATAGAGAGTGCATAGACAGTGGTAGTTGAATTTGCATGTAGTTGTCCTGTGTGTGTGGCACTCGACCACTCATGCGTAGTGACTGTCGGAGTGGCCAACATCAAGGACCCCCGTCAGGTAGCTTGCTCTTTACGCTTATATGCTACTTGATGATACTGCCCACTCGACCACTTGAGAGTAGTGGTTGGTGTTGAGTTGGGACAATTGTCATATCGAGCCACCGAGGCTACACTGGGGTCGTGGTAGCTTTAGGGTGAGCCGACATGACCATGCATGTTGCATTGTCGTGTCTTATGGCGTTTTGCATATTGCCATATATATACATATTTGCATGTATATATATATATATATGGATGATTCTGATTAGTATATATATAGATGCAGACTATATATATGCTTACTATGATATTGCATTTGTTTGTACTATGCTTGCTGCATTTGTTTGTACATATTCATACATGCTATTGCATTTTCTATTTGGGTAGTTGTCGGATATCTGTATACTTGTTGGTTGGTCTATTTGATACCTTTGACCCGTATCATGATATAGTGTGAGGTAGTATTACTTTTCATGTTGTATATTGTGGATATATGCTCAGGTTGGATGAGTGTAGCATAGCAGACTTTCAGGTATGTCTGCATTTTACGTTGTTCATTTGGTTAGAAGGTATATGCATGTATATGTTTATTATACTGGTGTTTACCTGATGTACACGTATATTGTTGAATTACATGTGATATTTGATATATACATGTTCTTTCCTATTACCGCTGAGTTATACTCACCACCATCGACCCTGGATTTTTCTGTTGCCCAGGTAACAGTTAGAAGTCTTCGTGATGGCTTGGAGCATCGCCAGCGATCCATCCCATCTCACTTTCGAGGCTCCAGTGGATATTTTGAGTTTCTGTATGTTTTATTATGTATTTGGAGTTATATGACGTTTTGTGTTGTGGACTTGTTTTGTGGGTGTACACCCGTGTTTGTTTCGAATTTTGATGTCGGTATGGGTTGTTGTGAGTTGTTATTTTGTTGTGATGTCTTCCGTTGTGTTTTGATATAGATATACTTGTTTATGTTTGTGTGGATGTGGCCGGAAGGCCTTGTATTAACAGGATATGTTGCCACGTACAGGAGAGATGCAGTCCATTTGCTTTTTGGCCCGACATACTCTAGGGGCGTGACAACTTTAGTGGTATCAGAGCCCTAGGTTTTGCGATGCCATACAATGATTTTTTTGTAGAGTCTTGGATTTCCCGGGAGTCGATTTGTTTTAGTTTTGGTTTTGTGAGATGGGATCGACAGCGGCATGAGCTCTGAGCAGCACGAAGTAAGAATTTCTGATAACTTATATTCTAGTTAGATACTTATCTAGACTTGTTCAATAGGTGTATATAGTCAGAGTTATCACACCTGTGCAGACTCGTGGCCGAGGTCGTCCATCAAGGTGTCCAATTGGAGTTACCTTTAGTGTTTATACTCCTGGATTGTGTTGGCCATGCATTTAGTGTTTAATATAGGGAATAACATGTAGTATGTTGATTATTATTCGTAATCTATTGGATCGAGAAGCGTCGCTAGAGGGGGGGGTGTGTGAATAGCGAGCATAAAATTTTCGTTTCGTTCGTTCAATAATAGCAAGCGCAACAGAAAAATAAATAAGACAATTTATTTTTACTTGGTTCACATCCCACTGACTGCTAATCCAAGGCCCCACAATCCTTGACCACATACGAAGGGGCAATCCACTATCAAGTCTCCTCCTCGTTGGAGGTAGGAGACAACGATCACAAAACCGAAAGTACGAGGATGAGGCAACAAGCCTACCTCACCTCGTTATGATTAAAACCATGATCGAATACAGTAAATAAAAAAAGTACTTGCTGTCGATGAATAGATTCTGAAGTTGGCATTGCGTCGACGTTACGGAGTTGGAGCTTTGGCGTTGTGGGAGCACTTTGAGAATAGAATTGAATGATGTTTGGTTTGGAGTCCTCCCCTCCTTTTATAGAGTTTAGCCTTGGAATAAGTCTCCTCATCTTTTGAAACTGATTACGAGGTGGTACCATATTTTATCATGAAGTGGCCGCGTCAAACATTATCTATTTTGACCTAGCGCAAAAGGCTGATTCGTCGCCATCAGTCGACTGATGTGGATCGGTCGACTGCCCAATGACCAGCAGTCGACTGCCAGCCTGGCCACTTCCCTGCAATAAGAGGTTAGCACGGAAAATGGTAAATATAATGGTTCTTTACCGTCCGATCTCGACCTAAACCTTCCATAGGAAGTCTTAGTCGGCTCGCTTCCAACGGTCATCCCTGTACAGAGGACACGACCTTACCATCTCTCACTCACACGAGCTTACCTCTGGTCCTTTATGACCCGTCACTTTGCTTCCGGTCTTCCACCTAGGTTCTTCGACTCCCACGAAGTTCCCTCAGTGTCGCCCGACCACCACAGTTTCCCGACTCGGGATTCTCTGGGTGTCGCTAACCTTCGACTTAGCTTAACCATTTCCTGCACACTTAATTCAGCTCATGAGATAATAATATGACCTTAACTTTGGATCTTTGCCATAATCAAAACATAGGTTCGATTATCTAGTGCCCCTGCACCAATAATCTCCCCCTTTTTGATTTATGACAAACCAATATAAAATTAAGGGAGAAATTAAGCCATAAGACAAGTAGAGTAAATGATGAATGTCATTTTCAAAAACTCTCCCTTAACCCTAGGTAAGTTTTGGAAGAGATAATTTAATTTTCAAAATTAAATTTTGTGTTACTCCCCCTTAACTTTCACTCTTTTCCCCCTTTTGCCATAAATAAAAAAAATGTTGGAGCATTGGTGGCCGGCTAGAGGGGGCGAATAACCCTCAATCGTCGTATGGTGGAATTCGTTCGTTGATTTCCTACAAGTATAATTAGCGCAAGCAAAAATGTAAAGACAATACAAAGGCAATGCTAACAAACTGATATAACGTGGTTCACAGCCTCGCCGCTAATCCACGACTCAATTTGTCTCCGATGAATCATTCCGAAACCAATCTAATATGATCTCTCCCTTTAGCCAAAGCAAGGTGGAGGTAAACCTTCTTACAACACAAACACTCTTTCTTACAATAGATTTGAAATAAGAACAAGAGAAAGAGTTGGAAGCTTGTAGGGCACTTGGATGATTAGTTAGAGCATAAACATTAGCCATCCAAAAGCCCACACCTTCTCTATAAATAGAGAAGGCTATTTTCTTTCCGTTGGCCGCTGGCAGTCGACTGATGCCCCGATCAGTCGATTACCCCTGTAGCCGTTGCCCAATAACAGCTTCTTCCACGTTGGATTTCATCCAATGACTTCCACATCAGTCGACTGATCATCCCATCAGTCGACTGATGGAGCTATTAGTCGAGTGCCGGAAGTGAGCATTCGATTGATCACCAATCTGTGCCTGAAACTCTCGCGACCAGTCGACTGATGCCATCAGCAGTCAACTGATGGTCTCGACAGTCGACTACCAACCCGTGGCAGTCGATTGATGGCACAAAAACCAGACTCGAACACCAGTCGAGTCACAGTCGACTTGGAGCAGTCGACTGCCATGACATGACAGTCAACTGATGTCGGGTAAACCTCAAACTTTACATCTTTTTGAGCATCCGACGGTCGGGTAAACCTTAACCCTCTTGGTTGAGCCTCCGACACTTAGCCATTCGGCCAAGTTCACCTAATGAGCTACTTACATTTCACTCATTCTCTCATCTCACTTGAAGTCCCTCACCGAAGCTCTCTTCGTTCGCGGCCACGTCCCTCGGCAGCACCAAGCACACGGCTTCGTAATGCTCCTTCACGTCTCTTGCTCTCGAAGTCTGCTTCCTTGGCTTCGCTTCAAGTCATCTCGTCCGGCGGTCCCTCAGATGCATCAAGCGCACGGCTTCGCAATGCTCCTTCGTCGACTCAAGCACGAGGTTGTGAGTTGGTGAAACTTGCCAAAGCTCCATGTGCGAATTACTAAGTCCTGTAAGACTCTAACACACATATCAAATCCAATCAACCTAACTTAAACCCTTTGCCACAAACATCAAAACCATATCACATGGGTTGATTGCCCTAACAATCTCTCCCTTTTTGATGTGTGGCAATTCGTTTAAGTTAGGTTAAACAAATAACAATAACAACATAAGCAAGGAAAGCATGTAAATGATATGAGCATCAAAACTCCCCCTTAAGACATGCTAAAATTTCCCTTTTAGCATGATTAACTTAAACCCTATCAATTCTCCCCCTTTGACACTATCAAAAATATTTTCCAAATGTCATAAATGCATGACATCAAGTCTAGGGAACAAAAATCACCAAAAACTAAACAAAAATTAAAACACCTAAGACATTAGTCAATCGTTCGTACTACCAATGATCGACACTGATACCATTTCTGATTTTCGGACCGAAATTCAGAAATGCACCAGAAATTCCAAAAAATTAGAAAAATTATGAAATTTTGAAAACACATTCCTTTTAAAGTCCTTTATCAGTGAAAAATGAGTTTTCATGAAAATTGCTTATATTTTCAATGATCTGCCAAAAATCCAAAAGTTTTAAAAACCACTAGTATTTGATCAAGTTTGTATCAATTTTAACACCTAGTTTTTCTTTAGATTATTTCAAAACATAAAAACACAGATTTTAAAGTAAGGAATGGTTTTGAAAACATATGAAATATCCAACCATGATCTTTGAAAAATATGTCTATGAATTAAACATAAGCCTTCTCCATGATTGGTCTATTATTACTATTTTGATACTTTAAATGATCATCTAAACGCCATAGACATTAGTGGACCATTAGTATCATCCTAACATCTCACCCATGCTAAGTTTTCAATCAAGGTTTTCCTTATGGTGAGTGTGAGATGTTTCTAAAGGTATTTTTATACTTAACCTTCAAATTCATGCAATTCTACACAAAGTTAAGTATCACTCTAACATACCACATGATCATAAAAACATATATGCATTGATTTCTCATTATGATCATGAAACAAATGTAACAATCAATTTGTAATCATGCATTAGGTATAAAATCATGATAATAAGTCAAGTATCACCCAAAGCATGATTTAAGCTATTTATGGGTGCATTGTCATCACCCAATACTATTTCAAAAATTAAGTCCCGATCATCCTAAGTCAACCAAATAATATGATATAAGTAAAATCCTTATGGTTGACTATCCTAGGGTTTCCCTAACCCTTAAGGATGGATTTAGGAACCCAATACAAGTTCTTTCCTATAGGGTTCACTAAATATTCCTTAGGGATCTATTTTCTAGCAATTGTTTTGTTTTTGGCTTGACCCCTAGCAATTAAACATTTATAAACCTTTTCATTTTTATTTCCCTTATATCCTAGGCCTTTCCTATTGAAGCTTGCCCTTTGGCTCCCAATTATCATGTTCAAAGTATTGGAGCCTATGGTAAATTTTTCTAGGGCTTTAGTCAAATGGTCTACCTTTTCCCTTAAAACCCTATTTTCTTCAATACATGCATCATTTACATCAAAAGGCATATAATGATCATGTGAGCATGCATTATCAAAACTAGAAGAAATATTATCATTAACATTAACGCATGCATGTTCTAGGTTTTCCTCTAGGGCCTTAATTTGATCAAGCATGCACTTATTCTTCTTTTTAGCCCTAAACAATTCCTTAGTCAAACTAGATATCATGGACATGATTTTCTTGGGAGGTAGATTCGTTACCTCACTTACCAAATTCTCTTCTGATGATGAGGACGAAGAAGAAGCTCCCCCTTCACTCGAGCTCTCTTCACTTGTGCTTGATTTTTCACTTTTGAAGGAGGAGGTGTCCAAATCTTCTATTGCCATTAGAGCAAGGTTTGTGACAAATGCATTTTCTTCCTCCGATGATGATGATGAAGGATCATCCCATGTCCTTGCTTTGAGTGCTTTGGCCTTCCCCTTTTCTTTGGCCTTCTTCTCTTCTTCCTTTCTCTTGCTCCCCTTCTTCTTTTCTTCTTTCTTCCTCCTCTCTTCTTTGCTCTTGTTCAAGAGGGGACACTCATCTCTTATATGTCCTTCTTGTTGGCAATTATAGCAAATTATCTTCCTCTTGTGCCTTCTCCTATCATAAGATTTGTTAAATTTTAAATTTCTTAAAGCACGCCTTACCTTCCTTACCATATAAGCATCTTCATTGCTATTCATGGAGGATGAGGAGGATGCTTCATCGGAGGAGGAGGGAGTCTCCATCTTCTTCTTTCCCTTGTTGGCTATTAGTGTCACTCCCCTTGATGGCTTGATGCTTGATTCTTCAATTACTATCTCAAGCCTTGTTTCGTGGAGCTCCATGGTTGAGAAGAACTCCTCTAATGTGCTAACTTCTAGGTTCTTTGAGATGTAAAAGGAGTCTACCATTGAGCTCCATTTCGATGATCGGGGAAAGACATCTATAGCCTTCATTACCATATCCCGGTTGGAGAGTTTTTCTCCTACACTCGTTAGTCCAATCAAAATTTCTTTAAACCTAGAATGTAAAGAATTTACCTTCTCTCCCTTTTCGAGTTTGATGTTGCTTAATTGGGAGCGAAGGAGATCTCTTCTTGCAAGCTTGTCCTCGGAAGTGCCTTCATGGAGTTCCACCAATCTCTCCCACATCTCCTTGGCACTTGAGCACTCCCCAATCTGATTGATCTCTTGTTGGGGGAGTACGTTGTACAAGTGATTCTTGGCTTTTGAGTTTGCCAAGTGCTCCTCCCTTTGTTTCTTTGTCCACCTTGACTTCTCTAGTGGCTCCCCCTCTTCATCCCTACGAACTTTGAAACCGTTTTTCATAGTGAGCATTATATCAAAATCGGTCTCGAAAAATACCTCCATTCACTTTTTCCACCAAGCGAATTCTCCTTCAAACTTCGGTGGATGAATGTTGGAGCCGACCATCGTATTTATTGTGCTTGTTGTGGCGGTTAGTCCGGTGACAAGCGGCTTGGCTCTGATACCACTTGTTGGAGCGTTGGTGGTCGGCTAGAGGGGGTGAATAGCCCCCAATCGTCGTATGGTGGAATTCGTTCGTTGATTGCCTACAAGTATAATTACCGCAAGCAGAAATGTAAAAACAATACAAAGGCAATGCTAACAAACCGATATAATGTGGTTCACGACCTCACCGCTAATCCACGACCCGATTCATATCCGGTGAATCACTCCGAAACCAATCCAATATGGTCTCTCCCTTTAGCCAAAGAAAGGTAGAGGTAAACCTTCTTACAACACAAACACTCTTTCTTACAATAGATTTGAAATAAGAACAAGAGAAAGAGTTGGAATCTTGTAGGGCACTTGGATGATCAGTTAGAGCATAAGCATTAGCCATCCAAAAGCCCACATCTTCTCTATAAATAGAGAAGGCTATTTTTCTTTCCGTTGGCCACTGGCAGTCGATTGATGCCCCGATCAGTCGACTGCCCCTATAGCCGTTGCCCAATAACGACTTCTTCCACATTGGATTTCGTCCAATGGCTCCCACATCAGTCGATTGATTGTCCCATCAGTCGACTGATGGAGCTATCAATCGAGTGCCGGAAGCGAGCATTCGATTGATCACCATTCTGTGCCCGAAACTCTCGCGACGATCGATGCCATCGCAATGATCGATGGTCTCGCAATAACGATGGCACAAAACCGCATCGAACACTGGCCGAAAGTCACGATCGCCATGACATGGCAATCGACTGATGCCGGGTAAACCTCAAACTTTACATCCGTTTGAGCATCTGGCGGTCGGGTAAACCTCAACCCTCTCGGTCGAGCCTCCGACACTTAGCCATTCGGCCAAGTTCACCTAATGAGCTACTTACATTTCACTCATTTTCTCATCTCACTTGAAGTCCCTCGCCGAAGCTTTCTTCGTTCGCGGCCATGTCCCTCGGCAACACCAAGCGCACGACTTCGCAATGCTCTTTCGCGTCTCTTTCCCTCGAAGTCTGCTTCCTTGGCTTCGCTTCAAATCATCTCGTCCGGCGGTCCCTCGACGGCTTCACAATGCTCTTTCGCCGACTCAAGCACGAGATTGTGAGTTGGTGAAACTTGCCAAAGCTCCATGTGCGAATTACTAAGTCCTGCAAGACTCCAACGCACATATCAAATCCAATCAACCTAACTTAATCCCTTTGCCACAAACATTAAAACCATATTACATGGGTTGATTGCCCTAACAAAAAATTGGGGGTTTTTATATAAAATAGGGGTTTAAAAATAACATCGTATATGCATGCATCTAGATAAATCAACTATGAGTCCAAGCATGCGTTTAGCAGTAGTTAGATAGATTGGTTCGAGGTGTATCCCTCTGCACCAATAATCTAAAGGTTTGTAATATAACCCTTAGGGTTAGTTTTCTCTCCCCCTTAGTCAAATATATGAAGTATAAGAGATGTAGGGGGCGCTAAACTTTGGCCTAGAGAGTTGTAAATAGTCGTTAAGTATAATAGTTGAGAAAATAAGTAGCATTTTGAAAAGGTTATATTTCAATTATCCTTAACATCTCACCCATTCTATGTGTCTCAGAATTTGTTGACCTTATATATTTTGTGAGATGATTTGAAATTGATTAAAGATAGTCAACCTTAGGTTAGATTCGAATTTAACCTTTAGATCGTTAAGTAACTTTTCGAGAAACTGGCTTCCAGGTCGTGTCGAGGCACAGAGGCCTTCTTTGATTGGAACAACGACCACTTCCTTAGACAAAGCCAAATTCAAGAAAATATCACTTAAGTCACTTAGGGTTATTTCCTAGTCTAACTAGTTTAGGATACGACGAGGTTGCTTCAGCTAGTTCCACTCGATCAAGTGCACCAAGCTAGATACGCCTTATCTAGCTCAAATACATGAGACTTTGTTTCCCTAACGTACTATCATCTCGCCGCGTCCTGATATTATGTTGTCAAGAATTGACTAATTATTTTCCCTATCTAGCCATTCTAAAAATTAAAATAAAATAACTAATCATGCAATGGTTTTGCTAAGGAAGCGGATATACTATTTTAGTGTTAGCTCCCCCTAGACCGTTTGAACTAATATGGTCTATTCAAATAATGAACTTGATCCTAGGGAATCCAATACTTATTAGTCCTTATATGTGAGTTAAGTAAAACCTTTGGGACCCATGCTTGGACTCTTTGATGACTACGATTCACAATAGATATGTAAGACCTATTCGTAGTCGTTAACCTAAATCCGAGTCCGACTTTGTTGTACATGACTCTTTGGGTTCCAAGTAGTCGGTTAAGATTCTTAGATCCCAATGTGAACCTTTCCAACCTAGCCTCAACCTCTTGAACTCAGTCTTTCAAGAGAGAATTCTCCTTCTCAAGTTTTTCAACTTGGGTTGAGTTTCCCTCTTGAACTTGACTAGTTGAAGAGGTTAGAGTAGCCTCTTGCTTGAGGGTTTCAACCTTCTCAAGTAACGACTCAACCCTAGACTCAGATTTAGTTAATTTCCTAGTAAGCATTTTAATTATAAGGTAAAGTGTACTAATTAAAGAGCGGCTAACCTTGACTTTCCCTTTTGGTCCGGCTTTGAGTTTCCTCTCGAAGTAGTCTTCAGGGTCGGAGTCGGATTTGTAGTTGGACTTGGCTTCGGATTCTGACTCGGACTCCTTCGGTCTTGCCATGTAAGCTATGTCGATGCCTTCTTCTCCGTTGTCCCAAGTTGCATGGAAGGCTTTCCTTGCTCCCTTTTGCTTTGGCTGCCTCCTTGACTTGAATTGCTCTTGGTTCTCGTTCTTCAATTGCCTTCTTTCTTGTCGAACTATTCTCCGCACCATGTTGACTATTGCAACCTCCTCTTTGGATTCAGATTCGGATTCGTCCTCTTCCTTGGGGGGTGGTTTGTTTGCGGCCTTCTTCTTCGAACTTGCAAATAAGGCAATACCTTTCTCGGGAGTCGCATTAGACTGTTCATGGAGTTCAAATTCAGAAAATAATTCGTCTAATCTAAGTTTAGAAAGGTCCTTAGAAACCTTGTAGGCATCGACCATGGATGCCCACAAGGTAGTCCTAGGGAAAGCATTTAAAGCATACCTTATAAGGTCCCGGTTCTCTACGGCTTGCCCGATCGAGTGAAGACCGTTGATGATGTCTTGGATCCGCGCATGTAGTTGGGTGGCGGTCTCACGTTCCTGCATCTTTAGATTGTATAGTTTATTTAAAAATAAATCCCTTTTACGTACCTTAGCATCGGGCGTTCTTTCGTGTAGCTCAATTAATTTGTTCCACAGGTCCTTTGCACTGATGAAGGGTCTGATGAGGTTGAGCTCCTCTTTGGATAGACCACACTGCAACATTTGGGTCGCCTTTGCATCGGCTTCGATTTGCTTCTTGGTTGCATTGGTCCACTTGTCGAAGTCCAAAGGCTCGCCTTGATCATTGGTGGGTAGAGCAAAGCCAGTTTGGATGATTATCCAAGTCTCGACTTGTGTTTTTAGAAAACACTCCATCCGACCTTTTCAATAATAGAAATCATCTCCGTTAAAGAACGGAGGTCGGGTGGTGCTGTACCCCTCAATGGAGCCATTAAATATCTTGCAAAACACGAATAAAAACCAAAAGGAATTCCAAGACTTGGTCTTGGATTATTAATGTGGGAAATAATAAGAAATAAACAGAAATAAATAAAAAGAATAAGAAACTAACAAAAACTAGAAACTTACGACCTTCGATATCCAAGAAAGGGTACTAAATGTCAGTTTTTGGGGATGAAGACAGCTTGTTTTGAGGGTAAACTCCATAAGAACTGTAGATCTCTCAGAGAGCTTCAATTTGGTAGGTAGATCATTTCGTGAGTCTACTTGTGCGAAAAGTTATGGCCATTTTACCATCGGCTACTCCAAAAGAGAATACTTGCAAACACACAACCAAAAGAAAAGTACCAAGACTTCGTCTTGGATTAGTAGTGCGGGAAAAAAATCCTAAAAAAACATGAATCAAAAAATACGAAAAGAAAGCCAAAAAGTGCTAGATTGGTGGTTTCACCAAATCTTAGCGCCCCCGCTCTGATACCAATTGTTGGATCGAGAAGAGTCGCTAGAGGGGGGGGGGTGAATAGCGAGGTAAAATTTTCGTTTCGTTCGTTCGATAATAACAAACGCAGCGGAAAAAATAAATAAGACAATTTATTTTTACTTGGTTCACAACCCATCGGCTTCTAATCCAAGGCCCCACGATCCTTGACCGCATACGAAGGGGCAATCCACTATCAAGTCTCCTCCTCGTTGGAGGTAGAGACAACGATCACAAAACCGAAAGTACAAGGATGAGGCAACAAGCCTACCTTACCTCGTTATGATTAAAACCACGATCGAATACAGTAAATAAAAAAAGTACTTGCTGCCAATGAATAGATTCTGAAGTTGGCGTTGCATCGGCGTTACGACGTTGGAGCTTTGGTGTTGCGGGAGCACTTTGAGAATAGAATTGATTGATGTTTGGGTTGGAGTTCTCCCCTCCTTTTATAGAGTTTAGCCTTGGAATAAGTCTCCTCATCTTTTGGAATTGATCACGAGGTGGTACCATATTTTATCGTGAAGTAGCAGCGTCGAGCGTTATCCATTTTGACCTAAGCGCATAAAATGTACGCCATCGATCGGTGATGCCTTCCATCAATCGGCGATGTGCATTAGGTCGGTACTGTGATGACCCGGTGTATGCCGGCTTTGGCCACTTCCCCTGTAGTAAGAGGTTAGCATCGGAAAATGATAAATCATAATGGTTCTTACCATCATTAAGATCTCGACCTAGACCTTCCACAGGAAGTCTTAGTCAGATCGCCGCCTACGGTCGTCCCCGTACAGAGGACATGACCTTACCATCTCTCACTCACACGAGCTTACCTTTGGCCCTTTATGACCTATCGCTTTGCTTTCGGTCTTCCACCTAGGTTCTTCGACTCCCATGAAGTTCCCTCGGTGTCGCCCGATCACCACGGTTTCTCGACTCGGGATTCTCCAAGTGTCGCTAACATTCGGCTTAGCTTAACCATTTCATGCACACTTAATTCAACTCATGAGATAACAATATGACCTTAACTTTGGATCTTTGCCATAATCAAAACATAGGTTTGATTATCTAGTGCCCCTGCACCAACATAATCGTGGTTTGAGTTGACCACGGGAATGACCTGTTGAGTCGGTGAGTCTTGAACCTATGTCGAAAAGGTGAAATTCCTTTAAGAACCGACTGATAATGAGTCGGAAAGCAGGGGTCAAGTCGTCACATTTCTTGTGGAAATCAAAGACTACAATCTTAGAGATTTTCACTAATTATGCTAGTCAGATCATTACCTGTTGGGTAATGGACAAGGCGTGTAGGCTATTGTTGATGCAGATAGGGGAGTGTTAGTATATGGTGTTTCATAGGGATTTTGATCCCTGACTTTGTCGTGCTGGGTTGTATAACTTGGGAGGTACTTTTGAGTACTTAACTTGTGTTATACAAAGGAAGTAGAGTTAGTTGCATACCATTATCGGGATCAAGCTGGTACTTGGTTGTAGATGCAAGAAAGAACCTTCAGGGAATAATATATCACTTAATCATGGTTTAGTGATGTTGAGAGAGAGTATTTTCCCGCGTCACTTTCTTTGACTCATCGTTAGGGAATTCTTGAGCTTCAAGTAGGGTGATCGTTCGGTAATGAGAGTACCGTGCAGAGTCATTAGACTTGACGAGGTTACGACCAACTAATAGCTCAAGAATGTGAATTGATATTTTAAGCCACCCACGGTTATTGGCTTACTTTTGGATTAGAATGACTGGATCTTCTATCAGATCCTGCTGGAAGACATTGGATCGAGTCAAGAGTTTAGAAATGACTCTGTACAAGTGTTTAAGAGTTGGAGACTGATGAGCAGATATTGCAGGTCAAATTATTAGAATTAGAAGCCTCCGAATGTTGGATAAAAGAGGCAAGATCGGAGTCAGGAGTTATGAGCTATTTTCTAATTTTAGAAGACCAATCACAGATCATCAAAATATTCTCGTGCACATCCGTGAAATTAGAGGAAAGACTCTGGATTATGTGCATGCAGAGTGGATCTCGAAGAGATGAAAAGTCGGATTATTCGAATGATCAGTCATCCGGGGTGTGGTTTCAGTTTATTCTATATATGCTGATACTCCGATTGATATGGGTAGTTTACAGGTACCTTTGTCTAGAACATTCTGAGATAAAATGAGAAGGATTGCTATACTCAGATTATGTGGATCGGTGGTATCTTTACCATCAGGCGAGATGTTGACCAACAATTTAGAAATCAAGAGATGCCCTTGGACTTTGATAAATATATTTTTACTGTGGACATACCCTTATGGATTAGTTGTGTGTCCACCGATAGGTGAGATGTTGATTTGATTATTGTGATGATCATTAGAGTGTCATGATATTGGTTCTGATGGTTAGAGTTTGATTTTTGGAAATGTTATCTTATGATGGGAGAGTTGACTCAATTGTTATATAGTTGACTTGGTTGATATGATGTGGATATCTTGATATAAACTTGGATGTTATGATGTTGAAATGTGGTATAAAATGTCTCTCGGATGTGTGTATAATTCAAGGGTAATCAGATGTAGTTTCGGATGAACTCCCAGGCTTGCCATTGCATAGGCAAGTGGAGTATACGATCGGAGTGATTTCGGAAATAGTTTCGATACTGAAGACCTCATATCGAGAGAAAATTTTTTGATGATTATTTAATCGATTGAGGTAATGATATTTTAGAGTCAAATGTATGTACTTATAGTGTATTTACTGAGGGCTGGTGTAAAGAACACAAAGTAGTTGAAGCTCGTGATGTACTCAATGCAATGTCATTCGTTGGTTGTGAGCCTAAGCAGGTTGTTTGATACCCTCAGTGATCGATTTTGCAAAGTTGGCAAGGTTGATGATCCACAGGAGGTATTTATTGGAATGACGATTTTACCAGGAGATAATCTTATTGGTATCAATGTTGCTAAACACTGATATTGTAGAAGGAAATGAATATCCTTCGTTGTGGAAAAATGATCTGTTTAGATCAGCTAAGGACACCTGTGTATACTCTAGGGTTGGGTTACGACTGGAGTGTTGATATTGTAGTGACATAGTATCATACAATTATCATTGTCATTGTGATGATTGATATATCATCAGTTTAGAGTAAAGAGGATGCAGGTGTAGAGACAATAATTTCATACTTGGTATGAATTTTATGAGTTTTGATTATGTTGTTAGATTATTTAACGATTTAGTCGTCCATGGATTTGAGAAATCGTGTATTCTGGACACGATTGGATCAGTTTGTGGTTGTTGGAGTTGCGTAACTTGGCCACTGTTGATTGTGGTAGTTGGAGTTGCGCACTCGGCCACCATAGTTGTTGTTTCCTTGTATGATTTGGTTATGACTGTAGATGTGGATAGAATGTTTTTAGCATTACTATACCACGGACTTGTTTGACCAAGGAGGTGATGGAATTCACTTAGTCGGAAGCTGGTGAAACCATTTACAGGACCTAGACGGTGGTTAACTTTTGCCCGAGTATTAGTTAATCCTTCTGGGGTGGATGGAAGGATATCATACACAGATGCATCGTTTCAGGGATCAGAGTGATCCCGATGCAGTTGAATGAGCCGTATTTTAAGCTTACGACAGTTGAGGAACTGCGAGACAAACTGTCATACACATGACGTGGACTTAGTGGATATTATCCTGATTGGTAGATGTATGGAGCAGGAATGTTCATGGGATTTTGGCTAGCTACTGGGTAGCTACTATAGAGTTACCGGAACACGGACAATTGCAACAAGGAAGATTGGTCGCTATAGCCTTCCATGCACTTACAGAGTGTGTGGTAGAGGGGATTTTGGACGGTAGATGGACTTCTCTTGTGAGAAGATAATTCTCCGTCTCTGATAAGGATAGTGGGTTCTGGAGTTGAATTAGTTTAAGGAAGAGTTGCTACAGGAAGCACATCATTCGAGATTTGCTATACATGGTGGTACTCGGATGTACCGAGTGTTGAAATATTCTTCGTGGTGGAACGATACATATAGGATTTGGTTGAGTTCATAGGTTGATGTTGGGTGTGCCAACAAGTAAAGGTGGAATATTAGTGACCAGTAGGGTTACGTATCAAGATGGAAGTGGGAGCCTAGCATGATGAAAGTGTTGGGAGATTATTTAAAATTCGGAAAGGACTTGATGCGATTTGAAAAAAATTGATGGTCAGTTAATCGAGTTTGCTCATTTTCTATAGAGCCGTGAGATGAATTTCGTTGGGTCACTCGACGAAATTATACTACAAAGAGATTTTCAATTTTCATGGAGTATCCTTGGGTATCATTTTCGATAGTGATTCAGGATTCACCTTACGATTCCGACAAAGTCTCCAACAGGTCACGAATATAGAGCTCCACTCTGGTGCAGTTGTTCACCCGCAGTTAGGTGGTTAGACAGAGTGTATTATTCAGACTATAGAAGGTCCGTTGGGAGTATAGGTGATTAATGTTAGAGACTTTTTGAGAGCTAGAAAATAATATTCGAGCTCAATACCCCCACTTGGTTACTTGAGGTGCCTTGCTTTTCTCGAAGTACTTAAGTTGATTAGCATGATAGTGCTTACTCGTTGTGCTTAAGTACGAAATTTGGGGACCAAATTTTTATTAGTGGGGGAGAATGTAAGATACCAAAAATAATAATAATAATAAAATAATACTTGTTAATTAGGAAAATACCCTAGGGAATTTTTCAGGAATTTTTAAAAAATATTCTAAATTTAAATGGAAATTTGTATGGCAGTTGCGGGGAAAGATTTAAGAGGCTTTGGGAAAGCCTGTTTGGGTTATCTGCTTATGAGGGGTTAATAGGGTTTAATTGACTTAAGTTTAAATATAAAACCCTAAGTTGAATGGGGGTTTATCTAGGTGTTTGGGTCAAGTTGGGTTAATTCAGATTTGATCTAGGCTAACTCAACCACTTAGATTAGCCATTAAAAACTCACTCGTCTCTTCCTTTAACGTGAGCCACCGACCATTCCTTCCATTTTCTCACCACCGAACCTTGCATTTTCTCACCACCGAACCTTGCATTTTCTTCTTCTCCCCGATCACGACTTTCCTCCTTCTAGCCGCAGTCGCGAACCCCTCTTCCCTCTCCTGATCGCACCTTTTCCTCCTCTCATTCTATAGCACGATTTCCTCCCCTTCTTCCTCCCGATTTTTGCTGCTCCACTCATTTTGATCCTGATCTTCAGTCGATCTCTGTCGTTGCTCGTTGGTCAATGTCACAGCTGCATGAGCCTGCGAGTTTGAGAGGAAAAGCCGACGACTCCATTCTCCACGGTAATGTTCGATTGGAAGCACAGTGATCCAAAGTTGAGTGGCCAGTTGCTTTGGACACAGGGAGGAATGTCGCTGGTGCAGATTCGATTGCCGATAGATCTCAATCTTTTCTTTCCTTACCTATTCTAGCTTTCGTAGTTTCAAGCAGATCGTGGTTGCTTTGTCGATCAACAACTTTTCATTTCGGTGTTCTGAACCTGCTATTGCCGATGACTTTTGATGCGAGTCATGGGTTTTGTTCTTGATGACAGTTGTGAACTCAGAGCGCAGAGGAGTGAATCGATGGTTGGCGTTTGATTTGGCAAAAACCTAGCCGTTGGGTGATGGTCCGAGGAAGGAGGATATAAGCTTTGATCATGGATTTGTCACCATGATTGGAGTGGGAATTAGTGAAATCTGAATTTGGATGGGTTGTGCAAGGTAAGTCCGATCTACATGTTTGTGATAAATGGCAGGGGATAGAGGACCTCGATACTGTCTGGTGGTTGGAAGGTTGAGATATGTGAACCAGCTAAAGGATTCCCTATAACCTAATCATCAGATTTCTGTTGTAGGTGTGAGAATTTAGAGGTTTTCTTCAGTTCATCTGGATTGAGGCAACGGTGGTATGATTTGATTGTGATATGATTTAGTTGTAGCTAATATGCTTTTGGTTGAATGGATTGTTCTTGATCAGTACCAGGTTTAGGGGATTATTGAATTGAATGGGTCTGATATCCTAGTTGAGATCAAGAAGCTATGAAGCATTGTGAGGTAAGTTTAAATTTGGTTATGTTATGATAATGAACTACATTGTGGCAGTATAATGGATATGGATTGATTTGTTATAGAATTGTAGTTGTGAGTTAGTATGGTGGTTAATTATATCAAGTATGTCATCATGGTGATAAAGCGGATATTATGTGGGATGGGTGAACGAGACCTTAGTTAATATTCGTTTTGTAAATTAGAATACAAAATCAATGTAATATTCGATTTGATTACTCGTTGTACGATAGAACTAAATTGTATTCTTTATGTTGATTTCAGGACCTTGATTCAAGATAGGTTCATGGACGTGAAGACTATCGACATAGTCTACATAATAGGTGGGTAAATTCCTACCCTGGTCAGGTAGTAGCTAAACCCTGAAGTATATAACTTCATATTATTATCACTTTGACCTTAAATTCACTCTAGTTTTTCTAACGCTTGATACTTAGTCTTTGACCTTTTAAATACTCTATTGCTGTTATCACATTTTCCTTCATTATGATTATGAGTTATATATGTGATGCATGTAAGCCTATAGTTGTTCAATTAGATGTATTTAATAGAGTACGGATAAAGACTTGAATTGTAAAGAGGATAAAAATTTCATCTTGGGGAGTGAGTAATGTCCTGAACATAGAATTAAATCTAATGTTAAATCCTTGTGTTGTGTACCATTTCGGTGAAGGGGAATTGGCCTCGGAAGCTCTCATACCAATTTAATGGTTTTAGCTTATCGAGTCCGTGAGGGGAAACTTCGCTTCCCACTTCACCTCGGTAGCTTGCCCATGGCGATCTCTTCGATGTCCCCGGATTAAAAAAAATTTAATCCTAGACAAAAGGGATTGTCCAAACCACCAAGTCATCGTCGTGCTATTCGTTTAGAGAGGTCACTTGAACAAAAAAGTTGTTTAAGCGACCAACCTCTATTCTACGAGTAGCCACGGAATAGACGATGTCTGGATCGCCGGTTTTTGTGTTTATACTCGGGATCCAAGTATTATTTATCCATTTATAGATTTATAACATGCTTATAATTGAAAAACAAAAACAAGCAACAAACAAAAGAGAAAAGAGAATAGATATACCTCTTGATCTTCTAATGTATGTCCTTCCTCCTTTTGGACGTCGTGTGGGCGACGATCTACCAAAAGTCGAAGCTCCTAGATTGAAAATCTTCCTTACTTGCTCTTCCAAAGCAAGAAGAAGAATAGAAACAAAGCTCTTCTCCTTCCTATGGCCAACCAACAAGCAACAAGGAGAATGCTTACCGCTGACCAACAAGGAGAAGGAGATAATGGTGGAAACCGGCCAAGACATCAAGGGAAAGCCCTATATCTTGTTTCCACCACCTAAGGAGAAGGAGAAGGGGTCTTTGAATGCCGGCCAAGGGCTGGGATAGGGCTGTGGGCGCCGGCCACCAAAGGATAGGAAGAAGAAAACAAACAACTTCCTTATTTGGTGCCACCCAAGCCTCCTAAACCCTAATCCTAGCTCTCCTTATGGCCGGCCATGAGAGTGGGGAAGAAGATTAGGATGAGCACAAGCCAAGGTAGAGGGAAGATGGGAGGAACCGACCAAAACCTTAGGAAGAAGAAGAAACACCTCCTTGAGTTGCCGCCCACTCATAGCTCCCAAAACCCTAGCCACCCAAACCTAATCCTAAACCAACTAGGATTCCTAGCCTCCAAAGGAAGCAAACCCTAATCCCCTTAAGCCATCAAGTTCTTGCCGCCCACTTCATGATCTCTATTTATAGAGTTGGGCTCAAGCCATGATTTAATCTCCTCCATTGGTTCTAGGGATTTAATCTCAACCGTCGGATCTAGAAATTTAATCTCAACCGTCGGATCTAGAGATTTAATCTCTACCTTTGGATCTAGAGTTTTTTGTTTTCATCCATTGGATCTAAGCTTCATGAGGTGTTAATAGGCTACATTAGGGACCATGAAGAGGAGTTGGATCTTGGCCACCCATGGATCAAGCCCACATAAAGTCCGATCCACTAATGATGATCCAATCCACTAAAGGTTCATCATTGATCTACCTCACCAACCCCCATATGATAATATACGCTCCATTTATTATTTGTACATTTTCTCCCCGTGTTTAAGATCTCGAATGTCCGTCGATTAATTAATTTACTGACCATTAATTAATCAACATCTAACTCCTTGAGTAGTACCACTCAACCTTTTCATCATGCCGGACCAAGTCCACCTGCAGGGTTTACATGATGAACCTTATGAGCTCCTCAAGGGGACATCATCATCCTAATATATAGGACACGGTTTCCTCCTATAATCAACGGTACACCATATAAATAATATCATCTCCCAACTTACCGAGCCTATCGATTTAATCTATAAATCTCGCCCATTGGTAAATCAAAGAGATGAGTACTAAGTATATGTGCCCGTTATTATATCAGGATTAAGAGCATGTACAAAATAATATCTGAGGTCCAATTTGATTATGTAGTCAGCAATAAATCGAATCACCTCTATATCAATCTTGCTCAATACACACAAAGTGTACTAGTGTGATTCTATGGTCAAGACAAACCAATACCAAATCACACTACAACCATTCCGATGGTTTGTCCAAAGCCATCTCGGTTGTTAGCCTTTACTTATACTTTACAAGGAGCCGATAACATGATCTCCCGTGTGACACTACACACCATGTTATCTACAATGTAATGTATTAGACAATATTGCATAACCATATAAATATGCAAACAATGATCATGTGATTCTTATTTCAAAATAAATATGTTCATACAAAAGATAGACTTTTCAGTATACATCCCTACATTCGGATCATGTGATTATGTATGGTCATGTGGATTGTCGATAGTGCATCGATACAGACCGGAGGTCTTAGCTTGGTTGTGATCAATTGAGTATGACTCTCTATAGGATAGAGAGTGCGTTGATTATATTGGTATGACTCTCTACAGGATAGAGAGTGTTATGATCAGTTGAGTACCACTCTCTACAGGATAAAGAGTGCATTGATTAGATTGGTATGACTCTCTATAGAATAGAGAGTCTGTTAGTAATATATGAGAGATGTCCTAAGGCAATCGCCTTATGTATGAACCATTTATATGATAAATGAAGATTCACTATTTGAGTATACATGTTTCATGTATTTGATTGGATCTTAAACTCATTTACTGAATGTCCATGATGCGATTCACAGCATGAGAGAATTTGTGATTGGATCACAACTAGTGAGTACCTCTACATGTGTAATTGTGATGTATCGGAATTATCCCTAGTCGATGAATTAATGGATTTGGACGCCATCAATTCTGTCGAGACTAGCACGAGGTATACTCCTTGGTGTATCCAAGCAGCTGATTCTCACTGGCTGGAGACATTGTGATGTCCGGAGTTAATCGTGGATGCTAGTTATGGTAACTAGTTCATTGGAGTGACCAGCCGTAAGACTTCATATGGTTCTCTGCATATATAGATATGTCAATGAAGTTCTTACTGTGGCTTAAGTGCGATGTTCCTTTGACTTGCAGTATTCAAGTCATCTTGATCATGGAGACTTATGCTTTGACATCTTAAGCAAACATCTCTAAGGAGATGTGGACCCGGGATGATTGGGTATAAGTCGAAGTGATCGAAGGTGTTTGAATAGCCTATAAAGGATTCACCACTCCTTGCGAGGAGATGTATACCCATGACCTCTCGTCGGATTGTTACTAAAGTCTTTGGCCAAAGCATTACATGTTTAGAGTAAGGTACTCTTCGATACATGTGGAGTAACTAGAATCCGTAGGACGAGGAAATGATACTTGGGCTAGGTGTGACGAGTCACTTAGTGGGATCGACACTATAGACCATGTCCCAACCAAGTGGGTATAAGATGAGTGAAGGGAATGGGGCACGAATCATTCGAGCCAAGGGTTTCGTAAATAGTTCGATCAACCGTTGATCTTTTCGGTTAATTGGGGATCATGATGTACTACTAGGTGCCACTCATGATCATTCTATAATTAATGGTTAATTATAGACGGCCAACATAAACCGAGAACCTATTTGGTCACACGCACAACGAGCGCAATCCGAAGGATTTAAAACGAGCTTGAGAATGGGATTCTCAGACCGAGAGAAACTAGGTTTGGTTGGACCAAACATAAATCGAGCATGAAATCGTTTCAGTCGCAATGGAAGCGTGGATGGGCCGAGTCTTATGAAGACGTAATGGATAAACCAAAATGGTTTGGTTCTAATCCAATGGAGGAGAATAAACCAAAGGGTTTGGTTTATTTTAAATGAATGAACCAAAAGTTGGTTCGGTTCGTTTTAACTTAAAATAAACCATCATGGTTTGGTTTATTTTAACTTATCTTAATGGAGCGGGTTAACGGGCCTAATGGTTATGATCCAATAACCATTAAGAGAATTAATTCTCTATAAAAGAGGGCTTAATAGATAATTAAGCCCTAATCCAAACCCTAGCTTGGAGTTGCCGCCCAACCTAGTTGTGCCGCCCAACCTCCATTGCCGCCCAGCTTGTGGTGTTGTCGTCTAGCTCCTTGCCGGCATCCAAGCTTCAGCCGGTGAACCCTCCGGCGACCCTCCAGTGATCTTCCTAGGCCTCGGTGAAAAGGTGAGCACTTGGCTTCCTTGTTTTGGCCGGCGCCTACTCCTCCACCAAGCTGTCCAGTTTTCTGGACAGCTTCTTCTCCTCTCGTCGGAGCGTCGTTTGGACGACGGTTAGTGCTCCGACAGCGGCTAACATACCGGGGATTTGATCTCCGGTAATCCTCTGAGGTGGAGGTCGAAGGATTCGTCAATTGGTTGACGAATACCTCTCCGGAGAAGCGAGTTTTGAGAACTCGTATTAGGATCCGAATTTGGATTCGGATCGTGATCATCTCTCGATCACGTCGTCTTCAACACAAGGCTAGTAACCCGTACGAAGATGAAGCTCGTGGCTTAGCGAAGTCATCCCGAGGAACTCGGCGTGGATACGGATAGAGACGATTCTAGCGAGGATCGTTCTGGTTGATGCCGTTCCCGCTACACGTCATACGAAAGGTATAACGTAGATAAATTTCCTTTATTGCAAATTTAAATTTACGGTTATGTCTACACTTGTTGTAATATGCATGCGTGTGTTGTGTGTGTTGTAATAAATGTAGATTTATTATTTTTATTGCTTCCGCTGTGTTCATGTTTACGAAACGTGATCGAACACACACACGCCGCGGTGCCGGAAACCTAACAGTGGTATCAGAGCCCAGGTTGTGTTTCGACATAATCGTAAAAATCATTTTGCGATAGTCATAATGTATTTCTGGAAATTTTCTAATTTTGGAAATTTAGAAGTATTTATGGAAATTTTTAAATTTTGGAAAGTCTAGAAGTATTTATGGAAATCTTCCACTTTTGGAAAGTTGGAAGTATTTATGGAAATTGATATTTTCCATAAATAAAATATTTGATTAGATTCCGGAAATTTGTTTCCTAATTTAATCATGATTTGATTTGGGAAATCAAATCTTAAAATATTTTATTTCCATAAGTAGTTTTAATGATTTAGGAAATTGGTTTCCTAAATAGATTTTCCTTAATCAAATAATTCCATGAATAAAATATGTGATTAGATTTGGAAATTTGTTTCCTAATTTAATTATGATTTGATTGGAGAATCAAATCTTAAACATATTTTATTTCCATAAATAGTTATGACATATAAGGAAATTATATACATGACATAATTGTATGCCATGTAATTGCATTAGATGCATAACATTATGCCATGCGTGTCGTGACATGTAGATGTATGCCATGTATGCCATGCCATGTAGATAATAGTTATTTGCATGCAAAGAGGATGAGACATAAAAACCCTTAAATAATATTAAAGCCTACACCTTCCATTAATATGGTTAGAACCAGAGTTTCGTTTCTTGTTTGGGTTGTTGGACTCTCTCCAAGCCCGGCTCGAACCCGAACATGTTCAAACCATGGAATAGTTTAATACTAATATGGTAAGAGTCAGAGGTCAATCGTTAGCTTTGGTTGTTGGACTCTCTCAAGCTGGGCTAATTGGTTGAATGCGCTCTAACCATATTAAAACTATTTCGATTAATGGGTTGGCTTTAACGAGCATCGGCTTGTTGGACTCTCTCCAAGGTCGATGTAAAGGGAGGTGAAGTTGGGTGCTATGCATATGATGCATACTTGTTAATGTGTTAACAACCCGATGTATGTGTGAACATTCAATTAGTTGATAGCACATTGTGATAGTTGCATATACGTGATATGCAATCGGTATAGCAGATACCTATCGTCATAGTTATGAATGACTTGTTGGACTCTCTCCAAGGTTGTTCATAACTATGATGGATATCAGCCCATTCGGAGATGGACCTACGATCTCCCGAAGTGATTTTGGGGTTTTTGAAATTCGAAAAATGAATGGGATTTATAAATGTATATTGATGCATTTTAAAATCATTTTCTCATATATGCTCGTTTTGTATTTCTAGGTCAATAAATTGATCATGACGTCTTTGAATTTGCGCACTATTTTGGATTCGAACAAACTGACTGGGCCTAACTTCCTGGACTGGCTTAGAAACCTGAGAATTGTTCTCAAGGCGGAAAAGCTTGCATATGTCCTTGAAGAGCCTCTTCCTGACCGTCCTAAGGACGATGCAACTCCAGACCAAATGTTGGTCTATCAGAAGCATGTGGCAGATTCTGAGCTGGCGAGTTACATCATGCTAGCGGCGATGGTACCTGAGCTGCAAAAGCAGCATGAGCATATGGATGCTAATACTATGGTCTTCCATCTTCATGAGTTGTTCGATGAGCAAGCGAGATCCGAAAGGTTCGAGGTCTCTAGGCTCCTCTTCACCATGAAGATGCAAGAAGGTTCATCTGTAGTGCAGTTTATGCTAAAGATGAACGGGTACATCGAGCGGCTAGCTACCCTCGATTTTGTGATGGATCATGAGTTAAGTATTGACTTAATTCTGCATTGTTTGCCCAAGAGTTTCTCGCAATTTGTGATGAACTATCGGATGAACAAATTGGAATCCACCATTCCCGAGCTCCTCAATATCTTTGAAGGTATGGAGCCTTACATGAAGCATGAGGAGAAGGCGGTTCATTAGTTGATTCCTCAAAGAAGGTTCTAAGAGGAAGGCAAAAGAAAGCAGAAGAAAGGAAACAAAAAGGCAAAGAAAGGCGGAATCGGCGCAAAGGGAACTTGCCATCATGTGGCAAGGAAGGCCCTTGTGAAGAAAGCGCAAGATTTATCTTGAGTCCATGAAGAAGAAGAAGGCATCCGATGCCCCATCCTCTTCAGGTATCTTCGTTATTGATTGTCATTCTATTTCCTTGGACACTTGGGTATTGGATACTAGGTGTAGCTCACATATATGTAATGACATACAGGGGCTAAGGAATAGAAGAAGACTTGTCAGAGGGGAGTCAAATTTGCGAGTTGGCAATGGAGCAAAGGTTGCTGCGGTCGCCATCGGAACTTATTTCTTTGAAGCTCCTAGTGGACTAGTCTTATGGACAATTTCTATTATGTTCCTTCTCTAATAAAGAACATTGTTTCTATTTCCTGTTTAAATAGAAATGGTTTCCATTTGACGTTTAGTAACAATTGTTGTTATATAACTTTAAATGGCGTACTTTATGGAACTGGAACCTTGAGTAATGGCATTTATACGTTGGACGTATCCAGTGACATTTTCAATATCGAAGTGAGCAACACGCGTTCTCGAAAGGATAATCAAATAGACTCCTATATGTGGCATTATCGTCTTGGCCATATAAGCAAGAAACGCATGTCCGAATTACATCGATGTGGAATTCTGGAATCGTTTGAATTGGATTCATACGATACATGCGAATCATGCTTAAAAGGCAAGATGACTAAGTTACCTTTTACTGGAAAAGGTGAACGAGTGGGAGAGTTACTAGGTCTAATACATACTGATGTATATGGACCTATGTCAACTCAAGCATTAGGAGGCTATAGCTACTTCATTACCTTCACCGATGATCACTCACGGTTTGAGTATGTGTTCTTGATGAAACACAAGTCTGAAGCCTTTGAAAGGTTCAAAGAATTCAGAAATGAAGTAGAGAAATAACATGACAAGAGTATTAAAATACTTCGATCGGATCGAGGTGGTGAATACTTAAGTCAAGAGTTTCTTGATTATCTAAGAGACAATGGTATATTGTCTCAATGGACTCCGCCCTATACACCACAGCATAATGGTGTATACGAGGCGTACTTAGGACCTTGTTGGACATGGTCGGTCAATGATGAATCATGCGACTCTTCCCAAGTCCTTTTGGGGCTATGCACTTGACGGTTTGTTTACTTGTTAAGCAGAATGCCTACAGGTAGTCTCAACTACTCCATATGAGATATGGAATAGTAAGAAACCTCATGTATCTTACTTGAAGATATGGGGTTGTCTGCTTATGTGAAGCGGTGTATCGGACAAATTGGATGCTAAGTCGATAAATGTCTATTTATTGGATACCCTAAGGAAACAAGGGGTTACCAATTCTATCATCTGTGGAACAAAGGTGTTTGTTTCAAGGCATCTTTGTGTTTCTAGAAAGAGTTTCTCTTGCAAGAAAGCAGTGGGAGTGTCGTCGAGCTTGAGGAGGCTCGAGAGACTCAAATAGACATTAATGAGATACACAGTGAAGCACAACGGTAGACAACTCATAGTGATGAGCAATCAATTTGGACCTATTGTAACACCACATCTTCGTAGATCACTGGTAGAACACATAATATTCACGAGAGATATGGATTTCTCGTAAGCGAATCGAACGACGTGTTACTCATTGATGATGAGGAGCCAACCAGTTATGAAGAAGTGCTGACAAGTTCAGAAAGGGATAAGTGGCTTGGTGCCATGAAGTCGGAAATGGATTCCATGTATGAAAACCAAGTTTGGAACTTGGTTGACCCACCTGAAGGGATAAAGCCTATAGGGTGCAAGTGGGTTTTCAAGAAGAAAACCGACATGGATGGTAATGTGATTACCTATAAGGCTAGATTGGTGGCGAAAGGATATCGTCAAAAACAAGGTGTTGATTATGACGAAACCTATTCGCCTGTAGCTATGCTTAAATCCATTCGGATGCTCCTGGCCATAGCGGCTCATTATGATTATGAGATATGGCAGATGGATGTGAAAACAGCTTTCCTTAATGGAAACCTGCTCGAGGACGTGTATATGATACAGCCTGAGGGTTTCACATCGGTTGATAAAACCAAGGTATGCAAATTGCGACGATCCATTTATGGATTGAAGCAAGCATCCAGGAGCTGGAATATCCGTTTTGATGAGACAATCAAAAAGTTTGATTTCTCACAAAATCCAGACGAACCTTGTGTGTACAAGAAGGTTAGTGGGAGTGCAGTCGTATTCCTAGTATTGTATGTCGATGACATACTACTTATAGGAAACGATGTTTCAATCTTACAGTCAGTGAAGGTTTGGTTATCCAAGACATTCTCCATGAAAGACCTGGGAGAAGCAACCTACATCCTCGGGATTAAGATCTATAGAGATAGATCGAAACGGTTGCTTGGTCTTTCGCAGTCTACATATATAGACCGAGTGCTAAAGAGGTTTAGCATGTCGGAATCCAAGAAAGGTTTCCTACCCATCAGGCATGGGGTACACCTTTCGAAGTCTATGTGTCCGCGCACAGAAGACGAGAGGATTTGCATGAGTAAGATTCCCTATGCATCCGCAATAGGATCTATCATGTATGCTATGTTATGTACGAGGCCCGATGTATCGTATGCTCTGAGTGTCACGAGCAGATACCAGTCTGATCCAGGAATGGATCATTGGGTGACTGTTAAGACGATCCTTAAGTACTTAAGAAGAACTAAGGATGCATTCCTAATATATGGAGAAGGGTACATGGTGATACGTGGGTATACGGATGCCAGCTCCAGACAGACAAGGATGATTCCATGTCTCAGTTTGGGTATGCATTCACCTAGAATGGAGGCGCAATAAGTTGGAAAGGTTCCAAGCTTGACGCTATAGCGGATTCTGCCACTAAGGCAGAATACATTGCAGCTTTGGAAGCAGCAAAGGAAGCGGTTTGGATCAAGAAGTTCATCTCAGAACTTGATGTGGTCTCATCAATGATCCAAACATGTGCTTCGCCGCTATCATCTTATCAGAGAGATCATCAGTAGGAACGAAATACAAATCGAGAAAATTCCCACTGAAAGGAACTTAGCGGATCCCTTGACTAAGGCATTACCTCAAAATAAGTTTGAGGGTCATGTTCGAGCTTATGGTATTGGATACCGTAGCGATTGGCATTAGGCCAAGTGGGAGTCTGTTAGTAATATATGAGAGATGTCCTAAGGCAATCGCCATATGTATGAACCATTTATATGATAAATGAAGATTCACTATTTGAGTATACATGTTTAATGTATTTGATTGGATCTTAAACTCATTTACTGAATGTCCACGATGCGATTCACAGCATGAGAGAATTTGTGATTGGATCACAACTAGTGAGTATCTCTACATGTGTAATTGTGATGTATCGGAATTATCCTAGTCGATGAATTGATGGATTTGGACACCATCAATTCACCGAGACTAGCACGAGGTATACTCCTTGGTGTATCCAAGCTGGTGATTCTCACCGGGCTGGAGACATTGTGATGTCCGGAGTTAATCGTGGATGCTAGTTATGGTAACTAGTTCATTGGAGTGACCAGCTGTAAGACTTCATATGGTTCTCTGCATATATAGATATGTCAATGAAGTTCTTACTGTGGCTTAAGTGCGATGTTCCTTTGACTTGCGGTATTCAAGTCATCTTGATCATGGAGACTTATGCTTTGACATCTTAAGCAAACATCTCTAAGGAGATGTGGACCCGTGATGATTGGGTATAAGTCGAAGTGATCGAAGGTGTTTGAATAACCTATAAAGGATTCACCACTCCTTGCGAGGAGATGTATACCCATGGCCTCTCGTCGGATTGTTACTAAAGTCTTTGGCCAAAGCATTACATGTTTAGAGTAAGGTACTCTTTGATACATGTGGAGTAACTAGAATCCGTAGGACGAGGAAATGATACTTGTGCTAGGTGTGACGTAGTCAGCCTAGTGGGGACCGACACTATAGACCATGTCCTGAACCAAGTGGGTATAAGATGAGTGAAGGGAATGGGGCACGAATCATTCGAGCTGCTGAAGGGTTTCAGAAATAGTTCTGGATCAACCGTTGATCTTTTCGGTTAATTGGGGATCATGATGTACTACTAGGTGTCACTCATGATCGTTCTATAATTAATGGTTAATTATAGATGGCCAACATAAACCGAGAACCTATTTGGTCACACGCACAACGAGCGTAATCCAAAGGATTTAAAACAAGCTTGAGAATGGGATTCTCAGACCGAGAGAAACTAGGTTTGGTTGGACCAAACATAAAGCGAGCATGAAATCGTTTCAGTCGCAATGGAAGCGTGGATGGGCCGAGTCTTATGAAGACGTAATGGATAAACCAAAATGGTTTGGTTTTAATCCAATGGAGGAGAATAAACCAAAGGGTTTGGTTTATTTTAAACGAATGAACCAAAAGTTGGTTCGGTTCGTTTTAACTTAAAATAAACCATCATGGTTTGGTTTATTTTAACGTATCTTAATGGAGTGGGTTAACGGGCCTAATGGTTATGATCCAATAACCATTAAGAGAATTAATTCTCTATAAAAGAGGGCTTAATAGATAATTAAGCCCTAATCCAAACCCTAGCTTGGAGTTGCCGCCCAACCTAGTTGTGCCGCCCAACCTAGTTGTGCCGCCCAACCTCCATTGCCGCCCGGCTTGTGGTGCTGCCATCTAGCTCCTTGCCAGCGTCCAAGCTTCAGCCGGTGAACCCTCCGGCGACCCTCCGGTGATCTTCCTAGGCCTCGGTGAAAAGGTGAGCACTTGGCTTCCTTGTTTTGGCCGGCGCCTACTCCTCCACCAAGCTGTCCAGTTTTCTGGACAGCTTCTTCTCCTCTCGTCGGAGCATCATTTGGATGGCGGTTAGAGCTCCGACAGCGGCTAACTTACCGGGGATTCGATCTCCGGTAATCCTCTGAGGTGGAGGATGAAGGATTCGTCAATTGGTTGACGAATACCTCTCCGGAGAAGCGAGTTTTGAGAACTCGTATTAGGATCCGAATTTGGATTCGGATTTTGATCATCTCTCGATCACGTCGTCTTCAACACGAGGCTAGTAACCCGTACGAAGACGAAGCTCGTGGCTTAGCGAAGTCATCCCGAGGAACTCGGCGTGGATACGGATAGAGACGATTCTAGCGAGGATCGTTCCGGTTGATGCCGTTCCCGCTACACGTCATACGAAAGGTATAACGTAGATAAATTTCCTTTTATTGCAAATTTAAATTTACGGTTATGTCTACACTTGTTGTAATATGCATGCGTGTGTTGTGTGTGTTGTAATAAATGTAGATTTATTATTTTTATTGCTTCCGCTGTGTTCATGTTTACGAAACATGATCGAACACACACACGCCGCGGTGCCGGAAACCCAACAGAGTCTGTGGTGGATTTCTGTATGTGTGACTATGTATTCATGTCATTTACATGCATGCTGGCGATTAGGTCTCCCTTGTGGTTGATAGGGTCGTTAGTCATCTTGCTTCCACGGTTACTCATAGGAGGAATAACTGGTGTGAGGGCAAAGCATTTGATGTGCCGCACTCTACCACTATAGATGGTGGTAGTTGGATTTGCGTGTAGTTGTCTTGCGTGTGTGACACTCGACCACTCATGGATAGTGACTGTCGGAGTGGCCAACATCAGGAACCCCCGTCGGGTAGCTTGCTCTTTACGCTTATATGCTACTCGATCATACTGTCCACTCGGCCACTCGAGAGTAGTGGTTGGTGTTGGAGTTGGGACAGTTGTCATGTCGAGCCACCGAGGCCACACTAGGGTCATGGTAGCTTTAAGGTGAGCCGACATGACCATGCATGCTGCATTGCCGTGTCTTATGATGTTTTGCATATTGCCATATATATACATATATGTGTGTGTATATATATATATATATATATATATATATATATATATATATATATATATATATATATATATGATTGTGATTAGTATATTTATAGATGCAGTCTAAATGTATGCTTACTATGATGTTGCATTTGTTTGTACTATGCTTGCTGCATTTGTTTGTACATATACATACATGCTATTGCATTTTCTATATGGTTGATTGTCGGATATCTGTATACTTGTTGGTTGGTCTATTTGATACCTTTGACCCGTATCATGATATAGTGTGAGGTAGTATTACTTTTCATGTTGTATATTGTGGATATATGCTCAGGTTGGATGAGTGTAGCATAGCAAACTTTCAGGTATGTCTGCATTTTACGTTGTTCATTTGGTTAGAAGGTATATGCATGTATATGTTTATTATACTGGTGTTTACCTGATGTACATGTATATTATTGAATTACATGTGATATTTGATATATACATGTTCTTTCCTATTACAGCTGAGTTATACTCACCACCATCGACCCTGGGTTTTTCTATCGCCCAGATAATAGGTAGAAGTCTTCATGATGGCTTGGGGCATCGCCAGCGATCCATCCCATCTCACTTTCGAGGCACTCGTGGATATTTTGAGTTTCCGTATGTTTTAGTATGTATTTGGAGTTATATGACATTTTGTGTTGTGGACTTGTTCTGTGGGTGTACACCCGTGTTTGTTTCGGATTTTGATGTCTGTATGAGTTATTGTGAGTCGTTATTTTATTGTGATGTCTTTCGCTGTGTTTTGATATAAATATACTTGTTTATGTTGGCATGGATGTGGCAGGAAGGCCTTGTATTAATAGGATATGTTGCCACGTACAGGGGAGATGCAGTCCGTTTACTTTTCAGCCCGACATACTATCGGGTCGTGACACCTTTCTTCACATCCGCTTAAGCCCTGGAGATTAAATCTCTAGTTCCGACGGTTGAGATTAAATCTCTAGATCCAACGGTTGAGATTAAAACCCTAGACCGACGGTGGAGATTAAAACAAGGCTTAAGCTCAACTCTATAAAAGGGGGCTTAAGGTTGGGCGGCAAGAAGAAGTTGGTTGGTTTTGGAGATTAGGGTTTTGCCTATCAATAGCTTGGGCGACAAGAAACCCTAAGGAGGAAAACCTAGGGAGATTAGGGTTTGGCTCTTTGGTTGGGCGGCTAGGGTTTGCAAGAAGGTGGGCGGCAACTATAGGAGAGGAGCTCTTCTTCTTCCTAGGGTGTGGCCGGCTCCTTCCTCTTCTTCCCTCTACCTTGGTCGGTGCTCAACCTATTCCTCTTCTCCTCTTCTTTTCCTCTTGGCCGGCGGCACAAAGGAACTAGGGATTGTTCCCTTGTTCGGTTCCTTGGTTGGCCATCTTGTTATCTCTATTCTTGGGGTCGGCGACATCAATCCTTTGTGGATTGGTGGTTGGCTCAAGCAAGAAGGGAAGGAGAGTTCTTCTTTCTTTTGATTGAAGAAGATCTAGGAAGCTTCAACTTGTGGAGGATCTTCGCCCACATGAAGTCTACAAGGAGGCTAGGACATACGATAGAAGATCGAGAGGTATAAAAGTTTTACAAGTTTTATTATTGATCTTTGCATGTTCTTATTAATATGATTGTATGTGTTGATTATACATGTCTACATCCATATGTATTTGTATAATCATGGACCCCGAAGATAAACACAAAAATCGGCGATCCGTTCGTCGTCTCTTCCGTGGCTAATCGACTAGAAGAGTTGTGTTGCTTGAACAACTAGTTTGTTCAAGCGATCGCTCAAGTCGTTAGCATGACGACAAATTGGTTGAGCTTAGGAAACTCATCCCATCCGGATTAGTTTTCATTAGTGAAAATTTTAATCCGGGGACATGGGAGCCAATGAGTCTCCGAGCAATGCCATCAAATTGGTATCAGAGCCACGGTTTCCGATTTTGTCTGTTTGGATTCGGTTACTTTCATGCACTTATCATATATTGTGTATGCCGTATGATAGTAGGATGTGCGTAGCATAACTTTTTGGTTGCAGGCATAAGTTCCAACTATTATGGCTATATATGTGTGTATGTGATTGCATGTGTGTGTGATTATATATTATTTGAATCCTCGGGGTTGACGAGGCTAAATTAGTATTTATTTTTTGTAATTGAATACGACATTGTTTAGCCACTCATTTTAGTTTACTTTCGATCTAGATTATTTGTACACTCCTTCGTGGAGTATAGGATCGATGGATGTAAATTAAAATAGTTTGTCTTAGCTCGAATCTCTTTGGTGACTTGTGCACGGGAAAAGGTGTAGCGGACAAGGTGGCGACACGACGGGACGCATATTGGAGAACAATGCCATAATAGTTGGGAAAATTCTGATTTTTTCCATATTTATTGCTGATTTGTTTTATATGCATGTTGTGTGTGCTTGAAAATTCCTCACTGTCAATATACTAAGTGGGAGAGGGACATTTTAATTAATTCCCGCGGCCTCCATTAAAATTTGACGTGTGATGAAACAAACTTGCGCGTCGGCTCTGAGTGCCTTCCTCCCCATCGGATGAGTTTGTTTGCGGATCACTAGGTCAAATAATGGTTATAGGAAATTATTTAGGAGCGTGTGCACTTCCCCATCGGTAAGACACATAATCCGAGATAATTCTCTTAGTATCGTGTAATGGTGCACACTTAGATGCAAATAAAAAGTATCCTCCCCATCGGAGTCACTGCTTTTATTTGTAGGGCCAAAGAGGAACCAACTATTAATTTTATTCGTCAAAAAGTAAGGTTGACAAGATAATAAAATTAATGGGTTAAACCTCCTCTTACAAATGTAGAATTCGTATACGTCCACACTATCGTGGCATGCGATATTCTCGGTGTTTTGAGGTGTTGGTTGATTTCAAAATTTTATTGTTTGAGGAATCAATGATATTTGAAATCTAATATTTTGATCATTGTGATTCTTAGGTTTTTCAAATGGCTTTCAACCCACTTGCTGTGATATTAAAAGAAAATAAACTTACTGGAACAAATTATATTGATTGGAAAAGAAATTTGGATATTGTCTTAACTGCAGAGGAGTACAAATTTGTACTCTTCGAGGTCTGTCCTCCTAAGCCCACCGATGACTCTGATGAAAAGGAGAAAGAAAGTTATAAGAAATGGATCAAGGCAGATGAGATGGCGCGGTGTTACATTTTGGCATCTATGTCAAATGTGATGCAACATCAGCATCAGGCCATGGCCATGGCATATGACATGATGTTCAATCTCAAGGAACTTTTCGGACATCAGAGTAGGGCGGCTAGACAGGAGGCTATGAGGAACTTGATGACGACCACCATGATCGAGGGAACACCCGTCAGGGACCATGTTCTCAAGATGATGGCTCATCTAAATGAGATGGAAGTCCTCGGAGCTGAGATCGATGGGGAAACCCAGGTCGATATCATTCTCCAGTCTCTTCCCAAGAGTTTTGAGCAGTTCCGCCTCAACTACAACATGAACAAGAGGTTGTATTCGTTGGCGGAGCTTCTGACAGAACTCCAGGCGGCAGAGGGGCTTTTTCGTCAAAGTGCTCAAGCCATGGTTGCTTAGAAGGTTTCTACTTCTAAACCGAAAGGGAAGAAGAAGAAGAAGCAAGGTGGAGCAAAGAAAGTGGCAGTAGGACCTCAGGTAGGAGTGAAGAAGCTGAAAGGCAAGTGCTTCACTTGCAAGCAGACTGGACATTGGAAGACGGACTGTCCTCGCCGAAAGAACAAAGGTATATCTTCTTGTTTAGTTGTTGAAACATATTTAGCGGTGTTATCTACCAGTACCTGGTGTGTAGATACAGGAGCCACTGATCATGTCTGCAATACTTTGCAGGGGTTCTAGGAAACTCGACGACTAGCTGAGGGAGAGATTACAGTCTTCATGGGCAATGCTTCAAAGGTGGCGGCTATTGCAGTGGGAGACGTTTATTTATCTTTTGATAGGAATAAAGTTTTGGTTTTGAGAAATTGTCTTTACGTACCTACTTTTAGAAAGAATCTAATTTCAGTTTCTAAATTGTTTCTTGATGGATTTTCTGTTTCTTTTAATGACAAAGTTGTTATAAAAAGGAATAGGGAGATTATCTGTTCTGGTACATTGGTTGGCAATTTGTACACTCTTGAACCGAAAACTCCCACGATGCATATAGAAGTGAATAACTCATCTTCTAAGTCTAATAAGAGAAAATAACCTTCGAAAATGAACCAGACATATCTTTGGCACCTAAGACTTGGTCATATTAACCTGAGTAGAATTCAAAGGTTGATAGCTGATGGACCCTTGGGTTCATTAGTGGTGGAAGATCTCCCAACCTGTGAGTTTTGCTTGGAAGGTAAGATGACCAAGAGGCCTTTTAAGGCTAAGGGGTATAGAGCCAAAGATGTATTGGAATTGGTTCATTCTGATTTGTGCGGTCCTATGTCTATCCAGGCTAGAGGTGGATTTGAATACTTTGTCTCTTTTATAGACGATTATTCAAGGTATGGATACATTTACTTGATGCGCCACAAGTCTGAATGCTTTGACAGGTTCAAAGAATTCAAGGCTGATGTGGAGAACCGTCAAGGTAAAAGTATCAAGACACTACGATCTGATCATGGTGGCGAGTACCTCTTGGGAGAGTTTAGGAGTTACTTATCAGAGGCTGAGATTCAATCCCAATTGTCCGCACCTGGCACACCCCAGCAGAATGGTGTGGCGGAGCGAAGGAATAGGACTCTTATGGAGATGGTCAGATCGATGATGAGTTATTCTGAGTTACCTAATTCGCTGCCTGGGTTTGCTCGAAACGATAAGACATTCACTCAACTTGGTTCCATCTAAGTCGACTTCTACTCCCACAGAATTGTGGACTGGGCGAAAGCCTAGTCTAAGACATATTCGGATTTGGGGTAGTCCAGCACATGTGCTGAAGGGAGATGCTGGTAAGTTGGAATCTCGTACAGAAGTATGCTTGTTTGTTGGCTACCCTAAGGGAACGAAGGGTGGTTTGTTCTATAGTCCTAGAGATCAGAAGATGATCGTGAGTACGAATGCCAGATTTCTAGAGGAGGACTATGTGATGAACCACAAGCCCACGAGTAGGATTGTTCTTGAGGAGTTGACAGGGGAAGTCCCGACTTCAGTACCACCAGTACAAGAGGAAATACCATAAGTCACTGCACCGCGTGTCACAGAACATACACAGGAGGCACCACGTCGTAGTGGGAGGGTTGTTAGACAACCCGTGAGATTCATGTTCTTGGGAGAGTCTTCGACTTAGTCCCCGTGAACATGAACCCGATCCTGACATATGACGAGGCACTCCAAGATAGAGATGATCTTGGCAAAGAGCGATGAATCTGTAGATAGAATCTATGGATTCTAATCATGTCTGGGAGCTAGTAGAACCACCCGATGGTGTGAAAGCCATTGGATGCAAGTGGATCTACAAGAGAAAGAGAGGAGTAGACGGGAAGGTTGAGACCTTCAAAGCTAGGCTTGTTGCGAAAGGGTATACTCAGAAAGGGGGTATCGATTATGAGGAGACCTTTTCACCGGTAGCTATGCTTAGTCTATCCAGATTCTCTTATCTATTGCTGCTCATGAGGATTATGAGATTTGACAGATGGATGTCAAGACAGCTTTCCTTAACGGAAGTCTTGAGGAAAATATCTATATGAAGCAACCAGAAGGATTCATTGCAAAGGGCAAAGATCATCTTATGTGTAAGCTTAATCGGTCTATTTATGGATTGAAGCAAGCTTCTAGATCTTGGAACATCCGCTTTGATGAGGTAATCTAGTCATATGGATTTATTCAAAGTCCGGATGAGCCTTGTGTATACAAGAGATGTGATGGAAACGTAGTGGTATTTCTTGTACTATACGTAGATGACATTTTGTTAGTTGGCAACAATATCAGAGTGTTATCAGACGTAAGGGTATGGTTGTCCAAACAGTTTGATATGAAGGACTTGGGAGAAGTGGGACACATCCTTGGGATCAAGGTAATAAGGGATCGCAAGAAAAGGATGTTGTGCTTATCTCAAGCTTCATACATTGACACTATCCTTGCTCGTTTTAGCATGCAGAACTCCAAGAAAGGTTTTCTACCTTTTAGGCATGGAGTACCTTTATCTAAAGAGATGTGTCCCAAAACATCAAAGGAGATAGAGGAGATGAAGGCGGTTCCTTATGCTTCGACAGTAGGAAGCCTCATGTATGCTATGTTATGTATGAGACCAGATATCTGCTTTGCCGTGGGCATGGTTAGCAGATATCAGAGTAATCCTGGACAGGGACATTGGACTGCGGTAAAGCATATATTGAAATACCTGAGAAGGACTAGGGATTATATGGTTTCTCGGATCAATTAGTCCCTGTGGGTTACACGGATTCTGATTTCCAATCAGATAGGGACAACAGTAAGTCTACCTCGGGGTTTGTGTTTACTTTTAGAGGTGGAGCCATAGTATGGAGGAGTGTCAAGCAGAAATGCATGGCGGACTCTACCATGGAAGCTGAGTATGTGGCAGCCTCTGAGGCAGCCAAGGAAGCTGTATGGCTCAGGAACTTCTTAATGGACTTGGATGTGATTCTTGGTTTGCCCAGAACTATCACAATTTATTATGATAACAGTGGTGCAGTTGCAAACTCGAAGGAACCACGAGCCCATAAGGCGAGTAAACACATAGAACGCAAGTACCACCTGATACGAGAGATCGTAAAGCGAGGAGAAGTAGCTGTCACCAAGATTGCATCAGAGGATAACCTGGCGGATCCATTCACTAAGGCCCTTCCAGCGAAAGCATTTGATAGGCATGTGGAGGACATGGGGATCAGATGTATGGCAGTGTGATGACAACATAGTCTTTTAGTATAAGTGGGAGATTGTTGGAATGTATACTGAAAGCCTAGATCTTTTTGTATGAACATTTTTATTTTGAAATAAGAATCACATGATCATTGTTTGCACTTTATATTTATTATATGTGTGCATATTGTCTAATACTTTACATTGTAGATAACATGGTGCTTGGTGTGGCACAGAAGATCATGTTACTAGTCCCTTGTAGAATATAAGTAGAGGCTCACAACCAAGATGGTTTTGGACAAACCATTGACATGGTTGTAGTGTAGCTTGGTATTGTTTTGTCTTGAACATAGAGTTACACTAGTACACTTAGGTGTATTGAGCAGGACCGACATAGAGGTGATTCAATTTATTGCTGACTACATAATTGAATCGGACCTCGGATATTATGTTGTACATGCTCTTAATCCCGATATAATAACGGGCACATGTACTTAGTATTTATTTCTTTGATTTACCAAAGGGTGAGATTTATATGGATTAAATCAATATGCCCGATAAGTTGGGAAATGATATTATTTACATGGTGTGCCGTTGATTATAGGAGGAAACCGTGTCCTATATATTAGGTTGATGATGTCCCCTTGAGGAGCTCATAAGGTTCATCATGTAAACCCTGCAGGTTGACTTAGTCAACATGATGATAAGGTTGAGTGGTACTACTCGAGGAGTTAGATGTTAATTGATTGATGGTCAGTAAATCAATTAATTGACGGACATTCGATATCTTAAACACGTGGAGATGGATGTACGAATAATGTATGGAGCCCATATTAATTTATGGGGGTTGGTGAGGTAATTCAATGATGATCCTCTAGTGGAATGGAACATCATTGATGGATCAAGTTTGTGTGGTTCCGATCCATCGGGTGGCCAAGATCCAACTCCTCCTCATGGTCCCTATCGTAGCCTAATATAAACCTCATGAAGTCTAGATCCAATGATGGAAAACAAATCCCTAGATCCGATGGTGGAGATTAAATCTCTAGATCCGACGGTTGAGATTAAATCTCTAGATCCGACGGTTGAGATTAAATCTCTAGATCCGACGGTGGAGATTAAATCTCTAGATCCAACGGTTGAGATTAAATCTCTAGATCCGACGGTTGAGATTAAATCCCTAGATCTGACGGTAGAGATTAAATCTCTAGTTCCGACGGTTGAGATTAAATCTCTAGATCCGACGGTTGAGATTAAAACCCTAGAACCGACGGTGGAGATTAAAACAAGGCTTAAGCCCAACTCTATAAAAGGGGGCTTAAGGTTGGGCGGAAAGAAGAAGTTGGTTGGTTTTGGAGATTAGGGTTTTGCCTATCAATAGCTTGGGCGGCAAGAAACCCTAAGGAGGAAACCCTAGGGAGATTAGGGTTTGGCTCTTTGGTTGGGCAGCTAGGGTTTGCAAGAAGGTGGGCGGCAACTATAGGAGAGGATCTCTTCTTCTTCCTAGGGTGTGGCCGGCTCCTTCCTCTTCTTCCCTCTACCTTGGTCGGCGCTCAACCTATTCCTCTTCTCCTCTTCTTTTCCTCTTGGCCGGTGGCACAAAGGAGCTAGGGATTGTTCCCTTGTTCAGTTCCTTGGTTGGCCATCTTGTTCTCTCTATTCTTGGGGCCGGCGGCATCAATCCTTTGTGGACTGGTGGTTGGCTCAAGCAAGAAGGGAAGGAGAGTTCTTCTTTCTTTCGATTGAAGAAGATCTAGGAAACTTCAACTTGTGGAGGATATTCGCCCACACAAAGTCTACAAGGAGGCTAGGACATACGATAGAAGATCGAGAGGTATAAAAGTTTTACAAGTTTTATTATTGATCTTTGCATGTTCTTATTAATATGATTGTATGTGTTGATTATACATGTCTACATCCATATGTATTTGTATAATCATGGACCCCGAAGATAAACACAAAAACCGACGATCCGTCCGTCGTCTCTTCTGCGACTAATTGACTAGAAGAGTTGTGTTGCTTGAACAACTAGTTTGTTCAAGCGATCACTCAAGTCGTTAGCATGACGACGAATTGGTTGAGCTTAGGAAACTCATCCAATCCGGATTAGTTTTCATTAGTGAAAATTTTAATCCGGGGACATGGGAGCCAACGAGTCTTCGAGCAATGCCATCAGAAAGTCCAACATGGGTTGGCAAGGGAAAGTCCAAGCTTGAGTCTTGGCTTTTGGAAAGTCCAAGGGGTTTGATATTGGCTGCGTAAAGTCCAAGCGGGAGTCTTGGCAGCATAAGTCCAATGGTTGGCGGCATAAAGTCCAAGTGGGAGTCTTGGCAGCATAAGTTCAATGTGCCTTGGCGGTGTAGACACCGTTAGCATGACATAGCCGATGGAAGCAGCTGAAGGCTAGTGTATGGATGAACAAGTCATGGATGACTTGGAGGGATCCGATAGGCACGAGGCTGACGGAGGTGGCTAGAAGGCTTAGGTCTAGGCTACGGGTGGTCTAGCAAGTATGGGGGCACCATACTTGGGTTAAACCTCATGTTTGAGATTAAAACCTCATGTTTGAGGTGTATTAATCGATTGAGACCATGTGGCAGGCGACTGGTGTGAGTCAACTAGGGTTTGACTGCGGGAAGTGTCCAAGCCGATCATCGTTGGCTCAGCATGATCGATCGTGATTAGTCGATCGGTGCTCGAGAATTTAGGCGTATTAGAGTCAAGACTCGCGAAGGGGGATCAAGTGAAGGCTCCATCAGTCGACTGATGATGGACCCGTTGGATTTTTCCAGCGTGGATCTAGCCGTTGTCTCACGATAACAGTGGCATCAGTCGACTGGTGGTCCCGAGCAGTTGACTGATCGACGATTTCCAGCCCAGGCAGCAGCTTTAAAGGGAGCTCATGGAGGAGGAAATCATTAGCATTTCTTGAGGGGTTTTGAAGCAAATTGCTGGTGTGATTCAGGGTCTCCAAGTGCAACTCAAGCAACCAAATAAGCAAGCATCCAAAATCACGATTGTAAAGTTTTCTTTACATGTTTTTGTTGTATTCATTTGTATTTGCTTGTTTACTTCGTGTATTACTTTTGTAATCTATTGTAAGAGGTTTCACCGCCTCCGAATTGTTCTGAGAAGGAGTTATTATTGATTAGTGGTGTGTGGTAGCATCGCTAGAGTTCGTTCGAGCTCGATCCGTGGAGTAGGAACCATTTGGTTTCGAACCACGTCATATTGTTGTGTAGTACTTGGAATTGTGTTGTATTTATTTTATTATTTCTATTTTCGCTGCGTATAACACATTATTGTAGCAAGCATGCAATGAAATTCATCAAGCATTGAATCGACGCTATTCACCCCCCTCTAGTGGTCAACATTTTCTCTACAAAGGCAAGGTAATGAAACCCAAAAAAGGGGTGGCCAAAGAAGGGACTTGCTTCCACTGTAAGGAAGCTGGACACTGGAAGCGGAATTGCAAAGCATACCTGGAAGATCTTAAGAAGAAGAGAAGTGAGACTTCTACTTTAGGTATATATGTTATAGAATTCAATCTATCTATTTCTTCATCGTGGGTATTTTATACCGAATGTGCTTCTCACATTTGTACTAATGTACAGGCGCTGAGAAATAGCAGGGCATTGATGAAGGGCGAGATAGACCTACGAGTAGGCAATGGAGTAAGGGTTGCTGTAGGAACTTACTTTCTATCTCTGCCCTCTGGGCTTGTACTAGAATTAGATGAATGTTGTTATGTGCCTGCTCTCATAAAGAACATCATTTCAGTTTCTTGTTTAGATAAGAAAGGCTTTTCATTTATAATAAAGAACAAATATTGTTCCGTTTATTTAAATGATATGTTCTATTGTAGTGCACCTTTGATGAACGGACTCTACATTCTAGACTTAGAGAACCCCATCTATAACATAAGTATCAAAAGGTTCAAGTCAAATGAGTTGAACCAAACCTATCTCTGGCATTGTCGCTTAGGTCACATAAATGAGAGTCGCTTATCCCAGCTCCATAAGGATGGGTTGCTGGACTCATTTGATTTTGAATTATATGAGACATGCGAGTCTTGCCTTCTAGGTAAGATGACCAAGATTCTCTTTAGTGGACACAACGAAAGAGCAATAGACTTATTAGGACTTATACATAGTGATGTGTGTGACCCTTTCAATGTAGCTGCTAGAGGTGGTTATAGATACTTCATTACATTTATTGATGACTTCAGTAGATATGGTTATGTGTATCTGATGACACATAAGTCATAATCCTTTGAAAAGTTTAAAGAATTCAAGAATGAAGTACAAAACTAGCTTGGTAAGAGTATTAAGATATTTCGATTAGATCAAGGTGGTGAATACCTTAGCCATGAGTTTCGTGACTATCTAGCTGAGTGTGAGATTCTATCCCAACTCACTCCTTCTGGAACACCACAGTGGAATGGTGTATCCGAAAGGAGGAAGTATACCCTATTGAATATGGTACGATCTATGATGAGTCACACAGATCTTCCTATATCCTTTTGGGGATATGCTCTAGACACAACAACCTTCACACTTAACCATGCTCCATCCAAAGATATGATAAAGACACCATATATGATATGGACAAGGAAAAATCCCAAGATGTCTGTCATGAGGATTTGGGGTTGTGAGGCTTATGTTTGACGTCAAGTCTCATACAAACTGGGACCCAAATCTGATAAGTTCTATTTTGTTGGATATCCTAAGGAATGAAGGGATATTACTTCTATATTCCCAGTCAGCACAGAGTGTTTGTGGCAAAGACTGGGGTATTTCTAAAAAGGGACTTTGTTTCTAGAAAAACTAGTGGGAGTACATTCGATCTTGAAGAAATTCAAGATACGAACCATAGCACTGAGGCCTTGATGGAGGTTGAACAGGAACCACAAAGTGTTATGGATGATGAGATTGTTGCACAAAGAGTTGTGGAACAACAACCTGTTCAGGTAGACCTACCTCTTCTTAGGTCTGATAGGGTACATCGTCAGCCTGAGAGATACTCATTTCTCTTGTCTGACCATGATGACGTTATGCTCATTGAGAATGAGCCTAGCTCCTATCAGAAAGCTGTGATGAGCCCAGATTCTGAGAAATGACTAGAGACCATGAGATCAGAGATGGAATCCATGTACACCAACCAAGTATGGACTTTGGTTGATCTACTTGAAGGCGTCAAACCCATTGGGTGTAAGTGGGTCTTTAAGAGAAAGACTGACATCGATGGACTTACGCATACCTATAAGGGCCGATTGGTGGCTAAAGGTTTCAAGCAAATTTATGGTATTGACTATGATGAAACTTTTTCTCCAGTTGTGATGTTTAAGTCCATTCGAATCATGCTTGCTATTGCAGTGTACCACGATTATGAGATCTGGCAGATAGATGTCAAAACCACATTTCTGAATGAAAACTTGCTTGAGGATGTGTACATGACACAACCTAAGGGTTTTGTAGATCCACAACATACTAGCAAAGTATGCAAGCTACAAAGGTCCATTTATGGGCTAAAGCAAGCTTCTTGGAGCTGAAATCTTCGATTCGATGATGCGATCAAACAGTTTGGTTTCATCAAGAATGAAGATGAACCCTGTGTCTACAAGAGGGTTAATGGGAACACAATTGTCTTCCTTGTATTGTATGTTGATGACATACTACTCATTGGGAATGACATCCCTTCGCTACAGTCTGTGAAGACTTGGTTGTGGAATTATTTCTCAATGAAGGACATAGGTGAAGCAGCCTATATTCTAGGCATCAAGATCTATAGAGATAGATCTAAGAGATTGCTTGGCTTAAGTTAGAGTACATATATTGACACGGTATTACTAAGGTTTGCCATGCAGGATTCCAAGAAGGGATTTCTGCCGATGTCACACGGTGTGAGTCTTTCGAAGACTCAAAGTCCCTCTTCTAGAAAGGAGAGAGACCGCATGGATTAGATCCCTTATGCATCTGCCATAGGATCTATCATGTACGCCATGCTATGTACTCGTCCTGATGTCTCGTATGCTTTGAGCATGACGAGTAGATACTACGATCCGTGAGCGCATCGATAGAGCCAAGAATATTCTTAAGTACTTGAGAAGGACTAAAGAATATTTCTTGATATTTGGAGGTGTTGGGGAACTAGCTGTAAAGGGTTACAGTGATGCCAGCTTCCAAACTGACAAGGATGATTATAGATCATACTCAGGGTTCATGTTTTGCTTGAATGGTGGCGCTGTGAGCTGGAAGAGTTCGAAGCAGGACACAGTTGCTGATTCTACAACAGAGGCTGAGTATATTGCTTCATCAGAGGCAGCAAAGGAGGCAGTTTGGATCCACAAGTTCATTACCGAGCTTGGGGTGGTTCCTAGTATAACAGATCCCATAGAGCTCTATTGTGACAACAATGGAGCGATTGCGCAGGCTAAAGAACCTCGCTCACACCAGCAGACCAAACACATACTACGGCGCTTCCATCTCATTCGAGAGATTATCGATAGAGGAGATGTGAAGATTTGCAGAGTACCCACAGAGGCTAACATCGCAGATCCCTTAACTAAGGCTTTGGCACAGAAAAAACATGATGGTCACACTAGGTCATTGGGTATTAGATACTATAGTGATTGACACTAGTACTAGTGGGAGATTGTTAGTGAAAGCCCTAGAGCCAATCATGTGATGATTGTTGTATGAACTTGTTGTATCGTATTCCTATATATATTTATAAAGACATTTCTTTATGGTTATTATACTTACTTGTATTGGTGCCAAAGAACTAAGTATAATAGCGTCCTTGAGTGGAAGGTTCTTATCTATATCAATCGATTGGTTGAATCGATAATAAGATGATATAGAGAATACTACTCTTAATCATTCCTAGTCAAGTATTAATATTCTGAGACAATATTAATGCGAAGAGACTAGCATATAGGTCAACACGATGACTTGATCTCACAAGTCATGGATATGAGATATCAAGTTGACACATGGGTATGCATTGGAGAATGTATACTGAATGACCCGTCATGAGAAAGTATCATGGATCATTATATGAGTATCATATACTTTCTCGTGTGACTATTAGTATGACTATTAGTCCTTGGACCTGGAGTCACCATGGTTCCCTACATAAGGAGTTGCATACTTTGGCTTCGTCAAACGTCACCCGTAAATGGGTGGACTATAAAGGCGATTACTGGGTATGTAACAAATTATGCGGAGGGATGTGAGTGATGTAGATGAGATCTATCCCTCCTATATGACGGGAGTGATATCATGATTCTTGATAGAGTGAGACCACTAAGTGCATGACCATGCCCAAATGAGTCAATATGAGATATTAAGCTCATTTGATTAGAGTGAGTCTAACTTGGAGTTCAAGATATAGATTGAACAGAGGATGACATGGTCTATGCCTCAATTAATCAATCTAGATGTTAAGGATAGAGGGACATTGTCACATATTGTGAGAGTCACAATTAGTAGTCACAAAGGTGATGTTGGATCTCAACATTCTTGTAACTTGGGTAGCAATGATGTGTTGCTAGATACTGCTCATTGCTTATGTTTCTAAATCAGTTTAGGAGCATTGCCAACATTACAAGAACCTATAGGGTCACACACAAAGGGCAAATAGATGGAGATTAAGTTCATATGATGGACCAAGAGGATTAGGTTCATGTGATGAACCAAATTGGATTAAGAGTAATCCAAATTAGACTAATTGAGTTAGACTCAATTTGATTCAAGTGTTGAATGAGTCTAATTTAGATTTGATTCATTGAGTCAATTTAAACTAATGAATAGAGATTCATTAAATTAAATTGACTTGAATCAAAGGTTGGATTTAATCAACCATGGGAGATAAGAGGTCAAGTTTGACTTGACTTGAGAGGGAAGATGAAGGCTCAAATTTGACTTGACCAAATGCCACTTCATGGTGACTTGGCATAGGGCTGGCCAATGATGATATTCCACATCATCATGGACACATCATGGTGTGCCACCTCATGAGGAAGACCAAGATCCATGGCTCTTGGTATTACATGAATGCTCAATCAAGAGGAGCTCGAGCAATACGCAACTGAAACGAAGAATTAGTGTGAAATTCAATTCATCTTCTTCCTTCTCCCTGCTTCTTCTCTCCCTCTCTTCCATTGCCGTGACCTCCAAGAGTGGTAGCACACTCTAAGTGGTTTTCTCCATCTTTTTTCCGTGTGGATATGTGTAAAGGAGTGTACACTTGACACTCTTCGAGATCCAACAACCATTTGGACGAGCGGGATAAGCGAAGGGCATCGCTACAAGGGTAACACTCTTCCCATGTAGATCTAAGGTAAATCTAGTGTTTTTAAACATGTACATGAATTTCATTTTATTTATCTTTGCACGGATTCGTGGCCGACTTTCGAGGTTTCTACAACGCAAAAAGTGGTTTTTGCGACTCGGAGAGTCTAACACCGACAACTTAAAGTAAGAAGATTAAGCTTGGTTATCTGACTTGCAGAGCTTTTGTGAATGATGAATGATGGCAATAGCACTTCATTAGTAGTAGATTAGTTGAATTCAAAGCTGACCCTCCATTTCTTTTATAAGACATTTCTAGTCGCCGGATCACTTTCCAGTTGACTCTATATCAGCTCGCCAATATGGTATTCTGGCCTTTTCAGTCAATTGGATCTAAGCCAGTCGACTCCATGTCATCTAGCTCCGCTCCTCCGTAGTTTTGGTCTTTTCCTATTCTAGTCGACTAAATCCGGTTCAGTTAACTAGAATACTTGCCATCTCGGTCATAGAATCTTTAGTCGAACGTTTGCTTGCCAAGTCAGCATCCCAGTCATCTGGACCCTGTCCAGTCGACTGGGTCTGAGTCGCCTGGACTCTGTCCAACTGCTTGGATACCCGCAACATAGAGTTAGCATAAAACAAAATTCAATATTACTTGGAAGTAGTAATACTGCCTGATCTCGACTTCCGAGTCTAACACGGACCCTTCATCGGATTGATGACTACCTTGTCCCCCCAACTGATGACTCGCCCTAACCTTTTCACTCGAGGCTTACCTGCCAGCTGTCCAATCGGACTTACCTTGCTTGACATCCGATCTAACTCACCAGGGCTTCATGTCAGTTGTCCAGTCTCCCTGACCCAACTGGGCTTTCTGTGATTGTTCGGTCTCCTTGACCCAATCAATCTTCTGCCAGATGTCCTGTCCACTCGACCCATTTAGACTTCATGTCTAGTGTCCGATCCTCCTGATTTGTTAAGATTTTTGCCTAGTATCTAGTCCACACTGTTGGATCGAAAGTGTCGCTAGAGGGGGGGGGGGGTGAATAGCGATACGGTGTCGTTAAAAACTTTTGCAATAAGTAAAAAGCAAGTAGAGAATGCACAGCGGAAATATAAAGTAGACAAGATATTTTTACGTGGTTCACAATCTTTCGATTGCTAATCCACGGCCCTAGTGATCCTTGATCACGTACGGAGGGCAATTCACTAAAACCACTCCTCTTCGTTGGAAGTAGGAGCAACGATTACAAAAAGAAATCAAGGCAAAGGGACACTCCCCCTTTCCTTGTTACGATTAAAGCACAAAGACAATTTAAAGAAGTAGAACTTAAATAAATATACCGACAACTCTTATAAGTAGAAGATGTAGCTTTCGTTGTCGGCGGCACTTCGTCGTAGCAAATGTGAGTAGTAGTAGCGGCGTTACGACGGCGTGTTGAGAGCTCTTGAATTCTTGTTTTTGCTTGGCTTGAACATGTCTATTTATGGATATTGATCTATGAATTTAGACATAGGTAGTGTCCAAGGTGAGGTTCTTATCCCAACTCAAGGATGAGGTGTTTCATCCAACCACCTTGTGCCACCTCCAACCTTCTTGTGCGCCAACTCAAGGATGAGGTGTTTCATCCAACCACCTTGTGCCACCTCCAACCTCCTTGTGCGCCAACTCAAGGATGAGGTGTTTCATCCAACCACCTTGTGCCACCTCCAACCTTCTTGTGTGCCAACTCAAGGATGAGGTGTTTCATCCAACCACCTTGTGCCACCTCCAACCTCCTTGGGCGCCAACTTGAGGATGAGGTGTTTCATCCAACCACCTTGTGCCACCTCCAACCTCCTTGGGCGCCAACTTGTTGGAGCCATTCAACTTGTGCCACATCATGGGAGCCAACCATCTTGTGCCAACTCACCTTATTTTGGGCGTCCACCACAAGGAAGCTTGGTGATGGTTTGATGTCCACCTTGATGCCACATCACCCTTTGTACCAAAACACGAGTCAAGTCCAAATTCACCCCTTGAAATTCGAGCTCTTCTCGAGGTCGAACTTGACTAGCAGCTGACCGTAGTCAAAGGGTTTTGACCGCAGACAAGTTAGCTTAAAATATAAAGTACGATGGTTCTAACCATCCGATCTCGACCTAGACCTTCCATTGGAGGTATTGGGCCTGATCTACGCTTAACGACCTTGCTTCGCTTTCACACGAGCTTACCTTGTAGCCTCGCTCCGGCCTTCACCCGAGTACCTCGGCTTCCTCCAAGTCCTCAAGGCGTTCCGACCACCTCGGTTCCCACCGGTGTCGCAGACCTTCCGCCAACTTTAGCATTTCGCACACTTAATTGAGCTCGTAAGATAACAAATATACCCTTAACTATTGAGCCTTTTGCCATAATCAAAATACGGTTCGACTTTGGTGCCCATCGCACCAACAATCTCCCTTTGATTCATGGCAAACCGACACAAAAGTTAAGGAAAAATTAAGCATAACAAAGAAGCTAGCATAATGATTAAGCATGAATGAGAAATATTATTGTTTCAAGTTCTCCCTTTGAGGTAACCTCCTCGACCAAGGTGAGTTCTTGAAAATAATTTTACTCCCTTAATAGTTGCTTAAGTAAACGGAATTACTTAATATAAAAGGTAATAATTTTGTTTACTTTCTTCCTTACTTTTGTGACTTTCTCCCTTTTGCCTTAACTCAAAAAGTTTGTAAATATATTTTAAGGTTTGTAAGTCCAAGCAAGTTCCCAATATAAATATATATTTTTTTAAAATAATAATAAGCTTGAAAATATGTTCATCTAAAATGTACAACTCCTGCTTGGACTTGATTGATATAGAATGATCAATAAGTCTTGAAGGAGTTGATTAATTTTAAATAATTATACTCCATGGTTCATGTCGATGCAATCAATCTACATCCGAATCGTGAGTAAGGTCCTAACATCTCACGCCTGCTCATTGGCTAAGTACACAAACACATTAGTCCTATGTGTTGTGAGATGTGTTGGCTCTTAAATCTATAGGTATATGATTTCTAAGGTAAGACTTAGGCTAATTTCATAAAAAGAAGCAAAAGTAGAGTACATATATAGAAAAATTTAAATCCTACTCTATTACGCATATACCTAACTTTCGTCTTAATAAACTAAATTCTTCTGTAGTGGTTTGGTGAAGATGTCCGCTAGGTTTGATTTGGACTCAACATACTCTAGTTGTATAGTTCCATTAGTTACATGTTCCCTAATGAAGTGGTGTTTAACTTCTATATGTTTTGTCCTAGAATGACATATTGGATTTTTAGTTAAGTTAATTGAACTAATGTTATCTATGTAGGTTTTAATGTTGTTAAAGATTGCTTAAAGTCTTGGAGAGTGTGCTTCATCCACAGTGAGCCGAGAGACACACTCACCCATCGCAACGATTCGGCTTCGGTGGTAGATAAGGCAACGCAATGTCGCTTCCTCATCGCACCAACTCACTAGACTCGAGCCGAGGATTTGACAACAACCACTCGTGCTCTTTCTATCGAGTTTACTACCGCATAGTCGGAGTCGGAGTAGCCGATTAGATTAAACTCGTAGATCTAGGGTACCAAATACCTACGCTTAGCGTGTCTCTTTAGATATCTAAGGATACGCTTGACTAGGGTTAGGTGAGACTCCTTGCACAGTTTGTAACTCGCACATACTTACCGCAATAAAATGTCAGTCGGCTCGCGGTTAAGTATAGGAGACTTCTATTGCGCTCCTATAGTATTTTAGGTCAACGGGTTTTCCTTCTACATCTTCGCTTATATTAACATTAGTTGCCATAGGTGTATTGATTATTTTAGCATCTTGCATTCCAAATCGATTTATTAAGTCCTTAGTATATTTTTGTTGATGTAAATATATTCCATCTTTAGTTTGTTTAATTTGTAAACCTAAGAAAAACTTAACTCTCCCACTAAATTCATTTCAAATTCACTTTCCATAAGTGAGATGAATTCGCTTAGCAGATCGAGTTGGTAGTTCCAAAATTATATCATCTACATAGATTTGGGCTATAAAGATTTCTTTTCCTACGGTTTTAATCTAATAAGGTTGGGTCGACTAAACCTTGGTTGAACTTTGGACTTAAGATAGATCGAAGCCTTTCGCATCAAGCTCTTGGGGCTTGTTTGAGTCCATATAGGGCTTTCTTAAGTCTAAGGACATGGTCAGTTTATCTAGATTTTCAATCCGGAGGTTGACTGACGAAACTTCTTCCTTAATGTATCCATTCAAAAATGCCGACTTGACATCCATTTGAAACAATTTAAAACCTCGATGTGCAAAGATATGCTAACAACATTCTCGGATGGACTCTAGTCCTGCACGGGGCGTAGGTCTCATCGTAATCTAAACCTTCGACTTGACTAAACCCTTTGTACTAACCTAGCTTTATTTCTAACTACTTCACCTTTATCATCAAGTTTATTTCAAATACCCACCTTGTTCCAATAATTGATTTTTCTTTAGGTGGTGGTACTAATTCCTGCACTTCATTTCTAGTGAATTGAGCTAGCTCTTCTTGCATAGCAATAATCCAATGATCAAGAAGTGCTTGTTCAATAGTTTTGGGTTCGATTTTGGAAATTAACGAGATTTGACTAAGGTTTCGATATGAAGCTCTAGTTCAACCCCTAAATTTGGATCACCTATAACTTGATTGATAGGATGATTTGTTTGAGTCTTAGTGTGACTGGGTTAGGGTCATCTATCACTTGGTCGATAGGATGACTTGGGTGAGTTCTAGTTTGACTTGGGTTAGAGTCATCTATCACTTGGTCGATAGGATGACTTGGGTTAGGACGAGATTCAAGTTCAAGATCGAGTCGGGTTCGCTATAAGTTGATTTGCTAGTTGGTTTTGTTAAGGATTGAACGGGTTCGTGTCCTTCGTCAAAACTATATTAATGGTTTCTTCGACTCTAAGAGTGTCGTGATTGTATATTCTATAAGCTCTAGGTGGTTGAGTATCCTAGAAAGGTTCCAGAGAGGTTTTGGATTTGAATTTCCCTAGGTAATCCTTAGTGTTTAAGATATGTACCTTGCATCCAAATACCCTAAAGTACTTGATGTTCGGTATTTTATCGTGATAAATCTCGCAGACAGGTCTTTGGTGCCTCTTTACTATAAGGATCCTATTTTGGACATAGCAAGCCGCATTTAACGGCCTCTCGCCAAAATCTATCTGTAGGTTATACTGCTAACATTGTCCTAGCGGCTTCTTGTAGGGTTCTATTTTTCCGCTCGACTAACCCATTTTGTTGTGGGGTTCTAGGACATGAAAACTCATGGTGGTATCCGCTTAGGTTACGTAAATCAGAACCTGTGGTTTTCGAATTCACCACCATGATCGCTTCTAAGTCTTTTAATCTTAAGGTTCTTTTGATTTTCGATTAACCTACAAAGATTGATTAGTTGGTCTAGGTATCATTTTTATGTTTGATAAACCTAACCCAAGTAAATCTAGAATAGTTGTCAATTATGACTACAAAATTGACTACCATTGAGTGACTTAGCTCCATGTGAATCAAATAGATCCATGTGTAGGAGCTCAAGAACACTTTTGGTCTGCTCTGATTAGTTAATTGATGTTGTGTCCTAGATTGTTTACCTTGTTGACAAGCATTACATATTTTATTATCCAAGTTGTTTAGTTTAGGCAAACCTATAACTAAGCCTGACTCATCTTGTGGACTAGTCTTGGGTGCAGTGTCCTAGTCTTCTGCCATAACCAAGATTCCTCTTGCTGTGTCATAAGACACTTGGTTGAGGAGTTGGGTAAATTTATTGTGTAGATGTTGCTACTCCTAGTTCCTTTAAGTATTATTTTAGATGTTGCATTTATTTTGATTACGCATTCATTTTCTAGAAATATGACCTTATAATTGTTATCACACAATTGGCTTACACTAAGTAAATTATATTGAAAGTTTTCTACTAATAAGACATTTTGAATTGTAAAGTTAGAGTTGAGCCCAATATCACCCGATCCAATGATTTTGAGCTTGCTGCTATTTCAAGGCCACCGATCCTTGTCGCTTGAATTGTAATCAAAATTTGAGTTGATCCCTGGTCATGTGCTCGAGTAACCATCGTCTAACATCCATTGATCCTACACATAAGGTAGTTGGATCGATATTGGAATTACTAAAGGGTTGTTTGTAAGTTTTAACCTAAATCATCTCACCAATATCTACATGATCAAAACATGTTATTCCTATGTGTTATTGTGAGATGACTTTCAATTTTACTTGATTAATTTTAATGAATTTAAATTAACCAACATTAGGTTAGATTCGATTTAGTCTAAGCTCATCAAGTAATCTTTTCAAGAGATTAGCTTCGGTCGTGGCGAGGCACAGAGGCCTTCTTTGATCGGAACAACGACCACTTCCTTAGACAAAGCTAATTTCAAGAAATTGATAACTCGATTTACTTGAGACTACGCCTTGGTCTAACTAGTTATTTTTGAAAAGAGGCTCCCGAGGCTCAATCTTTCAGAGGATTTTAGTTGGTTTATTTTTGAAAAGAGGCTCCCGAGGCTCAATCTTTTCGCAGGATTTTAGTTGGTTATGAGTCCTATCTAACCATTCTAAAAATAAAGGAAAACTAAGCATGCAATTTCTAAGACTTAACAAAATACATTTTGTATTGGCTCCCCTCGACCATTGAATCGAGTGGGTCTATTCACATAGTGAATTTGGTCCTTGGGAACCCAATACATGTTAGATCCTAAAGTTGAAATCAAAGTGGTCTTAGGGACCCATGCTTGGACATTTTTCTTATGTTGGTTTACTATAGACATATATGACTTATTGGTTGTATTTGAGTTAAACCCGAGTCCGCCTTGTTGTACACGGCCCTTTGTGATCCAAGTAAGAGGTCAAGTCCCTTGATCCCAAAGTGAACCTTTCCAACGCAGCCTTAAGGTCTTCGACTTGTGTTTTCAAAAGCGAGTTCTCAACTTCAAGCTTTTCAACTTGAGTTGAGTCCTCCTCTTGAATACGAGTAGTCGAAGAGGTTAGGAGACCTCATGTTTGAGAAGGTTAACCTCCTCAATTAGGGTCTCGACCTTGGACTCCTGACTTAGCTAGTTTCTTATTTAAAAATTTAATTGCACCATACAAAGTATTAAGTAACGACTTACCCTTAATGATTCTTTTGAACCGGATACGGATCCGTGGCTTGTCTTGAATGGAAACTCATCATCGGATTCGACTGACTCTTCTTCGCTTCGAGTCGCTCGGCCGGCTTGGCCATTAGAGCTTGATATCGCCTTCTTCCTCCGACAACTCCTCCCAAGTAGCGCTTAGCGCTTTCTGGTCTTTGATGCGTTATTCTTTAGCTTTGGGCACTCTGACTTGATGTGACCGAACTCGCTGCACTCATAGCATCTAAAATTAGAAGTATTTGAATTAGGTTTAGGCTTACCTTGAGTTGTTGGTCGCTGCCTCTTGATCATCTTCCTAACTAGATTGACTAGTTCGATTCTATTTCGAGTCTACTTCCGATTCGACTCGCCTTCTTCCTTCGGGGTGGCTTGCTTGTGGGCTTCTTCTTCTTGGAACTCCGCAACTAACGCAATACTCTTCTACCGACCACGCTTAGTTTGCTCATGTAATTCAAGTTCAAAACAATTGCCTAACCTAATTTTAGAAAGGTCCTTGGAGACCTTGTAGGCATCGACCATGGATGCCCACAAGGTGGTCCTAGGAAACGAGTTAAGAGAATACCGATAAGGTCGCGATTCTCGACCTTTGTCCGATGGCATGGAGTTGGTTGACGATGTCTTGGATACGAGCATGTAGTTGAGTTGCGGGTCTCGCTTTCCTGCATTTTCAAGTTATACAATTTATTTAAAAGTAAATCTCTTTACATACCTTCGTCGGTGCCTTCGTAGTTCCACTAGCTTGGTCCATAAGTCCTTTGCACTAATGAAGGGGCCGACGCGTTGAGCTCTTCCTTGACAACCCACATTGCAAGATTTGAGTTGCCTTGGCATCGGCTTCTACTTGTTTTTTCATGGAATTTGACCATTGATCGTAACCCAAAGATTCACCATCTTCATTAATAGGAAGTGTGAAACCGGTTTGATTAATCCACATCTCGATTTGGGTTTTAAGAAAGCATTTCATCCGACCCTTCCAATAACGAAAGTCATTACCATTGTAAAACGGGGTCGGGCGGTGCTAAACCCTTCGAGATGGGCCATTTAAAAACAAGAAGAAGAACGATTTAAAAGAATCTTGCAAAACACACACGAAAGAATATTCCAAGACTTTCGCCTTGGATTAGTAGGGAAGTAAAAAGATATATAAAATGTAACTTGCAAAAAGAAATAAACAATCAAATGCGAATGTCGCAAGTTCCGAGGACAACCTTACTCGGATCTAACCAAGGACAACCTTATCCGATCCTAAAGCTCTAATGCAATTCTATATGTAGGAGAAGATAAGCAAGTGAAATAATTATACGAAAAACAGAAATAAATAAATAAAAATCTGTAAAAAGAAAACAAAGCTAGATTGGTGGTTTCACTAATCTTAGCGCCTACTCGATACCAATTGTTAGTGCTTATAAGCTCCACATATCTCCACAATGGCATGATATTGTCCACTTTGGGTCTAAGCCTCATGGTTTTATTTTTGGGCTTTACCCAAAAGGCCTCATACCAATGGAGATATCTTTTTTCTTATAAGCACATGATCTTTTCCATGTCTTACCAATGTGGGACTTTGATTGTATTCCCATACTCCCAACAATCCTCAAACGAAGGACCACATTGGGCCCCCTCAAGCCTATCCTCCTCAAGGATTTTCTCGCTGATGTCCGATCTTCAACCCACCAGACTTCGCTGCTTGTTCGTCCCCACCCAACTAGACTTCCTTCCGATGTCCGGTTCTCTTGATCCGACGTGGGAGCTCAACTTCCTTCGCTCGAGGTTCATGGCTTGACATGGACCATGGCTCGATACCAATTGTTGGATCGAAAGTGTCGCTAGAGGGGGTGAATAGCGATACTGTCGTTAAAAACTTTTGCAATAAGTAAAAAGCAAGTAGAGAATGCACAAATGAAATATAAAGTAGACAAGATATTTTTACGTGGTTCACAATCTTCGATTGTTAATCCACGGCCCTAGTGATCCTTGATCACGCACGGAGGGCACCACTAAAACCACCTCTTCGCTGGAAGTAGGAGCAACGACATAAAAAGAAATCAAGGCAAAGGACACTTTCCTTGTTACGATTAAAGCACAAAGACAATTTAAAGAAGTAGAACTTAAATAAATATACCGACAACTCTTATAAGTAAGAAGATGTAGCTGTTGTCCGCACTTCGTCAGAGCAAATGTGAGTAGTAGTAGCGGCGCTATTTAACTGTTGAGAGCTCTTGAATTCTTGTTTTTTGCTTGGCTTGAACATGTCTATTTATGGATATTGATCTATGAATTTAGACATAGGTAGTGTCCAAGGTGAGGTTCTTATCCCAACTCAAGGATGAGGTGTTTCATCCAACCACCTTGTGCCACCTCCAACCTTCTTGTGCGCCTAACTCAAGGATGAGGTGTTTCATCCAACCACCTTGTGCCACCTCCAACCTTCTTGTGCGCCAACTCAAGGATGAGGTGTTTCATCCAACCACCTTGTGCCACCTCCAACCTCCTGGCGCGCCAACTTGAGGATGAGGTGTTTCATCCAACCACCTTGTGCCACCTCCAACCTCCTTGGGCGCTAACTGAGGATGAGGTGTTTCATCCAACCACCTTGTGCCACCTCCAACCTCCTTGGGCGCCAACTTGTTGGAGCCATTCAACTTGTGCCACATCATGGGAGCCAACCATCTTGTGCCAACTCACCTTATTTTGGGCGCCCACCACAAGGAAGCTTGGTGATGGTTTGGATGTCCACCTTGATGCCACATCACCCTTTGTACCAAAACACGAGTCAAGTCCAAATTCACCCCCTTGAAATTCGAGCTCTTCTCGAGGCTGGAACTTGACTAGCAGTTGACTGTAGTCAAAGGGTTTTGGACTGCAGTACAAGTTAGCTTAAAATATAAAGTACGATGGTTCTAACCATCTGATCTCGACCTAGACCTTCCATTGGAGGTATTGGGTCGGATCTACGCTTAACGACCTTGCTTCGCTTTCACACGAGCTTACCTTGTAGCCTCGCTTTCGGTCTTCACCCGAGTACCTCGGCTTCCTCCGAAGTCCCTCTGGCGTTGCCCGACCACCTCGGTTCCCACCGGGTGTCGCAGACCTTCCGCTCAACTTTAGCATTTCTGCACACTTAATTGAGCTCGTAAGATAACAAATATACCCTTAACTATTGAGCCTTTTGCCATAATCAAAATACCGGTTCGACTTTGGTGCCCACTGCACCAACACACACGACCTACTAGGACTTTCCTATTAAGCCTGCACACTTAACATGCACATTAAATCACAAGCTTATCTTAACTTTAACCATAGTTCATACATTAAAACTTAGGAGTGATGCTATCTACATCAACATCTACCTCTTTAGAAGAGATAATAAGGTGATGCAGTCATCTTTTGACCGTCTTTTGCTGAGAGCGGGCTCGATTCAATCGTAACAATATCCTGTCAAACATAACACAGGTCAGAGGACGTTGGTACTCCGATAATGTCTCTTCGATACTTAAGTCAGACAGGAGAAGATGAAAAGTGGAATGTAGAATTTAGTTAGTATAATAAAATAGTAAATTCCTATTTACTCATCAATCATTTTTTTTTATATAGTACCAAGATTCTTGCCGATCGGGATTATTTTCCCGTGGTGCCCTTTGATAGGCTACTAAAGGACAACCGTTACAAGGAATCTCCATCTACCATGTCACATGTTCAGGAATTATCATTAGGAAAGGATGTCAGGAGAGGGTTGGATGTGACATCTGTTGAGAAGAGTTCCATGAGTGGTTCTCGGGTCCCTGACTCCTCATACTCCTGAATCATGAGTTCTCTACTTCTTATGCTATCGACTCTCAAGTCACCAAGCTCTCGACTCCTGACATCCCGAAGTGATGAGTTACCGATTCCTTGGCTCCTGACTTCTTGAATGGTCGAGCTCTCGACCTCCTTTGCTCCCGCCTCCCAAGTGGCCGAGCTCCCAATTCTCATACTCTCGACTCCCATGTGGCTGAGCTCCTGACTCCCATGCTTTCGACTCCCATATCCTCGAGCTCCTCTTGGGTCCAATGGGCTCCATTCCTTTTCTCCACTATCCCTATTCTCCAAGTCCACAAGTATCAAGTCGAGGACCCATTTTCAGTAGTGTCATTAGCCACCCCCTTCAAAATAGTCAGACGATTCGAATAAGTCTGAGTCAAATGATTTGAAGAAGTCTAATGCTAATGGATCCTTTCTCATATATGCCCTCCTTTAGTCGGGCAAAGGGCTTATAAACTGCCATTGTTAGATAACAACGCTTCTCTTCTCTTTTGCACTCTAGAGAATTCATCACATAACAATACTTCCAACAAAGAGAACTCTGGTCGGGTCGAAGACTTACAAACTATCTCGTTCGTTACAACAAATACTTCTCTTTGAACAACAATTCATAAAAGGAATGCCCACTAGGCTGAGGGATTACAAACTACATCTGCAGGTTGAATGAAAATACTTCGCTTTTAACAACACTTCATAAAAAGAATACCTTGAGTCATGTCGAGGGCTTACAAAACTGATTCAACGGGGCGGGTAAAAATACTTCATTTCGAACAACACTTCATAAAGAAAATGCCTGAGACGGACTGAGGGGTTGCAAATTGCCTTATCGAGCTGAATGGAGCACTTTACTCCATAACACAACTTCATTTGAAAGTACCCGAGTTGAATCGAGGACTTATGTACCACCTCGATTGGGCTAATGCTTCCTCAACACACTTCAGCCGGACTGAGGGCTTACGAGTTATCTTGGTGAGGCAGAGTCCTCTCCACTTCACAAGTCCGAGAGAATTTTCTTCTTTGACGCACTCCAGCTAAACTGAGGGCTTACGAACTACCTCAACTAGGAAGAGTCCTCCCTACTTCACATGCCCAGGGGAATTTTCTTCTTCAACTCAATCCAACTAGACCAAGAGATTACGAATTGCCTTGGCTGGACAGAGTCTTCCTCGCTTTACAAGTTCGAGGGAATATACTTCTATGACACACTACAACTAGATCGAGAGCTTACGAAATACCTTGGTTGGGTAGAGTCCTCCCCGCTTCATAGGTCAAGGGGAATTTACTTCTTTGACACACTCTAACTGAACCGAGAGCTTACAAACTGCCTCGAGTGGGAAGAGACCTCCCCACTTCATGGATTTTATGGAGTTTACTTCTTCGACGCACTCTAGCCAGACTGAGGGCTTATACATTGCCTTGGTTGAATAGAGTCCTTTTCACTTCACAGGTCTGGGAGAACTTACTTCTTTGATGCACTTTAGTCTGATCGAGGGCTTATGAACTACCTCAGTTGGGTAGAGTTCTCTCTCTTCATAGGTATGGGAGAATTTACTTCTTCGACGCACCCTAGCCATACTGAGGGCTTAGAACTATCTCGGTTATGCAGATTCCTCTCTGCTTCACAAGTATGAGGGAACTTACTTCTTTGACATGCTCCAGTTGGACCGAGGGCTTACGAATTGCTTCGGTTGAGCAGAGTCCTCCCCGCATCACAAGTCCAGAAAAATTATACTTCTGTGACACACTCCAGCTGGACCAAGAGATATGAACTACCTCAACTGGACAGAGTCTTCCCCACTTCACAGATCCGGGAGAATTTACTTTTTGATGCACTCTAACTAGACCAAGCGCTTATGAACTAGCTTGGCTGGGTAGAGTCTTCCTCACTTCACAAGCCTGGAGGAACTCACTTCTTCGCACTCCAGCTGGACCAAGGACTTAAGAATTACCTCAGCTAGGCATAGTCTTCCCCGCCTCATAGGTTCAAGGGAATTTACTTCTTTGACACACTCCAGCCAAACCGAGGGCTTACAAACTGCCTCGGTTGGGTAGAGTCCTCCTCGCTTCACAGGTCTATGGGAATTTACTTTTTTGATGCACTCTAGTCGAACCGAGGGCTTACGAACTGCCTTGGCTAGGTAGAGTCCTCTCCACTTTATAGGTTTGAGGGAATATTAACACTTCACCCAGATCAAGGACTTACAAATGACCTCAGTCGGCCCGAGCTAAACTCTTTACTCCTCCCTGCTCCACTATCTTGGGGGAACAACAATTCTTTGTCTGGATCGAGGACTTATGAACTACCTCATTTGACCCGAGCTTGACTCGTCACTCTTAATTCGAGAGAATACTCCTCTTTTTTTAGACTAAGGACTTATGAGTTGTCTAGGCCGGGCCAAGCTTGACTCTTCGCTTCTCTCCACTTCACTACTTCAAGGAAATAATAACACTTCACCTGAACTAAGGACTTATGAACTACCTCGAATGACCCGAGCTTGACTCCTCGCTCCTCCACACCTCACTATTTTGGGGGAATACTCCCCTTCGTATGGATCGAGGACTTATGAATTGCCTTAGTCGAGCCGAGCTCGACTCTTCGCTCCACTCTACTTCACTATTTTGAGGGAATAATAACACTTCGTCCGAACCGAGGACTTATGAACTGTCTCGGTTGGCCCGAGTTCAACTCTTCGCTTCTCCCTTCTCCACTATCTTGGGAGAACAATGACACTTTATCCTGATTGAGAACACGAACTATCTCAGTTAGCCCGAGCTCGGCTCCTCACTACTCCCTACTTCACTACTTTGGGAGAATACTCCTCTTCATTCGAACTGAGGACTTATGAATTGCCTCGGTCGGGCTGAGCTTGACTCTTTACTTCTCCCCACTTCATAACTTCGGGGGAATAATTCTTCATAAAAAAAACTTCAGTCAAGCCAAGGATTTATGAATTGCCTCGGCTCGGCTAGGCCGAGTGCCACATTATTTTATTAAAAATGTTACTTCACAAACATTTATAACAAACTGCAGTAATACATCACCTCCTTTGTTACCCCCTCACCCTGGGTAATTCTAGGTTGGGAAGGACACTTGATTATCATCACTCCCATGGGCTTTCCCTGGGAGGTTTCATTTGAAAATGGCTTGAACACATCAAGACTTGGGACTATCGACCAAAACGTGTTGTCTTTCCCGACTGAGCTTACATTCACACCTTGTCCCTTCGAGGTATGTCGGGCCTTCTAGGTTTCCTCTATATTGATTCACTTCTCAGCTCAGTCGAGCAGTTCCTTATAGCTTCTCAGGAGTTTCTTCACCAAAGAGTGGAAAAAAGCCCCACCCTGTTGGATCGGAAAGCATGCTAGAGGGCGGGGGGAGGGGTGAATAACGTTAAGAACTTTTCTTTCATTCATTCGTAAAACACATAAATCAAAGTGAGATTGCAGTGGAAAATAAAAGACAAAAGCACACATTTATTTTTACTTGGTTAACAGTCAAAAGGCTGCTAATCCAAGGCCCACAATCCTTGATCACTTTCGATGGGCAATCTACTAAAAGATCTTTTCCTCGTTGGAGGTAAGAGACACGAGCTTACAAAAAATAAAGGAAGCAGTAACAACCTTACCACTCCTTATAGCAATTAAGTATACAAGAAGAAAACAACAAATTCAAGGTATACCGACAAATATAAATTTAAGTGAAGAAGCTTGGTCGGAGTTGTGGCATTGTAGCACGAAGAGTTTTCATCCACGAGATTTAGAGAGCAAGAGCACATCATGAAATTTCATGTCTAGGGTTTATGTTCAACCCCTCTTTTATAGAACCGCAACTTGACTTGGTCCAGATCTAGATCCTATTTAATTGGATCTTATCTTGAGGTGGCATTGCTCTTGGCTGATCCAACTTATCTTGGCATTTTTAACCAATCCGCACACTCCAGTCAATTGGTCCTTTTACCAGTCGATTGGTCTAGTCGACTAGGTTCCCTTCTAGTCGATTGGTGCTTGAGTTTCCCATCCAATCACCTACATCATAAGATTAGTACAAGATATACAATAATAGTGGTCACGACAGTCTTTGACCATCCGATCTCAACTTTGACATTCCTCCGAAAGCCTTAGTTGTATTGACGCCTATGATTGTCCCCATACCGAAGACGCGACCTTACCACCGCTCCTCACATAGAGCTTACCTTTGCCAAACTCCTGGTCCTCTGGCCTATTGGACTTCTTTGCTTAGTTTCTGATTCTGTAAACTTACTAAGACCTACAAGCTTGACACAGAATATAAGACATAATATGACTTAACTTTGAACCTTTGGCATAATCAAAACTCAGGTTCGATTATCTAGTGCCCCTGCACCAACAATCTCTCCCTTTTTTATTTATGACAACATGATTTAAAGTTAAGGAAATAAATGCATTAATAAAAATATTTTTCAAAAGACTCCCCCTTAATAATACCTCCTCCTTAATGTCGAGTGAGTTTTGATAATATTCTTATTTATTAACTTAACTTCTTTCCCCTTTTGACATATATCAAAAATACTATAATAGAATGTTTAATAGGTCTTATGTCAAACTAAAGGTGGCTAGAGATATAAAATTTGTCTACCTTAAGTCTTCTCTCCCCCTTGGCATAAAAAAAACAATGTGATACCATAGGTTCTCTAAATCTTGCACCAACAATGACTTTATCTTTTGAAAAGATTATATACTTAACTATTCCTTTTAAAATATTTATCAAATTTAAGTCTTCTCACCCCCATTAATATGAATGAATAAAAATTTAAATATTAGAAAATAAATAATTTTGAATTAATAAATAATATTCTAAAATTTTGAAAGTTTTTTTTAATTTTCAATGCAATATTTTCCAAATCAAAATTTTTAAAAATAAGATTTTAAAAATTCTATAAATAATGATTATCCGATTAGATTCTCTTTTTAACCTGACATACTCTTAGGACATCCTTGTTAGCCATAAGGAACACTTACCTAAATGTCTAGAAGGTCTAGGTGTCTAAAGTTGACTTAAGGATCTCGAAGTTTAGTATTGGTCAACTAATCATCATTTTAAGAAACATAGATTTTCAAAAACACAACAAATATTACAACCAATAAATATAAAAAATTGTTTTAAGAAACTATTTATATGTAAATTTTGAAACCATTTTCAAAAACATTTTAAATTTGATTATCATTATCATCTCACCCATTCTATGTGTCCTAGTATGGACAAAACATGTTATCTTTATGGGTTTAGTGAAATGACTTTTCATATTACTTAGTTAATTTTAATGACTTAAAAATTAATTAACCTTGAGTTAGATTCAAATTTGATCATTAGTTAGTTAAGTGAACATTTCGAAAGAGGGCTTCTAGGGTGTGGCGAGGCACAGAGGTTTTAATTCTTTGATTGGAACAACAACCACGTCCTTAGACAAAGTCAACTTAAGAAATTATATACTTAATTCACTTGGCATCAAACCCTGGTCTAACTAGTTTAGGATGTGGCGGGGTAGCTTCAGTTAGTTTCACTTAGCTAAGTGCACCAAACTAGATACTCCTTAACTAGCTCGAATACACTTGACTTCATTTTCCTAACGTACTATCATCTCACCGCGTCCTGATACTATGTTGTCAAGGTTAATTAACCATTTCCTATCTAATTGTTCTACGATAATTCATTTAAGGTTAGTATATATGATATGATATAATAAATAATAATTAATTAAACATGATATGTATGAATGAGCATGTCATATTCAATCAATTCAAAGAAATAATTGGTTTCTTAGGTAGAGTTTTATTTGTTCCATAGTTATAGGGTACTCTATGATAATTAGTTTATAAATTTTAGGATCTTGATTTTTGGTTAACTTAAACCTATAACCCAAATCTATATATTTAGTAGTTGAATTTTTAAGAGTTGAAGGTTTAACTTTTAAATTATTAATTTGTGTATAATCAAATGGTACTCTATTATAATTATTTTTATTAGTTTGATTAATTAAGTTTGAATTCTTAATTAAGTTAGATTTAGACTTTTCAAAAGGGGATTAGAGTTTCTAAAATTTTAATTTCTCAAAATAGGATTATTATATTTTTTTTCTTTTCAAATTTGAATTTTTCGAAATAGGATTATTAGAATTTTTCTAATTAGGATTAGAATTTTTAAAATTTGATTTTTTTTTCAAAATAGGATTATTAGAATTTTCAAATTTAAATTTGAATTTTTTAAATTAGATTGCAATTTTTTTTAATTCAGAATTATCTTGATTAATCAGATTTAGGGTTTGATAATTTTGACCTAAGTACTAATTATTTTGATCTAGATTTTGATTATTCTAATTAAGTCCTAGATTGGTTTTATTAAGATTAAAAATTTGATCAAGCTTTTGATTAATTGATCAATGGTCAAATTAAATTGAGTATTTTCTTTACTAATAATTTTATTATTTAATATAATTAAATCTGAATTATTTGATTTATTATTAGTTGAATTAATTGAATTAATATCTAAATCATTATTAATTGAATTAGACTTAGGTAATTTCAATTGATTATTATTATTATTATTATTATTTTTGATTTACAAGAGGTGTCCGGGCTTCGCCCGACTAATCCACTTGGTAAACCGGCCTTGTCCCACGGCCTTCGAAGAGTCGCCACCGGCCCACGAGGGTAAATCAGGATGACGCACCGCCAAGTCGCCGTGAGAAGTATGTATGCTAATTGGGTCCGTACCCCCACACCGATCCAACTGGAAACGGGGACCCACCTCCGCAACCCGCAAGCGAGTGGAAAACGATGAAATCCCCTCCGCAAGCTGTGGTTAGCGAGGATTGAACCATGGCTTCCGCAGTGAGCTCCCAAGCTCTTACCGATACGCCGTTGCCCTGAGGGCAATTATTATTATTATTATTGATTGACATTAGGGTATCCGAACCTTCGGTCTGACTAATCTTTAGGAGTGACCGACCATATCCCACGGACCTTCGGGATGTCTCGCCAACAACTAAGCCGGGTAAGGTCAGAGCCCAAGTGGCCTCCACCGACCACTAAGGGTAAATCAGGGAAGCACTCGCAACTTTTCACGGTTCAGCCCGAACTCCGTAGTCGCACCATCCCTGAATGATGATCCAACACTGAAGTCGTACTTCATCCACCGGACAAACTCCTAGGCCCTAGGGTCACTCAAATGAATTTTTTCTAAATTTGTCGCCGAATGATGTCGCAACAGATGATCGAACTGCGTTCTCCTATAGGATGCTTGTCCACTTTTATCATTACACCGTGCCTTGGGGGAAATTGATTATTATTAATAACACTAGAATTAACATCAAAATTATTATCATATAAATTATCTTGCCTTTCAAAAATAGAATTTTCAAAAAATTTAAATTGACAAACCTTACTCACATCCCCTAATTCCGCGAGCTTTTTCTTTCTCTCCGGGCACCGATTTTTATAGTGATCGGACTGTTTGCACTTGAAGCACATGATGTGCTCCTTGTTCCTCCGGACTCCTGACATTGTTTCTGTAGGATCGAGAAACACTAGAGGGAGGTGAATAACGTTAAAAAAAACTTATCTTTTCGATGTTAAAATGCAAAGTACGCAGTGGAAATATAAGCAAAAATAAAAAAAAAACATAAGTTTTTTTTACTTGGTTCACAACCAACCGATTGCTAGTCCAAGGCCCCACGATCCTTGATCGCTTCTGATGGGCAATCCACTAAAAGGTTTCTTCCTTGTTGGAGGTAAGAAACAACGATTACAAAAGAATGTAGAGGAAGAGGCAACAAGCCTACCTCTCCTCTATAGCAATAATAAATACAAAAACTAGCAACTAACTAAGTATACTGACTTATGAGGATGAAGTTGCACGTGTTGTCGGCGTTACGATGTCATTGCATGTCAAATAGCACTTGGATTTAACGGAGCACATTGGAAGCCTTTTTAGATGATAGAAATGAGTGATTGCCTCTCCTTTTATAACCATTTGAATCCCATCTCATTGAGATTTAGATCTGGTTCAAACCTCCACATCACCCCTTCTTTGGTGGATCTTATCTTGACTCTCCTCGAGATGATCAGCTTAACTAGCAGTCGACTGATGGTGGTTTAGTCAATTGTCATTTCCCTTCAGTCGACTGACAGTTTGATAACTCACCTACAATACATGGTTAGCACAACAAATCTTTATTGATGGTAAATCCAACGGTCCTTTGTCATTCGACCTCAACTTAGACCTTCCTCCGGAAGTCCTAGTCAGATCGCCACCTACGGTCGTCTCCATATGGAGGACACGTCCTTACCATCACTCCACACCCGAAGCTTACCTTTGGTCCTTCTGACCTGTCGCTTAACTTCCGGTCACCACCGAGGTTTCTCGACTTCCCGAGATTCTCCTGGTGTCACCTAACCACCGAGGTTTCTTGTCCTGAGATCCTCCTGGAGTCGTTGACCTTAGCAAAGCTTAATACATGACCTGCACACACTCAACACAACATATGAGATAACAAGAATGATTTAACTTTGAATCTTTGCCATCATCAAAATCTAGGTTCGATTATCTGGTGCCCCTGCACCAACAATCTCTCCCTTTTTGATCTATAACAAACCAATTCAAAGTTAAGCAAATAGTAAGCATTAAACAACTTATTTTTCAAAGCCTCCCCCTCAACCCTAGGTGAGTTTTGAAAAACTAAGGTAAGTGAATTTTTTGAAAAAAAGTTAACCTTTTCTCCCCCTTACATTTTCTCCTCCTTAACTTTAACCTTTTCTCCCCCTTTTGTCATATATAAAAAAATGATTTTATGGGGGGTGCATTCTTAAAGTTAATGTGTTAAACATATATATAAAAAAAGAATAACTTTTCGAAAGAGCATTATTAAATCAAATGCTAGAAGAAATGAGTCCAAGCATGTCCCCTTTTTATAAAATAATAGTTTCAACATAACTCATGTAATAAGAATGTGTAACTCTATTTGACTCAATTGATATAAGATGATCAATAAGTCTTTATTAGAGTTGGTTATTTTGAAAAATTATACTCCATGATTCATGTTGATGCACTTGTTCTACATCTAGAATCAGGAGTAAGGTCATAACATCTCACCCTTACATGATCAACCATGTTCCCTTATATGTTTTTGTGAGATGACTTCAATTTTACTTGGTTAAATTTAATGATTTAAAGACTAATTAACCTTGGGTTAGATTCGGATTTAACCTTTAGTTAGTTAAGTGAACCTTTCAAAAGATGGCTTCCAGGTCGTGGCGAGGCAGAGAGGCCTTCTTTGATTGGAACAATGACCATTTCCTTAGACAAAGCCAATCTTAAGAAATTGTACACTTAATTCACTTTAGGGTTATGTTCTGGTTTAACTAGTTTAGGATGTGGTGAGGTAGCTTCAGCTAGTTCCACTTAGCCAAGTGCACAAAGCTAGATACTCCTTATCTATCCTGGATACACGAGACCTTGTTTCCCTAATGTACTATCATCTCACCGCATCCTGATACTATGTTGTCAAGGTTGATTAATCATTAGTCCTATCTAACCGTTCTAAAAAAAACTAAGCATGCAAAGCTACACTAATCAAGAAATAGAGCACACAAGTTTAGTATTAGCTCCCCCTAGATCATTGAACCAATACGATCTATCCATATAGTGGATTTGATCCTTGGGAACCAAATACTTAGTAGCACCTAGTTGTGAGTTTAAAATGGTCTTAGGGACCCATTCTTGGATTCTTCGATTGTTATGATTAACGATTGACATGTAATATTTATTTGATGTTGTAGTTCTAAACTTGAGCCCAACCTTATTGTACACGGCTCTTTGCGATCCAAGAAGTAGGTCAAGACCCTTTGATCCCAATGTGAACCTTTCCAATGGCTTCCTAAGCTCTTGAATTTGTCCTTTCAAGAGAGAATTCTCTTCCTCAAGTTTTTCAACTTGAGTTGAGTTTACCTCTCGAACTTGATTAGTTGAAGAGGTTAGGGTAGCCTCATGCTTGAGGAGTTTAACCTCCTTAAGCAATGACTCGAGTTTAGACTCGGACTTAGCTAACTTCTTATCTAAGAACTTAATGGAATTATATAAAGTATTAATTAATGACCACTCACCTTAATTGACTCTTTTGAACTGGATACGGATCTGTGGCTTGTCTTGAATTGCAGCTCAGTGTCGAAACCGGAGTCGGAGACAGAGTCGGACTCGGACTCATAGTTGGCTTCGGGTTTGGACTTGGTTGGTCTCGCCATGAATGCCAAATTGGTGAGTTGATCTTCTTCTTCCTCCGAGGATTTTTTCCAAGTCGTGTTGAGTGCCTTCTTGGTTTGTGGTTGCTTATTCTTTAGCCTTAGACACTCAGATTTAAAGTGACCTCTCTTATTGCACTCGTAGCACTTGTAGTTTTGATTTTGATCAGGTCTCTTCTCCTTAGTTGGCTTGATGGGTCACCTTCTATTTTTGATCATCTTTTGAACTAGATTAACTAGTTCGGTCTCCATCTTTTTATCCACCTCTGATTCATATTCGTCTTCTTCAGGAGGAGGCTTACTTTTTACCATACTTCTTCCTGCATACAAAGCAATACCTTTCTCGAACGGGGCTGAATTAGATTGCTCATGAAGTTCTAATTCAAAAAATAATTCATTTAACCTAATTTTTGAAAGATCTCTAGAAACTTTGTAAGCATTGACCATGGATGCCCACAAAGTTATCCTAGGAAAGGCTCTTAGAGCGTACCTTATCACATCATAGTTCTCCACCTTTTGTCCGATGGCATGTAGGCCATTTAGGATGTCTTGAATGCGAGTATGAAGTTGGCTCGCAATCTTGTTCTCCTGCATCTTTAGATTATACAATTTATTAACTAGTAAATCTCTTTTACATACCTTTGCATCGGACGTCCCTTCATGAAGCTCGGTTAGCTTATTCTAGAGGTCCTTGGCACTAATGAATGGTCCAATTCGGTTGAGCTCCTCCTTTGACAAGCCGCATTGCAAAATTTGAGCCGCTTTTGCATCGGCTTTGATTTGCCTCTTGGTTGCATTAGTCCATTTGTCGAAGTCCAATGATTCCCCTTGATCATTGGTGGGTAGAGAAAAGTTGGTTTGGATCATTATCCACATATCGACTTGTGTTTTCAAGAAACACTCCATTCGATCCTTCCAATAATGGAAGCCATCTCCATTAAAGAACGGAGGTTGCACAGTGTTATACCCCTCAAGATAGGACATTTTGAAATTTGAGCAGAAACATGAAAAACAAAAATTTCCAAGACTTTGTCTTGGATTAGTAGTGCGGGAAGAAAACTTAAATTAAATGAAAAAGCAAAAATACGAAAAAGAAAAAATTGCTCGACTGGTGGTTGCATCGAATCTGAGCGCCTCCGCTCTGATACCAATTGTAGGATCGAGAAATGCTAGAAGTGTTAGTGAAAGCCCTAGAGCCAATCATGTGATTATTGTTGTATGGACTTTATTATATCATATTCATATTTATAAAGGCATGGTTATTATATTTACTTGTATTGGTGCCAAATAACTAAATATAATAATATCCTTGAGTAGTAGGTTCTTATCTATATCAATCGATTGGTTGAATCGATAATGAGATGATATAGAGAACACTACTCTTAATCATTCTTAGTCAAGTATTAATATTCAGGGACAATGTTAATGCGTAGAGACTAGCATGTAGGTCAATACGATGACTTGATCTAACAAGTCATGGATATGAGATATCAAGTTGACACATGAGTATACATTAGAGAATGTATACTGAATGACCCGCCATGAGAAAGTATCATGGATCGTTATATGAGTGTCATATACTTTCTCATGTGGCTATTAGTATGACTATTAGTCCTTAGACCTGAAGTCGCCATGGTTCCCTACATAAGGAGTTGCATACTTTGGCTTCGTTAAACGTCACCCGTAAATGGGTGGACTATAAAGGCGATTACTGGGTATGTAACAAATTATGCGGAGGGATGGGGTTGGCATGAAAAACACATCAAGAGAGCTAGGGTTTTTTGAGTTGGTGGCAAGGGCTTAGGAATTAGGGTTTGGGCTTGGGCGGCACCAAATAAGGAAGGTAATTCCTTTTCTTCTTCTTCCTTCAAGGTGGCCGGCGTCCAGCTTGTTTTCCAGCCCTCTTCCAGCCTTTGGCCGGAGGCCAAGCCTCTCTTCTCCTTCTCCTTAGGTGGTGGAAACAAGATATAGGGCTTCCCTTGGTGTCTTGGTTGTTTTCCATCATCTTATCCTCCTCCTAGTTGGCCGGCGGCAAGGAATTGTTTTGTTCCTTGTTGGTTGGTTTTAGGGAGGAGAAGAACCTTGTTTCTATTCTTCCTTTTGCTTTGGAAGAGCAAGGAAGGAAGATTTGCGATCTAGGTGCTTCGACTTTTGGTAGATCGTCACCCACATGACGTCCAAAAGGAGGAAGGTCATACATTAGAAGATCAAGAGGTATATCTATTCTTTTTTCTCTTTTGTTTCTTGCTTATTTTTGTTTTTCAATTATAAGCATGTTATAAATCTATATATGGCTAAATAATACTTGTATCCCGAGCATAAACACGAAAACTGGCGATCCGAACATCGTCTATTCCGCGGCTACTCGTAGAATAGAGGATGGTCGCTTGAACAACTAGTTTGTTCAAGTGACCTCTCTAAACAAATAGCACGACAATGACTTGGTTGTTTGGGCAATCCCTTTTATCTAGGATTAAATTTTTAATCCAGGGACATCGAAGGGATCGCCATGATCAAACGACTGAGGTGAAGTGGGAAGCAAAGTTTCCCCTCACGGAATCGATAAGTAAAAACCTTCAATTGGTATCAGAGACAAGGTTTTCGGTTTTGTGTGTTTAGGATTCGGTTAATTTTTATGCACTTTTCCATATATTATATGTTCCAGATAATAGTAGGATATGCATAGTTTAACTCTTTGGTTGCAGGCATATGATCCGACTATTATGGTTATATGTGTGTATGTGATCGTATGAGTGTAAATATTTATTTTGTTGAATCCTCGGGGTTGATGAGGCTAGTATTTAGTTTTTGTAAATTAAATACGGCATTGTTTAGCCACTCTTTATTTTATTTTACTTTCGATCTAGATTTCATGTACACTCCCTCATGGAGTATAGGATCGATGGATGTAAATTAAAATAGGTTTTAGTCTCGGCTCGGATCTCCGGATGGCTCGTACATGACGTAGGAGGAGCGGACGAGATGGCGATGCGACAGGAGATATATTGAAGAAAAAAGCCATAATAGTTGGAAAATAATTTATTTTTCATATTTATTGCTTTTTTTTGATATGTTGTAGGCTAGGAAAATTCCTCAATTCCAAATTACTAAGTGGGAGAGGGAAATTTTTTAAAAAAATTCCCACGGCCTCCATTACGATTTGACAAGTGATGCAAACAAACTTGCGCGTCGGCTCTGAGTGCCTTCCTCCATATCGGATGAGTTTGTTTGTGGATCACAAGGTCAAATATGGTTATAGGAAATTATCAAGGAGCGTGTGTACTTCTCCATCGGAAGGCACATAACCCGAGATAATTACCTTGGTACCGAGTAATGGTGAACAGTTAGATACAAATATAAGTATCCTCCCCATCGGAGTCACTGCTTTTATTTGTAGGGCCAAAGAGAAACCAACTATTAATTTTACTTGTCAAAAAGTTAGGTTGACAAGATAGTAAAATTAATGGGTAAAACCTCCTCTTACAAATGTAGAATTCGTATACGTCCACACTATCATGGCATACGATATTCTCGGTGTTTTGAGGTGTTGGTTGATTTTAAAATTTTATTGTTTGAGGAATCAATAATTTTTTGAAATCTAATGTTTTGATTTATGTGATTCTTAGGTTTTCTTTCAAAATGACTTTCAACTCACTTGCTATGATACTGAAAGAGAACAAACTTACTGGACCCAACTATGTAGATTGGAAGAGGAATCTAGACATTGTCTTGACTGCTGAGGAATACAAATATGTACTCCTCGAAGAGTGTCCTCCCAAGCCTACAGATGATTCTGGGGAAAAGGAGAGAGAGATCTATAAGAAGTTGGTCAAGGCCGATGAGATGACGCGGTGTTACATTTTGGCATCTATGTCAAATGTACTGCAACATCAGCATCAAGCCATGTCCACTGCTTATGATATGATGCTCAATCTCAAGGAGCTTTTCGGACACCAGAATCGGGCTGCGAGGCAAGATGCCATGAGAAACTTGATGACGACCACCATGATCAAGGGAACACCCATGAGGGATCATGTTCTCAAGATGATGACTCATTTGAATGAACTGGAGGTCCTAGGAGCTGAGATCGATGGGGAAACCCAGGTCAACATCATACTCCAGTCTCTACCTAGGAGTTTTGAGCAGTTTCGCCTGAACTACAACATGAACAAAAGGTTGTATTCGTTGTCGTAACTTCTGACAGAACTCCAGGCGGCAGAGGGACTATTTCGTCAGAGTGCTCAGGCGCATGCCGTGGTGACCCAAAAGGTTTCTTCTTCTAAACCGAAAGGCAAGAAGAAGAAGAAACAAACTGGGGCAAAGGCGGCGGGAGGTACTCAGGGAGGAGTGAAGAAGCCGAAAGGCAAGTGCTTCACTTGTAAGCAGACTGGACACTGGAAGAAGGACTGCCCCAACTGCAAGAACAAAGGTATATCTTTTGGTCTAGTCATTAAAACATATTTAGCAGTGTTATCTACCGGCACCTGGTGTGTAGATACAGGAGCCACTGATCATGTCTGCAATACTTTGCAGGGGTTCCAGGAAACCAGACAGTAGGTGAAGGAGATTACTAGTATACTTAGGCGATGCCACGAAGGTGGCTTATTGATGGGAGATGTTCATTTATCTTTTGAGAAAAATAAACTTTTGGTTCTTAAGAATTGCCTTTATGTACTCTTATTTAGAAAAAATTTAATTTCAGTTTCTAAATTGTTTATGGATGGATATTCTATTTCTTTTAATGACAGAGTTGTTATAAAAAGGGATAGGGACATTATCTGTTCGGGTACATTGATAGGAAATTTGTATACACTTGAACCAAAAGCTCCCACGATGCACATTGAAATTAATAACTCATCTTCTAATTCTAATAAGAGAAAAGAACCTTCGAAGATGAACCAAACATATCTTTGGCATCTTAGGCTTGGTCACATTAACCTAAGCAGAATTCAAAGGTTGATAGATGATGGACCTTTGGGTTCATTAGTGGTGGAGGATCTCCCAACCTGTGAATCTTGCTTGGAGGGTAAGATGACCAAGAGGCCTTTTAAGGCCAAGGGGTATAGAGCCAAAGATGTGTTAGAATTGGTTCATTCTGATTTGTGTGGTCCTATGTCTATCCAGGCTAGAGGTGGTTTTGAGTATTTCGTCTCTTTTATAGACGATTACTCGAGATATGGATACATTTACCTAATGCGCCGCAAGTCTGAATGCTTTGACAAGTTCAAAGAATTCAAGGCTGATGTGGAGAAACGTCAAGGTAAAAGTATCAAGACAGTACGATCTGATCGTGGTGGTGAGTACCTCTTGGGAGAGTTTATGAACTACTTATCAGAGGCTGAGATTCAATCCCAATTGACTGCACCTGGCACACCCCAGCAGAATGGTGTAGCAGAGCGAAGGAATAGGACTCTTATGGAGATGGTTAGATCGATGATGAGTTATTCTGAATTGCCAGATTCATTCTGGGGATATGCTCTAGATACGGCAGTGTACATTCTGAACTTGGTTCCATCTAAATCAGTGCCTTCTACTCCCACAGAATTGTGGACTGGGCGAAAGCCTAGTCTAAGACATATTCGGATATGGGGGAGTCCAACACATGTGCTGAAGGCAGATGCTGGTAAGTTGGAATCTCGTACAGAAGTACGCATGTTCGTTGGCTATCCCAGGGGAACGAAGGGTGGATTGTTTTATAGTCCTAGAGATCAGAGGGTGATCGTTAGCACGAATGCCAGATTTCTAGAGGAAGACTATGTGATGAGCCACAAGCCCAAGAGTAAAATTGTTCTGGAGGAGTTAAAAGGGGAAGTCACTTCTTTAGTACCACCGGTACAAGAGGATATACCTCATGTCACTGCACCGCGTGTCACAGAGGATACACAGGTGATACCTCGTCGTAGTGGGAGGGTTGAGAGACAACCTTATAGATTCATGTTCTTGGAAGAATCTTCTGATTTGATCCCTGGCAAACATGAACCTGATCCTTGGACATATGATGAGGCAATCCAAGATAAAGATGCACTATCTTGGCAAAGTGCAATGAATGCTGAGATTGAATTTATGGATTCAAATCAGGTCTGGGAGCTAGTAGAACCACCTGATGGTGTAAAAACCATTGGATTCAAGTGGATCTACAAGAGAAAGAGAGGAATAGATGGGAAGATTGAGACCTTCAAAGAGAGACTTGTTGCGAAGGGGTATACTCAGAAAGAGGGTTTCGATTATGAGGAGACCTTTTCGTCGGTAGCCATGCTTAAGTCTATCCGGATTCTCTTATGCATAGCAGCTCATATGGATTATGAGGTGTGGCAGATGGATGTCAAGACAACTTTCCTTAATGGATGTCAAGACAGCTTTCCTTAATCGGTTGGTTTTAGGGAGGAGAAGAACCTTGTTTCTATTCTTCCTTTTGCTTTGGAAGAGCAAGGAAGGAAGATTTGCGATCTAGGTGCTTTGACTTTTGGTAGATTGTCACCCACACAACGTCTAAAAGGAGGAAGGTCATATATTAGAAGATCAAGAGGTATATCTATTCTCTTTTCTCTTTTGTTTCTTGCTTGTTTTTGTTTTTCAATTATAAGCATGTTATAAATCTGTATATGGCTAAATAATACTTGGATCTCGAGCATAAATACGAAAACCGGTGATCCAGACATCGTCTATTCCGCGGCTACTTGTAGAATAGAGGATGATCGCTTGAACAACTAGTTTGTTCAAGTGACCTCTCTAAACGAATAATACGACGATGACTTGGTTGTTTGGGCAATCCCTTTTGTCTAGGATTAAATTTTTAATCCGGGGACATGATCAAACGACCGAGGTGAAGTGGGAAGCGAAGTTTCCCCTCACATACTCGATAACCTTCATGTTGACCGTCCAATCTTCTCATTGGCTTGAGAAGATCGTAGTAGGGCCATGACCTAATCACAATTAATATATATATATATATATATATATATATATATATATATATATATATATATATATATATATATATATATATATATATATATATATATATATATATATATATATATATATATATATATATATATATATATATATATATATATATATATTTGTTATGCTTGTATGTATGTGATGCATGCTAGTAGAATAATGCTTGTATGTATATGATGTATGCTAGGATATTTTTCTTGTATGTATATGATGCATGCTAGAATATTGCTTGTATGTATGTGATGCATGCTAATATAGGATAATAAAGGCCTTAATGCGTATATGATACACATTATGATTAGATTAGATCTTAATCGAATCAACTCGTAAATGCCTACCAAGTCCTTGATACCCATCACTACCTCGATCATTTGTAGTTGTTGAATCTGCCAAAGTAGAGCAACGCATATTATCTTGGTAGGGTGCGGAGGGATAATCTTGGTCCCGCCTATCATGGATTGGGTTAGAGTAAGCTCAATTAGATTGAGTAAAACTAGTTAACTCAATTGGATCGAGTAGAACTATAGGCATATTCCAATCGTTGGAAAGATAGGATAAGATCACATTTACACTAAATCTTGGGCGATTTAGCCAAAGCTAACTCAAGGTCTTTTGTAGATGTGGGTCTTGATCCTATAAACAAGAGTTGTATAGAGATGTAATTGGTAATGTGTTACTCACCGATCGTACTAAGTCTTGGGAAATTTAGCCAAAGCTAACTCAAGGCTTAGTATGATGTGGATCTTGTCCCGCAGGAATTATAGCTAGTTTGTATGAATCTAGTAATGTGGTTTGACCACATCCATAACTCGATTCTACAAAATTCCTATAATTTAGTGGGAGCATCATTTGATTAAAGGCCTAATTAAATGATAAAAGGAATATGATATTAATTCTCTGCATTGTATGTTGTAGATAACTATGTCGACAAACACGAACACTCTCTCTCTGTGTTTTGTCCTTGAGAAGGACAAGCTCAATGGAGCAAATTTCCTAGACTAGTACAGAAACCTGAGAATTGTTCTCACCCAAGAAAGGAAGCTGTACATCCTGGAGTAGCCCATTCCGGAGGCACCTCCTTCCACTGCCTCGCGAGCTGACAAAGATGCTTACAAGAAGCATCAAGATGATGCATTAGATGTGTCATGTCTAATGCTTGCGACCATGAACTCTAAGCATCAGAAGCAACACGAGTTCATGAATGCTTATGATATGGTTGGACATCTTCATCAACTATATCAAGGACAAGCAAGGTATGAGAGATATGAAGTGTCTAAGGCATTGTTTGGGTCCAAAATGCAAGATGGGACTCCCGTAGGTCCATATGTACTCAAGATGATTGGATACGTAGAAAACCTATAAAGGCTGGGATTCCCACTTGGCCAAGAGCTGGCCACTGACATGATCTTGCAATCTTTGCCACAAGCCTACAATCAATTTGTCATGAATTACAACATGAATGAAATTGATAAGCCACTGCTTGAGATGCTCAGCATGTTGAGAACTACTGAGCTCAACCTTAAGAAGGGAAAATCTGACTCCATTATGATGGTGTAAAAGAAGAAAGGCAAGGGAAAGCCTAAAGGTAAGGGAAAGTCCCAAGCCAAGGGCAAAGGCAAAGAACTTAAACCCAAAGGAGGGGTGGCCAAGGAAGGGGCTTGCTTCCACTACAAGGAAGCTGGACACTGGAAGCGTAACTGCAAGGCATACCTGGAAGATCTTAAGAAGAAGAGAAGTGAGACTTCTACTTCAGGTATAAATGTTATAGAAGTCAATCTATCTATTTCTTCATCATGGGTATTAGATACCGGATGTGCATCTCACATTTGTACCAATGTGTAGGCGCTGAGAAATAGCAGGGCATTGACAAAGGGCGAGGTGGACCTACGAGTAGGCAATGGAGCAAGAGTTGCTGCTGTTGCTGTAGGAACTTATGATCTATCTCTGCCCTCTGGGCTTGTACTAGAATTAGATGACCAAATGCCATGTCATGGTGATGACTTGGAATGGGCGGCCAATGATGATGCTCCACATCATCATTGACTTTGTCAATTGATGCCACATCATGAGGGAGATCAAGGGTCATGGGAGTTACATGCATGCATGTAACCCCCCTCCATGAAGTGGCCGGCCACTCCATTAGATGGAGTATTGATTTTTGGTGGCTAATGGACTTCATCTTCAACCTTGGAATTTTTCCTCTCAAGCTCTCTCCCTCTCCTTCCTCATCTTGCCGAGACACCCTAGGAGTGCTAGCACACTCAAGTGTGTTTTTCTTCCACCTATTGCTTGTGTGGATACCATAGAGGAGTGTGCACTTGACACTCTCGAGTTCCGGCGGACTTTTGGACGAGCGGGATTTGCGAAGGGCATCGCATCGAGGGTAACGTTCTTATCTCTTAGATCTAAGGTAGATCTAGGGTTTTTTTTATACAAGCACATACATGTTTTTGTTTTAATACTTCTTCGCACGGATCCGTGGCCGGGGGATTCCGAGGTTTCCGCAATGCAAAAAGCGGTTTTTGCGGCTCGGAAAAACCCAACAGCCCTCTGGGCTTGTACTAGAATTAGATGAATGTTGTTATGTGCCTGCCTTAACTAAGAACATAATTTTGGTTTCTTGTTTGGACAAGAAAGGATTTACATTTATAATAAAGAACAAATGTTGTTCAGTTTATTTAAATGTTATGTTCTATTGTAGTGCACCTCTAATGAACGGACTCTACTTTCAAGACTTAGAAAGCCCTATCTATAACATAAGTACCAAAAGGTTCAAGTCAAATGAGTTGAACCAAATCTATCTCTGGCATTGTCGCTTAGGTCACATAAATGAGAGTCACTTATCTCAGCTCCATAAGGATGGGATGCTAGACTCATTTGATTTTGAATCATATGAGACATGCGAGTCTTGCCTTTTAGGCAAGATGACCAAGACTCCCTTTAGTGGACACAGCGAAAGAGCAACAGATTTGTTAGGACTTATACATAGTGATGTATGTGACCCTTTCAATGTTGCTGCTAGAGGTGGTTACAAGTACTTCATTACATTTACTGATGACTTCAGTAGATATAGTTATCTGTATCTTATGACACATAAATCAAAATCCTTTAAAAAGTTCAAAGAATTCAAGAATGAAGTACAAAATCAGCTTGGCAAGAGTATTAAGATACTTCGATCAGATCGAAGTGGTGAATACCTTAGCCATGAGTTTCATGACTATCTAGCTGAGTGTGGGATTCTATCCCAACTCACTCCTCTTGGAATACCACAGTAGAATGGTGTATCCGAAAGGAGGAATCATACCATATTAGATATGGTACGATCTATGATGAGTCACACAGATCTTCCTATATCCTTTTGGGGATATGCTTTAGACACAGAAGGTTTCACCCTTAACCGTGTACCATCCAAGGCTGTGATAAAGACACCATATACGATATGGACAGGGAGAAATCCCAAGATGTCTTTCATGAGGATTTGGGGTTGTGAGGCTTACGTTCGACGTCAAGTCTCAGACAAACTGGGACCCAAATCCGATAGGTGCTATTTTGTTGGATATCCCAAGGATACAAAGGGATATTACTTCTACATTCCCAGTCAGCACAAAGTGTTTATGGAAAAGACTAGGGTTTTTCTAGAAAGAGATTTTGTTTCTAGAAAAACTAGTGGGAGTACGTTCGATCTTGAAGAAATTCAAGATAAGGACCATAGCACTGAGGCCTTGATGGAGGTTGAACAGGAACAACAAAGTGTTGTGGGTGATGAGGTTGTTGCACAAAGAGTTGTGGAACAACCACCTGTTCAGGTAGACCTACCTCTTCGCAGATCTGATAGGGTACGTCGTCAGCCTGAGAGATACTCATTTCTCTTGTCTGACCATGATGACGTTATGCTCATTGAGAATGAGCCTACCTCTTATCAGGAAGCTATGATGAGCTCAGATTCTGAGAAATGGCTAGAGGCCATGAGATCCGAGATGGAATCTATGTACACCAACCAAGTATAGACTTTGGTTGATCCACCTGAAGGGGTCAAACCCATTGGGTGTAAGTGGGTCTTTAAGAGAAAGACTGACATGGATGGACATACACATACCTATAAGGGTCGATTGGTGGCTAAAGGTTTCAAGCAAATTCATGGTATTGACTATGATGAAACCTTTTCTCCAGTGACGATGTTTAAGTCCATTCGTATCTTGCTTGCTATTGCAGCATACCACGATTATGAGATCTAGCAGATGGATATCAAAATCGCGTTTCTAAATGGAAACTTACTCGAGGATGTGTACATGACACAACCTGAGGGTTTTGAAGATCCACATCATACTGGGAAAGTATGCAAGCTGCAAAGGTCTATTTATGGGCTAAAGCAAGCCTCTCAGAGCTGGAATCTTCGATTCGATGATGCGATCAAATAGTTTGGTTTCATCAAGAATGAAGATGAACCCTGTGTCTATAAGAGGATTAATGGGAACACAATTGTCTTCCTTGTATTGTATGTGGATGACATACTACTCATTGGGAACGACATCCCTTCGCTACGGTCTGTGAAGACTTAGCTGGGGACGTGCTTCTCAATGAAGGACTTAGGTGAAGCAACCTGTATTCTAGCATCAAGATCTATAGAGATAGATCTAAGAGATTTCTTGGCCTAAGTCAGAGTACATACATTGACACGGTATTACTACGGTTTTCCATGCAGAATTCTAAGAAGGGACTTCTGCCGATGTCACATGGTGTGAGTCTTTAGAAGACTCAAAGTCCCTCTTCTAGAGAGGAGAGAGACTGCATGGATAAGATCCCTTATGCATCTGCTATATGATCTATCATGTATGCCATGCTGTGTACTCGTCCTGATGTCTCGTATGCTTTGAGCATGACGAGTAGATACCAGTCAAATCCAGGTGAGCGTCACTGGATAGTAGTCAAGAATATTCTTAAGTACTTGAGAAGGACTAAAGAATATTTCTTGATATTTGGAGATGATGAGGTGCTAGCTGTAAAGGGTTATAGCGATGCCATCTTCCAAACTGACGAGGGTGATTATAAATCGCAGTCAGGGTTCGTGTTTTGCTTGAATGGTGGCGCTGTGAGCTGGAAGAGTTCGAAGCAGGACACAGTTGCTGATTCTACAACATAAGTCGAGTATATTGCTGCATCCGAGGCAGCAAAGGAGGCAGTTTGGATCTGCAAGTTCATTACTGAGCTTGGGGTGGTTCCTAGCATTGCAGATCCTATAGAGCTCTATTGTGACAACAATGTCGTGATTGCACAGGCTAAGGAACCTCGCTCACACCAGAGGACCAAACACATACTACGATGCTTCCATCTCATTCGAGAGATTATCGATAGAGGAGATGTGAAGATTTGCAGAGTACCCACAGAGGCTAACATCGCAGATCCCTTGACCAAGGCTGGCATAAAAAAAGCATGATGGTGACACTAGATCATTGGGTATTAGATACTATGGTGATTGGCACTAGTGCTAGTGGAAGATTGTTAGTGAAAGCCCTAGAGCCAATCATGTGATGATTGTTGTATGGACTTTATTGTATCATATTCCAATTTATAAAGGCATGGTTATTATATTTACTTGTATTGGTGCCAAATAACTAATTATAATAATGTCCTTGAGTAGAAGGTTCTTATCTATATCAATCGATTGGTTGAATCGATAATGAGATGATATAGAGAACACTACTCTTAATCATTCCTAGTCAAGTATTAACATTCAGGGACAATGTTAATGCGTAGAGACTAGCATGTAGGTCAACACGATGATTTGATCTCACAAGTCATGGATATGAGATATCAAGTTGACACATGGGTATACATTAGAGAATGTATACTGAATGACCCGCTATGAGAAAGTATCATGGATCGTTATATGAGTGTCATATACTTTCTCATGTGGCTATTAGTATGACTATTAGTCCTTAGACCTGAAGTCGCCATGGTTCCCTACATAAGGAGTTGCATACTTTGGCTTCGTCAAGCGTCACCCGTAAATGGGTGGACTATAAAGGCGATTACTGGGTATGTAACAAATTATGCGGACGGATGTGAGTGATGTAGATGAGATCTATCCCTCCTATATGACGGGAGTGACATTGTTATTCTTGATAGAATGAGACCACGAAGTGCATGGCCATGCCCAAATGAGTCAATATGAGATATTGAGCTCATTTGATTAGAGTGAGTCTACTTGGAGTTCAAGATATAGATTGTACCGAGGATGACACGGTCTATGCCTCAATTGGTCAATCTAGATGTCAAGGATAGAGGGACATTGTCACTTTTTGTGAGAGTCACAATTAGTAGTCACAAAGGTGATGTTGGAGTTCAACATTCTTGTAACTTGGGTAGCAATGATGTGTTGGTAGATACCGCTCATTGCTTATGTTCCTAAATTGGTTTAGGGACATTGCCAATGTTACAAGAACCTATAGGGTCACACACAAAGGACAATTAGATGGAGATTAGTTTCATATGATGAACCATGAGGATTAGGTTCATGGGATGAACCAAATTGGATTAAGAGTAATCCAAATTAGACTAATTAAGTTGGACTCAATTTGATTCAAGTGTTGAATGAGTCTAATTTAGATTTGATTCATCAAATCAATTTAAATTAATGAATAGAGATTCATTAAATTAAATTGACTTGAATCAAATGGTTGGATTTGATCAACCATGGGAGATAAGAGGTCAAGTTTGACTTGACTTGAGAGGGAAGATGAAAGGTCAAGTTTGACTTGACCAAATGCCATGTCATGATGATGACATGGCATGGTTGGCCAATGATGATGCTCCACATCATCATTGACTTATCAATTGGTGCCACCTCATGAGGGAGACCAAGAGCCATTGGCTCTTGGAGTTACATGCATGCATGTAACTCCCACCCATTGTAGTGGCCGACCACTTCTTGATGAGGAGTGAATTTTTTTTGGGGTAAATCCATCTTCTTCTTCCTTGGTTCTCTTCCTCTCTCAATCCTCCATTGCCGAGACCTTCAAGGAGTGCTAGCACACTCAAGATTGTCTTTTCTCCACCTATTGCTTGTGTGGATACCAATAGAGGAGTGTGCACTTGACACTCTCGAGTTTCAACAATCCATTTGGACGAGTGGGATAAGCAAAGGGCATCGCTTCAAGGGTAACTTCTTATCATGTAGATCTAGAGTAGATCTAAAGGTATTAAACACATACATGTTAGTTTTATTTTTTATACTTCACACGGATCCGTGGCCAGGGCTTTCGAGGTTTTCGCAATGCAAAAAGTGGTTTTTGCGGCTCGGAAAACCCAACAAGAAGGGGGGAGGGAGTGAATAGCATTCGAAAAAACTTGTCTTTTCGATGTTAAAATGCAAAGTACGTAGTGGAAATATAAGAAAAAATAAAAAGACACAAGTTTATTTTTACTTGGTTCACAACCAACCGGTTGCTAGTCCAAGGCCCCGCGATCCTTGATTGCTTTCGATGAACAATCCACTAAAAGGTTTCTTCCTCGTTGGAGGTAAGATACCACGATTACAAAAAGAACATATAAGAAGAGGTAACAAGCCTACCTCTCCTCTTTAGCAATAATAAATACAAAAACTAGCAACTAACTAAGTATATCGACTTATGAGGATGAAGTTGCACATGTTGTCGGCGTTATGACATCATTGTGTGTCGAATAGCACTTGGATTTGACGGAGCACTTTGGAAGCCTTTTTAGATGATAGAAATGAGTGATTTGCCTCTCCTTTTATAGCCATTTGAACCCCATCTCGTTGAGATCCAGATCTGGGTCAAACCTCCACATCAACCCTTCTTTGGTGGATCTTATCTTGACTCTCCTCGAAGTGATCAACTTGACCAGCAGTCAACTGATGGTGGTTCAATTGACTGTCATTTCTCTCCAGTCGATTGACAGCTTGATAACTCATCTGTAGTATATGGTTAGCACAATAAATCTTTATTGATGGTAAATCTGACATTCCTTTATCGTCCGACCTCGACTTAGACCTTCTCCTAGTCGTATCACCGCCTACGATCATCCCCGTACGGCGGATACGTCCTTACCATCACTCCACACCTAGAGCTTATTTTTGGTCTTTCTGACCTGTTACTTAGCTTCCGGTCACCACCTAGGTTCCTTGACTCCCCGAGGTTCTCCTGGTGTCACCCGACTACAAAGGTTTCTCGTCTTGAGATTCTCCTGGTGTCATTGACCTTAGCAAAGCTTAATACATGACCTGCACACACTCAACACAACATATGAGATAACAAGAATGGCTTAACTTTGAATCTTTATCATCATCAAAACCTAGGTTCAATTATCTGGTGCCCCTGCACTAATAGGTTTCTCCTTTGCCGCTGGTTGTGCCATCCGAGTCTTACAAGTAGGACATTTATTTTTGTAGTTCCCTCTCTCCTTGCACTTGAAACATATAATATCCCATTTAAATTTAAATTTTATTTTGTTACCTTTCTCCCCCTCAATTCTTGGCCTTGTAGAATGCTCCTCCATGGTTAGTTCGGTCGAGGATCTTCCGATACTTGCATGTATGAACACAAAAAATAAATCCCCAAGACTTGGTCTTGGATTAGTATTACGGGAGGAAAAAAACAAAAAAAAATGAAAGAAAGAAAATAAAGTTTCTCAATCGGTGGTTGCAACGAATTTGAGCACCCCACTCTGATACCAATTATTGGATCGGAAAGCACGCTAGAGGAGGAGGGAGGGGGATAGTGTTAAAAACATTTCTTTTTTTCGTTTGTAAAACATGTAAATCAAAGTGGGATTGCAGTAAAAAATAAAAGACAAAAGAACATGTTTATTTTTATTTGGTTTACAATCGAAATGCTGCTAATCCAAGGCCCACGATCCTTGATTGCTTTCGACGGAAAACTACTAAAAGATCTCTTCCTCATTGGAGATAAGAGACACAAGCTTACAAAAAAATAATGGAAGTGGTAACAACTTTTCTGCTTCTTATAGCAATTAAGTACACAAGAAGAAAACAACAAATTCAAGGTATACCGATAAATATAAATTTAAATGAAGAAGCTTGGTCAGAGTTGCAGTGTTGTAGCATGAAGAGTTATCGTCCGCGAGGTTTAGAGAGCAAGATCACATCATGAAATTTCATGCCTAAGATTTGTGTCCAACCCCTCTTTTATAGAATCACAACTTGACTTGGTCTAGATCTAGATCCTATTTAATTGAATCTTATCTTGAGGTGACATTGCTCTTGACTGATCCAACTTATCTTGCCATTTTTGACCAATCTACACACTCCAGTCGACTGGTCAAGTCGACTCGGCTCTATTCTAATCGACTGGTGCTTGAGTTTTCTATCTAGTCACCTACATCACAAGATTAGTACAAAATATACAATAATAGTGGTCATGACAGTCTTTGACAGTCTGATCTCAACTTCGGTATTCCTCCGGAAGTCTTACTTGGATTGACGCCTACGGTTGTCCCCATACCGAGAACGCGACCTTACCACTGCTCCTCACATGGAGCTTACCTTTGCTAAACTCCTAGTCCTCTGACATGTTGGACTTCTTTGCTTAGTTTTTGATCCTGCAAACTTACTAAGACATGCAAGCTTGACACAGAATATAAGACATAATATGACTTAACTTTGAACCTTTGTCATAATCAAAACTCAGGTTTGATTATTTAGTGCCCTTGCACCAACACATCCTTCAATCCTTGGGAAATGTTCTCCATCAAGACTTCGAGAGTGATAGTAGGGACCTCAAGGGTGGCCCGAGTGAATCATTGGATATACTCCCTCAGGAGCTTGGTCGGTTCCTACTTTACATTAAATAGGTTGAAAGTAGTCAGTTTGTACCTCTTGTAGCTAACAAAATGCCACAGAAATGCCATGCACATGTCGTCGAAAGACATTAGAGAGCCGATACATAATTATTGGAACCATTGCCGAGCTGATCCTATCAAAGTAGTGATGAATACACGATATTTGATAGCACCCAAGTACTGGTGAAGGAGAGTCACATTCTTGAACTTACATAGATGCTCCTCAGGGACTATAAATCCATTATATTCCCCTAAATCGGGTGGATAAAAATTGAAAGGTAATGTTTCCAATACAATCTCTTTGATGGGAGTGGGTCTCCATCGTGCTTTATAAAATGCCAACTGGCTCTCCTCTTACTTCTTGTTAATCAGATGCAGAGCTATCCATGTCGATGTGCGGTCTCTTGCATACCTATTATCTGCTTGAACCTCCTTTCCCTTCCTGTTGTTCGAAGCTGAAAGAATAGGGAACGACTGCTCCTTCAAGCAAGGTTGGGTTCTTACTTCATCTTGTGGATTGAGTGGAGGATGACTGATCTTTCCATTTCTTTAGGCAAACACCCCCTCCGATGCTTTCTGAATGATCGTCGTCAACTAGCAACAAGTTAGGGATATGGGGGCCTCCTCTGAAGTGGAAGCCGAGGAAGGAACTTTGCGTAATTATATTTCATCCTCAAGGTCTTCACTCAGAGTTCCCACAGACGATACCAACTGATGCGGTTAGCTTTTGGCCCTCTTTCGCCGAGAGCGGGTTCAATTCGGATGCAATAGTACTTTGTCAAACATAACATAGGTCAGAGGGTGCCGGTATTCCAGTGATGCCCCTCTGATGCTTAAGTCAAATAAGAGAAGATAAACAGTGAAATGTAAAATGTACCTAATACAACAAAAGTGTAATGCCTTTTTTTTTTATCTCAACCTCCCTTTATATAATATCTCTGAGACTTCTCGTCGATCAGGAATATTTTCCCATGGTACCCTTTAATGGGCTATTAGGGGATAACTATTACAGGGAATCTCCATCTAGCATATCATGTGTTCAGGAATTATTAGGAAAGACTGTCAGGAGGACAAGATGTGACTGCTATTGAGAGGAATCCCCTCAGTGGTCTTCGGGTTTCCCACTCCTCATACTTTCAAATTCTGTGTTCTCTATTTCTATGCTCCCGACTCTCGAGTCACCAAGCTCCCGACTCCATCGACTCCTGACACCTGAGGCAATGAGCTCTCGACTCCTTCAACTGTCGACTTCCCGAGTGGTCGAGCTCCTGATCTCCTTTACTCCCAACTCTCGAATAGCTGAGCTCCTGATTTCCGTGCTCTCGACTCCCATACTTATGACTCTTGTATCCTCGAGCTCTTTTTAGATTCCATGAACCTCATTTATTTCCTCCACCATCCCTGTTCAAGTCCATATCTCCAAGACAACAACCTGACCAAAGAAATGGAATTTCCATAAATTCTAATAAGCTTAACAATAATTGGAATTTCACTCTCAAAATAACAATCTCAGTTCTCTTTAAGGATGCAAATGAAGCACAAGTGAGAGAAGTAATCTACCAAGAGATTTAAGATTGAAGCCTTCTAATCCTTTACCAAGATCTTGAATTTCTTTTAGGCACTTGATCAACTTAAGTATAGGAGACTTATAATGAATTCAATAAGTTCCAAGTGTTCAAAATCTCTTCAAAAGCTTGTGCAGAGGGAAAAAACTGTGATGTTCACACTTTTTACACCATCAATCAATTAAAATCCTAATATAGTCGACTAGATAGCTCCAAGCCAAATGTCGAATATATATTACCAGGTTGAAAAGACCACCTAACTAACTGCGCTCAAGTCTCAAATCAGTTGGAGACCCTTTTAGCAAAGTGTACTCGAGGAAAAATATTTTTCTATTTGCATAAACAATGCATCTAGTTAATTAATCTCTTTCTCTCTATGAGTATGATTCCTCCATAAAATCCCTATCCATCATCGACTCCTCCCTTGTTCAACTCCTACATGATTGCTCCTCATATATGACTCCTCCTTTATCCCTTCTAAAAGTCTCTCTTTTTTTTACTTCACTTAATTAATTTTGAAAGTAGTCGATGTTGGTGCAACAATGCCCCAAGCATTTATATGTTTTGATGTTTGGATAATCATTTAAGTTAGGAAACAAATTGTGATCTAATGGTTAACATGATTAAGTGACAGGTAAAGACAAAGTTCAAATATGATCTTGGCAAAGGAAGTCCAAAGGCAAGTCTTGGCAGCGTAAGTCCAAGCATGTAGACTTGGCGGCGTAAAGTCCAAGCACGCCGTGACAAAGAAAACCCAAGACATGACAAAACTAAAGGAAGCTCTTGGAAGCAAAGTGCAAAGGATGAACAAGTCACGGACTCGGAGGGATCCTAGAGGCGCAAGGCTTAAGGAAGAGCTAGGAGGTTGAGTCTAGGTCTAAGGGGTAAAATCAAGTATGAATTACTCATACTTGATGAGTATCAGTTGACTGATATGATGTATCGATCATTGATCGGTGCTCGATCGAGTCGAGGATGAAACCACGACCATCGATTGCTTTGATCATGGCATCGGCATGTTGATGTCGATCGGCCGCCGCGATGGCGATCGGGCCGATCGATCAAGGTAAAAATGGGCACAGAGTGGAGTCACACTCGACTGCGGCCTGTGATCACTCGACTGATCACTACATCAGTCGACTGATGGATGTATTAGTTGACTGATGAGAATGCCGTTGGACGAAACGCCTCAGAATCCCACAAATCCGGCTGTTTAGAAGGCATTATCGCAATGATCGACTTATGCCGCACATCGATCATGATCGTCTCAACGGGAAAATCAACCCTCTCTATAAAAAGAGGGCTGATGGAGGTTTTTGGGGTTAATGCTCATTCTCTGATTCTTCTCCAAAGCCTCCACGAGTTTTCAAGCTTTCCAAGTGATCTTAAATCCCCTCCTCCTCTCTCTAAGCTTAAGTTTCATTCTTTGTAAAGAAGAGGAGGTTTTGTTGTAAAGGAGAGCTTCTTAGTGGAATTGCTTGGGTTGATCCACCTTAAGGATCGCCGTGGAGTAGGAGCTGTTGGCAATGTGCTAGTCCTCGGAAGGCTCATCGGCTCCCATGTCCCCGGATTAAAATTTTCACTAATGAAAACTAATCTGGATGTGATGAGTTTCCTAAGCACAACCAATTCGTCGTCGTGCTAACGACTTAAGCGATCGCTTGAACAAACTAGTTGTTCAAGCAACACAACTCTTCTAGTCGGTTAGCCGCGGAAGAGACGACGGACGGATCACCAGTTTTTGTGTTTCTTATCGGGGTCCATGATTATACAAATACATGCAAATGTAAACTAGTATAATCAACATATACTAACATAAAGAACATAAGCTAGCATATCAAATAAGAACATGCAAAGAACAATAATAAAAGTTATAAAACTTTTATACCTCTTGATCTTCTATCGTATGTCCTAACCTCCTTGTAGACTTCGTGTGGGCGAAGATCCTCCACAAGTTGAAGCATCCAAGATCTTCTTCAATCCAAAGAAAGAAGAACTCTCTTTCCCTTCTTGCTTGAGCCAACCACCAATCCACAAAAGGGTTGATGCCGCCGGCCCCAAGAATAGAGAGAACATAATGGAAACAACCAAGGAACCGAACTAGGGACAAACCCTAGTTTTGGTGCCGCCGACCAAGATGGAATGAAGAGGAGAAATGGAATTCGGTTAAGCCCCGACCAAGGTAGAAGGAATAGAGATAGGTCCCAGCAACACCTTAGGAATAAGAAGAGAACTTTTCCTATAGTTGCCGCCCACTCCAACTTCCAAACCCTAGCCGCCCAACCAAACCCTAATCTCATTGAAAACCATCTTCTATGTGCCGGCCATGGAAGAGGGGAAGAAGGATAGAGTATGGACCGACCAAGGTAGAGGGTAGAAGGAAGGGACCGGCCATGCCTTAGGAAGAAGAAGAAACTCATCTTTCACTTGTTGCCGCCCATCTTCTTTCCCAAACCTTGGCCGCCCATGCAAAGGAACCAAACCCTAATCAAATTAGGGTTTCTTCCTTAGGGTTTCTTGCCGCCCAACCATAGTGGAGAGAAGAGATCTAGGAGCTAGCCACCTTCAAGGAAGAAGAAGAGATCTTCCTCAAGTTGCCGCCCACCCTTCTTTCCTCACCTTGGCCGCCCAACCCAAGGAGCCAAAACCCTAATTAGGGTTTCCTCCTTAGGGTTACTTGCCGCCCAAGCAAAGAGAGGCTAAACCCTAATTTCCATCATCCATTCCAAACACTTTTTTTTTTTTGCCGCCCAACCCATGCTCCCTTATATATAGAGTTAGGTTTAGGCCTTGGTTTAATCTCCACCGTCGGTTCTAGGGTTTTAATCTCAACCGTCGGATTTAGAGATTTAATCTCAACCGTCGGTTCTAGGGTTTTAATCCCAACCGTCGGATCTAGAGATTTAATCTCAACCGTCGGTTCTAGGGATTTAATCCTAACCGTCGGATTTAGAGATTTAATCTCAACCGTCGATTCTAGGGATTTAATCCTAACCGTCGGATCTAGAGATTTGTTTTCCATCATTTGATCTAGACTTCATGAGGTTTATATTAGGCTACGATAGGGACCATGAGGAGGAGTTGGGTCTTGGCCACCCGATGGATCGGAACCACACAAACTTGATCCATCAATGATGTTCCATTCCACTAGAGGATCATCATCGAACTACCTCACCAACCCCCATAAATTAATATGGGCTTCATATATTATTTGTACATCCATCTCCCCGTGTTTAAGATATCGAATGTCCGTCAATTAATTGATTTACTGACCATCAATTAATTAACATCTAACTCCTCGAGTAGTACCACTCAACCTTATCATCATGTTGACTAAGTCAACCTGCAGGGTTTACATGATGAACCTTATGAGCTCCTCAAGGGGACATCATCAACCTAATACATAGGACACGATTTCCTCCTATAATCAATGACATACCATGTAAATAATATCATTTCCCAACTTACCGAGCATATTGATTTAATCCATAGAAATCTCACCCTCTGGTAAATCAAAGAAATAAATATTAAGTACATGTGCCCGTTATTATATCGGGATTAAGAGCATGTACAACATAATATCTGAGGTCCGATTCAATTATGCAGTCAGCAATAAATTGAATCACCTCTATGTCGGTCCTGCTCAATACACCGAGGTGTACTAGTGTAACTTTATGTTCAAGACAAAACAATACCAAGCTACACTACAACCATGCCAATGGTTTGTCCAAAACCATCTTGGTTGTGAGCCTCTACTTATATTCTACAAGGAACTGATAACATGATCTTCTGTGCCACACCAAGCACCATGTTATCTACAATGTAAAATATTAAACAATATGCACATATATAATATGCAAACAATGATCATGTGATTCTTATTTCAAAATAAAGATGTTCATACAAAAGAGCTAGGCTTTCAGTATACATCCCAACAATCTCCCACTTATACTAAAAGACTATGCTATCATCATACTGCCATACATCTGATTCCCCTTCCCTCCACATGCCTATCAAAGCTCTCACCAAAAGGGCCTTAGTGAAAGGGTCTACCAGGTCATCCTCTGATGCAATCTGGGCGATAGCTACTTCTACCTCCTTTACGATTTCTCGTATCAGGTGGTACTTGCACTCTATGTGTTTACTAGCCTTATGGGCTCGTGGTTCCTTCGAGTTTGCAACTGCACCATTATTATCACAATAAATTGTGATAGTTCTGGGCAAACCAGGAATCACATCCAAGCCCATCAGAAAGTTCCTGAGCCACACAGCTTCTTTGGCCGCCCGGGGGCTGCCACATACCCAGCTTCCATGGTAGAGTCCACCACTCATTTCTGCTTGACACTCTTCCATACTATGGCTCCACCTCCAAAAGTAAACACAAACCCTGAGGTAGACTTACTGTTATCCCTATCAGATTGGAAATCGTAACTGTAACCCACAGGAGTAATTGGTCCGCCATAATCCCTAGTCCTTATCAGACACTACAATATATGCTTTACCGCAGTCCAATGTCCTTGTCCTGGATTACTCTGATATCTGCTGACCATGCCTACGACAAAGCAGATATCTGGTCTCGTACATAGCATACATTAGGCTTCCTACCGCCGAAGCATAAGGAACTGCCTATATCTCCTCTATCTCTTCAGATGATCTAGGACACATCTGCTTAGATAAAGGAACTCCATGCCTGAAGGGTAGAAAAACCCTTCTTGGAGTTTTGTATGCTAAAACGATCCAAAACCATGTCTATGTATGAAGCTTGAGATAAGCACAACAACCTTGATCCCAAGGTTATGACCCACTTCTCCCAAGTCCTTCATATCATACTGTTTGGATGACCATACCCTTACGTCTGATAACACTTCGATGTTGTCGCCAACCACCAAAATGTCATCTACGTATAGTACAAAAATACCACTACGTTTCTGTCACATCTCTGATATACACAAGACTCATCCGAACTTTGAATAAATCCATAAGACTGGATTTACCTCCTCAAAGCGGATGTCCCAAGACTTCAAAGCTTGCTTCAGTCCATTAACGGACCGATTAAGCTTATATACAATACGCTCTTTGCCCTTAGCAATGAATCCCTCTGGTCGCTTCATGTAGATGGATTCCTCAAGACTTCCACTAAGGAATGCTGTCTCGACATCCATCTGTCACACCTCATAATCCATATGAGTTGCTATGCATAAGAGCTCCCAGACCTGTCTTGAATCCATAGATTCAATCTCAGTTTTCATTGAACTTTGCAAAGATGCTGTATTTATATCTTGGATTGCCTCGTCGTATGTCTAGGGATCAGGTTCATGTTTGCTAGGGACCAAATCAGAAGATTTGTCCAAAAATATGAATCTAAGAGGTTGTCTAACAACCCTCCCACTACGATGAGGTATCTTCTGTGTATCCTCTGTGACACGCGGTGCAGTGACATGTGGTATATCCTCTTGTACTGGTGGTACTAAATAAGTGACTTCCCTTTTAACTCCTCCAGAACAATTTTACTCTTGGGCTTGTGGCTTATCACATAGTCTTCCTCTAGAAATCTGGCATTCGTATTAACGATCACCCTCTGATCTCTAGGACTACCAAACAAGTCAGAATAACTCATCATCGATCTAACCATCTCCATAAGAGTCCTATTCCTTCGTACTGCTACACTGTTCTGCTGGGGTGTGCCAGGTGCAGTCAATTGGGATTGAATCCCAACCTCTGATAAGTAGTTCCTAAACTCTCCCAAGAGGTTGTCACCACCACGATCAGATCGTAGTGTCATCCATATCTTGAATAATCGTCTATGAAAGAGACGAAATATTCAAGATTACCTCTTGCCTAGATAGTCATAGGACCTCACAAATCAGAATGAACCATTTCTAACAAATCTTTGGCTCTATACCCCTTGGCCTTAAAAAGGCCTCTTGGTCATCTTACCCTCCAAGCAAGATTCGTAGGTTGGGAGATCCTCCACCACTAATGAACCCAAAGGTCCATCAGCTATCAACCTTTGAATTCTGCTTAGGTTAATGTGACCAAGCCTAAGAAGCCAAAGATATGTTTGGTTCATCTTCGAAGGTTCTTTTCTCTTATTGGAATTAGAAGATGAGTTATTAACTTCTATTTGCATCGTGGGAGCTTGTGGTTCAAGTTATAAATTTCCTATCTATGTACCTGAATAGATAATGTCCCTATTCTTTTTATAACAAATCTGTCATGAAAAGAAATAGATTATCCATCCAAAAACTATTTAGAAACCGAAATCAATTCTTTCTAAATAAGGGTACATAAAGGAAATTCATAAGAACCAAAAACCTTTATTTTTCTCAAAAGATAAATAAAACATCTCCCACTGCAATAGCCGCCATCTTCATGGCATTGCCCAAGTAAATGGTAATATCCCCTTTAGCTAGTCATAGGGTTTCCTGGAACCCCTGCAAATTGTTGTAGACATGATTAGTGGCTCTCGTATCTACACACCAGGTGCCGGTAGATAACACCGCTAACCATGTTACAATGACTAGACCAAAAGATATACTTTTGTTCTATTTTGGATTGGGACAGTCCTCCTTCCAATGTCCATCCTGCTTGTAAGTGAAGTACTTGCCTTTCAGCTTCTTCACTCCTCCCTGAGATCCTCCCACCACATTTGCTCCACCTTGTTTCTCCTTCTTCTTGCCTTTCGGCTTAGAAGTAGAAACCTTTTTGAGCAACCATGGCTTGAGGATACTCTTCGAAGAGTGCATACTAGCAGATAAGACAATATTTTGATTCATTTCCAATCAATATAATTTGGGTACAGTAAGTTTATTTCCTTTAGTATCAAAATAAGTGGATTGAAAGTCATTTTGAAAATCCTAAGAATCACAATGATCAAAACTTTAGATTTCAAATTTTATTGATTCCTTAAAACAATAAAATTCCGAAATCAACCAACACCTCAAAACACCAAGAATATTGCATGCTACGCAGTGTGGACGTATACGAATTCTACATTTGTAAGAGGAGGTTTTACCCATTAATTTTATTATCTTGTCAACCTTACTTTTTGACAAATAAAATTAATAGTTGGTTCCTCTTTGGCCCTACAAATAAAAGCAGTGACTCCGATGGGGAGGATACTTTATATTTGCATCTAAGTGTGCACCATTACACGATACTAAGGGAATTATTTCGGATTATGTGCCTTACCGCTGTGGAAGTACACACGCTCCTAGATAATTTCCTATAACCATTATTTGACCTAGTGATCCGCAAACAAACTCATCCGCAGGGAGGAAGGCACTCAGAGCCGACACGCAAGTTTGTTGCATCACACGTCAAATTGTAATGGAGGTCGTGAGAATTAATTAAAATATCCCTCTCCCACTTAGTAAATTGTAAATGAGGAATTTTCAAGCACACACAACATGCATATAAAACAAATCAGCAATAAATATGGAAAAATTAGAATTTTTCCAACTATTATGACATTGTTCTCCAATATGCGTCCCGTCGTGTCGCCACCTCGTCCGCTCCTCCTACGCCATGTACGAGCCATCCGGAGATCCGAGCCGAGAATAAAACCTATTTTATTTTACATCCATCGATCCTATACTCCATGAGGGAGTGTACATGAAATCTAGATCGAAAGTAAAATAAAATAAAGAGTGGCTAAACAATGCCGTATTTAATTACAAAAATTAAATACTAATCTAGCCTCGTCAACCCCGAGGATTCAAATAATATACAATCACACACACATGCAATCACATACACACATATATAGCCATAATAGTTGGATCTTATGCCTGCAACCAAAAAGTTAGCCTACGCACATCCTACTATTATCCGACATACACAATATATGATAAGTGCGTGAAAGTAACCGAATCCAAAACACACAAAACCGGAAACCATGGCTCTGATACCAATTGTTGGCAATGTGCTAGTCCTCGGAAGGCTCATCGGCTCTCATGTCCCCGGATTAAAATTTTCACTAATGAAAACTAATCCGGATGGGATGAGTTTCCTAAGCACAACCAATTCATCGTCGTGCTAACGACTCGAGCGATCGCTTGAACAAACTAGTTGTTCAAGCAACACAACTCTTCTAGTCGGTTAGCCACGGAAGAGACGACGGACGGATCGCCAGTTTTTGTGTTTCTTATCAGGGTCCATGATTATACAAATACATGCAAATGTAAACTAGTATAATCAACATATACTAACATAAAGAACATAAGCTAGCATATCAAATAAGAACATGCAAAGAACAATAATAAAAGTTATAAAACTTTTATACCTCTTGATCTTCTATCGTATGTCCTAACCTCCTTGTAGACTTCGTGTGGGCGAAGATCCTCCACAAGTTGAAGCATCCTAGATCTTCTTCAATCCAAAGAAAGAAGAACTCTCTTTCCCTTCTTGCTTGAGCCAACCACCAATCCACAAAAGGGTTGATGCCGCCGGCCCCAAGAATAGAGAGAACATAATGGAAACAACCAAGGAACCGAACTAGGGACAAACCCTAGTTTTGGTTGAGCCCCGACCAAGGTAGAAGGAATAGAGATAGGTCCCGGCAACACCTTAGGAATAAGAAGAGAACTTTTCCTATAGTTGCCGCCCACTCCAACTTCCAAACCCTAGCCGCCCAACCAAACCCTAATCTCATTGAAAACCATCTTCTATGTGCCGGCCATGGAAGAGGGGAAGAAGGATAGAGTATGGACCGACCAAGGTAGAGGGTAGAAGGAAGGGACCGGCCATGCCTTAGGAAGAAGAAGAAACTCATCTTCCACTTGTTGCCGCCCATCTTCTTTCCCAAACCTTGGCCGCCCATGCAAAGGAACCAAACCCTAATCAAATTAGGGTTTCTTCCTTAGGGTTTCTTGCCGCCCAACCATAGTGGAGAGAAGAGATCTAGGAGCTAGCCACCTTCAAGGAAGAAGAAGAGATCTTCCTCAAGTTGCCGCCCACCCTTCTTTCCTCACCTTGGCCGCCCAACCCAAGGAGCCAAAACCCTAATTAGGGTTTCCTCCTTAGGGTTACTTGCCGCCCAAGCAAAGAGAGGCTAAACCCTAATTTCCATCATCCATTCCAAACACTTTTTTTTTTGCCGCCCAACCCATGCTCTCTTATATATAGAGTTAGGTTTAGGCCTTGGTTTAATCTCCACCGTCGGTTCTAGGGTTTTAATCTCAACCGTCGGATTTAGAGATTTAATCTCAACCGTCGGTTCTAGGGTTTTAATCCCAACCGTCGGATCTAGAGATTTAATCTCAACCGTCGGTTCTAGGGATTTAATCCTAACCGTCGGATTTAGAGATTTAATCTCAACCGTCGGTTCTAGGGATTTAATCCCAACCGTCGGATCTAGAGATTTGTTTTCCATCATTTGATCTAGACTTCATGAGGTTTATATTAGGCTACGATAGGGACCATGAGGAGGAGTTGGGTCTTGGCCACCCGATGGATCGGAACCACACAAACTTGATCCATCAATGATGTTCCATTCCACTAGAGGATCATCATCGAACTACCTCACCAACCCCCATAAATTAATATGGGCTCCATATATTATTTGTACATCCATCTCCCCGTGTTTAAGATATCGAATGTACGTCAATTAATTGATTTACTGACCATCAATTAATTAACATCTAACTCCTCGAGTAGTACCACTCAACCTTATCATCATGTTGACTAAGTCAACCTGCAGGGTTTACATGATGAACCTTATGAGCTCCTCAAGGGGACATCATCAACCTAATACATAGGACACGGTTTCCTCCTATAATCAACGTCACACCATGTAAATAATATCATTTCCCAACTTACCGGGCATATTGATTTAATCCATAGAAATCTCACCCTCTGGTAAATCAAAGAAATAAATATTAAGTACATGTGCCCGTTATTATATCGGGATTAAGAGCATGTACAACATAATATCCGAGGTCCGATTCAATTATGCAGTCAGCAATAAATTGAATCACCTCTATGTCGGTCCTGCTCAATACACCGAGGTGTACTAGTGTAACTTTATGTTCAAGACAAAACAATACCAAGCTATACTACAACCATGCCAATGGTTTATCCAAAACCATCTTGGTTGTGAGCCTCTACTTATATTCTACAAGGAACTGATAACATGATCTTCTGTGCAAACAATGATCATGTGATTCTTATTTCAAAATAAAGATGTTCATACAAAAGAGCTAGGCTTTCAGTATACTTCCCAACAGGAGCGTTATCTCCGAACCACGTAAAGACTTTGTTAGCATTGTTCTTTCATTTTTTACTTATATTATTTTTGTTTGCTTCCGCTAATCATTCTTGTAGAAACGAAAATGCTATTCACCCCCCTCTAGCTTCCAAACGATCTCCAACAGTCGACTTTACCTTCTAGTTCGCCTATCAGATAAATCTGAAATTTAGAGTACAACTTATATATATTCAGAAACCTATCTCCAATATATTATGTTAGAGCGATGGGATATAAAAAGCTAGTATTGGGATAGCTAGAGAGAGAAGAGGCGAACCTACAGTAAAATTATTTTTTTTCCTCTTGTTAATTTCTTAGCAAGGACACACATATTAGAGAAGACAAACATTAATAAAGTGATGTACAAACATACCAAGATAACACCGAAATTTATTTGGTTTATGAGGTGTGTATTTCATACATATATATATTTTCAAACTTATTTTACATATAACTTAGATGTTTTATTAGCATAATTGCATATTTATCATGTTTTTTATGCATTTTTATCTTTTTGGTCGGAAAATTGCTCTTCTATGTTATTTGTTGATAGGGCACAAAGATCTCGACTTTTGGATACATTCAGAAGCAAAAAATGACTTAGCACAACTTCTAACACGGGGCTACTAGTGGTTCACACCATTGTCATATACATTGGATGGAAAAAAGAGCGCAACAGAGTAAATCAGGAGGGACACGAGCTAGGTGTGCCCCTTGGCACTATCGTGCTAGGCCCTACTGCCTCGGAACCTTAGTCCAAGGCCAACACAGTCAGGTCGTGCTATCTAGCATGATTGTGGTGCATCTTTGCTTCATTAATCTACAACTAATTGTTGAGGCAGAGGCTAGAGGGAGTGAATAGTCTTTCTCCGATTCTACAATTTGTTAGTGGAAGCAAATATAAAAAAAAACTCAAATAGAAACAATGATAACACAAGCGATTTAATATGGTTTGGAGATCCACTCTTACTCCACAATAATCCTTAAGACAGATTATTCCTTTACAAACCTTCATAATACTTCTCCTTTGGATGAACATACCAAGGTGGAGAAACCTTTCTTACACAATAATCTCTTCTTCTTGTAAGATGTTAGGAATAAGTTTAGGAAGAAGAGATTCAGAGAGTAAAGACTTAGCAAAAGACTCAGAGATAAGCGAATCCAATGACTTTTGACTCAACCACGATCCATGATCTCTTAATCGTCACCACTCAATAGATACTTCACCAGTCGATGGGTCACTAGACCATTCGACTGATCACAGTAGCTGAGGGACTTCTTCTTCATAAATTGACTCAATAGTCGACTAAGAAGTCTTCTGTGATGTGCTACAGTAACAATAGTCGACTGCTTGATTGCATGCGAGCACGCCCCCAAATCTCTGGCCAATACTGCCAATGACTTGAAGCACGCACTTGCGCTTAACATCTACAAGTGCACAGTTATCGTCAAGTAATAAATTATGTATTGATCCCACAAGGATTGTGAATTGAGTATCGTGTGTCTAGTGAACGTTGATTGTTCGTGTTGGGATGTATACTGAAAGCCTAGTCTTTGTATGAATATCTTTATTTTGAAATAAGAATCACATGATCATTGTTTGCATTTTATATTTATTATATGTGTGCATCTTGTCTAATACTTTACATTGTAGATAATATAGTGTGTGGTGTCACACAGAGGATCATGTTATCAGTTTCTTATAGAGTATAAGTAGAGGCTCACAACCAAGATGATTTTGGACAGACCATTGACATGGTTGTAGTGTAATTTGGTATTGGTTTATCTTGACCATAGAATTACACTAGTACACTTTGTGTGTATTGAGAAGGACCGACTTAGAGGTGATTCAATTTATTGTCGACTACATAATTGAATCGGACCTAGATATTATGGTGTACATACTCTTAATCCCGATATAATAACGGGCACATGTACTTAATATTTATTTATTTGATTTACTAATGGGCGAGATTTGTTAGTAATATATGAGAGATGTCCTAAGGCAATCGCCTTATGTATGAACCATTTATATGATAAATGAAGATTCACTATTTGAGTATACATGTTTTATGTATTTGATTGGATCTTAAACTCATTTACTGAATGTCCACGATACGATTCACAGCATGAGAGAATTTGTGATTGGATCACAACTAGTGAGTATCTCTACATGTGTAATTGTGATGTATCGGAATTATCCCTAGTCGATGAATTGATGAATCTGGACACCATCAATTCTGTTGAGACTAGCACGAGGTATACTCCTTGGTGTATCCAAGCAGCTGATTCTCACTGGCTGGAGACATAGTGATGTCCGGAGTTGATCGTGGATGCTAGTTATGGTAACTAGTTCATTGGAGTGACCAGCCGTAAGACTTCATATGGTTCTCTGCATATATAAATATGTCAATGAAGTTCTTACTGTGGCTTAAGTGCGATGTTCCTTTGACTTGCGGTATTCAAGTCATCTTGATCATGGAGACTTATGCTTTGACATCTTAAGCAAACATCTCTAAGGAGATGTGGACCCGGGATGATTGGGTATAAGTCGAATTGATCGAAGGTGTTTGAATAGCCTATAAAGGATTCACCACTCCTTGCGAGGAGATGTATACCCATGGCCTCTCGTCGGATTGTTACTAAAGTCTTTGGCCAAAGCATTACATGTTTAGAGTTAGGTACTCTTCGATACATGTGGAGTAACTAGAATCCGTAGGACGAGGAAATGATACTTGGGCTAGGTGTGGCGTGAAAGTCGACCTAGTGGGGCTGACACAATAGACCATGTCCGAACCAAGTGGGTATAAGATGAGTGAAGGGAATGGGGCACGATTCATTCGAAATGAAGGGTTTTGAAATAGTTACGGATCAAGTTGATCTTTTCGGTTAATTGGGGATCATGATGTACTACTAGGTGCCATTCATGATCGTTCTATAATTAATGGTTAATTATAGACGGCCAACATAAACCGAGAACCTATTTGGTCACACGCACAACGAGTGTAATCCAAAGGATTTAAAACGAGCTTGAGAATGAGATTCTCAGTCCGAGAGAAACTATGTTTGGTTGGACCAAACATAAAGCGAGCATGAAATTGTTTCAGTCGCAATGGAAGCGTGGATGGGCCGTGTCTTATGAAGACATAATGGATGGACCAAAATGGTTTGGTTCTAATCCAATGGATGAGAATAAACCAAATGGTTTGGTTTATATTAAACGAATGAACCAAAGGTTGGTTCGGTTCGTTTTAACTTAAAATAAACCATCATGGTTTGGTTTATTTTAACTTATCTTAATGGAGTGGGATAACGGGCTTTATGGATATGATCCATTAACCATTAAGAGAATTAGTTCTCTATAAAATAGGGCTTAAACCCTAACCCTAAACCCAATCAACTAGTTGCCGCCCAACACATTGTGGCCGCCCAACATCTTGTTGCCGCCCAGCTTGTGGTGCAGCCTTCCAACTAGTTGCCGGCGACCAAGCTTCAGCCGGTGAACCTCCGGCGACCCTCCGGTGATCCCCTAAAAGGTTCGGCATCAAGGTGAGCTTTTGTCTCCTTGTTTTGGCCGGCGCCTATCTCCTCCACCAAGCTGTCCAGTTTTCTGGACAGCTTCTTCTCCTCTCGTCGGAGCGTCGTTTGGACGACGGTTAGTGCTCCGACAGCGGCTAACTTACCGGGGATTTGATCTCCGGTAATCCTCTGAGGTGGAGGACGAAGGATTCGTCAAACGGTTGACGAATACCTCTCCGGAGAAGCGAGTTTTGAGAACTCGTTTTGGATCCGAATTTGGATTCGGATCGTGATCATCTCTCGATCACGTCTTCTTCAACACGAGGCTAGTAACCCGTACGAAGACGAAGCTCGTGACTTAGCGAAGTCATCCCGAGGAGCTCGGCGTGGATACGGATAGAGACGATTCTTACGAGGATCGTTCCGGTTGATGCCGTTCCCGCTACACGTCATACGAAAGGTATAACGTAGATAAATTTCCTTTTATTGCAAATTTAAATTTACGGTTATGTCTACACTTGTTGTAATATGCATGCGTGTTTTGTGTGTATTGTAATAAATGTAGATTTATTATTTTTATTGCTTCCGCTGTGCTCATGTTTTCGAAACATGATCGAACACACCTTGCCTTGTCGATCTTGGAAACTAGCAGTGATGGTATCAGGCCCGGTTGTGTGTTTCACATAATCGTAAATGGTTTTGCGATAGTCATAATGTATTTCTGGAAATTTTCTAATTTTGGAAATTTAGAAGTATTTATGGAAATTTTTCAATTTTGGAAAGTCTAGAAGTATTTATGGAAATCTTCCACTTTTGAAAGTTGGAAGTATTTATGGAAATTGATATTTTCCATAAATAAAATATTTGATTAGATTCTGAAATTTGTTTCCTAATTTAATCATGATTTGATTTGGGAAATCAAATCTTAAAATATTTTATTTCCATAAGTAGTTTTAATGATTTAGGAAATTGGTTTCTAAATAGATTTTCCTTAATCAAATAATTCCATGAATAAAATATGTGATTAGATTTGGAAATTTGTTTCTAATTTAATTATGATTTGATTTGGAGAATCAAATCTTAAACATATTTTATTTCCATAAATAGTTATGACATATAAGGAAATATAGACATGACATAATTGTATGCCATGTAATTGCATTAGATGCATAACATTATGCCATGTGTCGTGACATGTAGATGTATGCCATGTATGCCATGCCATGTAGATAATAGTTATTTGCATGCAAAGAGGATGAGACATTAAAACCCTTAATCAATATTAAAGCCTACACCTTCCATTAATATGGTTAGAACCAGAGTTCGCTTTCTTGTTTGGGTTGTTGGACTTTCCAAGCCCTACTAACTCAATATGTTCAAACCATGGAATAGTTTAATACTAATATGGTAAGAGTGAGGTCAATCGTTAGCTTTGGTTGTTGGACTCTCTCCAAGCTGGGCTAATTGGTTGAATGCGCCTAACCATATTAAAACTATGTCCCGATTAATGGGTTGGCTTTAACTGGGGCATCGCTTGTTGGACTCTCTCCAAGGTCGGCGTAAAGGGAGGTGAAGTTGGGTGCTATGCATATGATGCATACTTGTTAATGTGTTAACAACCCGATGTATGTGTGAACATTCAATTAGTTGATAGCACATTGTGATAGTTGCATATACGTGATATGCAATCGGATAGATGATACCTACCGTCGTAGTTATGAATGGCTTGTTGGACTCTTCCAAGGTTGTTCATAACTATGATGGATATCACCATTCGAGATGGACCTACAATCTCCAAGTGATTTTGGGGTTTTTGAAATTAAAATGAATGGGATTTATAAATGTATATTGATGCATTTTAAAATCATTTTCATATATGCTCGCTTTGTATTTCTAGGTCAATAAATTGATCATGACGCTTTGAATTTGGCGCACTATTTTGGATTCAAACAAACCGATCGGGCCTAACTTCGGATCGCTTAGAAACTCGAGAATTGTTCTCAAGGCGGAAAAGCTTGCATATGTCCTTGAAGAGCCTCTTCCTCGATCGGCCCTAAGGACGATGCAACCTGCACTAAAATGTTGGTCTATCAGAAGCATGTGGCAGATTCTGAGCTGGCGAGTTGCATCATGCTAGCGGCGATGGTACCTGAGCTGCAGAAGTAGCATGAGCATATGGATGCTAACACTATGGTCTTCCATCTTCATGAGTTGTTCGATGAGCAAGCGAGATCCGAAAGGTTCGAGGTCTCTAGGCTCCTCTTCACCACGAAGATGCAAGAAGGTTCGTCTGTAGTGCAGTTTGTGCTAAAGATGAACGGGTAAATCGAGCTGCTAGCTACCCTCGGTTTTGTGATGGATCATGAGTTAAGTATTGACTTAATTCTGCATTGTTTGCCCAAGAGTTTCTCGCAATTTGTGATGAACTATCGGATGAACAAATTGAATCCACCATTCCCGAGCTCCTCAATATGTCAAGACTGTGGAGCCTTCGAAGCATGAGGAGAAGGCGGTTCTCATAGTTGATTCCTCAAAGAAAGGTTCTAAGAGGAAGGCAAAAGAACAGAAGAAAGGAAAGAAAAAGGCAAAGAAGGCGGAACCAGCGCAAAAGGGCACTTGCCATCACTGTGGCAAGGAAGGCCACTGGCGAAGAAACTGCAAGATTTATCTTGAGTCCATGAAGAAGAAGAAGGCATCCGATGCCCCATCCTCTTCAGGTATCTTCGTTATTGATTGTCATTCTATTTCCTTAGACACTTGGGTATTGGATAATCGGGTGTAGCTCACATATGTAATGACATACAGGGCTAAGGAATAGAAGAAGACTTGTCGAGGGGAGTCAAATTTATGAGTTGGCAATGGAGCAAAGGTCACGCCGCCATCGAACTTATTTGTCAAGCTCCTAGTGGACTAGTCTTAGAACTGGACAATTGCTATTATGTTCCTTCTCTAATAAAGAACATTGTTTCTATTTCCTGCTTAAATAGAAATGGTTTCCATTTGACGTTTAGTAACAATTGTTGTTATATAACTTTGAATGGCGTACTTTATGGAACCGAACTTTGAGTAATGGCATTTATACGCTGGACGATTCCAAAGGACATTTTTCAATATCGGCGAGCAACACGTGTGCTCGAAAGGATAATCACATAGACTCCTATATGTGGCATTGTCGTCTTGGCCATATAAGCAAGAAACGCATGTCCGAATTACACCGATGTGGAATTCTGGAATCGTTTGAATTGGATTCATACGATACATGCGAATCATGCTTAAAAGGCAAGATGACTAAGTTACCTTTACCGAAAAGGTGAACGAGTGGGAGAGTTACTAGGTCTAGTACATACCGATGTATGTGGACCTATGTCAACTCAAGCATTAGGAGGCTATAGCTACTTCATTACCTTCACCGATGATCACTCACGCTTGGGTATGTGTTCTTGATGAAACACAAGTCCAAGCCTTGAAAGGTTCAAAGAATTCAGAAATGAAGTAGAGAAACAACATGACAAGAGTATTAAAATACTGATCGGATCGAGGTGGTGAATACTTAAGTCAAGAGTTTCTTGATTATCTAAGAGACAATGGCATATTGTCTCAATGGATTCTCGCCTATACACCACAAAGATAATGGTGTATCCGAGAGGCGAATCGACCTTGTTGGACATGGTCAGCCAATGATGAATCATGTAACTCTTCCCAAGTCCTTTGGGGTTATGCACTTCGCAAATTGCTTACTTGTTAAATGTAATGCCTACCAAGGTAGTCTCAACTACTCCATATGAGATATGGAATGGTAAGAAACCTCATGTATCTTACTTGAAGATATGGGGTTGTCTCGCTTATGTGAAGCTGATCAGACGTCGCATAAACTGATGCTAAGTCCGATAAATGTCTATTTATTGATACCCTAAGGAAACAAGGGGTTACTAATTCTATCATCCTGTGGAACAAAAGGTGTTTGTTTCAAGGCATGCCGTTTCTAGAGAAAGAGTTTCTCTTGCAAGAAAATAGTGGGAGTGTCGCTGAGCTTGAGGAGGCTCGAGAGACTCAAATAGACATTGATGAGATACCCGGTGAGCACAACAAATGATAACTCATAGTGATGAGCAATCGGCCGACTTAATTGTAACACCACATCTTCAGATCCGTAGAACACGCAATATTCCCGAGATATGGATTTCGTAAGTGAATCGAACGTGTTACTCATTGATGATGAGGAGCCTACCGCTTATGAAGAAGTGCCGACAAGTTCAGAAGGGATAAGTGGCTTGGTGCCATGAAGTCGAAATGGATTCCATGTACGAAAACCAAGTTTGGAACTTGGTCGACTCCACCAAGGCATAAAGCCTATAGGGTGCAAGTGGGTTTTCAAGAAGAAAACCGACATGGATGGTAATGTGATTACCTATAAGGTTAGATTGGTGGCGAAAGGATATCGTCAAAAGAAAGGTGTTGATTATGACGAAACCTATTCGCCTGTAGCTATGCTTAAATCCATTCGGATGCTCCTGGCCATAGCGGCTCATTATGATTATGAGATATGGCAGATGGATGTGAAAATAGCTTTCCTTAATGGAAACTCGCCGAGGACGGTATATGATATACCCGAGGGTTTCACATTGCTGATAAAACCAAGGTATGCAAATTGCGACGATCCATTTATGGATCAAGCAAGCATCCAGAGTCGAATATCCGCTTTGATGAGACGATCAAAAGTTTGATTTCACAAAATCCGCATTTAACCTTGTGTGTACAAGAAGGTTAGTGGGAGGCAAATGTGTTCTAGTATTGTATGTCGATGACATATTACTTATAGGAAACGATGTGTCAATCTTACGCTTAAGGTTTGGTTATCCAAGACATTCTCCATGAAAGACTGGGAGAAGCAACCTACATCCTGGGATTAAGATCTATAGAGATAGATCAAACGGTTGCTTGGTCTTTCGCAGCCTACATATATAGACCGAAAAGCTAAAGAGGTTTAGCATGTCGGAATCCAAGAAAGGTTATCTCGCCCATCGTGCATGGGGTACACTTTCAAGTCTATGTGTCCGCATTACGTAAGACGCAGAGGATGCATGAGTAAGATTCCCTATGCATCCGCAATAGGATCTATCATGTATGCTATGTTATGTACGAGGCCCGATGTATCGTATGCTCACGAGTGTCACGGCGAGATACGATCCCCGATCCAAGAATGGATCATTGGGTGGGTTAAGACAATCCTTAAGTACTTGAGAAGAACTAAGGATGTGTTCCTAATATATGGAGAAGGGGACATGGTGATACGCGGTATCTGATTCCACTTCGACAGACAAGGATGATTCGTGTCTCGACCGATACGTGTTCACCTTGAATAGGGGCGCTGATGAGTTGGAAAAGTTCCAAACAAGAGAGGCGTAGCGGATTCTACCACCGAGGCGAATATATTGCGGCCGAGCGGCGAAAGGCGGTTTGGATCAAGAAGTTCGTTCATGAACTTGGTGTGATTCCGCCATTGTTGAAGCAATACCGGTCCCATCGCGACAACAATGGAGCAATTGTGACGAAAAGAGCCAAGGTCTCATCAACGATCCAAACATGTGTCGCCGCTATCATCTTATCGGAGATATCATCAGTAGGAATGAAATACAAATCGAGAAAATTCCCACTGAAAGGAACTTAGCGGATCCTTTGACTAAAGCATTACCTCAAAGTAAGTTTGAGGGTCATGTTGGTGCTTATGGTATTGGATACCGTAGCGATTGACATTAGGCCAAGTGGGAGTCTGTTAGTAATATATGAGAGATGTCCTAAGGCAATCGCCTTATGTATGAACCATTTATATGATAAATGAAGATTCACTATTTGAGTATACATGTTTTATGTATTTGATTGGATCTTAAACTCATTTCTTGAATGTCCACGATACGATTCACAAAGATGAGAGAATTTGTGATTGGATCACAACTAGTGAGTATCTCTACATGTGTAATTGTGATGTATCGGAATTATCCCTAGTCGATGAATTGATGAATCTGGACACCATCAATTCTGTTGAGACTAGCACGAGGTATACTCCTTGGTGTATCCAAGCAGCTGATTCTCACTGGCTGGAGACATAGTGATGTCCGGAGTTAATCGTGGATGCTAGTTATGGTAACTAGTTCATTGGAGTGACCCGGTAGTAAGACTTCATATGGTTCTCTGCATATATAGATATGTCAATGAAGTTCTTCTTTGTGGCTTAAGTGCGATGTTCCTTTGACTTGCGGTATTCAAGTCATCTTGATCATGGAGACTTATGCTTTGACATCTTAAGCAAACATCTCTAAGGAGATGTGGACCCGGATGATTGGGTATAAGTCGAGTGATCGAAGGTGTTTGAATAGCCTATAAAGGATTCACCACTCCTTGCGAGGAGATGTATACCCATGGCCTCTCGTCGGATTGTTACTAAAGTCTTTGGCCAAAGCATTACATGTTTAGAGTAAGGTACTCTTTGATACATGTGGAGTAACTAGAATCCGTAGGACGAGGAAATGATACTTGGGCTAGGTGTGGCGTGTCGACTAGTGAGGGACGACACAATAGACCATGTCCCAACCAAGTGGGTATAAGATGAGTGAAGGGAATGGGGCACGATTCATTCGAGCTACTGAAGGGTTTCAGAAATAGTTCTGGATCAACCGTTGATCTTTTCGGTTAATTGGGGATCATGTTGTACTACTAGGTGCCACTCATGATCGTTCTATAATTAATGGTTAATTATAGACGGCCAACATAAACCGAGAACCTATTTGGTCACACGCACAACGAGTGTAATCCAAAGGATTTAAAACGAGCTTGAGAATGGGATTCTCAGACCGAGAGAAACTATGTTTGGTTGGACCAAACGTAAAGCGAGCATGAAATTGTTTCAGTCACAATGGAAGTGTGGATGGGCAGTGTCTTATGAAGACATAATGGATGGACCAAAATGGTTTGGTTCTAATCCAATGGATGAGAATAAACCAAATGGTTTGGTTTATATTAAACGAATGAACCAAAGGTTGGTTCGGTTCGTTTTAACTTAAAATAAACCATCATGGTTTGGTTTATTTTAACTTATCTTAATGGAGCGGGTTAACGGGCTTTATGGATATGATCCATTAACCATTAAGAGAATTAGTTCTCTATAAAATAGGGATTAAACCCTAACCCTAAACCCAATCAACTAGTTGCCGCCCAACACATTGTGGCCGCCCAACATCTTGTTGCCGCCCAGCTTGTGGTGCAGCCTTCCAACTAGTTGCCGGCGACCAAGCTTCAGCCGGTGAACCTCCGGCGACCCTCCGGTGATCCCCTAAAAGGTTCGGCATCAAGGTGAGCTTTTGTCTCCTTGTTTTGGCCGGCGCCTATCTCCTCCACCAAGCTGTCCAGTTTTCTGGACAGCTTCTTCTCCTCTCGTCGGAGCGTCGTTTGGACGACGGTTAGTGCTCCGACAGCGGCTAACTTACCGGGGATTTGATCTCCGGTAATCCTCTGAGGTGGAGGACGAAGGATTCGTCAAACGGTTGACGAATACCTCTCCGGAGAAGCGAGTTTTGAGAACTCGTTTTGGATCCGAATTTGGATTCGGATCGTGATCATCTCTCGATCACGTCGTCTTCAACACGAGGCTAGTAACCCGTACGAAGATGAAGCTCGTGACTTAGCGAAGTCATCCCGAGGAGCTCGGCGTGGATACGGATAGAGACGATTCTTACGAGGATCGTTCCGGTTGATGCCGTTCCCGCTACACGTCATACGGAAGGTATAACGTAGTTTAATTTCCTTTTATTGCAATTTTAATTTACGGTTATGTCTACACTTGTTGTAATAGCATGCGTGTGTTGTGTGTGTTGTAATAAATAGGAGTATTTATTAATTTTATTGCTTCCGTTGTGCTCATGTTTACGAAACATGATCGAACACACACACGCCGCGGTGCCGGAAACCCAACAAGATTTATGGGTTAAATCAATAGGCCCGGTAAGTTGAGAAATGATATTATTTACATGGTGTACCGTTGATTATAGGAGGAAACGGTGTCCTATGTATTAGGATGATTGTAAAATACTGAAAAAAATTAATAATAATAATAAATATTCTATTAATTAAGCAATTTTCTTATGTAATTTTTTTTAGAAATTTTTAGAAATTTTTCTAGATTTAAACGGAAGTGTTATGGACATTTCATGGGGATAAAGCGGATATGCTTTTGTAAAGCTTGTTTAGACTATCTGCTAGGAATTAATAGGTTTAATAAAACCATTTAATTTCTCCCCTGATTCCTTTCGTTTTCCCTCTTCCTCGATCGACTGATCCTCTTCTTCTCTTCTTTCCCGATCGCGCAACCTTCTTATTTCTCCACCGTCGCTCCCCTATTCTTCTCTCTTTTTTTTGATGAAATGTAAATATATATCATCAAGAAAATGCACGATCATACAAACTCCTGGAGGGCACACTCATGTCATGTCTGACGATGTGTCAGATCTGAGGTGTCTCCAAGGGGGGGTGTACATGTGCTCTCATGAGTACTTTAACTCTCATGCCTACAAAACCTTTCATGTTTACATAACCTTTGCATGTCCACACTCATACAGCTCCTCTGTAACTGTTCATGCAAGTAGTCGCTCTGCATCCCTCATTCCATGAGTACCTCCTCACACCATCCTTCTATGTCTCGCATTCCATTAGCCTCATGCGCCGTTCCTCGAGACGTCTGCCACTTTTGGTAAGTGTTCAACCATCAACGGATTTGCCTTGTCTTTACGGTAGCCATTTGCTACGGACTAGATAGGCCATTCGGGTGGGCCTATTCACCTCTACTAGGCTTATTGGTCAAGCCTCAACTGTCAACGGATTTAACGTGTCTTTACCGTAGCCGTTTGCTACGGACTAGATAGGCCATTCGGGTGGGCCTATTCACCTGAGTTAGGAGGTCATGGCTCCAGTCCATCCAGATGCTGAACCTTCTTGTTGTTAATGATAGACCGGAGACTATAGGTTTCCTTGCACCAGTCGAGCCGATCGCCAATGTGAATTTGTGCGCCTCGACTGTTATGTTAGTCGAGGCACCAGTCAAGCACGCCTCGCCTCTGGTTGTCCTTGGCTTGCCTTGTGTTAGTCGAGGCAGTAGGTTGCATGGCCTTGTGTCAGTCGAGGTAGGGAGTTGCACGCCTTGACTGTTTGTTATATCAGTCGAGGCGTCGGTCGAGTACGCCTCGCTTCTGGTTATCCGTCCTGCCTTGTGTTGGCCGAGGAGCCACCCTTCTATTAGTCGAGGCCGTCGAGGTAGGAAGTTGCACGCCTCATTTATCATATCGGCGCCGATCGAGGAAGTTGCATGCCTCGACCGATCGTTAATCGATCGAGGCGTCGGCCAAGTACGCCTCGCTTCGGTTGTCCGTCTTGCCTTGTGTCGGAGGAGCCGCCTTCCATTAGTCGAGGCGGTCAAGGTAGGAAGTTATGCGCCTCGGTGATTGTTATATCGATCGAGGCGTCGGTCGAGTATGCCTCGCTTCTGGTTGTCCCTGTCTTGCCTTGTGGTCGTCGGCCAGTAGGTTGCACGCCCTTGTGTCAGTCGAGGTAGGAAGTTGCACGCCTCGGCTGACTGTTATATCAGTCGAGGCGTCGGTCGAGTACACTTTTTTTTTTCTTCCAAAAAACCTCCCCGGAGGACTTGATCAAAAGTACTCTGCAAAAGACAACCCTAGAGCTTCAAACAAACCATGGAAGGCGCCCTGTAGATTCGAGAACCTCCCATGGAAGCCGCCCTGTAGATTCAAAACCCGCCCTTGTGTCAGTTGAGTAGTAAGTTGCATGCCTCGACTGACTGTTATATCAGTCGAGGCACCGGTTGAGTACTCCTCGCTTCTGTTTGCTCACAGCTGCCCTGTCCTGCCTTGTGTTAGTCGAGGCAGTAAGTTGCACACCTCGACTAACTGGTATATCAGTCGAGGCGACGGTCGGGTACGCCTCGCTTCTGTTTGCTCTCAGCTGCCCTATCTTGCCTTGTGTCTAGGTTTCACGCCTCGGATTTATTTCGGTCAGTGCGGCCAAGTACTTCTTGCTTCTGTTTTGAGAGTGGGAGTACGGAAGGCAGGTACTTAACATGATAGTGCCCTGGAGGTGATACCTTGGAAACTGCCCTGCCCTTGCCATTTTCATCTGTTGTCCGTGTGGGCTTATAGATTACAATTCTCCAGGGCCCTATATACATGAATTTGGATTTTCCGAAGAATCACCTCACCATCGAATCGTGTCCCTTCAAATTTCATGCAGTTTCTTGCTCTCCAAATATGGTGTATCGCTGCTGCCATGGCCAGGTGTCTGGCTCTGTTGATGTTGCTGCGCCCTTTATAAAGCCTTCTGAATGTGCGCAACATTTGACGATATGTCTGCATTCTTGGCCTCATCCATAACCATCCCCTTACTCTATTCCAGAGCTGCCGGACTTGCCCGCATTTAAAAAAGATGTGGTCCAGTGTCTCCTCCTCTTGGCTACAGAAAGCACATGTTCGATCCTCTAGATACTCCTTCCCTGCACGCACTGGCAGCTTCCTCTGTGCCAACATCCATAGCGTGAACCTGTGACTAGGTTGGATATCTGGCTTCCATATCGTCTGCACCCAAGGTTTCCGGTGGCTTATAATCCTGAAATGATCATATGCCCTCTTGACACTACCTTTGCCTTTACCAAACCATGCATCTAATAGTTCCTCTGCCTTTCTTACAGTGCCTGCCAATGCCATGATGTTATCCTTTATGCAGATCAGTTTTTTAACTAGTGGTGAGTCTTTGTGTTTGCTTTGCCATTCCCAGACTCCTTGTCGTTGCAAATACGTGTGATGTACCCAGCGAATCCACAAAGTGTCCTGCTTCCTCTGTATTCTCCATAGTACTTTTGCTAACAGTGCCGTGTTCCATGCTTTTAGTTCCCTTAATCCCAGGCCCCCTTCCTCTTTAGGTTTACATATGTCAGTCCACGCGACCGGTGGGTTCTTCACAGTCCACATAAATGTCCGGCAGTAGCTGTATATCCTGTCAATGACCCCGGCTGGGAGTGGTAGCACCGACATCCAATAGCATTGGACACCCTGCAGTACCGAGGATACTAGTTGGATTTTGCCCGCATATGATAGCGTCGCCTTCGGCCAGGAGCTGATCTGTTTCATAAGTGCCTCCAACAGTGGGCTATAGTCTGCAATCTTTAGTTTTTGCGAAGCTATTGGTACTCCTAAATAACGAAATGGCATTTCCCCTTCACTGAACCCTGTGATGGCTAGCAGCAATTCCTTCTCCCTTTGTCCCACCCCTGCCATGTATATATTTGATTTCATCATGTTTGCTGTTAGTCCTACCATGTTTGCGAATTGCGATAAGCAATCCATCAATACTTGCACTGGTTGTGCTTCACCTTGGCTCAGGAGCAGCAGGTCATCAGCATATACAATGTGGGCTATTCTTTGGTGTTCACACTTTGGGTGAAATCGAAAATCTGAACGGCTTGTGCGCTTCGCAAGTAGTCGTGCGAGATACTCCATGCAGAGTCCAAATAGGTATGGGGAGAGGGGATCTCCTTGTCTAAGACCTCTCCCTCCTTTGAAAAAACCATGGATGTTCCCATTGATTTCTACCGAGTATGTTGTGGTGGTGACACATTCTTTAATCCACCTGATATACACTTCAGGGAACTGCATTGCTTTGAGTACCTCCTGCAAGAAGCTCCAGTGAACTGAATCAAACACTTTCTGCAGATCCACTTTTAGTATGCACTGTGGGGACACCCTTTTCCTTGTATAGTTGCGCATGAGTTCTTGTGCCAGATGTATGTTGTCCACTATGCTACGTCCTTGCACAAAAGCAGTCTGCGATGGGTGAAGCAGATGATCTGCGATTTCTGCCAGTCTACTTGCTAGGATCTTTGAGATTATCTTGTAGAAGACTGTGCAGCAGGAAATTGGTCGAAAATCTTGGACCTTACTAGCATGTTTTGATTTCGGGATTAATGAAATCAAAGTGTGATTCCAAGATTTTAGTAGCTGTCCATTTTGAAAGAACTCTTTGACTGCCATTATGATGTCCTGCTTGACTGTATCCCATGCGTGCTTGAAAAATTTAGAATTGTATCCATCTGGTCCTGGTGCTTTGAGGTCCCCGATGTTAAATAGAGCTTCTTTTATTTCTTCATCTGTTGGTAGCCTGATTAATCTCGCTCGTTGTGCTTCAGTTATTTGTTTGCCAAACTGCATGTATTCCCCTTGAAACTCAGTCATGTGGCCTTGTTCACCTAAGTGACTTTGGAAATAGGCTAGGAATTCTTGCGCAACTTCATCTGCTGACTTAGTGATTTCCCCATTACTCTTCTCAATTTCCACTACCTCCCGTCTTTTGTTATTCCTTTTAACCATAGCATGAAAAAATGTTGTGTTCTTGTCTACTCCTTTAAAGTACTCATGTTTGGCTTTCTGTAGGTAGAACAGGTATTCTGCCCTTTCCAGCAGCTCAGTCTTTTTCCTTATTGCTTGATAGTTCTCCTCCATGTGGCCTTGGTTTAAGCCTTCCTGTTGTAGTTCCTCTAGCTGCTGCCGAGCTTCCTTTGCTTTCTCTTGGATGTGCTGATAATGCAGTCGATTGAGCTGTTTGAGATCTGTTTTAAGCATTTTTAGCTTCTGTTTCAGCATGTACTGCATTGTGCCCTGTACCTCTGTGAAGTTGCTACTATTCCATTTATCCTCCACTAACTGTCCAAAGTTAGGGTGTAAAACCCACATATTATAGAATTTGAACGGCTTGGGTTTCTCCCCTGTGTTTCCTAGCACTGTTACAATGCAGGTGGCATGATCTGATATAGTTCCTGGTGCTTTGAATTCAGCATAACTGCTCTGATTTTGTTCCATCCATGCTCTATTTCCCATCGCCCGGTCAAGTTTGCTTACTATGTGCCCATTAGTCCATGTGTATTGGCACCCAATGGATCTCAGATCTTCCACTCCCGCCGCTAGTGTGAATTCCTGAAAGTCAGCAGTTGCATAAGTTGTCACTGCCATTCCCCCTTTCTTGTCGAAGGCGTGAGAGGGGAGTTAAAATCCCCTAGGATTAACCATGGCATCTCTACATTTCTCGCAATTTGGTCTAATGTCCCCCACATTGCTTTCCTGCTTGTGATAGAGAGTTGTCCATAAACAAATGTGACTGCATATGCAGTCCCTGTTGCTTTGCATTTCACAGTTGTATGTATCACTTGGTCTTCCCATTGTTGAATGTGTAGGCTGACCAGTTGCGGATCCCATATAAGCAACATCCTGCTTCTGGGCAAGCTGAAAATTTGTTGCTCCATCTCCCATCTCTGAAACCTCTTATCTTTCATTGTCTGATAGTATTGCTGAGTTAACTTTGGTTCTAGTATAGCTAGCACGCCCATCCTTTGCTTCAGAAGGAGGTCCATCACCACCTTCTGCTTGAGACCTTTGTTTAGGCCTCTTATGTTCCATGATCCGATCTTCATGGTTGCGCAGCCGGCTTCCGCCGTCTAGCCATGTTGATTACTTCTTCCTTTTCTTGGTTCATCCTTTTATCCATGTTCGTCACTTTCTCCGGTTGCCCCGTCATGTTTCTCTGTGGCCCATCGTCCTCCGCATGTTGCATTCTAGTCTCCATTTGGTGCTCTATCACTGCCTCTCGTGAAACATCTATTTTCGTATTCATTTGCAGCTCTTGACTACCCCATTTTGCAGCAGGCAAAGCTAGTATAATTGGCAGAAAATTCTCTGTAATCATTCCCCATTCTGTTGTGCCCTCTCTTGATCCCCCATCATCATTTCCATTTCCTTTGTGGCCTTCCTCATTGTCCTGTGCCCTTTTTGCAGATGTTATTTGTGCTTGCCCTTGTCCCTGTCTGTTGTCCGCTGCTTCCTGCTCTGTGCTTCCCGTAACTAGTAGGTGATTTCCAGCTGTCTTAGCCGCCACGCTATTTTGTTGCCCCTGGAAGCTCTTGAAGTTCATTTCTCTCTTATCCTTGCTTTGTTCCAGCCCCCTAACAGTTTGTTTGGTGATCCTCTGATTTTTAATCACGTATCTTGTATTGGCCTGGGTTAGGTGTTGATTTGCTGAAGTGGCTTTAAACTCTTTACGGCCATGTTCAACTTGCATCCCTTTCTGCCTAGTGTGCACTGGTTTGGAGCTTGATGCGTGACTTGATGCCCCCTTTTCTTTTCTCTTCACCTTTATTGTGTCTGTTTGTTCCTCATCCTGGGCATTTCCAGTAATGCTACACAGCCGTTCAGTGTCTCCCAAGTTGTGTTCTTGCGTGCCCGTTTGTGCATAAGGGTCCAGTACTTTGGTTTGGCAATTGCTGTTGCTTCCTGTCCCATACTCCTCCTCCCTTCGCCAGAAATTCTTCCTTGATATTGATTCATACTGCTCATCCTTCCTCTTACCATTGTTATCCATCCGTTTAGCACCTTGTTGAGTTCCTTGGTTCTGTTTATCACCTTGCTGGGTTCCGCTTGCTCTTAATGTTTCCCAACCTTCTGTCTCCTCCTCCATCAGGTGCTTTTGTTGATTAGCCTCCTCATTTCTAATCTGTACTTCTCTGGTGAAAACCAGCCCTTTGGAATTGTGCCCCCGCATGGTAGTTGGAGTATCCCTTTGCTTGGCTCCTTCCGCCTCGACTGCCTCAACTGCCTCAACTGCATCGATCGCTTTGATTGCCTCATTTTATTTGATTGCCTCGTCTGGATGCTCCTTGGTTGTCGACGCCTTTGCTCCTCTCTGATTTCCATACATTCCTTTTGTGGCTGGTGATCGGCTGGTTGTGTTGTCCCGCTCTTGTTCAGGCATGCCAGATTTTGTGGCAGTTTCTACTGTATTTCTGAATTTGCCGCTTGTTCTTGTCCGATACTCTCCCTCTCTTTGCCTGATGTGGTCCCCTGATTCTGTGCCATTCTGCTGTTCCTTTCTATTGCTATCCCACCTATTAACATCTTGCTGTGCTCCTTGATTCCTTTGGGTTTCATTTCCATTTCCATTTCCCTTGTGTTGAAAATCATCTTCCTTTTGCCAACAATGCTTCCTTGGTGTTGATTCATACTGCTTATCCTTCCCCTTAGTGTCCATCCTTTTCCCAGCTTGTTGAGTACCTTTGCATTTGGTTTCTGACGCGATATACCTTGATGTATCTGTCTTTGCCTGTTTTTCCTGCATGTCTTCCAGTTGTTGTTTCTTCCTTTGTTCCTTATACCTCTTATTCCACGCAGTGGTTCTTTTCCAGTCCTGTTCCTCATCCCTTATGTGCTGTTTCATGCCTTCACTTATTCCATCTCCCTCTTCTTGATATCTCCCCGAAACTCTAATATTGCTGTCAGGACTGTATATTATTATTTGTTTTCCCATGCTCTCCGCAACCCCTGTGGTTGCCACTGGTGGTTGTCTGCGTTCGTTCATTGGGCAATTCTTTTTGTAGTGACCCATTTTTGTGCATCTGTTACAAAGTTTCAGACTTGATTCAAATTTGATATCCAAATCAATATCCGCACCATCTGGTAGGGTAACTTCAATCTTCGCTGGCAGTTCCTTGGTGATATCCACTTCAACTAAGACTCTGGCATAGTTCACGCGTTCCCTTACCTTAGTGTATCTGTCCGTGTATAGTGGCACGCCAACTTGCGAGGCAATTTTGCTTAACCCTGAGATAGACCAGCAGTCCAGCGGTAGTCCATGGATTTGCATCCACATGGGGATGTTGACATGGGTCTCTGTTCTGAAGGAAAAACATGCCGGTAGAATCTTGAGATACAGAGGACTCCCATACGCAATGTATGGTCCTCCAGTTAATACCGCATCATGCAAATCTTTGCTCGTAAATTTAAACACCATCCACAGCGAGTTGTGCGTAAGGAGCTTGTGTGGCGCCTTCCATCTCGTTGTGATTTCTTTCAGCGCTCTCCACCCCGGAAATCTTCCCAAGAATCTTCCAATCAGGCAGAACCCTACTGATTCCTCTATTGCCTCCAGGTCTTCAGTTTCCAGTTTCGTGCGCCCTTCCTGCTTTTGGAATTTCCTCAAGGTAGTGTCCGATGCACTTAGTCTATTCTTCTTGAAGAGATCAGCCCATAATCCTGCTCTTGGGGGTTGCTGTTCTTCCTGTTGTTGGGTTGGCAGGGGTGTTTCTTGTGGTTCCGTTGATGGTATCCTTGATCCCGGGGGCGCTTCCTGTCTTGGTCCATCTGCTACATCTGGCTGCTGGGGTTGTCCCGTCTTCTTTGTTGCCACACCCTCCTGTATTGAGCTTGCATATATCCGTGGTGAATGGGAGGAGGCCATCAGGTTCTCGTTGACTGTTTCTATCTTGTCCGGTTGTAAGGCCTTCCAAGCTCGTTTCGCATTCTTCCCCATTCCTTCTCGTCAGAATGTGCCCTAAGTTAAATGGGTTAGCGGGTGTGGAAATAAATGAACTTAAGTGAACGGGTTGCTAGGTTTGGAGAAAACTAGGAGTAGTGGTCCCGGTTGAAGCTTCGCTGGATCCGAAATTTGAATCAGCAACGTTCCTTTTGTCTTCTCGGTACCCGTATCTTCTGGACAGTACGACGTCCTGCTGTTCACCTACCACCGTCCTTGCTCTTTGTCTTTAGATGCGAAGTTTCCTTTATGCCAGTCGAGCCGATCTTCAAGGCAGTGATTTGCGCACCTCGACTGTTATATCAGTCGAGGCACTGGTCGAGTACCCCTCGCTTCTGTTTGCCCCTGTTTTCCCCTGTGTCAGTCGAGGCAGTAAGTTGCGCGCCTCGACTGGGTTAACTAGTGGCCCAGAATTTGTAACTGCAACGTTCCTTTTGCCTTCTCATTTCCCGTGCCTTCCGAACAGTACGACTTCTTGCTGGCCACCAACCACCGTCCTTGCTCTTCGTCTTCCTCCAGTCGCCGGCGAAATCCAGTGTCTTCCTCCGTCGCTCCCAGGTTGTGCGCCACCACCACCGTACTTCGCCTCAGTTTTGTTCTTCCCCTCGCTTCTCCTCAGTTGCTAGTTGGTGGCTATCCTTGCCTGTATTATTGATTCCCTTACCCGTAGATGTATTGTATGTTGCCGAAGCCTCTGTTGCTGCTGGTTGCCCGCCATAACCACAACACCCGTTGCTTCCCGGTTTCCTTCCCGTGCGTGACCACCGTCCCGGCCACCACACCCTCCTCATCGGTTCCTGGAAGCACTCAAAGTCTCCATCGATGTATTCCCAGCTCTTCGGTTGAAGTTTCCCTTCCCGTGCTTGCCGTCGTCCCGGCAGCCACAACCTTCACCACCTCCTACAGCACAGGAGGTGCCGTCGCTGTTGTCCCAGCCTTTCGAAACTAGCCTCCAAACACCGAGATCCCACGAAGGTTAGAGAGAAGCCAGAGCTTCTCTCTCTAGCACCTTGACTTTCAGCTTGCTAACTAGCTACTCCCCCATTCTTCTCTCGATCCAACAACAGGAAGGTCGCCACCGCCCAACTGCCAATCGCGATGCTTCTTGATCGATCCATCCACCGCCATGCTCGAGTAGCCGCAGCCACGAACCTTCTCCCTCCCGATCGTCGTCGCCCCATTCCACCTCGAATCTGAGCCGACCAGACTTCGCCGCCTGCCCGATCGTCGTCGCCCTTCTTCTTTTGATCTCGACAGCAACGGGCGTGACCCCTTTTCTCTCGTTGCGGTGAACTGCCTCACGTCGTCGTTCAAGGTTAGATTTTACCGTTGCTTGAGTATGGTCCATTTGCCGCCCTCCGTTGATGCAGGCAGCAGCGAGCCCAATTCATTCTGCCACCGTCATCTCCTCCCTCAGTCGCCTTCGCATGCGCCCGTTAGTCGCCAGTTCGTGAGCCAACAGCGGTGATGCCGTCACCACCATTCTCCTGCAACTGCATCCCCTGAATGAGGTCTGATTTGGAGCATTAATTGTTCCATCGCTGTGGCAGAGCTGGGGCTGCATCACGATAGGGAGAGCGCAGGCATTGTTGTCGTTGTGGATTTGGGTCTCAAATTCTTGTGGTAATCTCATTCATCTATTTTTTGTTGCTATGAATTGAGAATGTAGTGATCAATAGATCAATTGGAAATATAGGCTTAATGTGTTCACGGGACAGGGAAATTGATAGAATTGTGATTACAGGAGATTGACAGTAGGTTCATCTTCCAGATAAGTTACGGGTTATGGAAGCTGCATGCTATTATATTTTTGTTGATTTTAAGTCAGTGATGAAGATTGATCTGTGACTTAAAATCAAGGATCAAGAAGTGGTGGAAGCAAGGCTAAGTTGGGTAAGCTAGAATTTGAAAATTTTGCTATGGCATTGATGTGGAATAATAGGTTAAGGGATTTATTTGATTCTACTATTAGTTTGACAGTGGAATTTTGATATATGATGTATTATGGGTTACAGGAGGCTGATTTCAAGACTTTGATTGGTGATGGATGTGAGTACGCATGGATAGCTAATACAAGCTTCAAAGCAGGTGGGTAATTTCCTACCCTAGTCAGGTAGTTTTAATGCATGCAGATTTAGATATATGATCATCTTATATGATCATGTTACCTTGACTCTGCTCTTATTTACTCTTGCGCTTGATACCTTATCATTGGCTGTTAAACTCTATTGCTGTTATCATGTTTCACTTCATCATGATTAGGATTTATATATATATGTGATGTAAGTAACCTAGAATTTATTTAGTTAAGTGCAAATAGTAATGTCCGGATGACGACCTGATTGTAAATTGGGCAAAAAGGTCATCCGTAGGTAGATAATGTCTTGAACCTAGGGTTAGTTCTAGTACCCTTAGGTTGCATGTTTACCACCGACCAAGTATTGTGTAAATGGTCAGGTGAATGGTACTTAGTGTGTCGCTACGGACTGATGGTCCTAGTTTATTATAATCAGTTGAGTACGACTCTCTGCAGGATAGAGAGTGTGTTAATCTGATTAGTATGACTCTCTGTAGAATAGAGAGTTTGTGGTGGATGTCTATTTGTGATAGAGCATTCATGTCATTTGCATGCATGTTGGCGACGTGGTCTCCCTTATGGTTGAGAGGGTCGTCAGTCATCCTGCCTCCACGGTTACTCATAGGAGGAGTAACCGATGTGAGGGAAGAGCATTGTGGTGCCGCACTCTACCACTATAGACGGTGGTAGTGGAATTTGCATGTCGTAGTCCTACGTGTGTGGCACTCGACCACTCATGGGTAGTGATTGTCGGAGTGGCCAACAACAGGGATCCCTATCGTGTAGCTTGCTCTTCACGCTTATATGCTACTCGATCATACTGCCCACTCGACCACTCGAGAGTAGTGGTTGGTATTGAGTTGGGACAGTTGTCATGCTCGAGCCACCGAGGCCATACTGGGGTCGTGGTAGCTTTAGGGTGAGCCGACATGACCATGCATGCTACTTTTTACATATTGCCATATATATATATATATATATATATATATATATATATATATATATATATATATATATATATATATATATATATATGCTTGTTGTGATGTTGATGATTGTGATTAGTATATATATATATATATATAGATGCAGTCTATATATATATGCTTGTTGTGATGTTGCATTTGATTGTACTATGCTTGTTGCATTTGATTGTACATCATCTTCATACATGCTACTCGCATTTGTTATATGGTTGTGTCAGATACTTGTATACTTGTTGGTCGGACCATTAGATACCTTTGACCAGTATTTATGATGTATGGTTTAGATCAGATTTCCTGTGATATATACATATATTGTGGATATGTGCCCAGGTTGGATAGGTGTAGCATAGCAGACTTTCAGGTATGTCTACATTTTACGTTATTCATTTGGTTAGAAGGTATATACATGTATATATTTATCATGCTGGTGTTTACCTAATGTACCTGTAGATTTTTCTGTTGAATTACATGTGATATTGGATATATATATGTTTTTCCTATTACCTGCTGAGTTTTACTCACCACCACGGACCCTGGGTTTTTTTGTCGCCCATGTAACGCCCGCCCTTATTTGCTCTCAGGGCGGCGCTACTTTTTCTTTTCTTTTTTTTTTATAACATGACATATAGGGATCATTTCACAATCTACGTACTTAACGTGTTTTCATGGCATAAACCTTCTCTTATACATGCATTACCTATCATATTCGTAATAAGCATGTTAACATCTCTTATCTCTTTTTATAACATGCATAACATAAAATATCCATTCATGAGTTCTAGCATATCAAACTTTTATAAGTAACTGAACAGTAACATAACTAAGCAACATTCAACATGGTACTAATAAATCTCAAGTCTTATAAGCGGAAGCAAATGTCTTAAGGTGTTCACTGAGCATATAAATATAAGCAGATAGTAATAGGGTCTTTTTCCACCATGCTACTATCACACCCACTTGGCCCCTCCTGCTACTTCCTCTTAGTTCATGTTTCCTTTATCTGCAGTATATGGACAACATGAACTATAAGCATATAGCTTAGTAAGATTCTTGCCTACTCACAAAAGCCACAAACCTCATCGAACAATTAGAAAAACAAGAGCATACTAGCATAAATAGCATAAGTATTTCATAACAACACTATGTATCAACTTACCAACACAATGAAAACATAAGCATGGCATACAATTTACATAAGCATGCTAAACATAATTAAATCTAAGCAGGGCATAAATTAAACATAAGCATTCATGATATCATCAACCCCAACATGCATAAAGGACATAGTCCTAAGCATTCTTAAACTTAACGTAAGCATTCATAATTTCATAAATCATAGACAAGCATCAAGGACATAATCATAAGCATTCTTAAACTTGACATGAGCATTCATAATTTCATAAATCAAAGACAAGCATCAAGGACATAATCATAAGCATTCTTAAACTTGACATGAGCATTCATAATTTCATAAATCAAAGACAAGCATCAAGGACATAATCATAAGCATTCTTAAACTTGACATGAGAATTCATAATTTCATAAATCAAAGACAAGCATCAAGGACATAATCATAAGCATTCTTAAACTTGACTTAAGCATTCATAATTTCATACAAGTCCTTTCTTTTCAAAACATATACATATAGGTACTTCAACATAATCATAACTTGAATGGGGGGCCTGTGTTAAGTACCACATAATGCACGTTCCTAATAGGTCAGTAGCGAGCCACCAGACCTAATAGAGCAAGACCTCTTACGTCTTACCAGGGCAAGACCTCTTACGTCTTCTTATGTCCCTATGGATTTGATTAACGACCACCGACGCTCTTACAAAGTAAAATACTTAATTCCTTTCTTTCTTGTCATATCATAAAGAATGCTCTTAATCCCCAACATAAAAAGGGAAGCATCTCAATCTTATCTTATCATAAGGAGAGCTCTTAATCCCTACTTGAAAGGGAAGCATCTCCATCTTATCTCATTATAAGGAGAGCTCTTAATCCCTACTTGAAAGGGAAGCATCTCCATCTTATCTTATCATAAGGAGAGCTCTTAATCCCTACTTGAAAGGGAAGCATCTCCATCTTAGGCATTTCATAGCATACATGCATTCATAACATAAGAGTACCCTAAAGGGGTCCTAAAGCATAAACATGTTTATCACATAAGCATATTTCATAGGCATATTCATGGCATATTAAATCATAAAACATGTTCATCTCATAGGCATATTTCATGGCATATTACATCATAAACATGTTCATCACATAGGCATGTTTCATAAACATATTTCTTGGCATATTAAATCATACAACATGTTCATCACATAGGCATATTTCATAAACATATTTCTTGGCATATTGAATCATAAAACATGTTCATCTCATAGGCATATTTCATGGCATATTACATCATAAACATGCTCATCACATAAGCATAATTCATGGCATATTATAATCATCCACATAACATAACTTCATAAGGGGGTGTTTTCATGAAACCCTAGCCCTAACCCCAAGGTTGGCCGAAACATGTAGGGGGTACTAAAATTTGATTCTTGTCACATAAATTCATTCATGAAGGCATACTACATAACATAACTTCATAAGGGGGTATTTTCATGGAACCCTAACCCTAACCCCAAGGTTGGCCGAAACATGTAGGGGGTACTAAAATTTGATTCTTGTCACATAAATTCATTCATGAAGGCATACTACATAACATAACTTCATAAGGGGGTATTTTTATGGAACCCTAACCCTAACCCCAAGGTTGGCCGAAACATGTAGGGGGTACTAAAATTTGATTCTTGTCACATAAATTCATTCATGAAGGCATACTACATAACATAACTTCATAAGGGGGTATTTTCATGAAACCCTAGCCCAAAAACTTGGTTGGCCGAAACATGTAGGGCTCAAAGCTTGGATTTTTGTCACCTAAAAATTCCTACATGAAGCTTACAACCTACAAAAAATTCCTTAGTAGCATTTTCATGAAACCCTAGCCCAAGACTTGGTTGGCCGAAACATGTAGGGCTCAAAGCTTCATATTTCTTTCATGTAACATGTCCTACAAAACTAATATACTGCAGGTGAGGGAATCTTACTTCCTTCGCTTGCTTTTAGTTGGTAAATGACCTTATGGAAGCCAAGAACTAGCCTTCTCCTTGCTTGGATGGGGTTCGGCCAAAGGGTGAAAATGGAGAGGGGGAGGGATGGTTTTCGGTGAGGAAGAAGAAGAGAAGAGGAGAAATGAAGTTTGGATACTCATGCCCCCTCATTCCCCCCTATTTATTCATTTGAAGAGCCCCTTGATCTCCCTTACACTTAACCATAATTTCCCCTACTCCTCTAATGATATAATCCTATTGGGCTTCTGGTTAGTGGGTGCATCTATAGGGCTTGGCTATCTCTAGAGGTTTGGGGTTCAATTCCTAGGCCTTGCACCCCTTTTTGGCTTATTTTCTTTTATTTTTGAAAAAGCCCACATAAAGGCCATTATCGTCAAGCCAAAAATTCTCGTAAAATGGTTAGAAATTTTACGGGCGTTACAGCCCAGGTAACAGGTAGAAGTCTTCGTGATGGCTTGGGGCACCGCTGGCTTGCATCGTCTCATCTCAACTCCGAGAGTCCGAGTTTTTGGGTTATCGTTGGTGTTCCGATATGGATTTGGTTTATGTGATGTTTAGTAGTGATTGGGCACTGCCAATGTTGTACCTTTCTTTTTCTAGTTTTGTTATGGTGTTTTTGTGTTTGGTGTTAGTCATACCGGTATGCACTGTGTGTAGTTTGTGATGTTGTTGTATTATATTTCTGCTGTGTTTTGTATATTTATTGTATTTACATTTATATGTTATGTTTATTGTGGGCCTAGGGGCCTTGTATTAACAGGATATGTTGCCATGTACAGGGGAGATGTCGTCTGTTTGATTTTAGGCTCGGCATACTCTCGGGGCGTGACAATGATGATGTCCTCTTGAGGAGCTCATAAGGATCATCATGTAAACCCTGCATGTGGACTTGGTCCAGCATGATGATAAGGTTGAGTGGTACTACTCATGGAGTTAGATGTTAATTAATTAATTGTTAGTAAATTAATTAATTAACAGACATTCGATATCTTAAATATGGGGAGATATTTGTACAATTAATATATGGAGCCCATATTTAATTATGGGGGTTGGTGAGGTAGATCAATGATAATCTTCTAGTGGAATGAATTATCATTAATGGATCGAATTTATGTGGGTCGGATCCATTAGGTGGCTAAAATCCAACTCCTCCTCATGGTCCCTATTGTAGCATATTAAAACCCTCATGAAGCATAGATCCAACGAACACGATTAAAAGGAGGCTTGGGCAAAATCTATATAAGAAGGGGTTGGAGAGGCTTGGGCGGCAACTTAAGTGGTGCTAGGGTTTGGTTTGGCGTTGAGAGAGTTGGGCGGCAAGGATTGGAGGCTTGGGTTTCCTTCCTTAGGGTCGACGGCTAGGGTTAGGGTTTGGACATCCTTCTCTCAACCTTTGGCCGGCGCCCATCCTTCTCTCAACCATTGGCCGACAACCATCTCCTTCCTTCTTCCTTAGGGCCGGCGGTTCCTTTTCCATTGGAAAGGGCTGGTGCCAATTACTTCTTCCTCTCCTTGGCCGGCGGCAACATCCAAGCAAGGAGGCTTGGTGGTCGGCACTAGATAGGAGAAGAAGATCTCGGTTATCTTCCCTTGTTCGGAGCGAGCAAGGAAGGGAAGACGGGATCTAGGAGGCTTTAACTCTTGGAGGATCGTTGCCCACACAATGTCCAAGAGGAGGATAGGTCATACAATAGAAGATCAAGAGGTAAACAAGAGGTATAATTGATGTGAGCAAAATATATAGGGTTTTAGGAGTAGTTTTCGCTCACATCTCATTACATTTTGTGTTAGCTTCATGCATATGTTACTCTATTTTTGCACGCATTTCCTATTTTCTGGTTCAGAGGACTGCTCATTGTACTTTTGTATGCAGGTTAACTTTTTGGGTGAAAAAGACACATTTTCGGAGCAAAAGAAAGACATTTCGCAGCTAGACGCAGAGTGGGACACGACCAGGGCATGTGGATTCACACGACCGTGTCCAATGGGCAAGATCAACAACCCAAGGCTGCACATGGCCGTGTGGCGGCCTGATAGATTTGCGCGACTAGGGCTTTTTTCGGATTTTGCAGTGGTCCGAGGCGATGTCTATATAAGGATGGCTCCGCCCAAACCCTAGGGGGGAGGCATGACGACTAGGATGACACGTCAAAGCCCTAAAAAGCTTCGGTAACTCGCAACGGGGAGGAAGAACACCATCGGAGGTCCACAGCTTGCAACACAACGCCGGAGAGAAGATCACGGAAGCATTGTATATCTTTATTACTACGTTTCATTCCTTATGTATTCAAACTTAGACATGCTTTGTGATTCTTCCTTCGTATACATGGAGTAGTACTTTTGATTCTAGGATTAGGGAGTAGCTTGTGTACATAAACAATGTTGGTTCATGTTAAATTCTGCCCATGAGTTTGATTTGACAATTGGTAGTTGCTCTTTATTATATCTATGCGTGTTTGGCTTTCTTTCCTCTGTGCTTAAGCGGTACGAGGAGTGACAACCCTCACAATCTAAAATTTAGGGGATTTGATTAAGGAACCTAGGGGTAAACCTGATCTCCTGTAACTGCGGGGAGAAGGGTGTGGTGGAATCGGAAATGGTCCACTGTAGGGATTGATTTGGCATCCTCGTACCATCTATCCCATCCTTGTAGGCGGAGATAGCTCATGTATGATTCCTAGACAACGCCAATTGACAACATTGTTCTGTGATATGCATGCGAAATCGAAGTCCTAGAATCGCCTTTGAAGACCTCGGCATACTCCTTTCCTCCTCCATGTGACACCGTACAGAGTAGAGTCCACCGATAGCCCTCACCAACCGCAACCTTTTAGAGATCACGTCCGAACAATTACAACCACTGAGTATATTGGTATTCGAATCCCAGTCCCTGTGGGATGATAATCTTTATTACTTGACGACATCCGTGCACTTGCGGGCGTTGAGCGCGAGCACGCGCTTTGAGTCCTCGATGGTATCCATCACGAGATTTGAGGTCGCGTCCATGCACATCAAGTTTTTGGCGCCGTTACCGGGGACTGATCGATTCGATATCAAATCAAACAGTGGTAAATTGGATCGGACTTAGGATTAGATTATTTGCTTGCTTTATTTTCTTTCTAGTTTATCTTATTTGCTTTAGTTCTATATTTTCCATATTTAGATTTAGTTTTTATTTTTAGCAGTACTTTCCTATTTACTTATTGCATCTTAGATTTTTATTTGCTAGATTGATTTATTTTCTTCTTTTATAATTAGATTAGCACTCCTAATGTTTCTCCCTAAACTAAAACCTTGGGTTTACCCTCCAAGTCATCTATTGCATATGAGCTATTAAGCATCTCTCATCAGAGGGCGTTGAAATGTTAATATAGGCCGCTCGACCATTGAAAGATTACATAATGCCTAAACGAAAAGCCTGGAACTCCTGCATTGTTATTCCCCGAATTCAGGCAGCAAGCTGGGAAATAAACCTTGCATTAATTGCTCTCATTCAAGGAAAACAGTTTGGAGAGACTCAGATTGAGGAACCCTATCTACACCTTGAAGAATTCCTCGCATACTGCGGGACGGTGCAATATGAAGGAGTCCCAGCAGAGGCCATTAAGCTCATTATATTCCCATTCTCACTGAAAGGAAGGGATAAGCAATGGATACGCGTGCTACCCGAAGGAAGTATAATGACATGGGAACAAATGGAGGACACTTTCCTAAGTAAATTCTCCCCCCCCCCCAATATAATGACACTGGGGGCAGTTTGATTTGACAATTGGTAGTTGCTCTTTATTATATCTATGCGTGTTTGGCTTTCTTTCCACTGTGCTTAAGCGATACGAGGGGTGACAACCCTCACAATCTAAAATTTAGGGGATTTGATTAAGGAACCTAGGGGTAAACCTGATCTCCTGTAACTGCGGGGAGAAGGGTATGGTGGAATTGGAAATGGTCCACCGTAGAGATTTATTTGGCATCCTCGTACCATCTATCCCATCCTTGTAGGCGGAGATAGCTCATGTATGATGTCTAGACAACGCCAATTGACAACATTGTTCTGTGATATGCAAGCGAAATCGAAGTCCTAGAATCACCTTTGAAGACCTCGGCATACTTCTTTCCTCCTCCGTGTGACACCGTACAGAGTAGAGTCCACCGATAGCCCTCACCAACCGCAACCTTTTAGAGATCATGTCCGAACAATTACAACCACTGAGTATATTGGTATTCGAATCCCAGTCCCTGTGGGATGATAATCTTTATTACTTGACGACATCCGTGCACTTGTGGGCATTGAGCGCGAGCACGCGCTTTGAGTCCTCGACGGTATCCATCATGAGATTTGAGGTCGCGTCCGTGCACATCAAGTTTTTGGCACCGTTGCCGGAGACTGATCGATTCGATATCAAATCAAATAGTGGTAAATTGGATCGGACTTAGGATTAGATTATTTGCTTGCTTTATTTTCTTTCTAGTTTATCTTATTTGCTTTAGTTCTATATTTTCCATATTTAGATTTAGTTTTTATTTTTAGCAGTACTTTCCTATTTACTTATTTCATCTTAGATTTTTATTTGCTAGATTGATTTATTTTCTGCTTTTATAATTAGATTAGCACTCCTAATGTTTCTCCCTAAACTAAAACCTTGGTTTTACCCTCCAAGTCATCTATTGCATATGAGCTATTAAGCATCTCTCATCAGAGGGCGTTGAAATGTTAATATAGGTCACTCGACCATTGAAATATTACATAGCGCCTAAACGAAAAGCCTGGAACTCCTGCATTGTTATTCCCCGAATTCAGGCAGCAAGCTGGAAAATAAACCTTGCATTAATTGCTCTCATTCAAGGAAAACAGTTTGGAGAGACTCAGATTGAGGAACCCTATCTACACCTTGAAGAATTCCTCGTATACTGCGGGATGGTGCAATATGAAGGAGTCCCAGCAGAGGCCATTAAGCTCATTATATTCCCATTCTCACTGAAAGGAAGGGCTAAGCAATGGATATGTGTGCTACCCGAAGGAAGTATAATGACATGGGAACAAATGGAGGACACTTTCCTAAGTAAATTCTTCCCCTCCTACACACACACACAAAATAACCTACCTTAGGGATAAAATCCTTTCATTTGAGCAAGGGCAAGAAGAGACTCTGGTCGAAGCATGGAAGAGGCTACAGGGACTGGTGATTCGCTGCCTGCACCATGGATTACAAGATTGGTTACTCCTCCATATTTTTTATTCCGGGATAACTAACACATCAAAAGAACTCTTGGATATAGTCGCGGGGGGCGTGTTGATGAAAAAGAGCACAAACGACGCATATAGCATTATAGAGACAGTGGTGGGGACTCTCGAAATATGGGCTAACAACGAGCAACACTTTTAGGAGGCTTTTCCGATCAAGGGGATAGATAGCACTGAAGTAGTCTACTAGGTACAGGGAGAGGATAAGGAGAGAGAGTACTTGACGGAAGAAGACTCCTTATCCTCCGGATCAGAAGAAGAGAAAGAATCGGGGCAGGTGGCAAAAGAAAAACACACAGGGCTTGAGATGAAGCCGCTTCCCCCCAGTCTGAAGTATGAATTTTTAGGCCCACTTGCAACCCATTCAGTGATTATAAATGCCAATTCGAGTAAAGAAGAGACAAGGAAATTGTTGGAGGTGCTAAAGACATATAAAAAAAGTGCTGGGTTATACCATCAATGACATAAAAGGGGTAAGCCCGTCTCTGTGCATGCATAGGATAATACTTGAGGACGGGTGTAAGTCAATAGTGGAGAGCCAAAGGCGACTTAACCCTCATTTGCAGGAGGTAGTGAAAAAGGAAGTGCTTAAACTCTTGGATGCTGGAATAATATACCCAATTTCGGATAGTGAGTGGGTGAGTCCAGTACACGTAGTCCCAAAGAAAGGCGGTACTATGGTAGTCAAAAATGAGGAGAATGAGTTGATCCCTGTTTGAATGGTAATGGGGTGGAGAATGTGCATAGATTACCGTAAATTAAATAAAGCAACAAAAAAAATATCATTTTCCACTTCCGTTTATCGACCAGATGCTGGAACGCCTGGCTAAACATTCCTATTTTTGCTACCTTGACGGGTACTCGGGATTTTTCCAAATCCCAATCCACCCTAAAAACCAAGAGAAGACCACCTTCACCTGCCCGTACAAAACCTTCACATACAGACGAATGCCCTTTGGCCTATGTAATGCCCCGGCCACCTTCCAACGTTGTATGATAGCTATCTTTTTGGATATGATCGAACAAATTATAGAGGTATTCATGGATGAATTTTCAGTCTATAGAACAAGTTTCGATGCATGTCTAAAGAATTTAGAAAGGGTTTTGCAAAGGTGTGAGGAGAATAGCTTGGTTCTGAATTGGGAAAAATGCCACTTCATGGTGACTGAAGGGATAGTTCTAGGGCATAAGATATCAGGGAATGGTATCGAAGTAGACAAGGCGAAGGTCGAAGTAATATAGAAATTGCCGCCACCCAGGGATGTAAAGGGGGTTTGAAGCTTTCTTGGGCATGCGGGTTTCTATCGAAGGTTTATAAAGATTTTTTCCCAGATAACTAGACTGCTAACAAATCTACTGGCTAAAGACACGAACTTCATTTTTTATCAGAAATGTTTAGTGGCATTTGAGGAAATAAAGAGAGCCTTAGTGACATCCCCGATAATTCAACCGCCTGACTGGAGCCTACTATTCGAGGTCATGTGTGATGCTAGTGATTATGTAGTGGGGGCAGTCTTAGGGTAACGGAAGGAGAGAAAATTACATGCCATTCACTATGCCAGTAAGACACTGAACGGGGCACAAATTAATTATGCCATGACTGAGAAGGAATTACTAGCAGTTGTGTTCGCATTCGACAAATTCAGACAATACTTGGTAGATTCAAAGGTAGTGGGATATACCGACCATGCTGCAGTTCGTTACTTGCTAAGCAAGAAGGATGCAAAACCCTGCCTTATTCGCTGGATTTTATTACTTCAAAAATTTGATATAGAAATCAGGGATAAAAAGGGAACAGACAATGTCGTCGCAGACCACTTATCGTGCATGCCCATAGATCATAGGATAGAGGAGGGAGACAGTACCTAAATAGACTATGCTCTGCGGGATGATACCCTCATGGCTATTAAGGTCACCACCCCCTGGTATGCAAATTTGGTGAATTTTCTTGCGGAAAGAGTGATACCACCAAAATTCATGACCCAACAAAGGAAAAGATTCTTTTCGAAAGTTCGGCAATACGTATGGGATGACCCCTTCCTATTCAAGAAGTGTACAGACAACGTATATCAGAGGTGCATGCCAGAAGAGGAAGTGGAGAGCATCCTTTTTCACTGCCATTCTTCCGCATATGGGGGTCATGCTGGGATTGCAAAAACGGCCACAAAAGTGCTTCAGTCAGGATTCTACTGGCCTAGTTTGTTTAAGGACACACGCAACTATGTAGTTTCCTGCGATTGGTGTCAGAGAACAGGAAACATAGGAAGGAGACATGAGATGCCGGCAAGCACCATATTAGAGGTAGAACTCTTCGACATATGGGGAGTGGATTTCATGGGACCCTTTCCCATTTCCGATGGAAATAGATACATCCTGGTCGCTGTAGACTACGTCTCCAAATTGGTGGAGGCTGTGGCATCACCCCATTGCGATGCTAGGACCATAATAAAAATGTTCAAAAGAAACATATTCCCTAGATTTGGAGTTCCTCGAGTAGTAATCAGTGATGGAGGATCCCACTTCATTGAAAAACAGTTTGAAAAATTGCTACATAAGTATGGGGTGATCCACATAGTCTCAATAGCATACCACCCACAAACTAGTGGACAGGTGGAAATTTCGAATCGGGAAATCAAAAGTATCCTAGAAAAAATGGTAGTAGCATCACGGAAGGATTGGGCACCGAAACTGGACGATGATCTTTGGGCTTACCACACAGCTTATAAGACTCCGATAGGCATGACCCCATTCCTCTTAGTCTACGAGAAGCCTTGCCATCTCCCCGTTGAATTAAAACACAAGGCTTTCTGGGCCATTAAGAAACTCAACTTAGATTACGGCGCGGCGGGAGAGAAAAGGAAACTGCAGTTAAGCGAGTTGGACGAAATTCGAAGAGATGCATACAAGCATGCTAAGGCATATAAGGAAAGAACCAAGAAATGGCATGACCAACACATCTTGAGAAGAAAATTTGAGGAAGGAGACCTAGTTCTTCTATATAACTCCAGGTTGAAACTTTTTCCAGGAAAACTAAAATCAAGGTGGTCATGACCGTTTCGAGTAAAAAGGGTATACCCTTACGGGGCAGTGGACATATGGAGTAGAGAATCGGGGGGAGATCAAGGTAAATGGACAACGATTGAAGAAGTATCTAAAGGAGTCCCCAGATCCTGAGACGGATGAATAAAGGTTCACTGAACCACCAGAGCCGAGTTGATAGTAGAGTGTGGTCGAGCTAAACGACCTTAAATAAAGCGCTTCTTGGGAGGCAACCCAAGTTTAGTTTTAGATTTTGCTTTTTGATTGCATTGCATACATTTGTTTGATTTTAGTTTTGATTTCCATCACATTTAGAGTTAGGACTAGAAAAGAACTTTGCTAGGCAAAAATGAAATCCATATTAGCCTACACGGTGAAGTGTATGAGAAAATGAGCGAAAAAATGGGGACACGGCCTGGCCATGTGTTTTCCCACGGTCGTGCCCAACCAACCTGAGGCGCACACGACTTGTCCATGTGTTTTCACACGGCCGTGGTGTGCGAGGTTAAAAGGGGCGAGCCGTGTGTTTTCACCCCATTTGCGCCATGTGCTTTGAAAGTTCTTGCCCTAGCCGTGTGATTTCATCTTCATCACCATCTAGAAGCATTTTTAACCTCTAAAGAAGCCAAAAGAAGCAAGGATGAGGAGGACCAAGCACGTAGCACCTAGGAGTATGCATGGCCTAGGAGTATGCATGGCCATGAAAATGATTGTGAGAGAAGGAGACTCCTTATGCTTTGTAAGGAAAAATCTGACGACCCTTAGGCTCCCCGACCCGAATCGTACCACCATCGCTATACGTGCCAACTGGCGCTTGGACCTGATAGTGGAGTCCCCTCCACATGAGGGACCATCCACATCAATGCCCATCTCTCCACCTTTATATCACTCTCTCTCCAGTCCACAAATGCATAGGAGCCCACCTAGTCCACGCCGACATGAGCCTACACCTGCACCACCACCTTTTTCTACTTTTGAGCAGGATGCAGGTACGTCGACCTATGATTTCTCGGAGTTTCGATTGTGCCTCGACGACATTTACACTGAGCAGTAGACGCAGAGGCAGCAATGGGAGGAGCAGAGTGCCTACCAGCAGGCGAAGTTCTAGGGATTCCGGGAGCATTTCCAACGGGCTGAGGAGTTCTACGATGAGACCCACATATACTTCTAGGAGGAGGCTGTTCATCGTCAGGATGAGGCCGCCTACCGTAGGGAGATGCGGCAGCACATGCATACCCAGCAAGCGCAGTGGGCTAGGGAGGAGGAGCACCGAGCAGTCGCTGCATCCACTAGCTCCCAGATCGACCACATGTATATGTGACAACAGCGGCTCAGCAGCAGGTTCTCCCAGGATCCAGAGATGCCCAGGCTCCTAGACTTTCCACCTCGTCCACCATATTAGAGGTATATTTTCATTTAAGTCTAGGGGGAGACCCCAAGGGTTATTTGTTTTATTTCCTAGCAGTAGTTTCTTTTCTGGTATTTTCATTTATTCATGCCTGAGTTGTTGAGTTTCTTTCAGTACTTGATTTTTGTTGTCTGTAAAGCTACCTCAGTAGTATTTTTGAAAGTTGCTTGCATGAGTTGCTCCCATAGGTAGCTTAACTCCATTTATCTTGCGGTATTTTATGTTATTCGCTCTATTGAATATTCTAGACTTACACTGTTTAGCTTTGTTTTTGCACTTACACATGTCGAACATTCTGAAAGGGAGAATCTAGTATATACCTAGTTATGATTCACTTCAGTAGTCTAGTACTTTGGAATCCATAGGTGACTCTAGGTTTAATATTTTAGTTACTGGAGATGCTCGGATTGTGTAAGCCCATTCGGAAAAATCAAAATCCTAGTGATCCGAAAAATAAAAGAGAAATAAAAGAAAAAGAGAAAAAGAAATGAGAAGCAAAAGAGAAGAAAAAAAATATTATGAGGGATAAAAAAATAGTTCATGTGGGTGGAAATGGCTAGGTGCCCCTTTGAGACCGAGTTAGATTACTGGGGAAACACCTACAAATTTCTCTCAATACCGAGCACACCTTTGAGACTTTATGCTAGATCTAGGGAACGACCCTCGCTTTGGGTAGGTAAGTGCCTAAGAGCCGGAAACCTTAGGAAAGCTATGGGGTGACGACTTAACTCACCATGGAACGAGCATCCCCTAAGAATGGTTCGCTTAGCACAAGCACGAGGAGCTAACTTAGTGAACTTCTAGAACATATTTGTTTTGCTTCGATTACAAATACCACTTGATAAATTTAGTTAACATGCTAATTATGGAACAATATCTTTTTTTTTTAAATTTCATGGCACTGAGGTTTGCTTGAGAACAAGCAAAGATTTAAGTCTGGGGGAAGTGATGTGAGCAAAACATATAGGATTTTAGGAGTAGTTTTCGCTCACATCTCATTACATTTTGTGTTAGTTTCATGCATATGTTACTCTATTTTTGCACGCATTTCCTATTTTCTGGTTCGGAAGTTTGCTCATTGTACTTTTGTGTGCAGGTTAGCTTTTCGGGTGAAAAAGATGCATTTTCGGGGCAAAAGAAGGACATTTCGCAGCTAGACGCAGAGTGGGACACGACCAGGGCGTGTGGATTCACACGACCGTGTCCAATGGGTGAGATTAGCAACCCAAGGGTGCACACGACCGTGTGGCGGCCCGATAGATTTGCGTGACTAGGGCTTTTTCCAGATTTTGCAGTGGTCTGAGGTGATGTCTATATAAGGATGGCTCCGCCCAAACCCTAGGGGGGAGGTACGATGGCTAGGACGGCACGCCGAAGCTCTAAAAAGCTTCGGTAACTCGCAACGGGGAGGAGGAATGCCGCCGGAGGTCCACACCTTGCAACATAATGCTGGAGAGAAGATCATGGAAGCATTGTATATCTTTATTACTACGTTTCATTCCTTATGTATTCAAACTTAGACATGCTTTGTGATTCTTCCTTCATATACATGGAGTAGTACTTTCGATTCTAGGATTGGGGAGTAGCTTGTGTACATAAACAATGTTGGTTCATGTTAAATTCTGCCCATGAGTTTGATTTGACAATTGGTAGTTGCTCTTTATTATATCTATGCATGTTTGGCTTTCTTTCTGCTGTGCTTAGGCGATACGAGGGATGACAACCCTCGCAATCTAAAATTTAGGGGATTTAATTAAGGAACCTAGGGGTAAACCTGATCTCCTGTAACTACGGGGAGAAGGGTGCGGTGGAATCGGAAACGGTCCACCGTAGGGATTGATTTGGCATCCTCGTACCGTCTATCCCGTCCTTGTAGGCAGAGATAGCTCCCGGTAGATGCGGCGGCTCTGGGGGAGAGTGTATGATGTCCATTCCACAAAGCCATAGGTAAACGTCTAGAAAACGCTAATTGACAACATTGTTCTATGATACGCAAGCGAAACCGAAGTCCTAGAATCGCCTTTGAAGACCTCGGCACACTCCTTTCCTCCTCCGTGTGACACCGCACAGAGTAGAGTCCACCGACATCCCTCACCAACCGCAACCTTTTAGAGATCACGTCCGAACACTTACAACCACTGAGTATATTGGTATTCGAATCCCAGTCCCTCTGGGATCGATAATCTTTATTACTTGACGGCATCCGTGCACTTGCGGGCGTTTAGCGCGAGCGCACGCTTTGAGTCCTCGACGGTATCCGTCATGAGATTTGAGGTCGTGTCCGTGTGCATCAATAATCTTGTTTGTTTTGATTTAGTTATTTTGTATCATTCATGTGGTTAATTTACTTGGACTCCGATGATAAACACAAAAACCTACGATCCGTACATCATCTATTCTGTGGCTAATCGAGAAAAGAGTTAGGTTGCTTGAACAACAAATTTGTTCGAGCGACGACTCAAATCGAGAAGCACGATGATGGATCGGTTGCTTGGGTAATCCATATTCATTTGGATTAACTTTTTGTTTAATTCGAGGATGTATGATTGGATCGACATGCACAAGCAACCGAGGCGAAGCGAGAAGCGAAGCTTCGACCTTCAGTTCGGAGTAAATCTCCTGCGAGTCAGAAGTGGGGTCGACGACGGTCCAGACTCAAATACGGTGTCACTTGGTGAAAGAAAAGGGGACTCAAGGTTGATTAAAGGATTCTAGGATTTTGATTTCACTTATGCATTGTTGAACATGCTATCAATTTAATTCTCCTAGGATCTCTAGTTATGATCTTGCGGGAGGATCATCGTGTATAACCCCGATGAAATTTTGCTTCTACCATAAACTACCCATTTCCTAGCCAATTTTTTCTTTCGGATCGTCAGAGCTCAGAGGGTTCATATCTTTGGGAGCCCCCTGTCACTGGGGTCCCACAACCCTTCTAGAGTTGATGTCTCCTACTGTGGGCTTTTTGATGGGATAGGTTCATGGGGTTCTAGGATGTCCTATTGATCCCTATGAACAGGTGGATCATATTTCATATCCAACTCTTTTACAACCTACTTCCTACGATTATGGGAGGGAGGATGACCATATGGTTCCTCCTTGGTTCTCCTAGATTTCGATACAAAGGCTTTCCACCCTTATATCGACTACGTACAGTAGAAATAGAATCAGGACATAACTTTTATTGATCTAAACAACATAAATTGCAAATATAATTCAAAAGCAATGAATAGATATTTGAATTAGCATGTCCAACTTACACAAGTTACCCCCTAATCCTATAATCAAAGTATCTACTCCATGAATAAGGAAAAGCAAACATAAGACATCTTTTTATGAATCATTACAATCCAAACAAAATTTAGGAAGAGAAATAATACACCCTATTGGATCCCATGTGATGTCTTGATCGCTCTCTGAGGTGTTGGAGCATTGATTTGAGTTTTTGAGCCGCTTTATTCCTCCTGTTTGCGAGCCTTTGGTGCTTTTTAGGGCACCTTCTTGCCGTCCCAACCATCGAGCCTCCCCTCTGTGGTTTAGACATGCCTTTCAATATATAGGAGTGAAATTTACTTTCCTTATTTGCTTGCGAAACTGGATCTGCATAAGTCGCGCTGTCGCCACATGACTGTGTGGAATCCACATGATCGACCGTGTGGGAGGCTAAAAATCAAGCTCGAAATCTGGCGTCTAGAATAGGCACGACCCTGTGGGATTCACACGACTGGCCATGTCTTTCTCTGGAACTCTAAACAGATGCTATCTTTTCGTCTAAAGCGTGCCAGTGTCTTTGAGAACACGGCCAGAGCACGCTTACTTCCCTTGAGCTCCATTTATTGAGCAATATCGCCTCCAAAATGCCGCTTTGCACATAAAAATAGCAAAAGCAGATCTTCGAACTAGAAAACAATAAATCTGTGCAAAATAAGTAAAATATGCATGAAACAAATATGAAATGCCATGAGATGTGTGTTACAACTACTTCTAAAATCCTATATGATTTGCACACATTAAAATCCCTCAGACTTAGATCTTTGTTTGTCCTCAAGCAAACCTCAGTGCCATGAATTTTAAAAGTATTGTTCCCACACTTAGTATGTTTACAAAACTTATCAAGTTGTACTTTCAATCAAAGCAAATAGATATGTTCTAAAAGATCACTAGGTTAGATTTTCATGCATGTGCCAAGAAAATTTCCTAAGGGATTCACATTCCATGTTGAGTTAAGTCATCATCCTATAGCTTTCTTAAGGTTTCCGACTTTTAGGCACTTACTTGTCCTAAGTGAGGGTCATTCCCTAGAGTTAGCATAGAGTCTCAAAGACATGCTCGGTATCGAGAGAAATTTGTAGGTGTTTCCCCAGTATCCTAACTCGGTGTTAAAGGGGCTCATAACTATTTTCACTCACGACAACTATTTTTTTTACTCTCATCATCATTTTTTTTTCTCTTCTTTTTTTTATCCTCACTAGCATTTTGATTTTTTCGAATGGGCTTACGCAATCCGAGCATCTCTAGTAACTAAAATGCTAATCTAGAGTCACCTATGGATTCCAAAGTACTAGACTATTGAGATGAGTCGTAACTAGGTATGTACTAGATTCTTCCTTTTAGAATATTCGATGAGTGTAAGTGAGAATAACAGCTAACAAGTACAAATTCAAAACATCCATCAAAGCATCTCAAAATAAAGTACCAGGAGATAAAAGAAAATAAACTACCTATGGCATGGAAACATATCGTTGAGATCTTCAAAACATCACTGAGGCAACTTATAACGACCAACAACTAAGTGCCGAAAGAAACCTAAATACTACATGCATGAGCAACTAAAATAAATGCAAACAATCTAGCAAAGCAAATGAAAACTAAACTTAGATGTAATAAAACTAAAACTAGAAGAAAAATATAGTGAAATGTAGGCCTCCCCCATACTTAAATAAAACTGTACATCTAGCGCGGTGGTCTAGGTTAGTGAAAGCCCTAGAGCCAATCATGTAATGATTGTTGTATGGACTTTGTTGTATCATATTCCTATTTATAAGACATGGTTATTATATTTACTTGTATTGGTGCCAAATAACTAAGTATAATAACGTCCTTGAGTAGAAGGTTCTTATCTATATCAATCGATTGATTGAATCGATAATGAGATGATATAGAGAACACTACTCTTAATCATTCCTAGTCAAGTATTAACATTCAGGGACAATGTTAATGCAAAGAGACTAACATGTAGGTCAACTCGATGACTTGATCTCACAAGTCATGGAAATGTGATATCAAGTTGACACATGGGTATGCATTGGAGAATGTATATTGAATGACCCGCCATGAGAAAGTATCATGGATCATTATATGAGTGTCATATACTTTCTCATGTGACTATTAGTATGACTGTTAGTCCTTGGACCTGAAGTCACCATGGTTCCCTACATAAGGAGTTGCATATTTTAGCTTCGTCAAACGTCACCCGTAAATGGGTGGACTATAAAGGCGATTATTGGGTATGTAACAAATTATGCGAATGGATGTGAGTGATGTAGATAGGATCTATCCCTCCTATATGACAGGAGTGACATTGTTATTCTTGATAGAGTGAGACCACTAAGTGCATGTTCATGCCCAAATGAGTCAATATGAGATATTGAGCTCATTTGATTAGAGTGAGTCTACTTAGAGTTTAAGATATAGATTGTACCGAGGATAACACGGTCTATGCCTCAATTGGTCAATCTAGATGTCAAGGATAGAGGGACATTGTCACATATTGTGAGAGTCACAATTAGTAGTCACAAAGGTGATGTTGGATCTCAACATTCTTGTAACTTGGGTAGCAATGATGTGTTGCTAGATACCGCTCATTGCTTATGTTCTTAAATCGGTTTAGAAGCATTGCCAATGTTACAAGAACCTATAGGGTCACACACAAAGGGTAATTAGATGGAGATTAGATTCATATGATGAACCATGAGGATTAGGTTCATGGGATGAACCAAATTAGATTAAGGGTAATCCAAATTAGACTAATTGAGTTAGACTCAATTTGATTCAAGTGTTGAATGAGTCTAATTTAGATTTAATTCATTGTGTCAATTTAAAATAATGAATAGAGATTCATTAAATCAAATTGACTTGAATCAAATGGTTAGATTTGATCAACCATGGGAGATAAGAGGTCAAGTTTGACTTGACTTGAGAGGGAAGATGAATGGTCAATTTTGACTTGACCAATTGCCATGTCATGGTGACTTGGCATGGGGCCGGCCAATGATGATGCTCCACATCATCATGGACACATCATGGGGTGCCACCTCATGAGGGAGACCAAGAGCCATTAGCTCTTGGAGTTACATGCATGCATATAACCCCCTTATAGTGGTTGACCACTATTGATGGGTTATGAAAGTGTGAAGTTAAGTAGTGTAACATCATCTTCTTCCTTGGATCTTCCCTCAAGCTCTCTCCCTAATCTTCCTCATCTTGCCGTGAGCCTCCAAGGGGTGCTAGCACACTCTATGTTGCTTTTCTCCACCTATTGCTTGTGTGGATACCAATAGAGGAGTGTACACTTGACACTCTCGAGTTCTGACAAGTCGTTTGAACGAGCGGGATAAGCGAAGGGCGTCGCATCGAGGGTAAACTCTTAATATGTATATCTAGAGTAGATATAAATTTTTTAAACACGTACATGTAGTTTTATTTACCTTCACAAAGATCCGTGGTCGACTTCCGGGATTTCCGCAATGCAAAAAGCGGGTTTTGCGGCTTGGATAGTCCAACAGTGGTATTAGAGCCACGTGCGAAGCATGTATGTGGTTTAGTTTTGTAGTTTTTGTATTATATATAAAAATTACAGATCTGTAAGTTTTTGTAAATTTACTATTTTTATAGATTTTTTGGGTATTTTTCTCGAAGAGTCGAAGCAACAAGTGTTGGGACACTTGTAGGCTTCAACCACCGAGAAAAACTCTCCGGAATGGCAAATTCTCGCTTTAGGTTTTTGGGACAGCGACTTAAGTCACTGTAAAATCAAGATAAGACACTCACAAGGTTGATTTTGTGAGTAGGGGTGCTGCCCCTAACCTCGAAAGGGGCATTGTCTCGCGATCGCGCCTGAAAATCGCTTAGCGGGACCGTTACGGAGATGTGACTCATAAAATTGAAAAAAATAGGAAAAATTATAGAAATTTCTGTAAAATACATAATTTAGAATTATGTATAATACTGTGATGGTCATGGCCCAAGAACCCCAATGTGATTGGATAAATGTGTTGTAATTCATAATATGGCTTGCGCACCGTTTTTGTGGTTGTGCATGTTGTTTATCGTATGCGACCTACGCGTCGTGCCTCTTCTTTTAATATTCCAGTTGTAAATAGTTTTAGACTCGAATGTAACTCGAGTTTCATGATTGTAATGTACAAAAATGGAGCGGTGGAAGGTCCACTAGTAGACGGAGTTACGAGAAGGGTGCCAACGACACATGGCGGTTAAAGGAGGCACTTGGAGAAGCCGCTAACCCTAGGTTGACCGTCCGATCTTCTCATTGGCTTGAGAAGATCGTAGTAGGGCCATGACCTCATCACAATTTATATATATATATATATATATATATATATATATATATATATATATATATATATATATATATATATATATATATATATATATATATATTTGCTTGTATGTATGTGATGCATGCTAGTAAATTTTGCTTGTATGTATATGATGCATGCTAGGATATTTTGCTTGTATATATATGATGCATGCTAGTATATTTTGCTTGTATGTATGTGATACATGGTAGTGTAGGGTAATAAAGGCCTTAATATGTATATGATACACATTTACGATTAGATTAGATCTTAATCGAATCAACTCGAAAATACCTACCAAGTTTTGATACCCATCACTACCTCGATCATTTGTTGTTGTTGAATCTGCCAAAGCAGAGCAATGCATATTATCTATCTTGGTAGGGTGTGGAGGGACAATCTTGGTCCCGCTTATCATGGCTTGGATGAGAATAAGCTCAATTAGATTGAGTAAAACTAGTTAACTCAATTGCATCGAGTAAAACTATAGGCATATTCCAACCGTTGGAAAGATAGGATAAAATCGCATTTACACTAAATCTTGGGTGATTTAGCCAAAGCTAACTCAAGGTCTTTTGTAAATGTTGATATTGATCCTATAAACAAGAGTTGCATAGAGATGTAATCGGTAATTTATTACCTACCGATCATACTAAGTCTTGGGTGATTTAGCCAAAGCTAACTCAAGGCGTAGTATGATGTGGATCTTGTCACGCGAGAATTATAGCTAAATTTGTATGAATCTAGTAATATGGTTTGACCACATCCATGACTCGATTCTACAAAAGTCCTATAATTCACTGGGAGAATCATTTGATAAAAGACCTAATTAAATGATAATGGAATATGATATTAATTTTCTGCATTGTGTATGTTGTAGATTACCATGTCGACAAACACGAACACTCTCTCCCAGCGTTCTGTCCTTGAGAAGGACAAGCTCAATGGAGCTAATGTCATGCCCTGAGAGTATGCCGAGCCAAAAATCAAACGGACAACATCTCCCCTGTATATGGCAACATTTCGGGTTAATAGAAGGCCCGTAGGCCCACAACAACAACATAATATAACATAACAACCACATCGGAAAAAGAAACCACATACCCACAACAAATATACCAAAACATACAGGTGTACACCACCTGACAAGTCTATAGTACTAAAATCGTACATAAAGCATCGACACAAAACAAAGTCCATACATAAACTAGAGTCCATGACATAGAACAAAATCCATAACGTAAACACAAGTCCTCGGGAGACTCAGAAAAGCGGAGATGGGATGGATCGTCGGGACAGCTCCAAGTCGTCACAAAGACTTCTACCTGTTACCTGGGCGACAGAAAACCCCAGGGTCTGTGGTGGTGAGTAAAACTCAGCAGGTAATAAGATAGATGATGTAAATATATGTATTAATATTACATTTCATTCAACAGTTTAATCTACTTGTACAATAGGTATACATTAGCATAATAGGTATATATGCATGCATACACTAAATAAACTGAACAACAAACAATGCTGATATACCTGACAGTCAGCTACTCTATCCTCATCCAACCTGGGCATATATCCACAACATAAGGTATAAAGAATAGTACTAACTCACACTACATCCTGATATGGGTCGAGGGTATCATAGTGAATGACCAACAGGTATACAAGTACCGGCCTACTACCATACAAAAAATGCAATAGCATGTATGAATATGTACAAACAAGTGCAACAAGCATAGTACATACAAATGCATCATCAAAGTGAGTATACATATAGACTGTATCTGTATGTATACTAATCAACATCATCCATGTATATATATATACAAGCATGTATGTATATATATATAACCATATGCAAAACACCGTATGATACGACAATGCAACATGCATGGTCATGCCTGCTCACCTCTACTCGCTACCACGACCCCAGTGTGGCCTAGGTGGCATGACATGACAACTATCCCAACTCACACCAACCACTGCTATAGAGTGGTCGAGTGGACAGTATGATCAAGTAGTATATGAGCGTAAAGAGCTCGCTACGCAATGGGGGTCCCTGCTGCTGGCCACTCCGACTGACACTACCAATGAGTGGTCGAGTGCCACGCACCCAGGACAACTGCACGCAACACCAACTACCATTGTCTATAATGGTAGAGTGCGGCACAGCAAATGCTCAGCCCTCACACTAGTTACTCATCTGAGAGTAACCTAGGAGGCAGGATGACTGACGACTCTCTCAACCCCAAGGGAGACGATGTCGTCAGTATGGATGCAATGTCATGAAGGTACTGTCTCACATACAAACATCTACCATAGACTCTCTATTCAATAGAGAATCATATCCCTTGATCAATACACTCTCTATCATGTAGAGAGATGTACTCTACTGATCATGGCAAGCTAGGACCACCGGTCCGTAGCGACACACTATCCATGACTCACCTGACCATTTACACAACACGTGGTTGGTAAATAAGTGTGCTATATACAGGTATGGAATAAGTCCTACATTTAGGGCATTACTTACCCACGGATGACCTTTTACCCAATTTACAATTTAGGTCATCCTCCGTACTCTAACATCTACACCCTACTAAACATTTAGACCTACTTACATCACATCTGTAACTCCTAAATCATGATAGGGAATATGTGATATCAACAATTGAGCATATATATATCCAACGATAAGTTCAAGCATACGATAATCAGAGCAGGGTCAAGATAATATGAACACCTAACATGCTCATATCTATGACTAAATCTGAAAACCATTACATCTACCTGACCAGGTAGGAAATTACCCACCTGATACGAAGCTTGAATAATCCTCACGGCCGTGGACCTGCTTCATATCCCAAACCTGCACAATAATAACAAATTATGGTTAAGTACAAGTCTCCGATAATTGTACGTACAAAATACTAATTCGTTATATATTCTCATTCTTTTCTCGAATACATTTTAACCACACCGATCATATCCAACCGATTCACCATAACCAACTCATAATGAATCACTGACATCCTCAAGATCAATTACGGTGAATAGATCTAACCACACTTACTTCACCCATCACAGCTCCCTAACAGAGCATAACCAACATAATCTAATACACTAAGATCTCCAAATAAAAATATATCAGACATCAAACTAGTAATAACCGAACATAATCAACACCCGAATAAACCAATACCACTCCAATCATAGCTCCCTTCTTCCTACAACGATCCGAGCTACACCTGCAACAATCGGCAAAAGATACTCACAGCAAGAACGATACTAACAAATCCGGTCTGTCCATCCCTTCCAATTTCACAGCCAACACCCCTCACATCCCGTTCAACACTTCACAACTATCCCATAGCCATCTCCACATGAAATCTTTACTGTAAGAAATTCACAGAACAAAAAGGGAGAACTGACCTTGCTTACCGACACTTGAAACTTCACCGACAGTTAATCCCCAACAACCGACATCCATGTTCACCAGATCACCTACTGCCCACAAACCTAACCAACACATCAGCAATCAAACTAATCCTAACAGCAACAACATCCAATAGACAACACCACAAGCAAGAAGGAAATCAACCTTACCGATCTTAGATCTCCACCAACAACCCTTCCTCGTCTCCTGTTCACGATGAACTCAAATCCCCAATCACTGGCCAAACCAGATCGAGCTTAGTCAAGGGAAAAAACCATATCTTGGAGTTGATTTTGTCCAAGGTAGTAAGAAACTCAGCCCTTAACTAGCACTCACAGCGATCGCCGGCACAACCTCCACTTCGATCGGGAAGAACGACTTCCTGTTTGGGACCGCCGCTGACCCGTATTCACTGGCCTTTGCTTGCCCACTCCTCCCGCTCGCCTGCGAAGGTCATCGAGACTTCGGATGCTCTCTATCGCGAGGTAGGCTTCGTGAGGAAGGAGGGAAATAGGTGGCCCTGGATTTCGAAAGAGCAGAGGAGATGAGGGATTGCTAGGTGAAGAGGCTAGAGGTGTCGCGCACGTGAGGAAGAAGAGGAAGTGAGGGCTTGGGAAGGGGCAGCGCCGGGCGACGGAGTCGGTGACGAATAAATCTGTGTGCATGAAACGCTCGCACGAGGAGGATTCGTCGATGAGAAATGGAAGGGAAGAACGGCAGAGTTAAGAGATTAACGGGTCGGGTGGTTTTTAACAAGTTAGACTTAAACACTACTTATTGGGTTCCTATCCCATAAGACCCAACCTAGGTTTTGATTAACCCTTTTTAATTAATACCTAGATTAGGTATTAATTATAGTCCAACCCCTTTTTTTTTTGTTTTTTTTCCTGGTATTTTACATTCTCCCCCACGTATTAAAATTTGGTCCCCAAATTTCGTACTTAAATGCAAAAAAATTAATTTAAGCATATTCTGAAATAACCACATACCTCAGGTAAACAGATGAGGGTATCATGCTCGGATAGTATCTTCCAGCTCCCATATAGCCTCCTCATCCGTATGATGCTGCCATCCCACTTTTACGAGTTGGATGGTTTTGTTCCGCAACTGTCGCTCATTGCGACCAAGAATCTGCACCGGAATCTCCTTATAAGTCGCATTCGCCTGGAGTGGTATCGGAACCTCTTTCGGAACATGGTCAGATCGCAACACATATTTCCTCAGCCTAGATACATGGAATACGTTGTGAACACTCGCAAGTGTCGGAGGTAAAGCCAACCGATAAGCAACCCCTCCAATCCGCTCTAATATCTCAAATGGACCAATGTAACGTGGAGCTAATTTTCCTTTTAGCCCAAATCTCTTGACTCCTTTGGTGGGTGACACTCGTAGGAATACATGGTCCCCGACTGAGAATTCCAGAGGCCTTCGCTTCCGGTCCGCATAACTCTTCTGCCGATCCTGTGCCTTAGATAACCGTCGTCTGATCACTCGTATCAACTCTGCATCATGTTGGATACTCTGAGGCCCCAATATCTGTCGTTCCCCAACTTCCTCTAATAACACAGAAGATCTGCAGGGTCTGCTGTATAATGCCTCGAAAGGAGCCATCTGGATAGAAGAGTGGTAGCTGTTGTTGTAGGCAAACTCCACTAAAGGAATGTGATCCTCCCAACTACCACCGAAATCCATGACACAAGATCTCAATAGATCCTCCAGAGTTTGAATGGTACGTTCGGACTATCCATCAGTCTGCGGATGAAAGGCTGTACTGAGTCGAAGCTTTGTGCCCATGGCCTGCTGTAGACTCTGCTAGAATCGCGAAGTAAATTGCGGATCTCTATCAAATATGATACTCAATGGTATACCATACAATCTGATGATCTCTCGGCAGTACAATTCCGCTAGACGATCCAATGAGTCCGTCTCACGAATCGGAAGGAAGTGAGCTGATTTGGTTAATCGATCCATAATCACCCAAATCGCATCATGTCCTTTACGGGTTCTGGGTAATCCCGTAATAAAATCCATCATGATATTTTCCCACTTCCATTCCAGGATCGAAATTTCTTGAAGTAAGCCAGCAGGTTTCTGATGTTCAGCCTTCACTTGCTGGTATACTAGACATCGTGCAACAAAGTCTGCAATATCCCATTTCATACCGTTCCACCATTATAAACACTTCAAATCTCGGTACATCCGAGTACCACCAGGATGTATAACAAATCTTGACTGATGTGCTTCTTGTAGCAATTCTTCCTTAACTGGGTGCGTGTCCGAAACACATAGTCGTCCTCGAAAATGAAGTACACCATTCTCTTCACTCAAGAAATCCGTCTCACGTTCTGAGTCTATCGTTCTGCTCAAGAACTATAGATGCTGGTCACTGACTTGTGCTTCCTTGATCCTCTCAGCAATGGCGGACTGATCAACCATAGATACTAATATCCCCCGGGATGTTTGACCGTGTTCAGACAATCCCAACTCGGAGAACTGTCGAACTAGATCAGTAACTGCTGTCAGATGACTGGCCAGAACTCCACGAGACTTCCTGCTTAGCGCATCTGCTACCACTTAGCTTTTCCCGGATGATACTGGATTGTGCAGTCGTAATCTTTCAAATATTCCATCCACCATCTCTGTCTTAGATTCAGCTCTTTCTATGTGAACAGATACTTCAGACTTTTATGGTCTGTGTAGATCTCAAAGGTAATCCCTGTTGGGTTTTTCCGAGCCGCAAAAACTGCTTTTTGCGTTGCGAAAACCTCGGAAGCCCCGGCCACGGATCCGTGCGAAGTATAAAAATATAAAAACATGTATGTGCTTACAAAAACCCTAGATCTACCTTAGATCTAAGAGGTTAGAACATTACCCTCGTAGCGATGCCCTTCGCTTATCCCACTCGTCCAAAAGTTCGCCAGAACTCGAGAGTGTCAAGTGCACACTCCTCTATGGTATCCACACAAGAAATAGGTGGAGAAAGAGACAAACTTGAGTGTGCTAGCACTCCTAGAAGATCTCGGCAAGATGAGGTTGGGAGAGGTAGAGAGCTTGAGAGAAAAATTCCAAGGAAGAAGATGAAGTTGGAATAACTCACAAAAATAAATTTCACCATCATAACCCCTAATGGTGTTGGCCGGCCACATTATGGCTTGGCAGGTTACATGCATGCATGTAACTCCCATGCCTCTTGGTTTTCCTCATGATGTGGCACCAATTGACAAAGTCAATGATGATGTGGAGCATCATCATTGGCCGGCCATGCCAAGTCATCATCATGACATGACATTTGGTCAAGTCAAACTTGACCTTTCATCTTCCCTCTCAAGTCAAGTCAAACTTGACCTCTAATCTCCCATGGTTGATCAAATCTAACCACTTGACTCAAGTCAATTTAATTTAATGAATCTCTATTCATTAATTTAAATTGATTTGATGAATCAAATATAAATTAGACTCATTCAACACTTGAATCAACTTGAGTCTAACTCAATTAGTCTAATTTGGATTACTCTTAATCCAATTTGGTTCATCCCATGAACCTAATCCTCATGGTTCATCATATGAACCTCATCTCCATCTAATTGCTCTTATGTGTGTGACCCTATAGGTTCTTGTAACGTTGGCAATGTCCCTAAACCGATTTAGGAACATAAGCAATGAGCGGTATCTAGCAACACATCATTGCTACCCAAGTTACAAGAATGTTGAGCTCCAACATCACCTTTGTGACTACTAATTGTGACTCTCACAATATGTGACAATGTCCCTCTATCCTTGACATCTAGATTGACTAATCGAGGCATAGACTGTGTCATCCTCGGTACAATCTAAATCTTGAACTCCAAGTAGACTCACTCTAATCAAATGAGCTCAATATCTCATATTGACTCATTTGGGCATGGCCATGCACTTCGTGGTCTCACTCTATCAAGAATATCGATGTCACTCCCGTCATATAGGAGGGATAGATCCCATCTACATCACTCACATCCCTCTGCATAATTTGTTACATACCCAGTAATCGCTTTTATAGTCCACCCATTTACGGGTGACGTTTGACGAAGTCAAAGTATGCAACTCCTTATGTAGGGAACCATGGTGACTTCAGGTCTAAGGACTAATAGTCATACTAATAGCCACATGAGAAAGTATATGACACTCATATAACGATCCACGATACTTTCTCATGGCGGGTCATTCAGTATACATTCTCCAATGCATACCCATGTGTCAACTTGATATCTCATATCCATGACTTGTGAGATCAAGTCATCTTGTTGACCTACATGTTAGTCTCTACGCATTAACATTGTCCCTGAATGTTAATACTCGACTAGAAATGATTAAGAGTAGTGTTCTCTATATCATCTCATTATCGATTCAACCAATCGATTGATATAGATAAGAACCTACTACTCAAGGACATTATTATATTTAGTTATTTGGCACCAATACAAGTAAATATAATAACCATGCCTTTATAAATAGGAATATGATACAATAAAGTCCATACAACAATCATCACATGATTGGCTCTAGGGCTTTCACTAACAATCTCCCATTAGCACTAGTGCCAATCACCGTAGTATCTAATACCCAATGACCTAGTGTGACCATCATGCTTTTTCTGTGCCAAAGCCTTGGTCAAGGGATCCGCGATGTTAGCCTCTGGGTACGCAAATCTTCACATCTCCTCTATCGATAATCTCTCGAATGAGATGGAAGCGCGAGTATGTGTTTGGTCCACGGGTGTGAGCGAGGTTCCTTAGTTTCAGGTAATCGCCTCCATTGTTGTCACAATAGAGCTCTATGGAGGATCCGCAATGCTAGGAACCACCCCAAGCTCGCGAATGAACTGCGGATCCAAACCGCCTCGATGCGACTATATACTCAAACACATTGTAGAATCGACAAGAATCCTGCTTGTCAACTCTTCCAGCTCACATCGCCACCATTCAAGCAAAACACGAACCTTGACTGCGATCTATAATCATCTCGTCATTGGCCGGGCATCACAGTAACCCTTTACTGACTAGCTCTCATCGCCTTCCAAATATCAAGAAATATTCTTTAGTCCTTCTCAAGTACTTAAGAATATTCTGATCGCTATCGATGACGCCACCGATCTGATCGGTATCTACTCCATGCTCAAAGCATACGAGACACAAGATGGCGTACATGATAGATCCTATAGCAGATGCGTAAGGGATCTTATCCATGCGGTCTCTCTCCTCTCTAGAAGAGGGACTTTGAGTCTTCGAAAGACTCACACCATGTGACATCGGCAGAAGTCCTTTCTTGGAATTCTGCATGGCAAACCGAAGTAATACCGTGTCAATGTATGTACTCTGACTTAGGCCAAGCAATCTCTTAGATCTATCTCTATAGATCTTGATGCCTAGAATACAGGCTGCTTCACCTAAGTCTTTCATTGAGAAGCACGTCCCGAGCCAAGTCTTCACAGACTGTAGCGAAGGGATGTCATTCCCAATGAGCAGTATGTCATCCACATACAATACAAGGAAGACAACTGTGTTCCCATCAACCCTCTTGTAGACACAGGGTTCATCTTCATTCTTGATGAAACCAAACTGTTTGATCGCATCATCGAATCGAAGATTCCAGCTCCGAGAAGCTTGCTTTAGCCCATAAATGGACCTTTGCAGCTTGCATACCTTCCCAGTATGCTGTGGATCTACAAAACCTTCAGGTTGTGTCATATACACATCCTCGAGCAAGTTTCCATTCAGAAACGCGGTTTTGACATCCATCTGCCAGATCTCATAATCATGGTATGCTGCAATAGCAAGCAAGATCCGAATGGACTTAAACATCGCCACTGGAGAAAAGGTTTCATCATAGTCAATACCATGAATTTGCTTGAAACCTTTAGCCACCAATCGACCCTTATAGGTATGCGTAAGTCCATCCATGTCAGTCTTTCTCCTAAAGACCCACTTACACCCAATGGGTTTGACCCCTTCAGGTCGATCAACCAAAGTCCATACTTGGTTGGTGTACATGGATTCCATCTCGGATCTCATGGCCTCTAGCCATTTCTCAGAATCTGAGCTCATCACAGCTTCCTGATAGGAGGTAGGCTCATTCTCAATGAGCATTATGTCATCATGGTCAGACAAAAGAAATGAATATCTCTCAGGCTGACGACGTACCCTATCAGATCTGCGAAGAGGTAGGTCTACATGAATAGGTGGTTGTTCCACAACTCTTTGTGCAATAACCTCATCACCCACAACACTTTGTGGTTCATGTTCAACCTCCATCAAGGCCTCAGTGCTATGGTCCTTATCTTGAATTTCTTTAAGATCGAAGGTACTCCCACTAGTTTTTCTAGAAACAAAATCCCTTTCTAGAAAAACTCCAGTCTTTGCCACAAACACTTTGTGCTAACTGGGAATGTAGAAGTAATATCCCTTTGTATCCTTGAGATATCCTACAAAATAGCACCTATCGGATTTGGGTCCCAGTTTGTCTGAGACTTGACGTCGAACGTAAGCCTCACAACCCCAAATCCTCATAAAAGACATCTTGGGATTTCTCCCTGTCCATATCGTATATGGTGTCTTTACCATGACCTTAGATGGTACACTGCTTAAGGGTAAAGGTCCATTGTGTCAGAGCATATCCCCAAAAGGATATAGGAAGATCTGTGTGACTCATCATAGATCGTACCATATCTAATAGGGTACGATTCCTCCTTTCGGATACACCATTCCACTGTGGTGTTCCAGGAGGAGTAAGTTGGGATAGAATCCCACACTCAGCTAGATAGTCACGAAACTCATGGCTAAGGTATTCTTCACCTCGATCTGATCGAAGTATCTTAATACTCTTGCCAAGCTGGTTTTGTACTTCATTCTTGAATTCTTTGAACTTTTCAAAGGATTCTAATTTATGTGTCATAAGATACACATAACCATATCTACTGAAGTCATCAGTAAATATAATAAAGTACCTGTAACCACCTCTAGCAGCAACATTGAAAGGACCACATACATCACTATGTATAAGTCCTAACAAATCTGTTGCTCTTTCGCTATGTCCACTAAAGGGAGTCTTGGTCATCTTGCCTAAAAGGCAAGACTCGCATGTCTCATATGATTCAAAATCAAATGAGTCTAGCACCATCCTTATGGAGCCGAGATGTTTACTCTAATTTATGTGACCTAAGCGACAATGCCAGAGATAGGTTTGGTTCAACTCATTTGACTTGAACCTCTTGGTACTTATGTTATAGATAGGGCTCTCTAAGTCTAGAAAGTAGAGTCCGTTCATTAGAGGTGCACTACAATAGAACATATCATTTAAATAAACTGAACAATATTTGTTCTTTATTATAAATGAAAAACCTTTCTTGTCCAAACAAGAAACTGAAATGATGTTCTTAGTTAAGGTACGGGCACATAACAATATTCATCTAATTCTAGTACAAGCCCGGAGGCGAGATAGATCATAAGTTCCTACTGAACCCTTGCTCCATTGCCTACTCGTAGGTCCACCTCGCCTTTGTCAATGCCCCGCTATTTCTCATTTTGCACATTGGTACAAATATGAGATGCACATCCCAGGTATCTAATACCCATGATGAAGAAATAGATAGATTGACTTCTATAACATTTATACCAGTAGAAGTCTCACTTCTCTTCTTCTTAAGATCTTCGGGTATGCCTTGCGATTCGCTTCCGGATGTCACGCTTCCTTGCATGGAAGCAAGCCCCTTCCTTGGCTACCCCTCCTTTGGGTTTAAGTTCTTTGCCTTTGCCCTTGGCTTGGGACTTTCCCTTACCTTTAGGCTTGCCCTTGCCTTTCTTCTTCTGCCATCAAAATGGTGTCGATTTACCCTTCTTAAGGTTAAGCTCGTGATTCTCAACATCGAGCATTTCAGTAATGGCTTATCAATTTCATTCATGTTATAATTCATGACAAATTGATTGAAGGCTTGTGGCAAAGATTGCAAGATCAGTCGTGGCGGCTCTTGGCCAAGTGGGAATCCCCTTTGTAGGTTTCTCTACGCATCAATCATCTTGAGTACATATGTACCTACGGGAGTCCCTTCTTGCATCTTGGACCCAAATAATGCCTTAGAGACTTCATATCTCTCATGCCTAGCTTGTCCTTGATACAGTTGATGAAGATGTCCAACCATATCATAAGCATTCATGAACTCGTGTTGCTTCTGAAGCTCAGAGTTCATGGTCGCGAGCATAAGACATGACACATCTAATGCATCATCTTGATGCTTCTTGTAAGCATCTTTGTCACCGCGAGGCAAGGCGGGAGGTGCCTCCTAATGGGCCTGCTCGGGATGTACAACTTCCTTTCTTGAGTGAGAACAATTCTCAAGTTCCTGTACCAGTCCAGGAAATTTGCTCCATTGAGCTTGTCCTTCTCAAGGACAGATCGTAGAGAGAGAGTGTTCATGTTTGTCGACATAGTTATCTACAACATACAATGCAGAGAATTAATATCATATTCCTTTTATCATTTAATTAGGCCTTTAATCAAATGATGCTCCCACTGAATTATAGGAATTTTTGTAGAATCGAGTTATGGATGTGGTCAAACCACATTACTAGATTCATACAAACTAGCTATAATTCTTGCGGGACAAGATCCACATCATACTAAGCCTTGAGTTAGCTTTGGCTAAATTGCCCAAGACTTAGTACGATCGGTGGGTAACACATTACCGATTACATCTCTATGCAACTCTTGTTTATAGGATTAAGACCCACATTTACAAAAGACCTTGAGTTAGCTTTGGCTAAATCGCCCAAGGTTTAGTGTAAATGCGATCTTAACCTATCTTTCCAACGATTGGAATATGCCTATAGTTCTGCTCGATCCAATTGAGTTAACTAGTTTTGCTCAATCTAATTGAGCTTACTCTAACCCAAGCGTGATAGGTGGGACCAAGATTGTCCCTCCGCACCCTACCAAGATAATATGCGTTGCTCTGCTTTGGCAGATTCAACAACAACAAATGATCGAGGTAGTGATGGGTATCAAGGCTCGGTAGGCATTTTCGAGTTGATTCGATTATGATCTAATCTAATCGTAATGTGTATCTTATATGCATTTAGGCCTTTATTATCCTATATTAGCATGCATCATATACATACATTCATTATTCTAGCATGCATCATATACATACAAGAAAATTATCCTAGCATGCATCATATACATACATGCATTATTCTACTAGCATGCATCACATACATACAAGCAAAATCAATTAAATATATATATATATATATATATATATATATATATATATATATATATATATATATATATATAAAAATATATATATATATATATATATATATATATATATATATATATATATATATATATCAACATATATATATATATAATTAAATGTGATATAGTCATGGCCCTACTACGATCTTCTCAAGCCAATGAGAAGATCGGATGGTCAACCTAAAGCTAGCGGCTTCTCCAAGCGCTTCCTTTGACCGCCATGTGTCGTCGTCACCCTTCTCGTAATCTCGTCTTCGAGTGGACTTTCCATCGCTCCATTTTGTACATTAAAAATATGAAACTCGAGTTACATTCGAGTCTAAAAACTAATTACAACTAGAATATCAAAAGAAGAGGTACGACGCGCAGGTCGCATACACTATACAACACGCACAACCACAAAACGGCACGCAGGCCGTATTATGAATTACAACACACATAATCCAATCAAATTGGGGTCATTGGGCCATGACAATCACATAATTATACATAATTCTAAATTATGTATTTTTACAGAAATTTCTATAATTTTTCCTAATTTTTTTTTCAAATTAATGAGTCACCTCTCTGTAACGGTCCCGCTAAGCGGTTTCCGGGCGCGATCGCGGGACAAAGCCCCTTTCGGGGATAGGGCAGCGCCCATACTCACAAAATTAACTTTGAGAGTGTCCCTACTATGATCCTACAGAAACTTAAGTCGCTGTCCCAAAAACCTAAAGCAAGAACTCGCCGTTTCGGAGAGTTTTTCTCGACGGTTGAAGTCTACAAGTGTCCCAACACTTGTTGCTTCGACTCTTTGAGAAAAATATCCAAAAATTCTATAAAATTAGGAAATTTACAGAAACATATAAATCTGTAATTTTTATATCTAATACAAAAATTACATAGACGAAACACATACATGCTTCGCACGTGGCTCTGATACCACTGTTGGGTTTTTCCGAGCCCCAAAACCGCTTTTTGCGTTGCAGAAACCTCGGAAGCCCCGGCCACGGATCTGTGCGAAGTATAAAAATATAAAAACATGTATGTGCTTACAAAAACCCTAGATCTACCTTAGATCTAAGAGGTTAGAACATTACCCTCGTAGCGATGCCCTTCGCTTATCCCGCTCGTCCAAAAGTTCGCCGGAACTCGAGAGTGTCAAGTGCACACTCCTCTATGGTATCCACACAAGCAATAAGTGGAAAAAGAGACAAACTTGAGTGTGCTAGCACTCCTAGAAGATCTCGGCAAGATGAGGTTGGGAGAGGTAGAGAGCTTGAGAGAAAAATTCCAAGGAAGAAGATGAAGTTGGAATAACTCACAAAAATAAATTTCACCATCATAACCCCTAATGGTGTTGGCCGGCCACATTATGGCTTGGGAGGTTACATGCATGCATGTAACTCCCATGCCTCTTGGTCTTCCTCATGATGTGGCACCAATTGACAAAGTCAATGATGATGTGGAGCATTATCATTGTCCGGCCATGCCAAGTCATCATCATGACATGGCATTTGGTCAAGTCAAACTTGACCTTTCATCTTCCCTCTCAAGTCAAGTCAAACTTGACCTCTAATCTCCCATGGTTGATCAAATCTAACCACTTGACTCAAATCAATTTAATTTAATGAATCTCTATTCATTAATTTAAATTGATTTGATGAATCAAATATAAATTAGACTCATTCAACACTTGAATCAACTTGAGTCTAACTCAATTAGTCTAATTTGGATTACTCTTAATCCAATTTGGTTCATCCCATGAACCTAATCCTCATGGTTCATCATATGAACCTAATCTCCATCTAATTGCTCTTATGTGTGTTACCCTATAGGTTCTTGTAACGTTGGCAATGTCCCTAAACCGATTTAGGAACATAAGCAATGAGCGGTATCTAGCAACACATCATTGCTACCCAAGTTACAAGAATGTTGAGCTCCAACATCACCTTTGTGACTACTAATTGTGACTCTCACAATATGTGACAATGTCCCTCTATCCTTGACATCTAGATTGACCAATCGAGGCATAGATCGTGTCATCCTCGGTACAATCTAAATCTTGAACTCCAAGTAGACTCACTCTAATCAAATGAGCTCAATACATCCCATGCACTTCGTGGTCTCACTCTATCAAGAATATCGATGTCACTCCCGTCATATAGGAGGGATAGATCCCATCTACATCACTCACATCCCTCCGCATAATTTGTTACATACCCAGTAATCGCCTTTATAGTCCACTCATTTACGGGTGACGTTTGACGAAGCCAAAGTATGCAACTCCTTATGTAGGGAACCATGGTGACTTCAGGTCTAAGGACTAATAGTCATACTAATAGCCACATGAGAAAGTATATGACACTCATATAACGATCCACGATACTCTCATGGCGGGTCATTCAGTATACATTCTCCAATGCATACCCATGTGTCAACTTGATATCTCATATCCATGACTTGTGAGATCAAGTCATCTTGTTGACCTACATGCTAGTCTCTACGCATTAACATTGTCCCTGAATGTTAATACTCGACTAGGAATGATTAAGAGTAATGTTCTCTATATCATCTCATTATCGATTCAACCAATCGATTGATATAGATAAGAACCTACTACTCAAGGACATTATTATATTTAGTTATTTGGCACCAATACAAGTAAATATAATAACCATGCCTTTATAAATAGGAATATGATACAATAAAGTCCATACAACAATCATCACATGATTGGCTCTAGGGCTTTTACTAACAATCCCATACAAGTAGTGCCTCCATATCTTCAATGCGAAAATAATGGCGGCTAACTCCAGATCGTGCACCGGGTAATTTCTCTCGTGATATTTGAGTTGATGGGAGGCATAAGATACCACACGGTTGGACTGCATCAGAACTGCACCTAACCCTTGGATAGAAGCATCCGTATAGAGAACCATCCCATCAACACCAGAAGGAATCACTAAGATTGGTGCAGAAACTAGCCGTCGCTTAAGCTCCTGGAAACTAGTTTCACATGCCTCTGACTAGGTGAACTTGACCCCTTTTCGAGTCAGGCGAGTGAGTGGCATGGCAATACTCGAGAATCCCTCCATGAATCACCGATAATACCCGGCCAGACCAAGGAAACTATGAACCTCCTGCACTGATTTTGGCTGCTCCCAACTAGTAATCACCTCAATCTTCTGGGTATCTACAGAAATACCTCTGTTGGACACCACATGTCCAAGAAAACCCACTGAGGATAACCAGAACACACACTTGCTAAATTTGGCATACAACTGCTCCCATCGCATTGTCTCCAATACTATCCACAGATGTTGTTCATGCTCCTCCTCGGATCGAGAATAAATCAATATATCATCGATGAACACTATCACGAACTGATCTATATACCTCAGGAATACCCGGTTCATTAAGTCCATAAATGTAGCTGGGGCATTCATGAGACCGAACGACATCACTAGAAACTCGTAATGCCCATAACGGGTGCGGAAAGCTAATTTCTAAACATCCTCATCTCTTATCCGAAGCTGATGATATCTTGAGCGCAAATCAATTTTAGAATACACACATGTATCCTTAAGATGATCGAACAAATCTTCTATCCTTGACAGTGGATATTTGTTCTTAACTGTGACTGCATTCAGTTGTCGATAGTCAATACATAACCGCAATGACCCAACCTTCTTTTTTACAAAGAGTACCGGTGCTCCCCATGGTGAAATACTAGGGTGGATGAATCCATTATCCAGCAACTCCTGCAGTTGAACTTTAAGTTCATTCAGCTCCTTTGGCGCCATCCGATAAGGAGGTTTCGATATAGGCACGGTTCCTGGAATCACCTCTATCGCAAATTCAACTTGCCTAGGAGGTGGCATGCCTGGAAGTTCATCTGGAAATACGTCTGGATACTCCCGGACCACTTGCACATCAGAGAAGGGTGGTAGTCCTTCGTTCTCAACTTTGACTAGAGATAATAAATAACCCTGACAACCCTGGGCCAATAGCTTGTGAGCCTGTAAAGCCGATATAATAGATAATCCATCATCTCTAGTACCAACAAATTCCCAAGCTGGTTGATTCGGTGGTCGAAATGTCATCACCCTTGCTCTACAATCCACTGTATCATGATAAGCGGTCAACCAGTCCATACCGAGAATAATATCGAACTCTATCATTTCCAAAACCTGAAGGTCCACTGTAAGGATATGCCCATCAAAATCTAATGGGCAACCCTTGATTTCTTGGTGGCTAGTTAGCACCTCTCCAGATGGCAAGGATACTGCTAACCCCCAAAAATGAACCATTGGGATTCTTCCAACTCTACCCAAAAATACTCTAGATACGAATGAATGGGAACTACCGGTATCAATCAAAGTATCAGCGTATATAGAATAAACTGAAACCATACCACGTATGACTGATCCCTCAGCCCGCTGTGCCTCATCTCTGGTGATGGAAAAAACTCATCCAGTCTCGATATTCGTCGGCTACATCCCCGACGAAGAAGTAGTGTGCCTCCACTCCGGCTGGATCTAGCTCTGTGGTACCGGAGGCTGAGTCACTGGTGCAGATATAAGATATCCCTGAGAGTTGGCTGGTAAGAACTGCTGTGGTACATATACTCTTGGGTAGTAGATCCCCGGAGATGCAGGATACTAGATTGTTGTCGGCATCACTGTAAGGGCACCCCCTACATCTGGTACAACTATCGTGGAGGTCTTCCGCCTCTGTCCATATGTCCGTCAGTCCGCTTTGTCCCCTTCTTGCCATTCGGGTAGACTTCTTCCCCTTGTTGGAGCTATCAGAAAACTCCAACTGTGCTTTCAGTGTACAATCACGACTAGTATGACCTGGTTGTTTACAATAATAGCAAATCGGCTGCTCCAAAGGACACTCTGATACTCTGTGGCTTTCATATCCACATTTATAACATCCATTCTTGCTTTGGCCCTTACGGCTACCCTGAGACCCTCTAGAATACTCTGATACTGGATGTTTCCCCTTCTGCGATCTAGCTGACCCTTCTGCAGCACCTCACACAGTTCCTTTTTACTCCCCTTTCTTTTGAGTCCCCTGAGCTAAACCCTGGTTCTGCTGCTTTCCCTTAGTCATCTACTTCTCGATATCCTTCTCCTTAGAAATTTGCTGGGAAGTCATCTCGATGAAGAGGGCGCGGTCCAATGCCTCCCTGTATGAGGTAATGTTAGATCCTGACATCCGGCTCCGTATATAAGTAGCAAGACCTTGTGTGAACTAGTACATCTGATTTGCATCCTGTGCTACCAGGTGAGAGCAAAACTCTGAAAGTCTGGTAAACTCTGTGTTGTACTCCATGACGGAACGATCACCTTGCTTCAAGCTCAAGAATTCATGATGACGTGATGTAGAAAATGCCAAAGGAAAGTACTATCTCCAGAAAGCGTCTTGAAAGATGGCCCAAGTAATCCCATGCTCCCCGAGTAGAGTCTTCTGGAATTTCCACCAAGTAACAGACTGATCTCTGAGATGATATGCAGTAAGGCCCACCTTCTCCACATCTGTACAATTCATGTACTTGAAGGTGTCTTCCATATTTTCCAGCCAAGACCGGGCAATCCATGGGTCAGATTCCCCTTGGAACAAGGTGAACTTTTCCTTGGTCGAACGTGCTAGCACGAGTATCCGTGCCTTATCATTGAGCAAACTGGACTCTGCAGGCTCTGGCATAGTCTGTTAGGACCTTTGTAACGCTAGAGGGGGGGTGATTAGCGTCAATGGAATTCAATCGCGGTTGTGTCTACAAATTCGTTAGCGCAGCGGAATATAGATAATACAATAACAATAATGAAAACACAACACGCTAACACGAGTATATAACGTGGTTCGGAACCGCACGGTTCCTACTCCACGGATCGGGCTCAAATGAGCCCTAGCGATGCCAATCACACACCACTATCAAATAACTCCTTCTCGGAACAATCCGGAGGTGGAGAAACCTCGTACAATATGATTACAACAATAATCAAATGAATACAAGCAATATAGTGAAATACAAAGCAATACAAGTAAAGGAAACACTTTACAAATGCTCTTTGAATGCTTGATCACTTGGTTGATCGAGTAGCACTTGGAGACCCTGAATTGCAGCAGCAACTCGCCCCAAATCGCCTCAAAGAACCATTGCCTTTTTCTTCCACCACGAGCTCCATATATAGCTTCAACCTGTGCTGGAAAAAGTCGATCAGTCGACTGATCGTGACCATCAGTCGACTGATGCCACTGTTGTCGTGAGACAACGGCTAGTTCCACGTTGGATAAGTCCAACGGAACTACCATCGATCGGCCCGATGTGACACTATCACGACCGATGGAGTCCTCACTCGACCTCGAGTCTCGACTCCATTCTCGCGGTCAATTTCGAGCACCGGGCCGATCGATCGACGATCGGCCGATCGCTGAGCATCACCGATCCCAATCGGCAATGATCGCTAGGCCATAACCCACAAGGGGTTTTAACTCAAGTATGGTTCCCCCATACTTGCTAGACCACCCTTAGCCTATACCTAAGCCTTCTAGTCACCTCCATCAGCCTCACGCCTCTCGGATCCCTCCAAGTCATCCATGACTTGTTCATCCATCGCGCTAGCCTTCAGGTGCTTCCGTCGGCTATGTCATGCTAACGGTGTCTACACCGCCAAGGCACATTGGACTTACGCCGCCAAGACTCCGCTTGAACTTTACGCCGCCAACCATTGGACTTATGCTGCCAAGACTACCGCTTGGACTTTACGCCGCCAATATCAAATCCCTTGGACTTCAAATGCCAACCCATGTTGGACTTTCCATGCCAAGACCATGCTTGGACTTCTCAAATGCCAAGACCATGCTTGGACTTTCCCTTGCCAACCCATGTTGGACTTTACATTGCCAAGACCCATGCTTGGACTTTTCCAAATGCCAAGTGTCCCACTTGGACTTTCCATGCCAAGTACTCAAGACTTGGACTTTACCAAATGACAATTACATTGTCATATGTTTTTGTCGAAACATCAAAACACATCAAAACATCACTCGAGCCAAACTCGAGTCCTGGTCAATCGTGACCTGGGCCGATTGCACCAACAATCTCCCCCTTTTTGATGTTTGACAAAAACCAAACAAATAATTGAGTTAGAATACTAACTCAAATCCTTTACCAATTATCCCAAATGTTCTCCCCCAAACATTCTCCAAACATTGGTATCAGATACCATTCTCCCCCTTTTTGACAAATAGCAAAAAGGTTATCTCTCCAAGGAGGTCAATGTCTCATGTCCCAATGAGATCTTACAATCTCCCCCTTGATCCAGAAATACCTAGGATGCCTACAATCTTCCTAGTGATAAGTCCCATATCACTCAAGAGAGGCAATCCTATTCACTCTCCCAATTTCCAAATTGGGTATCAAAAACTCATCAATTTGCCAATTGATGATACATTCCCATAACTTCTCCTTTTCAAGGAGAAAAACACATCCATCATCCCAAGATGGATACCTCCCCCTAAAGGTTTGCTCCCCCTTGACCATTGCACCAACAATGTCCTTGGGGAGTCCCTAAGCCAATAGGAACTCTAAATCATCAAAATTAAGGTTGGAAATTCAACATTGAACTTTCCACCACCTCAATTTGATACTTTGACCTAACACCTCTCCAAATCCATATCCAATGAATTTTCACCCTTCATAATGCTTCCCAAAGCATATCCTAGGGTTAGGAGTGGTTAGGGACCTTTACCGTAGCTGAATTCGGTTTAAACAAACCTTGTCAACCCAAAATCAGCCTTGGCAGTCGACTCTGTCAGATAATGATCACATATTTATCATCGATCGCCACCCAGGGCTGATCGATAATCAAAACTGATTTTCGCTATCGAAATGAATTTCAAAAAATCATAAATAATTATACGTTTATCGAAAAATCATGAAATTTGATACGTATAATACTTATGACCAATACAATGGGTGAAAAATGTTTGAAAATTATTTTACCCATTAAATAGTGACATTGGTACAAAGTTCAAGAACATTGAAATTTTACAATATTTTGGCCCTACTTTGTATCAACTTCATCAATGGTGATTGCTATCGAAAGATAGACTTCACCAAGGTTTTTCAAAATGATTTTAAAATGTTTTCAAACCTTATCTTAGACCATAATTTATTGGCTAAATATACATAGCTTGTATATTAGCTTTCCTTATGATTTTTGGTGATAATTAAAATAAGTTTGAGTTCATCTAGATGCACTACCGATGCACCTTGAACCTAACCTATTATCCTAGCATCTCACATGTATTTAGGGTGTATACATACACATACATGTCAATTAGATGTGAGATGTGGGTTTTGTTCTCCCTAATCTAGAGTTTTATGCATTTTCTAAAGCAACTCTACTTGATTCCCTTATAACTGGAACTCCAAGTCATGCCATAGTCCTTAAATCAATTTTAATCAAGTTAATGCATGAATGATTATGGCATTTGAAATAATATAAATAGACATATGCTCATACTCATGATGTCATGGCATAAGATGAGATCTAAAAGACACATGACATTTATCCTTAATTCTAAAGCATAATCATGACATATAGAATGATTAAAAATAAGCATGATGTCATGGCATGTTATATGGCAAACAAAGCATGGCATATAAAATATATAGGTATAGCAATACCTAAATTTTAATATTAATTGCCATTTCATATAATTAATTATATTTTGCCATATTTCTAGTTTTCTCCCAAGTGTGCCAAAAACCCAAAATGGCACACTAACCTCTAAACCTAAATTGTGCCAAAATGATCATTTTATCAAACTTCTCAAGTAATATTGGCACATCCTAAAAACCTTTAGGATTAAGACTCAAATGTATTTCCAAGGTAACCATAACCTTGAAAATATCCTAAAGTGCCACCTTTACCATGGTTGAGTTAACTACTCATCCAATCAAGGTTGGCACACCCTAAACCCATCTTAGCGTGAATCAATCACGCTCTTAGGAACCCAAAACCTATTTGAGCTCCTAGGGTTAATTAGGTATTCCTTAGGGATAACCTCCCTAGATACCTTCCTAATGACCCTCCTAGGCTTATTAGCCTTGGTCATTTGGGTCTTGCCATGGTTGACTCTAGGGGTGACTCCCCTTGCAACCTTCTTAGTGGCCTCCCTAGGTTTCCTAGAAACCCTAGCCACTAGGCACACACCATGGTCAACTCTAGGGATGACTTCCCTATTGACCTTGGTCTTCCTAGACCTAGTTAGTATTCCATAGTCAAATGGAACACTATGATAAGTCACCTTGGACTTAGGTTTGTGACCCAAACCATTCTTGCCCTTGGTTGACCTTTGACTTTTGGACCTTGACGTTTGACTAATTGACCCTTGCATTTGATTTTGCATAACTTTAAGGGTATTTTCAAGTTTTTCAAGCCTTGACCTCAAGGCTTGATTCTCTAATTCTAATTGCCCAATTTTTGAATTTTGATTTAAATCATGGGCATGGGACTTTCTAGGCATATGCCTAGTCCATTTAGGGTTAAAACCTAGATGTTCTTGTATTTTCTTAATAGATTCCCTAGGTATGGTTTTTCTAGGGACATTAGTCCCAAATTTCTCCTTATTACTGAAATGGACACTTTTAGCTCCTAAGCAAAGATGTTTGTTATTTTTAGCATGCTTTTCATGTACAATTGCAAGAGAATTAAAAGCATGCTTTTGTTTGTAAATTGAAGAAGGAGCAAAGTTAGAAGTTACCCTAGGGTTTGCCTTAGCTCCCCCTACTTGTGAAGCTCCCTTTTTCCCTTTCTTCTCCCCTTTTAGGCATTGACTCCGGTAATGTCCCGGTTGCCGGCACTTGAAGCACACCACGTGCTCCTTGCTCTTCTTGGTGGAGACATCGGCATCCTTGACCTTTTCATTTACTTTTGGTGCCGGAGGAGTTTTCCTAATCTTCTTTGGGCATTTGCTCTTGTAATGCCCAAATTCCCTACACTCAAAACACATGATATTATTTTTATTTTGAATTATAGTGTTTGAGTTACCTAGGGTGGTGGAAGGTGCCGGAGTTAGATTTTGAGCTTCTTCATCTTGACCGGATGTAGAAGCTTCTTCTTGACTTGACTCTTGCTCCGAAGTGGAGGGTCTAACTCCCTCCCCCTCAATTCTAGAGGTGGATACTTCTTCAACTTCTTCCACTTTTCCGGATTCGGGTGTTGATTCCTCTTCAATTTCCGAATCCTTACTTGCTTGTGAGGAAGAGCTTGCTTCTTCGGCCTCTTCCGATTGAACCGATGAGCATTCTACATCTTCTTCTTCTTCTTGCTCCGATCCGGAAGTTGACTCCATCTCAACTTCCGATTCCTCACTTTCACTTGAGGATGAGCTCTCCTCATGGAATTTTGCCAATCTCCTCCATAGCTCCTTGGCATACGTGTACTCCCCTAGCTTGCACAAAACATCATTAGGAATTAAATCTTCCAAAAGTTTTGTTACCTTAATTTCGGTCTTGAGCTTTTGGCGTTGCTCTTTGGTCCACTTTTTCAATTTTAAGACCTTTCCCTTCTTGTCCCTAGGGGGTTCAAAGCTTTCAATGAGGATGAACCAATCCTCTATGTTCATCATCAAGAATTTTTCCATTCTTGATCTCCATGCCGGAAAATCTTCTCGGTCGTATGGCGGTGGAGTATTGATGTCCCCGCCCCATCTTTCTTGAAGATCCATCGTCTTCCCTCTAGCTTCTTGTCTTAGCTCCGGGCGGTTAGTCCGTAGAAGAGCCCCGGGCTCTGATACCACTTGTTAGGACCTTTGTAACGCTAGAGGGGGGGTGATTAGCGTCAATGGAATTCAATCGCGGTTGTGTCTACAAATTCGTTAGCGCAGCGGAATATAGATAATACAATAACAATAATGAAAACACAACACGCTAACACGAGTATATAACGTGGTTCGGAACCGCACGGTTCCTACTCCACGGATCGGGCTCAAATGAGCCCTAGCGATGCCAATCACACACCACTATCAAATAACTCCTTCTCGGAACAATCCGGAGGTGGAGAAACCTCGTACAATATGATTACAACAATAATCAAATGAATACAAGCAATATAGTGAAATACAAAGCAATACAAGTAAAGGAAACACTTTACAAATGCTCTTTGAATGCTTGATCACTTGGTTGATCGAGTAGCACTTGGAGACCTCAATTGCGTGAACTCGCCAAATCGCCTCAAAGAACCATTGCCTTTTCTTCCACCACGAGCTCCATATATAGCTTCAACTGTCCTTTGGAAAAAGTCGATCGGTCGATCGATCGTGACCATCGATCGATCGATGCCATCGTTGTCGTGAGACAACGGCTAGTTCCACGTTGGATAAGTCCAGCGGAACTACCATCGATCCGATTGATCGATCGTGATGGAGTCCTCACTCGACCGATGGAGTCCTCACTGACCACCGAGTCTCGACCCATTCTCGAGCGCGATCGGTGAGCACCGACCGATCGACGATCGGGATCGGCTGAGCCATCACCGATCGCTAACCTATGGCGCTAGGCCATAACCCGCAGTCAAACCCTAGTTGACTCGGTCCAGTCGACTGCCACATGGCACCAGTCGACTGGCACACCTCAAACATGAGGTTTTAACTCAAGTATGGTTCCCCCATACTTGCTAGACCACCCTTAGCCTAGACCTAAGCCTTCTAGTCACCTCCATCAGCCTCACGCCTCTCGGATCCCTCCAAGTCATCCATGACTTGTTCATCCATCGCGCTAGCCTTCAGGTGCTTCCGTCGGCTATGTCATGCTAACGGTGTCTACACCACCAAGGCACATTGGACTTACGCCGCCAAGACTCCGCTTGGACTTTACGCCGCCAACCATTGGACTTATGCTGACAAGACTACCGCTTGGACTTTACGCCGCCAATATCAAATCCCTTGGACTTCAAATGCCAACCCATGTTGGACTTTCCATGCCAAGACCATGCTTGGACTTCTCAAATGCCAAGACCATGCTTGGACTTTCCCTTGCCAACCCATGTTGGACTTTACATTGCCAAGACCCATGCTTGGACTTTTCCAAATGCCAAGTGTCCCACTTGGACTTTCCATGCCAAGTACTCAAGACTTGGACTTTACCAAATGACAATTACATTGTCATATGTTTTTGTCGAAACATCAAAACACATCAAAACATCACTCGAGCCAAACTCGAGTCCTGGTCAATCGTGACCTGGGCCGATTGCACCAACATAGTCAGTGGTACATCCATATTTTGAGGCTCTGAATCTCTAATAGGGGAAAGCTAAGGTTGTTCCCGAATAACAAGCCCAGTAGTAGCAGCCTCCTGTCCCTCAACTCCGATGGATTGCCCTGATGGACGACCTCTACTACAAGTCTGCATAGGTGCCATAACTTTGACTGTATACACATGTTGAACAAATTTAGATAAGTAACTATCTGAAATATGAGTTATCAGAAATTCTTACTTCATGATGCCTGGAGCTTATGCCTCTTTCAATCCCATCTCACAAAAACCAAATCCGAAAAATATACCGACTCCCGAGAATCCAAGACTCAACAACAAAAATCATTGTATGACATCTCAGAACCTTCGGCTCTGATACCAATAAAGTTGTCACGCCCCGAGAGTATGCCGAGCTGAAAATCAAACGGACGACATATCTCCTGTACGTGGCAACATTTCGGGTTAATACAAGGCCCGTAGGCCCACAACAACAACATAATATAACATAACAACCACATCGAAAAAAGAAACCACATACCCACAACAAATATACCAAAACATACAGGTGTACACCACCTGACAAGTCTATAGTACTAAAATCGTACATAAAGTATCGACACAAAACAAAGTCCACAACATAAAGACGAAGTCCATATATAAGCTAGAGTCCATGACATAGAATAAAATCCACAACGTAAACACAAATCCTCGGGAGACTCAGAAAAGCGGAGATGGGATGGATCGCCGGCACAACTCCAAGTCATCACGAAGACTTCTACCTGTTACCTGGGCGACAGAAAAACCCAGGGTCTGTGGTGGTGAGTAAAACTCAGCAGATAATAAGATAGATCATGTAAATATATGTATCAATATTATATGTCATTCAACAATTTAATCTACTCATACAACAAGTATACATTAGCATAACAGGTATATATGCATGCATACAATAAATAAACTGAACAACAAACGATGCTGACATACCTGACAGTCAGCTACTCTATCCTCATCCAACCTGGGCATATATCCACAACATAAGGTATAAAGAATAGTACTAACTCACACTATATCCTGATATGGGTCGAGGGTATCATAGTGAATAACCAACAGGTATACAAGTACTGGCCTACTACTATACAGAAAATGCAATAGCATGTATGAATATGTACAAACAAGTGCAACAAGCATAGTACATACAAATGCATCATCAAAGTGAGTATACATATAGACTATATCTATATGTATACTAATCACCATCATCTATGTATATATATATATATATAACCATATGCAAAAAACCATATGATACGACAATGCAGCATGCATGGTCATGCTTGCTCATCCCTACTCGCTACCACGACCCCAATGTGGCCTAGGTGGTACGACATGACAATTGTCCCAACTCACACCAACCACTGCTATAGAGTGGCCGAGTGGGCAGTATGATCAAGTAGTATATGAGCATAAAGAGCTCGCTACGCAATAGGGATCCTTGCTGCTGGCCACTCCGACTGACACTACTAATGAGTGGTCGAGTGCCACACACCCAGGACAACTGCACGCAACTCAAACTACCATCGTCAATAATGGTAGAGTGCGACACAAAAAATGTTCATCCCTCACACCAGTTACTCCTCTGAGAGTAACCTGAGAGGCAGGATGACTGACGACTCTTTCAACCCCAAGGGAGACGATGTCGTCAGTATGCATGTAATGTAATGAAGGTATTGTCTTACATACAGACATCTACCATAGACTCTCTGTTCAACAGAGAATCACATCCCTTGATCAGTACACTCTCTATCATATAGAGAGCTATACTCGACTGATCATGGAAAGCTAGGACCACCGGTCCGTAGCGACACACTATCCACGACTCACCTGACCATTTACACAACACATGGTTGGTAAATAAGTGTGCTACATATGGGTATAGAATAAATCCTACATTTAGGGTATTACTTACCCACGGATGACCTTTTACCCAATTTACAATTTAGGTCATCCTCCGTACTCTAACATCTACACCCTACTAAACATTTAGACCTACTTACATCACATCTGTAACTCCTAAATCATGATAGGGAATATGTGATATCAACAATTGAGCACATATATATATCCAATGATAAGTTCAAGCATACGATAATCAAAGCAGGGTCAAGATAATATGAACACCTAACATGCTCATATCTACGACTAAATCTGAAAACCATTACATCTACCTGACCAGATAGAAAATTACCCACCTGATACGAAGCTCGAATAATCCTCACGACCATAGACCTGCTTCGTATCCCAAACCTGCACAATAATAACAAATTATGGTTAAGTACAAGTCTCCGATAATTGTATGTACAAAATACTAATTCGTTCTATATTCTCATTCTTTTCCCGAATACATTTTAACCACACCGATCATATCCAATTGATTCACCATAACCAACTCATAATGAATCACCAACATCCTCAAGATCAATTACGGTGAATAGATCTAACCACACTTACTTCACCCATCACAACTCTCTAACAGAGCATAACCAACATAATCCAATACACTAAGATCTCCAAATCAAAATATATCAGACATCAAACTAGTAATAACCGAACATAATCAACACCCGAAATAACCAATACCACTCCAATCACAGCTCCCCTTCTTCCTACAACGATCCGAGCTACACTTGCAACAATCGGCAAAAGATACTCACAGCAAGAACGATACCAACAAATCCGGTCTATCCATCCCTTCCAATTTCACAACCAACAACCCTCACATCCCATTCAAAACTTCACAACCATCCCATAGCCATCTCCACATGCAATCTTAACCATAAGAAATTCACAGAACAAAAAGGGAGAATTGACCTTGCTTACCGACACTTGAAACTTCACCGGCAGTTAATCCCCAACAACCGGCAGCCCTGTTCACTAGATCACCTACTGCCCACAAACCTAACCAACACTTCGGCAATCAAACTAATCCTAACAGCAACAATGTCCAATAGGCAACACCACAAGCAAGAAGGAAATCAACCTTACCGATCTTAGATCTCCACCGTTAGCCCTTCCTTATCTCCTGTTCACGACGAACTCAAATCCCCAATCACTGCCCAAACTAGATCAAGCTCCGTTAAGGGAGAAAAACCATATCTTAGAGTTGATTTCGTCCAAGGTAGTAAGAAACTCAGCCCTTACCTAGCACTCACAACGATCGTCGACGCAGCCTCTGTTGGGATGTATACTGAAAAGTGTATCTTTTGTATGAACATCTTTATTTTTGAAATAAGAATCACATGATCATTGTTTGCATATTTATGGTTATGCATATTGTCTAATACATTACATTGTAGATAACATGGTGTGTAGTGTCACACGGTAGATCATGTTATCAGCTCCTTGTAGAGTATAAGTAAAGGCTCACGACCGAGATAACTTTGGACAAACCATTTGAAACACCCGTAAAATTTCTAGCAAATTTTATAAGAATTTTGCATGATTATAATGGGCTTTTATGCGGGCTCTTTCAAAAATAAAAGAAAATAGAGCCAAAAAGGATGCATGGCCAAGGGTTTGAACCCTGAACCTCCAAGCAGATAACTAAACATTAAGATGCATGTGATAACTAGAAGCCCAGCAGGGGTGTGCTACTAGAAGGGAAAGGGAAATGATAGATAAGGGTAGGGGAGGCAAAGGGACACCATCAATTGAATAAATAGGAGTATGAGGAGACAAGAGAACAACAAGTTGTCATTCTCTTCTTCCTCCACCGAAACCCCCTCATCTCCTTCTCCCATTTCTGAAAACTCAAGAAGCAAGAAAAGGGGTCTTGTCTTGGCACCACTTAGGGTATATCATTATACTAAACAAACGAAAGGATGTAAGTAATCCCCTCACCTACAGTACAAGTTGTTACGATTGTTTGAATTCCTAAAAAACCCCTTGGAAGTTTCGGCCAACCCATGTTTATGTCCTCTAATGATCCTCCATGCCATGTTTTATATGTATATGATGATAACATGTTGATAGATAGGCTGTGTACAAGTTGTTTGAGTGTTTGATTTCAAATCTCTCTTTGAAAGTTTTGGCCAAACCATGTTTGGGTTACTAATGATTCTCCATGCTATGATCTATATATATTTGATGTTAACATGTTGATAGTTAGGCTTTGTACAAGTTGTTGAGCATTTGAATCCCTAAAAACCTCCATTAGGGTTTCGGCCAAACCATGGTTGGGCTACTAATGATTCTCCATGCCATGATCTATATATATTTGATGTTAATATGTTGATAATTAGGCTTTGTACAAGTTGTTGAGCATTTGAATCCCTAAAAACCTCCATTAGGGTTTCGGTCAAACCATGTTTGGGCTACTAATGATTCTCCATGCCATGATCTATATATATTTGATGTTAACATGTTGATAGATAGGCTTTGTACAAGTTGTTTGGGTGTAGATTTCCTAAGACCCTTCCTTAGGGTTTCGGCCAAGACATGCTCATGTTCACCAATGATTCCCCTTGCCATGTTTTATATATATATGATGTTAACATGTTGATAGATAGGCTTTGTACAAGTTGTTTGGGTGTAGATTTCCTAAGACCCTTCCTTAGGGTTTCGGCCAAGACATGCTCATGCTCACCAATAATTTCCCCTTGCCATGTTTTATATGTATATGATGTTAATATGTTGATAGATAGGCTTTGTACAAGTTGTTTGGGTGTAGATTGTTGGGTTTCCGGCACCGCGGCGTGTGTGTGTTCGATCACGTTTCATAAACATGAACACAGCGGAAGCAATAAAAATAATAAATCTACATTTATTAGAACACACACAACACACACATGCATATTACAACAAGTGTAGACATAACCGTAAATTTAAATTTGCAATAAAAGGAAATTTATCTACGTTATACCTTTCGTATGACATGTAGCGGGAACGGCATCAACCGGAACGATCCTCGCTAGAATCGTCTCTATCCGTATCCATGCCGAGTTCCTCGGGATGACTTTGCTAAGCCACGAGCTTCGTCTTCGTACGGGTTACTAGCCTCGTGTTGAAGACGACGTGATCGAGAGATGATCACGATCCGAATCCAAATTCGGATCCAAAACGAGTCCTCAAAACTCGCTTCTCCGGAGAGGTATTCGTCAACCGATTGACGAATCTTTCGTCCTCCACCTCAGAGGATTACCGGAGATCGAATCCCCGGTAAGTTAGCCACTGTCGGAGCTCTAACCGTCGTCCAAACGATGCTCTGACGAGAGGAGAACAAGCTGTCCAGAAAACTGGACAGCTTTGGTGGAGGAGATAGGCGCCAGCCAACCAAGGGAAGATAAAGCTCACCTTGATGCCAAACCTAAAGGAGATCACCGGAGTACCAATCGGCAGCAGCTCGACGCCGGCGAGGGGGAAGGTCAGCACCTTCTGGACGCCGGTTGGAGCCTCAAGGTGGGCGGCGGCAAGGAGGAGGAGAGTTGGCTCCGAATTTCTCCAAGGAGAGGTGGGCGGCAACTTAGGGTTGTGGATTAGGGCTTAATTATCCCTTAAGCCCTCTTTTATAGAGAACTAATTCTCTTAATGGTTATTTGATCATAACCATTAGGCCCGTTAACCCGCTCCATTAAGATAAGTTAAAATAAACCAAACCATGATGGTTTATTTTAAGTTAAAACGAACCGAACCAACTTTTGGTTCATTCGTTTAAAATAAACCAAACCCTTTGGTTTATTCTCCTCCATTGGATTAGAACCAAACCATTTTGGTTCATCCATTACGTCTTCATAAGACTCGGCCCATCCACACTTCCATTGCGACTGAAACGATTTCATGCTCGCTTTTTGTTTGGTCCAACCAAACCTAGTTTCTCTCGGTCTGAGAATCCCATTCTCAAGCTCGTTTTAAATCCTTTGAATTACGCTCGTTGTGCGTGTGACCAAATAGGTTCTCGGTTTATGTTGGCCGTCTATATTTAACCATTAATTATAGAACGATCATGAGTGGCACCTAGTAGTACATCATGATCCCCAATTAACCGAAAAGATCAACGGTTGATCCAGAACTATTTCTGAAACCCTTCAGTAGCTCGAATGAATCGTGCCCCATTCCCTTCACTCATCTTATACCCACTTAGTTCAGGACATGGTCTATTGTGTCAGTCCCCACTAGGCTGACTACGTCACACCTAGCCCAAGTGTCATTTCCTCGTCCTACGGATTCTAGTTACTGCACATGTATTGAAGAGTACCTTACTCTAAACATGTAATGCTTTGGCCAAAGACTTTAGTAACAATCCGACGAGAGGCCATGGGTATATATCTCCTCGCAAGGAGTGGTGAATTTTTTATAGGCTATTCAAACACCTTCGATCATTTCGACTTATACCCAATCATCCCGGGTCCACATCTCCTTAGAGATGTTTGCTTAAGATGTCAAAGCATAAGTCTCCATGATCAAGATGACTTGAATACCGCAAGTCAAAGGAACATCACACTTAAGCTACAGTAAGAACTTCATTGACATATCTATATATGCAGAGAACCATATGAAGTCTTACGGCTGGTCACTCCAATGAACTAGTTACCATAACTAGCATCCACGATTAACTCCGGACATCACAATGTCTCTAGCCAGTGAGAATCAGCTGCTTGGATACACCAAGGAGTATACCTCGTGCTAGTCTCGATATAATTGATGGTGTCCAAATCCATCAATTCATCGACTAGGGATAATTCCGTTACATCACAATTACACATGTAGAGATACTCACTAGTTGTGATCCAATCATAAATTCTCTCATGCTGTGAATCGTATCGCGGACATTCAGTAAATGAGTTTAAGATCCAATCAAATACATGAAAACATGTACACTCAAATAGTGAATCTTCATTTATCAAATAAATGGTATGACCATAAGGCGATTACCTTAGGACACCTCTCATATATTACTAACAAACTCCCACTTGGCCTAATGTCAATCGCTACGATATCCAATACCATAGGCTATAACATGACCCTCAAACTTACTTTGAGGTAATGCCTTAGTCAAAGGATCCGCTAAGTTCCTTTCAGTGGGAATTTTCTCGATTTGTATTTCGTTCCTACTGATGATCTCTCTGATAAGATGATAGCGGTGAAGCACATGTTTGGATCATTGATGAGACCACATCATGTTCAGAGATGAACTTCTTGATCCAAACCGCTTCCTTTGCTGCTTCCAAAGCTGCAATGTATTCTGCCTTAGTGGCAGAATCCGCTATAGTGTCAAGCTTGGAACCTTTCCAACTTATTGTGCCTCCATTCCAGGTGAATACATACCCAGACAAAGACATGGAATCATCCTTGTCTGTCTGGAGCTGGCATCCGTATACCCACGTATCACCATGTACCCTTCTCCATATATTAGGAACGTATCCTTAGTTCTTCTTAAGTACTTAAGGATCGTCTTAACAGTCACCCAATGATCCATTCCTGGATCAGACTGGTATCTGCTTGTGACACTCAGAGCATACGATACATCGAGCCTCGTACATAACATAGCATACATGATAGATCTTATTGCGGATGCATAAGGAATCTTACTCATGCAAAATCGAATCGGACCTCAGATATTATATTGTACATGCTCTTAATCCCGATATAATAACGGGCACATATACTTAGTATTCATTTCTTTGATTTACCAATGGGCGAGATTTATAGAGTAAATCGATAGGCTCGGTAAGTTGGGAAATGATATTATTTATATGGTGTGTCGTTGATTATAGGAGGAAACCATGTCCTATATATTAGGATGATGACGTCCCCTTGAGGAGCTCATAAAGATTCATCATGTAAACCATGCAGGTGGACTTGGTCCGGCATGATGATAAGGTTGAGTGGTACTACTCATGGAGTTAGATGTCGATTAATTAATTTTTAGTAAATTAATTAATCGACGAACATTCGAGATCTTAAACACGGGGAGATAAATGTACAAATAATATATGGAGCCCATATTGACTTATGGGGGTTGGTGAGGTAGATCAATGATAATCCTCTAGTGGAATGGATTATCATTAATGGATCAGACTTTATGTGGGTTTGATCCATTGAGTGGCCAAGATCCAACTCCTCCTCATGGTCCCTATTGTAGCCTATTAAAACCTCATGAAGCCTAGATCCAATGGTTGAAAACAAAACTCTAGATCCGACGGTTGAGATTAAATCTCTAGATCCGACGGTTGAGATTAAATCCTTAGATCCGACGATTGAGATTAAATCCCTAGAACCGATGGTGGAGATTAAAACAAAGCTTAAGCCTAACTCTATAAAAGGAGGGATTTGGGTGGGCGGGAAGAACAATTAGAGGAAGAAGGGATTAGGGTTTGGGTGGCTAGGGCTTGGAGGCTTGGGCGACCACAATTAAGGAAAATATTTCCTTTCTCTTCTTCTTCTTGTTGGCCGGCACCCAAGACTTGCTTCTCCTCTCCTTGGCCGGCATTTAAGCTCTTCCTTCTCTTCTCCTTGGCCGGTGGAAACAAGGGTTAGGGTAATTCCTTGGAGCTCTTGGCCGGCGCCCACTTCCTCATTTCTTCTTCTTGTTGGCCGGCGGCAAGCATCAAGGTTGGTGCTTGGTGGTTGGCTAAAGGAAGGAGAAGAGTTTTGTTTCTATACTTCCTCTTGTTCGGAGTGAGCAAGGAAAGGAAGATCGTGATCTAGGAGGCTTCTACTTTTGGAAGATCGTCGCCCACACGACGTCCAAAAGGAGGAAGGACATACAATAGAAGATCGAGAGGTATAATGCTTGTTTATATTCTTTTGTAACATGTCTATAATTGTTTTTCAATCATATATATGTTGTATATTCTGTTTTGTGGTTAAATTAACTTGGACCCCGAATACAAACACAAAAGTCGGCGATCTGTACATCGTCTATTTCGTGGCTAATCGTAGAATAGAGGTTGGTTGCTTGAACAACAAGTTTGTTCAAGTGACCACTCTAATCGAATAGCATGACGATGAAACTGGAGCTTGGGTAATCCCTCTTGTCAAGGATAAATATTTTTATCCGGGAACGTAGAAGGGATCACCATGAACAAGCGACTGAGTTGAAGTGGGAAGCGAAGTTTCCTATTTTCAAGTGGTATCATAGCCATGGTTTTCCGATTTTGTGTGTTTAGGATTCGGTTACTTTTATGCAATTTTCATATATTATATGTGCCGAATAATAGTAGGATGTGCGTAGGTTAACTTTTTGGTTGCAGGCATAGGATCCAACTATTATGGCCATATGTGTGTATGTGATTGTATGTGTGTAATTGTATATTTTGTTGAATCCTCGGGGTTGACGAGGCTAGTATTTAATTTTTGTAATTAGATACGACATTGTTTAGCCACTCCTTTTATTTTAGTTTACTTTCGATCTATATTTCATGTACACTCCCTCGTGGAGTATAGGATCGATGGATGTAAATTAAAATAGTTTTTCTCGGCTCGGATCTCCGGATGGTTTGTACATGGCGTAGGGAGGAGTGGACGAGATGGCGATACGATGGGAGACATATTGAAGACAAAATCCATAATAGTTGGAAAATATTTATTTTTCATATTTATTGCTTATTGTTTGATATGCATGTCGTAGGCTAGAAAATTCCTCAATTTTAAATTACTAAGTGGGAGAGGGATATTTTTATAAATTCCCACGGCCTCCATTACGATTTGACATGTGATGCAAACAAACTTGCACATCGGCTCTGAGTGCCTTCCTCCCCATCGGATGAGTTTGTTTGCAGATCACAATGTCGAATATGGTTATATGAAATTATTAAGGAGCGTGTGTACTTCCCCATTGGAAGGCACATAACCCGAGATAATTACCTTGGTACCGAGTAATGGTGAACACTTAGATACAAATATAAGTATCCTCCCCATCGGAGTCACTGCTTTTATTTGTAGGGACGAAGAGGAACCAACTATTAATTTTACTTGTCAAAAGGTTAGGTTGACAAGATAGTAAAATTAATGGGTAAAACATCCTCTTACAAATGTAGAATTCGTATACGTCCATACTATCGTGGCATGTGATATTCTCGGTGTTTTGAGGTGTTGGTTGATTTTAAAATTTTATTGTTTGAGGAATCAATAATTTTTTGAAATCTAATGTTTTTGATCTATGTGATTCTTAGATTTTCTTTCAAAATGACTTTCAACCCGCTTGCTATGATACTGTAAGAAAATAAACTTACTGGACCCAACTATGTTGATTGGAAGAGGAATCTTGACATTGTCTTGACTGCTGAGGAATACAAATATGTACTCCTCGAAGAGTACCCTCCTAAGCCTGCAGATGATTCTGGGGAAAAGGAGAAGGAGAGTTATAAGAAGTGGATTAAGACCGATGAGATGGCGCAGTGTTACATTTTGGCATCTATGTCAAATATACTGCAACATCAGCATCAAGCAATGCCCACTGCTTATGGAATGATGATCAATTTCAAAGAGCTTTTCGGACACTAGAATCGGGTTGCTAGGCAGGAAGCCATGAGGAACTTGATGACGACCACTATAATCGAGGGAACACCCGTAAGGGATCATGTTCTCAAGATGATGGCTCATTTGAATGAGTTAGAAGTCCTCGGAGCTGAGATCGATAGAGAAACTCAGGTTGATATCATTCTCCAGTCTCTACTTAGGAGTTTTGAGCAGTTTCACCTGAACTACAACTTGAACAAGAGGTTGTATTCATTGGTGGAGCTTTTGACAGAACTCCGGGCGGTAGAGGGGTTTTTTTGTCAGAGTGCTTAGGCGCAAGCCATGGTTGCCCAAAAGGTTTCTACTTCTAAGCCGAAAGGCAAGAAGAAGACGAAACAAGCTGGGGCAAAGGCAGGGGGGGGGGAGGAACTCAATAAGGAGTGAAGAAGCCGAAAGGCAAGTTCTTTACTTATGTGATTGATTGACCTTTGGAAGAAGGATCGCCTAACCGTAACAAAGGTATATCTTTTGGTCTAGTCGTTGAAACATGTTTAGCGGTGTTATCTACCAACACCTGGTGTGTAGATACGGAAGTCACTGATCATGTCTGCAATACTTTACAGGGGTTCTAGAAAACCAGACGACTGGCTGAGGGAGAGATTACCGTATACTTGGATGATGCCACGAAGGTGGCGGCTGTTGCAGTTGAAGATGTTTATTTATCTTTTGAGAAAAATAAAGTTTTGGTTCTTAAGAATTGCCTTTATGTACCTTTATTTAGAAAGAATTTGATTTCGATTTCTAAATTATTTACGGATGGATATTCTATTTCTTTTTATGATAGAGTTGTTATAAAAAGGAATAGGAAGATTATCTTTTCTGGTATATTGATAGAAAATTTATATACACTTGAACCAAAAGCTCCCACGATGCAAATAGAAGTTAATAACTCATCTTCTAATTCTAATTAGAGAAAAGAACCTTCGAAGATGAACCAAACATATCTTTGGCATCTAAGACTTGGTCATATTAACCTAAGCAGAATTCAAAGGTTGATAGCTCATGGACCTCAAGATTCATTAGTGGTGGAAGATTTCCCAACCTGTGAATCTTGCTTAGAGGGTAAAATGACCAAGAGGCCCTTTAAGGCCAAGGGGTATAGAGCCAAAGATGTGTTTGAGTTGGTTCATTCTGATTTGTGTGGTCCTATGTCTATCCATGCAAGAGGTGATTTTGAATATTTCGTCTCCTTTATAAATGATTATTCGAGATATGGATACATTTACTTGATGCGCCATAAGTCTGAATGCTTTGACAAGTTCAAAGAATTCAAGGATGATGTGGAGAAACATCAAGGTAAAAGTATCAAGACACTACGATCTGATCGTGGTGGTGAGTACCTCTTGGGAGAGTTTAGGAATTAATTATCAGAGGCTCGGATTCAATCCCAATTGTCTACACCTGGCACACCCCAACAAAATGGTGTAGCAGAGCGAAGGAATAGAACTCTTATAGAGATGGTTAGATCGATGATGAGTTATTCTGAGTTGCCAAATTCGTTCTGGAGATATGCTCTAGATACAACAATGTATATTCTGAACTTGGTACCATCTAAATCAGTGCCTTCTACTCCCACAAAATTGTGGAATGGGTGAAAGCCTAGTCTGAGACATATTCGAATTTGGGGGAGTCCAGCACATGTGCTGAAGGTAGATGTTGGTATGTAACGCCCGCCCTTCCCGTCCTCCTAACACACATCCTATAGTCGGACGGCGGCGCTACGCGATCATACATTCATGCATATAACAGTGGAAGCATTTAAAAACTTTACAACTTTTAACTCTAATTACATTAACCCAATCAACCTAACAATTTAATCATGGCAAAAGGTCTTAGCAATTTATTTAACTAAATATGTATTAACCATTTCAAGGTTCATAAAAATAAACATGAGTAACAACCATAGAAAGCATTAATGTCTCCTAACAGTTTACACATAAACTGAAAATCATGCATAAGTCCGTATATGAAAAATGATCTCGTCCACCATGCCACTGCCACACACATCTTTGCCCCTCCTGCTGCTCCCTTTAATTTATCCATTCCTTGCCCTTTTCTACAGTACAAGGAAAGTAAACTGTAAGGACATAGGCTTAGTAAGGTCCTTTCCTACTCACAAAAACATGCATCATGAATTAAACATAAAGTAATGACATGTTCGTTTAAACAACATATGAGCACAACATTTATTTAAAGTAGAGACATGATCAATTTAGGAAAAGAACATAAACTTAGCATTTTCATCGCAACAGTACATTGTCTCTAAACATGATAATTCGATGAACATAAAATGGTATATGAAGGATGCTCTTTGAAAACATATAGTTTATATACTTAAACATAATCTCAACATATTGGGCCCGACATTGTACCACATACATCATTCGCGCGTATCCTAAATAGATCCGAGGTAGCTAATCCCGAACCTACTAGGTTACTAGGTCCGTACTATGTCCGTCGACCTAGGGGCAACCTTGGAGCCCATCTCATGGACCTTGTTAGGGTCCGGTACAAGCCATGCATAAAGTAAAATAACATACATGTTCTTTGTCCTAAAGAGTGTTCTTGTCCCCACTCTTAGGGAAACATTTCTTAGACATTTCATATACGTGAGTCATGCCTAACATGGGCAAAAACATAAGCATGTAGCATAGCATAAATCGGCATGAGTACAATTTAACATGGCATAAGGTAGTGACATAAGGAAAATTAAGCTAACATAAATAGAAATCATCATCTAACATGCATAACGTGGAAGAATTTCAACAAGAATAATTTCTCTAATCCTATTAGTCGAACCTTCTACACATAGTTCTAGATTCTTTCGTTCAAAATCAAGCATACAACATTACATCGTAAGCACTTATACTGCAGGTGAGGGGATACTTACATCCTACGCTTTTTCACCAATTTATACCGTTAGACTTCGCAAAGAGAAGACCTCCTATGTGTTCCTTGGCTTTAGCGTGATCCTCTATCAAGTTCTTGAGGAGATCCCTCTCAAAAATCTCCTCTTGAATTATCCCACGATGGAGAAATTATAGAGGCTCTCCTTTTTTTTTTTCCTCTCTTGTTTTCTCGGCGGCTGGAGAAAAACGAGCGAGAGAGAGAGAGAGAGGTAGAGAGAGTGGGCGTCGGCATTGGAGTTCTCGACAGTTGGAGAAAAACGAGCAAGAGAGAGAGAGAGAGAGAGGTAGAGAGAGTGGGCGTCGGCATTGGAGAGAGGAGGGAGAGAGAGGCGGCGTGGGAATTTAGGGAAAAAGGAATAAAAAGAGAATATATAAATTAGGATTTTTTTCTTAACCTAATTATTCCTTTAAATGATTAGCTAGATTAATCAACTTCTTTCTTTTTTTTCTACCAATAGATATATTCTGTTATATCCTACTCATTGGTAATCTTATGACTTAGTGGTGGGAAGCCTATTCCCCCAAATCAACAGTTCATGGTTCAAGCCTCGACTACGAACTATTTATTCATTTTTTTATTCTTATATATATATATATATTTCCTTTAAATAAAAATATAGTAACTAAAATTTGGGATGTTACATGGTAAGTTGGAACCTCGTATAGAAGTACGCATGTTCGTTGGCTATCCTAGAGGAACGAAAGGAGGTTTGTTTTATAGTCCTAGAGATCAGAGGGTGATCGTTATCATGAACGCCAGATTTCTAGAAGAAGACTATGTGATGAACCACAAGCCCATGAGTAAGATTGTTCTGGAGGAATTGAAAGGGAAAGTCACTTCTTCAGTACTACCGGTACAAGAGGATATACCACAAGTGACTACACCGCATGTCACAGAGGATACACAGGTGATACCTCATCGTAGTGGGAGGGTTGTGAGATAACCTGATAGATTCATGTTCTTGGGAGAATATTCTGATTTGGTCCCTGGTGAACATGAACCTAATCCCTGGACATATGACAAGGCAATCCAAGATAAAGATGTGGTATCTTGGCAAAGTGCAATGAATACTAAGATTGAATCTATGGATTCAAATCAGATCTGGGAGCTAGTAGAACTACCCGATGGTGTAAAAACCATTGGTTGCAAGTGGATCTATAAAAGAAAGAGAGGAATAAATGGGAAGGTTGAGACCTTCAAAGCAAGGCTTGTTGCGAAAGGGTATACTCAGAAAGAGGGTATCGATTATGAGGAGACTTTTTCGTCGGTCGCCATGGTTAAGTCTATCCGGATTCTCTTATGCATTGCTGCTCATATGGATTATGAGGTATGACAGATGGATGTCAAGACAACTTTTCTTAATGGAAGTCTTGAGGAAAACATCTATATGAAGCAACCAGATGGATTCATTGCAAAGGGAAAAGAGCATCTTGTGTGCAAGCTTAATCGGTCCATTTATGGATTGAAGCAAGATTCGAGGTCTTGGAACATCCGCTTTGATGAAGTAATCCAGTCTTATGGATTTATTCAAAGTTCGGATGAGTCTTGTGTATACAAGAGATGTGATGGAAACATAGTGGTATTTCTTATGCTATACGTAGATGACATTTTGTTAATTGGCAACAATGTCAAGGTGTTATCGGATGTAAGGGTATTGTTGTCTAAACAGTTTGATATGAAGGACTTGGGAGAAGTGGGACACATCCTTAGGATCAAGGTTATAAGAAATCGCAGGAAAAAGATGTTGTGCTTATCTCAAGCTTCATACATAGACACCATTTTGGCTCGTTTTTGCATGCAGAACTCCAAGAAGGGTTTTCTACCTTTCAGGCATGGAGTTCCTTTATCTAAGGAGATGTGTCCTAGAACATCTAAGGAGATAGAGGCGATGAAGGCGGTTCCTTATGCTTCGGCAATAGGAAGTCTCATGTATGCTATGCTGTGTACGAGACCGGATATCTGCTTTGTCGTCGGCATGGTTAGCAGATATCAGAGTAATCCAGGACAGGGATATTAGACTACGGTAAAGCATATATTGAAGTACCTGAGAAGGACTAGGGATTATATGCTAGTTTACCAGGCAGACCAATTACTCCCTGTGGGTTACACAGATTCCGACATCCAATTAGACAGGGATAACAATAAGTCTACCTCAGGTTTTGTGTTTACTTTGGGAGGTGGAGCCATTGTATGGAAGAGTGTCAAGTAGAAATGCATGGCGGACTCCACCATGGAAGCTGAGTATGTGGCAGTCTCTGAGGCGGCCAAAGAAGTTGTGTGGCTCAGGAACTTCTTGATGGACTTGGATGTGATTCCTGGTTTGCTCAGAACTATCACAATTTATTGTGATAATAGTGGTGCAGTTGCAAACTCGAAGGAACCACGAGCCCATAAGACAAGTAAACACATAGAGTGAAAGTATCACCTGATACGAGAAATCGTAAAGCGAGGAGAAGTTGCTGTGGCCAAGATTGCATCAGAGGATAACCTGGCAGACCCTTTCACTAAGGCCCTTCCAGCGAGAGCTTTTGATAGGCATGTGGAGGAAATGATAATCAGATGTATGGCAGTTTGAGGACAACATAGTCTTTTAGTATAAGTGGGAGATTGTTGGGATGTATACTGAAAAGTCTATCTTTTGTATGAACATCTTTATTTTTGAAATAAGAATCACATGATCATTGTTTGCATATTTATGGTTATGCATATTGTCTAATACATTACATTGTAGATAATATGGTGTGTAGTATCACACGGTAGATCATGTTATCAGCTCCTTGTAGAGTATAAGTAAAGACTCACAACCGAGATGACTTTAGACAAACCATTGGTATGGTTGTAGTGTGATTTGGTATTGGTTTGTCTTGACCATAGAATCACACTAGTACACTTTGTGTGTATTGAGCAGGACCGACTTAGAGGTGATTCGATTCATTGCTGACTACATAATCGAATCGGACCTCAGATATTATATTGTACATGCTCTTAATCCCGATATAATAACGGGCACATATACTTAGTATTCATTTCTTTGATTTACTAATGGGCGAGATTTATAGATAAATCGATAGGCTCGGTAAGTTGGGAAATGATATTATTTATATAGTGTGTCGTTGATTATAGGAGGAAACCATGTCCTATATATTAGGTTGATGATGTCCCCTTGAGGAGCTCATAAAGATTCATTATGTAAACCCTGCAGGTGGACTTGGTCCGATATAATGATAAGGTTGAGTGGTACTACTCATGGAGTTAGATTTTGATTAATTAATTGTTAGTAAAGTAATTAATCGATGGATATTCGAGATCTTAAACATGGAGAGATAAATGTACAAATAATATATGGAGCCTATATTGACTTATGAGCGTTGGTGAGGTAGATCAATGATAATCCTCTAATGGAATGGATTATCATGAATGGATTGGACTTTATGTGGGCTTGATCCATTGGGTGGCCAAGATCCAACTCCTCCTCATGGTCCCTATTGTAGCCTATTAAAACCTCATGAAGCCTAGATCCAATGGTTGAAAACAAAACTCTAGATCCGACGGTTGAGATTAAATCTATAGATCCGACGGTTGAGAATAAATTCCTAGAACCGATGGTGGAGATTAAAACAAGGCTTAAGCCTAACTCTATAAAAGGAGGGATTAGGGTGGGCGAGAAGAATAATTAGAGGAAGAAGGGATTAGGGTTTGGTCGGCAAGGGCTTGGAGGCTTGGGCGGCCACAATTAAGGAAAATATTTTCTTTCTCTTCTTCTTCTTGTTGGCCGGCGCCCAAGACTTGCTTCTCCTCTCCTTGGCCGACGTTCAACCTCTTCCTTCTCTTCTCCTTGGCCGGTGGAAACAAGGATTAGGGTAATTCCTTGGAGCTCTTGGCCGGCGCCCACTTCCTTATCTCTTCTTCTTGTTAGCCGGCGCCAAGCATCAAGGTTGGTGCTTGGTGGTTGGCTAAAGGAAGGAGAAGAGTTTTGTTTCTATACTTCCTCTTGTTCAGAGTGAGCATGGAAAGGAAGATCGTGATCTAGGAGGCTTCTACTTTTGGAATATCATCGCCCACACGACGTCCAAAAGGAGGAAGGACATACAATAGAAGATCGAGAGGTATAACGCTTGTTTATATTCTTTTGTAACATGTCTATAATTATTTTTCAATCATATACATGTTGTATATTCTATTTTGTGGTTAAATTAACTTGGACCTCGAATACAAACGCAAAAGCCGACGATCCGTACATCGTCTATTCCGCGGCTAATAGTAGAATAGAGGTTGGTTGCTTGAACAACAAGTTTGTTCAAGTGACCACTCTAATCGAATAGCATGATGATGAAACGGAAGCTTGGGTAATCCCTCTTGTCAGGGATAAATTTTTTTATCCGAGGACGTAGAAGGGATCACCATGAACAAGAGACCAAGTTGAAGTGAGAAGCGAAGTTTCCTACCTTCAGCCTCCACTTCGATCGGGAAGAACGACTTCTTGTTTGGGACCGCCACTGACCCGTATTCACCGGCCTTTGCTTGCCCACTCCTCCCACTCACCTGCGAAGGTCGTCGAGACTTCGGATGCTCTCTGTTGTGAGGTAGGCTTCACGAGGAAGGAGGGAAATCGGTGGCCCTGGATTTCGAAAGAGCAGAGGAGATGAGGGATCACTCGGTGAAGAGGCTAGAGGTGTCACGCGCGTGAGGAAGAAGAGGAAGTGAGGGCTTGTGAAGAGGCAACACCGGGTGGCAGAGTCGGCGACGAATAACTCTGTGCGTGAAACGCTCGCACGAGGAGGATTCATCTGCGAGAAATGGAAGGGAAGAACGACGATGTTAAGAGATTAACAGGTCGGGTGTTTTTTAATGGGTTGGGCTTAAACACTACTTATTGGGTTCTTACCCCATAAGACCCAACCTAGGTTTTGATTAACCCTTTTTAATTAATACCTAGATTAGGTATTAATTATAGTCCAACCCCTTTTTTTTTGTTTTTTTTCGGTATTTTATAGCTAATTTCCTGGACTAGTATAGGAATCTGAGAATCGTTCTCACCCAAGAAAAGAAACTCTATGTCCTGGAGCAGCCCATTCCGGAGGCACCTCCTGCCACTACCTCGCGAACTGACCGAGATGCTTACAAGAAGCATCAAGATGATGCATTAGATGTGTCATGTCTCATGCTCGCGTCCATGAACTCTGAGCTTCAGAAGCAACACGAGTTCATGAATGCTTTTGATATGGTTGAACATCTTCGTCAACTGTATCAAGGACAATCAAGGCATGAGAGATATGAGATCTCTAAGGCACTGTTTTAGTCCAAGATGCAAGATGGGACTCTCGTAGGTCCATATGTACTCAAGATGATTGGGTACATAGAAAACCTATAGAGGATGGGATTCCCACTTGGCCAAGAGCTGGCCACTGACTTGATTTGCAATCTTTGCCACAAAACTATAATCAATTTGTCATGAATTACAACATGAATGAAATTGATAAGCCACTGCCTGAGATGCTTAGCATGTTGAGAATTGCTAAGCTCAACCTTAAGAAGGAAAAACCTGACTCCATTTTGATGGTGCAAAAGAAGAAAGGCAAGGGCAAGCCTAAAGGTAAGGGAAAGTCCCAAGCCAAGGGCAAAGGCAAGGCACTGAAACCGAAAGGAGGAGTGGCCAAGGAAGGGACTTGCTTCCACTGTAAGAAAGCTAGACAATGGAAGCGTAATTGCAAAGCATACCTGGAAGATCTTAAGAAGAAGAGAAGTGAGACTTCTACTTCAGGTATAAATGTTATAGAAGTCAATCTATCTATATCTTCATCATGGGTATTAGATACCGGATGTGCATCTCACATTTATACCAATGTGCAAGCACTGAGAAATAGTAGGGCATTGACGAAGGGCGAGGTGGACCTACGAGTAGGCAATGGAGCAAGGGTTGCTATTGTTGTTGTAGGAACTTATTTTCTATCTCTGCCCCCTGGGCTTGTACTAGAACTAGATGAATGTTGTTATGTGTCTGCTTTGACTAAGAACATAATTTCAGTTTCTTGTTTGGACAAGAAAGACTTTTCATTTATAATAAAGAACAAATGTTGTTCAGTTTATTTAAATGATATGTTCTATTGTAGTACACCTCTGATGAACGGACTCTACATTCTAGACTTAGAGAGCCCCATCTATAACATAAGTACCAAAAGGTTCAAGTCAAATGAGTTGAACCAAACCTATCTCTGGCATTGTCGCTTAGGTCACATAAATGAGAGTCGCTTATCCCAGCTCCATAAGGATGGGTTGCTGGACTCATTTGATTTTGAATCATATGATACATGCCTTCTAGGCAAGATGACCAAGACTCCCTTTAGTGGACACAGCGAGAGAGCAACAGACTTGTTAGGGCTTATACATAGTGATGTATGTGACCCTTTCAATGTTGCTGCTAGAGGTGGTTACAAGTACTTCATTACATTTACTGATGACTTCAGTAGATATGGTTATGTATATCTGATGACACATAAGTCGGAATCCTTTGAAAAGTTCAAAGAATTCAAGAATGAAGTACAAAAATAACTTGGCAAGAGTATTAAGATACTTCGATCAGATCGAGGTGGTGAATACCTTAGCCATGAGTTTCATGATTATCTAGCTGAGTGTGGGATTCTATCCCAACTCACTCCTCCTAAAACACCACAGTAGAATGGTGTATCTGAAAGGAGGAATCGTACCCTATTAGATATGGTACAATCTATGATGAGTCACACAATCTTCCTATATTCTTTTGGGGATATGCTCTAGACACAGCAGCCTTCACACTTAACCATGTACCATCCAAGGCTGTGATAAAGACACCATATACGATATGGACAGGGAGAAATCCCAAGATGTCTTTCATGAGGATTTAGAGTTGTGAGGCTTACGTTCAATGTTAAGTCTCAGATAAACTGGGACCCAAATCCGATAAGTGCTATTTTGTTGGATATCCCAAGGAGACGAAGGGATATTACTTCTACATTCCCAGTCAGCACAAAGTGTTTGTGGCAAAGACTGTGGTATTTCTAGAAAGGGATTTTATTTCTAGAAAAACTAGTGGGAGAACGTTCGATCTTGAAAAATTTCAAGATAGGGACCATAGCACTGAGGCCTTGATGGAGGTTGAACAGGAACCACAAAGTGTTGTGGGTGATGAGATTATTGCACAAAGAGTTGTGGAACAACCACCTGTTCAGGTAGACCTAGCTTTTCGCAGGTTTGATAGGGTATGTTGTCAGCCTGAGAGATACTCATTTCTCTTGTCTGACTATGATGACGTTATGCTCATTGAGAATGAGACTACCTCCTATCAGGAAGCTGTGATGAGCCCAGATTCTGAGAAATGGCTAGAGGCCATGAGATCCGAGATGGAATCCATGTACACCAACCAAGTATAGACTTTGGTTAATCCACCTGAAGGCATCAAACCCATTGGGTGTAAGTGGGTCTTTAAGAGAAAGACTGATATGGATGGACTTACGCATACCTATAAGGGACGATTGGTGGCTAAAGGTTTCAAGAAAATTCATGGTATTGACTATGATGAAACCTTTTCTCCAGTGGCGATGTTTAAGTCCATTCGGATCATGCTTACTATTGCAGCATACCATGATTATAAGATCTGGCAGATGGATGTCAAAACTGTGTTTCTGAATGGAAACTTGCTCGAGGATGTGTACATGACACAGCCTGAGGGTTTTGTAGATCCACAGCATACTGGAAAAGTATGCAAGCTGCAAAGGTCCATTTATGGGCTAAAGCAAGTTTCTCGGAGCTGGAATCTTCGATTCGATGATGCAATCAAACAGTTTGGTTTCATCAAGAATGAAGATGAACCCTGTGTCTACAAGAGGGTTAATGGAAACACAGTTGTCTTCCTTGTATTGTATGTGAATGACATACTACTCATTAGGAATGACATCCCTTCGCTACAGTCTGTGAAGACTTGGCTGGGGGTGTGCTTCTCAATGAAGGACTTAGGTGAAGCAACCTGTATTTTAGGCATCAAGATATATAGAGATAGATCTAAGAGATTGCTTGGCCTAAGTCAGAGTACATATATTGATACGGTATTACTACGGTTTGCCATGCAGAATTCCAAGAAGGGACTTCTGCCGATGTCACATAGTGTGAGTCTTTCGAAGACTCAAAGTCCCTCTTCTAGAGAGGAGAGAGACTGCATGGATAAGATCTCTTATGCATCTGCTATAGGATCTATCATGTACGCCATGCTATGTACTCGTCCTGATGTCTCGTATGCTTTGAGCATGATGAGTAGATACCAGTCAGATATAGGTGAGCGTCACTGGATAGAAGTCAAGAATATTCTTAAGTACTTGAGAAGGACTGAAGAATATTTCTTGATATTTAGAGGCGGTGAGGAGCTAGTTGTAAAGGGTTACAGCGATGCCAGCTTCCAAACTGACCAGGATGATTATAGATCACAGTCAGGGTTCATGTTTTGCTTGAATGGTGGTGATGTGAACTGGAAGAGTTCGAAGCAGGACACAGTTGATGATTCTACAATAGAGGTCGAGTATATCGCTTCATTAGAGGCAGCAAAGGAGGCAGTTTAGATCCCCAAGTTCATTACTGAGCTTGGGATGGTTCCTAGCATAGCAAATCCTATAGAGCTCTATTGTGACAACAATGGAGCGATTGCACAAGCAAAGGAACCTCGCTCACACCAGCAGACCAAACACATACTACGGTGCTTCCATCTCATTCGAGAGATTATCGATAGAGGAGATGTGAAGATTTGCAGAGTACCCACAGAGGATAACATCGCAGATCCCTTGACCAAGGCTTTGACACAGAAAAAGCATGATGGTCACACTAGGTCATTGGGTATTAGATACTACAGTGATTGACACTAGTTCTAGCGGGAGATTGTTAGTAAAAGCCCTAGAGCAAATCATGTGATGATTGTTGTATGGACTTTATTATATCATATTCCTATTTATAAAGGCATGGTTATTATATTTACTTGTATTGGTGCCAAATAACTAAGTATAATAACGTCCTTGAGTAGAAGGTTCTTATCTATATCAATCGATTGGTTGAATCGATAATGAGATGATATAGAGAACACTACTCTTAATCATTCCTAGTCAAGTATTAACATTCAGGGACAATGTTAATGCAAAGAGACTAGCATGTAGGTAAACTCGATGACTTGATCTCACAAGTCATGGATATGTGATATCAAGTTGACACATGGGTATGCATTAGAGAATGTATACTGAATGACCCGCCATGAGAAAGTATCATGGATCATTATATGAGTGTCATATACTTTCTCATGTGACTATTAGTATGACTATTAGTCATTGGACCTAAAGTCACCATGGTTCCCTACATAAGGAGTTGCATACTTTGGCTTCATCAAACGTCACCCGTAAATGGGTGGACTATAAAGGCGATTACTGGGTATGTAACAAATTATGCGGAGGGATGTGAGTGATGTAGATGAGATCTATCCCTCCTATATGATGGGAGTGACATTGTTATTCTTGATAGAGTGAGACCACTAAGTGCATGGCCATGCCCAAATGAGTCAATATGAGATATTGAGCTCATTTGATTAGAGTGAGTCTACTTGGAGTTCAAGATATAGATTGTACCGAGGATGACATGGTCTATGCTTCAATTGGTCAATCTAGATGTCAAGGATAGAGGGACATTGTCACATATTGTGAGAGTCATAATTAGTAGTCACAAAGGTGATGTTGGATCTCAACATTCTTGTAACTTGGGTAATAATGATGTGTTGCTAGATACCGCTCATTACTTATGTTCCTAAATTGGTTTAGGAGCATTGCCAACGTTACAAGAACCTATAGGGTGACACATAAAGGGCAATTAAATGGAGATTAGGTTCATATGATGAACCATGAGGATTAGGTTCATGGGATGAACCAAAGTGGATTAAGGGTAATCCAAATTAGACTAATTGAGTTAGACTCAATTTGATTCTAGTGTTGAATGAGTCTAATTTAGATTTGATTCATTGAGTCAATTTAAAATAATGAATAGAGATTCATTAAATCAAATTGACTTGAATCAAATGGTTAGATTTGATCAACCATGGGAGATAAGAGGTCAAGTTTGACTTGACTTGAGAGGGAAGATGAATGGTCAATTTTAACTTGACCAATTGCCATGTCATGGTGACTTGGCATGGGGCCGGCCAATGATGATGCTCCACATCATCATGGACACATCATGGGGTGCCACCTCATGAGGTAGACCAAGAGCCATTGGCTCTTGGAGTTACATGCATGCATATAACCCCCTTATAGTGGTTGGCTACTATTGATGGGTTATGAAAGTGTGAAGTTAAGTTGTGTAACATCATCTTCTTTCTTGGATCTTCCCTCAAGCTCTCTCCCTAATCTTCCTCATCTTGCCATGAGCCTCCAAGGGGTGATAGCACACTCTAGGTTGCTTTTCTCCACCTATTGCTTGTGTGGATACTAATAGAGGAGTGTACACTTGACACTCTTGAGTTCCGGCAAGTCGTTTGGACGAGCGGGATAAGCGAAGGGCGTCGCATCGAGGGTAAACTCTTAACATGTAGATCTAGAGTAGATCTAAAGTTTTTAAACACGTACATGTAGTTTTATTTACCTTCGCATGGATCCGTGGCCGACTTCCGGGGTTTCCGCAATGCAAAAAGTGGTTTTTGCGGCTCGGATAGTCCAACAGTCTAGGCAGGAAGTCTGGCCGTTTCGGCATGTTGGGCTCATGAGAGAATCACGTGCTCAGCCGTTGGTGCCACATATACATGTGGTTCACTTGGGAACTAGTGGACTCAGAGGTTGTTCTGTGCTCCTCCTCCCTGGCCCACTATGTACGCATATCTCTCATAAACTGCCGTACCTCCTGATGATAGGTGGCCTCCTCCTGAAAGTAGAGCTAAGCCTAGTCGTAAAACTCCTCGGTCCGCTAGAAATGGTCTCGTAGGCCCTAAAACTCAACCTGCGTATATGTCCGTTGATCTTCCCATCACTTCCCCTGTGTATGTTGCTCCATGAAAATGTCGTTGAGGCGTGATCAAAACTCCGAGATGTCATAAGTGGGTGTACTTGTATTCTGATCAAAAGAATGAAAAGAGTGTGGTGCAGGTGTAGGATCGAGGCATGGACTCCAAGGGCTCTTATACATGGGTGGACCCAATGGTGAGTGATGTGAAGGTGGTGAAGGGGGTGCATGGGTAGAGGTTCCTTCGTGTGGTGGGGCTCCGCTGCCCTATCCAATCGCCAATTAGCAGAGTTGGTGATGGTGGTACGATCGGTATCGGAAAGCCTAAGGGGTGGCAAGTTTTTCCTTACAAAACAAAAAGAATGTCCCTCTCTAACTATCATTTTCATAGCTATGCACACCCCTAGGTCAATACTAGGGCTCCCTTCTACCCTATCCAAACCCTCACAATCGTACCCCATCGAATCACATATGTGGGTCAATAGACCCCCTAAAATGATGTCCCTCTTGGGTGCTTTGCCTACTTTGAGTAGGTGTCTAATAAAATGGGACCTCACATCAATAGTGTTATTCTCTTGCAACATGTCTCATAGGCAAAGAAGTTCACTCATCCTCATTACTTCATCACTTTCTCCTCTACCAAAAATAGTACTCGCAATGACTCGATGAATTTATCAAAAAATTGGATTTTGGAATCGTGATGCCTTGGCTCTAGATGGTCATATGCATTTTCCCTTGTCAAATCGAACCAAAATGAGCTTGCATTGAATTCGATAGGGGTTCTCCTTTCACCCCCACTAGGCAGTTTGAAACAAAGATTCCATTGATGTAGGGTCCACTCATGTTCAATGTTAAATAGTCTAAAAGTGATTTTACCCTCTCTACTATCTACCCCTATCAGAATCGCTGCATTCACCGAAATTTAAAACTCCAAAACTATCCTAGGGTAGGTTGGACATCTAACTCCCATGATCTCCTCCCAACTTACTTTTGCAAACAACCCTTGTATATCCCAAAAAAGCCCTAGGGTTTCTAAAAGAGTGGCATCTAGATAGAGAGTAGTAGTTATTTCACGCAGAGAAAGCATGTTAAATCTATCCCCATGAGCATTATCTCGGAAAATGATGCCAAGAGGGGCATTACCTATCTTCGGTTTTTGTTGGGTGATTCTTCCCCTCGACTTTGGCCTGGAAGAAGTCACTCTTATTGTGGTGTGCTTTATCCTCCTCATTCTTTCTTCATGAAGGCTTCTCGGAGGTTGGAGAGGACCCTTAGTGAAGGTGGAAACTTCGCTTCCCACTTCAACTCGGTTGCTTGTTCATGGTGATCCCGTCTACGTCCCCGATTAAAAAAAAATAATCCTTGACAAAGATGGATTACCCAAGCAACCGTTCCATCGTTGTGCTATTCGATTAGAGTGGTCACTTGAACAAACTTGTTATTCAAGCAACCTACCTCTATTCTTCGATTAGCCGCAGAATAGACGATGTACGGATCGTCAATTTTTGTGTTTGTCATCGGGGTCCAAGTAAATTAGCCACATACAAAATATACAACATGCATAGAATAAGAAAAGATTCATAAACAAAAATTATACCTCTTGATCTTCTATTGTATGTGCCTCCTCCTTTTGGATGTCGTGTGGGCGATGATCTTCCAAAAGTCAAAGCCTCCTAGAACACGTTATTCCCTTCCTTGCTCGCTCCGAACAAAGAGAAGAATGAAATGAAACTCTTTCTCCTATCTAGAACCGGCCACCAAGCTCCAAGCTTGATGTTGCCGTCGGCCAAGGAGTGGATGTAGGGTGTCGGCCAACCTTGAAGAAAGGTTGCCGCTGGCTAACCTAGAGAGAGAGAGAGAGAATGGGAGGAGTTGTCGCTGATCTAGAGAGAGAGGGTGGTTGTGATGCCGCCGGCCAAGAGGAGCACCAAACCCTAGTCTTGTTTGCTGCCGCCCAAAAAGGAAGAGGAAACCCTAGATTTGCTGCCGCCCACCTCTCCTCTCAAGCCATCTCCAAAACCCTAATCTCACAAAAGTCTTCTCATGCCCAAGCCTTGGCCCTCCTTTTATAGAGCTAGGCTTAAGCCTCCTTTTAATCTCCATTGTCGGATCTAGAGATTTAATCTCAACCGTCGGATCTAGAGATTTAATCTCAACTGTCGGATCTTGACATTTAACCTCCACCGTTGGATCTAGAGTTTCATTTTCCATCATCGGATCTAGGTTCCATGAGGGTTTTAATAGGCTACAATAGGAACCATGAGGAGGAGTTGGATCTTGGCCACCCAATGGATCAAGCCCATATAATGTGCGATCCATTAATGATAATCCATTCCACTAGAGGATTATCATTGATCTACCTCACCAACCCCATAAATAAATATGGGCTCCATATATTATTTGTACAAATGCCTCCCTATGTTTAAGATCTCGAATGCCCATCAATTAATTAATTTACTGACAATTAATTAATCAACATCTAACTCCATGAGTAGTACCACTTAACATTATCATCATACCGAACCAAGTCCACTTGCAGGGTCTACATGATAAACCTTATGAGCTCCTCAAGGGGACATCATCATCCTAATATATAGGACATGATTTCCTCCTATAATCAACGACACACCATGTAAATAATATAATTTCCCAACTTACCGAGCCTATCGATTTACTCTATAAATCTCGCTCATTGGTAAATCAAAGAAATAAATACTAAGTACATGTGCCGATTATTATATCGGAATTAAGAGCATGTACACCATAATATCCGAGGTCCGATTCAATTATATAGTTAGCAATAGATCGAATCACCTCTAAGTTGGTCTTGCTCAATACACACAAAGTGTACTAGTGTAATTCTATGGTCAAGACAAACCAATACCAAATCACACTACAACCATACCAATAGTTTTTCCAAAACCACCTCGGTTGTGAGCCTTTACTTATACTTTACAAGGAACTGATAACATGATCTCCCGTGTGACACTACACACCATGTTATCTACAATGTAATGTATTAGACAATATGCAAAACCATAAATATGCAAATAATGATTATGTGATTCTTATTTCAAAAATAACGATGTTCATACAAAAGATAGACTTTTCAGCATACATCCCATCAATCTCCCACTTATACTAAAAGACTATGCTGTCCTCATACTGCCATACATCTGATTCCCATTCCCTCCACATGCCTATCAAAAGCTCTCGCTGGAAGGGCCTTAGTGAAAGGATATGTCAGGTTATCCTCTGATGCAATCTTGGCCACAACAACTTCTCCTTGCTTTACGATTTCTCGTATCAGGTGGTACGTGCGCTCTATGTGTTTACTTGCCTTATGGGCTCGTGGTTCCTTCGAGTTTGCAACTGCACCACTGTTATCACAATAAATTGTCATAGTTCTGGGCAAACCAGGAATCACATCCAAGTACATCAAGAAGTTCCTAAGCCATACAGCTTCTTTGGCCGCCTTAGAGGCTACCACATACTCAGCTTCCATGGTAGAGTCCGCCATGCATTTCTGCTTGACACTCCTCCATACAATGGCTCCACCTCCCAAAGTAAACACAAAACCTGAGATAGACTTACTGTTATCCCTATCTAATTGGAAGTCGGAATCTGTGTAACCCACAGAGAGTAATTGGTCTGCCTGGTAAACTAGCATATAATCCCTAGTCCTTCTCAGGTACTTCAAAATATGCTTTACTGCAGTCCAATGTCCCTGTCTTGGATTATTCTGATATCTTATAACCATGCCCACGGCAAAGCAGATATCCAGTCTCATACATAGCATAGCATACATGAGGCTTCCTACTGCCAAAGCATAAGGAACCGCCTTCATCTCCTCTATCTCCTTTGATGTTCTAGGGCACATCCCCTTAGATAAAGAAACTCCATGTCTAAAAGGTAAAAAACCTTTCTTGGAGTTCTGCATGCAAAACCGAGCCAAAACGGTGTCTATGTATGAAGCTTGAGACAAGCACAACATCCTTTTCCTGCGATCCCTTATAACCTTGATCCCAAGGATGTGTCCCACTTCTCCCAAGTCCTTCATATCAAACTGTTTGTACAACCATACCCTTACGTCCGATAATACCTTGACATTGTTTCCAATTAACAAAATATCATCTACGTATAGTACAAGAAATACCACTACATTTTCGTCATATCTCTTGTATACACAAGACTCATCCGGACTTTGAAAAAATCCATAAGACTGGATTACCTCATCAAAGCAGATGTTCCAAGATCTCGAAGCTTGCTTCAATCCATAAATGGACTGATTAAGCTTACACACAAGATGCTCTTTGCCCTTTGCAATGAATCCTTCTGGTTGCTTCATATAGATGTTTTCCTCAAGACTTCCATTAAGGAAAGCTGTCTTGACATCCATCTGCCATACCTCATAATCCATATGAGCAGCAATACATAAGAGAATCCGGATAGACTTAAGCATGGCTACCGATGAAAAGGTCTCCTCATAATCGATGCCCTCTTTCTGAGTATACCCCTTCGCAACAAGCCTCACTTTGAAGGTCTCAACCTTCCCGTCTATTCCTCTCTTTCTTTTGTAGATCCACTTGCATCCAATGGTTTTTACACCATTGGGTGGTTCTACTAGCTCCCAGACCTGATTTGAATCCATAGATTCTATCTCAGAATTCATCACACTTTGCCAAGATACTGCATCTTTATCTTGGATTGCCTCGTCATATGTCCAGGGATCAGGTTCATGTTCGCCAGGGACCAAATCAGAAGATTCTCCTAAGAACATAAATATGTCTGGCTGTCTAACAACCCTTCCACTATGATGAGGTATCACCTGTGTATCCTCTGTGACACATGGTGCAGTCACTTATTGTATATCCTCTTGTACCAGTGGTACTGAAGTAGTGACTTACCCTCTCAATTCCTCCAGAACAATCTTACTCATGATCTTGTGGTTCATCACATAGTCTTCCTCTAGAAATCTGGTGTTTGTGCTAACGATCACCCTCTGATCTCTAGGACTATAAAACACACCACCTTTCGTTCCTCTAGGATAGCCAACGAACATGCACACTTCTGTACGAGGTTCCAACTTACCAGCATCTGCCTTCAGCACATGTGCTGGACTCCCCCAAATTCGAATATGTCTCAGACTAGGCTTTCGCCCAGTCCACAATTCTGTGGGAGTAGAAGGCACTAATTTAAATGGTACCAAGTTCAGAATATACATTGTCGTATCTAGAGCATACCCCCAGAATGAATCTGGAAACTCAGAATAACTCATCATCGATCTAACCATCTCCATAAGAGTCCTATTCCTTCGCTCCGCTACACCATTATACTAGGGTGTGCCAGGTGCAGACAATTGGGATTGAATCCTAGCCTCTGATAAGTAATTCCTAAACTCTCCCAAGAGGTACTTACAACCACGATCAGATCATAGTGTCTTGATACTTTTACCCTGACGTTTCTCCACATCAGCCTTGAATTCTTTGAACTTGTCAAAGAATTCAGACTTGTGGCGCATCAAGTAAATGTATTCATATCTTGAATAATCGTCTATAAAAGAGACGAAATATTCAAAACCACCTCTTGCCTAGATAGACATAGGACCACACAAATCAGAATGAACCAATTCCAACAAATCTTTGGCTTTATACCCCTTGGCCTTAAAAGGACTCTTGGTCATTTTACCTTCCAAGCAAGATTCGCAGGTTGGGAAATCTTCCACCACTAATGAACCCAGAGGTCCATCAGCTATCAACCTTTGAATTCTGCTTAGGTTAATATGACCTAGCCTTAGATGCCAAAGATATGTTTGGTTCATCTTCGAAGGTTCTTTTCTCTTATTGGAATTAGAAGATGAGTTATTTACTTTTATTTGCATCGTGGGAGCTTTTAGTTCAAGTGTATATAAATTTCCTATCAATGCACCAGAACAGATAATCTCCCTATTCCTTTTTATAACAACTCTGCCATTAAAAGAAATAGAATATCCATCCATAAATAATTTAGAAACCGAAATCAAATTCTTTCTAAATAAAGGTACATAAAGGCAATTTTTTAGAACCAAAAATTTATTCCTCTCAAAAGACAAATAAACATCTCGCACTGCAACAGCCGCCACCTTCGTGGCATCGCCCAAGTAAACAGTAATCTCCCCCTCAGCCAGTCGTCTGGTTTCCTAGAACCCCTGCAAAGTATTACAGACATGATCAATGGTTCCTGTATCTACACACCAGGTGACGATAGATAACACTGCTAAACATGTTTCAACGACTAGACCAAAAAATATACCTTTGTTCTGCTTCCGATTGGGGCAATCCTTCTTCCAGTGTCCAGTTTGCTTGCAAGTGAAGTACTTGCCTTTCGGCTTCTTCACTCCTCCCTGAGATCCTCCCGCCACCTTTGCCCTAGCTTGTTTCTTTTTCTTCTTGCCTTTTGGCTTAGAAGCAGAAACCTTTTGGGCAACCATGGCCTGAGCCTGAGCACTCTGACAAAAAATCCTCTCTGCCGCCTGGAGTTCTGTCAGAAGCTCCACCAATGAATACAACCTCTTGTTCATGTTGTAATTCACGCGAAACTGCTCAAAACTCCTAGGTAGAGACTAGAGAATGATATCGACCTGGGTTTCCCCATCGATCTCAGCTCCAAGGACTTCCAGCTCATCCAAATGAGCCATCATCTTGAGAACATGATCCCTCACGGGTGTTCCCTCAATCATGGTGGTCGTCATCAAGTTCCTCATGGCTTCCTGCCTAGCAGCCCGATTCTAGTGTCCAAAAAGCTCTTTGAGATTGAGCATCAAGTCATAAGCAGTGGGCATGGCTTGATGCTGATGTTGTAATACATTTGACATAGAAGCTAAAATGTAACACCGCGCCATCTCATCAGCCTTTATCCACTTCTTATAACTCTCCTCCTTTTCTCCAGAATAATCCACAGGCTTAGGAGGACACTCATCGAAGAGTACATATTTGTATTCCTCAGCAGTCAAGACAATATCAAGATTCCTCTTCTAATCAACATAATTGGGTCCAGTAAGTTTATTTTCTTTCAGTATCACAACAAGTGGGTTGAAAGTCATTTTTGAAAAACGTAAGAATCACATAGATCAAAACATTAGATTTCAAAAAATTATTGATTCCTCAAATAATAAAATTTTAAAATCAACCAACATCCCAAAACACCGAGAATATCATATGCCATGATAGTGTGGACGTATACGAATTCTACATTTGTAAGAGGAGGTTTTACCCATTAATTTTACTATCTTGTCAACCTAACTTTTTGACAAATAAAATTAATAGTTGGTTCCTCTTCAGCCCTACAAATAAAAGCAGTGACTCCAATGGGGAGGATACTCCTATTTGCATCTAAGTGTTCACCATTACTCGGTACCAAAGCAATTGTCTCGGGTTATGTGCCTTCCGATGGGGAAGTACACACGCTCCTTAATAATTTCCTATAACCATATTCGATCCTGTGATCCACAAAACAAACTCATCCGATGGGGAGGAAGGCACTCAGAGCCGACGTGCAAGTTTGTTTGCATCACATGTCAAATCGTAATGGAGGCCGTGGGAATTTATAAAAATATCCCTCTCCCACTTAGTCATTTAAAATTGAGGAATTTTCCTAGCACACGACATGCATATCAAACAAAAAGCAATAAATATGAAAAAAAATATTTTCCAACTATTATGGCTTTTGTTCTCCAATATGCCTCCCATCGTAACGCCATCTCGTCCACTCCTCCCTACGCCATGTACAAGCCATCCGGAGATCCGAGCCGAGAATAATTCTTTTAATTTACATCCATCGATCCTATACTCCACGAAGGAGTGTACATGAAATCTAGATCGAAAGTAAACTAAAATAAAGGAGTGGCTAAATAATGTCGTACTTAATTATAAAAATTAAATACTAGCCTCGTCAACCCCAAAGATTCAAATAATACTACACACATGCAATCACATACACACACATATGGCTATAATAGTTGGGTCTTATGTCTGCAACCAAAAAGTTAGCTTACGCACATCCTACTATCATCCGACACATACAATATATGATAAGTGCATAAAATTAACCGAATCCAAAACACACAAAATCGGAAACAGTGGCTCTGATACCACTTGAAGGTGGAAACTTCGCTTTCCACTTCAACTCGGTCGCTTATTCATGGTGATCCCGTCTACATCCCCGAATTAAAAAAAAATTAATCCTTGACAAAGAGGGATTACCCAAGCAACCGTTCCATCGTCGTGCTATTCGATTAGAGTGGTCACTTGAACAAACTTGTTGTTCAAGCAACCTACCTCTATTCTTCGATTAGCCACGAAATAGACGATGTACGGATCGCCGGTTTTTGTGTTTGTCTTTGGGGTCCAAGTAAATTAGCCACATACAAAATATACAACATGCATAGAATAAAAAAGGATTCATAAACAAGAATTATACCTCTTGTTATACCTCTTGATCTTCTATTGTATGTCCTTCCTCCTTTTGGACGTCATGTGGGCGACGCTCTTCCATAAGTCAAAGCCTCCTAGAACACGTTCTTCCCTTCCTTGCTCGCTCCGAACAAAGAGAAGAATGAAATGAAACTCTTTCTCCTATCTAGAACCGGCCACCAAGCTCCAAGCTTGATGTTGCTGCCGGCCATGGAGTGGATGTAGGGCGCCGACCACCTTGAAGAAAGGTTGCCGCCGGATAACCTAGAGAGAGAGAGAATGGGAGGAGTTGCTGCCGATCTAGAGAGAGAGAGAGTAGTTGTGATGTCGTCGGCAAAGAGGAGCACCAAACCCTAGTCTTGTTTGTCGCCGCCCAAAAAGGAAGAGGAAACCCTAGGGTTGCCGCCGCCCACCTCTCCTCTCAAGCCAACTCCAAAACCCTAATATCCCAAAAGTCTTCTCACGCCCAAGCCTTGGCCCTTCTTTTATAGAGCCAGGCTTAAGTTGTAGGGATGTATACTGAAAAGTCTACTTTTTGTATGAACATCTTTATTTTGAAATAAGAATCACATGATCATTGTTTGCATTTTTATAGTTATGCAATATTGTCTAATACATTACATTGTATATAACATGGTGTGTGGTGTCACACGGGAGGTCATGTTATCGGCTCCTTGTAAAGTATAAGTAAAGGCTCACAACCGAGATGACTTTGGACAAACCATCGGAATGGTTGTAGTGCGATTTGGTGTTGGTTTGTCTTGACCATAGAATCACACTAATGCACTTTGTATATATTGAGCAGGACCGACTTAGAGGAGATTTGATTTATTGTTGACTACATAATCGAATTAGGCCTCAGATATTATTTAGTACACGCTCTTAATCCCGATATAATAACGGGCACATATACTTAGTATTCATCTCTTTGATTTACCAATGGGCGAGATTTATAGATTAAATCGATGGGCTCGGTAAGTTGGGAGATGATATTATTTATATGGTGTGTCATTGATTATAGGAGGAAACTGTGTCCTATATATTAGGATGATGATGTCCCCTTGAGGAGCTCATAAGGTTCATCATGTAAACCTTGCAGGTGGACTTGGTCCGGCATGATGAAAAGGTTGAGTGGTACTACTCATGGAGTTAGATGTTGATTAATTAATGGTCAGTAAATTAATTAATCGACGGATATTCGAGATCTTAAACACGGGGAGAAAATGTACAAATAATATATGGAGCCCATATTAATTTATGGGGGTTGGTGAGGTAGATCAATGATAATCCTCTAGTGGAATGGATAATCATTAGTGGATCGGACTTTATGTGAGCTTGATCCATGGGTGGCCAAGATCCAACTCCTCCTCATGGTCCCTATTGTATCCTATAAACACCTCATGAAGCTTAGATCTAATAGATAGAAACAAAACTCTAGATCTAAAGGTAGAGATTAAATCTCTAAGATCGGACGGTTGAGATTAAATCTCTAGATCCGACGGTTGAGATTAAATCCCCAGAACCAATGGTGGAGATTAAACCAAGGCTTATCCCTAACTCTATAAAAGGGTGGACTAGGGGTGGCGGCAAGATAATGGAGAGGAAAGTGGGCTAGGGTTTGGGCGGCAAGAGTAAAGGAGGTTAGGGTTTTGGGTGGCCACAATTAAGGAAAGTTTCTTTCTTCTTCCTTTGGTGGCCGAAACCCTTGCTCCTTCTTCTCTCCTTGGTTTTGGCCAGCGCCCAAGCTTCTCCCCTTGCTCTATGGCTTATGATGGATGAGTTTAGGGTTGCTTCCCATGGGCAGCAACCAATCCTAGTTGGGATAGGAATAGGAGTGGGGCTAGGGTTAGGGTTTGGGTTCTAGTGTTGGGTGGCAACAAGGGGAGGAGAGATCCTTTCTTCTTCTTCCTAAGGTTGGCTGGCCCCTCTTCCTTCTTCCATCTACCTTGACCATAGCTCAATCTATTCTTCTCCCCTTCATCCTTGGCTGGAAATTAGGAGAGCTTAGTTTAGGGTTTGGGCGGCAACAAGGAGAAGGAGTGTTTTCCTTTCTCTTCTCCAAGTGTTGGCCGGCGCCCATGCCCTTGTTGTTTCTCCTTTGGTTGGTTTCCATACTCCATGTTCTCTTTCTTGGCCGGCGGCAACATCAAGTTTATTGACTTGGTGGCCGATTCTAGATAGGAAGATGAGTTTTGTTTTAGGATCTTCCTTTGTTCGGAGTGAACAAGGAAAGGAAGATTGGTGATCTAGGAGGCTTCAACTTTTGGTAGATCGTCGCCCACACAATGTCCGAAAGGAGGAAGGACATACAATAGAAGATCAAGAGGTATAATCTTGTTTATTTTGATTAGTGTTCATTTGTATTATGTTTATAATTGCTTTTCAATTATATGCATGTTTTGTGTGGATGGTTACTTGCTTGTATTTGTTTTTCAACTATGAGCATGATATAAATCTATATATGGCTAAATAATACTTGGATCCCGAGCATAAACACAAAAACCGGCGATCCAGATATCGTCTATTCTACGGCTACTCGTAGAATAGAGGATGGTTGCTTGAATAACTAGTTTGTTCAAGTGATCTCTCTAAACGAATAGCAAGACGATGACTTGGTTGTTTGGGCAATCCCTTTTGTCTAGGATTAAATTTTTAATCCGGGGACATCGAAGGGATCGCCATGATCAAACGACCGAGGTGAAGTGGGAAGCGAAGTTTCCCCTCACAGACTCGATAAGCTAAAACCACTAAATTGGTATGAGAGCTTCCGGAGGGCAAAACCCTTCATAAGCCTCCTTTTAATCTTCACCGTCGGATCTAGAGATTTAATCTCAACCGTCGGATCTAGAGATTTAATCTCAACCGTCGGATCTAGAGATTTAACCTCCACCGTTGGATCTAGAGTTTCATTTTCCATCATTGGATCTAGGCTCCATGAAGGTTTTAATAGGATACAATAGGGACCATGAGGAGGAGTTGGATCTTGGCCACCCAATGGATCAAGCCCACATAATGTTCGATCCATTAATGATAATTCATTCCACTAGAGAATTATCATTGATTTACCTCACCAACCCCATAAATAAATATGGGCTTCATATATTATTTGTACAAATGTCTCCCCGTGTTTAAGATCTCGAATGTCCGTCAATTAATTATTTTACTGACAATTAATTAATCAACATCTAACTCCATGAGTAGTACCACTCAACCTTTTCATCATGTCGGACCAAGTCCACCTGCAGGGTCTACATGATGAACCTTATGAGCTCCTCAAGGGGATATCATCATCCTAATATATAGGACATGGTTTCCTCCTATAATCAACGACACACCATGTAAATAATATCATTTCCCAACTTACTGAGCCTATCGATTTACTCTATAAATCTCGCCCATTGGTAAATCAAAGAAATAAATACTAAGTATATGTGCCCGTTATTATATCGGGATTAAAAGCATGTACACCATAATATTCGAGGTCGATTCAATTATGTAGTCAGCAATAAATCGAATCACCTCTAAGTCGGTCCTTCTCAATACACACAAAGTTTACTAGTGTAATTCTATGGTCAAGACAAACCAATACCAAATCACACTACAACCATACCAATGGTTTGTCCAAAACCACCTCGGTTGTGAGCCTTTACTTATACTTTACAAGGAACTGATAACATGATCTCCCGTGTGACACTACACACTATGTTATCTACAATGTAATGTATTAGACAATATGCATAACCATAAATATGCAAACAATGATCATGTAATTCTTATTTCAAAAATAAAGATGTTCATACAAAAGATAGACTTTTCAGTATACATCCCAACACTTAGAGGTTGGAGGAGACGATTTTGCACGGGCTAGGGCAAGAAATTGAAAGGCACGGTCAATTTGGAGAAAAGCACACGGTCCTCGCCCTTTTAAAGGGATGTGAACGACCGTTATAGTATAGTGGTGAGTATTCATGCCTGTCACACAGGTGACTCGGCTTCGATTCTCGACAATGGCGCCAAAAACTTGATTGCACATGAGCACAACCCCAAATCTCCGATTAATACTGCCAAGGACTTAAAGCGTGCGCTTGCGCTCAATGCCCATAAGCGCATAGTAGAAGTTAAGTAATAAATTATGTATCAATCCCACAGGGACTGTGATTCGAGTATCGTGTATCCAGTGAACGTTGATTGTTTGGAGTAAATCTCTTGCGAGTCAGAAGTAGGGCCGACGATGGTCCTGACTCAAATACGATGTCACTTAAAGAAAGTAAAGGGGACTCAAGGTTGATTAAAGGATTCCAGGATTTCAGTTTCACTTATGCATTGTTGAACATGCTATCAGTTTAATGCTCATAGGATCTCTAGTTATGATCTTGGGGAAGGATCATCGTGTATAATCCTGATGAACTTTTGCTTCTACTAAAAACTATCCATTTTAGCCAAGTTTCCCTTTTGGATCATCAAAGCTTAGGGAGTTGATATCTTTGGGAGCCCCCTGCCACTGGGGTCCCACAACCCTTCTAGAGTTGTTGTCTTCTACTTTGGGCCTTCTGCTGGGATAGGTTAATGGGGTTCTAGGATGTTCTATTGATTCATATGAATAGGCAGATTATATTTCATATCATACTCTTTTACAACCTACTTCTTATAGTTATGGGAGGGAGGATGACCATACAGTTCCTCCTTGGTTCTCCTAGATTTCGATACAAAGGCTTTCCACCCTTATATCAACTACGTACAGTAGAAATAAAATCAGGACATAACTTTCATTGATCTAAAAAATATAAATTGCAAATATAATTCAAAAGCAATGAATAGATATTTGAACTAGTATGCTCAACTTACACAAGTTACTCCCTAATCCTAGAATTAAAGTATCTACTCCATGAATAAGGAAAAGAAAACACAAGACATCTTTTTATAAATCATTACAATCCAAACAGAATTTAGGAAGAGAAATAATATGCCCTATTGGATCCAATGCGATGTCTTGATCGCTCTTCAAGGTGTTGGAGCATCAATTCGAGTTTTTGAGCCGCTTCCTTCCTCCTCGTTGCAAACCTTTGGTGCTTTTTAGGGCACCTTCTTGCTGCCCCAGCCATCGAGACTCCCCTCTAGAGTTTAGACATTATATATAAAAGTGAAACTGGATTTCCTTATTTGCCCACGAAACCGGATCTGCATAAGTCGCCCTGTCACCACATGACAATGTGGAATCCACACAACCAGCCGTGTGGGGGGCTAAAAATCAAGCTTTGAATATGGCGTCTAGAATAGGCATGACCGTGTGAGATTCACACGGTCGGCCATGTCTTTCTTTAGAACTCTAAACGGATACCATCTTTTCGTCTAAAGCATGCCCGTGTCTTTTAGAACATAGCTAAAGCACACTTTCCTTCCTTGAGCTCCATTTACCGAGCAATTTTGCCTCTAAAACGTCGCTCTGCACATAAAAATATCAAAAGCAGATCTCCAAACTAGAAAGCAGTAAATCTGTGCAAAATAAGAAAAGTAAGCATAAAACAAATATGAAATTAAATGCCATGAAATGTGTGTTAAAACTTCTTCTAAAACCCAATATGATTTGCACACATCACTGCTGTGCTGAGCACCTCGGCTACTCATCCCATAGCAGTCGGTTGCATTCCTTAGCAGTCGACTACCAGAGACCGAGTGATGAGTGCCACTAGGTCTTCCTGAGTGTCAAGCACTCGAGATCAGTTGATTTCATCTCATAGCAGTCGGCTGCCCGAGCCCGAGTGCCTAGTGCCACTCATACTTCCCAAGTGTCAAACACTCGAGATCAGTCAACGTGTTAAAATAACCAGTCAATTGTCAAACAATCTGTCCGATTGTTTTAGCTCATCAATCGACTGGTACATCTCAAGTATGATCCTTTCATACTTGTATCCTTAACCATGGCCTAGACCACCACCTTCAAGCTCTTCTATCAGTCTTGCACCTTCAGGATTCCTTTGAGTCCACGACTCCTAACCCTTGTGCTAGCCTTCAAAAGCTTCCTTCGACTTTTGTCATGTCATTGGGTCTTCCTTTGCCAAGGTTCTCCTAGACTTACGTTGCCAAGACTACACACTTGGACTTACGCTGTTAAGACTCCACACTTGGACTTTCCTTGCTAAGATTCACTTGGACTTATGACGCCAAGACTACACACTTGGACTTACACTGCTAAAACCTCATCCTGTTGGGATGTATACTGAAAAGTCTATCTTTTGTATGAACATCTTTATTTTGAAATAAGAATCACATAATCGTTGTTTGCATATTTTTATGGTTATGCATATTGTCTAATACATTACATTGTAGATAACATGGTGTGTGGTGTCACACGGGAGACCATGTTATCGGCTTCTTGTAAAGTATAAGTAAAGGCTCACAATCAAGATGGCTTTGGACAAACCATCGGAATGGTTGTAGTGTGATTTGGTATTGGTTTGTCTTGACCATAGAATCACACTAGTGCACTTTGTGTGTATTGAGCAGGACCGACTTAGAGGTGATTCGATTTATTGCTGACTACATAATCGAATCAGACCTCAGATATTATATTATACATACTCTTAATCCCGATATAATAACAGGCACATATACTTAGTATTCATCTCTTTGATTTACCAATGGGCGAGATTTATAGATTAAATCGATAGGCTCGGTAAGTTGGGAGATGATATTATTTATATGGTGTGTCGTTGATTATAGGAGGAAAGTGTGTCCTATATATTAGGAGATGATGTCCCCTCGAGGAAGCTTATAAGATTCATCATGTAAACCCCGCAGTGTGACGGTCCATACATTATGAAAAAGGTTGAGTGGTACTACTCATGGAGTTAGATGTTGATTAATTAATGGTCAAGAAATAAAGTCATCTTTGATTGAATCAACTACTGCACAACAAGATGGCTATTTACAAGGAGTCCGAATAATACGAACTATTGAGCTCATTTGTGTGAGCCACACGTTACGTGTTACCTCTACAACTGCGAAATGTATTGCAATACGTAACCGAACGAACTTGATCCATGGGTGGCCAAGATCGAACTCCACCTCATGGTCCCTATTGTAGCCTATTAACACCTCATGAAGCTTAGATCCAATGGATAGAAACAAAACTCTAGATCCAAAGGTAGAGATTAAATCTCTAAGATCCGACGGTTGAGATTAAATCTCTAGATCCGAGGGTTGAGATTAAATCCCTAGAACCAATGGTGGCGATTAAAAGGAGGCTTATCCCTAACTCTATAAAAGGAGAACAAGGGGTTGGCGTGGAGAAAATTAAGAGAAGCTAGGGTTTTTTGAGGTTGGCGGCAAGAGCTTGGGGCTAGGGTTTTGGCTTGGCGGCACCTAATAAGGAAAGTTTTTCCTTGCCTTCTTCTTCTTCCTCAAGCTGTCGGCGCCCATTGAAGCCTTTTTATCTCTTGGCCGACATCCAAAGTAGGTCCTCTCCTTCTCCTTGGCCAGTGGAACAAAGGCTTAGGGTCCTCCCTTGAAGCTTTTGGTCGGCAACCATTAATCTCCTCTTCCTTCTTGGCCGGTGGCAAGCTCCATCCTTGGAGGTTGTTGGTTGGTTGAAAGAAGGAAAAGAGCCTTGTTTCTATTCTTCCTCTTGCTCGGAACGAGCATGGAAGGAAGATTGGCGATCTAGGAGCTTCAACTTTTTGTAGATCGTCGCCCACACGACGCCGAAAGGAGGAAGGTCAGACATTAGAAGATCGAGAGGTATATCGATTCTCTATTCTCTTTTGTAACATGTTTGTTTTTGTTTTTCAATTATGAGCATGATATATTCTATTTATGGCTAAATAATACTTGGATCCCGAACATAAACACAAAAGTCGGCGATCCGAACATCGTCTATTCCGCGGCTACTCGTAGAATAGAGGTTGGTCGCTTGAACAACAAGTTTGTTCAAGTGACCTCTCTAAACGAATAGCACGACGATGACTTGGTTGTTTGGGCAATCCCTTTTGTCTAGGATTAAATTTTTTAATCCGGGGACATCGATGGGATCGCCATGAACAAGCGACCGAGGTGAAGTGGGAAGCGAAGTTTCCCCTCACGGACTCAAAAAGCTAAACCCTACAATTGGTATCAGAGCCAAGGTTTCCGGTTTTGTGTGTTTAAGGATTCGGTTACTCTTATACATTTTTTCATATATTATATGTGCCAGATAATAGTAGGATATGCGTAGTTTAACTCTTTGGTTGCAGGCATAAGATTCGACTATTATGGCCATATGTGTGTATGTGATTGTTTGTGTGTAATAGTATATTTTATTGAATCCTCGGGGTTGACGAGGCTAGTATTTGATTTTTTGTAAATTAGATACGATATTGTTTAGCCACTCTTTTTTATTTTAGTTTACTTTCGATCTAGATTTCATGTACACTCCCTCGAGGAGTATAGGATCGATGGATGTAAATTAAAATAGATTTTAGTCTCGGCTCGGATCTCCGGATGGCTCGTACATGGCATGGGAGGAGTGGACGAGATGGCGATGCGACGGGAGACATATTGAAGACAAAAGCCATAATAGTTGGAAAATAATTTATTTTTCATATTTATTGCTTATTGTTTGATATGCATGTCGTAGGCTAGAAAATTCCTCAATTTCAAATTACTAAGTGGGAGAGGGATATTTTTATAAATTCCCGCGGCCTCCATTACGATTTGACAAGTGATACAAACAAACTTGCGCGTCGACTCTGAGTACCTTCCTTCCCATCGGATGAGTTTGTTTGCAGATCACAAGGTCAAATATGATTATAGGGAATTATTAAGGAGCGTGTGCACTTCCCCATCGGAAGGCACATAACCCGAGATAATTACCTTGGTACCGAGTAATGGTGAACACTTAGATACAAATATAAGTATCCTTTCCATCGGAGTCACTGCTTTTATTTGTAGGGCCAAAGAGGAACCAATTATTAATTTTACTTGTCAAAAAGTTAGGTTGACAAGATAGTAAAATTAATAGGTAAAACCTCCTCTTACAAATGTAGAATTCGTATACATCCACACTATCGTGGCATACGATATTCTCGGTGTTTTGAAGTGTTGGTTGATTTTAAAATTTTATTGTTTGAGGAATCAATAATTTTTTGAAATCTAATGTTTTGATTTATGTGATTCTTAGGTTTTCTTTCAAAATGACTTTCAACCCACTTGCTGTGATACTGAAAGAGAACAAACTTACTGGACCCAACTATATTGATTGGAAGAGGAATCTAGACATTGTCTTGACTGCTGAGGAATACAAATATGTACTCCTTGAAGAGTGCCCTTCTAAGCCTACAGATGATTCTGGGGAAAAGGAGAGAGAAAGTTATAAGAAGTGGATAAAGGTCGATGAGATAGCGCGGTGTTACATTTTGGCTTCTATGTCAAATGTACTGCAACATCAGCATCAAGCCATGACCACTGCTTATGACATGATGCTCAATCTCAAAGAGCTTTTCGGACACCAGAATCGGGCTGCGAGGCAAGAAGTCATGAGAAACTTGATGACGACCACCATGATCGAGGGAACACCCGTGAGGGATCATGTTCTCAAGATGATGGCTTATTTGAATGAGCTGGAGATCCTTGGAGCTGAGATCGATGGGGAAACCCAGGTCGATATCATACTCCAGTCTCTACCTAGGAGTTTTGAACAGTTTCGCTTGAACTACAACATGAACAAGAGGTTGTATTTGTTGGCGGAACTTCTGACAGAACTCCAGGAGGTAGAGGGGTTATTTCATTAGAGTGCTCAGGCACATGTTATGGTGACCCAAAAGATTTCTACTTCTAAGCCGAAAGGCAAGAAGAAGAAGAAACAAACTGGAGAAAAGGCGGTGGGAGGTACTCAGGGAGGAGTGAAGAAGCCAAAAGGCAAGTGCTTCACTTGTAAGCTGACTGGACACTAGAAGAAGGACTGCCCCAACCGCAAGCAGAACAAAGGTATATCTTTTGGTCTAGTCGTTGAAACATGTTTAGCGGTGTTATCTACCGGCACCTGGTGTGTAGATACGGGAGCCACTGATCATGTCTGCAATACTTTGCAGGGGTTCCAGGAAACCAGATGACTGGCTGAGGGGGAGATTACCATGTACTTGGGCGATGTCACGAAGGTGGCGACTATTGCAGTGGGAGACGTTCATTTATCTTTTGAGAAAAATAAAGTTTTGGTTCTTAAGAATTGTCTTTATGTCCCCTTATTTAGAAAGAATTTAATTTCAGTTTCTAAATTGTTTATGGATGGATATTCTATTTCTTTTAATGACAGAGTTGTTATAAGAAGGAAAAGGGACATTATCTGTTCGGGTGCATTGATAGGAAATTTATACACACTTGAACCAAAAGCTCCCACGATGCAAATTGAAATTAATAACTCATCTTTTAATTCCAATAAGAGAAAAGAACCTTCGAAGATGAATCAAACATATCTTTGGCATCTTAGGCTTGGTCATATTAACCTTAGGAGAATTCAAAGGTTAAAAGCTGATGGACCTTTGGGTTCATTAGTGGTGGAGGATTTCTCAACCTGTGAATCTTGCTTGGAGGGTAAAATGACCAAGAGGCCTTTTGAGGCCAAGGGGTATAGAGCTAAAGATGTGTTAGAATTGGTTCATTCTGATTTGTGTGGTCCTATGTCTATCCAGGCTAGAGGTGGTTTCGAGTATTTCGTCTCTTTTATAGATGATTACTCGAGATATGGATACATTTACCTAATGCATCGCAAGTCTGAATGCTTTGACAAGTTCAAAAAATTCAAGGCTGATGTGGAGAAACGTCAAGGTAAAAGTATCAAGACACTACGATCTGATCGTGGTGGCGAGTACCTCTTAGGAGAGTTTAGGAGTTACTTATCAGAGGTTGGGATTCAATCCCAATTGTCTACACCTGGCACACCCCAGCAGAATGGTGTAGCAGAGCGAAGGAATATGACTCATATGGAGATGGTTAGATTCGTTCTGGGGATATGCTCTAGATACAGCGGTGTACATTCTGAACTTAGTTCCATCTAAATCAGTGCCTTCTACTCCCATAGAATTGTGGACTGGGCGAAAGCCTAGTCTAAGACATATTCGGATATGGGGGAGTCCAGCACATGTGCTGAAGGCAGATGCTGGTAAGTTGGAACCTTGTATAGAAGTACGTATGTTCGTTGGCTATCCTAGAGGAATGAAGGGTGGTTTATTTTATAGTCCTAGAGATCAGAGGGTGATCGTTAGCACGAACACTAGATTTCTAGAGGAAGACTACGTCATGAGCCACAAGCCCAAGAGTAAAATTATTCTAGAGGAATTAAAAGGGGAAGTCACTTCTTTAGTACCACCGGTACAAGAAGATATACCACATGTCACTGCACCGCGTGTCACAGAGGATACACAGGTGATGCCTTTGTTAGGACCTGTGCGCCCGCTAGAGGGGGGTGAATAGCATCGTGCACGTTCGATGATAGAATTCGTTGCATTTGTCTCTACAATTTCATTAGCGCAGCGGAAATAGAAATAATAGAATAACGAAACAAGACAAACACAATTCACAACACGAGATATAACGTGGTTCGGAACCTACTGGTTCCTACTCCACAGATCGAGCTCTAAAGAGCTCTAGTGATGTACACGCACTCACTAATCACAAATAACTCCTTCTCGACACAAGTCGAAGGTGGAGAAACCTCGTACAAGGATTACACTAAATAATACAAAAGATACAAGATAATACAAGTAAGAAATACAAAGCAAGTAAAGAAAAACACTTTATAAGAGCACTTTGGTTGCTTGATCTTTGGTTGCCTTGGACTAGCCTTGAAGGACTGGAAGAGCACCAACTATTCCCCTTCAAATCGCCCAAGAAAACCCTTATTTTGAGCCTTCCACGAATAGCTGCTTTTATCCTCCATCGGGCTGGATTTCCGCCTGGCAGTCGACTTCCATAAGGCCCCAGTCGACAGCCAACACTATAGTTGTGAGACAACGGCTCAATCCACGTTGGAAAAGTTCCAACATTGGCGTATCAACCCGATCATCGGCCCGATCGACTACCTACGGAGATTCTATCTCGCCACTCAGTGGCGATCGCGCCATCCATGGCGATGTGATCGAGCTCTAGTCAACTGATGGCAGTCGAACCGGCCATAATGTCAGTCGAATGCCAACTTCAAATATGAGGTTTTAACCCAAGTATGGTGTCCCCATACTTGCTAGACCACCCTTAGCCTAGACCTAAGCCTTCTAGCCACCTCCATCAGTCTCACGCCTCTCGGATCCCTCCAAGTCATCCATGACTTGTTCATCCATTGCGCTAGCCTTTAGGTTCTTTCATCGGCTATGACATGCTAACGGTATCTACACAGCCAAGGCACATTGAACTTATGCTGCCAAGACTCCGCTTGGACTTTACGCCGCCAACTATTGGACTTATGCTGCCAAGACTCCACCCTTGGACTTTACGCCACCAATATCAAACCCTTTGGACTTCTCAAATGCCAAGACTCAAGCTTGGACTTTCCCTTGTAACCCATGTTGGACTTTCCATGCCAAGAACTATGCTTGGACTTCCCTTGTGCCAAGTACTCAAGACTTGGACTTTCCCAAATGCCAAGTGTCCCACTTGGACTTTCCATGCCAAGTACCCATGACTTGGACTTTACCTTGCCAAGATTCATGCTTGGACTTTCTCATAATCACATGGTCAATCCTAGTCAACCATCAAAGTCTCCCTCGAGTCAAACTCGAGTCTGGTCAATTATAACCTGGGTCGATTGTATAAACAATCTCCCCAAAACATTAACCGACATCAATGTCAAACATCAAAACATCACTCAAGTCAAACTCGAGTCTGGTCAATCGTGACCTAGGCCGATTGCACCAACAATCTCCTCCTTTTTGATGTTTGACAAAACAAACCTTGAGTTAGGCCCCTAACTCAAACTCCCTTACCAATTTCCCAAATTGGTAATTTTACTCTCCCCCTTTTTGACATACATCAAAAAGGTTATCTCACCAAAGAGGTCAATGTCTCATGTCCCAATGAGATCTTACAATCTCCCCCTTGGCCCAAACATACCTAGGATGCCTACCATCTTCCTAGTGATAAGTCTCATATCACTCAAGAGAGACAATCCTATACTCTCTCCCAATTTCCAAATTGGGTTTCTCAAGATCCCATAATTTCCCCAATTGATAACATTCTTCCCAAAACTTCTCCCCTTCAAGAAGAAAAAATACATCCATCATCCCAAGATGGATAACTCCCTTTAAAGTCTTGATCCCCCTTGATCATTGCACCAACAATGTCCTTGGGAAGTCCCTAAGCCAATAGAAACTCTAAACCATCAAAATTAACACCCAAAGTTCAAACATGAACTCTTCCCCCCTTAAATTTGATACTTTGACCTAACACCTTTCCAAATCCATATCCAATGGATTTTTACCCTTTATAATGCTTCCCAAAGCATATCCTAGGGTTATGAGTGATTAGGAGCCTTTACCATAGCTGAACACGGGCTAAACAAATCTTGTTAACCCGAAATCAGACTGGCGATCGACTCTGACGATGTCGATCAGCCCTTCATCGATCATTGCCATCGGCAATGATCGATAACTAAAATTTCCGAATTTTAACTATCAGAATCGAATTTTGAAAAAGCATAAGTAATTCTACGTATTTTAAAAAATCGTGAAAATTCAAACGTATATTACTTATAGTCAATACAATGGGTGAAAAATGTTTGAAAAAATTTTACCCATAAAATATCGAAATTGATACAAAATCCAAAAGTGAAGGAAAACTTCAATGTTTTAGCTCACTTTGTATCAATCTCATCAATGGTGATTGCTATCAAAAGATAGACTTCACCAAGATTTTCTAAAATGATTTTAAAATGTTTTTAAAACCTTATTTTGGATCATATTCCTTGGGCTCTATGTACATGACTTGTACACAAGCTTTCCCTATGATCCACCATATGAAATTAGATGAGTTTTTGTTCATCTAGATGCAAAAACTATGCACCTTGAACTCAACTCATATCCTAGCATCTCACATGTATCTAGGGTGTATAAAAACACATACATGTCAATATAATGTGAGATGTGAGTTTTGTTCTCCCTAATCTAGGGTTTCATGCATTTTCTAAGGCAACTCTACTTGATTCCCTTATAAATGGGACTCCAAGTCATGCCAAAGTCCTTAAATCAATTTTCATTAATTTAAATGCATGAAGTATGATCATGGCATAAATGATAGCATAATAGAGCATGGACAATGATCATGATGTCATGACATATGATATAAAACTTAAACTCATGACATTCAATCATAATTCCTAAACATAATCATGACATATAAATGATAAAAATAGGCATGATGTCATGACATGACATATGACAAACAAAGCATGGCATATAAAATATATAGGTATAATAATACCTAAAATTTAATATTAGTTGCCATTTGAGATAAGTAAATATATTTTTGCCATTATTCCTATTAATCTCCCAAGTGTGCCAAAAACCCAAAATGACACACTATGACCTCTAAACCTAAATTGTGTCAATTCAATTGATTTTTCATAATCTTCAAGGTATATTGGCACATCCTAAAATCTTTTAGGATTAAAATCAAAATCTATTTCTAAGGCATCCATAACCTTGAAAATAATCCTAAAGTGCCACCTTTGCCATGGTTGAGTTAACTACCCATCCAATCAAGGTTGGCACACCCTAAACCCATCTAGCGTGAATCAATCACGCTCTTAGGAACCCAAAACCTATTTGAGCTTCTAGGGTTAATTAGGTATTCCTTAGGGATAACCTCCATAAATACCTTCCTAATGACCCTTCTAGGCTTATTAGCCTTGGTCATGTTGGTCTTGCCATGGTTAACCTTAGGGATTGCCTCCCTAGTAACCTTCTTAGTGGCCACCCTAGGTTTCTTCGAAACCCTAGCCACTAGACATCTACCATGGTCAACCATAGGGATGACTTCCCTATTGACCTTGGTCTTTCTAGACCTAGATTGTGTTCCATAATCTAATGGAACATTATGATAAGTCATCTTAGGCTTAGGTTTGTGACCCAAACCATTCTTGCCCTTGGTTGACTTTTGTTTCTTGAGTCCTAGATGTTGACTTTGAGATTTGGACCCTTGACTTTGACCATTAGACCCTTGAAATTGATTTTGCATCTTATGGAGGGTCTTTTCTAATTTCTCAAGCCTTGATCTCAAGGCTTGGTTCTCTAATTTTAATTGCCCAATTTTAGAATTTTGATTTGGTCTTTGGGCATGGTTCTTTCTAGGCATATGCCTAGTCCATTTAGAATTAAGACCTAGGTGCTCTTGCACCTTTCTAATTGTCTCCCTAGGTAAAATTGATCTTGAGTTATTTGACCTAGGTTTGTCCTTAGGTAAATTGTTTTTAAGAACACTAGTCCCAAATTTCTTCTTATTATCTAAGTGAACATTCATAGCTCCTAAGCAATATTCTCTATTTTCAGCATGCTCTTTATGATAAATAGCAAGACTATTAAAGTTATTCCTAGCATGCTTTTGACTAGAAGAATTAGAAAGAGCATTACTAAAATATACCTTAGGGTTAGCCTTAGCTCCCCCTACATGTGATGCTCCTTCTTGACCCTTCTTCTTCCCCCTTGGGCATTGACTCCGGTAATGTCTCGGTTGTCGGCACTTGAAGCAGACGACTTACTCCTTGCCTTTAGATGTTGGGGAACCGACATCCTTGACCTTTGTGTTGACTTTTAGTGCCGGAGGAGTTTTCCTAATCCATTTTGGACATTGGCTTTTGTAGTGCCCGGTTTCCCTACACTCAAAACATATTATATGCATTTTATTATTAACACATATGTTTGAGTTACCTAGGGTGGTTGTAGTGGTCGGAGTGGATTCTTGAGCTTGCTCTTCCTCTCTACCGGATGTAGATAATTCTTCTTGTTGCTCCGGTATTGAGGATGCCCTAATCTTCTCCCCCTCAATCCTAGAGGTGGAGGTCTCCTCTTCTTCCACTGATTCGGAGGTTGATTCCCTATCAACTTCTGAATCCTCAAGCTCTTTGGATGACGATGTACTTGCTTCCTTTTGAGCTTGAGAGGGTGAGCACTCCTCTTCTTCTTCTTCTTCTTCTTCTTCTTGGACCGATGATGGATTTTCTTGGAGCTTTGCCACTTGGCTCCATAGCTCATTTGCATCTACATAATTACCTAACATACACAAGATATTGTTAGGTATTAAATCAATCAAAAATTTCATTACCTTCTCATTTTTCTCGGATGTTTGGACTTGCTCTTCGGTCCATCTCTTCTTTTTGAGGAATCCACTTCTTGGTCCTCTTGGGTATTCAAATCCATCCATCAAAATAGACCATTCCTCAAGTCTCTCATCATAATAAAATCTTCAATTCTTCTCTTCCAAGAATTGAAGCCTTCTCGTCCATATAGAGTGTAGGGCACCGGTGTGTTGATGTCCCATCCTAATTGTTCTTGGACTTCCATCTTCACCCTCTAGCGTACTCCCTTAGTTGTTAAACTTCAAGAGCGGCCTCGCTCTGATACCACTTGTTAGGACCTGTGCGCCCGCTAGAGGGAGTGAATAGCGTCATGCACGTTCGATGATGGAATTCGTTGCATTTGTCTCTACAATTTCATTAGCGCAGTGGAAATAGAAATAATACAATAAACAAGACAAACACAATTCACAACACGAGATATAACGTGGTTCGGAACCGAATGATTCCTACTCCATGGATCGAGCTCTAAAGAGCTCTAGTGATGCACACGCACTCACTAATAACAAATAACTCCTTCTCGACATAAGTCGGAGGTGGAGAAACCTTGTACAAGGATTACACTAAGTAATACAAAAGATACAAGCTAATATAAGTAAGAAATACAATGCAAGTAAAGAAAAACACTTTACAAGAGCACTTTGGTTGCTTGATCTTTGGTTGCCTTGGACTAGCCTTGAATGATTGGAAGAGCACCAACTATTCCCCTTCAAATAACCCAAGAAAACCCTTGTTTTGAGCCTTCCACGAATAGCTGCTTTTATCCTCTATCGGGCTGGATTTCCGCCTGGTAGTCGACTGCTATAAGGCGCCAGTCAACTGCCAACACTGTAGCTGTGAGACAATGGCTCAATTCACATTGGAAAAGTTCAAATGGATAGTCATTGCCCGATCGGCTTCTGGGCATTACATACTCACGACTCAAGCTGGCGATCATTGCCGATGGTCAGCTACTCAATTAGAAGTCATTGCGGCGATCATTGCTCCAATGAGCGATTATTGTCAAGGCAATTTCAGCCCTAAATGGCAGTCGAGCTCTAGTCAACTCATGGCAGTTGAACTGACCATAATGCCAGTCGACTATCAACCTCAAATATGAGGTTTTAACCCAAGTATGGTGTCCCCATACTTGCTAGACCACCCTTAGCCTAGACCTAAGCCTTCTAGCCACCTCCATCAGCCTCACACCTCTCGAATCCCTCCAAGTCATCCATGACTTGTTCATCCATCGCGCTAGCCTTTAGGTTCTTCCATCGTCTATGTCATGCTAACGGTATCTACACCGCCAAGGCAGATTGGACTTACGCCGCCGAGACTCCGCTTGGACTTTACGCCGCCAACCATTGGACTTATGTTACCAAGACTCCACCCTTGGACTTTACGCTACCAATATCAAACCCTTTGGACTTCTCAAATGCCAAGACTCAAGCTTGGACTTTCCCTTGCCAACCCATGTTGGACTTTCCATGCCAAGACCCATGCTTGGACTTCCCTTGTGCCAAGTACTCAAGACTTGGACTTTCCCAAATGCCAAGTGTCCCACTTGGACTTTCCATGCCAAGTACCCATGACTTGGACTTTACCTTGCCAAGACCCATGCTTAGACTTTCTCATAATCACATGGTCAACCCTAGTCAACCATCAAAGTCTCCCTCGAGTCAAACTCGAGTCTGGTCAATTATAACCTGGGTCGATTGTATAAATAATCTCCCCAAAACATTAACCGACATCAATGTCAAACATACTATGTCAAACATTACTCAAGTCAAACTCGAGTCTGGTCAATCGTGACCTAGGCCGATTGCACCAACAATCTCCTCCTTTTTGATGTTTGACAAAACAAACCTTGAGTTAGGCCCCTAACTCAAACTCCCTTACCAATTTCCCAAATTGGTAATTTTACTCTCCCCCTTTTTGACATACATCAAAAAGGTTATCTCACCAAGGAGGTCAATGTCTCATGTCCCAATGAGATCTTACAATCTCCCCCTTGGCCCAAAAATACCTAGGATGCCTACCATCTTCCTAGTGATAAGTCTCATATCACTCAAGAGAGACAATCCTATACTCTCTCCCAATTTCCAAATTGGGTTTCTCAAGATCCCATAATTTCCCCAATTGATAACATTCTTCCCATAACTTCTCCCCTTCAAGAAGAAAAAATACATCCATCATCCCAAGATGAATAACTCCCCCTATAGGCTTGCTCCCCCTTGACCATTGCACCAACAATGTCCTTGGGAAGTCCCTAAGCCAATAGAAACTCTAAACCATCAAAGTTCAAACATGAACTCTTCCCCCCTTAAATTTGATACTTTGACCTAACACCTCTCCAAATCCATATCCAATGGATTTTTACCCTTTATAATGTTTCCCAAAGCATATCCTAGGGTTAGGAGTGATTAGGAACCTTTACCATAACTGAACACGGGCTAAACAAATCTTGTTAACCCGAAATTAGACTTGGCAGTCGACTCCTGACAGTAATCAGTCGAGTTGCCCTTCATCAGTCAACTGCCATCAGGCGGTAATCGACTGATAACTAAAATTTCCAAATTTCAACTATTAGAATCAAATTTTGAAAAAGCATAAGTAATTCTACATATTTTAAAAAATCGTGAAAATTCATACGTATATTACTTATAGTCAATACAATGGGTGAAAAATGTTTGAAAAAAATTTTACCCATAAAATATCGAAATTGATACAAAATCCAAAAGTGAAGAAAAACTTCAATGTTTTAGCTCACTTTGTATCAATCTCATCAATGGTGATTGCTATCAAAAGATAGACTTCACCAAAATTTTCTAAAATGATTTTAAAATATTTTCAAAACCTTATTTTGGATCATATTCCTTGGGCTCTATGTACATGACTTGTACACAAGCTTTCCCAATGATCCACCATATGAAATTAGATGAGTTTTAGTTCATCTAGATGCAAAAACTATGCACCTTGAACTCAACTCATATCCTAGCATCTCACATGTATCTAGGGTGTATAAAAACACATACATGTCAATATAATGTGAGATGTGGGTTTTGTTCTCCCTAATCTAGGGTTTCATACATTTTCTAAGGCAACTCTACTTGATTGCCTTATAAATGGGACTGCAAGTCATGCCAAAGTCCTTAAATCAATTTTCATTAATTTAAATGCATGAAGTATGATCATGGCATAAATGATAGCATAATAGAGCATGGACAATGATCATGATGTCATGACATATGATATAAAGCTTAAACTCATGACATTCAATCATAATTCCTAAACATAATCATGACATATAAATGATAAAAATAGGCATGATGTCATGACATGGCATATGACAAACAAAGCATGGCATATAAAATATATAGGTATAATAATACCTCAAATTTAATATTAGTTGCCATTTAAGATAATTAAGTATATTTTTGCCATTATTCCTATTAATCTCCCAAGTGTGCCAAAAACCCAAAATGGCACACTATGAACTCTAAACCTAAATTGTGCCAATTCAATTGATTTTTCATAATCTTCAAGGTATATTGGCACATCCTAAAATCTTTTAGGATTAAAATTAAAATCTATTTCCAAGGCATCCATAACCTTGAAAATAATCTTAAAGTGTCACCTTTGTCATGGTTGAGTTAACTATCCATCCAATCAAGGTTGACACACCCTAAACCCATCTAGCGTGAATCAATCACGCTCTTAGGAACCCAAAACCTATTTGAGCTTCTAGGGTTAATTAGGTATTCCTTAGGGATAACCTCCATAGATACCTTCCTAATGACCCTTCTAGGCTTATTAGCCTTGGTCATTTTGGTCTTGCCATGGTTAACCTTAGGGATTGCCTCCCTAGTAACCTTCTTAGTGGCCACCCTAGGTTTTTTCGAAACCCTAGCCACTAGGCATCTACTTTGGTCAACCTTAGGGATGACTTCCCTATTGACCTTGGTCTTCCTAGACCTAGATTGTGTTCCATAATCTAATGGAACATTATGATAAGTCATCTTAGGCTTAGGTTTGTGACCCAAACCATTCTTGCCCTTGGTTGACTTTTGTTTCTTGAGTCCTAGATATTGACTTTGAGATTTGGACCCTTGACTTTGACCATTAGACCCTTGAAATTGATTTTGTATCTTATTGAGGGTCTTTTCTAATTTCTCAAGCCTTGATCTCAAGGCTTGGTTCTCTAATTCTAATTGCCCAATTTTAGAATTTTGATTTGGTCTTTGCGCATGGTTCTTTCTAGGCATATGCCTAGTCCATTTAGAATTAAGACCTAGGTGCTCTTGCACCTTTCTAATTGTCTCCCTAGGTAAAATTGATCTTGAGTTATTTGACCTAGGTTTGTCCTTAGGTAAATTGTTTTTAGGGACATTAATGCCAAATTTCTTCTTATTATCTAAGTGAACATTCTTAGCTCCTAAGCAATATTCTCTATTTTCAGCATGCTCTTTATGATAAATAGCAAGACTATTAAAGTTATTCCTAGCATGCTTTTGACTAGAAGAATTAGAAAGAGCATTACTAAAATATACCTGAGGGTTAGCTTTAGCTCCCCCTACATGTGATGCTCCTTCTTGCCCCTTCTTCTTCCCCCTTCTTCTTCCCCCTTGGGCATTGACTCCGGTAATGTCCCAATTGTCGGCACTTGAAGCAGACGACTTGCTCCTTGCCTTTAGATGTTGGGGAACCGGCATCCTTGACCTTTGTGTTGACTTTTAGTCCCGGAGGAGTTTTCCTAATCCGTTTTGGACATTTGCTTTTGTAGTGCCCGATTTCCCTACACTCAAAACATATTATATGCATTTTATTATTAACACATATGTTTGAGTTACCTAGGGTGGTTGTAGTGGTCGGAGTGGATTCTTGAGCTTTCTCTTCCTCTCTACCGGATGTAGATGATTCTTCTTGTTGCTCCGGTATTGAGGATGCCCTAATCTCCTCCCCCTCAATCCTAGAGGTGGAGGTCTTCTCTTCTTCCACCGATTCGGAGGTTGATTCCCTATCAACTTCCGAATCCTCAAGCTCTTTGGATGATGATGTACTTGCTTCCTTTTGAGCTTGAGAGGGTGAGCACTACTCTTCTTCTTCTTCTTCTTGGACCGATGATGGATTTTCATGGAGCTTTGCCACTTGGCTCCATAGCTCATTTGCATCTACATAATTACCTAACATACACAAGATATTGTTAGGTATTAAATCAATCAAAAACTTCATTACCTTCTCATTTTTCTCGGATGCTTGGACTTGCTCTTCGGTCCATCTCTTCTTTTTGAGGAATCCACTTCTTGGTCCTCTTGGGTATTCAAATCCATCCATAAAAATGGACCATTCCTCAAAGTCTCTCATCATAATAAAATCTTCAATTCTTCTCTTCCAAGAATTGAAGCCTTCTCGTCCATATAGGGTGTAGGGCACCGATGTGTTGATGTCCCATCCTAATTGTTCTTGGACTTCCATCTTCACCCTCTAACGTGCTCCCTTAGTTGTTAAACTTCAAGAGCGGCCTCGCTCTGATACCACTTGTTAGGACCTGTGCGCCCTCTAGAGGGGGTGAATAGCATCGTGCACATTCGATGATGGAATTCGTTGCATTTGTCTCTACAATTTCATTAGCGCTGCGGAAATAGAAATAATACAATAACGAAACAAGAAAAACACAATTCACAACACGAGATATAACGTGGTTCGGAACCGAATGGTTCCTACTCCACGGATCGAGCTCTAAAGAGGTCTAGTGATGCACACACACTCACTAATCACAAATAACTCCTTCTCGACATAAGTCGGAGGTGGAGAAACCTTGTACAAGGATTACACTAAGTAATACAAAAGATACAATCTAATATAAGTAAGAAATACAATTCAAGTAAAGAAAAACACTTTACAAGAGCACTTTGGTTGCCTTGGACTATCCTTGAAGGACTAGAAGAGCACCAACTATTCCCCTTCAAATAACCCAAGAAAACCCTTGTTTTGAGCCTTCTACGAACATCTGCTTTTATCCTCCATCGGGCTGGATTTCCGCCTGGTAGTCGACTGCCATAAGGCCCTAGTCGACTGCCAACACTGTAGCTGTGAGACATCGGCTCAATTCACGTTGGAAAAGTTCCAATGGGACTCTCATCGATCCGCCAACATTGGCGGATCATTGTCGGCTTCGTAGTCGCCCGATCCTCACGGCCAACGATATCTCGCGACTCAATAGCGATCGCCATCTATGGTAGTCGACTGCCAGTAGTCGACTGCTCCAATGAGCAGTTGAATGTCAAGGCAATTTCAGCCCTACATGGCAGTCGAGCTCTAGTAAACTCACGACATTCGAACCGGCCATAATGCCAGTCGACTGTCAACCTCAAATATGAGGTTTTAACCCAAGTATGGTGTCCCCATACTTGCTAGACCACCCTTAGCCTAGACCTAAGCCTTCTAGCCACCTCCATCAGCATCACGCCTCTCGAATCCCTCCAAGTCATCCATGACTTGTTCATCCATCGCGCTAGCCTTCAGGTTCTTCCATCGGCTTTGTCATGCTAATGGTATCTACACCGCCAAGGCAGATTGGACTTACGCTGCCAAGACTCCGCTTGGACTTTACGCCGCCAACCATTGGACTTATGTTACCAAGACTCCACCCTTGGACTTTACGCCGCCAATATCAAACCCTTTGGACTTCTCAAATGCCAAGACTCAAGCTTGGACTTTCCCTTGCCAACCCATGTTGGACTTTCCATGCCAAGAACCATGCTTGGACTTCCCTTGTGCCAAGTACTCAAGACTTGGACTTTCCCAAATGCCAAGTGTCCCACTTGGACTTTCCATGCCAAGTACCCATGACTTGGACTTTACCTTGCCAAGAACCATGCTTGGACTTTCTCATAATCACATGGTCAACCCTAGTCAACCATCAAAGTCTCCCTCGAGTCAAATTCGAGTCTGGTCAATTATAACCTGGGTCGATTGTATAAATTATCTCCCTAAAACATTAACCGACATCAATGTCAAACATACTATGTCAAACATCAAAACATCACTCGAGTCAAACTCGAGTCTGGTCAATCGTGACCTGGGCCGATTGCACCAACAGCCTCGTCGTAGTGGGAGGGTTGTGAGACAGCCTGATAGATTCATGTTATTGGGAGAGTCTTCTGATTTGGTCCCTGGCAAACATGAACCTGATCCCTGGACATATGACGAGGAAATCCAAGATAAAGATATAGTATCTTGGCAAAGTGCAATGAATGCTGAGATTGAATCTATGGATTCGAATCATGTCTGGGAGCTAGTAGAACCACCCGATGGTGTAAAAACCATAGGATGCAAGTGGATCTACAAAAGAAAGAGAGGAATAGATGAGAAGGTTGAGATGTTCAAAGCGAGGCTTATTGCGAAGGAGTATACTCAAAAAGAGTGTATCGATTATGAGGAGACCTTTTCGTTGGTAGTCATGCTTAAGTCTATCCAGATTCTCTTATGCATAGCAGCTCATATGGATTATGAGGTGTGGCAGATGGATGTCAAGACAACTTTCCTTAATGGAAGTCTTGAGGAAAACATCTATATGAAGCAACCAGAGGGATTCATTGCTAAAGGCAAAGAGCATCTTGTGTGTAAGCTTAATCGGTCCATTTATGGATTGAAGCAAGCTTCGAGGTCTTGGAACATCCGCTTTGATGAGGTAATCCAGTCTTATGGATTTATTCAAAGTCCGGATGAGTCTTGTGTATACAAGAGATGTGACGAAAATATAGTGGTATTTCTTGTACTATACGTAGATGACATTTTATTGATTAACAACAATATTAAGGTGTTATCGGACGTAAGGGTATGGTTGTCCAAACAGTTTGATATAAAGGACTTGGGAGAGGTGGGACACATCCTTGGGATCAAGGTTATAAGAGATCGCAGGAAAAGGATGTTGTGCTTATCCCAAGCTTCATACATAGACACGATTATGGAGCATTTTAGCATGCAAAACTCCAAGAAGGGTTTTCTACCTTTCAGGCATGGAGTTCCTTTATCTAAGGAGATGTGTCCTAGAACATCTGAGGAGATAGAGGAGATGAAGGTGATTCCTTATGCTTCGGCGGTAGGAAGCCTCATGTATGCGATGCTATGTACGAGACTAGATATCTGCTATGCCATGGGCATGGTCAGCAGATATCAGAGTAATTCAGAACAAAGATATTGGACTGCGGTAAAGCATATATTGAAGTACCTGAGAAGGACTAGGGATTATATGCTAGTTTATCAGGCAGACCAATTACTCCCTATGGGTTACACGGATTCCGACTTCCAATCTGATAGGGATAACAGTAAGTCTACCTTAGGTTTTATGTTTACTTTAGGAGGTGGAGCCATTGTATGGAGGAGTGTTAAGTAGAAATGCGTGGCGGACTCTACGATGGAAGCTGAGTATGTGGCAGCCTCTGAGGCTGCCAAAGAAGCTGTATGGCTCAGTAACTTCCTGATGGACTTGGATGTGATTCCTGGTTTGCCTAGAACTATCACAATTTATTGTGATAATAGTGGTGCAGTTGCAAACTCGAAAGAACCACGAGCCCATAAGGCAAGTAAGCACATAGAGCGCAAGTACCACCTGATACGAAAAATCGTAAAGAGAGGAGAAGTTGTTGTGGCTAAGATTGCATCGAAGGATAACCTGGCAGATCCTTTCACTAAGGTCCTTCTAGCGAGATCTTTTGATAGGCATGTGGAGGGAATGGGAATCAGATGTATGCCAGTTTGAGGACATCATAGTCTTTTAGTATAAGTGGGAGATTGTTGGGATGTATACTGAAAAGTCTATCTTTTGTATGAACATCTTTATTTTGAAATAAGAATCACATAATCATTGTTTGCATATTTTTATGGTTATGCATATTGTCTAATACATTACATTGTAGATAACATGGTGTGTGGTGTCACACGGGAGACCATGTTATCGGCTCCTTATAAAGTATAAGTAAAGGCTCACAATCGAGATGGCTTTGGACAAATCATCGGAATGGTTGTAGTGTGATTTGGTATTGGTTTGTCTTGACCATAGAATCACACTAGTGCACTTTATGTGTATTGAGCAGGACCGACTTAGAGATGATTCGATTTATTACTGACTACATAATCGAATCGAACCTCAAATATTATATTGTACATACTCTTAATCCCGATATAATAACGAGCACATATACTTAGTATTCATCTCTTTGATTTACCAATGGGTGAGATTTATAGATTAAATCGATAGGCTCGATAAATTGGGAGATGATATTATTTATATGGTGTGTCGTTGATTATAGGAGGAAACCGTGTCCTATATATTAAGATGATGATGTTTCCTTGAGGAGCTCATAAGGTTCATCATGTAAACCCTGCAGGTGGACTTGGTCCGGCATGATGAAAAGGTTGAGTGGTACTACTCATGGAGTTAGATGTGGATTAATTAATGGTCAGTAAATTAATTAATCGACTGACATTCGAGATCTTAAACACGGGGAGAAAATGTACAAATAATATATGGAGCCCATATTATCTTATGGGGGTTGGTGAGGTAGATCAATGATACTCCTTTAGTGGATTGGATTATCATTAATGGATCGGACTTTATGTGGGCTTGATCCATGGGTGACCAAGATCCAACTCCTCCTCATGGTCCCTATTGTAGCCTATTAACACCTCATGAAGCTTAGATCCAATGGATAGAAATAAAACTCTAGATCCAAAGGTAGAGATTAAATCTCTAAGATCCTACGGTTGAGATTAAATCTCTAGATCCGACGGTTGAGATTAAATCCCTAGAACCAATGGTGGAGATTAAAAGGAGGCTTATCCCTAACTCTATAAAAGGAGAACAAGGGGTTGGCATGGAGAACATTAAGAGAATCTAGGGTTTTTTGAGGTTGGCGGCAAGAGCTTGGAGCTAGGGTTTGGGCTTGGCGGCACCTAATAAGGAAAGTTTTTCCTTGCCTTCTTCTTCTTCCTCAAGCTGTCAGCGCCCTTTGAAGCCTTTCCAGGTCTTGGTTGGTGTCCAAAGTAGGTCATCTCCTTCTCCTTGGCCGGTGGAACAAAGGCTTAGGGTCCTCCCTTGAAGCTTTTGGCCGACAACCATTAATCTTCTCTTCCTTCTTGGCCGGCGGCAAGCTCCATCCTTGGAGGTTGTTGGTTGGTTGAAAGAAGGAAAAGAGACTTGTTTCTATTCTTCCTCTTGCTCGGAACGAGCAAGGAAGGAAGATTGGCGATCTAGGAGCTTCAACTTTTGGTAGATCATCGCCCACACGACGTCCAAAAGGAGGAAGGTCATACATTAGAAGATTAAGAGGTATATCGATTCTCTATTCTCTTTTGTAACATGTTTTTTTTTGTTTTTCAATTATGAGCATGATATATTCTATTTATGGCTAAATAATACTTGGATCCCGAACATAAACACAAAAGTTGACTATCCGGACATCGTCTATTCCGCGGCTACTCGTAGAATAGAGGTTGGTCGCTTGAACAACAAGTTTGTTCAAGTGACCTCTCTAAACGAATAGCACGACGATGACTTGGTTGTTTGGGCAATCCCTTTTGTCTAGGATTAAATTTTTTAATCCGGGGACATCGATGGGATCATCATGAACAAGCGACCGAGGTGAAGTGGGAAGCGAAGTTTCCCCTCACAGACTTGAAAAGCTAAACCCTACACATCCTTGGACTTTCCTCTTTTTCCAAGTATTCATACTTGAACTTTTCTTTTTCTTGTCATTTAATATCCATGTTAGATTACTAACATTGTCTAACTTAAACATGATTGTCCAAACATCAAAATTAATTAATACTTGGAGCATCATTGCACCAACAATCTTTCCCTTTTTGATGTTTGACAATCATTTAAGTTAGGTCTTTAAATATGCAATAAAACATAACATAAAAGCACATATGTAATCACAATATGTCATGATAATGCTAACTTAAATTCGACCTCTCCCCCTTTGACACACATCAAAAAGAGATAGGCTACCAACATATTCAATGGTGACAACAAACCTATCATTTATGAATAAGGAGTTATGCTTTGAACTAAGGAATAAAATATACTTGACGCTTCCCCTTAATCCAAGACACTTTTTAAAGTTTAAAAAGATGAACCAATTAAACCTTGAGGGATAACCTCATCATGATAGTGCAAAATATTGAATCATGAATGAAATTATTCCTAACTTTGCACCAACAATAAAACATTCACATTTATGCCTTGGGTTTAGATACTTTATATATTTAAACCTCCCCCTTAATCATTGCACCAATTAGCCTTCCTAACCCCCTTTAAAACTTCTCTAAGCATATCATAGGATTAGGACTACTTAGGTTTGGCTTTAGATGGCTAGATCAAGCTTATATAACCAAAAATAGTGCTTTTAGTCGACTCAGGAGAACACCAGTCAATTGGTACAAGACCAGTTGACTAGTATCTGCAGCAGTCGACTGATATTGTCTAAAATTTATAGTTTGGTTTTTCAGACGAGATTCAAAAATGCATAACTAATCTAGGAATGTCAAAAATTCATAGAAATTTATAAATACATTTATCAAACCATTCTCTATCAAGGATTTTTTTTTTTGAAAAATTGATCTTTTCTAGATTTCGAGATTGACAAAAACTTGGAAACCAATAAAAACCTTACTATTTTTTTTCTAAAATTTTGTATCAATAATGCTTAACTAAAAGAAACTATTTTTCTAGGCATCATAAACACATTTTGAAGAACATTTTATTTGATATTTTCAACCATATTCTTAGAGCTATGTACACATCAATTATACACAAACCTTCTCAATGATTGATCCAATTAAGGATTCATGTCTCTTGATGACATTTTGGCTCAAAGTAATACATCATAACAAGCATGATGAACTAAATGCATCTTTCTAACATCTCACATTATGTCTAAGTGGCTAAATACAAAAATCAAGGTTGCTTACGTCTTTTGTGAGATGTTTTTGAGATATAAACCCTAAGTGTTAACTATGAGATCATGCAAACCTATACCCTTTACTCTACAAAGCACATTCCAAGCTCTCTTCTAAGTGATGTGAGTTTTGCTTCGGCTAGAGCCTTGATAAAGATGTCAGCAAGATTAGACTTAGATTCAATATAATTGAGTTCAATGTCACCTCTTGCCACATGGTTTTCAATGTGTTTTGTTCTAGAGTGATATACCAGATTTTTGGTCAAATTAATAGTATTCACATTATCACAATAAACTTTAACTTTGGAGTAGTGTAGCTCATAATCCTCTAAATCATGTCTCATTCAAAGTAATTGAGTCACACAACCACCCATGACCATATATTTGGTCTCGGTTGTGGACCAAACAACACAAGGTTTCTTTCTACTACTATAACTTATTAGAGATAATCCAAGTAATTGACATCTACTACTAGTGCTTTTCCGATCTAATTTGTAACCCGCATAATCAGAATCGATGTATCCAATCAAATCAAAATTATGAGACATAGGGTACCAAAGACCTACAGTAAGAGTACTCTTAATATATCTCAAGATTCTCTTGATCGCTACAAAATGCAACTCTTTGGCAAAAGATTGGTATCTTGCACACATACCTACCGTAAATAATATATTCGATCTACTAGTGATTAGGTATAATAGACTACCAATCATACTCCTATAATATTTTGAGTCTATTAGTTTTCCTTCTAAATCACTATCTATCTTAGTATTGGTTCCATAGGTGTAGACACTATTTTAGCATTCTCCAAACTAAATTTCTTAATAATTTTCTTAGCATATTTGGTTTGGTAGACATAGGTTCCTTTACTAGTTTGTTTGACTTGTAATTTTAGAAAGAAGGGCAATTCTCCTACTAGACTCATCTCAAATTCATTTTCTATATTTTTGATGAAGTCTTGGAAAATTCATCATTTGTTGACCCAAAAATAATGTCATCAATATAAACTTGAGCAACAAAGATATCTTTTTCTTTAGATTTTAGAAATAAGATTTGGTCAACTTGGCCTCTTCTAAACTCCTTAGAGATTAAGAAGGATGAGAGTCTTTCATACCAAGCCCAATGAGCTTATTTTAACTCATATAAAACCTTTTTAAGCTTATAAACATGATTTGTATAATCTACATTCTCAAACTCGGGTGGTTGCTCTATATACACTTCTTCCTTAATGAACCCATTTAGGAATGTTGATTTCACATCCATTTGATATAGTTTAAAACTCATGTGAGCGACATATCCCTTTCTTCCGAACATAGGGCCCCACTTCCTTCGTTCGAGGTGCATGGTTTGACATGAACCATGACTCTGATACTAATTGTAGTGCTTATAAGATTCATATATCTCTACAATGGTATGATATTATCTATTTTGGGTTTAAGTCCTCATGGTTTTATTTTTGGACTATATCCAAAAGGTCGTATACCAATGAAGATATCTTTTCATCTTATAAGTCCATGATCTTTTCCATATTTTATCAATGTGAGACTTTGATTGTATTCCTAATACTCCTAACATCTATGTAAAATACCAAAAATAGATGGATAAAGGGTAATATTATTAGTGGGTTAATTAAAATTTTTGAGGGATGGTTAGGGATTAATTAGGCTTAACTTAGGTTTAATGCTTATGTGTATAATTGAACCTAGGTTTAGTCTTTTAGGGTCTGAAACCCGACCCGGTTGCTAAACCCGACCCATTTTCCTTAATGCCGACACTAACCGCGAGTTTGGGTTCCTCACTCGCGCGATCTCCTTCTCTTCCGTTCCTCACCGCCGAATGCCCCTTTTTCGCGTGAGAGTTTCTCTGCACGCCATGTTCTTCACCCATCGCCGACTCCGTCGTCCAGCATTTCCTCTCTGCCAAACGTTCTGTAGTTTTCTTTATACCTTCATCATCGCGCGATTTCTCTTTCCCATAACAACTTCTCTGTTTCTCGCCGTGACTTCCAACCTCCCTTCCTCTTCTTTTCCGTCTTGTCGACATCTTGTTCCAGTAGGAGAACCAGCTGGAGGGAGGGATACCGACCGAGCTTCCTTGGGCATGGTCCGAGTGAGTGCTCAGTGGAGCCAAGGACTGACAGTGACATCACTCAGATTGTGGGTGAGGTGCCCTGGCTGATTCTCATCGGAGCTAGGTAAGCCGAATCTCTTCTTACCTTGGACGAGATCTAGGTGCTAGCTATGGTTCTCCTTCATTTTAGAGTGGGTCTATGGTTTGGATAGTGTTCTGGAGCTCGGATTGCTCCGTTGAACAGGAAGTAAGGGCGTGATACTGCCGGTAGAGTCCCAAGTGCTGGTAAGCTGGATTTGCCTTTTCTCTTCATCTATAATTGCTAGATTTTGGTGTTGTCCAATTTTTTTTCCCTTGATTAATCTAGTTGATGTTAGAGAGAGATGATTGGGATGTTTGTAATGGATTTGTCGGCTGTGAGTTAGAGTTTTTTTTTTTGGTCGGTTGTGTTCTGTGTGAAGGGATGTGATTTGGTTGGGAATAAGGCTGTTCTTGGTCTCAAAGTGGGGTTGTGCAGTGGGGTGAATCGGCTATGAGTGAGTGGATTGGGTCAGAAGCTGTGTGTGAAACGAGAAGGTAAGTACAACTTTGATTTAGGTGTTCTGTGTGTGGGCTGGGAACGAGCCGAGGAAGCTCAATTCGGGTGAAGGGAGATGTGGATGGTAAGGTAAGTTCAATTGAGGTTGAATTGGGGGATTTGAGCTGTGGATTGAAGCTTGGGTGGTGCTATACGGTTGGACCTTTGTTAAGGTTGTATTACTCGTTAGATCCATTTTGATTGCTATTTTTTCCATGTGCCGTAGTGTTCGAATCTGAGTTGGAACAGGGTGGTGTATGTATTGGAGAGCTGTAAATATGGAATGTGAGTTGGTATGAAAATTCTAATGGAATTATATTTTGATACGGCTAAGTGATCAATTAAGTAGATAGCTTAATCCATTAGGTTTTGATCTTGATACTAGAGTTGGCAATATAACCTGATTATATTTGCAATATTATAGGACTGCGACTGTGAAGATTTTATTTTCACGAGCTTTATATCAAGTGGGTAATATTTCCTACTCTGGTTAGGTAGTAGCTAAACCATGAAGTATATAACTTCATATTGTTGTCACTTCGACCTTGACTCCACTCTAGTTTTTCTGATGCTTGATACTTGCCTTTGCACTTAAATACATTGTCATTGTTGTTATCTATTCATTCATCTTTGTTATGAATTATAGATGTTATGATAAGTGGACCTGTAGTGGTTTATCTATGTGTACGTAACTAAATTCGGTGATAAAACTGAATTGTGAAATTTAGATAAATCATCCAGGGGTGGATGATGTTCTAGGAGTAAGATGAGTTTTCATATCATATCCTAATGTTGTGTATATATCTACTATGGATTATGGAGTCGTGTATGGACGTATGATTTATCGATACAACGTCACTACGGACTGGAGGTCCTAGCTTGGTTGTTGTCAGCTGTATATGCCTCTCTATAGAATAGAGAGTGTGTTGTGGGCATGTGTATGTACTGTCGTGCATTCATTTCATTTACATGCATGCTGACGACTTGGTCTCCCTTGTGATTGAGAGGGTCGTCAGTCATCCTACCTTCCAGGTTACTCGTGGAGGAGTAACTGGTGTGAGGGCAGAGCTTTGTTGTGCCGCACTCGCCCCACTATTGATAGTGGTTATTGGAGTAGCGTGTAGTTGTCCTGGGTGCGTGGCACTCGACCACTCATGGGTAGTGTCAGTCGGAGTAGCCAGCAATAGGGACCCCCATTGTGTAGCTAGCTCTTTACGCTTATATGCTACTTCATACTGCCCACTCGACCACTCGAGAGTAGTGGTTGTTATTGAGTTGGGACAGTTGTCATGTCATGCCACCTAGGCCACACTGGGGTCGTGGTAGCAATAGGGTGTGCAGGCATGACCATGCATTTGCATTGCCATGGTAGATGGCGTATATATATATACTATGCATGCTACATTTGATTGTACATCATCTTGCATCCCACTTGCATATTTTATATGGTCGTGTGTGGATTACCAGTATTAAGGTGGTCAGACTATTATATACCTTTAACCAGTACCTTGAGGTGATACGGGAAGGACCCATTTCATTGTGCATTTGACATAGAATGTTAGTATGCCGATTTTGTTGATTATAGAGTTAGGATTACTCTACCATGTTGTAGGTGTTGTATTATGATACTTATACTCAAGTTGTACGAGTTATATTGTTGTCGATCTTCAGGTATGTCAGTATCTTATGTTGATATTGTTGGTCAGTTGGTTATACAGTAGTATCATGCTAGTGTATAACTGTTATACTTTTAGACAATATATTGTTATATATATATATATATATATATATATATATATATATATATATATATATATATGTTCTGCATTCACTTTTATTCTTATTACCGTTGAGTTTTGTACTCACCACCAAAGACCCTGGGTTTTCTTGTCACCCAGGTAATAGGTAGCCGACTTCATGATGGGCTTGGAGCATCACTGGCTGACAACATTCTCATCTCACTTCCAAGGGTCCCGACTTTGGATTTATGTTTCCTTTTATTTTCGGATGTTTCTTATATCAATCTAGATTTATATGGTAGATGTTGTGTTAGACATTGTTGATGTACACACTTGTTGATTAGGGTTTTGACAATGCTTTCTTTATGTTGTATTAGTCATGCCGGTATGCATGGTGTTAGTAATATATGAGAGATGTCCTAAGACAATCGCCTTATATTTGAATCATTTATATGATAAATGAAGATTCACTATTTGAGTATACATATTTTCATGTATTTGATTAGATCTTAAACTCATTTACTGAATGTCCAGGATATGATTCATAGCATGAGAGAATTTGTGATTGGATCACAACTAGTGAGTATCTCTACATGTGTAATTGTGATATATCGGAATTGTCCATAGTCGATGAATTGATGGATTTGGACACCTTCAATTCTGTCGAGACTAGCACGAGGTATACTCCTTGGTGTATCCAAGTGAAGGTAGGAAACTTCGCTTCCCACTTCAACTCGGTCGCTTGTTCATGGCGATCCCTTCTACGTCCCCGGATAAAAAAAAATTTATCCTTGACAAGAGGGATTACCCAAGCAACCTTGTCATCGTCGTGCTATTCGATTAGAGTAGTCACTTGAATAAACTTGTTGTTCAAGCGACCAACCTCTATTCTACGAATAGTCACGGAATAGATGATGTACGGATCGCCGGCTTTTGTGTTTATGTTCGGGGTCCAAGTATATTTAGCCACAAAACAGAATATATCATGCATATATAATTAAAAACAATTTCAAACATGTTACATATGAAGATAAATAAGTGTTATACCTCTCGATCTTCTATTGTAAGACCTTCCTCCTTTCGGACATCGTGTGGGCGACGATCTACCAAAAGTTGAAGCTCCTAGATCACCAATTTTTCTTCCTTACTCATTCCGAGCAAGAGGAAGAATAGAAACAAGACCCTTCTCCTTCCTTTAGCCAACCAACAAGCAACAAGCAAGTTGCTTGCCGCCGGCCAACAAGGAGGAGAAAGATGGATGCCGGCCAAAAGCTTCAAGGGAGGACCCTAAGCCTTGGTTCCACCGGCCAAAGAGAAGGGATTGAAGTGGTTTGGACACCGGCCAAGGGCTGGAAAGGGCTGTATGGACGCCGACCACCTTGAGGAAGAAGAAGATAAGGAATAAGTTTCCTTATTTGGTGCCGCCAACTCCAAACCCTAGCTCCAAGCTTCTTGCCGCCAACTCCAAGCCTCCCTTGCTTCTTAATTCTCCTCCATGCCAACCCTAGCCTCTCCTTTTATAGAGTTAGGGATAAGCCTTGTTTTAATCTCCACCGTCGGATCTAGAGATTTAATCTTAACCGTCGGATCTAGAGATTTAATCTCTACCTTTGGATCTAGAGTTTTGTTTTCATCCATTAGATCTAGGCTTCATGAGGTATTAATAGGCTACAATAGGGACCATGAGAAGGAGTTGGATCTTGGCCACCCAATGGATCAAGCCCACATAAAGTCCGATCCATTAATGATAATCCAATCCACTAAAAGATTATCATTGATCTACCTCACCAACCCCCATAAGTTAATATGGGCTCCATATATTATTTGTACATTTTCTCCCCATGTTTAAGATCTCGAATATCCATCGACTAATTATTTACTGACTATTAATTAATCAACATCTTATTCCATGAGTAGTACCACTCAACCTTTTCATCATGTCGGACCAAGTCCACCTGTAGGGTTTGCATGAAGAACCTTATGAGCTCCTCAAGGGACATCATCATCCTAATATATAGGACACGGTTTCCTCCTATAATCAATGACACACCATATAAATAATATCATTTCCTAACTTACCGAGCCTATTGATTTAATCTATAAATCTCGCCCATTGGTAAATCAAAGAAATGAATACTAAGTATATGTGCCCGTTATTATATCAGAATTAAGAGCATGTACAATATAATATCTGAGGTCTGATTCGATTATCTAGTCAGCAATAAATCGAATCACCTCTAAATCGGTCCTGCTCAATACACACAAAGTGTACTAGTGTAATTCTATAGTCAAGACAAACAAAAACCAAATCACACTACAATCATACCAATAGTTTGTCCAAAGCCATCTAGGTTGTGAGCCTTTACTTATACTTTACAAGGAGCCGATAACATGATCTCCCATGTGACACCACACACCATGTTATCTACAATGTAATGTATTAGATAATTTGCATAACCATAAATATGCAAACAATGATCATGTGATTCTTATTTGAAAATAAAGATGTTCATACAAAAGATAGACTTTTCAGTATACATCCAAACACCAAGTAGCTGATTCTCACTGGCTGGAGACATTGTGATGTCTGGAGTTAATCATGGATGCTAGTTATGGTAACTAGTTCATTGGAGTGACCAGTTGTAAGACTTCATATGGTTCTCTGCATATATAGATATGTTAATGAAGTTGTTACTGCAGCTTAAGTGTGATGTTCCTTTGACTTGTGGTATTCAAGTCATCTTGATCATGAAGACTTATGCTTTGACATCTTAAGCAAGCATCTCTGAGGAGATGTGGACCCGGGATGATTGGGTATAAGTCGAAGTGATCGAAGGTATTTGAATAACCTATAAAGGATTCACCACTCCTTGCGAGGAGATGTATACCCAAGGCCTCTCATCAGATTGTTACTAAAGTCTTTGGCTAAAGCATTACATGTTTAGAGTAAGGTACTCTTGGATACATGTGCAGTAACTAGAATCTGTAGTACGAGGAAATAATACTTGGGCTAGGTGTGACGTTGTCAACCTAGTGGGGACTGACACTATAGACTATGTCCTAAACCAAGTGGGTATAAGATGCGTGAAGGGAACGGGGCAGGATTCATTGTAGCTTCTAAAGGTTTTCAGAAATAGTTCTGGATCAACCAATGATCTTTCGGTTAATTGGGGATCATGATGTACTACTAGGTGTCACTCATGATTGTTCTATAATTAATGGTTAATTATAGATGACCAACATAATCCGAGAACCTATTTGGTCACACGCACAACGAGCGTAATCCGAAGGATTTAAAACGAGCTTGAGAATGAGATTCTCAGACCGAGAGAAACTAGGTTTGGTTGGACCAAACAAGGATCGAGCATGAAATCATTTCAGTCGCAATGGAAGCGTGGATATGGATAGAGGCGATTCTAGCGAGAGTCGCTCTGGTTGATGTCATTCCCACTGCACGTGATACGTCAGGTATAACTAGAGTAATTTCCTTTATTGCAAAATTTGAAATTGCGATTATGTCTACACATGTTGTACTGTGCATGTGTGTGATGTGTGTGTTGTAATAAATTAGATTTATTATTTTTTAATTCTTCCGTTGTGCACATGTTTACGAAACATATTCGAACACACACTCGCCGCGGTGCCGGAAACCCAACAGTGGTATCAGAGCCCAGGTTGTGTTTCGACATAATCATAAAATTGTTTTGTGATAGTCGTAATTATATTTATGAAAATTTTCTACTTTTGGAAGTTTAGAAGTATTTATGGAAATTTTCTAATTTTGGAAAGTCTAGAAGTATTTATGGAAATCTTCTACTTTTGGAAAGTTAGAAGTATTTATGGAAATTAACACTTTTCATAAATAAAATATTTGATTAGATTTGGAAATTTATTTCCTAATTTAATTATGATTTGATTTGGGAAATCAAGTCTAAAATATATTTGATTTCCTTAAATAGTTTTGACAATTTAGGAAATTTGTTTCCTAAATTAAATTTGACTTTCTTTAATTGAGACCTTCCATAAATAAAATATGTGATTAGATTTGGAAATTTATTTCCTAATTTAATCATGATTTGATTTTGGGAATCAAATCTTAAATATATTTTATTTCCATAAATAGTTATGACATATAAGGAAATTAAGTACATGTCATAATTGTATGTCATGTAATTGCATTAGATGCATATCATTATGTCATGCGTGTCGTGACATATAGATGTATTTCATGTATGTCATGCCATGTAGATAATAGTTATTTTCATGCAAAGAGGATGAGACTTTAAAACCCTTATACAATATTAAAGCCTACACCTTCCATTAATATGATTAGAACCAGAGTTCTGTTTCTTATTTGGGTTGTTGGACTCACTCCAAGCTCGGCTCAAACCTGAACATGTTCAAATCATTGGAATAGTTTAACTCTAATATGGTAAAAGTCAGAGGTCAATTGTTAGTTTGTGTTGTTGGACTCACTCCAAGCTTGGCTAATTGGTTGAATGCACTCTAACCATATTAAAACTATTTCGCGATTAATGGGTCGGCTCTAACTTGTGTTAGGGCAATCTCTTGTCATGATAAGGTTTTGATGTGTGTGGCAAAGGGTTTAAGTTAGGTTGTTATTATGATTTGATGTGTGCGTTGGAGTCTTGTAGGACTTAGTAATTCGCACATGGAGCCTTTGTAGGGGATCGATCGGTCGGCTAGAGGGGGGTGAATAGCCCTTTGTCGTTGGATGGTGGAATTTGCTCGTCTACACAATTGTTAGCGCAAGCGGAATACTAATAAAGACAAGAAAATGAACAAAGAATAATACAAACAATGCTAACAAGATAGTATAACGTGGTTAACGGCTACACTGCTAATCCACGGTCCCCGATTCGTCCTCGGTGAATCACTCTGCCAAAACCAATCCACTATTGGTCTCTCCTTTGGACCAAGCTAGGTGGAGGTAACCTTTACAAATCAAGATCACTCTTCTTACAATAGAAATGAAGTAAAAGCAAGTAAGAAGAGTTTAAAGCTTGTGGGGCACTTGGATGATCACTTAAAGCATAAGCATTAGCCTCTCAAAGCCCCACACCCTCTCTTTTTATAGAGAGGAAGCTTTTCTTCCTGTTGGCCACCACCAGTCGACTGCTGCCCTTGGCAGTCGACTGCCGCCACTCCAACGGCCTCCGAACACGTCGGATCCCGACCATTGTAGTCCAACGGAATACTTGGCGATCGGCCCGATGGATCCCATCGATCATTGCTACTCCGTAATCGGCCCGATCGGCTCACGGCGATTAATGCTCATGATATCCTCGACGATCATGCCATTCCATGGCGATCGACTCGCATAAAGCCATCGATTGGATACGATTGAACCCATTCGACTTCGAGCGATCATTGTCATTCCATGGCAGTCGACTGATGTCGGGAAAACTCATCCGACACTTAGTCATTCGGCCAAGTTCACCTAATGAGCTACTTACAATTCACTCATTCTCTCATCTCACTCGAAGTCCCTCGCCGAAGCTCTCTTCATTCGCGGCCACGTCCCTCGGCAGCATCAGGTGCACGGCTCTGCAATGCTCCTTCGCGTCTCTTGCCTCCGAAGTCTGCTTCCTTGGCTTCGCTTCAAGTCATCTCGTCCGGCGGTCCCTCGGCAGCATCAAGCGCACGACTCTGCAATGCTCCTTCTCTGACTCAAGCACGAGGTAGTGAGTGGTGAACCCGCCAAGACTCCATGTGCGAATTACTAAGTCCTGCAAGACTCCAACACACATATCAAACCGTAATAACACCCTAACTTAAACCCTTTGCCACACACATCAAAACCTTATCATGGCAAGAGATTGCCCTAACAATCTCCCCCTTTTTGATGTGTGGCAATCCGTTTAAGTTAGGTAAAAATATTTGATAAAACATTAAGAAAGGAAAGCATATAAATAAACATGATTAGTAACTCTCCCCCTTAATATATGAAACTCCCCCTAAATATGTTCCCCCTTACTTAAACATATAGTTTTCTCCCCCTTTGACACCATCAAAAAGATTAAAAACAAGTTTATATATCATGGCATCAAGTCTAGAGAGAAGCATAACCAAAAACATGCCTTAAAACCGTGTATCAGAAATTGTTGGGCTGTTTTCGTGAATGATCGCTATCAAGATGGAAGTCGACCGCACAATGAATTCAAATTCGATTTTTCGATTTAATTTTAGAAATGCATTATAAATTCCAAAAAATTCTAAAAATAGTGAAATTTGGGGAACACATTTCTTTTAAGTATATCTATCAATGAAAAATAGTTTTTCATGAACAATCATTATATTTTCCGAGATTTGCTAAAAATCCAAAAGCTTTAAAAACCACTAGTTTTTGAGCATGTTAGTATCCATTTTAACACCTAGTCTTGCTTTGGATTGTTTCAAAACATGAATACATGGATTTTAAAGTAAGAAATTGTTTTGAAAACATATAAAATATCCAACCATGATCTTTGGGCAATATGTCTATGAATTAAACATAAGCCTTCCCCATGATTGGTCTATTATTGCTATTTTGATACTTTAAATGACCATCTAAACGCCATAGACATTAGTGGACATTTGTATGATCCTAACATCTCACTCATGCTAAGTTTTCAATCAAAGTAGCCTATAGTGAGTGTGAGATGTATCCTAAAGGTATTTGTATGTACTTAACCATTATTTTCATGCAATTCTATCAAGGTTAAGTATCATCCTAACAATCCACATGATCATAAAGATGTATATGACTTAATTTTACATTATGATCATAAAATAAATGTATTCATCAAATTGTTATCATGCATTAGGTATTTCATAATGGTAATAAGCAAATATCACCTAAAGCATTATTTATACCCTTAAAGCCCATGACTATGTGGCAAATATCAAGATCATAAATCATGATTGCAAACATACATAGCAATTTCATTAACTATCATGACTTAAGCATTATTATCTATTTATAGGCACATTATCATCACCTAACACTATTTTAAAAATGTTGTCCCGCCATCCTAAGTCAACCAAAATATGATATAGGTCAAGTTCATATGGTTGACTATCCTAGGATTTTTCTAACCCTTTAAGATGGATTTTGGAACCCAATATAAATTCTTGCCTATGGGGTTCACTAGAAATTCCTTAGGAATCCATTTTCTAGCTATTACCTTCTTCTTATTTTTTCCCCTAGCAATTAGGCATTTATAGGCCTTTTCATTTTTCTTTTCCTTATATCCTAGGCCCTTTTTGTTAAAACTTGCTCTTTGGCTCCCTATGATCATGTTCAAAGTGTTTGAGCCAATAGTGAATTTTTCTAGGGCTTTTGTCAAATAGTCTACATTTTCCCTTAAAGCCCTATTTTCTTCTATGCATGCATCATTAACATCTAATGGCACATAAAGATCATGTGAGCATGCATCATCATTATTATCATTAAGACATGCTTTTTCTAATTTTTCTTCTGATTTCTTAATTTGATCAAGCATGCTTTTATTCTTTTTCTTTGCTCTAAATAGGTCCTTAGTGAGGCTAGAAATCATACAAACTATTTTACTAGGTGAAAGGTTAGTTACCATAGTTTCCATGTCCTCTTCTTCGGATGAGGAGGTAGAGGAGGCTCCCCCTTCACTTGAACTCCCTTCACTTGAACTTGATCCTTCATTTTCGGAGGAGGAGCAATCCAAGTCGTCAAATTCCATCAATGCTAAGTTGGTGACAAATGTGTTTTCTTCCTCGGATGATGAGGAGGAGGAGGAGGAAGGGTCATCCCAAGTCCTTGCTTTTAATGCTTTGGCCTTCCCCTTTTTCTTTGCCTTCTTCTCTTCTTCTTTCTTCTTGCTTCCCTTCTTTTTCTTCTTTTCTTCCTTCTTTCTCTTCTCTTCCTTGCTCTTGTTTAGGAGGGGACAATTATCCCTTATGTGTCCCTCTCCTTGGCAATTGTAGCAAATTACCTTTCCCCTTGGTCTTCTTCTCCTATCATTAGATTTATTAAATTGAAAACCTTTTAAAGCACGCCTTACCCTCCTTACCATATATGCTTCTTCCGTGCTATCCATGGAGGAGGAGGAGGATGCTTTATCATCGGAGGAGGAGGGGATCTCTATCTTCTTCTTCCCTTTGTTTGCCAAAAATGCTACTCCTCTTAAAGGTTGGATTCTTGACTCTTCTATTATTCCTTCAAGTCTTGTTTCATGAAGCTCCATGGTTGAGAAAAACTCCTCCAAAGTACTTACTTCTAAGTTCTTGGACATATAGAAGGAGTCCACCATTGAGCTCCATTTTGATGACCGGGGAAAAGCGTCGATTGCTTTCATAAGCATGTCCTGGTTTGAAAGTTTTTCTCCTACACTTGTTAGCCCAATTAAAATCTCTTTAAATCTAGAATGTAAGGAGGTTACCTTTTCTCCCTTTTCTAATTTTATGTTGGATAGTTGAGAACGGAGGAGGTCTCTCCTTGCAAGTTTAGCCTCCGAGGTGCCTTCATGAAGCTCTACTAGCTTCTCCCACATTTCCTTTGCACTAGAGCATTCCCCTATCCTATTCACTTCTTGTTGGGGGAGTATCAGAGAGGTGGTGCTTGGCCTTTGAATTTGCCAAGTATTCTTCTCTTTGCCTCTTGCTCCACCTTGCTTTCTCCAAAAGCTCCCCATCTTCATTCCTAGGCAACTCGAAACTGTATTCCATAATTAACAAAATTTCAAAGTCGGTTTCAAAGAATACCTCCATTCTCTTTTTCCACCAAGAGAATTCACCTTCGAATTTTGGTGGGTGAATGTTTGAGCCGGCCATCCTTGAATGCGCTTGTTGTGGCGGTTAGTCCTCGACAAGCTTTCCTTGGCTCTGATACCACTTATAGGGGATCGATCGGCCGGCTAGAGGGGGGTGAATAGCCCTTTGTCGTTGGATGGTGGAATTTGCTCGTCTACACAATTGTTAGAGCAAGCGGAATATTAATAAAGACAAGTAAATGAACAAAGAATAATACAAACAATGCTAACAAGATAGTATAACGTGGTTCACGACTACGCCGCTAATCCACGGTCCCCGATTCATCCTCAGTGAATCACTACGCCAAAACCAATCCACTATTGGTCTCTCCTTTGCACCAAGCTAGGTGGAGGTAACCTTTACAAATCGAGATCACTCTTCTTACAATAGAAATGAAGTAAAAGCAAGTAAGAAGTGTTTAAAGCTTGTGGGGCACTTGGATGATCACTTAAAGCATAAGTATTAGCCTCTCAAAGCCCCACACCCTCTCTTTTTATAGAGAGGAAGCTTTTCTTTCTATTGGCCGCCACGATCATGCGCCCTTGGCGATCGATTGCCGCCACTCAACGACCTTGAACACGTCGAATCAGGCCGTTGTAGTCAGCGGAACACTTTGCAATCGGTGATGGATCCCATCGATCGGTGATGGATCCCATCGATCATTCGCGCCTCCGTAGTCGGCCCGCCCGATCGGCTACAGTGGTTACGTACGCGTGATATCCTCCGCGGTCATTGTCATTCCATGCTGATCGACTCGGGGCATAAACCCATCGATTGGATACCGGTCGAACCCATTCGACTTCGGAAGCGATCGATTGTCATTCCATGGCGATCGGCGATCGATGTCGGAAAAACTCATCCGACACTTAGCCATTCGGCCAAGTTCACCTAATGAGCTACTTACAATTCACTCATTCTCTCATCTCACTCGAAGTCCCTTGCCGAAGCTCTCTTCGTTCGCGGCCACGTCCCTCGGTAGCATCAGGCGCACGGCTCTGCAATGCTCCTTCGCGTCTCTTGCCTTCGAAGTATGCTTCCTTGGCTTCGCTTCAAGTCATCTCATCCGGCGGTCCCTCGGCAGCATCAAGCGCACGGCTCTGCAATGCTCCTTCTCCGACTCAAGCATGAGGTAGTGAGTGGTGAACCCGCCAAGACTCCATGTGTGAATTACTAAGTCCTGCAATACTCCAACACACATATCAAACCATAATAACACCCTAACTTAAACCCTTTGCCACACACATCAAAACCTTATCATGGCAAGAGATTGCCCTAACAGCCTTGGCGGGTTCACCACTCAGAACCTCATGCTTGAGTCGGAGAAGGAGCATTGCAGAGTCGTGCACTTGATGATGCCGAGGGACCGTCGGACGAGATGACTTGAAGCGAAGCCAAGGAAGCAGACTTCGGAGGCAAGAGACGCGAAGGAGCATTGCAGAGTCGTGCGCCTGATGCTACCGAGGGACGTGGCTGCGAACGAAGAGAGCTTCGGCGAGGGACTTCGAGTGAGATGAGAGAATGAGTGAATTGTAAGTAGCTCATAAGGTGAACTTGGCCGAATGGCTAAGTGTCGGATGAGTTTTCCCGACATCAGTCGACTGCCATGGAATGGCAGTCGACTGCTCTGAGTTGAATGGGTTCGACTGATATCCGACTAAGTTGTTTTGGGGCCAACAGTCGACTGTCATATGTGGGCAGTCGATTGCCAAGACCATCAGTCTACTGATCAAGAGGCTTTGGGCCACAGAACCACTCGTAGCCGATTGGGCAGTCGACTACGGAGGCAGCAGTCGACTGATGTGATCCATCAGTCGACTGTCAAGTGATCCGTTGGACTACAACGGTCGGGATCCGACGTGTTCGGAGGCCATTGAAGTGGCGGTAGTCGACTGCCAAGGGCAGCAGTCGACTTGTGGTGGCGAACGAGAAGAAATCAGCCCTCTCTATAAAAAGAGAGGGTGTGGGCTTTTGGATGGCTAATGCTCATATTCCAAACCATCATCCAAGTGCTCCACAAGTGATAAACTCCTTCTTCTAGATCTCTTTCACATCTATTGTAAAAGAAGGAGTGTTCTTGAGTTGTAAGGGTTTCCTCCACCTAGCTTAGTGCAAAGGAGAGACCGATAGTGATTTGGTTGCGGAGTGATTCACCGAGGACGAATCGGGGACCGTGGATTAGCGGCATAGCTATGAACCACGTTACATTTCGGTGTTAGTATTGTTTGTATTCTTTATTGTTTATTTGCTTGCCTTTATTAGTATTCCGCTTGCGCTAACAATTATGTAGATGAGCAAATTCCACCATCCAACGACAAAGGGCTATTCACCCCCCTCTAGCCGGCCGATCGATCCCCTACAAGTGGTATCAGAGCCAAGGAAAGCTTGTCGAGGACTAACCACCACAACAAGCACATTCAAGAATGGCTGGCTCAAATATTCATCCGCCAAAGTTCGACGGGGAATTCTCTTGGTGGAAAAAGAGAATGGAGGTATTTTTTGAGACTGATTTTGAAATTCTTTTGATTATGGAAAACGGTTTCGAATTGCCTAGGAATGAAGAAGGGGAGCTATTGGAAAAATCAAGATGGAGTAAAAGACAAAGAGAGGAGTACTTGGCGAATTCAAAGGCCAAGCACCACCTTTACAATGTACTCCCCCAACAAGAAGTAAATAGGATAGGGGAGTGTGCTAGCGCCAAGAAAATGTGGGAGAAATTAATAGAAATTCATGAAGGCACATCCGAGGCGAAACTAGCAAGGAGAGATGTCCTTCGCTCCCAATTATCCAACATCAAACTCGAAAAGGGAGAGAAGGTAAAATCCCTACACTCTAGATTTAAAGAAATTCTAACCGGCTTGACAAGTGTAGGTGAAAGGCTCTCCAACCGGGATAAGGTAATGAAGGTCATAGATGCCTTTCCCCGGTCCTCAAGATGGAGCTCCATGGTGGACTCATTTTACATCTCCAAGAACTTAGAAGTGGGCACCTTGGAGGAGTTCTTCTCAACAATGGAGCTCCATGAAATGAGGCTTGAAGGAATAGAAGAAGAGCCAATGTTTCAACCTTCAAGAGGAGTAGCCTTGATGGCACATAAGGGGAAGAAGAAGATGGAGATCCCCTCCTCCTTCGATGAAGCGTCCTCCTCTTCCTCCATGGATAGTACGGAAGAAGCCTATATGGTAAGGAGGGTAAGGCGTTCTTTATAAGGTTTTCAATTTAATAAATCTAATGATAGGAGGAGAAGACCAAGGGGGAAGGTGATTTTCTATAATTACCAAGAAGATGGACATATAAGGGACAATTGTCCCCTCTTGAACAAAAGCAAGGAGGAGAAGAGAAAGAAGGAAGAAAAGAAGAAGAAGGGGAGCAAGAAGAAAAGAAGGCAAAAGACAAAGGCACTAAAGGCAAGGACTTGGGATGACCCCTCCTCATCATCTTCATCATCATCGGAAGAGGAGAATGCCTTTGTCACCAACTTAGCATTGATGGCTTTTGACGACCTAGATTGCTCCTCCTCCGAAAATAAAGAAGCTAGCTCAAGTGAAGGGGGAGCCTCCTCTACATCCTCGTCATCGGAAGAGGATTTGGTAAGTGAGGTAACGAATCTACCCCTCACTAAGGATTTATTTAGGGCAAAGAAAAAGAACAAGAGCATGCTAGATCAAATTAAGGACTTAGAAGAAAAATTAGAAAAAGCATGTTTAAATATTAATGAAAATATTTTTTCTAGTCATGATGATGCATGCTCACATGAATATATGCCTTTCAATGTTAATGATGCATGTATGGATGAAAATAGGGCTCTAAGGGAAAAGGTAGATTATTTGACCAAAGCCCTAAAAAAGTTCACAATAGGCTCCAATACCCTTAACATGATAATTGGGAGCCAAAGGGCAAGCTTCAACAAGAAAGGCCTAGGTTATAAGGAAAAGAAAAATGAAAAGGCCTATAAATGTCTAATAGCTAGGGGTCAAGATAAAAAGAAAGTAATAGCTAGAAAATGGATCCCTAAAGAATTTTTAGTGAACCCCATATGAAAGAACTTATTTTGGGTTCAAAAATCCATCCTAAAGGGTTAGAAAAACCCTTGGATAGTCAACCATATGGATTTCACCTATATCATATTTTTGGTTGACTTAGGATGGCGGGACAACATTTTTGAAATAGTGTTAGGTGATGATAATGCACCTATAAGTAGATAAATCATGATTTAGGTGATATTTGCTTTATTATCATGATGTAATACCTAATGTATTATCACAATTTGATGAATACATCTGTTTCATGATCATAATGTGAAATTAATTCATATACATCTTTATGATCATGTGGAATGATAGGATGATACTTAACCTTGATAGAATTGCATGAAAATAATGGTTAAGTATATACAAATACCTTTAGGATACATCTCACACTCACTATAGGCTACCATGATTGAAAACTTAGCATGGGTGAGATGTTAGGATGATACAAATGTCCACTAGTGCCTATGGCATTTAGATGGTCATTTAAAGTATCAAAATAGCAATAATAGATCAATCATGGGGAAGGCTTATATTTAATTCATAGACATATTGCCCAAAGATCATGGTTGTATATTTCATATGTTTTCAAAACAATTTCTTACTTTAAAATTTGTTTATTCATGTTTTGAAATAATTCAAAGCAAGACTAGGTGTTAAAATGGATACTAACATGATAAAAAACCTAGTGTTTTTTAAAGCTTTTGGACTTTTGGAAAATACTTGAAAATACAATGATTTTTCATGGAAAAAAATTTTTCATTGATAAATATACTTACAAGAACTGTGTTCCCCAAATTTCATGATTTTGTGAATTTTATAGAATTTTTTATGCATTTCTGAAATTCACCCCGGAAAATCAGAAATTCTGAAATCCATGTGCCAGTCGACTGGTAGCCTGATAATATGCCCAATAACCTTTTGTATCCGATTTTAAGGCATGTTTTTGGTTTTTATTTACCTCTAGACTTGATGCCATGCTTGTATAAACATTGTTTAAATATTTTTGATGGTGTCAAAGGGGGAGAAATGTGTATGTTTAAGTAAGGGGGAATACATTTAGGGGGAGTGTCATGTATTAAGGGGGAGAGTTGCTAATCATGTTGTTTACATGCTTTCTTTCCTTAATATTTTATCAAATGTTTTACCTAACTTAAACGGATTGCCACACATCAAAAAGGGGGAGATTATTAGGGCAATCTCTTGCCATGATAAGGTTTTGATGTGTGTGGCAAAGGGTTTAAGTTAGGTTGTTATTATGATTTGATGTGTGCGTTGGACTCTTGTAGGACATAGTAATTCGCACATGGAGCCTTGGCGGGTTCACCACTCAGAACCTCGTGCTTGAGTCGGAGAAGGAGCATTGCAGAGCCATGCGCTTGATGCTGCCGAGGGACCGCTGGACGAGATGACTTGAAGCGAAGCCAAGGAAGCAGACTTCGGAGGCAAGAGACGCGAAGGAGCATTGCAGAGCCGTGAGCCTGATGCTACCGAGGGACGTGGCCGCGAATGAAGAGAGCTTCGACGAGGGACTTCGAGTGAGATGAGAGAATGAGTGAATTGTAAGTAGCTCATTAGGTGAACTTGGCCGAATGGCTAAGTGTCGGATGAGTTTTTCTGACATCAGTCGACTGCCATGGAATGACAGTCGACTACTCTGAGTTGAATGAGTTCGACTGGTATCCAACTGAGTTATTTTGGGGCTAGCAGTCGACTGTCATATGTGGGCAATCGACTGCCAAGACCATCAGTCAACTACTGAAGGCAACAATCGACTGATCAAGAGGGTTTGGGCCACAGAACCACTCGTAGCTGACTCGGCAGTCGACTACGGAGGCAGCAGTCGACTGATGGGATCCATCAGTCGACTGCCAAGTGATCCGTTGGACTACAACGGTCGGGATCCGACATGTTCGGAGGTCGTTGAAGTGGCGGCAGTCGACTGCCAAGGGCAGCAGTCGACTGGTGGCGGCGAACGAGAAGAAATCAACCCTCTCTATAAAAAGAGAGGGTGTGGGCTTTTGGATGGCTCATGCTCATATTCCAAACCATCATCCAAGTGCTCCATAAGTTATAAACTCCTTCTTCTAGATCTCTTTCACATCTATTGTAAAAGAAGGAGTGTTCTTGAGTTGTAAGGGTTACCTCCACCTAGCTTAGTGCAAAGGAGAGACCGATAGTGATTTGGTTACGGAGTGATTCACCGAGGACGAATCGAGGACCATGGATTAGTGGCGTAGCCGTGAACCACGTTACATTTCGGTGTTAGCATTGTTTGTATTCTTTATTGTTTATTTTCTTGTCTTTATTAGTATTCCGCTTGCACTAACAATTGTGTAGACGAGCAAATTCCATCATCCAATGACAAAGGGCTATTCACCCCCCTCTAGTCGGCCAATCAATCCCCTACAACTTGGAGCATCGATTTGTTGGACTCACTCCAAGGTCGATGTGAAGAGAGGTGAAGTTGGGTGCTATGCATATGATGCATACTTGTTAATGTGTTAACAACCCAATGTATGTGTAAACATTCAATTAGTTAATAGCACATTGTGATAGTTACATATACGTGATATATAATCGGTATAATTGATACCCACCATCATAGCTAAGAATGACTTGTTGGACTCACTCAAAGGTTGTTCTTATCTATATTGGATATCAGCCCATTCGGAGATTGACCTACGATCTCCTGAATTGATTTTGAGGGTTTTTGAATTTGAAAAATGAATGGGATTTTGTAAATGTATGTGGATGCATTTTAAATCATCTTTCTCATATATGCTTTGTATTTCTAGGTTAATCGCTTGATCATGATGTCTTTGAATTTGTGCTCTATTTTAAATTCAAATAAATTGACTGGGCCGAACTTCTTGGACTGGCTTAGAAACTTGAGAATTGTTCTCAAGGTGGAAAAGCTTGAGTATGTCCTCGAAGCGTCTCTTCCCGCCCGTCCTAGTGATGATGCAACACCGGACCAATTGTTGGTCCATCAGAAACATGTGAGTGATTTTGAGCAAGTGAGTTGCATCATGCTAGCCGTGATGATACCCGAGCTGCAGAAGTAGCATGAGCATATGGATGCTCATACCATAGTCCTTCTTCTTTATGAGTTGTTTGATGAGCAAGTGAGATTCGAAAGGTTCGAAGTCTCCAAGCTCCTCTTCACCTCTGAGATGCAAGAAGGTTCATCTGTGGTACTGCTCAACATGCTGAAGACTGTGGAACCTTCTAAGAAGCATGAGCAGGGGACGGTGTTGTTAGTTGATTCCTCGAAGAAAGGTTCTAAGAGGGAGTCAAAGGAACAGCAGAAGGGGAAGAAGAAAAAGGCTAAAAAGGCAGAACCAGCTCAAAAGGGCACTTGCCATCATTATGGCAAGGAGGGCCATTGGCAAAGAAACTGCAAGATTTATCTTGTGTTCGTAAAAAAGAATAAGGCATCAGATGCCCCATCTTCTTCAGATATCTTCGTTATTGATTGTCATTCTATTTTCTTAGACACTTGGGTATTGGATACTAGGTGTGGCTCACATATATGTAATGACATACATGGGCTAAGGAATAGAAGAAGACTCGTCAAGGGAGAGTCAAATTTACGTGTTGGGAATGGAGCAAAGGTTGCTGCACTCACCATCGGAACGTATTTATTGAAACTCCCTACAAGACTTGTCTTAGAACTGGACAATTGCTTTTATGTTCCTTCGTTGATAAAGAACATCATTTCTATTTCTTGTTTAAATAGAAATGGGTATCATTTAACTTTTAGTAACAATTGTTGTTACATAACTTTTGAATGGCGTTCTTTATGGGACTGGAACTTTAAGCAATGGTATTTATACATTGGATGTATCCAATGAAATTTTCAATATCGAAGCGAGCAACAAGCATGCTCGACAAGATAATCAATTAGACTCCTACATGTGGCATTGTCGTCTTGGCTATGTGAGCAAGAAACGCATGTCCAAATTACACCGATGTGGAATTCTGGAATCGTTTGAATTAGATTCATACGATACATGTGAATCATGCTTAAAAGGCAAGATGACCAAGTTACCATTTACTGGAAAAGGTGAACCGGTGGGTGAGTTGCTTGGTCTAATACATACTGATGTATGTGGACCTATGCCAACTCAAGCCTTAGGAGGTTATAGCTACTTCATTACCTTCACCGATAATCACTCATGGTTTGGGTATGTGTTCTTGGTAAAACACAAGTCTGAAGTCTTTGAAAGGTTCAAAGAATTCAGAAATGAAGTAGAGAAATAACTTGGCAAGAGTATTAAAATACTTCGATCGGATCGAGGTGGTGAATACTTGAGTCAAGAGTTTCTAGATTATCTGAGGGACAATGGTATATTGTCTCAATGGACTCCGACGTATACACCACAACTTAATGGTGTATATGAGAGGCGAAGCTGGACCTTGTTGGACATGGTCAGGTCAATGATGAATCATGCGAATCTTCCCAAGTCCTTTTGGGGCTATGCACTTCAGACAACTGTTTACTTGTTAAACAAAGTCCCGACCAAGGTAGTCTCTACTACTCTATATGAGATATGGGCTAGTAAGAAACCTCATTTATCTTACTTGAAGATATGGGGTTGTCCTGCTTATGTGAAGCGGACTGTGTCAGACAATTTGGATGCTAAGTCTAATAAATATCTATTTATTGGATACCCTAAGGAAACGAGGGGTTACCAATTCTATCATCCCTTGGAACAAAAGGTGTTTGTTTCAAGGAATGCTGTGTTTCTAGAGAAAGTGTTTCTCTTGCAAGAAAACAGTGAGAGTGTCGTTGAACTTGAGGAGGTTCAAGAGACTCCAATAGACATTGAAGATATACTTGGTCAAGCACCTCGACCGATGACTCATAGTGATGAGACATTGGCTGAACCTATTGTGACACCACATCTTCGTAGATTTGGTAGGACACGCAACATTCCTGAGAGATATGGATTTCTCGTAAGTGAATCGAACGACGTGTTACTCATTGACGATGAGGAGCCTACCAATTATGAAGAAGTTCTGAAAGAGACAAATGGCTTGAAGCCATGAAGTCGAAAATGGATTCCATGTATGAAAATCAAGTTTGGAACTTGGTTGATCCACCTAAAGGCATAAAGCCTATAGGGTGCAAGTGGGTTTTCAAGAAGAAAACTGACATGGATGGTAATGTGATTACCTATAAGGCTAGATTGGTGGCGAAAGGATATCGCTAAAAGCAAGGTGTTGATTATGACGAAACCTATTCGCCTGTTGCTATGCTTAAATCCATTCGGATGCTCCTAGCCATAGCGGCTCATTATGATTATGAGATATGACAGATGGATGTGAAAATAACTTTCCTTAATGGAAACCTGCTCAAGGATGTGTATATGATACAGCTTGAGGGTTTCACATCGGTTGATAAAACTAAGGTATGCAAATTGCGACGGTCCATATATGGATTGAAGCAAGCATCCAGGAGCTGGAATATCCATTTTGATGAGACAATCAAAAAGTTTAATTTCTCACAAAATCCAGACGAACCTTGTGTGTACAAGAAGGTTAGTGGGAGTATAGTCGTGTTCCTAGTATTGTATGTCGATGACATATTACTTATAGGAAATGATGTTTCAGTTTTACTGTCAATTAAGATTTGGTTGTCCAAGACATTCTCCATGAAAGACCTGGGAGAAGCAACCTACATCCTCAGGATTAAGATCTATAGGGATAGGTCGAAACGATTGCTTGGTCTTTCACAGTCTACATATATGTTTAGCATGTCGGAATCCAAGAAAGGTTTCCTTCCCATCAGGCATGGGATACACCTTTCGAAGTCTATGTGTCCGCGCACAGAAGACGAGAGGATTTACATGAGTAAGATTCCCTATGCATTCGCAATAGGATCTATCATGTATGCTATGTTATGTACAAGGCCCGACATATCGTATGCTCTAAGTGTCACAAGCAGATACCAGTCTGATCCAGGAATGGATCATTGGGTGGCTGTTAAGATGATCCTTAAATACTTAAGAAGAACTAAGGATGTGTTCCTAATATATGGAGAAGGGGACATGGTGATATGCAGGTATATGGATGCCAGCTTCTAGACAAACAAGGATGATTCCAAGTCTTAGTTTGGGTATGTATTCATCTGGAATGGAGGCGAAATAAGTTGGAAAGGTTCCAAGCAAGACCCTATAGCAGATTCTGCCACTGAGGCAGAATACATTACAGCTTCGAAAGCAGTAAAGGAAGTGGTTTGGATTAAGAAGTTCATTTCTAAACTTGATGTGGTCTCATTAATGATCCAAACATGTGCTTCGTCGCTATCATCTGATCAGAGAGATCGTAAGTAGGAAGGAAATACAAATCGAGAATATTCTCACTGAAAGGAACTTAGCGGACCCTTTAACTAAGGTCTTACCTCAAAGTATATTTAAGGGTCATGTTAGAGCTTATGGTATTGGATACCATAGCGATTGACATTAGGCCAAGTGGGAGTTTGTTAGTAATATATGAGAGATGTCCTAAGGCAATCGCCTTATATTTGAACCATTTATATGATAAATGAAGATTCACTATTTGAGTATACATATTTTCATGTATTTGATTAGATATTAAACTCATTTACTGAATGTCCACAATACGATTTACAGCATGAGAGAATTTGTGATTGGATCACGACTAGTGAGTATCTCTATATGTGTAATTGTGATGTATCGGAATTATCCCTAGTCGATGAATTGATGGATTTGGACACCATCAATTCTGTCGAGACTAGAACGAGGTATACTCCTTGGTGTATCCAAGTAGCTAATTCTCACTAGCTGGGGACATTGTGACGTCTGGAGTTAATCGTGGATGCTAGTTATTGTAACTAGTTCATTAGAGTGACCATCTGTAAGACTTCATATGGTTCTCTACATATATAGATATGTCAATGAAGTTGTTACTACAGCTTAAGTGCTATGTTCCTTTGACTTGAAGTATTCAAGTCATCTTGGTCATGAAGACTTATGCTTTGACATCTTAAGCAAGCATCTCTAAGGAGATGTGGACCCGGGATGATTGGGTATAAGTCGAAGTGATCGAAGGTGTTTGAATAACTTATAAAGGATTCACCACTCCTTGCGAGGAGATGTATACCCATGGCCTCTCGTCTGATTGTTACTAAAGTCTTTGGCCAAAGCATTACATGTTTAGAGTAAGGTACTCTTGGATACATATGCAGTAACTAGAATCCGTAGGATGAGAAAATGATACTTGGGCTAGGTGTGACATTGTCAACCTAGTGGGGACTGACACTATAGACCATGTTGTTGGGAATTGAATGCCGCTAGAGGGGGGGTGAATAGCGTGATACCGTACGATGATGGAATTCTTTCACGTTCGATCGTCTACAATCTTGTTAGCACAGCGGAATAGTAATAACAAATAAATATAACAAGACACACAATCACAACATGATCATATAACGTGGTTCGGAACCACACGGTTCCTACTCCACGGATTGAGCTCTAACGAGCTCTAGCGATGCCAATGCAATCACTAATCAATAAACTCCTTCTCGACAACAAGTCGGAGGTGGAGAAACCTCGTACACAAGATTACAACAATAATCTAAAGAATTACAAGCAAATACAAAGGAAATGTAAAGAACACTTTACAAAACTAGGGTTTGAGCGCTTTGCTTGTTGGTTGCTTGGATGAGGTTGAAGGGCCCTGAAATGCACCTGCAAATCGCCTCAAGAAAGCTCCCCAAGAACTGATGCTTGAGCCTTCCACGAACAGCTGCTTTTATCCTCCCTCGGGCTGGATTTCCGCCTGGTAGTCGACTGCCATGAGTCCCCAGTCGACTACCAACACTGTAGATGTGAGACAACGGCTTGATCCACGTTGGACAAGTTCCAACGGGACTCTCACCACCGATCGCCAACATTGGCGATCGATCGCTAACGCCGTAGTCGATCGCCCGATCGGCTCTGAGCGCTTCAGCTCATGACTTCATTCGATCATGCCATCGCTCGCGGGCAATGATCGTTGCCGACCGATCGCTTCCCATGAGCGATCGCCAGAGCTCTTTAAAGCTCTCAACCGCAACTCGATTCGACTCCTGCAATGAACCGGCCATAATGTCAGTCGACTGCCAACCTCAAGAATGAGGTTTTAACCCAAGTATGGTGCCCCCATACTTGCTAGACCACCCTTAGCCTAGACCTAAGCCTTCTAGCCACCTCCATAAGCCTCACGCCTCTCAGATCCCTCCAAGTCATCCATGACTTGTTCATCCATCGCGCTAGCTTCCAGGTGCTTCCATCGGCTATGTCATGCTAACGGTGTCTACACCGCCAAGGCACATTGGACTTACGCCGCCAAGACTCCGCTTGGACTTTACGCCGCCAATATCAATCCCCTTGGACTTCCCAAATGCCAAGACTCAAGCTTGGACTTTCCCTTGCCAACCCATGTTGAACTTTCCATGCCAAGACCCATGCTTGGACTTTCCATTTGCCAAGACCCATGCTTGGACTTCTCATTTGCCAAGACCCATGCTTGGACTTCTCATGCCAAGTGCTCAAGACTTGGACTTTCCCAATTGCCAAGTGTCCCACTTGGACTTTCCATGTGCCAAGTACCCATGACTTGGACTTTACCTTGCCAAGACCCATGCTTGGACTTTCCCATAATCACATGGTCAACCCTGGTCAACCATCAAGTCAATTATAACCTGGGTCGATTGTATAAACAATCTCTCCAAAACATATTAACCGACATCAATGTCAAACATCAATGTCAAACACTTTGTCAAGCTACTTTGTCAAACATCAAAACATCACTCGAGTCAAACTCGAGTCCTGGTCAATCGTGACCTGGACCGATTGCACCAACAATCTCCCCCTTTTTGATGTTTGACAAAAACCAATCAAATCATGAGTTAGAGCACTAACTCAAATCCCTTACCAATTATCCCAAATTGGTAAACACTCACCAAATGTTCTTCCCTAAACATTCAAGTGAAAAAGTAAATCAAATGTTCTCCCCCAAACATTCTCCCCCTTTTTGACTAACATCAAAAAGGTTTTCTCTCCAAGGAGGTCAATGTCTCATGTCCCAATGAGATCTTACAATCTCCCCCTTGATCAAAAATACCTAGGATGTCTACCATCTTCCTAGTGATAAGTCCCATATCACTCAAGAGAGGCACTCCTATCTCACTCTCCCAATTTCCAAATTGGGTATCAAACACCCATCAATTTTCAATTGATAACATTCTCCCATAAAAACATCCATCATCCCAAGATGGATACCTCCCCCTAAAGGCTTGCTCCCCCTTGACCATTGCACCAACAATGTCCTTGGAAAGCCCCTAAGCCAATAGGAACTCTAAACCATCAAAATTAAGGTTCTAAGTTCAACATAGAACTTTTACTCACCCTAAATTTGATACTTTGACCTAACACAACTCCTAATCCATATCCAATGGATTTTCACCCTTCATAATGCTTCCCAAAGCATATCCTAGGGTTAGGAGTGGTTAGGAACCTTTACCATAGCTGAACACGGGCTAAACAAATCTTGTTAACCCAAAATCAGACTCGCAATGCTTCGTGACAGAATCACCGATCACATTTCATCATGATCGCCACCAAGTGGCAATGATCGGTAGTAAATTCCCGAATTTCAACTATTAGAACGAAATTCAAAAATTCATAAATAATTATACGTACATCGAAAAATCACGAAATTTGATACGTATAATACTTATGACCAAAACAATAGGTGAAAAATGTTTGAAAAATATTTTACCCATAAAATAGTGAGTTTGATACAAAACTCAAAACCATTGAAATTTTCAATGTCTTGGCCCTATTTTGTATCAACTTCATCAATGGTGATTGCTATCAAAAGATAGACTTCACCAAGGTTTTTCAAAATGATTTTAAAATGTTTTCAAAACCTTATTTTGGATCATATTCCTTGGGCTCTATGTACATGACTTGTACACAAGCTTTCCCAATGATCCACCAATAAAATTAGATGAGTTTTGGTTCAACTAGATGCAAAAACTATGCACCTTGAACTCAACTCATATCCTAGCATCTCACATGTATCTAGGGTGTATAAATACACATACATGTCAATTGGATGTGAGATGTGGGTTTTGGTTCATTTAATCTAGGGTTTCATGCATTTTTCTAAGGCAACCCTACTTGATTCCCTTATAAATGGGACTTCAAGTCATGCCATTATCCTTAAATCAATTTCAATCAAAATATCTTAAATGCATGAATGATTATGGCATTAGAGATGATATAGATAAACACATGCTCATAATCATGATGTCATGGCATAATATGAAATCTAAAAACACATGACATTTAATCCTTAATCCTAACCATGTACATGACATATAAATGATGAGAATGAACATGATGTCATGTCATGGCATATGGCAAATCAAAGCATGGCAAATAAGATATAAAGGTATGTAATACCTAAATTTTAATATTACTTGTCATTTGATATAATTAATCACATTTTGCCATATTTCTACTTTTCTCCCTAGTGTGCCAAAAACCCAAAATGGCACACTAACCACTAAACTTAAATTGTGCCAACATGGTCATTTTATCAAACTTCATAATTAATATTGGCACATCCTAAAATCCTTTTAGGATTAATTCAAATCTATTTCCAAGGTAACCATAACCTTGAAAATATCCTAAAGTGCCACCTTACCATGGTTGAGTTAACTACTCATCCAATCAAGGTTGACACACCCTAAACCCACTTAGCGTGAATCAATCACGCTCTTAGGAACCCAAAATCTATTTGAGCTCCTAGGGTTGATTAGGTATTCCCTAGGGATAACCTCCCTAGATACCTTTCTAATGACCCTCCTAGGCTTGTTAGCCTTGGTCATTTGGGTCTTACCTAGGTTGACTCTAGGGGTGACTCCCCTTGCAACCTTCTTAGTGGCCACCCTAGGTTTCCTAGAAACCCTAGCCACTAGGCACACCCTTTGGTCAACTCTAGGGATGACTTCCCTATTGACCTTGGTCTTCCTAGACCTAGTTTGTGTTTCATAATCAAATGGAACACTATGGTAAGCCACCTTAGGCTTAGGTTTGTGACCCAAACCTTTCTTGCCCTTGGTTGACTTTTGACTCTTAGGTCCTAAGTGTTGACTGTGACTATTGGACCCTTGATTTTGACCACTAGACCCTTTAAATTGATTTTGTATATTCCTAAGGGTCTTTTCAAGTTTTTCAAGCCTTGACCTTAAGGCTTGGTTCTCTAATTCTAATTTCCCAATTTTAGAATCTTGATTTAAATCTTGGGCATTTGACTTTCTTGGCATATGCCTAGTCCATTTTGGATTAAAACCTAGATGTTCTTGTATTTTCTTAATAGATTCACTAGGTATGGTTTTTCTAGGGACATTAGTCCCAAATTTCTCCTTATTACTAAAATGGACACTTTTAGCTCCTAAGCAAAATATTTATTCCTATTAGCATGCTTTTCATAAATTGCAAGAGAATTTAAATTCCTAGCATGCCTTTGCCTATTAACTAAAGAAGGTGCATTATTGAAATATACCTTAGGGTTTGCCCTAGAGGCTCCCCCTACATATGTAGCTCCCTCTTTGGTCTTTTTGCTTCCCTAGGACATTGATTCCTATAATGTCCCCTTGAGTTGCACTTGAAGCATATGATATGCTCCTTGCTCTTGATATTTGGGGAACCGTCATCCTTGACTTTTGGAGCCGGTGGAGCTTTCCTAATCTTCTTTGGGCACTTGCTCTTGTAGTGCCCAAATTCCCTACACTCAAAGCACATGATATTATTTTTATTTGAGATTGATGTGTTTGAGTTACCTAGTTCGGTGGTAGGTGCCGGAGTTGTATTTTGAGCTTCCTCATCTTGATTGGATGTTGAAGCTTCTTCTTGTTGCTCCGGTATGGAAGTTCTCTCCTCCCCCTCAATCCTTGAGGTGGATACTTCTTCCACTTCCTCCACCAACCCGGAAATTGACTCCCTATCAACTTCCGATTCTACTTCCTCTTCCTCTTTGGATGTTGATGATCTCTCAACCTCCAAGTCCTCACTTCCTTGTGAAGATGATGCATTAGCCTCTTCGGTCTCTTCCTCTTGGACCATTGATGGGCTTTCATGGAGCTTTGCCAAATCGCTCCATAGCTCCTTAGCATCCATGCATTCACCTAGGCTACACAAGAATTCATTTGGAATTAAATCAAAAATGAATTTGATTACCTTCTTGTTTTTCTCGAATCTTTGGAGTTGATCTTCACTCCATCTCTTTTTCTTGAGGAAACCACCTTTTGGTCCTCTAGGATACTCAAATCCTTCCATTAATAGAGACCATTCCTCGAAGTCCCTCATCATCAAAAAATCTTCAATTCTTCTCTTCCAAGAATCGAAGCCTTCTTGTCCATATAATGAGTACGGGACCGGTGTGTTGATGTCCCAACCTAGCTTGTCTTGAAATTCCATCTTTACCCTCTAGCGTATTGCTCCCGGTTGTTAATCCGTTGAAGAGCCACCAGGCTCTGATACCACTTGTTGGGAATTGAATGCCGCTAGAGGGGGGGTGAATAGCGTGATACCGTACGATGATGGAATTCTTTCGCGTTCGATCGTCTACAATCTTGTTAGCACAGCGGAATAGTAATAACAAATAAATATAACAAGACACACAATCACAACATGATCATATAACGTGGTTCGGAACCACACGGTTCCTACTCCACGGATTGAGCTCTAACGAGCTCTAGCGATGCCAATGCAATCACTAATCAATAAACTCCTTCTCGACAACAAGTCGGAGGTGGAGAAACCTCGTACACAAGATTACAACAATAATCTAAAGAATTACAAGCAAATACAAAGGAAATGTAAAGAACACTTTACAAAACTAGGGTTTGAGCGCTTTGCTTGTTGGTTGCTTGGATGAGGTTGAAGGGCCCTGAAATGCACCTGCAAATCGCCTTCAAATCGCCTCAAGAAAGCTCCCCAAGAACTGATGCTTGAGCCTTCCACGAACAGCTGCTTTTATCCTCCCTCGGTGCCGATTTCACGACGATCGCCATGAGTCCCGATCGACTTCCAACATCAGATGTGAGACAACGGCTCAATCCGCGTTGGACAAGTTCCAACAGGACTCTCACCGATCATTGCCAACATTGATGATCGGCCCGCTAACCGTAGTCGGCGATCGGCTATGGAGCGATCATCGCTCACCTCATTGGATCATTGCCATCCTTAGCGATCATTGCCGTCGGCTACCGATCATTGCTCCATGAGCGATCGCCAGAGCCCTTAAAGCTCTCAACCGGCAGTCGAACTCGAGTCGACTCCCGGCAGTCGAACCGGCCATAATGCCAGTCGACTGCCAACCTCAAGAATGAGGTTTTAACCCAAGTATGGTGCCCCCATACTTGCTAGACCACCCTTAGCCTAGACCTAAGCCTTCTAGCCACCTCCATCAGCCTCACGCCTCTCAGATCCCTCCAAGTCATCCATGACTTGTTCATCCATCGTGCTAGCTTCCAGGTGCTTCCATCGGCTATGTCATGCTAACGGTGTCTACACCGCCAAGGCACATTGGACTTACGCCGCCAAGACTCTGCTGACTTTCTACGCCAATATCAATCCCCTTGGACTTCCCAAATGCCAAGACTCAAGCTTGGACTTTCCCTTGCCAACCCATGTTGGACTTTCCATGCCAAGACCCATGCTTGGACTTTCCATTTGCCAAGACCCATGCTTGGACTTCTCATTTGCCAAGACCCATGCTTGGACTTCTCATGCCAAGTGCTCAAGACTTGGACTTTCCCAATTGCCAAGTGTCCCACTTGGACTTTCCATGTGCCAAGTACCCATGACTTGGACTTTACCTTGCCAAGACCCATGCTTGGACTTTCCCATAATCACATGGTCAACCCTGGTCAACCATCAAGTCAATTATAACCTGGGTCGATTGTATAAACAATCTCTCCAAAACATATTAACCGACATCAATGTCAAACATCAATGTCAAACACTTTGTCAAGCTACTTTGTCAAACATCAAAACATCACTCGAGTCAAACTCGAGTCCTGGTCAATCGTGACCTGGGCCGATTGCACCAACACATGTCCTGAACCAAGTGGGTATAAGATGCGTGAAGGGAATGGGGCACGATTCATTGTAGCTGCTGAAGGGTTTCAGAAATAGTTCTGGATCAACCATTGATCTTTCGATTAATTGGGGATCATGATGTACTACTAGGTGTCACTCATGATCATTCTATAATTAATGGTTAATTATAGACGACCAATATAATCCGAGAACCTATTTGGTCACACGCACAACGAGCGTAATCTGAAGGATTTAAAACAAGCTTGAGAATGAGATTCTCAGACCGAGAGAAACTAGGTTTGGTTGGACCAAACAAGGATCGAGCATAAAATCGTTTCAGTCGCAATGGAAGCGTGGATACAGATAGAGGCGATTCTAGCGAGAGTCGCTCCGGTTGATGTCATTCCTGCTGCACGTGATACGTCAGGTATAACTAAAGTAATTTCCTTTATTGCAAAATTTGAAATTGCGATTATGTCTACACATGTTGTACTATGCATGTGTGTGATGTGTGTATTATAATAAATTAGATTTATTGGTTTTTAATTCTTTCGTTGTGCACATGTTTATGAAACATGTTCGAACACACACTCGCCGCAGTGCCGGAAACCCAACACATGGTGTGTAGTTAGTTATGTCATTGTGTTAGTTTTCGCTGTGTTTTGTTTACATTTATATATGTTGTTGTGATTGTGGCTGGAAGGCCTTGTATCAACAGGATATGTTGCCACGTATAGGGGAGATGTTGTCCATTTATTTTTCATCTCGGCATACTCTTGGAGCGTGACAATCTACCTCTACCTTTTCATCCTTATATTCTTCCTTAGTTTTCCCTTGATCATTACCCTCTTCTAAACTAAGTTTCTTAAGTTCAAATAATACTCTTTCATCAGCTATATTTTTTAGGTGGATGGTAAATTTTCTTTGAACACCACATTTAAAGATTATTCTACTAAGTTAATTTTTTATTATATACTCTATATGTCTTGCTAGAAGTGGAGTATCCTACCAAAATACTATCATTTGCCATGGTCATAAATTTTCCTAGTTGATCCTTAGTATTTAAAATATATACTTTACAATCAAACACTCTAAGATGTTTAATTATAGGTGTCTTTTTAAACCAACCTTCATGTGATGTTTTTCCTAAAACCCTATGCATCAATGTATGATTTTGTATGCAATAAGGTATTTATGACCTCTGTTTAGAGATAACTAGAAAGTGAATATTCATGTAGCAAACTCCTAGTGGCCTCCTACATACCCAATTCTTTCTTTCCATAATTCTATTTTATTGTGGTGTCCTAGGAGTTAAAAACTCATGTTTATACTCTTTTTCTAGATAAAAATTTATAAACCTATCATTTTCAAACTCATCTCGATGATCACTTCTTATACATTTGATTTTATATTTTTTCTTGTTTTCTATCATTCTACAAAAAGCAATCAAAGTTTCTAAAATTTGATCCTTATCTTTTAAGAAAAATACTCATTTATATCTAGTGTATTCATCAACTATTATAAAATGATATTTGTTGTCATTTAATGATGTATATCTACTACTATTAAGTAAATCCATATGTAATAATTCTAATGCGGTAGAAGTACTCACAACATTTTTACCTTTATAGACAACTTTGATTTGCTTACCCATTTGACATGCATTACACAACTTATCCTTTTGAAACATCAACTTTGGCAATCCCCATACGAACTCTTTCCTTGATAACCTCTTGATATTCTTCGTATTGGTATAAGCTAGCCTTTGGTGCCAAAGCCAGTCTCCTTATCTTTTGATATAAAACACTTTACAAATAAGTTAGTAGCATGGTGCAAATCAACTTGATAAATATTTTGTTTCCTATAACTTATAAGCATAATAGTAGTTCACTATGCTTAATTAGATATTAAGATGAATTAAACTCAATTCTATATTCAACGTCACATAGTTAACTAACATTTAAAATATTAAATATCGTGCCTTTGACTAACAATACATTTTTAATTTAAATTATTTTGACATTTTTATGTCTCTAACACCAACTACCTTTAATTCTCCACTATTTTTAAAATAAATAGTGTTTTTATTTTTTTTTCTAAATGATGAGAACTTCGATGAATCCCCTGTCAGCCTGTCATATGCTTGAAGCATCCACTATCTATGAACAATGTCGTTATACACTCGCCCTCGACATGTGTCTATTCAAATATAAAAAAATTAAATGTTTTAGTATCCAAATATTGGATCTAACAATATTAACCACAAAAGATTCAAATACCCATGCTTTTGTGACTTTTGTTTTAGAAGTAACATTCCAACATATTAATGACGTGAATTTAACCTCCTTTTGCATGGATGTATATCCTAACCTAGCTTTATTATACACAACCCTTTGTGCTCCTAAAATCATATCTAAGTATTTTGATCTTAGGAAAAATTTGCTAATGTTCTTCTCAAATCTTCTATTTGTAATTTCAAAGAAGAATTTTCTTTTTTGAGTTCTCTAACTTGAATACAATAATCCTCCTTATGTTTACAAATAGAGGATGACTCGATTTCTTCCCTAATTGTTCTCTATTGATTTTGCAATGTTTTCACTCTACCTTTCGATTTTGTTAAAGCATTAGTTAAGCATGCAATAGTATAATATAATTTATCTAATTTGAGAGAGGCTACCTCGACATCACTTAATGATGACTTGCTTGAAGACACTTCTTCGCTCATATTTGAGCCATTGTCTTCATCATTTAAGACTATTGAGTGTCAAATGTCTTGTAGTCTTAACCTCATCCTCCTCTTCTAATGAACTGGATGAAAAATCATCCTAAGTAGCTTTCAACTTCTTCATTTTAGTTTTTCTTTTTGTTTCTTCAATTCTAGATAATCAACTTTATAGTGGCCTTTCTTGATACATTCAAAACACACCACTTCAATTTTGATTTTGATTTTACTAGAGAATTTTCCTTTCCGTTCTTTCCTCAAATATCTTTACATCTTTCTTATTGTATCTACAACTTCATCGCATCATCTTCCTGATGAAGTTCATCATCTCACATGAAGAGAATTCCTCCTCACTGTCCATTTCCAGTTTAAACTTTGAGGATTGTTCCTTCTTTTCCTTTTCCTTCTTCTTTTCTTTCTTCTTATTCTTATCACTTGCAACTAAAGTCATACCTTTCTCCTTATGGCTTGAATTAGCTTATTTGTGGAGCTCTAGTTTTACAAAATAACTCATTTAATTTAACAATTGATAAATCCCTAGAAACTTTGTAAGAATCCACAATGGATAGCCACAAAGAATTCCTAGGAAAAACTTTTAAAGTATACCTGAGGTTTCGATTCTCGACACTTTTTCCAATAGAATAAAGTTCATCGAGAAGTTATTTAAATCTCTCGTGAAGTTGGCTCATTGTCTCACCCTCCTTCATAGTGAAATTCTGCATCTGATTGATAAAGATCTCTCTCTTAACTATCCTAGAATCTTTCATGCCTTTATTTAGTTTAATTTGTCACACAACTCCTTAACACTTCACTTCTGAACATGCCAATTTTGTTTAGTTGTTTGAGTGCTAGTTCACATTGAAGTGCAACAATAGCATTTGCATTTAATTGTGCTTTTCTTCTTTGCTTAGTTGTTCATTTTTCGATTCCAAAATTTTTCCATCTTTTATGGTTGGTGCTATGAAGCCTTCAAACACGACGAATCACATATTGATGTTCGTCATCAGATAATACTCCATATGGCTTCTCTAATATCAGAAGTTGTTTCCGTCAAAGAAAAGTAGTCATGTGGTGTTATTGTTGGAATGTCATAGGAGCATGCACAGCGGAAAGATGTAAAAAAATGATTTTTATTTTCTCCAAGACATCCCCTAGGGGCCAGGAATTCTTGCTTTGACATAATCACAAGATAAAAGAGAGGAGAAAAAAAATTTTATACCTTCGGAATTCTTTTTGAATTCATAGAAACCAAGAACAAAACCAACGGACCTTGCATCTATTAGTATCCACACTGGGATCACCTGAGATAACTCCTCGAGCAGCAAGTCTTCGTCTCTGATTGATGCTAGCCAATCGACAGAGATGAGAGGGGGAGAGAGAGGAAAAGCAGTTACCAAGAAAAATCTAAAGGTTCTCCTCCAAAGATTATCAAGGGATCTATTTATAGTTGTTTATAGATCTTTTGATTAGAGCATCTTAGGAGGCTTAAATGGAACCTTATTGGTGCAATAAGCCTCGGGTCAATATTGACCAAACTCGAGTAGTGTTTTGATATTTGTCAATGGGTCGACAATGGTTATGACTATATGGTTTGACTATATGTTGACTATATGACTAGTGGATAATTGGGATATTCAAACTCATACGAAAGAGAATATTTGAGGGAGATTATTAGATCAATCAACCTCAGAAGTCCAAATTTGGTGACTTGGCAATTGAAAGTCTAAGCATGGTCTTGGCATGTGAAAGTCCAAGTCAAGGGTACTTGGCAATTGAAAGTCCAAGCATGGTCTTGGCAAGGAAAGTCCAAGTCATGGGTACTTGGCAAAGGGAAAGTCCTAGGGTAGGTTTGGTGGCATAAAGTCCAAGCATGGGTCTTGGAGGCATAAGTCCAAATGGATCTTGGCAATGTGAAAGTCCAAGGGTATATGTTTGGCGGCGTAAAGTCTAAGCATAGGTCTTGGCAGCGTAAGTCCAACCTTGGCAAAGGACCCAACACCTGAAGGCTAACACGAAAGATGAAGAGTCGCAGACTCGAGAGATCTGAGAGGCGTAAGGTTGATAGAGGTGGCTAGAAGGCTTAGGTCTAGGCTATGGGTGGTTATCAAGTATGATGGGATCATACTTGGGTTAAACCTCATGTTTGAGGTTTACCAGTCGACTTGGGTATAGATCAGTCGACTAGCCAAGTGATTGACACTCGAAATGCCTAGTTGACTGGGTAGTCAACTGGGGTTGTGACCCAGTCGACTGGTCGAGTAGTCGACTAAGACTGCCGACCAAGTGCTCTGGTAGTCAATTGGAGAGGATTCCAGTCAACTGCTATGTATGGGCAGTCGACTGGTGGAAGTGGACACGAGAACAGATTCTTGCGTATTCGATTGACCAGTCGACTACTGGGCAGCAGTTGATTGCTAATAAAGATAGTCGATTGCTGGGTTATTCGTTGGACGATTCTAATGTAGATTAAGTCCGTTGTGAGACAATAGCATTGAGGCCAGTCGACTGGAAGGTGGAAATCCATCTCAATGGAGGCTTTAAATAGAGCTCGAGGAGGAGGCTTTCCCTATCGATTTTTGGTGATCTTGAAGGGGAATTATTGCTGCATTCTAGACCTTCCAAGCTCATCCAAGCAACCAAAAGTTCAAGCAATCAAAAGCTCTCATTTGTGTTTTCTCTTGTTTCTTACTTTTCATTCTTGTATACTTGTATTTGGTTGTAGCTTTCTTTTGTAAGCTTAATGTAAGAGGTTTTCTCCACCTCCGATGTTATTCCGAGAAGAAGATAAGTTTTATTGGTGTGGACACTAAGGCTCGACCATGGAGTAGGAACCGTAGGTTCCAAGCCATATAAAATCTCGTTATTGTGATTGTGTCATCTTTATTCTTGTTGTGCATTTCTATTGTTGTATATTCCACTGCACATTAACAAGTTTTGTAGACGGGCATGTGATCGCAATCCATCGAACGAAGTGAAATTTCTATTCACCCCCCTCTAGTGCGGTCAACAATTCCTCTATAATTGGTATCAGAGCAATGCCACTCTTCAAAAGACTAACTTCTAAGAGAGCAAGCGCTAGAGGAGAAGAGAAAAGTGGAGCCAAGTGATGGATTTGGCTATGACACCCAAACTCCTCCACCATCCTGTTGGGATGTATACTGAAAGCCTTGCTCTTTTGTATGAACATCTTTATTTTGAAATAAGAATCACATGATCATTGTTTGCATATTTTTATAGTTATGCAAAATTGTCTAATATTTTACATTGTAGATAACATGGTGCTTGGTGTGGCATAGAAGATCATGTTATCAGTCCCTTGTAGAATATAAGTAGAGGCTCACAACCAAGATGGTTTTGGACAAACCATTGGCATGGTTGTAGTGTAGCTTGGTATTGTTTTATCTTGAACATAGAGTTACACTAGTACACCTCGGTGTATTGAGCAGGACCGACATAGAGGTGATTCAATTTATTGCTGACTACATAATTGAATCGGACCTCGGATATTATGTTGTACATGCTCTTAATCCTGATATAATAACGGGCACATGTACTTAGTATTTATTTCTTTGATTTACCAAAGGGTGAGATTTCTATGGATTAAATCAATATGCCCGGTAGGTTGGGAAATAATATTATTTACATGGTGTGCCGTTGATTATAGGAGGAAACCGTGTCCTATATATTAGGTTGATGATGTCCCCTTGAGGAGCTCATAAGGTTCATCATGTAAACCCTGCAGGTTGACTTAGTCAACATGATGATAAGGTTGAGTGGTACTACTCGAGGAGTTAGATGTTAATTAATTGATGGTTAGTAAATCAATTAATTGACGGACATTCGATATCTTAAACACGGGGAGATGGATGTACAAATAATATATGGAGCCCATATTAATTTATGGGGGTTGGTGAGGTAGTTCAATGATGATCCTCTAGTGGAATGGAACATCATTGATGGATCAAGTTTGTGTGGTTCCGATCCATCGGGTGGCCAAAACCCAACTCCTCCTCATGGTCCCTATCGTAGCCTAATATAAACCTCATGAAGTCTAGATCAAATGATGGAAAACAAATCTCTAGATCCGACGGTTGGGATTAAATCCCTAGAACCGACGGTTGAGATTAAATCCCTAGATCCGACGGTTGGGATTAAATTCCTAGAACCGACGGTGGAGATTAAACCAAGGCCTATCCCTAACTCTATAAAAGGGTGGCTTAGGGTGGGCGGCAAGGATGTTGGTTGATGATGATGGATGCTAAGGAGATTAGGGTTTTGCCTAGCATTGCTTGGGCGGCAAGAAACCCTAAGGAGGAAACCCTAACTAGGGTTTGGCTCCTATGGTTGGGCGGCCAAGGTATGGAAAGAAAGTGGGCGGCAACTTGTGGAAGAGTTCTTCTTCTTCCTAGGAAAGGTGGCCGGTTCCTAGAACTCTTCCTTCCATCTTGGTTGGGCAGCAAGAAAGCCTAAGGAGGAAACCCTAATTAGGGTTTGGCTCCTATGGTGGGCGGCTAGGGTTTGCAAGAAGGTGGGCGGCAACTATAGGAGAGGAGCTCTTCTTCTTCCTAGGGTGTGGCTGGCTCCTTTCTCTATTCCCTCCACCTTGGCCGGCGCCCAACATATTCCCTATCTCCTCTTCACTCCATCTTGGTTAGCGGCACTAGAAGCTAGGGTTTGTCCCTAGTTTGGTTCCTTGGTGGTTTCCATTTTGTTCTCTCTATTCTTGGGGCCGGCAGCATCAATCCTTTGTGGATTGGTGGTTGGCTCAAGCAAGAAGGGAAAGAGAGTTCTTCTTTCTTTGGATTGAAGAAGATCTAGGAAGCTTCAACTTGTGGAGGATCTTCGCCCACACGAAGTCTACAAGGAGGTTAGGACATACGATAGAAGATCAAGAGGTATAAAAGTTTTACAACTTTTATTATTGTTCTTTGCATGTTCTTATTTGATTTGCTAGCTTATGTTCTTTATGTTAGTATGTGTTGATTATACTAGTTTACATTTGTATGTATTTGTATAATCATGGACCCCGAAGATAAACACAAAAATCGGCGATCCGTCCGTCGTCTCTTCCGCGGCTAACCGACTAGAAGAGTTGTGTTGCTTGAACAACTAGTTTGTTCAAGCGATCGCTCGAGTCGTTAGCACGACGACGAATTGGTTGTGCTTAGGAAACTCATCCCATCCGGATTAGTTTTCATTGGTGAAAATTTTAATCCGGGGACATGGGAGCCGATGAGCCTTCCTAGGAATAGCAAGATTCCCAACACATCCGACCTAAAATCTTGGTGGGCAAGAATAGAGACCTTCTTGATGATGGACATAGAGAATTAGTTCATCATCGTGGATGGATTTGAACATCCCATGGATAAGAAGGGAGGACCCCTCAAAATCAATAAATGGACCAAGGAGCAACGCTAAAAACTTAAGACCGATTTTAAGGTAACAAAACTTCTAAATAATTTAATTTCTAACGATATTCTCTCAAAATTTGGAGAAGTTACGGATGCCAAAGAAATATGGAGCAAATTAGTAGAGTTACATGAAAATTTTACACCTGCACAATTAGAGAAGGATCCCGAAGAAGATCAGTGCTCCTCATCTCAAGCTCATGAAGACTCGGAAGTTGAGAGATGCTCAACATCCGAAGAGGAAGAATCATCATCATCATCTCAAGAGCTTGTAGAGTTGGAGGTTGAGAGGTGCTCAACGTCTGAAGGAGAAGAAGTCGAAGAGGTTGGGAAGCCTCCACCTCTAGGATTGAGGGGGAGGAGAGACATTCTACACCAGAACAAGAGAAAGATGAACCATTAATCTCCGGAGGGAATGAAGAATCCGACCAAAATTCCCCTACCAAAGAAGGTAACTCAAATGCAACTATTAAGAATAAAGATCACATAATTTACTTTGAGTGTAGAGAGAAAGGACATTACAAGATCAAATGCCCAAAATTGGCCTAGAAGAAAAGTCAAGTGCCAAAGGCCAAAGAAAAGTCAAAGGAGACCGGAGCCCCAATTAGGAAGAGCAAAGAGCACATTGTGTGCTTTAAATGCCAACAAAAAGGGCATTACCGAAGCCAATGTCCTAGAGGGAGTCACCCTCGCAAGGACAAAGGAGGAGCATCACATGTAGGGGGAACTAAGGCAAACTCTATGGTATATTTCAATAATGCTCCTTATTTACGTAATAATCAAAAGCATGCTAGGAATTTTTTTTCTATTGCTCATCAAAAGCATGCTAGAAGTAATAAATATTTTTGTTTATGTGCCTAAGGACAATCCTAGAACTATTCTACCTAAGAAAACTATTAGGAAGATAGAGAACAATGTTGGAGCAATAGGCCCAGGTCACGATTGACCAAACTCAAGTTAGACTTGAGAGTGTTTAGATGTTTGATAATGTTTTGGGGAGATTGTTTGTGCAATTGACCCAGTTTATGATTGATCGGACTCAAGTTTGACTCGAGTGGTATTTTGATGTTTGACTATGGTTTAATCATTGTTTGACTATATGGTTGACATGGGGTTGACCATATGATGGAGAAGTCCAAGTCTTGTGTATTTGGCATGGAAAGTCCAAGCTTGAGTCTTGGGAAATGGAAAGTCCAACATGGGTTGACATGCAAAGTCCAAGCATGGGGCTTGGCAAGGGAAAGTCCAAGCTTGAGTTTTGGCAGATGAAAATTCCGACATGGGTTGGCAAGGAAAGTCCAAGGGGTGATATTGGCAGCGTAAAGTCTAAGGGTGGAGTCTTGGCATCATAAGTCTAATGGTTGGTGGAGTAAAGTCCAAGCAGTAGTCATGGCAGTGTAGACCACGTTAGCATGACAATAGCTGATGGAATCACCTGAAGGCTAGCGTATGGATGAACAAGTCATGGATGACTTGGAGGGATCCGATATGCATGAGATTTATGGAGGTGGCTATAAGGCTTAGGTCTAGGCTAAGGGTGGTCTACCAAGTATGAGGGCATCATACTTGGGGTTAAACCTCATGTTTGAGGTTATCAGTCGACTGAGGCTTTGGACCAGTCAATTGGTCAAGTGTTTTGACACTTAGCAGCCGAGTCGACTTGCAGAAGTCGACTGGGATTATGGCTAGTTGAATTTCTCAGAGTTGATTGGTGTTCGACTGCAGGAAATAGCCTGGCAGTCGACTGCTATCATTGGGAAGTCAACTGATGGCTTGAGCAGTCGACTGCGACTGATGGTTGGGGTTACGAGCAAAGAATGCTCGGTAGTCGATTGGTCAGTCGACTACGGCTCTGGCAGTCGACTGCTGGGTTATGGCAGTCGACTTCCAGTGTAACCGTTGGCTTGAATGCTGACGTGGATTAAGCCGTTGTCTCACAACGATACTGTTGGCAATCGATTGGAGTCTTACGGCAGTCGACTGCTAAGCGCGAATCCAGCTCGATGCAGGTTATAAAAGCAGCTCGGATGGGAGGATTTGGTAACGATTTTCTTGGGTGATTTGAAGGGGATTTGCTGCTGCAATCCAGACCTTCAAGGCTAGACCAAGGTGATCAACAAGCAAACATTCTAAGCAAAGTGTTGTAAAGTTTTTATTTACTTATCTTTCGTATTTACTTTGTATTTTCTTGTTGTATTTCGTATTATTGTTGTAATCATTTGTACGAGGTTTCTCCACCTCTGGATTATTCCGAGGAGTATTTATTAGTGGTGAGTGCATCACTAGAGCTTGTTGAGCTCGCCCTGTGGAGTAGGAACCCTAAGGTTCTAAACCATGTTATATTTGTGTGTTATGGTTGTGCTTGTATTTTTGTTATTACTTTATTTCTATATTCCGTTGTGTATTGACAATCATAGGCAATCACGCGAACGATATCCATCAACGTCGAAACGTTATTCACCCCCTCTCTAGCGATGATCAATTCCCCAACAAGTGGTATCAGAGCAAGGTCGCTCTTCATTTGGACGAACCGCCAAGGGAGCACGCTAGAGGGTGAAGAATAAGATGGATCATCAAGAGAAATTTGGATGGGACATCAACACTCTAGTCCCGTACACACTCTATGGACGAGAAGACTTCAATTCATGGAAAGGAAGGATTGAAGACTTCATCATGATGAGAAACTTTGAAGAATGGGCCATCTTGATGGAAGGATTTAATTATCCAAGAGGGCCAAAGGGAGGTTTCCTAAAAATGAAGAAGTGGATCGAGGAACAACTTCAAGAATTTGTAAAAATACAAATGTAATTAAATTCTTGGTTGATTTAATCCCTAATGACATTTTGTGCAAGGTAGGGGATTATATGGATGGCAAGGAGCTATGGAGCCAAGTGGCAAGATTCCATGAGAACCCACAACCGGTCTAAGAAGAAGAGGAAGAAGAGGAATGCTCATCGGCTCAATCGGAGGAGACTGAAGAAGCAAGCTCATCCTCATAAGAAAGTGAGGATTTGGACGTTGAGGAGTGTTCGACATCCGAGGTGGAAGAAGTAGGAGTAGCCTCCACCTCTAGGATTGAGAGGGAGGAGATTAGGTCAATCTCTATGCCGGAGCAAGAAGAAGAGCTTTCTACCTCCGGGAGAGATAAAGAACTCACTCCGACCACCACCATTAACCTAGGTAACTCAAACACTTCAATTAATAATAAAAATCATATAATGTGTTTTGAGTGTAGGAAATATGGGCACTATAAGAGCAAGTGCCCTAAGAAGGTCAAGAAATATCAACCAGCACCAAAACCTCAAGAAATCTCAAAGGATGTCGGAGCCCCAACCATTAAGAGCAAGGAGCATGTGGTGTGCTTCAAGTGCCATCAAAAAGGGCATTATAGGAGCCAATGCCCTAAGGGGAGGAAGAAAGGGCAAGGAGGAGCTACACATATAGGGGGAGCTAAGGCAAACCCTAAGGTAACCTCTAATTATGTTCCCTCCTTAATTAATAGACAAAAGCATGCTAGGAATTTTATTACTATTACTCATGAAAAGCATGCTAGTAAAAATAGACTTTATTGCTTAGGAGCTAAATCATATAACTTTAAAAATAAGGAGAAATTTGGGACTAATGTCCCTAGAGAAACTCTACCTAAGGAAAGTATTAGGAAAATAGAAGACCATTTAGGCATTAACCCTAAGAAGGATAAACATGCCTAGGAAATGGAACAATGCCCAAAGATTAGATCAAAATTCAAAAATTGGGCAATTAGAGCTAGAAAATCAAGTTTTGAGGTCAAAACATGAGAAAATGGAGAAGACCCTTAGAAAGATGTAAAATCGAATGCAAGGGTCAAATTGCCAAAATCTAGGGTCTATGAGTCAAAGTCAAAGGCCTAGGAAACAAGAATCATCCAAGGGCAAGAAAGGTTTGGGTCACAAACTTAAGCCCAAGGAGACTTATCATAATGTTCCACTTGATTATGGAACTCAATCTAGGTCTAGGAAAATCAAGGCCACAAGGGAAGTCATCCCTAGAGTTGACCATGTTAAATGCCTAGTGGCTAGGGTTCGAAGAAACCTAGGGAAGCCACTAAGAAGATTACAAGGGGAGTCACCCCAAGTTCTAACCTAGGCAAGATCCAAATGACCAAGGCTACCAAGCCTAGAAAGGTCATTAGGAGGGTATCTAGGGAGGTCATCCATAAGGAATACCTAGTAAACCCAAGGAGCTCCAATAGGTTTTGGGTTCCTAGGAGCGTGATCGATTCACGCTAAATGGGTTAGGGGGTGCCAACTTTAAATGGATGGGTAGTTAATCTAACTATGGTAAAGGTGGCACTTTAGGTCTTTTTCAAGGTTATGGGTACCTTAAAAATAAGTTTGATCTTATATCCTAAAGGACTTTAGGATGTTCCAATATCATTTGAGAATTATGAAAAATCAATCAAATTGGCACAAACTAGGTTTAGAGGTGATAGTGTGTCATTTTGGATTTTTGGCACACTTGGGGGATGAGTGATAATATGAAAAAATGAAATTAATAATAACAAATGGTAACAAATGTTAAAATTTAGGTATTATATACCTTTATATTTTATTTACTATGATTGATTTGTCATATGACATGTCATGACATCATTCTTATTTTTAATCATATAATATGTCATGATCATGCTTAGGTTTGTTTTTATGTCATGTATGCTTAGGTTTATATTTGTGGCATGACATCATGATCATTAGCCATGCTTATTTATGTTATTATTTATGTCATGATCATTCATTCATTTAAGGTAATTAAAATTTATTTAAGGACTATGATATGACTTGAAGTCTCATGTATAAGGGAATCAAGTAGTGTTACCTTAGAAAATGCATGAGACCTTAGATTAGGATAATCAAATCCCACATCTCACATCAAATTGACATGTGTGTGTTTTCAAACACCCTAGACACATGTGACATGCTAGGAAATAAGTTAAGTTCAAGGTGTATAGTTTTTGCATCTAGATGAACTCAAACTCATCTTACATCAAGGTGGATCATGGGGAAAGCTAATGTACAAGTCATGTTCATTGAGCCCATTGATGATGATCCAATATAGGTTTTCAAAAATATTTTAAAATCATTTTAGAAAACCTTGGTGAAGTCTATTTATTGATGAAATTGATACAAAGTAGGGCCAAAACATTGAACTTTTCAATTGTTTTGAACTTTGTGTCAATCTCCTAATTTTATGGGTAATTTAATTTTCAAATATTTTTCACCCATTATATTTGTCATAAGTATTATACATATGATTTTTCGTGATTTTTCATATTATGTATAATTACTTATGAATTTTTGAAATTCATTTCTGAATTTTGATTTATGCATTTACAGAAATCAATCGACTGCCGCTTATGGAAGTCGACTGGCGCCAATGACAGTCGACTGGTGACTGTAAGAGTCGATTGCCAGAGATGATTTCGAGTAAACAAGGATGTTTAACCCATATTTCAGCTATGTTAGGTTACCCTAACTATTTCTAACCCTAGAATATGCTTTGGAAAGCATTGGAAAGGATGAAAATTCATTGGATATGGATTAGGAGAGTTGTTTAGGGCGTGTATCAATTTTAAGGTGTGTGAAAGTTCAAGGTTGAACTTTTAACCTTAATTTTTATGGTTTAGTGTTCCTATAGGCTTAGGAACACTCCAAGGATATTGTTGGTGCAATGGTCACCGGGGAGCAAGCCTTTAGGGGGAGGTATCCATCATGGGATGATGGATGTGTTCTTCCTCATGAGGGAGAGAATTGACAGAGTTTATAGGAAGTCTCTCTTAAGTGATATGAGACTTATCACTAGGAAGAGTGAAGACATCCTAGATGTTTTTGAACCAAAGGGAAGATTGTAATATCTCATCGAGATATGAGACATTGACCTCCTTGAGGAGAACCTTTTTGATGTATGTCAAAAAGCCGAGAATTTATGAAATTACCAATTTGGGATAATTGGCAAGGAGATTTGAGTTAGGTAGCCTAACTCAATGGTTTTTGGGTTTTTGTCAAATATCAAAAAGGGGGAGATTGTTGATGCAATGTCCCAGGTCACGATTGACCAGACTCGAGTTGGACTCGAGTAGTGTTTTAATATTTGATAATGTTTTGGAGAGATTGTTGGTGCAATCGACCCAGGTTATGATTGACCAGACTCGAGTTTGACTCGAGTGGTATTTTGATGTTTGACGATGGTTTGATAATTATTTTATTATATGGTTGACATGGGGTTCACCATATGATGGAGAAGTCAAGGTCTTGTGTACTTGGCATGGAAAGTCCAAGCTGAGTCTTAGCAAATGGAAAGTTCAACATGGGTTGACAAGGAAAGTCCAAGCATGGGTCTTGGCAAGGGAAAGTCCAAGCTTGAGTCTTGGCAGATGGAAAGTCCAACATGGGTTGGCAAGGAAATTCCAAAGGGTGATATTTGTGGCGTAAAGTCCAAGGGTGGAGTCTTGGTAGCATAAGTCCAATGGTTGGTGGCGTAAAGTCCAAGTGATAGTCTTAGCAGCGTAAGCCCAATGTGCCTTGGCGGTGTAGACCACGTTAGCATGACAATAGCTGATGGAAGCACTTGAAGGCTAGCATATGGATGAACAAGTCATGGATGGCTTGGAGGTCCGATAGGCATAAAGCTGACGGAGGTGGCTAGAAGGCTTAGGTCTAGGCTAAGGGTGGTCTAGCAAGTATGAGGGCATCATACTTGGGGTTAAACCTCATGGTTAAGGTTATCAGTTGACTGGGGCTTTGGACCAGTCGATTGGTCAAGTGTTTTTATACTTGGTAGTCGAGTCGACTTACAGCAATTGACTAGGATTATGGTCAGTCGAACTGCTCAGAGTCGACTGATGTTCGACTGCAGGAAATATCCTGGCAATCGACTACCATTATTAGGCAGTCGATTGATGTCTTGAGTAGTCGACTGCCATGGATGGGCAGTTGAATGATGGTCGGGGTTACGAGCATAGAATGCTCGGTAGTCGACTGGTCAGTCAGCTACGACCCTAGCAGTCGACTACTGGGTTATGGCAGTCGGCTGCCAGTGTAACCGTTGGCTTGAATGCCAACGTGGATTAAGCTGTCGTCTCACAATGGTACTTTTGGCAGTCGACTAGGGCCTTACGACAGTCGACTGCCAAGCGCGAATCCAGCCCGATGTAGATTATAAAAGCAGCTCGGATGGGAGGATTTGGTAGTGATTTTTTTGGGTGATTTGGAGGGGATTTGCTGCTGCAATCCAGACCTTCAAGGCTAGTCCAAGGCGATCAACAAGAAAGCATTCTAAGCAAAGTGTTGTAAAGTTTTTGTTTACTTGTCTTTCATATTTACTTTGTATTTGCTTGTTGTATTTCGTATTACTATTGTAATCATTTGTACGAGGTTTGTCTGCCTCTGGATTGTTCCGAGGAGTATTTATTAGTAGTGAGTGCATCACTAGAGCTCGCCCTGTGGAGTAGGAACCCTAAGGTTCCGAACCACATTATATTTGTGTGTTGTGGTTGTGTTTGTGCATGTATTTTTTGTTATTACTTTATTTCTATCGCTGCGTACTAACAATCATAGGCAAGCACGCGAACGATATCCACCAACATCGAAACGCCTCATCCCCTTCTAGCGATGATCAATTCCCCAACAAACAATTTAGGCATTAACCCTAATAAGGGTAGACACATGCCTAGAAGAAAGAATAATGTTCAAAATTATAATGGAAAATAAAAAATCGTGAGACTAGAGGAAGAAAATCAAGCCTTGAGGTTAAGGCTTGAAAAATTAGAGAAGATCATTGCAAGAATGAAAAATTCAATTAAAGGGTCTAATGGGCAAAATTTAGGGTCTAGGAGACAAGAACCAACTAAGAGGCAAGGGTTGTGTCATAAACTTAAGCATAAGGAGACCTACCACAATGTTTCATTTAACTATGGAATAAACTCTAGATCTAGAAAAACCAAGGTCATAAGGGAAGTCATCTCTAGAGTTGACCATGGTAGATGTCTAGTGGCCAAGGTTTCTAAGAAACCTAGAAAAGCCACTAAGAAGGTTATAAGGGAAGCAATCCCTAGAGTTGACCTAAGCAATACCAAAATGATCAAGGCTTCCAAGTCTAGAAGGGTCATTAAGAAGGTACTAAGGGAGGTTGTCCCTAGTGAGTACCTCACAAACTCAATGAGCTCAAATAGGTTTTGGGTTCCTAGGAGCGTGATTCCCTCGTGCTAGATGGGTAGTTAATGTAACCATGATAGAGTTGATACTTTAGGACATTTTCAAGGTTATGTGATACCTTGGAAATGAGGTTAGTTATTATCCTAAAAGATTTTAGGATGTGCCAATAAATTTTATGAAGGTTGAAAATTTGATCAAAATTTGTACAATTAGATTTAGAGTCAATGGTGTGTCATTTTGGATTTTAGGCACACTTAAGGGAAAATTGGTACTATGGCAAAAGTGGGTATAATGTTAACAAATGACAATTAATATTATATTTTATTTGTCATACTTTGTTTGCTATGTGTCATGTCATGACATCATATTTTATTAAATCATATAAAATATCATGATTAATACTTACGTTAATATGTCATGTTTGTATTTAGATTTATGTTTATACCATGACATCATGATTACTGGAAAATGCTTTAAATTATGCACATTCTGATGCCATGGTCATCATTCATGCATTTAGGATAACTAAAATGAAATTAAGGACAATGATATAATTTGAAGTCTCATGATAAGGAAATTAAATAAAGTTGCCTAGATATATGTATGAACCCTTAGATTAGAGAAGAACAAAATCCACATCTCACAAAGGCATTAAATTGATATGTGTGTGCATTGAAACACCCCAGACACATATTAGATGTTAAAAAAATGAGTTAAGTTCAAGGTGCATAGCTCTTGCATCTAGATGAACTCAAACTCATAATATGACATTGATGAATTATGAGGAAAGCTAATGTACAAGTCATGTATATTTAGCCCATAGACTATGGTTCAATATAAGGTTTGAAAAACATTTTAAAATCAATTTGAAAAACCTTGGTGAAATCTATCTTTTGATAGCAATCACCATTGAGAAAATTAATACAAAGTTAGACAAAATATTGAAGGTTTCAATGCTTTTGAACTTTGTATCAATTTCGCAATTTAATGGGTATTTTATTTTAAAATTATTTTTCATCCATTGTATTTCATGTAAGTAATGTACGTATGAAGTTTTATAATTTTTAAAAATATGTATATTTATTTGTACATTATTGAAATTTGATTTCTGAATCTGTTTTCTGCACATTGCAAAAACCAATCGATTGCTGCTTGGAGCAGTCGACTAGTAGTGAAGCAACCAACTGGTTGTTGACCGAGTTGATTGTTGAAGCTGATTTCGACTGAATAAGATTTGTTTATCCATGTAGAAACCCTTTTAGGTTACCCTAACGTCTCCTAACCCTAGGATATGCTTTGAAAAGCATTGGAAGAGTGAAATATCATTGAAAATGATTAGGAGAGTTGTTTAGGGTAGAGTATCGAATTTTAAGGATTGTGAAAGTTCAATGTTAGACTTTTATCCTTATTTTCGATGGTTTAAGTTTTATATAGGCTTAGGAACTCTCCAAGGACATTGTTGGTGCAATGGTCAAGGGAGAGTAAGCCTTTAGGGGGAGGTTATCCATCAAGGAATGATGGATGAGTTTTTCCTCAAAGAGAGAGAAATGAAGGGTTTCTGTTAGGAAACCTTCATTGTGTTCACAAAGGGGGAGAATTGGAGAAGTGAGGATTGCTCTCATTTAGTAATATAGAACTTATCACTATGAATAGTGAAGGCATCCTAGATGACTTTGGACCAAGGGGGAGAGTGAAGGATCTCATTGGGATATGAGACATGGATACTCTTGGTAGTCTTTTTGATATGTGCCAAAGGGGGAGAAGTGAGGTTTAAGTTAGGTAAACCTTCACTATGCTTTAGCATTGAAAGAATTAAGTTTGGGCTTATTGGTTAGCCAAACTTAAAGGTATTATCAAACATCAAAATGGGGGAGATTGTTGGTGTAACAAGCCTCGGGTCAATGTTGACCAAACTCGAGTAGGACTCGAGTAGTGTTTTGATGTTTGACAATGGGTTTGACCATTAGTTGACTATATAGTTTGATCATATGTTGACCATATGTTGACCATATGACTAGTGGATGATTGTGATATCCAAAGTCATATGGGGGAGATTATTTGGGGGAGATTGTTGGATCAATCAACCATGGAAGTCCAAGTTTGGTGACTTAGCAATTGAAAGTCCAAGCATGGTCTTGGCATGTGAAAGTCCAAGTCATGGGTACTTGACAATTAAAAGTTTGAGCATGGTCTTGGTAAGGAAAGTCTAAGTCATGGGTACTTGGTAAAGGGAAAGTCCAAGGGTAGGTTTAGCAGTGTAAAATCCAAGCATGGGTATTGACGATGTAAGTCCAAATGGATATTGGCAATGTGGAAGTCCAAGGGTGTAGGTTTGGCTGTGTAAAGTCCAAGCATGAGTTTTGGCAACGTAAGTTCAAATAAATATTGACAATATGAAAGTCTAAGGGTGTAGGTTTGATGGCAAGCATGGGTCTTGGTGGCATAAATCCAAATGAACCATGGCAAAGAACCCGGTTAGCATGACATAGTCGATGGAAGCGCCTGAAGGCTAATGCGATGGATGAAGAGTTGCAGACTCGAGGGATCTGAGAGGCATGAGGCTGATGGGGGTAGCTAGAAGGCTTAGTTCTAGGTTATGGGTGGTTATCAAGTATGAGGGGATCATACTTGGGTTAAACCTCATTTTTAGATTTACCAGTTGATTGACCAAGTGATTGACACTCGGAAGGCCTGGTTGACTCGGGCAGTCAACAGTCGACTAAGACTGTTGACCAAGTGCTCTAGCAGTCGACTAGAAAGGATTCTAGTCGACTACAATGTATGGGTAGTCAACTGGTGGAAGTGGACATGGGCACAGATTGTTGTGTAGTCGACTGACCAATCGACTACTGGGCAGTAGACAACAGTCGACTACTGGGTTTTCTGTTGAACGATTCTAACATGGATTAAGTTCATTGTGAGACAACGACATTGAGGTCAGTTGACTGTTAGGTAAGAGCAGTCAACTAGAAGGTGGAAATTCAACTCGATGGAGGCTTTAAATGGAGCTCGAGGAGGAGGTTTTCCCTGTCGATTTTTGGCCATCTTGAAGGAGAATTTTTGCTGCGTTCTATACCTTTCAAGTTCGTCCAAGCAACCAAAAGTTCAAGCAATCAAAAGCTCTCATTTGTAAAGTGTTTTCTCTTATTGCATGCTTTTCATTCTTGTATACTTGTATTTGGTTGGAGCTTTCTTTTGTAAGCTTATTGTAAGAGGTTTTCTCCACCTCCACTGTTATTCCGAGAAGGAGATAAGTTTTAGTGGTGTGGACACTAAAGCTCGGCCATGTAGTAAGAACCATAGGTTCTGAGCCACATAAAATCTCGTTGTTGTAATTGTGTTGTTTTTATTCTTGTTGTGCATTTCTATTGTTGTATATTCTGATGTGCATTAACAAGTTTTGTAGATGAGCATAAGATCGCAATCCATCGAATGAAGTGAAATTGCTATTCGCCCCCTCTAGCACGGTCAATGATTCCTCTACAAACGTATCTTTCCATAATTATCCCATAATTAAGGCAAGAAAACCCGAGGAAATTTCCATATGCGAGTGGACCAAAATCGATCGCCCGCGACATGACCATGTGTCGTACATACGACCTGCCAGTACCTAGACACATGGCTCATGCTGGGCACAACCTCAACTCTGGCCAATTTCAGCCAAAGCTAGGCACGACCATGTGAAGCTCTGTATCATCTATTTAACTTTGTTTAAGTGCGATATAACTATGCTAAGCCCCGGCATGGCCATAGGAGGTTCCATAGCCTCTATTTTGTACCCTTTTAGCCTGGTCCAACCAGATACATTCTCTCACATTGAGAATCTCATTCTCAGACTTGTTTTATGTCTTGAGATCACCCGTATTGCGTGTGACTCAATAGGTTCCCGGATATATTGGTCATTCATAATTAACCCCTTAATTAGGAATAAATCATCAATGACACTTAGCAATACATCATGACCCCCAATTGATCGAAAAGTCTAAATCGACTCCAGAAAGTTTCTGAACCCTTCAGCAGCTATAGTAACTTTTTTCTTTGTTCCTTTCACTCATCGTATACCCACATGGTTCAGGACATAGTCTATGTGCTTGTCCCCACTAGGATGACTATGCCACACCTAGCCCAAATTAGTTTTCTTGTCCTGTGGATTCAAGTTACTCCTACATATTTCTAAGAAGACTGTCTTCTTAACATGCTTGCTCTAGCCAGAGACTTCTGAGTAACAATTCTGACAAGAGGCCTAAGGTATACATCTCCCTTTTATAGGAGTGGTGAATTCTCTATGGGATATTCAAACATTTTCGATCACTTTGACTTGTACCCAATTAACCTAGAGTTACACAGCCTATGGAGATGGCTACAAAGAGGTCAAAGTATAAGGCGCTATGATCAAGATGACTTGAATACCTCAAGTCTAAAGAATCTCGCACTCGAGCTGCAATGAGATCTTCAACGACATAAAGAACCATATGAAGTCTCATATCAAGTCACCCCAATGAACTGGTTACCCTAACTAGTATCCACATGTTCACTCTCAGCATCTCTATGCTTCCATTCAGTGAGTACCGAATGCTTGGATAAACCAAGGAGCATAACATGTGGTAGTCTCATAGAATTTATGATGCCCAATCTTATCAATTTATCGACTAGGGATAGTTTTAATACTTACATATTTACATATGATGAGATACCCACTAATTGTGATCCAATCACAATTTCTCTCATGCTATGTATCGTATTGTGGACTTCAGTAGATGAGTTTAAGATCTAATCAAATACATACACAATGTATACTCAAATAATGAATTTTATTAATAACTTCTAAGACGATTGTTTTAGGACACCTCTCATTTACATCAGTTGTAATCCTCTTGCATCACCATTTTCACTATAGAAAGTTGCTGATTTGGTTGTTAGTCCTCTAGAGCTACTTAGCTATGATACCACTTGTTAAGATCTTTGCATGCTAGAGGAAGGTGAATAGTTTTGTCATGTCAATTTGGAAATTCGCAACAGGAATACTTAATGCAACAACAAATACACAGCATACCACACAAATTATACTTAGTTCATAGCATCCCAAGGTTACTATCTCAAGGTGTAGTCCCATCGCTCTATCACTACTAACAATTTCCTCTTTCTCGGACAAAATTCAAATGTAAAAAAACCTCTTATAATAGTTTATACATGGAATACAACAATAAGAAGAAGACAAGTATATAAAAATCTTATATGATTACTCTTCTTCTTTTTTCTTTTAACTTGAAAGCTAAATTCATGAGATTGGAAAAGAGAAGTGTGTTCAATACAATGACCAAAAATTTCTTTTATAGTGTTTTCAGTCAAATATAGATTTTGGTCACTTTTCAAAAAAAAAAAAGGTTTCTCTTATCCTAGCAGTCAATTAGAGCAGGTATTGACCATTGATTCATCATTGAATGATCACTAACATCAAATCTATGGTTGATATCATTTTGAAGATTGAGCATCAATTGTCTAACAACCATCATCAATCAATTGATAACATTCAGTTGGGTTGAATAGTCAGATCAAAAACTTTTTATGCTCTCAAAATGTCATATTAATTGATTGATGCATGACAATAATCGACTGTTATTAATCAATCGAGTTCTCTGGTCAAACTTTTAACATTTTGTTCACTCTGAAATGACCAGTCAAGTTGGCCAACCAACTATCAAATTTTTTGTTCACTTTTAATTTTTGAACAATCAACTGATTATCTCAACTGTTAGGTTATTGTGCAAAACCTAGATTTAGGCGTTTATGCAGCAATCGACTAGTAATAACATCAATCGATTGATGCACTAGCTTTTTGATTTCGGAGTTTACTCATATGAGTTGACTGATTAATCCTAATAGTTGATTGATGTGCAACAATCCTCAACCAACTTAGGATTTGCCTCATCAATCAAATTTTGTTTCACAACAGTCGATTGTTGAGCCAGGCTTATTCCAAAATTGGATTTTGCAAACCCTAAACTCTTAAATACAAAGCCTCTTCAATTCTATAGTGTATCAGTCGATTGATACATGATATTAATCAACTATTACATTGTTTCCATCCATTCTAATGGCCGAAATATGTCTATCTTTAACTATCCTCATTCTATAAATATCCCATATCAAATGAATTTCCTATTCTCTGAACTTTAGTGCTTGGAGTTTCCTCTTCTCTAAATTTTCATTCACCCTAAATTTAATCTCTTGTTCTACTCGAACTTTTTCTTTTACCAAGAATGTGATCCCTATCCACCCTCTTAAACTTTCCTGCCTTGCATTTGGTCTCCAAACTAGTGAGAACTTTTTTTGCACACTTAACACAACGGTAAGATACCACATACTTTGCTTTAATTTAAATATTGTCAAATATTAAAACTACATGTCCGGGGCGTGATTACATAAACAATAAGTTGGACAAAGTTACCTTATAGATCTCCACACACACACACACACACACACACACACACACACACATATATATATATATATATATATGACCAATTACACCAATAATTTGATCCCAAAATCTCAATTGTCTAAGCTACGACTTGTTGACTTCGCACACAATAACTCAATAAATCAATCTATTGATCATAGTACATTCAAAATCATGTATGACTCGAAAACTCATCAACCTATTGACTTGATTCCCTTAACTTTCATTTCTCCTTATTTTGAGTCAACTGAGAATTTTACTAAGCAAATCAGAGAGCTTATTGATATTAGGAAGAAAATCATACAAAGTAATGAGACTTATAAAATTTAAGCTAATGCACCCTATGAATTTATGGAATATAATGTAAGAGATTATGTCTTTGTTCACATTCACCCTATGTACATCATTAAAAACTCCTCAAAAATATTTCATAACTCCTCTTTTGATCCTTTTCAAATTATGAGAAAAATTAGTGCTAATTCATTTTTTTAATTTGCTTACTTATTTAAGCACTAATTCAATTTTCAATGTCGAAGATTTACAACCATATCAGTGTTGATGCAAGAATGCCCCCAAGTATTAATGTATTTTGATGTTTGGATAATTATTTATAGTTAGGAAATATTTTTGACCTAACATGAATGTCAAGTGATAGGTTTAAAGAAAGTCCAAGTATAAAGACTTGGCAAGGAAAGTCCAAGGGTAAATCCTTAGCAAGAGAAGTCCAAGAATGTGGTCTTGGTGACATAAATCCAAGCATGTAGTATTGGTGGCATAAGTCCAAGTGGATCTTGGCAACAAAGAATAAGGGTGAGGTCTTGGTAGCATAAGTCCAAGCATGTGATCTTGGCTGCGTAAAGTCCAAACGGACCTTGGCAAAGTAGGAACCTAAAGCATGAAGAATCTGAAGAAAGCTTTTGAAGGCAAGCGCAAGGATAAAAGAGTCGCGGACCTGGAAGGATCATGTAGGCACAAGGCTGATGAAGAAGCTTGAAGGTGTTAGTCTAGGCTTAGGGTTATTTTCAAATATGAAATAGTCATACTTGAGGTATACCAGTCGACTGGTCTCGAGTGTTTGACACTTGAGAACTTAGATTAGCTTGAGCAATCGATCGTTATGACATCGACCCAATGATGCCAAGTAGTCATGGTCGATCACGAGCATAAGCTCTTGCAATGATCAGTGTTTTATACTACCGATCGGGTCTTCGTTAGTCGACCGACTTATGTGGTCGTGGCACGTTGTTTAGCAATTAACTGATCGGTCGACTAGGCTTTACCACGGTCCATTAAGTGGTGATGATTGCGATTAGACTTCATCAGAAGCCGTTGGATTTGATCAACAATAACACCAGTCGACTGGTGTCGAGCTCAATGGGTTGAATTGCCTCATCTCTATAAAGAGAGGCTTGGGGAACTTGAAGAGGGTCGGTGCTCTAATTCCAAACATCCGTACTAAGCTCTCCAAGTATTTCTCTAAGCTTTCTAAGTTTCTTTGACCTCTTCTTCATAATCTCATTTTAAATCTTGTAAGAGGAAGAGTGTGCTTGTAAAAAGGCTTCTCCACCTTGGTGTGATCATCAAAAAAAGAAATTCTAGTGAAGGCTTGAAGAAGTGATCCACCTTAAGGATCGCCTAGAGTAGGAGCTTCATCTCCAAACCACATTACATCCTTGAGTTAGCACTGTCATTTTTCTTATTATTTTTCATTTTCAATTATATTTTTATTTTGCTTCCGCTAACAATTCTTGTAGAAAATGAAAAAGGGTTATTCACCCCCTTCTAGCCATCCTAAAGATCCCCAACAAATGGTATCAGAGCCCGAGTCACATCGGAAGATTGATGAGTGTGAATCACATGCAAATTTTGAAGGGAGGAAACTTCGCTTCCCACTTCAACTTGGTCTCTTGTTCATGGCGATCCCGTCTACGTCCCCAGATTAAAAAAAATAATCCTAGACAAAGAGGGATTACCCAAGCAACCGTTTCATCGTCGTGTTATTCGATTAGAGTGGTCACTTGAACAAACTTGTTGTTCAAGCAACCTACCTCTATTCTTCGAATAGCTGCTGAATAGACGATGTACGGATCACCGATTTTTGCATTTGTATTCGGGGTCCAAGTAAATTAGCCACATAACAAAACATACAACATGCATATAATTGAAAAACAATTATAGACATAATACAAAAGAATATAAACAAGCATTATACCTCTCGATCTTCTATTGTATGTTCTTCCTCCTTTTGGATGTCGTGTGGGCGACGATCTTCCAAAAGTCGAAGCCTCCTAGAACACGTTCTTCCCTTCCTTGCTCGCTCCAAACAAAGGAAGGAATAAAACAAAACTCTTCTCCTATCTAGAACTGACCACCAAGCCACCTTGCATGGTGATTTCTGCCGGCCAAGGAGAGAAGATGAGGATTGTGGACGCCAGCCAAAAACTCCAAGGGAAGAGACCCTAGCCTTTGCCGCCGACCAAGGATGAGAGAAAGAAGATTGGACGTCGGCCAAGGAGAGAAGAAGAGGATTATGGACGCCGACCAAAACCCTAGGAAGAAGAAAAAAAACTTCCAAAAGTGTGGCTGCCCAATCCCTCCTCCAAAACCCTAGCCTCCCTTTTGTTTCATGCCGCCCAAGCCAAAAGAAACAAAAACCCTAATCTCTCAAAGTAAGTTCACGCCCAAGCCTTGGCCACCCTTTTATAGAGTTAGGCTTAAGCCTCCTTTTAATCTCCACCATCGGATCTAGGGATTTAATCTCAACCGTCGGATCTAGAGATTTAATCTCAACCGTCGAATCTAGAGATTTAATCTCCACCGTCGGATCTAGGGATTTAATCTCAACTGTCGGATCTAGAGATTTAATCTCAACTGTCGGATCTAGAGATTTAATCTCCACCATCGAATCTAGAGTTTTATTTTCCACCATCGGATCTTGGCTCCATGAGGTTTTAATAGGCTACAATAGGGACCATGAGAAGGAGTTGGATCTTGGCTACCCAATGGACCAAGCCCACATAAAGTCCGATCCATTAATGATAATTCATTCCACTAGAGGATTATCATTGATCTACCTCACCAACCCCCATAAGTTAATATAGGCTCCATATATTATTTGTACATTTATCTCCCCGTGTTTAAGATCTCGAATGTCCATCGATTAATTAATTTACTAACAATTAATTAATCAACATCTAACTCCATGAGTAGTACCACTCAACCTTATCATCATGCCGGACCAAGTCCACCTGCAGGGTTTACATGATGAACCTTATGAGCTCCTCAAGGGGACATCATCATCCTAATATATAGGACACGGTTTTCTCCTATAATCAATGGCATGTCATATAAATAATATCATTTCCCAACTTACCGAGCCTATCGATTTACTCTATAAATCTCGTCCATTGGTAAATCAAAGAAATGAATACTAAGTATATATGCTCGTTATTATATCGGGATTAAGAGCATGTACAACATAATATCTGAGGTCTGATTCGATTATGTAGTCAGCAATGAATCGAATCACCTCTAAGTCGGTCCTGCATAATACACACAAAGTGTACTAGTGTAATTCTATGGTCAAGACAAACCAATACCAAATTACACTACAACATACCAATGGTTTGTCCATAACTATCTTGGTTGTGAGCATTTACTTATACTTTACAAGGAACTGATAACATGATCTCCCGTGTGACACTACACACCATGTTATCTACAATGTAATGTATTAGACAATATGCATAACCATAAATATGCAAATAATGATCATGTGATTCTTATTTCAAAAATAAAGATGTTCATAAAAAAGATAGACTTTTCAGTATACATCCCAACAATCTCCTACTTATACTAAAAGACTATATTGTCCTCAAACTGCCATACATCTGATTTCCATTCCTTCCACATGCCTATCAAAAGCTCTCGCCGGAAGGGCCTTAGTGAAAGGATCTTCCAGGTTATCCCCCGATGCAATCTTGGCCATAGCAACTTCTCCTCTCTTTACGATTTCTCGTATCAGGTGGTACTTGCGCTCTATGTGTTTACTTGCCTTATGGGCTCGTGGTTCCTTCGAGTTTACAACTGTACCACTATTATCACAATAAATTGTGATAGTTCTGGGCAAACCAGGAATTACATCCAAGTCCATCAAGAAGTTCCTGAGCCACACAGCTTCTTTGGCCGCCTCAGAGGCTGCCACATACTCAGCTTCCATGGTGGAGTCTGCCACACATTTCTTCTTGACACTCCTCCATACAATGGCTCCACCTTCCAAAGTAAACACAAAACCTGAGGTAGACTTACTGTTATCCCTGTATGATTGGAAGTCAGAATCTGTGTAATCCACAGGGAGTAATTGGTCTGCCTGGTAAACTAGCATATAATCCCTAGTCCTTCTCAGGTACTTCAATATATGCTTTATCACAGTCCAATGTCCCTGTCCTGGATTACTCTGATATCTGCAAACCATGCCAATGGCAAAGCAGATATCTGGTCTCGCACACAACATAGCATACATGAGGCTTCCTACTGCCAAAGCATAAGAAACAACCTTCATCTCCTTTATCTCCTCAGATGTTCTAGGACACATCTCCTTAGATAAAGGAACTCCATGCTTGAAAGGTAAAAAACCCTTCTTGGAGTTCTGCATGCTAAAACGAGCCAAAATGGTGTCTATGTATGAAGCTTGAGATAAGAACAACATCCTTTTCCTGCGATCCCTTATAACCTTGATCCCAAGGATGTGTCCCACTTCTTCCAAGTCCTTCATATCAAACTGTTTGGACAACCATACCCTTACGCCCAATAACACCTTGACATTGTTTCCAATTAACAAAATGTCATCTACGTATAGTACAAGAAATACCACTACGTTTCCATCACATCTCTTGTATATACAAGAATCATCCGGACTTTAAATAAATCCATAAGACTGGATTACCTCATCAAAGCGGATGTTCCAAGACCTCGATGCTTGCTTCAATCCATAAATGGACCGATTAAGCTTGCACACAAGGTGCTCTTTGCCCTTTACAATGAATCCCTCTGGTTGCTTCATATAGATGTTTTCCTCAAGACTTCCATTAAGGAAAGCTGTCTTGGCATCCATCTTCCATACCTCATAATCCATATGAGTAGCAATACATAAGAGAATCCGGATAGACTTAAGCATGGCTACCGGCGAAAAGGTCTCCTCATAATCGATTCCCTCTTTCTGAAGATACCCCTTCACAACAAGCCTCGCTTTGAAGGTCTCAACCTTCCCGTCTATTCCTCTCTTTCTTTTATAGATCCACTATCTAACAGTTTTTACACCATTGGGTGATTCTACTAGCTCCCAGACCTGATTTGAATCCATAGATTCTATCTCAACATTCATTGCACTTTGCCAAGATACCGCATCTTTATCTTGGATTGCCTCGTCATATATCCAGGGATCAGGTTCATATTCGCCAGGAACCAAATCAGAAGATTCTCCCAAGAACATGAATCTATCAGGCTATCTCACAACCCTCCCACTATGACGAGGTATCACCTGTGTATCCTCTGTGACACGCGGTGTAGTGACTTGTGGTATATCCTCTTGTACCGATGGTACTGAAGTAGTGACTTCCCCTTTCAATTCCTCCAGAACAATCTTACTCATGGGCTTGTGGTTCATCACATAGTCTTCCTCTAGAAATCTGGTGTACATGCTAACGATCACCCTCTGATCTCTAGGACTATAAAACAAATCTCCTTTCGTTCCTCTAGGATAGCCAACGAACATGCATACTTCTGTACAAGGTTCTAACTTACCAGTATCTGCCTTCAGCACATGTGTTGGACTCCCCCAAATCCGAATATGTCTTAGATTAGGCTTTCGCCCAGTCCACAATTCTGTGGGAGTAGAAGGCACTGATTTAGATGGTACCAAGTTCAGAATATACATTGTCGTATCTAGAGCATATCCCCAGAACGAATCTGGCAACTCAGAATAACTCATCATCGATCTAACCATCTCCATAAGAGTCCTATTCCTTCACTCTGCTACACTATTCTGCTGGGTTATGATAGGTGCAGACAATTAGGATTGAATCCCAGCCTCTGATAAGTAATTCCTAAACTCTCCCAAGAGGTACTCACCACCACGATCAGATCGTAGTGTCTTGATACTTTTACCTTGACGTTTCTCCACATCAGCCTTGAATTCTTTGAACTTGTCAAAGCATTCAGACTTGCGGTGCATCAAGTAAATGTATCCATATCTTGAATAATCGTCTATGAAAGAGACAAAACACTCAAAATCACCTCTAGCCTAGATAGACATAGGACCACACAAATCAGAATAAACCAATTCCAACACATCTTTGGCTCTATACCCCTTGGCCTTAAAAGGCCTCTTGGTCATTTTACCCTCCAAGCAAGATTCGTAGGTTGGGAAATCTTCCACCACTAATGAACCCAAAGGTCCATCAGCTATCAACCTTTAAATTCTGCTTAGGTTAATATGACCAAGTCTTAGATGCCAAAGATATGTTTGGTTCATCTTCGAAGGTTCTTTTCTCTTATTGGAATTAGAAGATGAGTTATTAAGTTCTATTTACATCGTGGGAGTTTTTGGTTCAAGTGTATATAAATTTCCTATCAATGCACCAAAATAGATAATCTTCTTATTCCTTTTTATAACAACTCTGTCATTAAAAGAAATAGAATATCCATCCATAAACAATTTAGAAATCGAAATCAAATTCTTTCTAAATAAAGGTACATAAAGGCAATTTTTAAGAACTAAAATATTATTCCTCTCAAAAGACAAATAAACATCTCCCACTGCAACAGCCGCCACCTTCGTGGCATTGCCCAAGTATACGGTAATCTCCCCGTCAGCCAGTCGTCTAGTTTCCTGGAACCCCTGCAAAGTATTGCAGACATGATAAGTGGCTCCCGTATCTACCCACCAGGTGTCGGTAGATAACACTGCTAAACATGTTTCAACGACTAGACCAAAAGATATACCTTTATTCTGCTTCCAGTTGGGGCAGTCCTTCTTTCAGTGTCCAGTCTGCTTGCAAGTGAAGCACTTGCCTTTCGGCTTCTTCACTCCTCCCTGAGTTCCTACTGCCTCCTTTGCCCCAGCTTGTTTCTTCTTCTTTCCTTTCGGCTTAGAAGTAGAAACCTTTTGGGAAACCATGGCCTGCGCTTGAGCACTCTGACGAAATAGCCCCTCTGCCGCCTGGAGTTCTATCAGAAGCTCCGCCAATGAATACAACCTCTTGATCATGTTGTAGTTCAGGCGAAATTGCTCAAAACTCCTAGGTAGAGACTGGAGAATGATATTGACCTGGGTTTCCCCATCGATCTCAGCTCCGAGGACTTCTAGCTCATTCAAATGAGTCATCATCTTGAGAACATGATCCCTCACGGGTGTTCCCTCGATCATGGTAGTCGTCATCAAGTTCCTCATGGTTTCCTGCCTAACAGCCTAATTATGGTGTCCGAAAAGCTCTTTGAGATTGAGCATCATGTCATAAGCAGTGGGCATGGCTTGATGCTGATGTTGCAGTACATTTGACATAGATGCCAAAATGTAACACCGCACCATCTCTCAGCCTTAATCCACTTCTTATAACTCTCTTTCTCCTTTTCCCCAGAATCATCCACAGGCTTAGGAGGGCACTCTTCAAGGAGTACATATTTGTATTCCTCAGCAGTCAAGACAATGTCAAGATTCCTCTTCCAATCAACATAATTGGGTCCAGTAAGTTTATTTTCTTTCAGTATCACAGCAAGCGGGTTGAAAGTCATTTTGAAAAAACCTAAGAATCACATAGATCAAAATATTAGATTTCAAAAAATTATTGATTCCTCAAACAATAAAATTTTAAAATCAACCAACACCTCAAAACACCGAGAATATCGTATGCCATGATAGTGTGGATGTATACGAATTCTACATTTGTAAGAGGAGGTTTTACCCATTAATTTTACTATCTTGTCAACCTAACTTTTTGCCAAATAAAATTAATAGTTGGTTCCTCTTCATCCCTACAAATAAAAGCAGTGACTCCGATGGGGAGGATACTTCTATTTGTATCTAAGTGTTCACCATTACTCGGTACCAAGGTAATTATCTTGGATTATGTGCCTTCCGATGGGGAAGTACACACGCTCCTTAATAATTTCCTATAACCATATTCGACCTTGTGATCCGCAAACAAACTCATTCGATGTGGAGGAAGACACTCAGAGCCGACGCGCAAGTTTGTTTGCATCACATGTCAAATCGTAATAGAGGTCGTGGGAATTTATAAAAATATCCCTCTCCCACTTAGTAATTTAAAATTGAGGAATTTTCTAGCCTACGACATGCATATCAAACAATAAGCAATAAATATGAAAAAGAATTATTTTCCAACTATTATGGCTTTTGTCTCAAGTATGCCTCCCGTCGTATCGCCATCTCGTCCACTCCTCCCTGAAGGTTTTGCCCAGAAGCTCTGATACCAATTGAAGGGGTTTTGCTTATCGAGTCTGTGAGGGGAAACTTCGCTTCCCACTTCACCTCGGTCGTTTGATCATGGCGATCCCTTCAATGTCCCTGGATTAAAAATTTAATACTAGACAAAAGGGATTGCCCAAACAACCAAGCCATTGTCGTGCTATTCGTTTAGAGAGGTCACTTGAACAAACTAGTTGTTTAAGCGACCATCCTCTATTCTACGAGTAGCCGCGGAATAGACGATGTTTGAATCGCCGGTTTTCGTGTTTATGCTCGGGATCCAAGTATTATTTAGCCATATATATATTTATAACATGCTTATAATTGAAAAACAAAAACAAGCAAGAAACAAAAGAGAAAAGAGAATAGATATACCTCTTGATCTTCTAATGTATGAACTTCCTCCTTTTGGACGTCGTGTGGGCGACGATCTACCAAAAGTCGAAGCACCTAGATCGCAAATCTTCCTTCCTTGCTCTTCCAAAGCAAAAGGAAGAATAGAAACAAGGTTCTTCTCCTCCCTAAAGCCAACCAACAAGGAACAAAACAATTCCTTGCCGCCGGCCAACTAGGAGGAGGAAAAGATGATGGAAAACAACCAAGACACCAAGGGAAGCCCTATATCTTGTTTCCACCACCTAAGGAGAAGGATAAGGGAGGCTTGGCCACCGGCCAAAGGCTGGAAGAGGGCTGGAAAACAAGCTGGACACCGGCCACCTTAAAGGAAGAAGAAGAAAAGGAATTACCTTCCTTATTTGGTGCCGCCCAAGCCCAAACCCTAATTCCTAAGCCCTTGCCGCCAACTCCAAAAACCCAAGCTCTCTTGATGTGTTCTCCACGCCAACCCCATGCCCTCCTTTTATAGAGTTAGGGATAAGTCATGAATTAATCTCCTCCATTGGTTCTAGGGATTTAATCTCAACCGTCTGATCTAGAGATTTAATCTCAACCGTCGGATCTTAGAGATTTAATCTCAACCTATGGATCTTAGAATTTTGTTTCTATCCATTGGATCTAAGCTTCATGAGGTGTTAATAGGCTACATTAGGGACCATGAGGAGGAGTTGGATCTTGGCCACCCATAGATCAAGCCCACATAAAGTCCGATCCACTAATGATGATCCAATCCACTAAAGGATCGTCTTTGATCTACCTCACCAACCCCCATATGATAATATGGGATCCATATATTATTTGTACATTTTCTCCCCGTGTTTAAGATCTTGAATGTCCGTCGATTAATTAATTTACTGACCATTAATTAATCAACATATAACTCCATGAGTAGTATCACTCAACCTTTTCATCATGCCGGACCAAGTCTACCTGCAGGGTTTTCATGATGAACCTTATGAGCTCCTCAAGGGGACATCATCATCCTAATATATAGGACACAGTTTCCTCTTATAATCAACGCCACACCATATAAATAATATCATCTCCCAACTTACCGAGCCTATCGATTTAATCTATAAATCTCGCCCATTGGTAAATCAAAGAGATGAGTACTAAGTATATGTGCCCGTTATTATATCGGGATTAAGAGTATGTACAATATAATATCTGAGGTCCGATTCGATTATGTAGTCAGCAATAAATCGAATCACCTCTAAGTTGGTCCTGCTTAATACACACAAAGTGCACTAGTGTGATTCTATGGTCAAGACAAGCCAATACCAAATCACACTACAACCATTCCGATGGTTTGTCCAAAGTCATCTCGGTTGTGAGCCTTTACTTATACTTTTCAAGGGGCTGATAACATGATCTCCCGTGTGACACCACACACCATGTTATCTACAATGTAAAGTATTAGACAATATTGCATAACCATAAAAATATGCAAACAATGATCATGTGATTCTTATTTCAAAATAAAGATGTTCATACAAAAGGTAGACTTTTCGATATACATCCCTACAATCTCCCATTTATACTAAAAGACTATGTTGTCCTCAAACTGCCATAAATCTGATCCCCATTCCCTCCACATGCCTATCAAAAGCTCTCGCCGGAAGGGCCTTAGTGAAAGGATCTGCCAGGTTATCCTCTGATGCAATCTTGGCCACAGCAACTTCTCCTCTCTTTACGATTTCTCGTATCATGTGGTACTTGCGCTCTATGTGTTTACTAGCCTTATGGGCTCGTGGTTCCTTCGATTTTGCAACTGCACCACTATTATCACAATAAATTGTGATAGTTCTGGGCAAACTAGGAATCACATCCAAGTCCATCAGGAAGTTCCTGAGCCACACAACTTCTTTGGTCGCCTCAGAGGCCGCCACACAGCTTATATTGTGGAGTCAGCCACGCACTTCTGCTTGACACTTTACCATACAATGGCTCCACCTCCCAAAGTAAACACAAAACCTGAGGTAGACTTACTGTTATCCCTATCAGATTGGAAGTCGGAATCCGTATAACCCACAGGGAGTAATTGGTCTGCCCGGTAAACCAACATATAATCCCTAGTCCTTCTCAGGTACTTTAATATATTCTTTACTGCAGTCCAATGTCCCTGTCCTGGATTACTCTGATATCTGCTGACCATGCTCACGGCAAAGCAGATATCTGGTCTCATACAGAGCATCGTATACATGAGGCTTCCTACTGCCGAAGCATAAGGAACCGCCTTCATCTCCTCTATCTCCTCAGATGATCTAGGACACATCTTCTTAGATAAAGAAACTCCATGCCTGAAAGGTAGAAAACCCTTCTTGGAGTTCTGCATGTTAAAATGCTCCATAATCGTGTCTATGTATGAAGCTTGGGATAAGCACAACATCCTTTTCCTGCGATCCCTTATAACCTTGATCCCAAGGATGTGTCCCACTTCTCCCAAGTCCTTCATATCAAACTGTTTGGACAACCATACTCTTACGTCCGATAACACCTTGATATTGTTGCCAATCAACAAAATGTCATCTACGTATAGTACAAGAAATACCACTACGCTTCCGTCACATCTCTTGTATACACAAGACTCATCCGGACTTTGAATAAATCCATAAGACTGGATTACCTCATCAAAGCGGATTTTCCAAGACCTCGAAACTTGCTTCAATCCATAAATGGACCGATTAAGCTTACACACAAGATGCTCTTTGCCTTTAGCAATGAATCCCTCTGGTTGCTTCATGTAGATGTTTTCCTCAAGACTTCCATTAAGGAAAGCTGTCTTGACATCCATTTGCCACACCTCATAATCCATATGAGCTGCTATGCATAAGAGAATCCGGATAGACTTAAGCATGGCTACCGGCGAAAAGGTCTCCTCATAATCAATACCCTCTTTCTGAGTATACCCCTTCGCAACAAGCCTCGCTTTGAAGGTCTCAACCTTCCCATCTATTCCTCTCTCTCTTGTAGATCCACTTGCATCCAATGGTTTTTACACCATTGGGTGATTCTACTAGCTCCCAGACCTGATTTGAATCCATAGATTCAATCTCAACATTCATTGCACTTTGCCAAGATACTGCATCTTTATCTTGGATTGCCTTGTCATATGTCCAGGGATCAGGTTCATGTTCGCCAGGGACCAAATCAGAAGATTCTCCCATGAACATGAATCTATCAGGCTATCTCACAACCCTCCCACTACGATGAGGTATCACTTGTGTATCCTCTGTGACACGCGGTGCAGTGACATGTGGTATATCCTCTTGTACCGGTGGTACTAAAGAAGTGACTTCCCCTTTTAACTCCTCTAGAACAATTTTACTCTTGGGCTTGTGGCTCATCACATAGTCTTCCTCTAGAAATCTGGCGTTCGTGCTAATGATCACCCTCTGATCTCTAGGACTATAAAACAATCCACCCTTCGTTCTCCTGGGATAGCCAACGAACATGCGTACTTCTGTACGAGGTTCTAACTTACCAGCATCTGCCTTCAGCACATGTGTTGGACTCCCCCATATCCGAATATGTCTTAGACTAGGCTTTCGCCCAGTCCACAATTTTGTGGGAGTAGAAGACACTGATTTAGATGGAACCAAGTTCAGAATGTACACCGCCGTATTCAGAGCATATCCCCAGAACGAATCTGGCAACTCAGAATGACTCATCATCGATCTAACCATCTCCATAAGAGTCCTATTCCTTCACTCTGCTATCCCAAGAGGTACTCACTACCACGATCAGATCGTAGTGTTATCCATATCTTGAATAATCACAAAAAAAAATTAAATATTCAAGACTACCTCTTGCCTGGATAGACATAGGACCATACGAATCAGAATGAACCAATTCCTACACATCTTTGGATCTATACCCCTTGGCCTTGAAAAGGCCTCTTGATCATTTAACCCTCCAAGCAAGATTCGCAGGTTGGGAAATCTTCCACCACTAATGAACCCAGAGGTCCATCAGCTATCAACCTTTGAATTCTGCTTAGGTTAATATGACCAAGCCTAAGATGCCAAAGATATGTTTGGTTCATCTTCGAAAGTTCTTTTCTCTTATTGGAATTAGAAGATGAGTTATTAACTTCTATTTGCATCGTGGGAGCTTTTGGTTCGAGTGCGTACAAATTTCCTATCAATGTACCTGAACAGATATTCTCCCTATTCCCTTTTATAACATCTCTGCCATTAAAAGAAATAGAATATCCATCCATAAACAATTTAGAAACTGAAAATAAATTCTTTCTAAATAAAGGTTCATAAAGGGAATTTTCCAGAACCAACGTTTTATTTTTCTCAAAAGATAAATAGAACATCTCCCACTACAATAGCCGCCACCTTGATGGCATTGCCCAAGTAAATGGTAATCTCTCCCTCAGCTCATCGTCGGGTTTCCTGGAACCCTTGCAAAGTATTGCAGACATGATCAGAGGCTCCCGTATCTACTCACTAGGTGCCGGTAGATAACACCTCTCACCATGTTTCAACGACTAGACCAAAGGATATACCTTTGTTCTGGTTCGGATTGGGACAGTCCTTCTTCCAATGTCCATCCTGCTTACAAGTGAAGTACTTGCCTTTCGGCTTCTTTACTCCTCCCTGAGATCCTCCCACCACCTTGTTTCTTCTTCTTCTTGCCTTTCGGCTTAGAAGTAGAAACCTTCTGAGCAACCATGGCCTGAGGACACTCTTCGAAGAGTGCATACTTGTACTCCTTAGCAGATAAGACAATATCTAGATTCTTTTCCAATCATCATAATTATGTACAATAAGTTTATTTTCCTTTAGTATCATAGCAAGTGGACTGAAAGTCAATTTTAAAAATCCTAAGAATCACATAGATCATTACTGTAGATTTCAAAAAATTATTGATTCCTCAAACAATAAAATTTTAAAATCAACCAACACCTCAAAATACCGAGAATATCGTATGCCACGATAGTGTGGACGTATACGAATTCTACATTTATAAGAGGAGGTTTTACCCATTAATTTTACTATCTTGTCAACCTAACTTTTTGACAAGTAAAATTAATAGTTGATTTCTCTTCGGCCCTACAAATAAAACCAGTGACTCCGATGGGGAGGATACTTATATTTGTATCTAAGTGTTCACCATTACTTGGTACTAAGGTAATTATCTCGGGTTATGTACCTTCCGATGGGGAAGTGTACACGCTCCTTGATAATTCCCTATAAACATATTTGACCTTGTGATCCGCAAACAAACCCATCCGATATGGAGGAAGGCACTCAGAGCCGACGCGCAAGTTTGTTTGCATCACTTGTCAAATCGTAATGGAGGCCGTGGGAATTTATAAAAATATCCCTCTCCCACTTAGTAATTTGAAATTGAGGAATTTTCCTAGCCTACGACATGCATATCAAACAAAAAGCAATAAATATGAAAAATAAATTATTTTTCAACTATTATGGCTTTTGTCTTCAAAATGTCTCCCGTCGCATCGCCATCTCGTCCGCTCCTCCTACGCCATGTACGAGCCATCCGAAGATCCGAGCCGAGACTAAAACCTATTTTAATTTACATCTATCGATCCTATACTCCACGAGGGAGTGTACATGAAATCTAGATTGAAAGTAAAATAAAATAAAGAGTGGCTAAACAATGCCATATTTAATTTACAAAAACTAAATACTAGCCTCGTCAACCCTGAGGATTCAACAAAATAAATATTTACACACATACAATCACATACACACATATGGCCATAATAGTCGGATCTTATGTCTGCAACCAAAGAGTTAAACTAAGCATATCCTACTATTATCCGACACATATAATATATGAAAAAGTGCATAAAAATTAACCGAATCCTAAACACACAAAACTGGAAACCTTGGCTCTGATACCAATTGAAGGTTTTGCCCGGAAGCTCTGATACCAATTGAAGGGGTTTTGCTTATCGAGTCCGTGGGGGGGAAACTTCGCTTCCCACTTCACCTCAGTCGTTTGATCATGGCGATCCCTTCGATGTCTCTGGATTAAAAATTTAATCCTAGACAAAAGGGATTGCCCAAACAACCAAGTCATCGTCGTGCTATTCGTTTAGAGAGGTCACTTGAACAAACTAGTTGTTCAAGCGATCATCCTCTATTCTACGAGTAGCCACGGAATAGACGATATCCGGATCGCCAGTTTTCATGTTTATGCTCAGGATCCAAGTATTATTTAGCCATATACAGATTTATAACAAGCTTGTAATTGAAAAACAAAAACAAGCAAAAAACAAAAGAGAAAAGAGAATAGATATACCTCTTGATCTTCTAATGTATGACCTTCCTCCTTTTGGACGTCGTGTGGGCGACGATCTACCAAAAGTCGAAGCACCTAGATCGCAAATCTTCCTTCCTTTCTCTTCCAAAGCAAAAGAAAGAATAGAAACATGGTTCTTCTCCTCCCTAAAGACAACCAACAAGGAACAAAACAATTCCTTGCCGCCGGCCAACTAGGAGGAGGAAAAGATGATGGAAAACAACCAAGACACCAAGGGAAGCCCTATATCTTGTTTCCACCACCTAAGGAGAAGGAGAAGGGAGGCTTGGCCACCAGACAAAGGCTGGAAGAGGGCTGGAAAACAAGCTAGATGCCGGCCACCTTGAAGGAAGAAGAAGAAAAGGAATTACCTTCCTTATTTGGTGTCGCCCAAGCCCAAACCCTAATTCCTAAGCCCTTGCCGCCAACTCCAAAAACCCTAGCTCTCTTGATGTGTTCTCCATGCCAACCCCATGCCCTCCTTTTATAGAGTTAGGGATAAGTCATGAATTAATCTCCTCCATTGGTTCTAGGAATTTAATCTCAACCGTCGGATTTAGAGATTTAATCTCAACCGTCGGATCTTAGAGATTTAATCTCTACCTATGGATCTTAGAATTTTGTTTCTATCCATTGGATCTAAGCTTCATGAGGTATTAATAGGCTCCATTAGGGACCATGAGGAGGAGTTGGATCTTGGCCACAAATGGATCAAGCCCACATAAAGTCCGATCCACTAATGATGATCCAATCCACTAAAGGATCATCATTGATCTACCTCACCAACCCCCATATAATAATATGGGCTCCATATATTATTTGTACATTTTCTCCCCGTGTTTAAGATCTCGAATGTTCGTCAATTAATTAATTTACTGACCATTAATTAATCAACATCTAACTCCATGAGTAGTACCACTCAACCTTTTCATCATGTCGGACCAAGTCCACTTGCAGGGTTTACATGATGAACCTTATGAGCTCCTCAAGGGGACATCATCATCCTAATATATAGGATATGGTTTCCTCCTATAATCAATGACACACCATATAAATAATATCATCTCCCTGTTGGTGCAGTTGGCACCTAAGTCGAACCTGAGTTTTGATTATAGCAAACGATACAAAGTTAAGCTCATGTCGTTATCTCACGAGCTGAATCGAGTGTGTAGAAGATTGCTATAGCTAGAGCTGAAGGCTAGCGACACCCGGAGGAAGCCGCGGTGGTCGGGCGACACTCGAGTGACTTCGAAAGGAACCGAAGGAATCGAGTGGAAGGCTGAAAGCAAAAGCGACATGGTAAGTATCGAGGTAAGCTCGTGTGTGCGAGCATAAGTGAGGTCGTATCCTCCTTACGGGGGTGGTCTTAATTGCAGATCCGACCAAAGACATCCCATCGATGTTCTAGGTCGAGATCGGATGGTCGAAGGTCGTCGAAATAATGTTTTCTTTGAGCTAAATTTGACTTGGCTTGGAGGACTCATTGATCACCAATCGCCGGAGGTCGAAGACTCGACCGATGTCGCCATCGATCGTGATGATGGCCATCAGTCGACTGATGGTCAATGATCAGCTTCGAGGAGTCAAGGCTTATCGCCCCATTTCAAGGAGATTGGTGCTCAATTGTGATTGGCTAGGGTTCCTCTCTAAAAGGAGCTCAAAGGCTATAAAAGGAGGGTCAATCCTAGGGTTTCTTCATCAATTCCAAGCTTCCAAAAGCCTCCGCAAAGCTACAACTCTCCGACAATGAAGTCTTTCTTTTCTGACGTCTAGGTTTAATTTTCTTTATTTTTTGTACGTCGGTATTAGCTTTATATCAGTTATTTATTTACTTGTTTCAGAGCTTTTATCGTATACGAGGAGAGGAAGAGTGTCCCTCTACCTCAAGTTTTTGTTCCTTCTTGTATCGATTAACTCCTACCTCCAACGAGGAGGAGTTCGTTTAGTGTTTTGCCCTCCGTGCGTGGTCAAGGACCACTAGGGCCTTGGAGTAGTAGCCGAAGGCTACGAACCAAGTAAAATATTTGTCTTCTCTTTTTTATTGCTTATCTTTTCCGCTGCAAATCAATTATCTACTCGGTTTTTAAACGAATGAACGAAAAGAAAGTTTTAACGCTATTCACCCCCCCCCCTCTAGCGTTTCAAATCGATCCGACAATTGGTATCAGAGCCGGGGGTTGCTAAGATTTGGTGAAACCACCAATCTAGCCATTTTACAGATTTTTTTTCTTTTTAATTCTGTTTATTTCAGATTTATTTTGTTTTGTTAATTTTTCTCCCGCACTACTAATCCAAGACGCGAGTCTTGGTACTTTCTTGTGTGTTTTTGTCGTTGTTAGGTTTTTCGTCTTCATCTCCTTGTGTCTTTTGTTCTAATGGCCCATCTCGAGGGTTTTAGCACCGTCCGACCTCCGTTTTACAACGGAGATGACTTCCGTTATTGGAAGGGTCGGATGGAATGCTTTATCAAAACCCAAATCGAGATGTGGATCATAATCCAAACGGGATTCACACTTCCAACTAACGAAGTGGGTGAATCCTTGGATTATGACCAATGGACCATTGCGACAAAACGACATGTCGAAGATGATGCTAAGGCAACTCAAATCCTTCAATGCGGCTTATCCAAGGAAGAGCTAAATCGCGTCGGCCCCTTCATAAGCGCAAAGGACCTTTGGACAAAACTACTGGAGCTACACGAAGGGACCGATGAAGCCAAGGTATGTAATCATGATCTTCTATTTAATAAACTATATAACCTAAAAATGTAGGAACACGAGTCGGCGACGCAACTCCACGCCCGCGTCCAGGACATCGTCAACAATCTACACGCAATCGGGCAAAAGGTCGAAAACCGCGACCTTATAAGGTATGTCCTAAACTCCTTTCCGAGGACTACCTTGTGGGCATCCATGGTCGATGCCTACAAGGTCTCCAAGGATCTCTCCAAACTTAGATTAGATGAACTTTTTTATGATTTCGAACTTCATGAGCAGTCTAACTCGAAACCCGAGAAAGGTATAGCACTATTTGCAGGTTCAAAGAAGAAAACCGCAAGCAAGCCACCCCCGAAGGAAGAAGAGGATGAGTCCGATTCGGAGGTCAACTCAGAAATGGAGGCCGAACTAGTCAACCTAGTTCAGAGGATAGTCAAGGACCGAAAACGAGCCATCACTCGACCCAACGAAGGTAAGCCTAAAAGTTCAAACATAAGATGTTATGAATGCAACAGGTTTGGACACATTAAGTCCGAATGCCCAAAATTCAAGAGCAAGGCACCAAAACACAAAAAGGCACTTAACGCTACTTGGGAAGAAGCTTCCGAGGAAGAAGATAATGATCGAGTCCTCATGGCTAAACCGGTGGAATCAGAGACGGAGTCAGAACCGGAACTTGAATCGGAAACCGAAGACGAGTCGGACTGCGAAGCACTATTCAAGACGAGCCACGGATACGCATCCGGTTCAAAAGATACAATTATGGTAAGTCGGTATCTTATTACTACACTTTATAGTGCAATTAAGTTTTTAAATAAAAAGTTAGCTAAGTCCGAGTCCAAGGTCGAGACCCTGGTTGAGGAAGTTAAACTCCTCAAACACGAGGTCTCCCTAACCTCTTCGACTAGTCGAGTTCAAGAGAAGGACTCAACTCGGGTTGAAAAACTCGAAGTTGAGAACTCACTCTTGAAAAGTCAATTCGAAGATCTTAGGAATACGTTGGAAAGGTTTACTTTGGGATCCAAAGGACTTGACCTCCTACTTGGATCACAAAGGGTCGTGTACAACAAGGTCGGGCTAGGGTTTAGCTCAAACACGACCAATAAGTCGTATATGTCGATTGTAAGTCGACATAAAAAATGTGTCCAAGCATGGGTCCCTAAGACCACCTTGATTTCAAACTTAGGATCAAACCAGTACTGGGTTCCCAAGGACCAAATCCACTATGTGGAGAGACCGAATCGATTCAACGGTCCAGGGGGAGCTAGTACGAAATTTGTTTGTGTTTTAACTTAGAAATTGCATGCTTAGGTTTTTAGCTAGTTTGATTTTTATTTTTAGAATGGTTAGATAGGACTATAACTCGTCAATACTTAATAACATAGTACCAGGACGCGGCGAGATGATAGTACGCTAGGAAAGCGGAGTCTTGTGTACTCGGGCTAGATAAGGCGTATCTAGTTCGGTGCACTTGACCGAGCGGAACTAGCTGAAGCTACTTCGCCGTATCCTAGACTAGTTAGACCAGGAAGTGGTCTTAGGTGAGTCAAGTCTCTATTTTATTGAAAATGGCTTTGTCTAAGGAAGTGGTCGTTGTTTCGATCAAAGAAGGCCTCTGTTGTCGGTTGGATGCTTCGGAGGCTCATTGGCTCCCATGTCCCCGGATTAAAATTTTCACTAATGAAAGAATTAATCCGGATGGGATGAGCTTCCTTAGCACAACCTTTTCGTCGTCGTGCTAACAACTTGAGTGGTCGCTTGAACAAACTAGTTGTTCAAGCAACACAACTCTTCTAGTTGGTTAGCCACGGAAGAGACGACGGACGGATCGTCGGTTTTTGTGTTTGTCTTCGGGGTCCATGATTATACAATATATATTCATACACACACATGCATAATCAAAACAAATAAGAACATGCTCAGATCTGTACATAAAGTTAAAATAACTTTATACCATATGATCTTCTACCGTATGTCCTATCCTTCTCGTGGACGACGTGTGGACGAAGATCCTCCACGAGTAGAAGCCTTCTAGATCACTTTCTTCTCTACCTTGTCCGTTGTGAACAAAGAGAAGAAACCACAAATACCTTCCTATCTAGAACCGGCCACCAAATTATGGAACTTGGTGTAACCGCCGGCCAAGGAACTATTGGATGATGCGCCAGCCAACTTCAAGAAGTGTTGCCGCCGGCCACTTTGGAGAATGGGGAGGAGGAAGAGAACCGGCCACCAATGGGAGGAGAACCGCCGGCCAAGGAAGAAGGTAGAGGGCTCTATGATGGGCGCCGGCCAAGGAATGATAGAGGACGATGGGCGCCGGCAATCAACTTGAAGGAAGAAGCTTGCCGCCCAAGCTTTGCTCCAAAACCCTAGCCGCCCAATGAACCCTAGCCGCCCACTTGTGGATGAACCAAACCCTAACTCCAATTCCTTGATTCTTCTTGCCGCCCAACCCTAAGCATCTATTTATAGAATAGGGCTTAAGCCTCCTTTAATCTCCACCATCGGATCTAGGGATTTAATCTCCACCGTCGGATCTAGGGTTTTATCCCAACCGTCGGATCTAGGGTTTAATCCCAACCGTCGGATCTAGGATTTCATCCCAACCGTCGGATCTAAGGTTTCATCCCAACCGTCGGATCTAGGATTTTATCCCAACCGTCGGATCTAGGGATTTAATCCTAACCGTCGATTCTAGGATTTCATCCTAACCATCGGATCTAGGGATTTAATCCCAACCGTTGGTTCTAGGGTTTCATCCAACCATCGGATCTAGGGATTTAATCCCAACCATTGGTTCTAGGTTTTGTTTTACATTCTTGGATCTAGACTTCACAAGGATTATATTAGGCTACGATAGGGACCATAATGAGGAGTTGGGTCTTGGCCACCCGATGGATCGGAACCACACAAACTTGATCCATCAATGATGTTCCATTCCACTAGAGGATCATCATTGAACTACCTCACCAACCCCCATAAATTAATATGGGATCCATTTATTATTTGTACATTAATCTCCCCGTGTTTAAGATATCGAATGTTCGTCAATTAATTGATTTACTGACCATCAATTAATTAACATCTAATTCCTCGAGTAGTACCACTCAACCTTATCATCATGTTGACTAAGTCAACCAGCTGGGTTTACATGATGAACCTTATGAGCTCCTCAAGGGGACATCATCAACCTAATATATAGAACACGGTTTCCTCCTATAATCAACGGCACACCATGTAAATAATATTATTTCCCAACTTACCGGGCATATTGATTTAATCCATCTAAATCTCACCCACTGGTAAATCAAAGAAATAAATACTAAGTACATGTGCCCGTTATTATATCGGGATTAAGAGCATGTACAACATAATATCCGAGGTCCGATTCAATTATGTAGTCAGTACTAAATTGAATCACCTCTATGTCGGTCCTACTCAATACACCTAAGTGTACTAGTGTAACTCTATGTCCAAGATAAAACAATACCAAACTACACTACAACCATGCCAATGGTTTGTCTAAAACCATCTTGGTTGTGAGCCTTTACTTATATTTTACAAGGTACTGATAACATGATCTTCTGTGCCACACCAAGCACCATGTTATCTACAATGTAAAATATTAGACAATATGCACACATATATAATGAATATATAAAATGCAAATAATGATCATGTGATTCTTATTTCAAAATAAAATGTTCATACAAAAAGAGCTAGGCTTTCAGTATACATTCCAACAATCTCCCACTTATACTAAAAGACTATGCTGTCATCACTCTGTCATACATCTGATCCCCATGTCCTCCACATGGCTATCAAACGCTTTCGCTGGAAGGGCCTTAGTGAATGGATCCGCCAGGTTATCCTCTGATGCAATCTTGGCGACAGCAACTTCTCCTCGCTTTACGATCTCTCATATGAGGTGGTACTTGCGCTCGATGTGTTTACTCGCCTTATGGGCTCGTGGTTCCTTCGAGTTTGCAACTGCACCACTGTTATCACAATAAATTGTGATAGTTTTGGGCAAACCAGGAATCACATCCAAGTCCATCAAGAAGTTCACAGCTTCCTTCCTTTGCCTCGAGGTGCCACATACTCGGCTTCCATGGTAGAGTCCGCCACACATTTCGCTGACACTCCTCCATACTATGGCTCCACCTCCAAAAGTAAACACAAACCCCGAGGTAGACTTACTCTTGTCCCTATCCGATTGGAAATCCAATCCGTGTAACCCAGGGGACTAATTGATCCGCCGAAACCAAAGATATAATCCCTAGTCCTTCTCGTACTTCAATATATGCTTTACCCAATGTCCAAGATTACTCTGATATCTGCTAACCATGCCCACGGCAAAGCAGATATCCGGTCTCGTACATAGCATAGCATACATAAGGCTTCCTACTGCCGAAGCATAAGGAACCGCCTTCATGTCCTCTATCTCCTTTGATGTTTTGGGACACATCTCTTTAGATAAAGGAACTCCATGCCTAAAAGGTAGGAAACCTTTCTTGGAGTTCTGCATGCTAAAACGAGCAAGGATAGTGTCAATGTATGAAGCTTGAGATAAGCACAACATCCTTTTCTTGCGATCCCTTATAACTTTGATCCCAAGGATGTGTCCCACTTCTCCCAAGTCCTTCATGTCAAACTTTTTGGACAACCATACCCTTACGTCTGATAACACTTTGATATTGTTGCCAACTAACAAAATGTCATCTACGTATAGTACAAGAAACACCACTACGTTTCCGTCACATCTCTTGTATACACAAGGCTCATCCGGACTTTGAATAAATCCATATGATTGGATTACCTCATCAAAGCGGATGTTCCAAGATCTAGAAGCTTGCTTCAATCCATAAATGGACCGATTAAGCTTACATACAAGATGCTCTTTGCCTTTAGCAATGAATCCCTCTGGTTGCCGCATATAGATGTTCTCCTCAAGACTTCCGTTAAGGAAAGCTGTCTTGACATCCATCTGCCAAATCTCATAATCCATATGAGCGCTATAGATAAGAGAATCCGGATACACTTAAGCATAGCTACTGGCGAAAAAGTCTCCTCATAATCGATACCCTCTTTCTGAGTATACCCTTTCGCAACAAGCCTAGCTTTGAAGGTCTCAACCTTCCCGTCTACTCCTCTCTTTCTCTTGTAGATCCACTTGCATCCAATGGTTTTTACACCATCGGGTGGTTCTACTAGCTCCCAGACCTGATTAGAATCCATAGATTCTATCTCCAATTCATCGCTCTTTGCCAAGATATCGTGATCTCTATCTTGGATTGCCTCTCATATGTCCAGGATCAGTTCATGTTCACTGTGACTAAGTCCAAGACTCTCCCAAAAACATGAATCTGTCGGGTTGTCTAACAACCCTCCCACTACAACGAGGTGTCTCCTGTGTATGCTCTGTGACACGCGGTGCAGTGACTTGTGGTGTCTCCTCTTGTACCGGTTGTACTGAAGTCGGGACTTCCCCTATCATCTCCTCAAGAACAATCCTACTCGTGGGCTTGTGGTTCATCACATAGTCCTCCTCTAGAAATCTGGCATTCGTACTCACGATCACCTTCTGATCTCTAGGACTATAGAATAAACCACCCTTCGTTCCCTTAGGGTAGCCAACAAACAAGCACACTGCATTTAGATTCCAACTTACCAAAGATCTCCTTCAAAGACATGTGGCCGGACTACCCCATATCCGAATATGTCTTAGACTAGGCTTTCGCCACCACAACTGGGGAGTAGAGGTACCGACTTAGATGGAACCAAGTTCAGAATGTGTGCTGTTGTTTCCAGAGCAAACCCCCAGAACGAATCAGGTAACTCAGAATAACTCATCATAGATCTGACCATCTCCATAAGAGTCATGTTCCTTCACTCCGCCACACCATTCTGCTGGGGTGTGCCAGGTGCGGACAATTGGGATTAAATCCCAGCCTCTGATAAGTAACTCCTAAACTCTCCCAAGAGGTACTCGCCACCACGATCAGATCGTAATGTCTTGATACTTTTACCTTGATGGTTCTCCACATCAGCCTTGAATTCTTTGAACCTGTCAAAGCATTCAGACTTGTGGCGCATCAAGTAAATGTATCCATATCTTGAATAATCGTCTATAAAAGAGACGAAATATTCAAAACCACCTCTTGCCCGGATAGACATAGGACCGCACAAATCAGAATGAACCAATTCTAACACATCTTTGGCTCTATACCCCTTGGCCTTGAAAGGCCTCTTAGTCATTTTACCTTCCAAGCAAGATTCGCAGGTTGGGAGATCCTCCACCACTAATGAACCCAAAGGTCCATCAGCTATCAACCTTTGAATTCTACTTAGGTTAATATGAACAAGCCTTAGGTGCCAAAGATATGTTTGGTTCATTTGCGAAGGTTCTTTTCTCTTATTAGATTTAGAAGATGAGCTATTTACTTCTATTTGCATCGTGGGAGTTTTTGGTTCAAGAGTATATAAATTGCCAATCAATGTACCAGAACAAATAATCTCCCTATTCCTTTTTATAACCACCTTGTCATTAAAAGAAATAGAATATCCATCCATAAACAATTTAGAAACTGAAATTAAATTCTTTCTAAAAGTAGGTACAAAAAGACAATTTCTTAAAACCAAAAATTTATTCCTATCAAAAGATAAATAAACGTCTCCCACTGCAATAGCCGCCACCTTTGAAGCATTGCCCATGAAGACGGTAATCTCTCCCTCAGCTAGTCGTCAGGTTTCCTGGAACCCCTGCAAAGTATTGCAGACATGATCAGTGGCTCCTGTATCTACACACCAGGCACTGATAGATAACACCGCTAAACATGTTTCAACAACTAAACAAGAAGATATACCTTTGTTCTTTCGGCGAGGATAGTCCGCCTTCCAATGTCCAGTCTGCTTGCAAGTGAAGCACTTGCCTTTCGGCTTCTTCACTCCTGCCTGAGGTCCCACTGCCACCTTCTTCGCTCCACCTTGCTTCTTCTTCTTACCTTTCGGTTTAGAGGAAGAAACCTTCTGAGCGACCATGGCTTGAGAACTCTGACGAAAAAGCCCCTCTGCCGCCTGGAGTTCTGTCAGAAGCTCCGCCAACGAATACAACCTCTTGTTCATGTTGTAGTTGAGGCGGAACTGCTCAAAACTCCTAGGCAGAGACTGGAGAATGATATCGACCTAGGTTTCCCCATCGATCTCAGCTCCGAGGACTTCCATCTCATTAAGATGAGCCATCATCTTGAGAACATGATCCCTAACGGGTGTTCCCTCGACCATGGTGGTCGTCATCAAGTTTCTCATTGCCTCCTGCCTAGCCGCCCTACTTTGATGTCCGAAAAGTTCCTTGAGATTGAACATCATGTCATAAGCAGTGGCTATGGCCTGATGCTGATGTTGCAGCACATTTGACATAGATGCCAAAATGTAACACCGCGCCATCTCATCTGCCTTAACCCATTTCTTATAACGTTCTTTCTCCTTTTCATCAGAGTCATCGGTGGGCTTAGGAGGACAGACCTCAAAGAGTACAAATTTGTACTCTTCCACAGTTAAGACAATATCCAGGTTTCTTTTTCAATCAATGTAGTTTGGACCAGTAAGTTTATTTTCTTTTAAAATCACAGCAAGTGGGTTGAAAGCCATTTGAAAATCCTAAAAATCACAATGATAAAAAAAAATATTAGATTTCAAATATTATTGATTCCTCAAAACAATAAAATTTCGAAATCAACCAACACCTCAAAACACTGAGAATATCGCATGCCACGATAGTGTGGACGTATACGAATTCCACATTTGTAAGAGGAGGTTTTACCCATTAATTTTATTATCTTATCAACCTTACTTTTTGACAAATAAAATTAATAGTTGGTTCCTCTTTAGCCCTACAAATAAAAGCAGTGACTCCGATGGGGAGGATACTTTTATTTGCATCTAAGTGTGCACCATTACACGATACTAAGGGAATTATTTCGGATTATGTGCCTTACCGATGGAGAAGTACACACGCTCCTAAATAATTTCCTATAACCATTATTTGACCTAGTGATCCGCAAACAAACCCATCCGATGGGGAGGAAGGCACTCAAAGCCAATGCGCAAGTTTGTTGGATCACACGTCAAATTGTAATGGAGGCCGCGGGAATTAATTAAAATATCCCTCTCCCACTTAGTAAATTGCAATCGAGGAATTTTAAGCATACACAACATGCATATAAAACAAATAAGCAATAAATATGGAAAAAACAGAATTTTTCCAACTATTATGGCATTGTCCTCCAATATGCATCCCGTCGTGTCGCCACCTCGTCCGCTCCATCTTTTCCCGTGCACAAGTCACCAAAGAGTTCCGAGCCGAGATAAAACATTTTAATTTACATCCATCGATCATATACTCCACGAAGGAGTGTACAAATCATCTATATCGAAAGTAAACTAAAATGAGCGGCTAAACAATGCCGTATTTAATTACAAAAATTAAATACTAATCTAGCCTCGTCAACCCCGAGGATTCAAATAATAAATTTTTACACACATCCATTCACATACACACACATGGCCATAATAGTCGGATCTTATGCCTGCAACCAAAGAGTTAAACTATGCATATCCTACTATTATCCGGCACAAATAATATATGAAAAAGTGCATAAAAAATTAACCGAATCCAAAACATACAAAACCAGAAACTGTGGCTCTGATACCAATTGTCGGTTGGATGCTTCGGAGGCTCATTGGCTCCCATGTCCCCGGATTAAAATTTTCACTAATGAAAGAATTAATCCGGATGGGATGAGATTCCTTAGCACAACCTTTTCGCCGCCGTCGTTAACAACTTGAGTGGTCGCTTGAACAAACTAGTTGTTCAAGCAACACAACTCTTCTAGTTGGTTAGCCGCGAAGAGACGACGACGGATCGCCGATTTTTGTGTTTGTCTTCGGGTCCATGATTATACAATATATATTCATACACACATGCATAATCAAAACAAATAAGAACATGCTCAGATCTGTACATAAAGTTAAAATAACTTTATACCTTACGATCTTCTACCGTATGTCCTATCCTTCTCGTGGATTTACGTGTGGACGAAGATCCTCCACGAGTAGAAGCCTTCTAGATCACTTTCTTCTACCTTGTCCTCGAACAAAGAGAAGAAACCACAAATACCTTCCTATCTAGAACCGCCACCAAATTATGGAACTTGGTGTAACCGCCGCCAAGGAACTATTGGATGATGCGCCGCCAACTTCAAGTGTTGCCGCCGGCCACTTTGGAGAATGGGGAGGAGGAAGAGAACCGGCCACCAATGGGAGGAGAACCGCCGGCCAAGGAAGAAGGTAGAGGGCTCTATGATGGGCGTCGGCCAAGGAATGATAGAGGAGGATGGGCGCCGGCAATCAACTTGAAGGAAGAAGCTTGCCGCCCAAGCTTTGCTCCAAAACCTTAGCCGCACAATGAACCCTAGCCGCCCACTTGTGGATGAACCAAACCCTAACTCCAATTCCTTGATTCTTCTTGCCACCCAACCCTAAGCATCTATTTATAGAATAGGGCTTAAGCCTCCTTTAATCTCCACCGTTGGATCTAGGGATTTAATCTCCACCGTCGGATCTAGGGTTTTATCCCAACCGTCGGATCTAGGGTTTAATCCCAACCGTCGGATCTAGGATTTCATCCCAACCGTCGGATCTAAGGTTTCATACCAATCGTCGGATCTAGGGTTTTATCCCAACCATCGGATCTAGGGATTTAATCCCAACCGTCGATTCTAGGATTTCATCCTAACCATCGGATCTAGGGATTTAATCTCAACCGTTGGTTCTAGGGTTTCATCCAACAATCGGATCTAGGGATTTAATCCCAACCGTTGGTTCTAGGTTTTGTTTTACATTCTTGGATCTAGACTTCACAAGGATTATATTAGGCTACGATAGGGACCATAAGGAGGAGTTGGGTCTTGGCCACTCGATGAATCAGAACCACACAAACTTGATCCATCAATGATGTTCCATTCCACTAGAGGATCATCATTGAACTACCTTACCAACCCCCATAAATTAATATGGGCTCCATTTATTATTTGTACATTAATCTCCCCGTGTTTAAGATATCGAATGTCCGTCAATTAATTGATTTACTGACCATCAATTAATTAACATCTAATTCCTCGAGTAGTACCACTCAACCTTATCATCATGTTGACTAAGTCAACCAGCTGGGTTTACATGATGAACCTTATGAGCTCCTCAAGGGGACATCATCAACCTAATATATAGGACACGGTTTCCTCCTATAATCAACGACACACCATGTAAATAATATTATTTCCCAACTTACCGGGCATATTGATTTAATCCATCTAAATCTCACCCACTGGTAAATCAAAGAAATAAATACTAAGTACATGTGCCCATTATTATATCGGGATTAAGAGCATGTACAACATAATATCCGAGGTCCGATTCAATTATGTAGTCAGTACTAAATTGAATCACCTCTATGTCGGTCCTACTCAATACACCTAAGTGTACTAGTGTAACTCTATGTCCAAGATAAAACAATACCAAGCTACACTACAACCATGCCAATGGTTTGTCCAAAACCATCTTGGTTGTGAGCCTTTACTTATATTTTACAAGGTACTGATAACATGATCTTCTGTGCCACACCAAGCACCATGTTATCTACAATGTAAAATATTAGACAATATGCACACATATATAATGAATATATAAAATGCAAATAATGATCATGTGATTCTTATTTCAAAATAAAATGTTCATACAAAAAGAGCTAGGCTTTCAGTATACCTTCCAACATCTGTGCCTCGCCATGACCTGGAAGCCATGATCTTGAAAAGGTGACTTGATGAGCCTAAGGTCAAATCCGAATCTAACGCAAGGTTGACAAGTGTTTAAGTCATTAAATTTAATTCAACTAAAATTGGAAGTCATCTCACAAGAACATATAGGATTAACATGTTTGATCATGTAGACATGGGGGAGATGATTTAGGTTAATAATTTTCAACCAATTTTTAATAAATCCAATATCCGATCCAACTACCTTGCGTGTAGGATCAATGGATGTTGGACAGTGGTTGCTCCCGACACATGACCGGGGATCAACTCAAGTTTTCGAAGCTTCGATTCAAACGACAAGAATCGGTAGCCTTCGGAAATAACGACAAGCTCAAAATCATCGGATCAGGTGATATTGATCTTAACTCAAATTTTGTCATTCAAAATGTTTTATTAGTAGAAAATTTTCAATATAATTTTCTCAGTGTAAGTTAATTGTGTGATAATAACTATAAGGTCATATTTCTAGAAAATGAATGCGTAATTAATACAAACGAAACCTCTAAAACAATTCTTAAAGGGACTAGAAATAACAACATTTACACTATCAACTTAATTAACTCCTCAACTAAGTGTCTTATGACACGGCAAGAGGAATCATGGTTGTGGCACCGACGACTCGGTCACTCACACCCAAGACTCATCCACAAGATGAGTCAGAGTGATTTAGTCAGAGGTTTACCTAACCTCAACAATTTGGATAATAAAATATGTAATGCTTGTCAACAAGGTAAACAATCTAGGACACAACATCAACTAACTAGTCAAGAACGAACCAAAAGTGTGCTTGAGCTCCTACACATGGATCTATTTGATTCACACGGAGCTAAGTCACTTAACGGAAGTAAATTTTGTTTAATCATTACTGATGACTACTCTAGATTTACTTGGGTTAGGTTCATCAAACACAAAAGTGATACCCTAGATCAATTGATCAACCTATTTAAGTTAATAGAAAATCAACAAAGCATTAAAATCAAAAGACTTAGGACTGATCATGGTGGTGAATTCGAAAACCATAGGTTTACATAATTCTGTAACCTAAATGGATACCACCATGAGTTCTCTTGCCCTAGAACTCCACAACAAAATGGTCTAGTAGAATGCAAAAATAGAACCCTACAAGAAGCCGCTAGGACAATGCTTAATGAGTATAACCTACCTGATAGGTTTTGGGCGGAAGCCGTGAGTACGGCATGCTATGTCCAGAATAGGATCCTTATGGTAAAGAGGCACCTTAAGACCTCATACGAGATTTATCACGATAAAATACCTAACATCAAGTACTTTAGGGTATTTGGGTGTAAAGTACATATCCTAAACACTAAAGATTACCTAGGGAAATTTACATCCAAAACCACGACCGAAATCTTTTTAGGATACTCGACTACAAGTAGAGCTTATAGAGTATATAACCATGACACCCTTAGAGTCGAGGAAACTATTAATGTAGTATTCGATGAAGGACACAAACCTATAAAACCCCCGGCAACCCCAATTAGCGAGCCGATTCATACTAGACCTAACTCTGATCCGGAGATCAGGTCTAGTGTTAATCCTAACCTAAGTCAAGTCACTCTATCGACCAAGTGATAGATGACTCCAACCAAACTAGAACTCAAACAAGCCATCCTATGGATCAAGTTGTAGACTCAAATCCAAATCCAACTAGGACTCAAACGAATCATCCTATCGACCAAGTGATAGGTGATCCAAGTCTAGGAGTTCGAACTAGAGCCTCATACAGAAACCTTAGTCAAATATCTTTGATTTCTAAAATTGAACCCAAAACTATTGACCAAGCTCTTCTTGATCCCGATTGGATTATTGCAATGCAAGAAGAGTTGGCTCAATTCACTAGGAACGAAGTATGGGAATTAGTACCACCACCTAAAGATAAAACAATCATTGGAATAAGGTGGGTGTTTAGAAATAAAATTGATGATAAAGGTGAAGTAGTTAGAAATAAAGATAGACTAGTTGCTAAAGGGTTTAGTCAAGTCGAAGGTTTAGATTACGACGAAACCTATGCCCCAGTAGCTAGATTAGAGTCCATTCAAATGCTATTAGCATATGCAGCACATCGAGGATTTAAATTGTTTCAAATGGATGTGAAATCTGCATTCTTAAATGGATACATTAAAGAAGAAGTTTATGTTAGTCAACCCCCCAGTTTTGAAAGTTTAGACAAACCCGATCATGTCCTTAGATTAAAGAAAGCTCTTTATGGACTTAAACAAGCTCCGCGAGCTTGGTACGAGAGACTTTCGATTTATCTTAAGTCCAAAGGCTTTAACCAAGGTGTAGTTGACCCAACCCTTTTCATAAAAACCTTAGGTAAAGACATATTCATAGCCCAAATCTACGTAGATGATATTATTTTCGGAACCACCAACTCAATCCTACTAAATGAGTTTATTTCACTTATGGAAAGCAAATTTGAAATGAATTTAGTAGGCGAATTAAGTTTCTTCTTAGGATTACAAATTAAACAAACTAAAGATGGAATATACCTACATCAACGCAAATATACTAGGGAATTAATTAAACGCTTTGGAATGCAAGACGCTAAAATTATTAATACCCCAATGGCAACTAATGTTAATATAGAAGAAGATGTAATTGGAAACCAAATTGATTTAAAATACTATAGGAGCATAATAGGCAGTCTCCTTTACTTAACTACAAGCCGACCTGATATCTTATTTGCAGTGAGTATGTGCGCAAGGTTTCAAACCTGTGCCAAGGAGTCTCACCTAACTCTAGTCAAGCGTATCCTTAGATATCTAAAGGGTACACTTAATGTCGGTATTTGGTATCCTAGATCTACCGAGTTCGAACTAACCGGCTACTCCGATTCGGACTATGCCGGTAGTAAGCTCGATAGAAAGAGCACGAGTGGTTGTTGTCAACTTCTCGGCTCGAGTCTAGTGAGTTGGTGCAGTAGGAAGCAACACTGGGTTGCCTTATCTACCACCGAAGCCGAATACATCGCGATGGGTGAGTGTGTCACTCAACTTCTTTGGATGAAGCACACTCTCTGCGACTTTAAGTTAGACTTTACGAATACGAAACTTCATGTAGATAACATTAGTTCAATTAATCTTACTAAGAATCCGATATGTCACTCTAGGACCAAACATATAGAGGTCAAACACCATTTCATTCGAGAACATGTGGCCAACGGAGCCATACAACTCGAATACGTCGAATCAAAGTCTAACTTAGCAGACCTATTTACTAAACCCCTACCCGAAGCCGAATTTAGTCTATTAAGATGAAAATTGGGCATGTGCGTAGTAGAATAGGAACTTGCAAATTATATTTTCTTACTACTATTTCTTAAATTTCATTTTTATGGAACTAGCATAGGACATACCTTAGATATCATGCACCCATAGATTTAAGGAGCCAATACATCTCACAACACATAGGACTAATGTGTTTGTGTACTTAGCCACGTAGATGGGCATGAGATGTTAGGACCTTACTCCTGGTTCCAGATGTAGAGCTAGTGCATCGCCATAAACCACGGAGTATAATCATACATACTAACCGACTCTGACCAGGACTGGTTGATCTTTTATATCAATCAAGCCAAATATGAGTCGAACATTTTATAGATGAATTTATTTTCAGTATATTATTTTCAAAATAATGTGGAACATGCTTGGACTTTAAATTTAACACTTATTTTTGTTTTCCACACACACCCTCACTCTTTTCGATATATGGCAAAAGGGGGAGAAAAAGGTCAAAGTTAAGGGGTCAAAACTTACTTTATATTTAAACCAAAAGTTAACTTTAAAGTTTTGAAAACTTATTAAAGGCCAAGTTAAGAGAATTCTTAACTTAAACTTATTTGTGTCATCAACGTTTTACTTATTTTTAAACATTATGCCCTTAATGTTTTACTTAAGGGGGAGAAAGGGCCAAGTTAAGAAGAACTCTTAACTTAAACATTTTACTAAGGCCAACTTTAAGTAATGTTAATTACTTAAAGCAACCCTCAAGGGGAGGATTAAGGTCTTTCTTCAAGACTCACCCTCGGTCAAGGGGGAGGTTTCCTCAAGGGGGAGTACTTGAAGAAAATCCTTACTACTCCAACTTAATCTTCTTTTTTTTGTTTGTTTCTAATGCACATTATTCTTCATGCTTGCTATTTACTTAACTTTGTATGTGGGTTTGCCATAAATCAAAAAGGGGGAGATTGTTGGTGCAGTAGGCACCTAAGTCGAACCTGAGTTTTGATTATAGCAAACGATACAAAGTTAAGCTCATGTCGTTATCTCACGAGCTGAATCGAGTGTGTAGAAGATTGCTATAGGTAGAGCTGAAGGCTAGCGACACCCGGAGGAAGCCGCGGTGGTCGGGCAACACTCGAGTGACTTCGGAGGGAGCCGAAGGAATCGAGTGGAAGGCCAGAAGCAAAAGCAACATGGTAAGTATCGAGGTAAGCTCGTGTGTGCGAGCGTAAGTGAGGTCGTATCCTCCTTACGGGGATGGTCTTAAGCGCAGATCCGACCAAAGACATCCCATCGATAGTCTAGGTCGAGATCGGACGGTCGAAGGCCGTCGAAATAATGTTTTCTTTGAGCTAATTTGACTTGCAGCAAGCATCACGATCCGACAAAGGACTCAATCGCCAATCACCGATCATTGAGGAGTCGACTGATCGGCGATCGCCATCAGTCGACTGATGATGGCCATCAGTCGACTGATGGTCAATGATCAACTTCGAGGAGTCAAGGCTTATCACCCCATTTCAAGGAGATTGGTGCTCAATTGTGATTGGCTAGGGTTCCTCTCGAAAAGGGGCTCAAAGGCTATAAAAGGAGGGCCAATCCTAGGGTTTCTTCATCAATTCCAAGCTTCCAAAAGCCTCCGCAAAGCTACAACTCTCCGACAACGAAGTCTTTCTTTTCCGACGTCTAGGTTTAATTTTCTTTATTTTTTGTACGTCTGTATTAGCTTTATATCAGTTATTTATTTACTTGTTTCGGAGCTTTTATCGTATACGAGGAGAGGGGGAGTGTCCCTCTACCTCAAGTTTTTGTTCCTTCTTGTATCGATTAACTCCTACCTCCAACGAGGAGGAGTTCATTTAGTGTTTTGCCCTCCGTGCGTGGTCAAGGACCACTAGGGCCTTGGAGTAGTAGCCGAAGGCTACGAACCAAGTAAAATATTTGTCTTCTCTTTTTTATTGCTTATCTTTTCCGCTGCAAATCAATTATCTACTCGGTTTTTAAACGAATGAACGAAAAGAAAGTTTTAACGCTATTCACCCCCCCTCTAGCGTTTCAAATCGATCCAACACTCCCAACTTACCGAGCCTATCGATTTAATCTATAAATCTCGCCCATTGGTAAATCAAAGAGATGAGTACTAAGTATATGTGCCCGTTATTATATTGGGATTAAGAGTATGTACAATATAATATCTGAGGTCCGATTCGATTATGTAGTCAGCAATAAATCGAATAATCTCTAAGTCGGTCCTGCTCAATACACACAAAGTGCACTAGTGTGATTCTATGGTCAAGACAAACCAATACCAAATCACACTACAACCATTCCGATGGTTTGTCCAAAGTCATCTCGGTTGTGAGCCTTTACTTATACTTTTCAAGGGGCTGATAACATGATCTCCCGTGTGACACCACACACTATGTTATCTACAATGTAAAGTATTAGACAATATTACATAACTATAAAAATATGCAAACAATGATCATGTGATTCTTATTTCAAAATAAAGATGTTCATACAAAAGGTAGACTTTTCAGTATACATCCCTACACTCCCTACGCCATGTACAAGCCATCCGGAGATCCGAGCCGAGAAAAACTATTTTAATTTACATCCATCGATCCTATACTCCACGAAGGAGTGTACATGAAATCTAGATCAAAAGTAAACTAAAATAAAAAGAGTGTTGGAGATCGGTTTGAAGCTAGAGGGGGGGTGAATAGCTTATTTTTCTTCACTACAAAAATATTAGCGGAAGCACAACAAAAATAATAATAACACAAATGAAAAACACGCTAATACAATTCTTTTACGTGGTTTGGAGATGGCGCTTCTACACCACGGTGATCCTTGAGGTGGATCAACCCTAATCAAATCACTATGAAGCTTTCCTTTACAACAATCCTCCTCTTCTTATAAAGAATGAAACTTGAGCTTAGAGAGAGGAGGAGGAGATTTAAAAACACTAGAAAGCTTGAAAACTCGTGGATGCTTGAGAGAATAATCAGAGAATAAGCATTAACCCCAAAAACCTCCACCAGCCCTCTTTTTATAGAGAGAAGGCTGATTTTCCCGTTGGAGCACCATCAGTCGACTGATGCACAACATCAGTCGACTACCGGCGTAGTTAACGACCTCTAAATAGTCGGATTCACGGTATTCAGAGTCGTTTCCTCCAACGACATGCTCATCAGTCAACTGATCCATCCATCAATCAACTGATGGAGTGATCAGTCGAGTGATCACAGGCCGTAGTCGAGTGTGACTCCACTCTGTGCCCGTATTTATCTTGATCAGTCGACTGCCACTGTTGGCAGTCGATTGATCTCAACATCAGTCGACTGCCACGACCAAAGCAGTCGACTGATGGTCAGAGTTTCATCCAGACTCAGTCGAGCACCTGACCAGTCGACTGATACTCATCAAGTATGAATATTTCTTACTTGATTTTACCCCCTAGACCTAGACTCAACCTTCTAGCTCTTCCTTAAGCCTTGCGCCTCTAGGATCCCTCTGAGTCTGCGACTTGTTCATCCTTCGCGCTTTGCTTCCAAGAGCTTCCTTTAGTTTTGTCATGTCTTGGGTTTTCCTTTGCCAAGGTGTGCTTGGACTTTACGCCACCAAGTCTACATGCTTAGACTTACGCTGCCAAGACTTTCCTTTGGACTTCCTTTGCCAAAATCCGTTTGGACTTAATGCCGCCAAGACAACATGCTTGGTCTTATGCCGCCAAACCTTTACTTTGGACTTCTCTTGCCAAGATCATACTTGGACTTTGCCTTTACCTGTCACTTAATCATGTTCACCATTAGATCACAATTTGTTGACTAACTTAGATGATTATCCAAACATCAAAACATATAAATGCTTGGGGCATTGTTGCACCAACAATCTCCCCCTTTTTTATGTTTGGCAATAATTTAAGTTAGGTCTTTTAAAGATACACATAATCATATATCCAATTCTAACTTAAACATTTCTTCTCCCCCTTTGACATACATCAAAAATAGAAGAAATCATATATTTCATAAAAGAATTGAATGCATTGTAATCTTGAACTAAGGTATAGAATTGAAATTTAGCTCCCCCTTAATCCAAGATATAGTTCATGATGAGTAAAATATATGTGGAGCAAAAGTCTATCAAACAATTTGAAGGTTTAAATCCTAACTTTGCACCAACAATGTAAATTTGGAAATGAAAAAAAAAACATCTTATGAAACTTTCCCTAAAACACAGCATTAAACAGTTCTAAAAGTTGGTTTATACTCAGTATTACCATGCTAAAGTTTTTGGAGATCAAAGATACACTAAATATCAGAAAATGGAGCTATTTATCAGAAAACACAGTGTATCAATCGACTGGTTTCTGAACCAGTCGACTGCTACGCCTGAAATCCAAATTTCAACCTTTTTATTCCAAATTCAGAAACGCATTAGAAATTCCAGAAATCTCGAAAAATCACGAAATTTTGCTTACACATTTCTGAAATCATACTTTATCAAGGAAAAATATTTTGAAAAATATATGTTTTCCAGAGTTCAAGATTGATACAAACTTGGAATCTAACAAAAGTTCTAATGTTTTTGCAAACTTTGAATCACTTTTGTGTTTCACTTGAAAACTATTTTTCAAAATATGATAAACATAATATAAAATATGTTTTAATTGACATTTCCAATCATGTTCTCGGAGCTATATGCACATTAATTGTGTATAAGCCTTCTCAATGATTGGTCCTAAAAACCTATGAATTAATACCCTATTTTGGATACAGCAAGCGGTGTTATTCGCTTCCGTCCACAAGTAGCTAAGTAAGGAGTATGCATTAAGCATTGTCCTAGACGCTTCTTGTAGGGCACGATTTTTTCTTTCCACAACCCCATTTTGTTGAGATGTTCTAGGAAAAGAAAACTCATGCTTGTACCCTTGTTCTAAGCAAAAGGTTGAGAAATTAGAATTTTCAAATTCTCCACCATGATCACTACGGATCTGGTTGATTTTGAGTTTTCTTTCATTTTCTACTCTTTTGCTAAATCCTATGATTATTCCTAAGGTTTCATCTTTATTTTTCAAGAAAAATACCCAAGTAAACTTAGAGAAATCATCTACTAGTACTAGGAAATATTTACTACCAATCATAGAGGGGGTACTATAACAATCAAATAAGTCCATATGTAAAAGTTCTAAAGGTAAAGCGGTACTAAGTAAATTTTTACCTTTGTGTGATGTTTTTGATTGTTTCCCTTCTTGGCATGCATCACACATTTTGTCCTTGAGAAATTTTACTTTAGGCAACCCTTTGACTAACTTCATTTTTGTTATTTTAGCTATGTTCTTCATGTTTATGTGTCCAAGCCTCCTATTCCAAAGCCAACTTTCTTCCTCTTTTGCAATAAGACACTTAGTAGAAGCATTAGTAGCATAGGATAAATCAACATAATATATATTTGATTTCCTAAAACCTACTAACATGCAATCATTTAGAGTTTTGTGTCTTATAAAACATTTTGAGGAATCAAATTTAACATCACAGTTTGCATCACATAGTTGGCTTACACTAAGTAAATTAAATTTCATATTTTTAACTAATAATACTTTATGAATTGCAAGGTTGGGGGATACCTCAATTGTGCCCTTTCCTAGAATCTTAAGTTTGCCGCTATTACCGAATGATACTTTACCTTTGCTAGTGTGGTTGATAGTGGAGAATTTTCTCTCATCACCAGTCATGTGCTTTGAGCACCCACTATCAACTATCCACAAGCTTGGTTCTTCTACCTATATCACATGAAAAATACAATCCTTAGGTACCCAAATCTTAGGACCACTAGCATCAATTAGAAATTTCTTAGGTACCCAAGCCTTTCTACTCTTGCTTTTAATCATGGATTTTCTACTAACAAGAAATGTAAATGCTACCTCCTTTTCCTTAGGCCTATATCCCAATCCGGCCTTTTTGTAAATAGCCCTTTAATCCTTAATAATCATGTCTAGGTATTTAGAGCCATTAGTAAATTTTTCTAAGCATGCTCTTAAGTTACCTATTTCTTTTCTTAATTCATCATTTTCATCCCTAAGGGTACATTCATCACTAGATAATTTACCACAAGATGATTCTACACTCTTAAGTGATTTAATCTCTATATTTAAATCCATAATCCTAGTTTTCGATCTATTCAAAGCATTTTGAAGACATGCAATAGTCTTGTAAAGTAAATCTACCTTAGGTGAGTTGTTTACCTCATCATCATCACTTGATGATGATTCGTCACTTGAAGAGGAAGAGGACTCCTCGCTTGAGCTCCCGGCTTCTTCCTCTAATGCCATGAGGGCTAGATTCCGGGTGGCATGGCATACTTCTTCATCGTCGAAAGAATCCTCCATGCTTAGGGTGTCCCATGTGTGAGCCACCATTGCCTCCTTCTTCTTCTCCTTTTCTTTCTTTTTCTTTTCCTTCTCCTCCTTCTTCTTTAGTTCCGGGCAATTTGGGTATATATGCCCTTTCTTGTTGCAACCAAAACAAGTTACGTTAGATGTAGAATTTGAACTATTTGAAGACTTACCTCTTGAGGATTTGAACATCCTCCTCACATCTTTCTTGGTGAGTTTCTTTGACTTCCCACCAAATTTCTTAACGTAATGTGCCACCTCGCTTGCCGATAACTCATCTTCACTACTTGATGAGTCTTCCTCGGATTCGGATGAGGAGAACACTTCCTTCTTCTCCTTCTTCTTTTTGTCCTTCTTTCCTACAAAAAGAGCTATACCCTTCTCTTTGGATGAAGTGTTAGCTTGTTCATGTAATTGAAATTCATAAAATAGCTTATCTAACTTTACCAATGAAAGATCCCTAGAGACCTTATAGGCATCTACCATTGAGGCCCATAAGGTTGTTCTAGAGAAAGCTTGTAGCACATACCTTACAAGGTCTCGGTTTTCGACCTTTTCACCTATTACATGTAGTCCGTTGACTACTTCTTTGAAGCGACCATGCATTTGGCTCACGGTTTCATTGGTCTTCATTGAGAAGCTTTGAAGTTGGCCAATTAGAAGATCTCTCTTGGCCCTTCTTGTTTCTTTGGATCCTTCGTTGAGCTTGATCAACTTCTCCCAAAGTTCCTTCGCAGATTCAAATGGCCCCACCTTGCTTAGTTGCTCTTTTGACAAACCACATTGAAGTATGGTTGTTGCCTTGGCGTTGGCTTGAGCCTTCTTGGCCATGTCTCTCGTCCAATTCTTCGTCGGTATGGGTGCTCCGTGTTCATCCACTGGCTTCTCGAAACCATCTACAACACTAAACCAATTCTCAATATCATTCATTAAGTAATACTCCATCCTACCTTTCCAATAGACGAAGTCGTTGCCGTCGAAGAACGGAGGCCTTGCCGTGCTATACCCCTCTAAAAAATCCATTTTTGCTCCGGTTGATTGTTAGATCTTCCAATGCGATCCGGGCTCTGATACCAAATAGCTTGTTTTTCTTCTCTACAAAAATATTAGCGGAAGCACAACAAAAATAATAATAACACAAATGAAAAACACGCTAACACAATTCTTTTACGTGGTGCGGAGATGGTGCTCCAACACCACGGTGATCCTTGAGGTGGATCAACCCTAATCAAATCACTATGAAGCTTTCCTTTACAACATTCCTCCTCTTCTTACAAAGAATGAAACTTGAGCTTAGAGAGAGGAGGAGGAGATTTAAAAACACTAGAAAGCTTGAAAACTAGTGAATTCTTGAGAGAATAATCAGAGAATAAGCATTAACCCCAAACATCTCCACCAGCCCTCTTTTTATAGAGAAAAGGCTGATTTTCCCATTGGAGCACCATCAGTCGACTGATGCACAACATCAGTCGACTGCTGGTGAAGTTAACGGCCTCTGAATAGCCAGATTCGCGGGATTCAGAGTTGTTTCCTCCAACGACATTCTCATCAGTCGACTGATGGAGTGATCAGTCGAGTGATCACAGGCCGAAGTCGAGTGTGACTCCACTCTGTGCCCATATTTATCTTGATCGACCGCCACCATTGGGGCGCGATCGATCTCAACATCACCGATCGCCACGACCAGCAATGATCGATGCTCGTGGTTTTATCCTCGACTCGGGCCGAGCACCGACTACCATCGATACATCATATCAGTCGACTGATACTCATCAAGTATGAATATTTCTTACTTGATTTTACCCCCTAGACCTAGACTCAACCTTCTAGCTCTTCCTTAAGCCTTTCGCCTCCAGGATCCCTCCGAGCCCCCGACTTATTCATCCTTAGCGCTTTGCTTCCAAGAGCTTCCTTCGGTTTTGTCATGTCTTGGGTTTTCCTTTGCCAAGGTGTGCTTGTACTTTACGCCGCCAGGTCTACATGCTTGGACTTACGCTACCAAGACTTGCCTTTGGACTTCCTTTGCCAAAATCCGTTTGGACTTAATGCCGCCAAGACAACATGCTTGGTCTTATGCCGCCAAACCTTTACTTTGGACTTCTCTTGCCAAGATCATACTTGGACTTTGCCTTTACCTGTCACTTAATCATGTTCACCATTAGATAACAATTTGTTACCTAACTTAGATGATTATCCAAACATCAAAACATATAAATGCTTGGGGCATTGTTGCACCAACAATCTCCCCCTTTTTGATGTTTGGAAATCATTTAAGTTAGGTCTTTTAAAGAGTCATTAGTAAATTTTTCTAAGCATGCTCTTAAGTTACCTATTTCTTTTCTTAATTCATCATTTTCATCCCTAAGGGTACATTCATCACTAGATAATTTACCACAAGATGATTCTACACTCTTAAGTGATTTAATCTCTATTTTTAAATCCTTAATCCTATCTTTCGATCTATTCAAAGCATTTTGAAGACATGCAATAGTCTTGTAAAGTAAATCTACCTTAGGTGAGTTGTTTACCTCATCATCATCACTTGATGATGATTCGTCGCTTGACGAGGAAGAGGACTCCTCGCTTGTGCTCCCGTCTTCTTCCTCTAATGCCATGAGGGCTAGATTCCGGGTGGCATGACATACTTCTTCATCGTCGGAAGAATCCTCCATGCTTAGGGTGTCCCATGTTTGAGCCACCATTGCCTCCATCTTCTTCTCCTTCTTTTCTTTCTTTTTCTTTTCCTTCTCCTCCTTCTTCTTTAGTTCCGGGCAATTTGGCTTTAAATGCCCTTTCTTGTTGCAACTAAAACAAGTTACGTTAGAGGTAGAATTTGAACTATTTGAAGACTTACCTCTTGAGGATTGAAACATCCTCCTCACATCTTTCTTGGTGAGTTTCCTTGACTTTCCACCAAATTTCTTAACGTAATGTGCCACCTCGCTTGCCGATAACTCATCTTCACTACTTGATGAGTCTTCCTCGGATTCGGATGAGGAGAACACTTCCTTCTTCTCCTTCTTATTTTTGTCCTTCTTTCCTACAAAAAGAGCTATACCCTTCTCTTTGGATGAAGTGTTAGCTTGTTCATGTAATTGAAATTCACAAAATAGCTCATCTAACTTAACCAATAAAAGATCCCTAGAGACCTTATAGGCATCTACCATTGAGGCCCATAAGGTTGTTCTAGGGAAAGCTTGTAGCACATACCTTACAAGGTCTCGGTTTTCGACCTTTTCACCTATTACATGTATTCCGTTGACTACTTCTTTGAAGGGACCGTGCATTTGGCTCACGGTTTCATTGGTCTTCATTGAGAAGTTTTGAAGTTGGCCAATTAGAAGATCTCTCTTGGCCCTTCTTGTTTCTTTGGATCCTTCGTTGAGCTTGATCAACTTCTCCCAAAGTTCCTTCGCCGATTCAAATGGCCCCACCTTGCTTAGTTGCTCTTTTGACAAACCACATTGAAGTATGGTTGTTGCCTTGGCGTTGGCTTGAGCCTTCTTGGCCATGTCTCTCGTCCAATCCTTCGTCGGTATGGGTGCTCCGTGTTCATCCACTGGCTTCTCGAAACCATCTACAACACTAAACCAATTCTCAATATCATTCATTAAGTAATACTCCATCCTTCCTTTCCAATAGCCGAAGTCGTTGCCGTCGAAGAACGGAGGCCTCGCCGTGCTATACCCCTCTTGAAAAGTCATTTTTGCTCCGGTTGATTGTTAGATCTTCCAATGTGATCCGGGCTCTGAAACCACTTGTTGGAGATTGGTTTGAAGCTAGAGGGGGGTGAATAGCTTGTTTTTCTTCTCTACAAAAATATTAGCGAAAGCATAACAAAAATAATAATAACACAAATGAAAAACACACTAACACAATTCTTTTACGTGGTTCGGAGATGGCGCTCCTACACCACGGTGATCCTTGAGGTGGATCAACCCTAATCAAATCACTATGAAGCTTTCCTTTACAACAATCCTCCTCTTCTTAGAAAGAATGAAACTTGAGCTTAGAGAGAGGAGGAGGAGATTTAAAAATACTAGAAAGCTTGAAAACTCGAGGATGCTTGAGAGAATAATCAGAGAATAAGCATTAACCCCAAAAACCTCCACCAGCCCTATTTTTATAGAGAGAAGGTTTATTTTCCGATTGGAGCACCATCAGTCGACTGATGCACAACATCAGTTGACTGCCGGTGCGGTTAACGACCTCTGAATAGCTGGATTTGTGGGATTCAGAGTCGTTTCCTCCAACGGCATTCTCATCAGTCGACTAATCCATCCATCAGTCGACTGATGGAGTGATCAGTCGAATGATCACAGGTCGCAGTCGAGTGTGACTCCACTCTGTGCCCGTATTTATCTTGATCAGTCGACTGCCACTGTTGCCAGTCGACTGATCTCAACATCAGTCGACTGCCATGACCAAAGCAGTTGATTGATGGTCAGAATTTCATCCTGACTCTGTCATGCACCTGACCAGTCAACTGATACATCGTATCAGTCGACTGATACTCATCAAGTATGAATATTTCTTACTTGATTTTACCCCCTAGACCTAGACTCAACCTTCTAGCTCTTCCTTAAGCCTTGCGCCTCCAGGATCCCTCCGAGTCCGCGACTTATTCATCCTTCACGCTTTGCTTCCAAGAGCTTCCTTCAGTTTTGTCATGTCTTGGGTTTTCCTTTGCCAAGGTGTGCTTGGACTTTACGCCGCCAAGTCTACATGCTTGGACTTACGCTGCCAAGACTTGCCTTTGGACTTCCTTTGCCAAAATCCGTTTGGACTTAATGCCGCCAAGACAACATGCTTGGTCTTATGCCGCCAAACCTTTACTTTGGACTTCTCTTGCCAAGATCATACTTGGACTTTGCCTTTACCTGTCACTTAATCATGTTCACCATTAGATCACAATTTGTTGCCTAACTTAGATGATTATCCAAACATCAAAACATATAAATGCTTGGGGCATTGTTGCACCAACAATCTCCCCCTTTTTGATGTTTGGCAAACATTTAAGTTAGGTCTTTTAAAGATACACATAATCATATATCCAATTCTAACTTAAACATTTCTTCTCCCCCTTTGACATACATCAAAAAGAGAAGAAATCATATATTTCATAGAAGAATTGAATGCATTGTAATCTTGAACTAAGGTATAGAATTGAAATTTAGCTCCCCCTTAATCCAAGATATAGTTCATGATGAGTAAAATACATGTGGAGCAAAAGTCTATCAAACAATTTGAAGGTTTAAATCCTAACTTTGCACCAACAATGTAAATTTGGAAATGAAAAAAAAACATCTTATGAAACTCCCCCTAAAACATCGCATTAAACAGTTCTAAAAGTTGGTTTATACTCAGTATTACCATGCTAAAGTTTTAGGTGATCAAAGATACACTAAATATCAGAAAATGGAGCTATTTATCAGAAAACACAGTATCACTGACTGGTTTACGAACGGTGATCACATACTGAAATCCAATTTCGACCTTTTAGTCCAAATTCATAAACGCGTTAGAAATTCCAGAAATCTCAAAAAATCACAAAATTTTGCGTACACATTTCTGAAATCATACTTTATCAAGGAAAAATATTTTGAAAAATATATGTTTTTCAGAGTTCGAGATTGATACAAACTTGGAAACTAACAAAAGTTCTAATGTTTTTGCAAACTTTGTATCACTTTTGTGTTTCACTTGAAAACTATTTTTCAAAATATGATAAACATAATATAAAATATGTTTTAATTGACATTTCCAATCATGTTCTTGGAGCTATATGCACATTAATTATGTATAAGTCTTCTCAATGATTGGTCCAATGAAGGATTAATGTCTCTAGATGACACTTTGGTCCATAGTTATGCATCATAACAAGCTTGATGAACCAAGTGCATCTTCCTAACATCTCACATGTTGTCTAAGTGGCTCAATACAAAAATCATGGTTTCTTAGGTATTTTGTGAGATGCTTAAAGGTATAAATCCTAGTATTTCTATAGGATCATACAAACCTACACCTTTACTCAACCAAGCACATTCCAAGTTCTCTCCTAAGTGATGAAAATTCTACCTCGGGGAGAGCCTTGGTGAATATGTCGGCTAGGTTGGACTTGGATTCAATGTAATTAAGCTCAATGTCCCCCTTTGCCACATGATCTCTAATGAAATGATGTTTCACTTCAATGTGCTTAGTCCTAGAGTGATGCACCGGATTTTTGGTCAAGTTTATGGTGCTCACATTGTCACAAAATACTTTCATGTTGGAGTAAGATAGCTCATAATCTTCTAAGGTATGTTTCATCCATAGTAGTTGAGCTATAAAACCACCCATAGCCACATACTCGGCTTCGGTGGTGGATAGGGCAACACAAGGTTGCTTCCTACTACTCCAACTAACTAGGGAGGACCCAAGGAATTGGCATCCACCACTAGTACTCTTCCGATCCAATTTGCAACCGGCATAATCGGAATCGGTGTACCCAACCAAATCAAAAGACCTAGTCCTAGGGTACCATAGTCCAACATTTAGTGTGCCTTTAATATATCTTAAGATTCTCTTAACGGTAACTAAATGAGATTCTTTTGCACATGATTGGTACCTAGCACACATACCAACCACAAATAATATGTCGGGTCTACTAGCGGTTAAGTACAAGAGGCTACCAATCATGCTCCTATATAGTGTAAGATCAATTTGTTCGCCTTCATTATCACTATCTATTTTTGTATTGGTTGCCATTAGAGTTGAAACTACTTTAGCATTTTCCAAACCAAATTTCTTAATCATTTCCTTAGCATATTTGGTTTGATAAATATAAATTCCTTCACTTGTTTGTTTAACTTATAATCCTAAAAAGAAATTTAATTCCCCAACTAGACTCATTTCAAACTCTTTTTCCATATTCATAATAAAGTCTTGGAGAAGTTCACCATTTGTTGACCCAAAGATAATGTCATCAACATATACTTGGGCTACAAAGATGTCCGTTGATATTGACTTTATAAATAGAGTTTGATCTACACTTCCCCTTTTAAAGTCCTTAGAAATTAAGAAAGATGATAATCTTTCATATCAAGCCCGGGGAGCTTGTTTCAAACCATACAAAGCTTTCCTAAGCTTGTATACATGTTTCGGATAGTCCATATTCTCAAACCCGGGAGGTTGTTCTACATATACTTCTTCCTTAATAAACCCATTTAGGAATGCCGATTTAACATCCATTTGATGGAGTTTGAAACCCATATAGGAGGCATATCCTAATAGTATTCTAATAGACTCTAACCTAGCAACTGGGGCATATGTTTCATCATAGTCAAGTCCTTCAACTTAATTAAAACCCCTTGCAACTAATCTTGCTTTATTTCTAGTGATATTTCCTTGGTCATCTAGTTTGTTCCTAAAAACTCATCTTGTAGTAATAATGGTGTTTTCATTAGGTCTAGGAACTAACTCTCATACTTGACTCCTTTCGAATTGAGTCAATTCATCTTGCATTGCTAAGATCCAATCTGGATCAAGTAATGCATCTTTGATTGTTTTGGGCTCAATTTGAGAAATTAGAGCTATATGACTAGTGAGATCCCTATGAAATGACCTAGTCCTAACACCTTGGGATAATTCACCTACAATTTGATCTAAGGGGTGATTTTGATGAATTCTTATGATTCTAGGAGGTGTATTAATTTGTGTTCGATCATAATTAATCTCAATTCTTTGCTCATCATCGGAATCACCTCTTACTCCCCCTTGATTTAATCCTCCCCCTTGATCATTACCCCCTAAGGTTAAATCTTGAAATTGTTGGGTAATTTCTTGATTTTTCATTATTAATATCATCATCAATAGGGGATTTCCTAGGGTATGTATTGGAAGTTTCATCAAATTGGACATTTGAAGATTCTTCAATATTTTGAGTCCTTTTATTGTAAACTCTATACCCTACACTAGTGGATGAGTATCCAACTAGGATTCTCTCATCCTCTTTGGACTCAAACTTACCTAGGTTGTCGTTGGTATTTAAAATATAGACTTTACATCCAAAGACCTTAAAATAATGAATTGTTGGAATTGTACCGTTCCACAATTCAAATGGATTTTTTCCTAAAAACCTATGAATTAATACCCTATTTTGGATACAGCAAGCGGTGTTAATCGCTTCCGTCCACAAGTAGCTAGGTAAGAAGTATGCATTAAGCATTGTCCTAGCCGCTTCTTGCAGGGCACGATTTTTTCTTTCCATAACCCCATTTTGTTGGGGTGTTCTAGGACAAGAAAACTCATGCTTGTACCCTTGTTCTAAGCAAAAGGTTGAGAAATTAGAATTCTCAAATTCTCCACCATGATCACTACGGATCTAGTTGATTTTGAGTTTTCTTTCATTTTCTACTCTTTTGCTAAATCCTATGATTATTCCTAAGGTTTCATCTTTATTTTTCAAGAAAAATACCCAAGAAAACCTAGAGAAATCATCTACTATTACTAGGCAATATTTACTACCAATCATAGAGGGGGTACTATGACAATCAAATAAGTCCATATGTAAAAATTCTAAAGGTAAAGTGGTACTAAGTAAATTTTTAACTTTGTGTGATGTTTTTTATTGTTTCCCTTCTTGGCATGCATCACACATTTTGTCCTTGAGAAATTTTACTTTAGGCCCTTTGACTAACTTCATTTTTGTTATTTTGGCTATGTTCTTCATGTTTATGTGTCCTAGCCTCCTATGCCAAAGCCAACTTTCTTCCTCTTTTGCAATAAGACACTTAGTAGAAGCATTAGTAGCATAGGATAAATCAACATAATATATATTTGATTTCCTAAAACCTACTAACATGCATTCATTTAGAGTTTTGTGTCTTATAAAACATTTTGAGGAATCAAATTTAACATCAAAGTTTGCATCACATAGTTGGCTTACACTAAGTAAATTAAATTTCATATTTTTAACTAATAATACTTTATGATTTGCAAGGTTGGGGGATACCTCAATTGTGCCCTTTCCTAGAATCTTAAGTTTGCCGCTATTACCAAATGATACTTTACCTTTGCTAGTGTGGTTGATAGTGGAGAATTTTCTCTCATCACCGGTCATGTGCTTTGAGCACCCACTATCAACTATCCACAAGCTTGGTTCTTATACCTATATCACATGAAAAATACAATCCTTAGGTACCCAAATCTTAGGACCACTAGCATCAATTAGAAATTTCTTAGGTACCCAAGCCTTTCTACCCTTGCTTTTAATCATGGATTTTCTACTAACAAGAGATGTAAATGCTACCTCCTTTTCCTTAGGCCTATATCCTAATCCGGCCTTGTTGTAAAAAGACCTTTAATCCTTAATAATCATGTCTAGGTATTTAGAGTCATTAGTAAATTTTTCTAAGCATGCTCTTAAGTTACCTATTTCTTTTCTTAATTCATCATTTTCATCCCTAAGGGTACATTCATCACTAGATAATTTACCACAAGATGATTCTACACTCTTAAGTGATTTAATCTCTATTTTTAAATCCTTAATCCTAGTTTTCGATCTATTCAAAGCATTTTGAAGACATGCAATAGTCTTGTAAAGATAATCTACCTTAGGTGAGTTGTTTACCTCATCATCATCACTTGATGATGATTCGTCGCTTGAAGAGGAAGAGGACTCCTCGCTTGAGCACCCGACTTCTTCCTCTAATGCCATGAGCGCTAGATTCCGGGTGGCATGGCATACTTCTTCATCGTCGGAAGAATCCTCCATGCTTAGGGTGTCCCATGTTTGAGCCACCATTGCCTCCTTCTTCTTCTCCTTCTTCTCCTTCTTTTCTTTCTTTTTCTTTTCCTTCTCCTCCTTCTTCTTTAGTTCCGGGCAATTTGGCTTTATATGCCCTTTCTTGTTGCAACTAAAACAAGTTACGTTAGAGGTAGAATTTGAACTATTTGAAGACTTACCTCTTGAGGATTGGAACATCCTCCTCACATCTTTCTTGGTGAGTTTCCTTGACTTCCCACCAAATTTCTTAACGTAATGTGCCACCTCCACGATAACTCATCTTCACTACTTGATGAGTCTTCCTCGGATTCGGATGAGGAGAACACTTCCTTCTTCTCCTTCTTCTTTTTGTCCTTCTTTCCTACAAAAAGAGCTATACCCTTCTCTTTGGATGAAGTGTTAGCTTGTTCATATAATTGAAATTCACAAAATAGCTCATCTAACTTAACCAATAAAAGATCCCTAGAGACCTTATAGGCATCTACCATTGAGGCCCATAAGGTTGTTCTAGGGAAAGCTTGTAGCACATACCTTACAAGGTCTCGGTTTTCGACCTTTTCACCTATTACATGTAGTCCGTTGACTACTTCTTTAAAGCGACCGTGTATTTGGCTCACAGTTTCATTGGTCTTCATTGAGAAGCTTTGAAGTTGGCCAATTAGAAGATCTCTCTTGGCCCTTCTTGTTTCTTTGGATCCTTCGTTGAGCTTGATCAACTTCTCCCAAAGTTCCTTCGCCGATTCAAATAGCCCCACCTTGCTTAGTTGCTCTTTTGACAATCCACATTGAAGTATGGTGGTTGCCTTGGCATTGGCTTAAGTCTTCTTGGCCATGTCTCTCGTCCAATCCTTCGTCGGTATGGGTGCTCCGTGTTCATCCACTGGCTTCTCGAAACCATCTACAACACTAAACCAATTCTCAATATCATTCATTAAGTAATACTCCATCCTACCTTTCCAATAGCCGAAGTCGTTGCCATCGAAGAACGGAGGCCTCGCCGTGCTATACCCCTCTTGAAAAGCCATTTTTGCTCCAGTTGATTGTTAGATCTTCCAATGTGATCCGGGCTCTGATACCACTTGTTGGAGATTGGTTTGAAGCTGGAGGGGGGTGAATAGCTTTTATTTCTTCTCTACAAAAATATTAGCGAAAGCACAATAAAAATAATAATAACACAAATGAAAAACACACTAACACAATTCTTTTACGTGGTTCGGAGATGGCGCTCCTACACCACGGTGATCCTTGAGGTGGATCAACCCTAATCAAATCACTTTGAAGCTTTCCTTTACAACAATCCTCCTCTTCTTACAAAGAATGAAACTTGAGCTTAGAGAGAGGAGGAGGAGATTTAAAAACACTAGAAAGCTTGAAAACTCGTGGATGCTTGAGAGAATAATCAGAGAATAAGCATTAACTCCAAAAACCTCCACCAGCCCTCTTTTTATAGAGAGAAGGCTGATTTTCCATGAAGCACCATCGATGCGGCCGATCGCTGATGCGACCTCTGAATAGCCGGATTTGCGGGATTCAGAGTCGTTTCCTCCAACGGCATTCTCATCACCGATCGATCCATCCATCGATTGGTGATGGAGTGATCGCCGAGTGATCACAGCCGCAATCAGTGTGACTCCACTCGTACTGTATTTATCTTGATCGATCATCGCCAATGTTGGCATACCGATCGATGTTGATCGTCGGTCGATGGTCAGGTTTCATCCCGACTCAATCAAGCACTGATATAATCGATACATCGACGGGCCGATCGATACTCATCAAGTATGAATATTTCTTACTTGATTTTACCCCCTAGACCTAGACTCAACCTTCTAGCTCTTCCTTAAGCCTTGCGCCTCCAGGATCCCTCCGAGTCCGCGACTTATTCATCCTTCACGCTTTGCTTCCAAGAGCTTCCTTCAGTTTTGTCATGTCTTGGGTTTTCCTTTGCCAAGGTGTGCTTGGACTTTACGCCGCCAAGTCTACATGCTTGGACTTACGCTGCCAAGACTTGCCTTTGGACTTCCTTTGCCAAAATCCGTTTGGACTTAATGCCGCCAAGACAACATGCTTGGTCTTATGCCGCCAAACCTTTACTTTGGACTTCTCTTGCCAAGATCATACTTGGACTTTGCCTTTACCTGTCACTTAATCATGTTCACCATTAGATCACAATTTGTTGCCTAACTTAGATGATTATCCAAACATCAAAACATATAAATGCTTGGGGCATTGTTGCACCAACAATCTCCCCCTTTTTGATGTTTGGCAATCATTTAAGTTAGGTCTTTTAAAGATACACATAATCATATATCCAATTCTAACTTAAACATTTCTTCTCCCCCTTTGACATACATCAAAAAGAGAAGAAATCATATATTTCATAGAAGAATTGAATGCATTGTAATCTTGAACTAAGGTATAGAATTGAAATTTAGCTCCCCCTTAATCCAAGATATAGTTCATGATGAGTAAAATACATGTGGAGCAAAAGTCTATCAAACAATTTGAAGGTTTAAATCCTAACTTTGCACCAACAATGTAAATTTGGAAATGAAAAAAAAACATCTTATGAAACTCCCCCTAAAACACCGCATTAAACAGTTCTAAAAGTTGGTTTATACTCAGTATTGCCATGCTAAAGTTTTAGGAGATCAAAGATACACTAATTATTAGAAAATGGAGCTATTTATCAGAAAACACAGTGTATCAGTCGACTGGTTTCTGAACCAGTCGACTGCTACGCCTGAAATCCGAATTTCAGCCTTTTTAGTCCAAATTGATAAACGCGTTAGAAATTCCAGAAATCTCAAAAAATCACAAAATTTTGCGTACACATTTCTGAAATCATACTTTATCAAGGAAAAATATTTTGAAAAATATATATTTTCCAGAGTTCGAGATTGATACAAACTTGGAAACTAACAAAAGTTCTAATGTTTTTGCAAACTTTGTGTTACTTTTGTTTTTCACTTGAAAACTATTTTTCAAAATATGATAAACATAATATAAAATATGTTTTAATTGACATTTCCAATCATGTTCTTGGAGCTATATGCACATTAATTGTGTATAAGCCTTCCCAATGATTGGTCCAATGAAGGATTAATGTCTCTAGATGACACTTTGGTCCATAGTTATGCATCATAACAAGCATGATGAACCTAGTGCATCTTCCTAACATCTCACATATTGTCTAAGTGGCTCAATACAAAAATCATGGTTTCTTAGGTATTTTGTGAGATGCTTAAAGGTATAAATCCTAGTATTTCTATAGGATCATGCAAACCTACACCTTTACTCAACCAAGCACATTCCAAGTTCTCTCCTAAGTGATGAAAATTCTACCTCGGGGAGAGCCTTGGTGAATATCTCGGCTAGGTTGGACTTGGATTCAATGTAATTAAGCTCAATGTCCCCCTTTGCCACATGATCTCTAATGAAATGATGTTTCACTTCAATATGCTTGGTCCTAGAGTGATGCACCGGATTTTTGGTCAAGTTTATGGTGCTCACATTGTCACCAAATACTTTCATGTTGGAGTAAGATAGCTCATAATCTTCTAAGGTATGTTTCATCCATAGTAGTTGAGCTATACAACCACCCATAGCCACATACTCGGCTTCGGTGGTGGATAGGGCAACACAAGGTTGCTTCCTACTACTCCAACTAACAAGGGAGGACCCAAGGAATTGGCATCCACCACTAGTACTCTTCCGATCCAATTTGCAACTGGCATAATCGGAATCGGTGTACCCAACCAAATCAAAAGACCTAGTCCTAGGGTACCATAGTCCAACATTTAGTGTGCCTTTAATATATCTTAAGATTCTCTTAACGGCAACTAAATGAGATTCTTTTGCACATGATTGGTACCTAGCACACATACCAACCACAAATAATATGTCGGGTCTACTAGCGGTTAAGTACAAGAGGCTACCAATCATTCTCCTATATAGTGTAAGATCAATTTGTTTGCCTTCATTATCACTATCTATTTTTGTATTGGTTGCCATTAGAGTTAAAACTACTTTAGCATTTTCCAAACCAAATTTCTTAATCATTTCCTTAGCATATTTGGTTTGATAAATATAAATTCCTTCACTTGTTTGTTTAACTTATAATCCTAGAAAGAAATTTAATTCCCCAACTAGACTCATTTCAAACTCTTTTTCCATATTCTTAATAAAGTCTTGGAGAATTTCATCATTTGTTGACCCAAAGATAATGTCATCAACATATACTTGGGCTACAAAGATGTCCGTTGATGTTGACTTTATAAATAGAGTTTGATCTACACTGCCCCTTTTAAAGTCCTTAGAAATTAAGAAAGATGATAATCTTTCATACCAAGCCCGGGGAGCTTGTTTCAAACCATACAAATCTTTCCTAAGCTTGTATGCATGGTTTGGATAGTCCATATTCTCAAACCCGGGAGGTTGTTCTACATATACTTCTTCCTTAATAAACCCATTTAGGAATGCCGATTTAACATCCATTTGATGGAGTTTGAAACCCATATAGGAGGCATATCCTAATAGTATTCTAATAGACTCTAACCTAGCAACCGGGGCATATGTTTCATCATAGTCAAGTCCTTCAACTTGATTAAAACCCCTTGCAACTAATCTTGCTTTATTTCTAGTGATATTTCCTTGGTCATCTAGTTTGTTCCTAAAAACCCATCTCGTAGTAATAATGGTGTTTTCATTAGGTCTAGGAACTAACTCTCATACTTGACTCCTTTCGAATTGAGTCAATTCATCTTGCATTGCTAAGATCCAATCTGGATCAAGTAATGCATCTTTGATTGTTTTGGGCTCAATTTGAGAAATTAGAGCTATATGACTAGTGAGATCCCTATGAAATGACCTAGTCCTAACACCTTGAGATAATTCACCCACAATTTGATCTAAGGGGTGATTTTGATGAATTCTTATGGTTCTAGGAGGTGTATTAATTTGTGTTTGATCATAATTAATCTCAACTCTTTGCTCATCATCGGAATCACCTCTTACTCCCCCTTGATTTAATCCTCCCCCTTGATCATTACCCCCTAAGGTTAAATCTTGAAATTGTTGGGTAATTTCTTGATTTTCATTATTAATATCATCATCAATAAAGGATTTCCTAGGGTATGTATTGGAAGTTTCATCAAATTGGACATTTGAAGATTCTTCAATATTTTGAGTCCTTTTATTGTAAACTCTATACCCTACACTAGTGGATGAGTATCCAACTAGGATTCCCTCATCCTCTTTGGACTCAAACTTACCTAGGTTGTCTTTGGTATTTAAAATATAGACTTTACATCCAAAGACCTTAAAATAATGAATTGTTGGAATTGTACCATTCCACAATTCAAATGGATTTTTTCCTAAAAACCTATGAATTAATACCCTATTTTGGATACAACATGCGGTATTAATTGCTTCCACCCACAAGTAGCTAGGTAAGGAGTATGCATTAAGCATTGTCCTAGCCGCTTCTTGTAGGGAATGATTTTTTCTTTCCACAACCCTATTTTGTTGGGGTGTTCTAGGACAAGAAAATTCATGCTTGTACCCTTGTTCTAAGCAAAAGGTCGAGAAATTAGAATTCTCAAATTCTCCACCATGATCACTATGGATCTGGTTGATTTTGAGTTTTCTTTCATTTTCTACTCTTTTGCTAAATCCTATGATTATTCCTAAGGTTTCATCTTTATTTTTCAAGAAAAATACCCAAGTAAACCTAGATAAATCATCTACTATTACTAGGTAATATTTACTACCAATCATAGAGGGGGTACTATGACAATCAAATAAGTCCGTATGTAAAAATTCTAAAGGTAAAGCGGTACTAAGTAAATTTTTACCTTTGTGTGATGTTTTTTATTGTTTCCCTTCTTGGCATGCATCACACATTTTCCTTGAGAAATTTTACTTTAGGCAACCATTTGACTAACTTCATTTTTGTTATTTTGGCTATGTTCTTCATGTTTATGTATCCTAGCCTCCTATGCCAAAGCCAACTTTCTTCCTCTTTTGCAATAAGACACTTAGTAGAAGCATTAGTAGCATAGGATAAATCAACATAATATATATTTGATTTCCTAAAACCTACTAACATGCAATCATTTAGAGTTTTGTGTCTTATAAAACATTTTGAGGAATCAAATTTAACATCAAAGTTTGCATCACATAGTTGGCTTACACTAAGTAAATTAAATTTCATATTTTTAACTAATAATACTTTATGAATTGCAAGGTTGGGGGATACCTCAATTGTGCCCTTTCCTAGAATCTTAAGTTTGCCGCTATTACCAAATGATACATTACCTTTGCTAGTGTGGTTGATAGTGGAGAATTTTCTCTCATCACCGGTCATGTGCTTTGAGCACCCACTATCAACTATCCACAAGTTTGGTTCTTCTACCTATATCACATGAAAAATACAATCCTTAGGTACCCAAATCTTAGGACCACTAGCATCAATTAGAAATTTCTTAGGTACCCAAGCCTTTCTACCCTTGCTTTTAATCATGGATTTTCTACTAACAAGTGATGTAAATGCTACCTCCTTTTCCTTAGGCCTATATCCCAATCCGGCCTTGTTGTAAAAAGTCCTTTAATCCTTAATAATCATGTCTAGGTATTTAGAGCCATTAGTAAATTTTTCTAAGCATGCTCTTAAGTTACCTATTTCTTTTCTTAATTCATCATTTTCATCCCTAAGTGTACATTCATCACTAGATAATTTACCACAAGATGATTCTACACTCTTAAGTGATTTAATCTCTATTTTTAAATCCTTAATCCTAGTTTTCAATCTATTCAAAGCATTTTTAAGACATGCAATAGTCTTGTAAAGTAAATCTACCTTAGGTGAGTTGTTTACCTCATCATCATCACTTGATGATGATTCGTCGCTTGAAGAGGAAGAGGACTCCTCGCTTGAGCTCCCGGCTTCTTCCTCTAATGCCATGAGGGCTAGATTCCGGGTGGCATGGCATACTTCTTCATCGTCGGAAGAATCCTCCATGCTTAGTGTGTCCCATGTTTGAGCCACCATTGCCTCCTTCTTCTTCTCCTTCTTCTCCTTCTTTTCTTTCTTTTTCTTTTCCTTCTCCTCCTTCTTCTTTAGTTCCGGGCAATTTGGCTTTATATGTCCTTTCTTGTTGCAACCAAAACAAGTTACGTTAGAGGTAGAATTTGAACTATTTGAAGACTTACCTCTTGAGGATTTAAACATCCTCCTCACATCTTTCTTGGTGAGTTTCCTTGACTTCCCACCAAATTTCTTAACGTAATGTGCCACCTCGCTTGCCGATAACTCATCTTCACTACTTGATGAGTCTTCCACGGATTCGGATGAGGAGAACACTTCCTTCTTCTCCTTCTTCTTTTTGTCCTTCTTTCCTACAAAAAGAGTTATACCCTTCTCTTTGGATGAAGTGTTAGTTTTTTCATGTAATTGAAATTCACAAAATAGCTCATCTAACTTAACCAATGAAAGATCCCTAGAGACCTTATAGGCATCTACCATTGAGGCCCATAAGGTTGTTCTAGGGAAAGCTTGTAGCACATACCTTACAAGGTCTCGGTTTTCGACCTTTTCACCTATTACATGTAGTCCGTTGACTACTTCTTTGAAGCGACCATACATTTGGCTCACGGTTTCATTGGTCTTCATTGAGAAGCTTTGAAGTTGGCCAATTAGAAGATCTCTCTTGGCCCTTCTTGTTTCTTTGGATCCTTCGTTGAGCTTGATCAACTTCTCCTAAAGTTCCTTCGTCGATTCAAATGGCCCCACCTTGCTTAGTTGCTCTTTTGACAAATCACGTTAAAGTCTTGTTGTTGCCTTGGCGTTGGCTTGAGCCTTCTTGGCCATGTCTCTCGTCCAATCCTTCGTCGGTATGGGTGCTCCATGTTCATACACTGGCTTCTCAAAACCATCTACAACACTAAACCAATTCTCAATATCATTCATTAAGTAATACTCCATCCTACCTTTCCAATAGCTGAAGTCGTTGCCGTCGAAGAACGGAGGCCTCGCCGTGCTATACCCCTCTTGAAAAGTCATTTTTGCTCCGGTTGATTGTTAGATCTTCCAATGCGATCCGAGCTCTTATACCACTTGTTGGAGATTGGTTTGAAGCTAGAAAGGGGGTGAATAGCTTGTTTTTCTTCTCTACAAAAATATTAGCGGAAGCACAACAAAAATAATAATCACACAAATGAAAAACACGCTAACACAATTCTTTTACGTGGTTCGGAGATGGCGCTCCTACACCACGGTGATCCTTGAGGTGGATCAACCCTAATCAAATCACTATGAAGCTTTCCTTTACAACAATCCTCCTCTTCTTACATAGAATGAAACTTGAGCTTAGAGAGAGGAGGAGGAGATTTAAAAACACTAGAAAGCTTGAAAACTCGTGGATGCTTGAGAGAATAATCAGAGAATACGCATTAACCCCAAAAACCTCCACCATCCCTCTTTTTATAGAGAGAAGGCTGATTTTCCCATTGGAGCACCATCAGTCGACTGATGCATAGCATCAGTCGACTGCCGGTGCGGTTAATGGCCTCTGAATAGCTGGATTTGCGGGATTCAGAGTCGTTTCCTCGAATGGCATTTTCATCAGTCGACTGATCCATCCATCAGTCGACTGATGAAGTGATCTGTCGAGTGATCACAGGTCACAATCGAGTGTGACTCCACTCTGTGCCCGTATTTATCTTGATCAGTCGACTACCACGACCAAAGCAGTCGATTGATGGTCAGGGTTTCATCCTGACTCAGTCGAGCACCTGACCAGTCAACTGATACATCGTATCAGTCGACTGATACTCATCAAGTATGAATATTTCTTACTTGATTTTACGCCCTAGACCTAGACTCAACCTTCTAGCTCTTCCTTAAGCCTTGCGCCTCCAGGATCCCTCCGAGTCTGCGACTTATTCATCCTTCGCGCTTTTCTTCCAAGAGCTTCCTTCGATTTTTTCATGTCTTTGGTTTTCCTTTGCCAAGGTGTTCTTGGACTTTACACCGCGAAGTCTACATGCTTGGACTTACGCTGCCAAGACTTGCCTTTGTACTTCCTTTGCCAAAATCCATTTGGACTTAATGCCACCAAGACAACATGCTTGGTCTTATGCCGCCAAACCTTTACTTTGGACTTCTCTTGCCAAGATCATACTTGGACTTTGCCTTTACCTGTCACTTAATCATGTTCACCATTAGATCACAATTTGTTGCCTAACTTAGATGATTATCCAAACATCAAAACATATAAATGCTTGGGGCATTGTTGCACCAACAAAGAGTTGCTAAACAATGTCGTACTTAATTAAAAAATTAAATACTTGCCTCGTCAACCCCGAGGATTCAACAAAATATACAATTACACACATACAATCACATACACACATATGATCATAATAGTTGGATCCAATTCCTGCAACCAAAAAGTTAACCTATGCACATCCAACTATTATCTGACACCTATAATATATGAAAAGTGCATAAAAGTAACCGAATCCTAAACACACAAAACTGAAAAATGTGGCTCTGATACCACTTGAAGGGAGGAAACTTCGCTTCCCACTTCAACTTGGTCGTTTGTTCAAGGCGATCCCGTCTACGTCGCCGGATTAAAAAAAATAATCCTAGACAAAGAGGGATTACCCAAGCAACCGTTTCATCGTCGTGTTATTCAATTAGAGTGGTGACTTTAACAAACTTGTTGTTCAAGCAACCTACCTCTATTCTTCGAATAGCCGCGGAATAGACAATGTACAGATCGTCGGTTTTTGTGTTTATATTCGGGGTCCAAGTAAATTAGCCACACAACAAAACATACAACATGCATATAATTGAAAAATAATTATAGACATAATACAAAAGAATATATACAAGCATTATACCTCTATATCTTCTATTGTATGTCCTTCCTCCTTTTGGACGTTGTGTGGGCGACGATCTTCCAAAAGTCGAAGCCTCCTAGAACACGTTCTTCCCTTCCTTGCTTGCTCCGAACAAAGAGAGGAATAAAATAAAACTCTTCTCTTATCTAGAACCGACCACCAAGCCACCTTGCTTGGTGATTTCCGCCGGCCAAGGAGAGAAGATGAGGATTGTGGACGCCGGCCAAAAACTCCAAGGGAAGAGACCCTAGCCTTTGCCGCCGACCAAGGATGAGAGAAAGAAGATTGGACACCGGCCAAGGAGAGAAGAAGAGAATTATGGACGCCGGCCAAAACCCTAGGAAGAAGAAAAAAAACTTCCAAAAGTGTGGCTACCCAATCCCTCCTCCAAAACCCTAGCCTCCCTTTTGTTTCTTGCCGCCCAAGCCAAAAGAAACAAAAACCCTAATCTCTCAAAGTAAGTTCACACCCAAGCCTTGGCCACCCTTTTATAGAGTTAGGCTTAAGCCTCCTTTTAATCTCCACCGTCGGATCTAGGGATTTAATATCAACCGTCGGATCTAGAGATTTAATCTCAACCGTCGGATCTAGAGATTTAATCTCCACCGTCGGATCTAGGGATTTAATCTCAACCATTGAATCTAGAGATTTAATCTCAACCGTCGGATCTAGAGATTTAATCTCCACCGTCGGATCTAGAGATTTATTTTCCACCGTCGGATCTAGGCTCCATGAGGGTTTAATAGGCTACAATAGGGACCATGAGGAGGAGTTTGATCTTGGCCACCCAATGGATCAAGCCCACATAAATTCCGATCCATTAATGATAATCCATTCCACTAGAGGATTATTATTGATCTACCTCACCAACCCTCATAAGTTAATATGGGCTCGATATATTATTTGTACATTTATCTCCCCGTGTTTAAGATCTCGAATATCCGTCGATTAATTAATTTACTGACAATTAATTAATCAAGATTAAACTCCATGAGTAGTACCACTCAACCTTATCATCATGTCGGACCAAGTCCACCTGCAGGGTTTACATGATGAACTTTATGAGCTCCTCAAGGAGACATCACCATCCTAATATATAGGACACGGTTTCCTCCTATAATCAACGACACGCCATATAAATAATATCATTTCTCAACTTACCGAGCCTATCGATTTACTCTATAAATCTCGCCCATTGGTAAATCAAAGAAATGAATACTAAGTATATGTGCCCGTTATTATATCAGGATTAAGAGCATGTACAACATAATATCTGAGGTATTATTCGATTATGTAGTCAGCAATGAATCAAATCACCTCTAAGTCGGTCCTGCTCAATACACACAAAGTGTACTAGTGTAATTCTATGGTCAAGACAAACCAATACCAAATTACACTACAACCATGCTAATGGTTTGTCCATAACCATCTTAGTTGTGAGCCTTTACTTATACTTTACAAGGAACTGATAACATGATCTCCCGTGTGACACTGCACACCATGTTATCTACAATGTAATGTATTAGACAATATGCATAACCATAAATATGCAAACAATGATCATGTAATTCTTATTTCAAAAATAAAGATGTTCATACAAAAGATAGACTTTTCAGTATACATCCCAACAAATTTTAGGGTTTATTTAGCAAGTTTTGTTGGTGCAATCAACCCATGTCACAATTGACCAGACTCGAGTTTGACTCGAGCAGTATTTTGATGTTCGACAAAATGTATGACAATATAATTGTCATTGATATTCGACAAACGTATGATAATGTGATTGCCATGGAAAGTCCAAGCATGGGTCTAGGCAATGACAAAGACCAAGTCATGGGTACTTGTCAATGGAAAGTCCAATTCTTGGGTACTTGGCATGGAAAGTCCAAGTCATGGGTCTTGGCAAATGGAAAGTCTAAGCATGGGTCTTAGCAATTAGAAAGTCCAAGCATGGGTCTTGGCATTTGGAAAGTCCAACATGGAGTTGGAAAGGGAAGTTCAAGTTATATGCTTGGCGACATAAGTCCAATGTTTGACGACGTAAAGTCCAAGCGTGTGTCTTGGTAGCATAAGCTCAAATATGCCTAGGCAGTGTAGACCCAGTTAGCAAGACAATAGTTGATGGAAGCACCTAAAGACTAGTGTATGGATGAACAATTCATGGATGACTTGGAGGGATCCAATAGGCATGAGGCTGATGGAGGTGGCTAAAAGGCTTAGGTCTAGGCTATGGGTGGTTTAACAAGTATGAGGGGATCATACTTGGGGTAAACCTCATATTTGAAGTTTAGTAGTTGACTTAGATTATAGACCACTCGATTGGTCAAGTGTTTTGACACTTGGCAGTCGAGTCAACTCTGAGCAATCGATTGGGAATATGACCAGTAGACTGGCGCTCAACTGCGGCCGCGTGACCTTGGTAGTCGACTGCTGCTTGCGGACACGAGCACAGAAAGCTCGATAGACACTGAGCAGCCACCTATGGGCTTGGCAGTTGACTACTGGTAATGGCAGTCGACTGTCAGTGTATCTGTTGTCTAGAATGCCAACGTGGATTAAGTCCGTTATGAGACAACAACACCTTTGGCAGTCGATGGGTGCCTTTGGGTAGTCAACCGCTAGGCGAAAATCTAGGTCCTGCAGAGGCATAAAACGAGCTGTTCATGGAAGATTTCGGTCAATGGTTCTTGGGGTGATTTGAAGGGGAATAGTTTGTGCTTTTCAGTCCTTCAAAGTCATTCCAAAGCAATCAACAGGCAAGTAATCCAAAGTTCTTTGTGTAAAGTTTTCTTTATTTGTATTTGTATATTGCTTAGTTTACTTATTGTATTTCATTGTATTACTTTTGTAATCACTTGTATGACATTTCTCCACCTTCGGATTATTCTGAGGAGTGGTTGTATTAGTGGTGGTGTGCATCACTAGAGCTCATTTGAGCTCGTCCCGTGGAGTATGAACTAGGGTTCCGAACCACGTTACATCTTGTGTCTTTGTGCTTGTGTATTCGTTTTTGTATTTTTATCTGTATTTTGTATTTCCTCTGTGTACTAACAAATTATAGAGACAAGCACGAATGAATTCCATCGAGCGACGTTTAATCTCAATTCACCACCCCCCCTCTAGAGATCAACGATTCCTCTACAATTGGTATTGTTGGATCGAGAGAATCGCTAGAGGGGGGTGAATAGCAATCGTAAAAAGTTCTTTTCGTTTTCGTCGAAAGCACAAGTAACACAGCGGAAATGTAAAGTAATAAAGGTAAGGTGACAATTTGTTTTTACTTGGTTCACAACCTAAAGGTTGCTACTTCAAGGCCCCGCGATCCTAGACTGCGTACGAAGGGGCAATCCACTATAAGTCTCCTCCTCGTTGGAGGTAGGAGACAACAATTACAATGAAAACACAAAAGCTTGAGGTTAAGGCAATAATCCTACCTCACCTCGTTACGATGAAAGCTCGAGTACAATGAATTAAAGCAAAGTAAAAATAAATTCTAACTTTAAGTACCAACGGAGGAATGGAAACTTGGTACGACGTCGACATTTCGGCCGCGTAGCATCGTCGTTGAAGCGTAGCGATGTTGGAGCACTTTGAGAGCGAAGAATGATGATCTAAAAGGGTGAACCCCCCCCCCTTCTTTTATATCCCTTCAAACCCTAGCTCGTTGAGATCTGGATCTGGGTCAAAGAGCCTCATCTCCCCAAGATAAGTGGAGCTTATCTTGACTTTCTTCGAGATGACCAGTTTGAATATCAATCGACTGATGACCTTCATCAGTCAACTGTGTTGGTGCAATCGGCCCAGGTCACGATTGACCAGACTCGAGTTTGACTCAAGTAGTATTTTGATGTTTGACATTGATGTCTGACATGTGTTGGGGAGATTGGTGCAATCGACCTAGGTTAGTATTTGTTGGGTTTCCGGCACCGCGGCGTGTGTGTGTTCGATCACGTTTCGTAAACATGAACACAGCGGAAGCAATAAAAATAATAAATCTACATTTATTACAACACACACAACACACGCATGCATATTATAACAAGTGTAGACATAACCGTAAATTTAAATTTGCAATAAAAGGAAATTTATCTACGTTATACCTTTCGTATGACGTGTAGCGGGAACGACATCAACCGGAACAATCCTCGCTAGAATCGTCTCTATCCGTATCCACGCCGAGTTCCTCGGGATGACTTCGCTAAGCCACGAGATTCGTCTTCGTACGGGTTACTAGCCTCGTGTTGAAGACGACGTGATCGAGAGATGATCACGATCCGAATCCAAATTCGGATCCTAATACGAGTTCTCAAAACTCGCTTCTCCGGAGAGGTATTCGTCAACCAATTGACGAATCCTTTGTCCTCCACCTCAGAGGATTGCCGGAGATCGAATCCCCGGTAAGTTAGCCTCTGTCGGAGCTCTAACCGTCGTCCAAACGACGCTCCGACGAGAGGAGAACAAGCTGTCCAGAAAACTGGACAGCTTTGGTGGAGGAGATAGGCGCCGGCCAACCAAGGAAAGATAAAGCTCACCTTGATGCCAAACCCAAAGGAGATCACCGGAGGGTCGCCGGAGGATCACCGGCTGAAGCTTGGTCACCGGCAAGGAGCTGGACGGTGGCACAAGGGGCTGGCCGGCAAAGGAGGTTGGGCGGCAACTCCTTGCTAGGGTTTTTGGATTAGGGCTTAATTATCCCTTAAGCCCTCTTTTATAGAGAACTAATTCTCTTAATGGTTATTGGATCATAACCATTAGGCCCGTTAACCCACTCCATTAAGATAAGTTAAAATAAACCAAACCATGATGGTTTATTTTAAGTTAAAACGAACCGAACCAACTTTTGGTTCATTCGTTTAAAATAAACCAAACCTTTTGGTTTATTCTCCTCCATTGGATTAGAACCAAACCATTTTGGTTCATCCATTACGTCTTCATAAGACTCGGCCCATCCATGCTTCCATTGCGACTGAAACGATTTCATGCTCGCTTTATGTTTGGTCCAACCAAACCTTGTTTCTCTCGGTCTGAGAATCCCATTCTCAAGCTCGTTTTAAATCCTTTGGATTACGCTCATTGTGCGTGTGACCAAATAGGTTCTCAGTTTATGTTGGTCGTCTATAATTAACCATTAATTATAGAACGATCATGAGTGGCACCTAGTAGTACATCATGATCCCCAATTAACCGAAAAGATCAATGGTTGATCCAGAACTATTTCTGAAACCCTTCAGCAGCTCGAATGATTCGTGCCCCATTCCCTTCACTCATCTTATACCCACTTGGTTCAGGACATGGTCTATTGTGTCAGTCCCCACTAGGCTGACTACGTCACACCTAGCCCAAGTATCATTTCCTCGTCCTACGGATTCTAGTTACTCCACATGTATCGAAGAGTACCTTACTCTAAACATGTAATGCTTTGGCCAAAGACTTTAGTAACAATCCGACGAGAGGCCATGGGTATACATCTCCTCGCAAGGAGTGGTGAATCCTTTATAGGCTATTCAAACACCTTCGATCACTTCGACTTATACCCAATCATCCCGGGTCCACATCTCCTTAGAGATGCTTGCTTAAGATGTCAAAGCATAAGTCTCTATGATCAAGATGACTTGAATACCGCAAGTCAAAGGAACATCGCACTTAAGCCACAGTAAGAACTTCATTGACATATCTATATATGCAGAGAACCATATGAAGTCTTACGGCTGGTCACTCCAATGAACTAGTTACCATAACTAGCATCCACGATTAACTCCGGACATCACAATGTCTCCAGCCAGTGAGAATCAGCTGCTTGGATACACCAAGGAGTATACCTCGTGCTAGTCTTGACAGAATTGATGGTGTCCAAATCCATCAATTCATCGACTAGGGATAATTCCGATACATCACAATTACACATGTAGAGATACTCACTAGTTGTGATCCAATCACAAATTCTCTCATGCTGTGAATCGTATCGAGGACATTCAGTAAATGAGTTTAAGATCCAATCAAATACATAAAACATGTATACTCAAATAGTGAATCTTCATTTATCATATAAATGGTTCATACATAAGGCGATTGCCTTAGGACATCTCTCATATATTACTAACATACTCCCACTTGGCCTAATGCCTATCGCTACGGTATCCAATACCATAAGCTCTAACATGACCCTCAAACTTATTTTGAGGTAATGCCTTAGTTAAAGGATCCGCTAAATTCCTTTCGGTGGGAATTTTCTCGATTTGTATTTCGTTCCTACTGATGATCTCTCTGATAAGATGATAGCAGCGAAGCACATGTTTGGATCATTGATGAGACCACATCAAGTTCAGAGATGAACTTCTTGATCCAAACCGCTTCCTTTGCTGCTTCCAAAGCTGCAATGTATTCTGCCTTAGTGGCAGAATCCGCTATAGCGTCAAGCTTGGAACCTTTCCAACTTATTGCGCCTCCATTCTAGGTGAATACATACCCAAACTGAGACATGGAATCATCCTTGTCTGTCTGGAGCTGGCATCCATATACCCACATATCACCATGTACCCTTCTCCATATATTAGGAACACATCCTTAGTTCTTCTTAAGTACTTAAGGATCGTCTTAACAGCCGCCCAATGATCCATTCCTGGATCAGACTGGTATCTGCTCGTGACACTCAGAGCATACGATACATCGGGCCTCGTAGATAACATAGCATACATGATAGATCCTATTGCGGATGCATAGGGAATCTTACTCATGCAAATCCTCTCGTCTTCTGTGCGCGGACACATAGACTTCGAAAGGTGTACCCCATGCCTGATGGGTAGGAAACCTTTCTTGGATTCCGACATGCTAAACCTCTTTAGCACTCGGTCTATATATGTAGACTGCGAAAGACCAAGCAACCGTTTCGATCTATCTCTATAGATCTTAATCCCGAGGATGTAGGTTGCTTCTCCCAGGTCTTTCATGGAGAATGTTTTGGATAACCAAACCTTAACTGACTGTAAGATTGAAACATCGTTTCCTATAAGTAATATGTCATCGACATATAATACTAGGAACACGACTACACTCCCACTTACCTTCTTGTACACACAAGGTTCGTCTGGATTTTGTGAGAAATCAAACTTTTTGATGGTCTCATCAAAACGGATATTCCAGCTCCTGGATGCTTGCTTCAATCCATAAATGGACCGTCGCAATTTGCATACCTTGGTTTTATCGACCGATGTGAAACCCTCAGGTTGTATCATATACACGTCCTCGAGCAGGTTTCCATTAAGGAAAGCTGTTTTCACATCCATCTGCCATATCTCATAATCATAATGAGCCGCTATGGCTAGGAGCATCCGAACGGATTTAAGCATAGCTACAGGCGAATAGGTTTCGTCATAATTGTTAGTGAAAGCCCTAGAGCCAATCATATGATGATTATTGTATGGACTTTATTGTATCATATTCCTATTTATTAAGGCATGGTTATTATATTTACTTGTATTGGTGCCAAATAACTAAATATAATAATGTCCTTGAGTAGTAGGTTCTTATCTATATCAATCGATTGGTTGAATCGATAATGAGATGATATAGAGAACACTACTCTTAATCATTCCTAGTCGAGTATTAACATTCAGGGACAATGTTAATGCGTATAGACTAGCATGTAGGTCAACAAGATGACTTGATCTCACAAGTCATGGATATGAGATATCAAGTTGACACATGGGTATGCATTGGAGAATGTATACTGAATGACCCGCCATGAGAAAGTATCATGGATCATTATATGAGTGTCATATACTTTCTCATGTGGCTATTAGTATGACTATTAGTCCTTAGACCTGAAGTCACCATGGGTCCCTACATAATGAATTGCATACTTTGGCTTCGTCAAACGTCACCCGTAAATGGGTGGACTATAAAGGCGATTACTGGGTATGTAACGAATTATGCGGAGGGATGTGAGTGATGTAGATGGGATCTATCCCTCCTATATGACGGGGGTGACATCGATATTCTTGATAGAGTGAGACCACGAAGTGCATGGCCATGCCCAAATGAGTCAATATGAGATATTGAGCTCATTTGATTAGAGTGAGTCTACTTGGAGTTCAAGATTTAGATTGGACCGAGGATGACACGGTCTATGCCTCGATTGGTCAATCTAGATGTCAAGGATAGAGGGACATTGTCACATATTGTGAGAGTCACAATTAGTAGTCACAAAGGTGATGTTGGAGCTCAACATTCTTGTAACTTGGGTAGCAATGATGTGTTGCTAGATACCGCTCATTGCTTATGTTCCTAAATCGGTTTAGGGACATTGCCAACGCTATAAGAATCTATAGGTCACACACATAAGAGCAATTAGATGGAGATTAGGTTCATATGATGAACCATGAGGATTAGGTTCATGGGATGAACCAAATTGGATTAAGAGTAATCCAAATTAGACTAATTGAGTTAGACTCAAGTTGATTCAAGTGTTGAATGAGTCTAATTGAGATTTGATTCATCAAATCAATTTAAATTAATTAATAAAGATTCATTAAATTAAATTGACTTGAGTCAAGTGGTTAGATTTGATCAACCATGGGAGATTAGAGGTCAAGTTTGACTTGACTTGAGAGGGAAGATGAAAGGTCAAGTTTGACTTGACCAAATGCCATGTCATGGTGATGACTTGGCATGGGCGCCAATGATGATGCTCCACATCATCATTGACTTTGTCAATTGATGCCACATCATGAGGGAGATCAAGGGTCATGGGAGTTACATGCATGCATGTAACCCCCCTCCATGAAGTGGCCGGCCACTCCATTAGATGGGGTATTGATTTTTGGTGGCTAATGGACTTCATCTTCAACCTTGGAACTTTTCCTCTCAAGCTCTCTCCCTCTCCTTCCTCATCTTGCCGAGACACCCTAGGAGTGCTAGCACACTCAAGTGTGTTTTTCTTCCACCTATTGCTTGTGTGGATACCATAGAGGAGTGTGCACTTGACACTCTCGAGTTCCGGCGGACTTTTGGACGAGCGGGATTTGCGAAGGGCATCGCATCGAGGGTAACGCTCTTATCTCTTAGATCTAAGGTAGATCTAGGGTTTTTATACAAGCACATACATGTTTTGTTTTAATACTTCTTCGCACGGATCCGTGGCCGGGGGCTTCCGAGGTTTCCGCAACGCAAAAAGCGGTTTTTGCGGCTCGGAAAAACCCAACAGTAATCAACACCTTGCTTTTGACGATATCCTTTCTCCACCAATCTAGCCTTATAGGTAATCACATTACCATCCATGTCGGTTTTCTTCTTGAAAACCCACTTGCACCCTATAAGCTTTATGCCTTCGGGTGGGTCAACCAAGTTCCAAACTTGGTTTTCATACATGGAATCCATTTCCAACTTCATGGCACCAAGCCACTTATCCCTTTCTGAACTTGTCAGCACTTCTTCATAACTGGTAGGCTTCTCATCATCAATGAGTAACACGTCGTTCGATTCACTTACAAGAAATCCATATCTCTCAGGAATATTGCGTGTTCTACCAAATCTACGAAGATGTGGTGTTACAATAGGTCCAGCCGATTGCTCATCACTATGAGTTGTCGGCTGTTGTGCTTCACCAGGTATCTCATCAATGTCTATTTGAGTCTCTCGAGCCTCCTCAAGCTCGACGACACTCCCACTGTTTTCTTGCAAGAGAAACTCTTTCTCTAGAAACACAGCATGCCTTGAAACAAACACCTTTTGTTCCACAGGATGATAGAATTGGTAACCCCTTGTTTCCTTAGGGTATCCAACAAATAGACATTTATCAGACTTAGCATCCAATTTGTCTGATACAGTCCGCTTCACATAAGTAGGACAACCCCATATCTTCAAGTAAGATACATGAGGTTTCTTACCATTCCATATCTCATATGGAGTAGTTGAGACTACCTTGGTAGGCATTCTGTTTAACAAGTAAACAGCTATCTGAAGTGCATAGCCCCAAAAGGACTTGGGAAGAGTCGCATGATTCATCATTGACCTGACCATGTCCAACAAGGTCGATTCGCCTCTCGGATACACCATTATCGGGTGTATATGGCGGAGTCCATTGAGACAATATGTCATTGTCTCTTAGATAATCAAGAAACTCTTGACTTAAGTATTCACTACCTCGATCCGATCGAAGTATTTTAATACTCTTGTCATGTTGTTTCTCTACTTCATTTCTGAATTCTTTGAACCTTTCAAAGGCTTCAGACTTGTGTTTCATCAAGAACACATACCCAAATCGTGAGTGATCATCGGTGAAGGTAATGAAGTAGCTATAGCCTCCTAAAGCTTGAGTTGACATAGGTCCACATACATTAGTATGTATTAGACCTAGTAACTCTCCCACTCGTTCACCTTTTTCAGTAAAAGGTAACTTAGTCATCTTGCCTTTTAAGCATGATTCGCATGTATCGTATGAATCCTATTCAAACGATTCCAGAATTCCACATCGGTGTAATTCGGACATGCATTTCTTGCTTACATGGCCAAGACGACAATACCACATGTAGGAGTCTAATTGATTATCTTTTCAAGCACGCTTGTTGCTCGCTTCGATATTGAAAATATCACTGGATACGTTCAACGTATAAACACCATTGCTTAAAGTTCCAGTCCCTTAAAGAACTCCATTCAGAGTTATGTAACAACAATTGTTACTAAAAGTCAAATGGTACCCATTTCTATTTAAACAAGAAATAGAAATGATGTTCTTTATCAACGAAGGAACATAAAAGCAATTGTCCAGTTCTAAGACAAGTCCTACAGGGAGTTCCAACAAATACGTTCCGATGGCGAGTGCAGCAACCGTTGCTCCATTCCCAACACGTAAATTTGACTCTCCCTTGACAAGTCTTCTTCTATTCCTTAGCCCATGTATGTCATTACATATATGTGAGCCACACCCAGTATCAAATACCCAAGTGTCTGAGGAAATAGAATGACAATCAATAAAGAAGATTTCTAAATAAGATGGGGCATCCGATGCCTTATCCTTCTTCACGGACTCAAGATAAATCTTGCACTTTCTTCGCAAATGGCCCTACTTGCCATAATGATGGCAAGTGCCCTTTTGAGCTGGTTCTGCCTTTTTAGCCTTTTTCTTCTTCCCCTTCTGTTGTTCCTTTGACTCCCTCTTAGAACCTTTCTTCGAGGAATCAACTAACAACACCGTCCCCTGCTCATGCTTTTCAGAAGGCTCCATAGTCTTCAGCATGTTGAGCAGTACCATAGATGAACCTTCTTGCATCTCAGAGGTGAAGAGGAGCTTGGAGACTTCGAACCTTTCGAATCTCACTTGCTTATCAAACAACTCATAAAGATGAAGGACTACGATATGAGCATCCATATGCTCATGCTGCTTTCGTAGCTTGGGCTCCATCGCGGCTAGCATGATGCAACTTGTCAGTTCAGAATCAGTCACATGTTTTTGATAGATCAACAATTGGTCCGGAGTTGCATCATCACTAGGATGGGCGGGAAGAGGCGCTTCGAGGACATACGCAAGCTTTTCACCTTGAGAACAATTCTCAAGTTTCTAAGCCAGTCCAAGAAGTTCGGCCCAGTCAATTTATTCGAATTCAAAATAGAGCGCAAATTCAAAGACATCATGATCAAGCGATTAACCTAGAAATACAAAATGAGCATATATGAGAAAGATGATTTTAAAATGCATCCACATACATTTACAAAATCCCATTCATTTTTTCGAATTCAAAAACCCTTGAAATCAATTCGGGAGATCGTAGGTCAATCTCCGAATGGGCTGATATCCAATATAGATAAGAACAACCTTGGAGTGAGTCCAACAAGCCATTCTTAGCTATGATGGTGGGTATCAAGTATACCGATTACATATCATGTATATGTAACTATCACAATGTGCTATCAACTAATTGAATGTTTACACATACATTGGGTTGTTAACACATTAACAAGTATGCATCATATGCATAGCACCCAACTTCACCTCTCTTCACATCGACCTTGGAGTGAGTCCAACAAATCGATGCTCCAAGTTAGAGCCGACCCATTAATCGCAAAATAGTTTTAATATGGTTAGAGCGCATTCAACCAATTAGCCAGGCTTGGAGTGAGTCCAACAACCCAAACTAACGATTGACCTCTGACTCTTACCATATTAGAGTTAAACTATTCCAATGATTTGAACATGTTCAGGTTCAAGCCGGGCTTGGAGTGAGTCCAACAACCCAAACAAGAAATAGAACTCTGGTTCTAACCATATTAATGGAAGGTGTAGGCTTTAATATTGAGTTAGGGTTTTATGTCTCATCCTCTTTGCATGCAAATAACTATTATCTACATGGCATGGCATACATGGCATGCATCTACATGTCACGACACGCATGGCATAATGTTATGCATCTAATGCAATTACATGGCATACAATTATGTCATGTATATAATTTCCTTATATGTCATAACTATTTATGGAAATAAAATATGTTTAAGATTTGATTCTCCAAATCAAATCATAATTAAATTAGGAAACAAATTTCCAAATCTAATCACATATTTTATTCATGGAATTATTTGATTAAGGAAAATCTATTTAGGAAACCAATTTCCTAAATCATTAAAACTACTTATGGAAATAAAATATTTTAAGATTTGATTTCCCAAATCAAATCATGATTAAATTAGGAAACAAATTTCCAGAATCTAATCAAATATTTTATTTATGAAAATATCAATTTCCATAAATACTTCCAACTTTCCAAAAGTGGAAGATTTCCATAAATACTTCTAGACTTTCCAAAATTGAAAAATTTCCATAAATACTTCTAAATTTCCAAAATTAGAAAATTTCCAGAAATACATTATGACTATTGCAAAACCATTTTTACGATTATGTCGAAACACAACCTGGGCTCTGATACCACTGTTGGGTTTCCGGCACCGCGGCGTGTGTGTGTTCGATCACGTTTCGTAAACATGAACACAGCGGAAGCAATAAAAATAATAAATCTACATTTATTACAACACACACAACACACGCATGCATATTACAACAAGTGTATACATAACCGTAAATTTAAATTTGCAATAAAAGGAAATTTATCTACGTTATACCTTTCGTATGACGTGTAGCGGGAACGACATCAACCGGAACGATCCTCGCTAGAATTGTCTCTATCGGTATCCACGCCGAGTTTATCGGGATGACTTCGCTAAGCCACGAGATTCGTCTTCGTACGGGTTACTAGCCTCGTGTTGAAGACGACGTGATCGAGAGATGATCACGATCCGAATCCAAATTCGGATCCTAATACGAGTTCTCAAAACTCGCTTCTCCGGAGAGGTATTCGTCAACCAATTGACGAATCCTTTGTCCTCCACCTCAGAGGATTACCAGAGATCGAATCCCCGGTAAGTTAGCCGCTGTCGAAGCTCTAACCATCGTCCAAACGACGCTCCGACGAGAGGAGAACAAGCTGTCCAGAAAACTAGACAGCTTTGGTGGAGGAGATAGGCGCCGGCCAACCAAGGAAATATAAAGCTCACCTTGATGCCAAACCTAAAGGAGATCACCGGAGGGTCGCCGGAGGATCACCGGATGAAGCTTGGTCGCCAGCAAGGAGCTAGACAGCGGCAGAAGGGGCTGGGCGGCAAAGGAGGTTGGGCGGCAACTCCCTCAATGGGGTGGGCGGCAACTCCTTGCTAGGGTTTTTGGATTAGGGCTTAATTATCCCTTAAGCCCTCTTTTATAGAGAACTAATTCTCTTAATGGTTATTGGATCATAACCATTAGGCCCGTTAACCCGCTCCATTAAGATAAGTTAAAATAAACCAAACCATGATGGTTTATTTTAAGTTAAAACGAACCGAACCAACTTTTGGTTCATTCATTTAAAATAAACCAAACCCTTTGGTTTATTCTCCTCCATTGGATTAGAACCAAACCATTTTGGTTCATCCATTACGTCTTCATAAGACTCGGCCCATCTACGCTTCCATTGCGATCAAACGATTTCATGCTCGCTTATGTTTGGTCCAACCAAACCTTGTTTCTCTGGTCCGAGAATCCCATTCTCAAGCTCGCTTTTAAATCCTTCGATTACGCCATTGTGTGTGACCAAATAGGTTCTCGGTTTATGTTGGCCGTCTATAATTAACCATTAATTATAGAACGATCATGAGTGGCACCTAGTAGTACATCATGATCCCCAATTAACCAAAAAGATCAACGGTTGATCCAGAACTATTTCTGAAACCCTTCAGCAGCTCGAATGATTCGTGCCCCATTCCCTTCACTCATCTTATACCCACTTGGTTCAGGACATGGTCTATTGTGTCAGTCCCCACTAGGTTGACTACGTCACACCTAGCCCAAGTATCATTTCCTCGTCCTACGGATTCTAGTTACTCCACATGTATCGAAGAGTACCTTACTCTAAACATGTAATGCTTTTGCCAAAGACTTTAGTAACAATCCGACGAGAGGCCATGGGTATACATCTCCTCGCAAGGAGTGGTGAATCCTTTATAGGCTATTCAAACACCTTCGATCACTTCGACTTATACCCAATCATCTCGGGTCCACATCTCCTTAGAGATGCTTGCTTAAGATGTCAAAGCATAAGTCTCTATGATCAAGATGACTTGAATACCGCAAGTCAAAGGAACATCGAACTTAAGCCACAGTAAGAACTTCATTGACATATCTATATATGCAGAGAACCATATGAAGTCTTACGGCTGGTCACTCCAATGAACTAGTTACCATAACTAGCATCCACGATTAACTCCGAACATCACAATGTCTCTAGCCAGTGAGAATCAGCTGCTTGGATACACCAAGGAGTATAACTCATGCTAGTCTTGACAGAATTGATGGTGTCTAAATCCATCAATTCATCGACTAGGGATAATTCCGATACATCACAATTACACATGTAGAGATACTCACTAGTTGTGATCCAATCACAAATTCTCTCATGCTGTGAATCGTATCGAGGACATTCAGTAAATGAGTTTAAGATCCAATCAAATACATAAAACATGTATACTCAAATAATGAATCTTCATTTATCATATAAATGGTTCATACATAAGGCGATTGCCTTAGGACATCTCTCATATATTACTAACAGTATTTGATGTTTAACGATGGTTTGACCATTGTCATGGAAAAAGTCCAAGTCTTGAGTACTTGGCATGTAAAATCCAAGCATGAGTCTTGGCAAGGGAAAGTCCAACATGGGTTGGCAAAGGAAAGTCCAAGCATGGGTCTTGGCATGGAAAGTCCAACATGGGTTGGCAAGATAAAGTCCAAGCTTAAGTCTTGCCATTTGAGAAGTCCAAGGGGAATATTGGCGGCGTAAAGTTCAAGGGTGAAATCTTGGCAGCATAAGTCCAATTGTTAGCAACGTAAAGTCCAAGCGGAGTCTTGGCAGTGTAAGTCCAATGTGCCTTGGCGGTGTACACACTGTTAGCATGACAATAGACGATGGAAGAACCTGAAGGCTAGCGTATGAATGAACAAGTCATGGATGACTTGGAGGGATCCGATAGGGGCAAGGCTGACGGAGGTGGCTAGAAGACTTAGATCTAGGCTATGAGTGGTATAGCAAGTATGGGAGCACCATTATTGGGTTAAAACCTCATGTTTGAGGTGTATCAGTCGACTGGGACCTAGGCACTAATGTCCGATCTCTGACTAGCACACGTAACTGAACGGGGGTAGCCTAGTAGTCGACTGACAATATTGGGCAGTCGACTGATGGCCTCAATAGTCGATTGCCAAGGGTGGCAGTCAATTGATGGATGAGATTTCAGCCACAGAAGGTTCTCCAGTCGAGTAATCGCGTCGACCACTCGACTGATTGAGCCATCAGTCAACTGATGGGCATGGTCAGTCGATTGATGGTCTATCCGTTGGATTTTTCCAGTGTGGATTGAGCCATTGTCTCATGAAAACAATGGCATCAGTCGACTGATGGTTCTGAGCAGTCGACTGATAGGCAAAAATTAGCCCGAGTTGTAGGTTTAAAAGGAGCACAAAGGGAACGTTTTGGCACCGGTTTTCTTGGATGATTTGGAGCGATTTGCTGTTGCAAATCAGGGTCTTCAAGGCTAGTCCAAGGCAATCAACAAGCAAGCATCTGTAAAGTATTCTTTACTTCTCTTGTTATATTTCATTTATAATTTCTTATATTTTATTCTTATTGTTGTAAGAATACTTGTACGAGGTTTCTCTACCACCGAATTATTCCGAGAAGGAGCTATTTGAGTAGTGGTGTGTGATTGGCATCGCTAGGGCTCATTTGAGCTCGATCCATGGAGTAGGAACCATTTGGTTCCGAACCACGTTATATTATTGTGTTTGCGTGTTTGTATCTTGTTATTGCTTTATTTCCTCTGCGCACTAATCATTTATAGCAAGATTGTGAACGAATTCCTCCATCGATGACGAATCGCTATTCACCCCCCTCTAGCGGTCTGAACAACCCTACAGACTGATGGTAGCATCAGTCGACTGCCAATAGCCAACAGTCGATTGCTAGCATGGTCATTCACCTACAACAAAGAGTAGCACAAAATACACAAGTAATGGATATTTTGATGGTTCCTTACCGTCCGATCTCGACCTAGACCTTCCCCAAGAAGTCATAGTCGAATCACCACCTAAGTTCATCCCTGTACAAAGGACACGACCTCACCATTACTTCGCACTCGTGCTTATCTCCGGTCCTTCCCGATCTGTCGCTTAGCTTTCGGTCTTCCACCTAGGTTCCTCGACTCCATAAGGTTCTCTCGGTGTCGCCCAACCACCACGGTTTCTCGTCCCGAGATTCTCCGGGTGTCGCTGACCTTCATCTTGGCTTAAACACTTCCTGCACACTTAACACGGCTCATGAGATAACAATAAGAGTTTAACTTTAAAGCTTTCTCATAATCAAAACCCAGGTTCGATTATCTGGTGCCACTGCACCAATAGGTATCAGAGCCCGATGGCTCTCAGAAGAAGAAGATGCTCTGATACCAACAATTGGTATGAGAGCGAGGTTGCTCTTCAAGGCTTAACAACCAAGGGAGCATCGCTAGAGGGAAAGATGGAACCAAAGCTTGGACTAGGTCGTGACATCAATTCTCCACCGCCCTATGGATTTTACGAAATTGAGGACCTTGACCAATGGAAGGAGAATATAGAAACCTTCCTCATGATATATATCGAAGATTGGTTCATCTTAGTGGAAGGGTTCAAACCCCCCATGGATAAGAAGGGAAATGTTCAAAAATTCAAGAAGTGGATCACAGAGCAATGCCAAAAATTCAAGACTAAGGTTAAGGTCACAAAACTTTTAAAAAATCTAATACCTAATGATATTTTGTACAAGCTAGGGGATTACATGGATACTAAGGAGCTATGAAGCAAGTTAGCCAAGTTCCATGAAGAGCTCACACCGGTCCAAGATAAGGATGAGGAGGAGTGCTCATCCATTCAAGCTCAAGAAGAATACACATCTTCATCCAAAGGGCTTGAGGATTCAGAAATTGAGAGATGCTCAACATCCGGATCAGAAGAGGAAGTGGAATAAGTCTCCACCTCTAAGATTGAGGGGGAGGATATTAGATCACCAGAGTCGGAGAAAGAACAAGAGCAAGAAGAGTCATCTACCTTCGGGAGAGATGAATAACCAACTCCGGTTCCTACCACCGACCAAGTAACTCAAGTATTTTAATTAAAAATAAAAAATTATATTGTATACTTTGAGTGTAGGGAGCCGAGCATTACAAGAGTAAGTGCCCAAAAAGAGTCAAGAAGGCTCAACCGGCAGAAAAGGTCAAGGAAGTTGGTGCCCAAATTCAAAAGAGAAAGAAGTATATCATTTGCTTCAAATGCCATCAAAAGGGGCACTATAGAAGCCAATGCCCTAAGGGAAGACAAGCTAGCAAGGGCAACGAAGGACCATCACATGTAGGGGGAGCTTCTAAAGAAAACCCTAAGGTATATTTTAGTAATGCACCTTTAAATCTTTATGTTAAAAAGCATGCTTTTAATTCACTTGCAATTGTGCATAATCATAAGGAGCATGTTAGAAATAGAGCTTATTGCTTATGTGTCAAATCTTGCGATGTTAGGGTCAAGGATTAATTTAGAACTAATACCCCTAAAATAATTCTACCTAAGGAAGCAATTAAGAAGGTAGAAGACTATTTAAGCATTAACCCTAAGAAGGGTAGGCATATGCCTAAAAAGAAGAACAATGCCCAAAGACAAAATGAAAAATAAAAAATTGGGCAATTAGAGTTAGAAAATCAAACCTTGAGGCCAATGCTTGAGAAGTTAGAGAAGATCCTTAAAAATATGACAAATTCAATTAAGAGGTTTAGGAGTCAAAGTTTAGGTGTTAGGAGGCAAGAGCCTTCCAAGGATAGAAAAGGTTAGTGTCACAAACCTAAGTCCAAGGAGGTCCTGCCAATCTATCACAATGTTCCATTTAACTATAAAACAAGTTCTAGGTCTAGGAAAACCAAGGTTACTAGGGAAGTCATCCCTAAGGTTAACCATGGTAGATACCTAGTGGCCAAGGTTTCCATGAAACCTAGGAAAGCCGCTAAGAATGTTACAAGGGAAGTTATCCCTAGAGTTGACCTAGGCAAGACCCAATTGACCAAGGCTTCTAAGCCTAAAAGGGTCATTAGAAAGGTACTAAGGGAGGATATCCCTAGTGAGTACCTAGTAAACCCAAGGAGCTCCAATAGGTATTGGGTTCCTAGGAGTGTGATCGATTCACGCTAGATGGGTTAGGTTGTGTCAACCTTGAATGGATGGGTAGTTAACCTAACCATAGCAAAGTTGGCACGTTGGGATATTTTCAAGGTTATGAATACTTTGAAAATGAGGGTTGAATTTATATCCTAAAAGATTTTAGGGTGTGCCAATAAAATTTGGGAAGTATGGAAAATTGATCAAAATTGGCATAATTAGGTTTAGAGGTCATGGTGTGCTATTTTGGATTTTTGACACACTTGGGAGATTGATCCATTATGACAAATATGAATTTAATTCTAGAAATGACAATTTGAGCTTAACACTTAGGTATTATATACCTTTGTATTTTATACTTGTCATGCTTTGTTTGACAAGCCATGTCATGACATCATATTTCATTTAATTATTTAAAATGTCATGAAAATATTTAGGTATCTATGTCATGTATGTTTAGTTTTACTTGTATGATATGACATCATGATTATTGACACGTGCTTCATTTATGCTATTATTATATTCCACAATCATCATTAATATATTTAGGATTAATTAAAATTGATTTAAGGACTATGACATGATTTGAAGTCCCATGTATAAGAGAATCAAATAGAGCTGCCTAGAAAAATACATGAGACCTTAGATTAGGAAGAACAAAAACTCACATCTCACATTACATTGGCATATGTGTGTATTGATACACTCTAGACACATATGAGATGTTAGAAAAATGAGTTAAGTTCAAGGTGCATAGTTCTTGCATCTACATGAATTCAAACTCATCTTATGTCATTGATGGATCATGGGGAAAGCAATGTGCAAGACATGTGCATTGAGCCTATAGATCATGGTCCAATATAAGGTTTTAAAATTATTTAAAAATCACTTTGAAAAACCTTGGTGTAGTTTATCTTTTGATAGAAGTCACCATTGATGAAGCTGATACAAAGTAAATCAAAAACATTGAAGTTATCAATGGTTTTGAACGTTGTATCTATCTCACTATTTAATTAGTATTTTATTTTCCAAATATTTTTCACCCATAATGTTTGACATGAGTATTATATATATGAAGTTTCATTATTTTTCAAATCACACATAATTACTTATGAATTAACAAATTTGAATTCTGATTTCTGCACATTGCAGAAACCAGTTGATTATCGCCTTGGGCAGTCGACTGCCATTGAGTGCAATCGATTGGTCGCTGACTGAGTCAACTGCCAAGTCTGATTTTGGATAAACAAGGTTTGTTTAGCCCAGTTTCAGCTAATTTAGGCTACCCTAACTGCTCATAACCCTAGAATATACTTTGGAAAGCATTGGAATGGTGAAAACCCATTGGATATGGATTATGAGAGTTGTTTAGGGTGTGAATCAAATTTTAAGGTGTGTGAAAATTCAAGTTTGAATTTTTGCCCTTAATTTTGATTGTTAAGTGTTCCTATATGCCTAGGGACTCTCCAAGGACATTGTTAGTGCGATGGTCAAGGGGGTGCAAGCCTTTAGAGGAAGGTTATCCATAATGGGATGATTGATGTGTATTCCTCAAAGGAGGAGACATGAAGGGTTTTGAAAACCCTCATTGTGCTAACCAAAGGGGGAGAATTGGAGAAGTGAGGATTGCCTCTCATTTAGTGATATGAGACTTATCACTAGAAAGAGTAAAGGCATCCTAGATGTTTTTGAACCAAGGGGGAGATTATAAGATCTCATTGGGATACGAGACATTGATACCCTTGGGGAGAGCCTTTTTGATGTATGTCAAAAAGGGGGGAAATTGTGAGATTTGATAGCTTGAGTTAGGTGGCCTAACTCAAAGGTTTTGTCAAACATCAAAAAGGGGGAGATTGTTAGTGCAATCGACCCAGGTCATCATTGACCAGAGTAAACTTGACTCGAGCAGTATTTTGATATTCGACAAAATGTCTGACAATGTAATTATCATTGATGTTCGACAAACGTATGACAATGTGATTTTCATGTAAAGTCTAAGTATGAGTCTTGGCAATGGCAAAGACCAATTTATGGGTACTTGACATGGCAAAGTTCATGTCATGGGTACTTGGCAATGGAAAGTCCAAGTCTTGAGTACATGGCATGGAAAGTCTAAGTCATGGGTCTTGGCAATTGAAAAGTCCAAGCATGGGTCTTGGCAATTGAAAAGTCCAAGCATGGGTCTTGGCAATTGAAAAGTCCAACATGGAGTTAGCAAGGGAAGTCCAAGTTGTATGCTTCGCGGCAGAAGTCCATTGTTTAGCGGCGTAAAGTTCAACCGTGTGTCTTGTCAGCGTAAGCCCAAATCTGCCTTGACAGTGTAGACTCGGTTAGCATGGCAATAGCCGATGAAAGCACCTGAAGGCTAGCATATGGATGAACAAGTCATGGATGACTTGGAGAGATCCAATAGGCGTGAGGCTGATGGAGGTGGCTAGAAGGCTTAGGTTTAGGCTAAGGGTGGTCTAGCAAGTATGAGGGGATCATACTTGGGGTAAATCTTATGTTTGAGGTTTAACAGACAACTGATCAAGTGTTTTGACACTTGGCAGCCGAGTCAACTCTGAGCAGTCGACTAGGATTACGTGTTAGTGTCAGCCCTTAGTGTCAATCATGAGATGATTGATTAGGGATTATATGTATCATATTTCATTAATAACAGGCAAAGATTGATTATTATATTTACTTTATGCGTGTGCCATCCAAATAACTATAATAATGCCCTTGAATAGTAGGTTCTAATCTACAGTATATCAATTGGTAGAATTGATTATGAGAAGCTGTAGAGAATACTATTCTTAAACATTCCTAGTCAAGTATTGTATTAATAGACAAAGGGATATATGAATACATTTAGACTAGCCTATAAGTCAATGGATGACTTGATCTCACAAGTCATGGATATGTGATATCACATTGACGCATGGATATATATATTGGAGAATATATGTACTGAATTGACTCGCCATGAGAAAGTTTCATGGATCGTTATATAAGTGTCATAAACTTTCTCATGTGACTATTAGTATGAATAGTCCTTAGACCTGAAATCACTACGGTTCCCTACATATGGAGCTATGTACTTTGGTATCGTCAAACGTCACTTGTAACAGGGTGGACTATAAAGGTGATCATTGGGTATATAACAAATTATGCGTAGGGATGTGAGTGATGTAGATGAGATCTATCCCTCCCATATGACGGGAGTGATATCTTTGGCCTCTTGATAGAGTATGACCACGAAATGCATGGTCATGCTCAAATGAGTCAATATAAGATATTGAGCTTATTTGTTTGAGTGAGTCTACTTGGGGATCAAGAAACATAAAGATCGATAAGGGGATGACACGGTCTATTTCTCATTGATCGATCTAAGATATCAATGATAGAAGGACACCGTCATACAAGATAATAGTCACAAAAAGGTTTTGTCGGATCTTGACATTTTCGTAACTTGTGTAGCAATGATGCATTGCTAGATGCCGCTTATTGCTTATGTGTCTAAAGTGGTTTATAGACATTGCCAACGTTATGAAAACCTATAGGGTCGCACACAAAGAACATGTCGTTTTGGAGATGACATTCATTTTAGTTTGACTAAATGAACCATTAGGCATTGAATTGGATTCATTGAAAGGATTGGATTTGAGTTAGACTCAAATTAAATGGCCGAATTTGAGTTGGACTCAAATTGATTTGACTTGAGTTGGACTCAAATCAATTTGGATGGAATAAATTCATCATGCATGATTAATGTGGATTAATCATGCATTGAAGAGGGAATATCGAAAGTTGGATGAATGGACTCAAATTGATTTGACTTGAGTTTGACTCAAATCAATTTGGATGGTATAAATTCATCATGCATGATTAATGTAGATTAATCATGCATTGAAGAGGGAAAACTAAGAGTTGGATGAAACCTCTTTTCATGCATGATTAATGTGAATTAATCATGCATTGAAGAGGGAAAACCAAGGGTTGGATGAAACCTTTTATATTCATGGGATGAATATAAAAAGGGGGCCTTGGATCATGATGTTTTTGGTTGAAATTTGCCTTTGTTTTTCCCCTCTTCTTCCCTTGGCCAAAATCTTCTCTAGGCTTAGCATCTTTTGTGGTGTTGCTAGCACAACCTTTCTCCAAAGAGTGTTTGTGTGGATACCATAGAGGCACGTACACTTGAACGTGCAAGAGATCCAATGGACCGTGGACAAGCGGGATAAACAAAGGGAACGCATCAAAGGTATACCCTATAGGATAGGGCTTTAAAGATCTATTCTTTAGTATGAGTTTTCTTTCGCATGGATTGGATGAGGGATCCCTTTTCCGCTGCGATTTTCTTATTTATCGCATAGGATTCCCAATAGTGGTATCATAGCCACTTGCAAAAGATCATATATAAAGATCGTCATGGGTCATTTTTTATGTGATATAAAATTTTGTATAAGAAGTTTATTATGGTGCATGCTTGATTGTTTGGGTTATTTTGTGCAACAAGATATGCATGTCATATTTGTTGATCGAACAACATGTTTGCCGTTCGGATCTATCACCCAAAATTGCTATGAACAGTGGCAAGAAAGGGTCCCGGGTTCACTAGTGGAACCGTCGTGTCGTAGCAACTTATAAGTCGTGTTTAGCATCATAATAAAATCTTTATGTCATAGATCTTTGTGAATGATGTATGCCATGGTGCATGGTTATGGCCCGTTAACCTCGATGTGATTATGGTTATGTTGTGAGTGCATGTTGTAATTCATAATACGACCTATGAGTCGTGCCTCCCTCTCTATTAATTTTTCTAGTTGTAAAATAGATCTAGACTCGGATGTAACTCGAGTATTCTTATTTTGGAATGTACAAAATGATGAGTGGAAAGTCCATTGGAGGATGAAGTTACAAGAAGGATGCCAACGACACAAAACAACCAAAGGATGCAGTTGGAGGAAATGCAATCCCTAGGTTGACCCATCGCTCTTCTCATTGGCTTGAGGAGATCATAGATTCGAGTCATAATCATGTCACGTTTAAGCTTATATGTTGATATATGCTATGGTTATATGTGATGCATGTGATGTTTGTATGTGATGCTTGCGTAGTTAGTTATCACAAAAATTAAGGTCACTTATTATATGCCTACCAAAGTTTAATACTTACTATTACCTTGTTCAATCGTAGCACGTTTGCTAAAGCAAAGTGACTCGATTTACCTCAGTAAAGTACGACAGGACAATTGTGATGTCCGCCTATTAAACCTTGTGTTTGACTTAACTAAGCTCTCTCAATTAGATTGATGAACTTAGAGGCATAGCTCATATGAGACATCTACCTACATTATACAAATCTTGGGCGATTAGCCAAAGCTAACTCAAGATGAGTTGTAATTTATAAGGATATCTCATGCGATGGGCACTATGAACAAATGTTGTCCATAATATACAAGAGTTACATTAGATGTAAATGGTACAAGTTACCTACCTAACTTATACGCGTCTTGGGCGATTAGCTAAAGCTAACTCAAGATGCAGTATAATACGGATCTTGTCCCACTTTATGACCAGTGGGAGAATCATTTAGTTAAAGGCCTAATTAAATGATTGAAATATGATACATTTCTGCATTTCTGTATTGTAGATCACCATGTCGTCAAATACATCGAACACACTCTCTCTGCGATCTATCCTTGATAAGGACAAGCTCACTGGAGCTAATTTCCTGGACTGGTACAGGAACTTGAGGATAGTCCTCGAGCAAGAACGAAAATTATACGTCCTAAAGCAGTCCACTCCTAAACCACCTGCCCCTACGGCCACTCGTGCTAACAAGGATGCTTATAAGAAGCATCAAGATGACGCATTGGATGTGTCATGCCTTATGCTTGCCACCATGACCTCTGAGCTTCAGAAGCAACATGAGAACATGGATGCCTATGGTATGGTTGAGCATTTGAAACAACTATATCAAGGACAAGCAAGGCAAGAGAGATATGAAATATCAAAGGCCTTATTTCAATGCAAAATGCAAGAAGAAACTCCCGTAGGCACTCATGTACTCAAGATGATTGGGTACGTTGAGAACCTACAGAGATTGGAATTTCCATTGGGCCAAGAGCTGGCCACTGATCTTGTTCTGCAGTCACTACCAAAAGGCTATAGTCAATTTGTCATGAACTACAACATGAATGAAATTGACAAGCCTTTACCTGAGTTGTTGAGCATGTTACGAACTATTGAACTCAACCTTAAGAAGGCAAAGCCTGGTACCATTTTGATGGTGAACAAAGGCAAAGGCAAAGGCAAGCAGAAGCCTAAAGGTAAGGGTAAGACCCAAGCCAAAGGAAAAAAAAAAAGGCAAATGCATTGAAACCCAAAGGAGGGGTGTCTAAGGAAGGGGAATGCTTCCACTGCGGTGAGACTGGGCATTGGAAGAGAAACTGCAAGCCATACCTGGAAGAGGTGAAAAAGAAGAGAAGTGAGACTTCTGCCTTAAGTATATATGTTATAGAAGTCAATTTATCTATCTCATCTTCTTGGGTATTAGATACCGGTTGTGCTTCTCACATTTGTACCAATGTGCAGGGCCTTCGAAAGACTAGATCATTGACGAAGGACGAAGTGGACCTATGGGTAGGCAATGGAGCAAAAGTTGCCGCCATCGCTGTAGGGACATATTCCTTATCTTTACCCACTGGGCTTATCTTAGAACTAAAGGATTGTTGTTATGTGTCTGCCTTGACTAAAAATATTATCTCCGTTTCTTGTTTAGACAAAAAAAAAAGGTTTATCATTTGTAATAAAGGACAAGTATTGTTCCGTTTATTTACATGATATGTTTTTTTAGTGCACACCTTGTGAATGGTCTCTATTTTCTAGATCTTGAAACCCCAGTCTATAACATAAATATCAAACGGTTCAAATATAATGATCTGAACCAAACATATCTCTGGCATTGTCACTTGGGACACATAAATGAGAGTCGCATATCCCATCTCCATAAGGATGGATTACTGGACTCATTTGATTTTGAATCATATGAGACATGCGGATCTTGTTTTCTAGGCAAGATGACCAAGACACCATTTAGTGGACATGGTGAACGAGCTACTAATTTGTTAGAACTCATACATACTGATGTATGTGGGCCTTTCAATGTAGCAGCTAGAGGAGGCTATCAGTTCATTACTTTTACTGATGATTTCAGTAGATATGGATATATGTATCTTATGAGACACAAATCTGAATCCTTTGAAAAGTTCAAAAAATTCAAGAATGAAGTACAAAACCAACTTGGTAAGAGTATAAAAGTGTTTCGATCAGATCGAGATGGGGAATACCTTAGCTAAGCTTTTCGTAACTATCTCATTGAATTTAAGATTAGATCTCAACTCACTCTACTGGAACACCACAGTGGAATGGTGTATCAGAAAGGAGAAATCGTACATTATTAGATATGGTACGATCCATGATGAGTCACACAAATCTTCCTTCTTTCTTCTGGAGATATGCTTTAGAGACGACTGCTTTCACACTTAACCGTGTCCCATCTAAGGCAGTCATAAAGATACCATATGCGATATGGACTGGGAAGAGTCCCAAGATGTCTTTTATGAAGATTTGGGGATGTGAGGCTTATGTTCGATGACAAGTCTCCGATAAACTAGGCCCTAAATCAGACAAGTGCTACTTTATAGGATATCCTAAGGAAACGAAAGGATATCACTTCTATAATCCCACGCAAGACAAAGTGTTTGTCGTTAGAAATGGAGTATTTCTAGAAAGAGAGTTCATCTCTAGAAGAACTAGTGGGAGTAAAATACATCTTGAAGAAATTTAAGATAAAGATAGCACTGAGATGGAAATTGAATAGGCACCACAAAGTATTATGGATGATGAGATTGTTGCACAAGAAGTTGTGGAGCAACAACCTGTTCAACTAGACCAACCTCTTTACAGGTCTGATAGGATACATCATCAGCCTAAGAGATATTCATTTCTCTTGTCTAACAGTGATGACGTTATGCTTGTTGAGTTGAACAAGCCTACATCCTATCATAAAGCTATGATGAGCCCAGATTCTGAGAAATGGCTAGAGGCCATGAGATCCGAAATGAAATCCATGTACACTAACCAAGTATGGACTTTGGTTGATCCACTTGAAGGGGTCAAACCCATTGGGTGTAAGTGGGACTTTAAGAGAAAGGCTGACATGGATGGTCTTATGCATACCTATAAAGGGCGATTGGTAGCTAAAGGTTTCAAACAGATTCATGGTATTGACTATTATGAAACTTTTTAACCAGTTGTGATGCTTAAGTCCATTCGGATCATGCTTGCTATTGTAGCTTACCACGATTATGAGATCTGGCAAATGGATGTCAAAACTACATTTCTGAATGGAAACCTCCTCAAGAACGTGTACATGATACAACCTGAGAGTTTTGTAGATCCAAAGTATGCTGGTAAGATATGCAAGTTACAAAGGTCCATTTATTGTTTAAAGCAAGCATCTAGAAGTTGGAATCTTCGATTCGATGATGCGATCAAATAGTTTGGTATCATCAAGAATGAAGATGCACCCCGTGTCTACAAGAGGGTTAGTGGGAGCATAGTTATCTTTCATATCTTGTATGTTGATGACATACTTTTTATTGGAAATGACATCCCTATTTTTCAGTATGTGAAGACTTGGCTCGGGAATTATTTCTCAATGAAGGACTTAGGTGAAGCAGCCTACATTTTAGGCATTAAGATCTATAGAGATAGATCTAAGAGATTACTTGGCCTAAGTCAGAGTGCATAAATTGACAAGGTGCTTAAACGTTTTGCCATGCAAAATTCCAAGAAGGGATTTCTGCCAATGTCACATGGTGTGAGCTTTTCGAAGGCTCAATGCCCTTCTTCTAGGGAAGAAAGGGAACACATGGATCAGATCCCTTATGCATCTACTATAGGGTCTATTATGTGCGCCATGCTATGCACTCGTCCTGATGTCTCGTATGCCTTAAGAATGACGAGTAGGTACCAGTCGATCCAGGTGACAGTCACTGGATAGCCGTCAAGAATATTCTTAAGTACTTAAGAAGAATTAAAGAATATTTCTTGATATTTGGAGGCAATGAGGAGCTCGCTGTAAAGAGTTACAGTGATGCTAGCTTCCAAACGAACAAGGACGATTACAGATCACAGTCAGGGTATGTCTTTTGTTTAAATGGTGGTGCTGTGAGCTGGAAGAGTTCAAAGCAAGACACAATCGTGGATTCTACTATAGAGACTGAGTATATTACTGCTTTTGATGCAGCAAAGGAGGCTGTTTAGATCAGGAAGTTTGTTTCTGATCTTGGTGTAGTTCCTAGCATCATGAGCCCTATAGAGCTTTATTGTGACAACAATGGGGCTATAACACAAGCTGAGGAATCTCGTTCTCACCAGCATTCCAAAAATATACTACAGCGGTATCACTTCATTCGAGAGATCATCGATATAGGAGATGTGCAGATATACATAGTAGATACTGATGCTAACATTGTGGATCCCTTGATCAAGACTTTGGCACAGAGGAAGCATGATGGTCATACTAGGTCACTGGGTCTTAGAGATTACAGTGATTGGCACTAGTGCTTGTGGGAGATTGTTAGTGTCAGCCCTTAGTGTCAATCATGAGATGATTGATTAGGGATTATATGTATCATATTTCATTAATAAGAGGGAAAGATAGATTATTATATTTACTTTATGCATGTGCCAGCCAAATAAATATAATAATGCCCTTGAATAGTAGGTTCTAATCTACAGTATATCAATTAGTAGAATTAATTATGAGAAGTTATAGAGAACACTATTCTTAAACATTCCTAGTCAAGTATTGTATTAATAGACAAAGGGATATATTAATACATTGAGACTAGCATGTAAGTCAATGGATGATTTGATCTCACAAGTCATGGATATGTAATATCACATTGACACATGGGTATATATATTGGAGAATATATGTACTAAATTGACCCGCCATGAGAAAGTTTTATGGATCGTTATATGAGTGTCATAAACTTTCCCATGTGACTATTAGTATGAATAGTCCTTAGACCTGAAATCACTATGATTCCCTACATATGGAGCTATGTACTTTGGTATCATCAAATGTCACTCGTAACAGGATGGACTATAAAGGCGATCACTGGGTATGTAACAAATTATGCGGAGAGATGTGAGTGATGTAGATGGTATCTATCCCTCCCATATGACGGGAGTGATATCTTTGGCCTCTTGATAGAGTATGACCACGAAATGTATGACCATGCTCTAATGAGTCAATATGAGATATTGAGCTCATTTGTTTGAGTGAGTCTACTTGGGGATCAAGAAACATAAAGATCGATAAGGGGATGACACGGTGACACGGTCTATACCACATTGATCGATCTAAGATATCAAGGATAGAAGGACACTGTCATACAAGATAATAGTCACAGAAAGGTTTTGTCAGATCTTAACATTTTCGTAACTTGGGTAGCAATGATGCATTGCTAGATGTCGCTCATTGCTTATGTGTCTAAAGTGGTTTAAAGACATTGCCAACGTTACGAAAACCTATAGGGTCACACACAAAGAACATGTTGTTTTGGAGATGGCATTCATTTTAGTTTGACTAAACGAACTATTAGCCATTGAATTGGATTCATTGAAAGGATTGGATTTGAGTTAGACTCAAATTAAATGGCCGAATTTGAGTTGGACTCAAATTGATTTGACTTGAGTTGGACTCAAATCAATTTGGATGGAATAAATTCATCATGCATGATTAATATGGATTAATCATACATTGAAGAGGAAAAATCAAAAGTTGGATGAATGGACTCAAATTGATTTGACTTGAGTTTGACTCAAATCAATTTGGATGGTATAAATTCATCATGCATGATTAATGTGGCTTAATCATGCATTGAAGAGGGAAAACTAAGAGTTGGATGAAACCTCTTTTCATGCATGATTAATGTGGACTAATCATGCATTGAAAAGGGAAAACCAAGGGTTGAATGAAACCTTTCATATTCATGGGATGAATATAAAAAGGGGGCCTTGGATCATGATGTTTTTGGTTGAAAATTGCCTTTGTTTTTCCCCTCTTCTTCCCTTGTCCAAAATCTTCTCTTGGCCTAGCATCTTTTGTGGTGTTGCTAGCATAACCTTTCTCCAAAGAGTGTTCGTGTGGATACCATAGAGGCACGTACACTTGAACGTGCAAGAGATCCGACGGATCGTGGACAAGGGGGATAAACAAAGGGCACGCATCAAAGGTATACCCTATAGGATAAAGCTTTATAGATCTATTCTTTAGTATGAGTTTTCTTTCACATGGATTGCTCGAGGGATCCTTTTTCCGCTATGATTTTCTTATTCATCGCATCGGATTCCCAACATTATGACCAGTCGATTGGTCGGGAGTCGACTGACACTCAACTGCGGCAGCGTGGCCTTGGTAGTCGACTATCAGCTTTGGGAAGTTGACTAGCCGAGCAGTCGACTACCATGGAGGGTAGTCAACTGCTGCTTGCGGACACAAGCACAGAAAGTTTGGTAGACGACTGAGCAGTCGGCTACGGGCTTGGCAGTCGACTGCCAGTATATTCGTTGGCTAGAATGCCAATGTGGATTAAGTCCATTATGAGACAACAACAATGTAGGTAGTCAACTAGTGTCTTTGGGCAGTCAACTGTCAGGCAAAAATCTAGGTCGCACGGAGGCATAAAAGGAGTTGTTCGTGGAGGATTTTAGCCAATGGTTCTTGGGGCGATTTGATAGGGAATAGTTGGTGCTTTCTAGTCCTTCGAAGTCATTCCAAAGCAATCAATAAGCAAACAATCCAAAGTTCTTTGTGTAAAGTTTTCTTTAATTGTATTTGTGTATTGCTTAGTTTACTTGATGTATTTCATTGTATTACTTTTGTAATCACTTGTACGAGATTTCTCCACCTCCAGATTGTTCCAAGGAGTTGTTGTATTAGTGGTGGTGTGCATCACTAGAGCTCATTTGAGCTCGCCTTGTGGAGTAGGAGCTAGGGTTCTGAACCACATAATATCTTGTGTCTTTATGCTTATGTATTTGTGTTTGTATTTTGTATTTCTACTGCGTACTAACAAATTGTAGAGACAAGCACGAACGAATTCCATCGAGCGACGCATAATCACTATTCACCCCCTCTAGCGATCAACAATTCCTCTACATGTTTTTCCTGCATTTCATTCACATAGCATGCATAAAACATAGAATTTACTTTCATATTTCATTTTTAGTTCATATGACTATGCTTTCTATGTTTTTACTCTCAGGAGGGACAAAAGAAGGCATAATAGAGCCATGGAGGGAAGCCACGATGAAACGGGGAGAAAACGAAGCCACGACGAAACGAAGAGCAAACAAAGCTATAACGTATATTTTCCTGAGCTCACAACAGCTGACATGCCTAGGGCGTGCCAGGGGGCACGCCCATCCTAGGGGGTACGCCCGTGCTAGGGGGTATGCCTGTGCCAGGGAGCACACCCGTGCCAGGGGGCGTGTCCCCTGGCACAGGCGTACACCCATGCCAGACACCTTCAACTTGCCCAATTTCGAGGCGTGCAAGGTCTTCACAACACTTGGCACACCCAAATCATGCCAATTGGCATGACCGTGCCAAATTCCGCCCTTTTGGTAATGGAATTCCAGAATTCTTCTCTAGAAAAATCTATAAAAAGACGCTCATGACAAAGGAGAAAGACATTCTAATTTATTCAAGAATCCCATATCATCAAGGATCATCCGGATCCTACTAGATCTCTCTGATCCTTGGGATTTCTCGGAGGAGGATCAAGACTTAGGAGTCGAGGACAAGACATGCAGAGCATAGGATGCCGGGTTAATTCGTTCTTTTCTATTGTCTATGTTTTGTAACTCCTTTATGGAGTAGTGTTGTACCTTAGGATTAGGGAGTAGCTCTTTGTTAGTTTGTCTTGGATTGTACAACTCTTTTATTTATTTCATTGTGAATTTCTTTAATTGGTTTTACGGCGCATATAGTTTACCTTGCGAGTTTGTTGATCTCCTATTCGCATGATTTAGGGTTTTTATATCTCAGATTTGTATAACCAATCGTGAGAACCTATCTGCTTTTTGCTATGTTAAGAAATCGAAAGTCGACCACGGATCCGTGCGAAGGTAAATAAAACTACATGTATGTGTTTTAAAAACTTTAGATCTACTCTAGATCTACATGTTAAGAGTTTACCCTCGATGCAATGCCCTTCGCTTATCCTGCTCATCCAAATGGCTTGCCGAAACTCGAGAGTGTCAAATGTACACTCCTCTATCGGTATCCACACGAACAATAGGTGGAGAAGATCACTTAGAGTGTGCTAGGAACCCACAGCAAGAGGAGAGGGAGAGAGCTTGAGGGAAGATACAAGGAAGAAGATGAAGTTCACACAAAATAACACCACACACTTACTCCTACTAAAGTGACCAGCCACTTCATGGAGGGGTTACGTGCATGCATGTAATTCCAAGAGTCAATGGCTCTTGGTCTCCCTCATGAGGTGGCACCCCTTGATGTGTCCATGATGATGTGGAACATCATCATTCGCCAGCCCCCATACCAAGTTAACATGACATGGCAATTGGTCAAGTCAAAATTGACCATTCATCTTCGCTCTCAAGTCAAGTCAAACTTGACCTATTATCTCCCATGGTTGATCAAATCTAACCACTTGATTCAAGTCAATTTGATTTAATGAATCTCTATTCATTATTTTAAATTGACTTAATGAATCAAATCTAAATTAGACTCATTCAACACTTGAATCAAATTGAGTCTAACTCAATTAGTCTAATTTGGATTACTCTTAATCTAATTTGGTTCATCCCCTGAACCTAATCCTCATGGTTCATTATATGAACCTAATCTCCATCTAATTGCCCTTTGTGTGTGACCCTATAGGTTCTTGTAACGTTGGCAATGCTCCTAAACTGATTTAGAAACATAAGCAATGAGCGGTATCTAGCAACACATCATTGTTACCCAAGTTACAAGAATGTTGAGATCCAACATCACCTTTTGTGACTACTAATTGTGACTCTCACAATATGTGACAATGTCCCTCTATCCTTGACATCTAGATTGACCAATTGAGGCATAGACCGTGTCATCCTCGGTACAATCTATATCTTGAACTCCAAGTAGACTCACTCTAATCAAATGAGCTCAATATCTCATATTGACTCATTTGGGCATGACCATGCACTTAGTGATCTCACTCTATCAAGAATAACGATGTCACTCCCTTCATATAGGAGGGATAGATCCCATCTACATCACTCATATCCCTCCGCATAATTTGTTACATACCCAGTAATCACCTTTATAGTCCACCCATTTGCGGGTGACGTTTGACGAAGCCAAAGTATGCAACTCCTTATGTAGGGAACCATGGTGACTTCAGGTCCAAGGACTAACAGTCATACTAATAGTCACATGAGAAAGTATATGACACTCATATAATGATCCATGATACTTTCTCATGGCGGGTCATTCAATATACATTCTCCAATGCATATCCATGTGTCAACTTGATATCACATATCCATGACTTGTGAGATCAAGTCATCGAGTTGACCTACATGTTAGTCTCTTTACATTAACATTGTCCCTGAATGTTAATACTTGACTAGGAATGATTAAGAGTAGTGTTCTCTATATCATCTCATTATCGATTCAATCAATCGATTGATATAGATAAGAACCTTCTACTCAAAGACGTTATTATACTTAGTTATTTGGCACCAATACAAGTAAATATAATAACCATGCCTTTATAAATAGGAATATGATAAAATAAAGTCCATACAACAATCATCACATGATTGGATCTAGGGCTTTCACTAATAATCTCCCACTAGCACTAGTGTCAATCACCGTAGTATCTAATACCCAATGACCTAGTGTGACCATCATACTTTTTCTGTGCCAAAGCCTTGGTCAAGGGATCTGCGATGTTAGCCTCTGTGGGTACTCTGCAAATCTTCACATCTCCTCTATCAATAATCTCTCGAATGAGATGGATACACCGTAGTATGTGTTTGGTCCGCTGGTGTGAGTGAGGTTCCTTAGCCTGCGCATTCTCTCCATTGTTGTCACAATAGAGCCCTATAAGATCTGCTAAGCTAGGAACCACCCCAAGCTCAGTAATGAACTTGCGGATCCAAACTGCCTCCTTTGCTACCTCTGATGCAGCGATATACTCGGCCTCTATTGTAGAATCAGCAACTATGTCCATCTTCAAACTCTTCCAGCTCACAGCGCCACCATTCAAGCAAAACATGAACCCTGACTGTGATCTATAATCATCCTGGTCAGTTTGGAAGCTGACATCGCTGTAACCCTTTACAGCTAGCTCCTCATCGCCTCCAAATATCAAGAAATATTCTTTAGTCCTTCTCAAGTACTTAAGAATATTCTTGACTGCTATCCAGTGACGCTCACCTGGATCTGACTGGTATCTACTTGTCATGCTCAAAGCATACGAGACATCAGGACGAGTACACAACATGGCATCCATGATAGATCCTATAGCAGATGCATAAGAGATCTTATCCATGCAGTCTCTCTCCTCTCTAGAAGAGGGACTTTGAGTCTTCGAAAGACTCACACCATGTGACATCGGCAGAAGTCCCTTCTTGGAATTCTGCATGGCAAACCGTAGTAAAACCGTGTCAATATATGTACTCTGACTTAGGCCAAGCAATCTCTTAGATCTATCTCTATAGATCTTGATGCCTAGAATATAGGCTGTTTCACCTAAGTCCTTCATTGAGAAGCACATCCCCAGCTAAGTCTTCATAGATTGTAGTGAAGGGATGTCATTCCCAATGAGTAGTATGTCATCCACATACAATACAAGGAAGACAACTGTGTTTCCATTAACTCTCTTGTAGACACAGAGTTCATCTTCATTCTTGATGAAACCAAACTGTTTGATCGCATCATCGAACCGAAGATTCCAGCTCCGAGAAGCTTGCTTCATCCCATAAATGGATCTTTGCAACTTACATACTTTCCCAGTATGTTGTGGATCTACAAAACCCTCAGGCTGTGTCATGTACACATCCTCGAGCAAGTTTCCATTCAGAAATGCGATTTTGATATCCATCTGCCAGATCTCATAATCGTGGTATGCTGCAATAGCAAGCATGATCTGAATGGACTTAAACATCGCCACTAGAGAAAAGGTTTCATCATAGTCAATATCATGAATTTGCTTGAAACCTTTAGCCACCAATCGGCCCTTATAGGTATGCGTAAGTCCATCCATGTCAGTCTTTCTCTTAAAGACCCACTTACACCGAATGGGTTTGATGCCTTCAGGTGGATCAACTAAAGTCCATACTTGGTTGGTGTACATGGATTCCATCTCGGATCTCATGGCCTCTAGCCATTTCTCAAAATCTGGGCTCATCATAGCTTCTTGATAGGAGGTAGGCTCATTCTCAATGAAAATAACGTCATCATGGTCAGACAAGAGAAATGAGTATCTCTCAGGCTGATGACGTACCCTATCAGACCTGCGAAGAGGTAGGTCTACCTGAACAGGTTGTTGTTCCACAACTCTTTGTACAACAATCTCATCATCCACAACACTTTGTGGTTCCTATTCAACCTCCATCAAGGCCTCAGTGCTATGGTCCTTATCTTGAATTTCTTCAAAATTGAACGTACTCCCACTAGTTTATCTAGAAACAAAATCCCTTTCAAGAAATACCCCAGTCTTTGCCACAAACACTTTGTGTTGATTGGGAATATTGAAGTAATATCCTTTCGTCTCCTTGAGATATCCAACAAAATAGCACTTATCGAATTTGGGTCCCAGTTTGTCTGAGACATGACATCGAACGTAAGTCTCACAACCCCAAATCCTCATGAAAGACATCTTGGGATTTCTCCCTGTCCATATCGTATATGTTGTCTTTATCACAGCCTTGGATGGTACACGATTAAGTGTGAAGGTTGCTGTGTCTAGAGCATATCCTCAAAAGAATATAGGAAGATTTGTGTGACTCATCATAGATCGTACTATATCTAATAGGGTATGATTCCTTCTTTCAGATACACCATTCCACTGTGGTGTTCCAGAAGGAGTGAGTTGGGATAGAATCCCACACTCAACTAGATAGTCACGAAACTCATGGCTAAGGTATTCACCACCTCGATATGATCGAAGTATCTTAATACTCTTGCCAAGTTGGTTTTGTACTTCATTCTTGAATTCTTTGAACTTTTCAAAGGATTCTAATTTATGTGTCATTAGATACACATAACCATATCTACTGAAGTCATCAGTAAATGTAATGAAGTACCGATAACCACCTCTAGCAGCAACATTGAAAGGGCCGCATACATCACTATGTATAAGTACTAACAAGTCTATTGCTCTCTCGCTGTGTCGACTAAAGGGAGTCTTGGTCATCTTGCCTAGAAGGCAAGACTCGCATGTCTCATATAATTCAAAATCAAATGAGTCCAGTAGCCCATCCTTATGGAGCTGGGATAAGCGACTCTCATTTATGTGACCTAAGCGACAATGCCATAGATAGGTTTGGTTCAACTCATTTGACTTGAACCTTTTGGTACTTATGTTATAGATGGGGCTCTCTAAGTCTAGAATGTAGAGTCCGTTCATTAGAGGTGCACTATAATAGAACATATCATTTAAATAAACTGAACAACATTTGTTCTTTATTATAAATGAAAAGTCTTTCTTGTCCAAACAAGAAACTAAAATTATGTTCTTTGTCAAAGCAGACACATAACTACATTCATCCAGTTCTAGTACAAGTCCAGAGGGCAGAGAAAGAAAATAAGTTCCTACAGCAATAGCAGCAACTCTTGCTCCATTACCTACTCGTAGGTCCACCTCGCCCTTTGTCAATGCCCTGTTATTTCTCAGCGCCTGGACATTGGTACAAATGTGAGATCCACATCCGGTATCTAATACTCATGATGAAGAAATAGATAGATTGACTTCTATAACATTTATATCTGAAGTAGAAGTCTCACTTCTCTTCTTCTTAAGATCTTCCAGGTATGCTTTACAGTTACGCTTCTAGTGTCCAGCTTCCTTGCAGTGGAAGCAAGTCCTTTCTTTGGCCACCCCTCCTTTCGGTTTTAGTTCCTTGCCTTTGCCCTTGGCTTGGGACTTTCCCTTACCTTTAGGCTTGCCCTTGCCTTTCTTCTTTTGCACCATCAAAATGGAGTCATATTTTCCCTTCTTAAGGTTGAGTTCAGCAGTTCTCAACATGTTGAGCATCTCAGGCAGTTGCTTAACAATTTCATTCATATTGTAATTCATGATAAATTGATTGTAGCTTTCTGGCAAAGATTGCAAGATCAAGTCAGTGGCCAGCTCTTGGCCAAGTGGGAATCCCAACCTTTGTAGATTCTCTATGTACCCAATCATCTTGAGTATATATGGACCTACGGGAGTCCCATCTTGCATCTTGGACTGAAACAGTGCCTTAGAGATCTCATATCTCTCATGCCTTGCTTGTCCTTGATACAGTTGACGAAGATGTTCAACCATATCAAAAGCATTCATGAACTCGTGTTGCTTCTGAAGCTCAGAGTTCATGGTCGCAAGCATGAGGCATGACACATCTAATGCATCATCTTGATGCTTCTTATAAGCATCTCGGTCAGCTCGTGAGGCAGTGGCAGGAGGTGCCTCCGGAATGGGTTGCTCCAGGATGTACAGTTTTCTTTCTTGGGTGAGAATGATTCTCAGATTCCTGTACCAGTCCAGGAAATTAGCTCCATTGAGCTTGTTCTTCTCAAAGACAGAACATAGGGAGAGAGTGTTTATGTTTGTCGACATGGTAATCTATAACATACACAATGCAGAAAACTAATATCATATTCCATTTATCATTTAATTAGGCCTTTAATCAAATGATGCTCCCACTGAATTATAGGACTTTTGTAGAATCGAGTCATAGATGTGGTCAAACCACATTACTAGATTCATACAAACAAACTATAATTCTTGCAGGACAAGATCCACATCATACTAGGCCTTGAGTTAGCTTTGGCTAAATTGCCCAAGACTTAGTATGATCGGTAGGTAACACATTACCGATTACATCTCTATGCAAATCTTGTTTATAGGATCAAGATCCACATTTACAAAAGACATTGAGTTAGCTTTGGCTAAATCGCTCAAGATTTAGTGTAAATGCGATCTTATCCTATCTTTCCAACAGTTGGAATATGTCTATAGTTTTACTCGATCCAATTGAGTTAACTAGTTTTACTCAATATAATTGAGCTTATTCTCACCCGAACCGTGATAGGCGGGACCAAGATTGTCCCTCCGCACCCTACCAAGATAATATGTGTTGCTCTGCTTTGGCAGATTCAACAACAACAAATGATCGAGGTAGTGATGGGTATCAAAACTTGGTAGGCATTTTTGAGTTGATTCGATTAAGATCTAATCTAATATTAAATGTGTATCATATATGCATTAAGGCCTTTATTACCCTACACTAGCATGCATCACATACATACAAGCAAAATATACTAGCATGCATCATATACATACAAGCAAAAAATCCTAGCATGCATCATATACATACAAGCAAAATATACTAGCATGCATCACATACATACAAGAAAAACAAATATATATATATATATATATATATATATATATATATATATATATATATATATATATATATATATATATATATATATATATATATATATATATATATATATATATATATATATATATATATATATATATATATATATATTTATATATATATATATATATATAAATTAATTGTGATGAGGTCATGGCCCTACTACGATCTTCTCAAGCGAATGAGAAGATCGGACGGTCAACCTAGGGTTAGTGGCTTCTCCAAGCGCCTCCTTTGACTGTCATGTGTCGTTGGCTCCCTCCTCGTAACTCCGTCTACAAGTGGACCTTCCACCGCTCCATTTTATACATTACAAACATGAAAATCAAGTTACATTCGAGTCTAAAACTATTTACAACTAAAATTTTAAAAGAAGAGGCACGACGCGCAGGTCGCATACCCTATACAACATGCACAACCACAAAAATGGTGCGCAAGTCATATTATAAATTACAACACGTTTATCCAATCATATTGGGGTTCTTGGGCCATGACCATCACAGAATTATACATAATTCTAAATTATGTATTTTACAAAAATTTCTATAATTTTTCCTATTTTTTTCAATTTTTATGAGTCACATCTCCGTAACGGTCCCGCTAAGCGATTTCCGGACGCGATCGCGGGACAAGGCCCCTTTCGGGGATAGGGTCAGCACCCCTACTCTTAAAATGAACTTTCCGAGTGTCCCATCTTGATCTTACAGCGACTTAAGTCACTGTCCCAAAAACCTAAAGCAAGAACTCGCCGTTTCGGGGAGTTTTTCTCGGTGGTTGAAGCCTACAAGTGTCCCAACACTTGTTGCTTCGACTCTTCGAGAAAAATACCCAAAAAATATATAAAAATAGGAAATTTACAGAAACTTATAGATCTGTAATTTTATATCTAAAACATAAACTATAAAACAAAAATACATACATACTTCGCACGTGGCTCTGATACCACTGTATGACTATCCAAGCCGTAAAAATCGCTTTTTGCGTTGCAGAAACCCCGGAAGTCGGCCACGGATCTGTGCGAAGGTAAATAAAACTACATGTATGTGTTTTAAAAACTTTAGATCTACTCTAGATCTACATATTAAGAGTTTACTCTCAATGCGACGCCCTTCGCTTATCCCGCTCGTCCAAATGACTTGCTGGAACTCGAGAGTGTCAAGTGTACACTCCTCTATCGGTATCCACATGAACAATAGGTGGAGAAGATCGCTTAGAGTGTGCTATCACACTAAGGAACCCATGGCAAGAGGAGAGGGAGAGAGCTTGAGGGGAGATACAAGGAAGAAGATGAAGTTCACACAAAATAACTTCACACACTTACTCCAACTAAAGTGGTCGGCCACTTCATGGAGGGGGGTTACATGCATGCATGTAATTCCAAGAGTCAATGGCTCTTGGTCACCCTCATGAGGAGGCACCCCTTGATGTGTCCATGATGATGTGGAACATCATCATTGGCCGGCCCCCATACCAAGTCAACATGACATGGCAATTAGTCAAGTCAAAATTGACCATTCATCTTCCCTCTCAAGTCAAGTCAAACTTGACCTATTATCTCCCAAGGTTGATCAAATCTAACCACTTGATTCAAGTCAATTTGATTTAATGAATCTCTATTCATTATTTTAAATTGACTCAATAAATCAAATCTAAATTAGACTCATTCAACACTTGAATCAAATTGAGTCTAACTCAATTAGTCTAATTTGGATTACTCTTAATCCAATTTGGTTCATCCCATGAACCTAATCCTCATGGTTCATCATATGAACCTAATCTCCATCTAATTGCCCTTTGTGTGTGACCCTATAGGTTCTTGTAATGTTGGCAATGCTCCTAAACCGATTTAGGAACATAAGCAATGAGCGATATTTAGCAACACATCATTGCTACCCAAGTTACAAGAATGTTGAGATCCAACATCACCTTTTGTGACTACTAATTATGACTCTCACAATATGTGACAATGTCCCTCTATCCTTGACATCTAGATTGACCAATTGAGGCATAGACAGTGTCATCCTTGGTACAATCTATATCTTGAACTCCAAGTAGACTCACTCTAATCAAATGAGCTCAATATCTCATATTGACTCATTTGGCCATGGTCATGCACTTAGTGATCTCACTCTATCAAGAATAACGATGTCACTCCCATCATATAGGAGGGATAGATCTCATCTATATCACTCACATCCCTCCGCATAATTTGTTACATACCCAATAATCGCCTTTATAGTCTACCCATTTACGGGTGACATTTGACGAAGCCAAAGTATGCAACTCCTTATGTAGGGAACCATGGTGACTTCAGGTCCAAGGACTAATAGTCATACTAATAGTCACATGAGAAAGTATATGCCACTCATATAATGATCCATGATACTTTCTCATGGCTGATTATTCAATATATATTCTCCAATGCATACCCATATGTCAATTTGATATCTCATATTCATGACTTGTGAGATCAAGTCATCGAGTTGACCTACAAGTTAGTCTCTACGCATTAACATTGTCTCTGAATGTTAATACTTGACTAGGAATGATTAAGAGTAGTGTTCTCTATATCATCTCATTATCAATTCAACCAATCGATTGATATAGATAAAAACCTTCTACTCAAGGACGTTATTATACTTAGTTATTTGGCACCAATACAAGTAAATATAATAACCATGCCTTTATAAATAGGAATATGATACAATATGTTGGTGCAATCGGCCCAGGTCACAATTGACTAGACTCGAGTTTGACTCGAGTGATGTTTTGATGTTTGACAAAGTAAGTTGACATTGATGTTTGACATTAATGTCAGTTGATGTTTTGGGGAGATTGTTTATACAATCAACCCGGGTTATGTTTAACTAGGCTCGAGTTTGACTCGAGGGAGATTTTGATGGTTGACTAGGGTTGACCATGTGATTATGGAAAGTCCAAGTCAAGAGTACTTGGCATGGAAAGTCCAAGTGGGACACTTGGCATTTAGGAAAGTCCAAGCATGAGTCTTGGCATGGAAAGTCCAAGCATGGGTCTTGGCATGGAAAGTCCAACATGGGTTGGCAAGGGAAAGTCCAAGCTTGAGTCTTGGCATTTGAGAAGTCCAAGGGGTTTGATATTGGCGACGTAAAGTCCAAGCAGGAGTCTTGGCAGCATAAGTCCAATGGTTGGCGGTGTAAAGTCCAAGCGGAGTCTTGGCGGCATAAGTCCAATGTGCCTTGGCGGTGTAGACACCGTTAGCATGACATAGCCGATAGAAGCACCTGAAGGCTAGCGCGATGGATGAACAAGTCATGAATGACTTGGAGGGATCCGAGAGGTGTAAGGCTGATGGAGGTGGCTAGAAGCCTTAGGTCTAGGCTAAGGGTGGTCTAGCAAGTATGGGGGCACCATACTTGAGCTAAAACCTCATGTTTGAGGTGTGCCAGTCGACTGGTGTCATGTGGCAGTCGACTGGCGTAGTCAACTAGGATTTGACTGCGGAAATTGCCCTAGCAGTCGACTGCCATAGATGGGCAGTCGACTGATTGGATGAGCAATCGACTGATCTTGTGATCAGTCGACTGATGCTTGGATTTTGGGGCACAGAATGGAGTCTCACTCGACCGCTGGGATGAGCAGTCGAGTGATGTCTTGAACAGTCGATTGATGCTCATGATCAGTCGACTAATGTCCTAGCCGTTGGATTTTTCCAACGTGGATTATACCATTGTCTCACAACAACAGTGTGATCAGTCGACTGATGGCCCGAGTAGTCGACTGATCGATATTTTCCAGCACAGGTTGAAGCTATAAAAGGAGCTCATGATGGATAAAAATGCATCCGGTTCTTGAGGGCTATTGGGGCGATTTGTTGCTGTAAATCAGGTCTCCAAGTGCAATCAAGTAACCAAGCATTCAAGCAATCAAAAACAAGTGTTGTAAAGTCTTTTCTTTACTTGTCTTTCGTATTTGCATTGTATATTGCTTGTATTTCATTCTTGCTGTTGTAAGATCGTTTGTACGAGGTTTCTCCACCTCCGACTTGTGTCGAGAAGGAGTTATTGTGATTAGTAGTGAGTGTTTGCATTGCTAGGGCTTTTAGAGCCCGATACGTGGAGTCGGCTGTTTCCAGGACTCAACTATTTTGTACATCAGTCGACTACTAGGATACATCGATCGTGATAATGCATTCATCGGCGAGAGGATCATCACCAAGTGCTCATGGCGATCAGTGGTGATCACATCACCGATGATGTTATTGTAGCTTGATCTGAATGCTCGATCGAGTGCCGAGCCCAGAGCGTGATCGCCGCTTCAGTAAACCGCTCATAAGCCGCCAACAGTCGACTGATGTTGCACATCAGTCAACTGGAGTCGCGATTTTATAATGTCGAACCGCTAGGGTTCAGCATCTTCACGCTCGATCTCTCGCCTTCTTCCTCCTCTCCGATCGTCGTCTCCTTCTCTGACCAACTCTTCCGACCGCGTCGGCCACCTAAGCCCTAGGTTTGACAGCCAAACTCCTCCATTCACGTTTTTAGCATCTCACAGCCCTAATCTACTCATCTCCGGTGATTTTTTCTTCTTCGATTAGAGTTTCGGAAAAACCACTGCTCCGGCAAACTCTCCGGCTGTAACGCCCATAAAATTCCTAGCAATTTTACAGAAATTTTTGGCTTGATGATCATGGGCTTTATGTGGGCCTTTTTAAAAATAAAAGAAAATAAGCCAAAAAGGGGTGCAAGGCCTAGGAATTGAACCCCAAACCTCTAGAGATAGCCAAGCCTTATAGATGCACCCACTAACCAAAAGCCCAATAGGATTATATGATTAAGGAAGAGGGGGAAACTATAGATAAATGGGACTAAGAGTAAATGAAGAGGCATGGAAAAGAAAAGAGGAACTTCTCTTCCTCCCCCCCTTTATAAAGAAGAGGGAAGATTGGATTTGGTCACTTCCACCCTTCTTCTTCTTCTCCTCACCGAATTCTAGCTTCTTCTCCACCTTTGGCCGAATCTCATCCAAGCAAGAGAAGGCTAGGGTTGGTTCTTCCTTAGGTTTTCCTTCCACCAAAAAGCAACGCGAAGGAAGTAAGTATCCCTCACCTGCATACGAGTAGTTTCGATTGAATGTTTGAACAACCTATATGTTAGATCTGGCCAAGCATGTTTTGGTTTATCAATGAAGTGGTAATCTATGTTTGTAATCTATGTTAGGAAGTATATGATGATGCTAAGATGGGAAAAGAGGTTAGGTTAAAAAGCTAGCCCTAATGGCCACCAAGACCTATTCGGCCAAGCTAGGATTGGGGTTTTACATGAAGTTACATGCTAGGTTTTATTCACTATATGATGTAGTTAAGATTTAAAAATGGATTAGGACCAAAAGCTAACCCTAGTTGAGCCCTTATGTGTTTCGGCCACCCTAAGGAATTAGGGTTAGGGTTGCATGAAAATGTCCCTAATGATGCTATGCTAGGTTATAAGGCTCATGAATGAATGTTGGGTAACAAGAACCCTAGTTGAGCCCCTTATGTGTTTCGGCCACCCTAGGGAATTAGGGTTAGGGTTGCATTAAAATGTCCCTAATAATGCTATGCTAGGTTATAATGCTCATGAATGAATGTTGGGTGACAAGAACCCTAAGAAGCCTAAAAGGGCCATTCGGCCACCCTTGGTTGTTTTCTTTTCTTTGTGTGTTTCAATGAAGTTTACACCATGAAGTGTATGCATATGTATGTTACTTGAATTAGGTTAAAAGTCTAAACCCTAAAAAGCCTATAAGGGCCATTCAGCCACCCTTGGTCTTTTAGGTTACAATGAAGTTCATACCATGAAATTTATGGAATTTGTATGCATATGTATGTTACTTGAATTAGGTTAAAAGTATAACCCCTAAAAAGCCTATAGGGGCCATTCGGCCACCTTTGGTCTTTTAGGTTACAATGAAGTTCATACCATGAAATTTATGGAATTTGTATGCATATGTATGTTACTTGAATTAGGTTAAAAGTCTAAACCCTAAAAAGCCTATAAGGGCCATTCGGCCACCTTTTGTCTCTTTAATGAAATAAGCTATGTTGTTATGAAATGAAGTATGCTACGCTATGTTAATGAAATGAAGCATGATGTGTATGAAATGAAGTATGCTATGCTATGTTAATGAAATGAAGCATGATGTGTAGGAAATGAAGTATGCTATGCTATGTTAATGAAATAAGCTATGTTGTTATGAAATGAAGTATGCTACGCTATGTTAATGAAATGAAGCATGATGTGTATGAAATGAAGTATGCTATGCTATGTTAATGAAATGAAGCATGATGTGTATGAAATGAAGTATGTTATGCTATGTTAAAGAAATAAGCTATGTTGTAAAATAAGCATATAAGTATTTTACCTTCTGCATGGCTTGTACCAAGACCTTAACAAGGTCCAAGAAGGGATGGGCTCCTAAGATGCCCTAGGTCGATGGAATAAGACTCGGGCCTAGGATGGGCTTCTATGTATGATTGCCCCTAGGTCGATGGAATAAGATTCGGGCCTAGTACGGGATGGGCTCCAAGATGCCTTAGGTCGATGGAGTAAGACTCGGGCCTAGGATGGGCTTCTACGCTATGACGATTGCCCCTAGGTCGATGGAATAAGACTCGGGCCTAGGAACCTATTAGGTTCGAGACTTGCTACCTCGGGCCTATTTAGGGATGCGCGCTATGATAATGAAGAAGTGGTACAATGCCGGGCCCAAATATGTTGAGATTTATATTTACGTACCTAACATATATGTTTTCAAAAGCATCTTGCATATGTTTACCTGTTAATGTTTAAGTTACCTGTTATGTTAGGTGATATGACATGATGTTTAAGTTACATGTTATGTTAGATGATATGCCATAATGTTTAAGTTATATGTTATGTTAGATGATATGCCATAATGTTTAAGTTATATGTTATGTTAGATGATATGCCATAATGTTTAAGTTATATGTTATGTTAGATGATATGCCATAATGGTTAAGTTACATGTTATGTTAGATGATATGCCATAATGTTTAAGTTATATGTTATGTTAGATGATATGCCATAATGGTTAAGTTACATGTTATGTTAGAGGATATGCCATAATGTTTAAGTTACATGTTATGTTAGATGATATGCCATAATGTTTAAGTTACATGTTATGTTAGATTATATGCCATAATGGTTAAGTTACATGTTATGTTCGATGGTACGCTATGATGTTAGGTTACTAAGTTACATATGATGCATATTATGCTGATTAAGTATATATATATATTTCATGTTATGCTGCTAAGTTAGGGATGATCCATGCTATATTATCTCATGTTACTTAAGCTACAAGTTAAGTTGATGATGCCATGTATGTTACGTGATATATTGATTATATGTTATAAATGCTACAAGTCATGATTAATGATGATGTATGGTTTTTGTGAGTAGGACAGGATCTTACTAAGCCTATGTGCTTATAGTTTATCTTTCCCTCGTACTGCAGATAAGGGTAAGGGATGGATAAACTAAAGGGAGCAGCAGGAGGGGTCAATGTGTGTGGTAGTGGCATGGTGGAGAAGATCCGTTAAGTCTACTTATACATGTATTACCTATGATGATGATGCCTATGGATGTCTTTACTTATGTCTCCCTATGACGATGATGTTATGAACCTACTAAGCCCTAAGTATCTATATATATATATGATGCATGCTTTACGTTGATAAGAAGAAGTAAAGAAGAATGCTTTATGAAGTAAGAAGAAGTATCTATGCATGCTATGCTATGAAACATACTCTATGTTAAGAAGAAATGTTAATGCATATTTATGTTTAAAAGAATCAAAAAAAAAAATTTAGGTCTTAAGTCTTCCGCTGTAAGAAAGAAGAAGTATATATATATATATATATATATATATATATATAAAGTCTTCCGCTGTATGAAATGTATGTACGGTCGCGTCACGCGCCGCCTCTCCGGACATTTAGGGTCCCGGAAGGGCGGGCGTGACACCGGCGCTCTCTTCAGTAGTGTCTGACCACTTTCTCTTCATCATCCTCAATGGAGCCAAAGTATAACCTTTTACTCTTTTTGAAACCCTAATTTCTCATTATAACTCATTGTGATCTAATCGTGTATTTATGTCTTTGCATTTCATTCCACTGCATTGCATTCATATAGGTGATCCCGTAGAAATGACCCGACTGAGGTCGAATCACGGTTGTACCAAACCATGTTGGTTAGGTACATTGATAGGGATTTATTTACATGTTATTGTAGTGATGTGATGGAAATTTTATCATATTATCAGCTCATGAAGATAGCATTATGCACTCATGCCATAAATGATGATCTCCTTAAGGAGTTCTATCAAAACTTAAGGAAGGTAGACGATGGTCCTACCTACACTACCCGCATTGTAAAACGTGACTTAGAGTTCACTCCTGCGATATTGCAGGAGTTTCTTGAGTGTAAGCCATCGGCTGATACTTTCATATTTTACCCTACCTTCGATGCCCCTCTACCTGAGCCCTTTGATCATATCTCCTTGGACTCCATGCATGAGCAAGTCTTTCGCCATCCTCGCCCACCAACTCAGAACTTATTTCCTATCACTGAGCTATCTGCACCTGACAATGTGCTCTACAAAGTCATTGTTGGGTGCCTTCTCCCGATTGTGACTCGGGGTATGGCCAAGATTCGGCCTCCCCATCTCTTTCTCCTGTACGCCATGTGTCATAGACTACATATAAACATTGCATTGAACATGTTTCATTGCATTGTACATTTCATATCTCCTGTGCAAGGGAAAGTGCATATGCCTTTTGGCCATATCATCACTGCATGGTTAGAGTCTTTAGGCATTAACATTAACAGAGGATCTCTGAGGGCGCTATCTGAGATTTACGACTGTATATCAGTTCGTAACTTCTCGTTGGCGAAGCTGCGGATGAGATATGGGCAGATAAAGCTGGCACCTTGACCTCCGCCTAGGGCACGTGGGGAGCCACCTCTAGTGCCTAGAGAGGCTGCAGAGGGATATGAGGACCCTGATGCTGCTGATGAGGACGATCAGATACCTACAGATGCATCAGCAGCAGGTCCTTCAGATAGGATTGCAGACCTGGAGGTCAGATTTCAGGAGTACCAGCAGACAGTGGACTCTCGACTGGATGAGATTCTGGTGGGGCAGGGCCGCATTGAGCAGCGCCAGCTCGACATATACGAGATGATGCGAGCCTGGACCATGAGCCAGCAGCCTCCTCCACCTCCACCTTCTGCAGATGATTAGAGCTAGAGGATGTTAGGATTTTTGTTTTTAGTTTTTGTAGTGAGATTGAGCGTCTCAAATCTCTATTTTGGATGTAAAAACTAAAGTATTTTTTAAATTGAATGAAATATTCTATTTATGAAAATCATTTGTGTCTGATTATGTGCTTGTATTAATGTATTGGTTTATGGAAAATTATCATATCATGACATGAAATTTCATCTTATCATATAACATGTCATGCCATTGTTTAGGATTATTTTAGATGTCATGTTTGTTTTTAGATTATATCATATGTCATGACATCATGATCATTGGCCATGTGTTATTATTGATATCATTTATGCCATGATCATTCATGCATTTATTTTGATTACAATTGATTTAAGAAAAAATGGCATGACTTGGAGTCTCATTTATAAGGGAATCAAGTAGGGTTGCCTAGAAAATGCATGAGGTCATAATAATCCTAACTCCACATCTCACATCTAAATTGACATGTATGTGTGTGTTTACATCTTAGATAACATGTGAGATGTTAGGATAATAAGTTAGGTTCAAGGTGCATAGGTAGTACATCTAGATGAACTTAAACTTATTTCAATCATCACTAAGAATCATGAGGAAAGCTAGTATACAAGTTATGTATATCTAGCCAATAATCCATAGTTCAAAATAGGTTTTCAAAAACATTTTAAAATCACTTTAGAAAACCTTGGTGAAGTCTATCTTTTGATAGCAATCATCATTGTAGAAGTTGATACAAAGTAGATCAAAAACTTTAAAGGTTTAATAGTTTTTGAACTTTGTACCAATCTCCTATTTTAATGATTAAACTATTTTTTGAATATTTTTCACCGATTGTATGTGTGATAAGTATTATACATGTGAAATTTCATGATTTTTCAAGCTATATATATTTAGTTACGATTTTTCGAAGTTGGAATCTGATAATCAAAAAGCGGTTTCTCGATTATCGATCATCAATGGTGCCAATCAAACTACTGACGGCGCTATCACTGATCATTGCTGCGTGCGGTCGATCGATGGACACTTCGGATGATCGTAATCGACGTAGTCGAATGCCAATGCTGATTTCGGGAAAACTAGGTTCGTTTGGCCCGTGTTCAGCTGCGGTTAAGGTTCCTAACTACTCCTTGTTAGTAATATATGAGAGATGTCCTAAGGCAATCGCCTTATGTTTGAACCATTTATATGATAAATGAAGATTCACTATTTGAGTATACATGTTTTCATGTATTTGATTAGATCTTAAACTCATTTACTTAATGTCCACGATACGATTCACAGCATGAGAGAATTTGTGATTGGATCACAACTAGTAAGTATCTCTACATGTGTAATTGTGATGTATCGGAATTATCCCTAGTCGATGAATTGATGGATTTAGACACCATCGATTCTGTCGAGACTAGCACGAGGTATACTCCTTGGTGTATCCAAGCAGTTGATTCTCACTGACTGGAGACATTGTGATGTCCGGAGTTAATCGTGAATGCTAGTTATGGTAACTAGTTCATTGGAGTGACCAGCCGTAAGATTTCATATGGTTCTCCGCATATATAGATATGTCAATGAAGTTCTTACTGTAGCTTAAGTGCGATGTTCCTTTGACTTGCGGTATTCAAGTCATCTTGATCATAAAGACTTATGCTTTGACATCTTAAGCAAGCATCTCTGAGGAGATGTGGACCCGGGATGATTGGGTATAAGTCGAAGTGATCAAAGGTGTTTGAATAGCCTATAAAGGATTCACCACTCCTTGCGAGGAGATGCATACCCATGGCCTCTCGTCGGATTGTTATTAAAGTCTTTGGCCAAAGCATTACATGTTTAGAGTAAGGTACTCTTCGATACATGTGGAGTAACTAGAATCCGTAGGACGAGGAAATGATACTTGGGCTAGGTGTGACATAGTCAGCCTAGTGGGGACTGACACAATAGACCATGTCCTGAACCAAGTGGGTATAAGATGAGTGAAGGGAATGGGGCACGATTCATTGTAGCTGCTGAAGGGTTTCAGAAATAGTTCTAGATCAACCGTTGATCTTTTCGGTTAATTGGGGATCATGATGTACTACTAGGTGCCACTCATGATCGTTCTATAATTAATGGTTAATTATAGACGGCCAACATAAACCGAGAACATATTTGGTCACACGCACAACGAGCGTAATCCGAAAGATTTAAAACAAGCTTGAGAATGAAATTCTCAGACCGAGAGAAACTATGTTTGGTTGGACCAAACAATGAGCGAGCATGAAATCGTTTCAGTCGCAATGGAAGTGTGGATGGGTCGTGTCTTATGAAGACATGATGGATGAACCAAATTGGTTTGGTTCTAATCCAATGGAGGAGAATAAACCAAAGGGGTTTGGTTTGTTTTAAACAAATGAACCAAAGTTGATTCGGTTCGTTTTAACTTAAAATAGATCAACATGGTTTGGTTTATTTTAACTTAAATTAATGGAGCGGGTTAGCGGGCTTTTGGTTATGATCTGATAACCATTAAGAGAATTTGTTCTCTATAAAATAAGGCTTAAGGGTTTTGTTAAGCCCTAATCCAAGCAACCCTAATATTGCCGCCCACCTCCCTTTCTTCTCCTAGTCTTGCCGGCGCCCAACTCCTTGCCGCCGCCCAAGCTTCTCCAACCGGCGTCTAGCAGCTGCCGTCCTCCCCACTTGCCGGCATCTAGCTGTTGCCAGAGGAGCTCCGGTGATCTTCCTTGGCTCCGGTGACAAGATGAGCATATAGCTTTCCTTATTTGGCCGGCGCAAGGTCTCCACCAAAGCTGTCCGGTTTTCTGGACAGCTTGTTTCCTTCTTGTCAGAGCATCATTTGGATGACGTTTGGAGCTACGACAGCGGTAGCCTTGCCGGGGATTTGATCTCCGGTAATCCTCATAGGTGGAGGATGAAGGATTCGTCAAACGGTTGACGAATACCTCTCCGAAGAAGCAAGTTTTTGAGGACTCATTTTGGATCCGAATTTTGATTCGAATTGTGATCTTCTCTCGATCACATTGTCTTCAACACGAGGCTAGTAACTCGTACGAAGACGAGGCTCATGACTTTGTGAAGTCATCCTGAATATACTCGGCGTAGATATGGATAGAGACGATTCTAGCGAGGATCATTCCGGTTGATGCCTTTCCCGCTACACGTGATACGTCAGGTATACATAGTATAAATTTCTTTTATTGCAAAATTTGAATTTACGGTTATGTCTACACATGTTGTACTATGCATGTGTGTGGTGTGTGTGTTGTAATAAATTAGATTTATTAATTTTATTTCTTCCGCTGTGCACATGTTTACGAAATATGTTCGAACACACACTCACCGCGGTGCCGGAAACCCAACACTCCTAACCCTAGGATATGCTTTGGAAAGCATTATAAAGGGTGAAAATCCATTGGATATGGATTTGGAGAGGTGTTTAGGGTTTGTATCAAATTTAAGTTGTTGAAAAGTTCAATGTTGAATTTCTAACCTTATCTTTGATAGTTTAGAGTTCCTATTGGCTTAGGGACTTCCCAAAGACATTGTTGGTGCAATAGACAAGGGGGAGCAAGCCTTTAGGGGGAGGTATCTATCATGGGATGATGGATGGTATTTTTCCTCATGGGAAGGAAAAATGAGATTTTCACATACCCAATTTGGAAATTGGGGGAAAGTATAGGATTGCCTCTCTTGAATGATATGGGACTTATCACTAGGAAGATGGTAAGCATCCTAGGTATCTTTGGACCAAGGGGGAGATTGTAAAATCTCATTGGGACATGAGACATTGACCTCCTTGGAGAGATAACCTTTTTGATGTATGTCAAAAAGGGGGAGAACATAAGATTACCAATTTATGAAATTGGTAAGGGAATTTGAGTTAGGGGCCTAACTCAAGGTTTGTTTTGTCAAACATCAAAAAGGGGGAGATTGTTGGTGCAATCGGCCCAGGTCACGATTGACTAGACTCGAGTTTGACTCAAGTGATGTTTTGATGTTTGACAAAGTAAGTTGACATTGATGTTTGACATTAATGTATGTTGATGTTTTGGGGAGATTGTTTATACAATCAACCCAAGTTATGTTTAACTAGACTCGAGTTTGACTCGAGGGAGACTTTGATGGTTGACTAGGGTTGACCATGTGATTATGAAAAGTCCAAGTCATGAGTACTTGGCATGGAAAGTCTAAGTGGGACACTTGGCATTTGGGAAAGTCCAAGCATGGGTCTTGGCATGGAAAGTCCAAGCATGGGTCTTGGCATGGAAAGTCCAACATGGGTTGGTAAGGGAAAGTCCAAGCTTGAGTCTTGGCATTTGAGAAGTCCAAGGGTTTTGATATTGGCGGCGTAAAGTCCAAGAGAGAGTCTTGGCAGCATAAGTCCAATGGTTGGTGGCATAAAGTCCAAGCGGAGTCTTGGCGGCGTAAGTCCAATGTGCCTTGGCGGTGTAGACACCGTTAGCATGACATAGCCGATGGAAGCACCTGAAGACTAGCGCGATGGATGAACAAGTCATGAATGACTTGGAGGGATCCGAGAGGCATAAGGCTGATGGAGGTGGCTAGAAGCCTTAGGTCTAGGCTAAGGGTGATCTAGCAAGTATGAGGGCATCATACTTGGGCTAAAACCTCATGTTTGAGGTGTGCCAGTCGACTGGTGCCATGTGGCAGTCGACTGGCATAGTCAACTAGGGTTTGACTATGGGAATTGCCCTAGCAGCCAACTGCCATAGATGGGCAGTTGACTGATTGGACGAGCAGTCGATTGATCTTGGGATCAGTCGACTGATGCTCGGATTTTGGGGCACAGAATGGAGTCTCACTCAACCGCTGGGACGAGCAATCGAGTGATGGCTTGAACAATCGACTGATGCTCATGATCAATCAACTGATGTCCTAGTCGTTGGATTTTTCCAGCATGGATTACACCGTTGTCTCACAGCAACAGTGTGATCAGTCGACTGATGGTCCCAAGAAGTCGACTGATCGATATTTTTCAGCACAGGTTGAAGCTATAAAAGGAGCTCGTGATGGAGAAAAATGCATCTGGTTCTTGAGGGCTATTGGGGCGATTTGTTGCTGCAAATCAAGTCTCCAAGTGCAAGCAAGCAACCAAGCATTCAAGCAATCAAAAACAAATGTTGTAAAGTCTTTTCTTTACTTGTCTTTCGTATTTGCATTGTATATTTCTTGTATTTCGTTCTTGCTATTGTAAGATCGTTTGTACGAGATTTCTCCACCTCCGACTTGTGTCGAGAAGGAGTTATTGTGATTAGTAGTGCGTGTTTGCATTGCTAGGGCTTTTAGAGCCCGATCCGTGGAGTAGGAACCGTTCGGTTCCGAACCACGTTAAATACTTGTGTATTTGTGTTTGTCTTGTTTCATTATTGTATTATTTTTATTTCCGCTATGCTAACGAAATTTGTAGACGAACGCGAAACGAATTCCATCACGCGACGCTATTCACCCCCCCCCCCTCTAGCGGCCTCAAATCTTCTACACAATAAAGTTCATACAACAATCATCACATGATTGGCTCTAGGGCTTTCACTAACACTTTCATTAACTGTAGTAATCTGCCTGGGTATGTGACAGGTGTCGGCCGCTGCAACAAGTTCATCGACCTATGAATGTTCTAAAAAGCAATTAGACTCTCTTGAGGCTTTCATGATCTATCTCTAGGGTTTTCATTAATCGTAGTGATATGCCTGGGTATGTGACAGATGCCCACTATTGCAATAAGTTCATTTACCTATGGATACTCTGAAAAGATATTTCATAACCTATCCTAGAATCTAATGTAGGGAAAATCCGGATCGTGACATTCACAATATCGTGGGTGAATACTTCGCACAACAGCAGCGGAAACATAATATAAATCGGATCCCTCTAAAGATCCATGCAAAATATATAAATCATTTCGATTAACCTACTTTGTCTAGATCTTATCTAGAAGGAGAAGTATACCTTCGATGTGAGCCCTTCGCAATCCCACTAATCCAAGCGCTCCCGGATCTCAATACGGTAATTATAACCATATCTCCACGGTATCCACACTGACACTCAGCAGTTTTAGAGTCACGTTGTGCTAGCAGCCCTAGCAAAACGCCAAGAACACTTGGAAGAAAGGAGAAGAAGGAGAAGGCTTCTTGGCTTGCACGTCCAACACACAAAAGGCACACCAAAGCTTTCACGTTGAAAGCATATGAAAAAACCCCAAGCCATCAACTCCATTATCTCCCAATCAATACCATGACCCTTGGTATTCCATTTCATCAATGAATAAAATCTCTCATCTCCTCATCATGAATACCAAGACCCTTGGTATTCTCTTGCATGATTAATCACATTAATCATGCAAAGTGATAGATGACCCTTGGATTTTCTGCATGATGAATCATCTTCCATGATTTAACTTGAGTCTAACTTAAGTTCAAACTGCTTGAGTCTAACTCAAGTCTTGGTCATATGCTCAATTGTTCTTTTAGCCAAACTAAAAGAAACCATCTCCAAAATAGAATGTCATTTTTTTGTGACCCAATAGGCTCTTATAGCATTGACAATGTATCTAAAACTATTTTAGATACATAAGCAATGAGCGGCATCTAGCAATACATCATTGCTACCTAAGCTATAAGAAAGTCAAGATCCGACAACCTTTCTGTGACTATTATCATGTATGACGGTGTCCTTCTATCATTGATATCTTAGATCGATCAATTAGGCATAGACCGTGTCATCCCCTTATCGATCTTTATGTTTCTTGATCCCCAAGTAGACTCACTCAAACAAATGAGCTCAATATCTCATATTGACTCATTTGAGCATGGTCATGCATTTCATGGTCATACTCTATCAAGAGGCCAAAGATATCTCTCCCATCATATGGGAGGGATAGATCTCATCTACATCACTCACATCCCTCCGCATAATTTGTTACATACCCAGTAATCGTCGTTATAGTACACCCTGTTACAGGTGACGTTAGACGATACCAAAGTACATAACTCCTTATGTAGGGAACCGTAATGACTTCAGGTCTAAGGACTATTCATACCAATAGTCACATGAAAAAGTATATGACACTCATATAACGATCCATGACACTTTCTCATGGTGGGTCAATTCAGCATATATATTCTCCAATATATATACTCATGTGTCAATGTGATATCACATATCCATGACTTGTAAGATCAAGTCATCCATTGACCTACATGTTAGTCTCAATGTATTAATATATCCCTTTGTCTATTAATACAATACTTGACTAGGAATGTTTAAGTATAGTGTTCTCTACAGCTTCTCATAATCAATTCTAACAATTGATATACTGTAGATTAGAACCTACTATACAAGGGCATTATTATATTTATTTGGATGGCACACGCATAAAATAAATATAATAATCAATCTTTGCCTGTTATTAATGAAATATGATACATATGATCCCTTATCAATCATCTCATGATTGGCACTAAGGGTTGATACTAACATCTAAGTATATCTCTGGGATCATTCGTTAACTGTAGTGTCTGCCTGGGTACGTGACAGGTGTTCATCATTACAATAAGTTCATCGACCTACAAATGATCCAAAAGATATTTTATACATAGATAGATTTCCTTCAATAATACATTAACCTAGAGTTTCCAAGATATCCGATATTGTAGTGAAACCAAAGTCCTAAGATTTCCCCATAAACTAGTTCTCTACTCGTATCTCAAACCATCTATTTTATCTCTTTTATTATTTCTCAACTATTTAATCTTCTAGATAATCTTTCCTTGCAAAACAACTAGCACTTGACAAAGTCTATGTGGGATTGATATTTTATTACTTGACGATGATTATGCGCTTGCAGAATTAACACATCAAATTTTTGGTGCAATTATCGGGAACTGCATCAATATTAGTTAATTTGCAATTAGGTTAATCTAGATTTTTATTTATTTTCTTTTCTTATTATCTTTTCTTAGCTTTATTTTCCTCTGCACTATCATTAATCACTTCCTTTGGAGTGCATTTCTTGTTTTATGCACAAATTAATTAGACAAGGAGAACTAATAGAAGAAGATCCTGAGATAGAAAGAACCCTCCTTGCTAGGCAAAGACTCCAGAGACAACTTAAGGAAGCACAATCTGCTACTATGGCAGCATAGGAGGAAAACAAACCTTTGAAGAACTATGCAGCTCCAACTACAAGAGGGACCCCCTATCAAAGCAAACAACTTTGAATTAAAGCCAACATTACTATCCGTGATACAACAATATCAATTTGGAGGAGGAGCTATAAAAGACCCTAATTTATACCTGGAGGTATTCCTAGAATTTTGTGAAACTTTGAAATTTAATGGGGCTTCTGCAGACGCTATCAGGTTAAAGTTATTCCCTTTCTCACTCCGAGAGAAGGCAAGAGTCTGGCTACATTCTCTTCCTACGGATTGCATCACGATATGGGACAAGCTTGAGTAGAAATTCCTCAATAAATACTTTCCCCCAAGTAAGACTCCAAACCTCTATCATCAAATCACGAACTTCTCACAAAAAGATGGAGAGTCTCTTTTTGAAGTTTGGGACCATTTCAAAGGATTACTACAACAATGCCCCCACCATGGACTTGAAAGATGACTAATTGTCCACACATTCTACAATGGCATATCTTATTCTGTAAAAACATCTCTAGATTCTGCCGCAGGTGGAGCCATAATGAACAAAACGCTAGACGAAGCATTTGATATCATTGAAAACATCGCACTTAACCATCACCACAGGTAAGTATGAGGTAAGCGCTATAGATTTACTCATTGCGAAATTAGATGCATTATCTCACAAATTTAAACATTTTAATATGAATGTAGTGAATTCTACTAATATTACTTGTGAGATATGTGGATTTTCTGGTCATGAGATCAAAATTGCCAAGTAGGACTTATCACATCTTCCATCGAACAAGTCGACGCTCTAAACAATTTCAACCAGTGGCCTATAAACAATTCGTACTCCAATACATACTATCAAGGCTAGAGGAACCATCGAAATTTTTAGTACCGGAACAATCAAACCCAATATGGGTAGAAAATTATGGAATAATCTTTAGGTCCTCCGTACAAGCAAAAGACTGCATTAGAGTTAATGATGAAAAAATTTATAGAAACATAGACTGTTCAAAATAATGAGTTCTGCCAACAACATAAGGAGACGACAGAAACACTCTAACTAGAAAATAAGATCGATAATTTAGCTAGCCATACTAAATTGTTAGAAACTCAAATTGCATAGATATCTAGCTCAACTTCAAGAATACCGAGGAGATTCCCTACAAAAGCTAAAGCAAATCTGGTAAAACATTACAATGTGATACTTATTGAAGAGTACCGTATCACGGATGAACAAAACCATGAAGAACCCCGAGATTGTGCAACCATCATTTCGACAAAAGAAGACAGCCTGGTAATTCAAGATAAATATGCTTCTAAACTCGAAGACCCAGGTAACTTTCACTACTAGAAAAGCTACCTTTAACGATGAAATTTAACGATGGTATTAAAATATCGTCGTTATTGGTGGTTCAATAGCGACTAGATTTAATGCCCGTCGTTAATGTATATACATTAACGCTGATATTTTATCCCGTCGTTAATATTTTATCATCAATGATGGTTATTTTTATTTCGGTCGTTATTGTCATATTTTTAACGATGATATTTTCTTTCGTCATTATTGCAAGATTTTTAACGACGGATTAAGAAAAAAAATTCTGATAAAAACTTAAATATATAATTATGTCTTGATACAATGTCTGAGATGGTCCTCACTTTTAGCCCAATTCTTTCCCTCGTAAAAACCCTGTCCCACATGAGCATCCGTCCCCATCTTCGTTACACACGACTCTTCACCTTCTCTATAGTTCTACCGTTCGATGTCGCCTCGAGAGATCAGCAGTCCAGCGGCGACCTTTCCTGTAGCTTGCAATTTCGTCGTTTCCTCGAGAGATCGATAGTCCAACGGTGACCTTCCCTGCATCTTGCGGTTTCACCATTGCCTCGAGAGATCGGCAGTCAGACGACGAAATTAGATTGTCTTGTTCGTTGTTCATTTACTTGCCTATTGTTCAGGTATTTCTTATGTCATTGTTCAGTGTCTGGTGGTGAAACACCTTCTATCAGACTCAGAGGCAAAACAAACCTCATATGTCATGTTATTGATGTCCATCCTCATGTCTCTGGACTGATCATCGATCAGGTTTTATTGCATCGAGCGTAAATCTATGAGAATGCAATTTAGTTGCAACCAAATAAATGTTAAAAAGGCATAGGAAATTATTGTTCTTCCTCAAGGCCAAGTATGCAATGGAGGATATCCTCTCTATAATGCAGAGGTGAGTTAGGGTACAGAGAGGATGAGCGTGATCCAATAATCTTTTCAATGGTCATTAACGGTGCATTTTCATATTCATAACCTTCATCTGATGAATCACTTTTTCCAGAGTGAATTACTCTTAAATGAGAAACATCTATTGGTTCTACAGAATAGAAGTTTGATTTTCATTGCTCAGAGTTAAATCCTGAATTTCTTCCATTCAATGAGATATTGCTATCATTCTTGGAAGTCTCAATTTGCATTATCTCCTTACTGGAATAATTACCAATATCACTATCCTTAACTGCCATACTGAAATCTAAGATTCTTTGGCTTGATTCTCCTTCTAGAGTTTCTGCAATCTCTATAATGTATTTTGACCTTGAGCTACTTCCAGATTGCTCATGACCTTGTTCTTGTATAATCATAGGACAAGCCAAACCAAATTCCATTGAGTAATTTTTATACGCAAACTTATCAGTTGTCTGAGCCAAGTACTTCTTAAATTCTCGTAGCCAAATGGGAGATTGTTCATTCTTCATGTATTTTGCTACATTCATTAACTCAGCAATTCTCGATACACTGTCAGAGATGATCTCGTCTTTTCTCAAACTTTCACTATCACAGGATACAGATTCTTGATCAGAGTTAACTAATCTTCTCTCTTCCTCATCCTCAATACTAGCTAGACGATAATACTTTCTTCTACAAAGAAAATATGCTATTTTTAAATTTTATAAAATCATGAATTTCTGGCAAACGTACAGAGCCAGAAATTCTTAATTTCAAAGGTAAAAAAGGTAAATATGAAAGTTTAAAAGATATATTATCAACTTCCCTTTTGTACCTGCCTAATAGCTATGATACTCTCATCTTCAACAGTGTTTTTTGTAGGAAAATAAAAACCACATCCAGCAGGTTTCTTTTGCTTGCTTGCAAACATAACATGTCTTTCCCAATACTCCCTTGTACTAATACCTTTTCCATCTAGCTCTAACTAAAGCAGACACATGACAAGAATATCACCAACAATTTGCTAACAGATGTAGAAAAAGTCAACAAAATCAAATATTCAGAAATACAAGAATGAAGCGTAAAGGATTACTTGAGACTTTCTTGTCATGTTTTCATATTTATTTTTAAGTGTTCTAATCTGATACTCACTTGTAAGTGCTATAATCTGATATCAATGTGAGGATTTTAATTCAAATTGTATCCAAGTCTACATCAATGTGTTTTTTTTCAGTTATTCTAGATTTATGATATTGCAGTTGTTACTTACATGTGATTTAAAAGTTTTATATGTTTCGATAAATTTTATGCTTAATTCTGAGAATGCTTTGCAGTTCTTGGTAGTAAGAGAAATGTATTTGTTATAGGATCATGGACTCTCAAAAATCATCTTTGGGCACTAAGAGAAAGCTATTTATAGCACCAGGTTCTTTAGCTCGAGGATGTGGCAAAATCACTAGGCATTTAGGATCTGGATCAATTGAACGTGAGCCTTCTTCAGTGAGCACACGAAACAATGATATGCAACATGCGCTTGAATATATCAACCATGTGGAAGACTCTCAAGCTCAAATGGAATATAGGCAAGGTATGAAAAAGAAATTTATAATTTTTTCATTCTACATTTATGTACTTGATAACTCTAAACTAATTATTTTAATGTTTAGATAAATCATCTACTCAATAAAATTTGAACACCCGAGGTAAAAATAAGTGTGGTATGGTGTGTAAATTGAAAAATGGAGACAAGCTTCCTATAAGTTTCTATATGGGTCGAGCGGTTGGATTGAATCATCAAGCCTTTACAAGGCATTTGGGTATAATTGTAAGAAATGGAAACATATGTCCAGTTCGGATTCTTGCATGGAATAAAATTGATGAAGATGCTAAAAATCACATGTGGGTTGTTGTTATAGTGAGTTAGATTTACATTTTTATTATATGAAATATCTTATTAAATACTAATCAATTTTTTCCAGGATAAGTTTAAAAATGATGACATTGAGTTATATCGTGAGGCAACCCTTAAACATATGCAACAATTATGGAAGAATTGGAGATGTGAGATGAACTCCAAATTTGTAAAACCATGCAAAACATGTCAAGAAGTTTTACAAAATGTTCCCAAGGGAATGGATAAACAATAATGGGAATGGTTGCCAATAGAATACTTTTTAAGTGAAAGTTTTTAGGTTATTCTTATCCCATCTTTTTAATGTTATAAATTACTTTTTTTTAAATTTGAATGTTTATTTTTTGTAAAATTATATTAATATTAATATAATTGCAGAAAATGAGTAAAACCAATGCACAGAATAGATCCATGAAATCTATGCCACATCGAACAAGTAGCAAGCCTTTTAGGCAATTGGCGTATGAAATGGCAAGACATGTATTATAAGGGTTTTATATTAATTTAGACATAAAATTTTATCTTATTTAATATATATAGGGAGAAAAAGATGGACAACCTCCAAATATTGCATCAATATTTTTTGAGACATGAAAAAAGAGAGACCATATTGTTGATCTTGATGCAAAGGAAAAATATGTGAGTATATAATATTTTAATTCATTTCTTTACCTGATATTTGATTCATATTTCTAAATCATTTAACTTATTGAAGGATGAGATTTGTGAGGTCATTCGAGAAGATCGATCCTTCCTTATCAAGTATCCAACTTGTTGAGAAATATTTTGGACCTCAACGACATGATCATGTTTTTGGCCATGGAGGAGGAGTGAAACCTAAAGATGTGAGAGGTCAGTTGCTTCAAAGCAAGAACTTCATCATGAGAATGTCACATTACATGAGAAAATGAATAATATGGAATCTGAATTTAAAGCTTTTAAGGAGTTGATGCTGAAGAATTTATCGCATAATATGCAAGTGAATACATCGACTTCAGATACTGTTGAAGGTTGAATTTGTTATTTTAAATTTTTAATTATTTATTGTCTATTATTTGATAATGAGAATGAGTAATTTTGTTGATTTTGAATGGTCAATATTTCATAGGCAGACAAGCTAGTGAGGAATAATAGAATGAAGGCTCATCTTGGTGGTTGAGTGGTATTCCCTAAAACTCTTTTGTTGCTTTGTTGTAATGTGATTTAATATGTTGCTATATTATTAGACAATTATTGTTGCACTATTAGAAAGGCATTGAAGTATTGATAATATATTTTCTATTCATTTCTTATTCTTATTATTATCTCTCTTGTTTGTTGAAATTAAATTGTAGGTTTAATTTTTTGTATATCAAGATTTCTAAATTCTTTTAAAGATCATATTGTGATGCTCATTTTTTTGTCTATTTATTATAGGTATTGGAGATTTACAATGAAACAGATTTTTTGGAGCTTTTGGGAATGTCAACATTTTGCATATTAAGATTTTAGAGAAATGTTCTCCTTAGATGTAAATGGATGTTAATTTTGCAAGTTTAACGATGTATATGAAATCATTATGAACTAATGGATGATATTTTAATATATATGATGTTTTGATTTTTTTAATATATTGTGTTTTGATTTTTATTAGTGTTCATTAATATATATTGTGAATTGTATATAGGTAATATTAATGATGAAATATAACACTTATATAATGACCATCGTTGTTGCTATTAATGATGGTATTCTAAACCGTCGTTAAATAATTAAATGATATTAATTGTTAACGACGATACATATAACCGTCGTTGTTGTTATTAACGACGGTGCATATGACCGTCGTTGTTGCCATTAACAATGGTATATAAATCCGTCGCTAATATCAATAATGACAGTAGTGAATACCGTCGTTAAGTGCTATTAATGACGATACTTTTATTCCCGTCATTAATTTTTTTTCTGACGAGGCCTTTTAGTGACAACTTCCTATGGTATTTAATATCGTCGTTAAAACTCATCAACAACGGGAAATGACTCTTTAACGACGGGATTTCTCGTCGTTAAAGGGTCCATTTTTAGTAGTGTTTCCAATTCCCTACACAATATATGGAGTTAATTTTGATTCTTCTTTATGTGACCTAGGGTCTAGTGTAAATCTTCTACCATCTTCATTCTATGAATATTTGAGACCGTGTGGATTAAACCCCACCAATATAACTTTAAGATTTGCAGATCATTCATTAAAACAATCCATAGGCATACTAGAAGACATCCCAGTAGCCATTGAAAATTTTATAATATCTACTGATTTCTTTGTCCTGGATATGGGAGAAAATCCTAAAAACCCCCATTGTCCTAGGGCGACCCTTTTTAGCTACTACTGGAACCGTGATTGATGTCAAGAATCAAAAACTATATTTTGAAATTAAAGATGATAAAATTGAGTTTAATTTTGCTAAATCTCTTAACTCACCATTCGTCAAGGAATTTTGTTGCAGGATAAAATAGAATAATCACAGGTATTCCTTGGAAAAACTCATGAGGATAAAAAGCGAGAATAATAAAATGCCCCATAATATAGCTCGTAACATATGTACTCCGTTACGATGAAGGCGGAACATGAGTTTCGATCCAGGATGAACAATAACAAGGGTCGAGCTTACGACCTAAAACAAGTGCTTCTTGGGAGGCAACCCAAGATTTTATTTTATTTTTATTGTCTTTTCGCAATTTCCATTCTTTGCACTTACCTTTAAATTTTCTTTTCAAGCAATAAACAACAAATCGAATGCGCAAACCGGCTTAGAATCCGCTCCACATCACTCAACACACCCTAGGTGTGATATTTGACACGCCTAGGCAAAAAAAAACAAGGAAGAATCCAACACACCCTACCCGTGCCAAATACGCCCTGCCAATGCCAAATGGCACGGGCGTGTCACGTGGCCGACACAACCCGATTTAAGGCTTGGAATGATCTTTGCCAAGAAAAAAATCGACATCTTACTCACCTAGAAGCCTCTTCAGTCGTCCTCCTTCGATTTCCAATAATTTTTAAGCCTTTCCAAGCCAAGATCAAGCTTCCTCGAGGACCAGCGATGATATAGTAGCCATTCAAGATGAAGATCCGACGATTTGGCACTCTGTCTTGCAAGTGCAGTCGTATCCTTCGATTTCCACCCGTATCCTTCTTCCCAATTGAAGATCGAGCCTTCTCTAAGGTCGATCTAGCTTCTCTAAGAAATTTCAAGTCTGAGGAAACCGATCCGAGAAGTTTCAATTTCTAAGGTGAAGAAATTCTCCATCACCATGTTCAAAAGACTAAGAAGGAACACCACTATCACATCTGCCACCGCTTCCACCATCGAAACTCCAAATCCGAGGCGTAGGGCACACGACAAGGGCAACGAAAATCTTTACGGTATTATTTTTTGTAATGCTAATCATGGGGCTCGATTTGATACTTTGGTTAAAAGAAAATTGATTAGCACCTGATATATTGATGATTATATCATTGACACCTTAGGATTTAGGGATGATATTAATTGAATGATTAGTAGGGTGGGATGGAATGGACTTATGAATATTGATCACCCTACTTACCAAAAAATAACCCTAGAATTCCTAAGTTCTGTGGAGGCTGAAATCTTGAATGGTCCTAATTGTGAAGAGGGGAAGATCACCTTTAGGATGTTTAATAATGAATACACATGGACACTTGAGGAATTTAATAATGTTTATGATTTACCATGTGGAGGAGATAGGAGAATACCTAGGGGATTTCAATACTTTGTATTTTGGGGAGAAATTTCAAAAGGTATTGACACTTATGATCCTTTTAGATCTACATCTTCAAACCTCCCTAATCCAATTTTTAGGTACCTCCATCGGGTAATAGCTAATACAATCTTTGGTCGAGGAGATAGTTAAGGTGTAGTTAGGCAAAGTGAATTGATTTTTTTATGGGCCATAATAAACAATGTAAATATCGATACTGGCTCACATTTTATTAGGCATTTGATAAAAATAGGAAAAAGTTCGATAGGATCAATCTTAGTTGGAGATTTAATAACCCAGATAGCATTGGCCTTGGGGTGTAATCTTGATGGATTAGATTCGATTCCACTTAGCCCCAAGATTGATCTTGATGCATGTATGGTCATGAGAATGATCACTAGAAATGAAGGTAGATATTGTTTAGTTCTACAGGATGATTTTCCCCTCACACTTCCAAATCCTGAGAAAACAATAGTGAGGAACCGAGGCAACTGGCTCATGGCCAATGTAGTACCTGTTCCTGACCCCTTGGAGTCCACTACAGTACCACCTATTAGGGTTGACCCCCTAGACATTCTTTTGCTTTTGGTGGCACATCTTATGTAAGTACTACTACTTTTGATGATGCATATGCTAGGATTCAGTCCTCCCTGGATGCAATGCACATAAACTTAAGGGAGCAGCGGACCGAACTCAGGGAGCAGAGCCAGATGATAGATGCCATGTATCAGTGGCACATTTCACAAGGTCAATTCTTTCCACCACCTCCTCCTGAGTATTTTACTTTAGTTTACCCTTCTATACATTGAGGACAATGCATATTTTAAATTTGAGCGGTAGCTGTGCATATTTTTCATGCTTTGAATAAATTCCTACTAATAGCTTTTGCATATTTTTTATGTTTAGCATAATTTTTTTAATACTTCCTCCGTATATTTCCTTGCATTGTTAACATATTTCCTTAAATTGATAACCTGTTGTTCCTCTATCCAAAGTAATGTAACTGAACTTAGATTGGTGAAGGTCCTTTGGCCTACTTGATAAGAACTTTGTTTCACTCTTTACAAGATCTCTAGGGTAGAGGTATCCAAGAAAAGCTAAATTCACTACACCGGACTAATACTCAAATTTCCATGGGGACTTTTTCAATACTTGGTTACTGGAGAAACATTCATCTCAAGAATTAAAAAAAAAAGAAAAAAAAGAGAGAGAGAAAAAAGAGTTTGAAAAAAAAAGAGAAAAAAAAATTGAATATAAAAAAAGAAAGATAGAAAAAGAAAAGATGAAATATCATCGAAGCACCCCTTTGAGACCAAGTAGCTACTGGGGAATCACCTATATAGGTGCCCCTTTGAGGCTAACAAATTATTGGGGAAATGTTTGATGTTTATTTCCTATTTTTCTTCTCCTTGACTATTGAATGCTCCTTTGAGACTAAGTATATTAGTGAAAGGATGATCCAAACACATTGGCAGGTAAGTGTCTTTATGCCAGGTATGAGAGGAACACGGTAGAGGGAATGTAAACTTGGATTGGTGTCCAAAACCTTAAAGATCAAAACTCATATGCACTACACAAGGATCTTTCAAGCTAAGCCATCGGGAACGAATCGATAAGACTAAGTATTTTATACCTTAGGATGGTTTTCTAAAAAGTTATCATGATTCTCACTCATAGTTTCTTTCTTTTTCTTTTCTTGAGGACAAGCAAAAGTTTAAGTTTGAGGGTGTGATGAGTGTGAATCACATGCATATTTTATAGTTTATTTAGCATATTATTCTAGCATTTAATTCACATAGCATGTATAGAACATAGCATTTACTTTCATATTGCATTTTTAGTTCAGATGATTGTAGTTTATATGTTTTTACTTTCAGGAGGGACAAAAGAAGGCATAATAGAGTCATGGAGGGAAGCCACGATGAAACGAGGAGCAAACAGAGCCACAATGCATATTTTTCGGAGCTCACAGCAGCCGATGTAAAATACCACAAATAGATGGCTAAAGGGTAATATTATTAGTGGGTTAATTAAAATTGTTGAGAGATGGTTAGTGTTGGATCGATTTGAGCGCTAGAAGGAGGGTGAATAGCACAAAATAATTTTTTTCGAATTCGTTCGATTAAGAAAAGAGTGCGTAGCGGAAAAGTAAATAGAACACTTTTATTTTTACTTGGTTCACAGCCTTCGGCTGCTAATCCAAGGCCCTAACGGTCCTAGACCGTGTACGGAGGGCAAATTACTAAAATACTCATTCTCGTTGGAGGTAGGAGTAAGCGAGTACAAGAAAAAGCAAACACTCGAGGTAGAGGGACACTCCCCCTCTCCTCGTTACGATAAAATCTCCGAGACAAAAAATACTAATACAAGAATTTAAAATAGATGAACTAAATTAATCTTATACCGAAGAAAGAAGAATAAGAACTCAAGCTTTGATCATCAGAGTATTAGAACTTCGTCGTCAGAGAGTCGCGGCATTGCAGAGGATTTTGTAGAGTTTTTTTTATCATCAAAATGGTGTGGAGAACCCCTTCTTTTATAACCTTGAGAAACCCTAATCGTTGAGATGAAGTTTCATAAGATGATGCCACCTAGCCCTTGAGAAATGGTGATAAGCTTTGACTCTCCTCGAGGCTGATCCTTGACCATCAGTCGACTGATGCCAACATCAGTCGACTGAAGGAAGCTGGCAGTCGACTGATCCTCAGGATTTCTTACTGCATTGAAAGTTAGCTCAAAAATGAAACATATATAAGTGAGTTCGACGGCCACTTACCGTCTGATCTCAACATAGACCTTCCATGGGATGTCTTAGTCGAATCCTCGCCTAAGGATGTCCCCGTACAGAGGACACGACCTTACTTACACTCACTCACACGAGCTTACCTCAACCTTTACCTTTGATGCTTCGCTTTCGATCTTCACCTAAGTTCTTCGGCTCCCTCCAAAGTCCTCCCGGTGTCGCCCGACCACCACGGTTTCCTCCGAGTGTCGCTGACCTTCAGCTTAGCTTAGCATTCCTACACGCTTGGTTCAACTCGTGAGATAACAAAATGAACTTAACTTTGTGTATTTACTATAATCAAAACTCAGGTTCGATTCAAGTGTCTACTGCACCAACAATCTTCCCCTTTTTGATCTATGACAAACCAACACAAAGTTAAGGAAATAATTGAAGTGCATTAAGTGAATGACTAGCATAAAACAAGAATGAGTATACTTAGCTTAACAAGTTAAGTAGGAGTATGAAAAACTCTTTTTCAAGTCCTCCCCTTGAGGTAACCTCACCCTTGACCGAGGGTGAGTACTTGAAAAAGGGTTTTAACCCTCCCTCTTGATGTTTGCTTCTTAAGAAGGGTTTAAGTAATCGAAATTACTTAGAATTGGCCTTGGTGTTTAGAATAAGTTAAAGTTAAGTAATCAAAGACTCATTTTTGATTTCTTAACCTTGGCCTTTCTCCCCTTTTTCAATTGAGAAGGTTTAACCATTAAGTTAAGTACTCAGGCCATTAAAAGATACATAATATGTGTATTAAGTTAAGTTATCAAAAAAATGATCCCTTAAATTTGGTCTTTTCTCCTCCTTTTGCCATAAATCGAAAGAGCGGGGGTTTTTGGAAAACATAAGTCGTAAAATAAGTTTTAAGTCCAAGCATGTTCCAAAGAAATTTTGAAAATAGTAGTTTAAACATAAGCTCATCTACTTGGATGTTCAACTCTATTTGACTCGATTGATATGAAATAATCAACAAGTCCTGATTAGAGTTGGTTAATTTATGTAATTATACTCCGTGGTTCATGTCGATGCACTAAATCTACATCTTGAACCAGGAGTAAGGTCCTAACATCTCACGCCCATCTACATGGCTAAGTACACAAACACATTAGTCCTATGTGTTGTGAGATGTATTGGCTCCTTAAATCTATAGGTACATGATATCTAAGGTAAGCCCTAAGCTAGTTCCATTAACATGAAAAGTAAATAATAGAGTATATAAAAAAATGTAAGTCCTACTCTATTACGCACATGCCCAATTTTCGTCTTAGTACACTAAATTCGGCTTCGGGTAGCGGGTTGGTAAAAAGATCGGCTAGGTTTGACTTGGATTCCACATATTCGAGTTGAATGGTTCCGTAAGCTACGTGATCTCGAATAAAGTGGTGTTTAACTTCTATATGTTTGGTCCTAGAGTGGCATATAGGGTTCTTGGTTAAGTTGATTGAGCTAATATTATCTATGTGAGTTTTAATATTGTTGAAGCTTAAGTTAAAGTCTTGGAGAGTGTGCTTCATCCAAAGAAGTTGAGCTACACACTCACCCATTGCGATGTATTCGGCTTCGGTGGTAGATAAGGCAACACAGTGTTGCTTCCTACTGCACCAACTCACTATACTCGAGCCGAGAAGTTGACAACAACCACTCATGCTCTTTCTATCGAGTTTACTACCGGCATAGTCGGAGTCGGAGTAGCCGATTAGTTCGAACTCGGTAGATCTAGGATACTAAATACCTACACTTAGCGTGCCCTTTAGATATCTAAGGATACACTTAACTAATGTTAGGTGAGACTCCTTAGCACAGGTTTAGAACCTTATGCACATACTTACTGTGAATAGTATATCGGGTCGACTCACAGTTATGTAAAGGAGACTCCCTATCACGCTCCTATAGTATTTTAGGTAAATAGGTTTTCCGTCTACATCTTCTCCTATATTAACATTTGTTGCCATGGGTGTATTAATGATTTTAGCATTTTGTATTCTGAATCGGTTAATTAATTCCTTAGTGTATTTTTGTTGATGTAAATAGATTCCTTCTTTAGTTTGTTTAATTTGTAATCCTAGAAAGAAATTTAATTCTCCTACTAAGTTCATTTAAAATTCACTTTCCATAAGTGAAATGAACTCGTTTAGTATGATCGAATTAGTGGTTCCAAATATTATATCATCTACGTAGATTTGGGCTATAAAAATTTCTTTGCCTACGAATTTTACGAAAAGGGTTGTGTCGACTAAGCCTTAGCTAAACCCTTTGGACTTAAGGTATATAGAAAGTCTCTCATACCAAGCTCTAGGAGCTTGTTTTAGTCAATATAAAGCTTTCTTGAGTCTAAAGACATGGTTGGGTTTTCTAGACTTTTGAATCCTGGGGGTTGACTAACGTACTGTCACGCCCCGAGGGAGTCCCCGCCCGACAAAAATCTGACAGCATCTCCCCTGTACGGGTGACAATATGAAACTAACATATAAGGCCTACACGGCCACTATACATCGGTCAATACGGCCGGAATCCAAACAGCCCACGCAGGTAATAATTAGGCCTCAGGCCATCAATCAAAGTAAATAAATAAAATCTATCACCTCTTGACTTACCCCTTCTGCCATCTGGGCAGGAATACTCATCCAAATCCAATCCAAAATAAAACTCCGAACAAAGGTCCATAAAGACATACCAAAACATCCACAAGAACATAAATCCAACTCCACTCCTAAACATATCTTCTAATCAAAATATCCAAAACCCTAAATGAAATAACCAAATAAAACTATCACGATGAGGGGGTATGACAGCTGGACTCTCCTCACAGCTTCATTCTGAAATAGAAATAAATCAACGGGGTAAGTTCAAAGAACTCAGCGGATATAGTCGATATGCAAGGTAAGAAATAGCTAACAATAATAATCATGTCAGTACAATCTCAAATAAATAGGGTATGAAAGAAAAAAATACAAAAGGACTGTACTTACCTGAATCTCCTACCCTGATATAGGAGCATGTGTCATACTAGAAGAAATAAAGTCATCACCATATACAAATATGTATCATGTATGCATGGCAATCATATGCAACATCCAAGGCAGCAATAAAAGTGCAGCAAACACAATACAAATGCTATCCATGCAAAATACATGCGGTGCAAATGACATGGTCACCCCTGACGCCAGTCAACCGCCTCACACGTGATGGTGAAGCCGAGTGGGTAGGGTTATGACAACTGTGCACTCTGCCATCACTGCTCCTGAATGACCGAGTGGACAGGATGCTATCGGAGTACACCTATCCTCCTCCCCCAAACAGAGTGGGGGAGCTAAGCCCTCATCTCCCGGTGTCATAGACCAGAGGAGGGATCCCTGCCCCCGCTACCACGCTGCCTCATCGCTACCCATGAGCAGACCAGCGGAGCCTGACAGAGCAACTACACACACCCTCCTGATGTACCACTAACCCATGAGTGATAGCGTGTGCAGACCATGTAACTGGCTGTGGGCTCAACTATAAAGGAATCCTGTCCAGCCAGCATGCAATCATGCAAGATGGTGCATGATACTAAAGCATGAAAATCCAACTAAAACACATATCCGAATAATATGCACAACCAATAAGTACATATCTATGATCCAAGTAAAACAGGAAAGATATAATCATAACCGATCAAATGCATGTATCAAGTAGGCACAAGAACATACTAGGCATATAAACATGAAAGTTATTGCAAGCTATCCTTAGCATATCAACATGAATATATCTAAAAGATAAGTCAAAATACCCACCTTATATAATGCTCGAACTAATAAAATCTTCACGCCCGTGGACCTGTCTCGTGACCAAAACCTGCATAAAACATACATGATTACCATCAAATCCAAGCACACGACAACGTGCTAAATTTACTACCATATAGTTTCTATATTTGCATCCCCTTTATCGAATATGAATTAGAAACCCTCACTTGTACATCTAACCAAATCCCATTAGGATTTCCATATAAACTCACCTTCCAGATTAGCAACTCCCTAACTCATGCACCATAATCAACACCCCTTATAGCCTTCACAACCATTTACAATCATTTCTAGATTACCCATTTCCATCCTAAACCTCACAGCCAACAACCCATAATCTATCAATTTACAACTAACAAAAAGAGAAGATAGTTCAAGCTTACCAAGCTAGCAAAACTCCACCGACAACAAAATTTTCCCCCAAATCCTCTGTTCACCGAAGCAAATGGCATTCACGATCTCTACTCCGACGACGCTCGGCCAGAAGGGTAGCTCCCACATTGGTGGCCCAGGCGCAACGAAAGGCGACGACTGGCTCGGGGAGGCAGCGACGGGCGACGACACGAACTCGGGGTGGAGATCGGCCTCGGATCAACCTCCTGGTGGCACAGGCTGGCCACTTGATGGCGACGACCAAGGCAGAGGAATCGGGCACTGCGGAGCGGTGGAGAAACGACTGTGAACGCGAGCAGTGGCCTGGGCGTCGATGCGGGGGGGCTCGGGTGAGTGGCAGTGGCCTTGGCACAAGGAAGGCGAGCACTTGCCGACGCTTGCGGAGGAACAGCCGACCGCAAGGTCTCAGGCGGTGGCATCGGTGGCAGAGAGGGCTACAGCGACCTGGGCACTGGGAAAGGTTGCGGCGTCGGTGGCAGAGGAGTCGGCGGAGGATGGCCGCGGATAGGGGCGACGAGAACACAGAGGTCGTGACTGCTGGTCGTGTGCTCACGACGCACGGGGCGACGCCTGGTCGGCGATCGCCCGTGGAAGGAGGCGGTGACGGTGCTGCCGAGAGTGAAGGAATCAGGCTCGAAGAAGGAGAGAAAGGGGGTGCTCAAGCGAGATCGGGAAAGTTGCGCGAGAAACAGAGTCGCGAGGGGGAAGAATGAGCGGATCACGAGGTGGGTGTCGGGTACGGCGAGGAGAAATAAAACCAAAAGCTTAACCTAGGTTTGGTTAAATTAATCCCTAAACATCATCTAAACATGCCCTTTAAAAGCCTGTTTTTCTTATCCCTGTAATTATCTCGTACAGGCTCCGTTTAAATCCAGAAAAATTCTGGAAAAATTCCTAAAATTATCCAAAAGATTATTTTCCTAAATTTTGGCCATAAAATTTTATATTTTAAATTTTTCGTATTTTACATTCTCCCCCACTAATAAAAATTTGGTCCCCAAATTTCTTACTCAGATGCATAACGAGTAAGAAATACCATAAGTACTGAAAAATATATCTCACGTACCTTAAGTAAACAAGTGGGGGTATTGAGCTCTGATTTTTTTTCCTCAAGCTCCCATGTAGCCTCCTCATCGTTGTGGTGACTCCACCCGACCTTGACAAGTCGTACAACCTTGTTCCGCAACTGTCATTCCTTGTGATCCAAAATCCGTACCGAAACGTCTGCATAAGTAGCATCAGGTTGAGTGGAACCTGACACATCTGATAGAATATGTGTAGAGTCTGGCATATACTTCCTCAGCATGGACACATGAAACACATCATGGATACTAGTCAAAGACGGTGGTAGCGCTAGTCGGTAAGCGACTGCTCCGATCCTCTCCAAAATCTCGAAAGGCCCAATATACCTTGGAGCTAACTTACCACGGAGGTCAAATCTCTTCACCCCTTTCGTGGGTGAGACTCACAGGAATACTTAGTCACCAATAGAGAACTCCCGAGGTCTCCGTCTCCGATCTGCATAACTCTTCTGACGATCCTGCATCTCGGCCATCCTTTGTCTGATAGTACGGACCAACCCTGCCTCATACTGAGCTCTATGGGTCCTAGCAACTGGTCCTCCTAGTTGGCCCCGAAATCCATAACACAGGACCTCAGCAAGTCCTCTAGTGTCTAAATGGCCCGCTCAGACTATCCATCTATCTGCGGATGGAATGCAGTACTAAAACGAAGCTGCGTGCCTAAGGCCTGCTACCGACTCTGCTAAAATCGAGACGTAAATCGGGAATCTCTATCTGATATAATGCTCAAAGGAACACCATGCAATCTGATAATATCCCGACAATATAACTCTGTCAAACGATCCAAAGAGTCGGTCTTCCAAATCGCTAAGAAGTGCGCGGATTTGGTTAGTCGGTCCATGACTACCCAAATCGCGTCATGGCCTTGACGTGTCCTAGGCAAACCCACCACAACATCTATAATAATACACTTCCACTTCCATTCCAGAATCGTAATTTCCTGAAGCATCTGTTCCTTAAACTAATGCAACTCCAGAAACCATTATCCTCCTCGGAGTCAGAGACGATAGTCCATCTACCGTCCAAAATCCACTCCACCACACACTCTGTAAGTGCATGGGAGGCTATCGCGACCAAACTTGTTACAACCATTCGTGTTCCAGCTACTCTATAGTAGCTATCCAGTAGCTAGCCAAAACTCCATGAGCATTTCTGCTCCTCACCTCTTCCAAACAACATAATAACTGCAAAGTCTACGTCATATATATGACGGCTTATCTCGCAGTCCTTTAACTGCCGTAAGCTTAGGATACGTCTTATTCAATAGCATCGGAATCGCTCCGATCCCCGAAATGATGCATCCATGTACACTACCCTTCCATTCACACCAAAATGATTGATCAACACTGGCGTAAAAGTCAACCATCGACTGAACCCTAAAACTAGTTTCACAAGCTTCAGACTAAGTAAATTCCATCACCTTCCTAGTCCATCCAGTCAGCGATGTAGTATCGCTAGATCATCCTATCCATATCTATAATAATAATCAAATCAATACCAAGAAAACTACCATCAACGGTGACCGAGTGTGCAACTTCAACTACCACCCTCAACAGTGGCCAAGTTACGCAATCCAACGACCTCAACTGAGCCAATCGTGTCCAGAATACACGACTTCGCAAATCCCTGGACGACTAAGTCATCTATAAGTCTAATAAGACAATCAAAAGCTTATACAATTCATACCAAATATGAAATTGTCGTCGCTACACACCTGCATTCTCCTTACTCTAGGCTGATGATATAATAATCATCATAATGACAATGATAATTGTGTGACATCATGTCACTACAATATCAATCCACCAGTCATAAATCAATCCTAGAGTATACACAGGTGTCCTATAGCTGATCTAAATAGATCCTCTATCCACAATGAAGGATATTCATTTCCTTCCATAACTACCGCATTCTATCATCGATAATCGATGTATAATCTCAAAGGTCCATCTCTCTTTTAACAAAGAGTTCCAGATCTTCTCTGGAAGAAATTCTGGGACAGATAAACATCCCATCCAACACCTCCTATAATAAGGTAAAACGATCTTTCATCGTCTTAACCAGTGTAGGTATACACGCCTTATCCATAACCAAATCACTATTAGTAGGGACTGATATTGTCTGAGGGTTTACTCCTTGTCCTCCTAATGGGTGGCTAGCGGGCCTAACCCTAGCCTCCTAATTCAATATCAGTCGACACTTCTAAAGAGTTCGTACTTCTGAAATCATCGTTAGGTTCCGCAAGGTCAATACGTCATCGACCTCGTCCCCGACCATGAGTAGGGGCAATTTTACTAAGTCGATACTTTTCTTAACCACTGAAGTATAGTAACCACTAAAGACAATACTTTTCCTATAGCTCAGAGATATCCTTCAGCTTGCCTGGTCCCAAAACACGAGAACTCCCAAAAATCCAAGGAAAAGAAAATCCTCGAAACATAAACCAAAATCGCAAACCAATAAAATTGTCACGTCTTGGGGGCATATCCGTCATCCAAATGACAGAGGAACCCCTTAGTGACAATATTCAAAAATACCTGGACCAGATCTGCTAAAAACCTCGAAATAATAATAGAAATATAAGTATTTTATTAACTGCATGTATGCACGACTAAACACTATCAATTAAAGTAAAATAGTTTTATGACACCAAATCAAATTACGACCTAATCCAAAAGGGCATAAACAAAATGCGATACCGATAAAGTAAATAAAGCGGCATCCCGACGATGCAGGGAGACAAGCATGGCAAGGAACTCTCTGAGCGACACAATGGTAGGTCAACAGGACACGTCCTCCATCAGTTAACCTAGAGGATAAGTGAGGAGGGGGTAAGTACAATCACTCAGTGGATGGATAGACAATAGTGCATAATCATAATGCACCTGATGGAAGTCAAAGGAAACAAACTAGAATAACCCAACCCTCAGAGTACCAATATCAGTCTGCAATTATCCTGATCAGCAGCATAACAAATATATCCGCAACATACACAACCACTGCAACAAGCAGTGCACATCCGGATACCACGACAATGCCTCGTGGCTCTCGCACAAAAAGGGAACTATCTATGAGCTACCGCGAACGTAACCCATGGGTCGACAATCAATAGCACGGTCTACACGCAACTATATGCTACCACGAATGAGACTCATGGATAGACAGGCAGTATATAAATATCTAATTATTGACTGCACGCACTAGCATACTACCACCAATAGGTCGCGTGAGCAGTTGATTATCCTAAGTTGTTAAGCCTAGGGTTATCCAATATATCTAGCATAGAACGTCTATCAAAATCGATAAGGATCATCGATCAACAATTAAGCCCATTGAGGCGATCAAGCGAGGGTTTCAACACCTCTAATACGAAATATTTACCAAAGTTGGTAAAGATCATCGACTTATAAATAAATACCTCGAGATGGTTAAGTCTAGGGCTCCAACCCTTCTAACATGAATGGTTATCAAGGTCGATAAAAATCATAAGTTCAACCCACTCATAAACACGTCAAGACGATTAATCATAGGATTTCGTCCCAGCTAACAGGAAACATCTATCAAGGCCAATAAGGACCACAAATCTACTATCAAGCCCTTCAAAAGGGTTAAGCCTAAATTATACCATTCTACCAGTTCAATCATGCATGATACAACATGCTACCACAAACAAATCTCGTGTGTACTTAAGATGTAAAGTAGCTATCTAGCTACAGGCGTCATACTAATCCGATTATCACCAACTCCGAACGAATAACGCAAAAATATAACCTTACAGTAGATTATCTCAACCATGATTGGGAGGCATGATTGACCATAAATATACAAAGCACCTACCTATAAAGATACTCTACTGCAGACACTCTCTCTCAACCAAGAATGGGAGATATAGTAATGATTAATCGCATCCTAACCATACAAACTCTACTAGTCTGATCACCGTATCACCGAAACAGTAAATGGATAAACATATTTCATTTAGCCCATCTGGGTTATTACGCCTAGGGTTCCCACACCTAGGGTTCTACTAATATTGTTTCATTCCTGAGATCCGCTCCTACAGAATAACCTCATCTAAGTTATTCTATCTCTACTAGTCTTAATCATGGTATCCACCGTAAAAACACATAACCATATAAACATATAACACGCTGTCTAATAATCGACAGCATAGTCATACTAATGGCAATCAATGACTGAAATTAATTAGAGTATAACTAAAGGGTCATGCCAGAACAAAGTCAAGGCAATACTAAATAAAGCATCAGATGCCTATATATACCCTAAACTACGTAAACAATGTAATCATGTCATCATGCACTAGGATCTAGAGAGTCAAAGAACCTATATGTATACCTTCTACAAATTTATCCATCTTAGTCATATTATTCAACTAGTCTAATCCTAATACTAGTCCAAAAAGTAAAAGGTAAACATCTACCAATAATATCTAATTATTTATATCACAATGATAACTAGCTACGTATAGCAGTAATAGCAATTAATAACTATATGCTAACGATAAACTAACAACCTAAAAAATCTAACAGTCTAACAGATATAAGGTTAAAAAATACCAGACAAAACATGATACCACCGCATAACCAATATAACCAATACAAATATGCACTAAATCTAGAAAATTTTCTAGAATTTATTTACCTGTTAGCCGTCTGAAGATGTCCTGTTGCCGCCAAATCCCCCATATTGACCTCGTCAATAATACCTCGAATTTCTGAAACATAAAAATTGTCGGAAATCCGTACAACTCCGAAAATACCCCAGTTAACCTGTCAAACGAGGCAAACTCTCCGAAAACCCAAAGACCCTAAGGAACTCGGAACCTACGCTCTGATACCAATAAATTGTCACGTCCCGAGGGAGTCCCCGCCCGACAAAAATCCGACAGCATCTCCCCCGTATGGGTGACAATATGAAACTAACGTACAAGGCCTACACGACCACTATACATCGGTCAACACGACCGGAATCCAAACAGCCCACGCAGGTAATAATTAGGCCTCAGGCCATCAATCAAAGTAAATAAATAAAATCTATCACCTCTTGACTTACCCCTTCTGCCATCTGGGCAGGAATACTCATCCAAATCCAATCCAAAATAAAACTCCGAACAGAGGTCCATAAAGACATACCAAAACATCCACAAGAACATAAATCCAACTCCACTCCTAAACATATCTTCTAATCAAAATATCCAAAACCCTAAATGAAATAACCAAATAAAACTATCACAATGAGGGGGTTTGGCAGCTGGACTCTCCTGACAGCTTCATCCTGAAATAGAAATAAATCAACGGGGTAAGTTCAAAGAACTCAGCGGATATAGTCGATATGCAAGGTAAGAAATAGCTAACAATAACAATCATGCCAGTACAGTCTCAAATAAATAGGGTATGCAAGAAAGAAATACAAAAAGACTGTACTTTCCTGAATCTCCTACCCTGATATAGGAGCATGTGTCAGACTAGAAGAAATAAAGTCATCACCATATACAAATATGTATCCTGTATGCATGGCAATCATATGCAACATCCAAGGCAGCAATAAAAGTGCAGCAAACACAATACAAATGTTATCCATGCAAAATGCATGCAGTGCAAATGACATGGTCACCCCTGACGCCAGTCAGCTGCCTCACACGCGATAGTGAAGCCGAGTGTGTAGGGCTATGACAACTGTACACTCTGCCATCACTACTCCTAAGTGACCGAGTGGACAAGATGCTGTCAGAGTACACCTATCCTCTTGCCCCAAACAGAGTGGGGGAGCTAAGCTCTCATCTCCCGGTGTCATAGACCAGAGGAGGGATCCCTGTCCGCTACCACGCTGCCTCATCGCTACCCATGAGTGGACTAGCAGAGCCTGACAGAGCAACTGCACCCACCCTCCTGATGTACCACTAACTCATGAGTGGCAGCGTGTGCAGACCATGTAACTAGCTGTGGGCTCAACTATAAAGGAACCCCGTCCAGCCAGAATGCAATCATGCAAGATGGTGCATTATACTAAAGCATGAAAATCCAACTAAAACACATCTGAATAATATGCACAACCAATAAGTACATATCTATGATCCAAGTAAAACAGGGAAGATATAATCATAACTGATCAAATGCATGTATCAAGTAGGCACAAGAACATACTAGGCATATAAACATGAAAATTATTGCAAGCTATCCTAACTAACATATCAACATGACTATATCTAAAAGATAAGTCAAAATACCCGCCTTATATAATGCTCGAACTAATGAAATCTTTACGCCCGTGGACCTGTCTCGTGACCAAAACCTGCATAAAACATACATGATTACCATCAAATCCAAGCACACGACAACGTGCTAAATTTACTACCATATAGTTTCTATATTTGCATCCCCTTTATCGAATATGAATTAGAAACCCTCACTTGTACATCTAACCAAATCCCATTAGGATTTCTATATAAACTCACCTTCCAGATTAGCAACTCCCTAACTCATGCACCATAATTAACACCCCTTATAGACCTTCACAACCATTTACAATCATTTCTAGATTACCCATTTCCATCCTAAACCTCACAGCCAACAACCCATAATCTATCAATTTACAACTAACAAAAAGAGAAGATAGATCAAGCTTACCAAGCTAGCAAAACTCCACCGACAACAAAATTTTCCCCCAAATCCTCTGTTCACCGAAGCAAATGACATTCACGATCTCTACTCCGACGACGCTTGGCTAGAAGCGCAGCTCCCACACCGGTGGCCCAGGCGCAACGAAAGGTGACGACTGGCTCTGGGAGGCAGCGACGAGCGACGACACGAACTCGGGGTGGAGATCGGCCTCGGATCAACCTCCTGGCGGCAGAGGCTGGCCACTTGATGGTGATGACCAAGGCAGAGGAATCGGGCACTGCGGAGCGGTGGAGAAACGACTGTGAACGCAAGCAGTGGCCTAGGCGTCGGCGCGGGGGGGGGGGGGGGGGGCTGGGCCCAAGGAAGGCGAGCACGTGCCGACGCTTGCGGAGGAACAGCCGATCGCAAGGTCTCAGGCGGCGACATCGGTGGCAGAGAGGGCTACAGCGACAGCGACCTGGGCACCGAGAAAGGTTGCGGCGTCAGTGGCAGAGGAGTCGGCGGAGGATGGCCGCAGATAGGGGCGACGAGCACACAGAGGCCACGGCTGCTGGCCATGTGCACGCGATGCACGGGGCGACGCCTGGTCGGCGATCGCCCGTGGAAGGAGGCGACGACGGTGCTGCCGAGAGTGAAGGAATCGGGCTCGAAGAAGGAGAGAAAGGCGGCGCTCGAGCGAGATCGGGAAAGTTGCGCGAGAAACAGAGTCGCGAGGGGGAAGAACGAGCGGATCACGAGGTGGGTGTCGGGTGCGGCGGGGAGATATAAACCAAAAGCTTAACCTAGGTTTGGTTAAATTAATCCCTAAACATCTTCTAAACATGCCCTTTAAAAGTCTGTTTTTCTTATCCTCGTAATTATCTCGTACAGGCTCTGTTTTAATCCAGAAAAATTCTGGAAAAATTCCTAAAATTCTCCAAAAATCCCGAAAAAATTCTCAAGATTATTTTCCTAAATTTTGGCCATAAAATTTTATATTTTAAATTTTCCATATTTAACACGTACACTTCTTCCTTAATAAGTCCATTCAAGAACGTCGACTTGACATTCATTTGAAATAATTTGAATCCTCGATGTGCAGCGTATGCCAACAACATTCGGATGGATTCTAATCTAGCTACGGGGGTATAGGTTTCATCGTAATCTAACCCTTCTACTTGACTAAACCCTTTCGCGACCAATCTCGCTTTTGTTAGTGACAGCCCTTAGTGGCAATCATGAGATGATTGATTAGGGATCATATGTATCATATTTCATTAATAATAGGCAAAGATTGATTATTATTTTACTTTATGTGTATGTCAGTAAATAAATATAATAATGCCCTTGAATAGTAGGTTCTAATCTACAGTATATCAATTGGTAGAATTGATTATGAGAAGCTGTAGAGAATACTATTCTTAAACATTCCTAGTCAAATATTGTATTAATAGACAAAGGGATATATTGATGCATTGAGACTAACATGTAGGTCAATGGATGACTTGACCTCATAAGTCATGGATATGTGATATCACATTGACACATAGGTATATATATTAGAGAATATATGTACTGAATTGACCCGCCATGAGAAAGTGTCATAGATCGTTATATGAGTGTCATATACTTTCTCATATAACTATTGGTATGAATAGTCCTTAGACATGAAGTCACTACGGTTCCCTACATAAGGAGTTATGTACTTTGGTATCGTCTAACGTCACACCGTAATAGGGTGCACTATAACGGCGATCACTGGGTATGTAACGAATTATGCAGAGGGATGTGAGTGATGTAGATGAGATCTATCCCTCCCATATGATGGGAGTGATATCTTTGGCCTCTTGATAGAGTATGATCACGAAATGCATGGTCATGCTCAAATGAGTCAATATGAGATATTGAGTTCATTTTTTTGAGTGAGTCTACTTGGGGATCAAGAAACATAAAGATCGATAAGGGGATGACACAGTCTATGCCTCATTGATCATTCTAAGATATCAAGGATAGAAGGACACTGTCATACATGATAATAGCCAAGGAAAGGTTGTCGAATCTTGACATTTTCGTAACTTGGGTAGCAATGATGTATTGCTAGATGTCGCTCATTGCTTATGTGTCTAAAAGGGGATTTTAGACACATTGCCAACGTTATCATTGCTAGAGCATACGATACATCGGGCCTCGTACATAACATAGCATACATGATAGATCCTATTGCGGATGCATAGGGAATCTTACTCATGCAAATCCTCTCGTCTTCTGTGCGCGGACACATAGACTTCGAAAGGTGTACCCCATGCCTGATGGGCAGATAACCTTTCTTGGATTCCGACATGCTAAACCTCTTTAGCACTCGGTCTATATATGTAGACTGCGAAAGACCAAGAAATCGTTTCGATCTATCTCTATAGATCTTAATCCCGAGGATGTAGGTTGCTTCTCCCAGGTCTTTCATGGAGAATGTCTTGGATAACCAAACCTTCACTGACTGTAAGATTGAAACATCGTTTCCTATAAGTAGTATGTCATCGACATACAATACTAGGAACACGACTGCACTCCCACTAACCTTCTTGTACACATAAGGTTCGTCTGGATTTTGTGAGAAATCAAACCTTTTGATTGTCTCATCAAAACGGATATTCCAGCTCCTGGATGCTTGCTTCAATCCATAAATGGACCGTCGCAAATTGCATACCTTGGTTTTATCAACCGATGTGAAACCCTCAGGCTGTATCATATACACGTCCTCGAGCAAGTTTCCATTAAGGAAAGTTGTTTTCACATCCATCTGCCATATCTCATAATCATAATGAGCCGCTATGGCCAGGAGCATCCGAATGGATTTAAGCATAGCTAAAAGCGAATAGGTTTCACAAAATCAACACCTTGTTTTTGACGCATATCCTTTCGCCACCAATCTAGCCTTATAGGTAATCACATTACCATCCATGTCGGTTTTCTTCTTGAAACCCACTTGCACCCTATAGGCTTTATCCTTCAGTGGGTCAACCAAGTTCCAAACTTGATTTTCATACATGGAATCCATTTCCGACTTCATGGCACCAAGCCACTTATCCCTTTCTGAACTTGTCAGCACTTCTTCATAACTGGTAGGCTCCTCATCATCAATGAGTAACACGTCGTTCGATTCATGAGAAATCCATATCTCTCAGAATATTGCGTGTTCTACCAGATCTACGAAGATGTGGTGTTACAATAGGTCCAGTACCGATTGCTCATCACTATGAGTTGCTCATTGTGCTTCACCAGGTATCTCATTAATGTCTATTTGAGTCTCTCGAGCCTCCTCAAGCTCGACGACACTCCCACTGTTTTCTTGCAAGAGAAACTCTTTCTCTAGAAACACAGCATGCCTTGAAACAAACACTTTTTGTTCCACAGGATGATAGAATTGGTAACCCCTTGTTTTCTTAGGGTATCCAATAAATAGACATTTATCAGACTTAGCATCCATTTGTCTGATACAGTCCGCTTCACATAAGCAGGACAACCCCATATCTTCAAGTAAGATACATGAGGTTTCTTACCATTCCATATCTCATATGGAGTAGTTGAGACTACCTTGGTAGGCATTCTGTTTAACAAGTAAACAGCTGTCTGAAGTGCATAGCCCCAAAAGGACTTGGGAAGAGTCGCATGATTCATCATTGACCTGACCATGTCCAACAAGGTCCGGTTACGCCTCTCAGATACACCATTATGCCTTGGTGTATATGGCGGAGTCCATTGAGACAATATGCCATTGTCTCTTAGATAATCAAGAAACTCTTGACTTAAGTATTCACCACCTCGATCCGATCGAAGTATTTTAATACTTTTGTCATGTTGTTTCTCTACTTCATTTCTGAATTCTTTGAACCTTTCAAAGGCTTCAGACTTGTGTTTCATCAAGAACACATACCCAAACCATGAGTGATCATCGGTGAAGGTAATGAAGTAGCTATAGCCTCCTAAAGATTGAGTTGGCATAGGTCAATATACATCACTATGTATTAGGCCTAGCAACTCTCCCACTCGTTCACCTTTTCCCGTAAAAGGTAACTTAGTCATCTTGCCTTTTAAGCATGATTCGCATGTATCGTATGAATCCAATTCAAACGATTCCAGAATTCCACATCGGTGTAATTCGGACATGCGTTTCTTGCTTATATGGCCAAGACGACAATGCCACATATAGGAGTCTATTTGATTATCCTTTCGAGCACGCTTGTTGCTCGCTTCGATATTGCAAATGTCACTGGATACGTCCAACGTATAAACATCATTGCTTAAAGTTCCAGTCCCATAAAGAACCCCATTCAAAGTTATGTAACAACAATTGTTACTAAACGTCAAATGGAAACCATTTCTATTTAAACAAGAAATAGAAATGATGTTCTTTATCAACGAAGGAATATAAAAGCAATTGTCTAGTTCTAAGACAAGTCCTGCAGGGAGTTTCAACAAATACGTTCTGATGGCGAGTGCAACAACTTTTGCTCCATTCCCAACACGTAAATTTGACTTTCCCTTGACGAGTCTTCTTCTATTCCTTAGCCCATGTATGTCATTACATATATGTGAGCCACACCCAGTATCCAATACCCAAGTGTCTAAGGAAATAGAACGACATTCAATAAAGAAGATTTCTGAAGAAGATGGGGCATCCGATGCCTTATCCTTCTTCACGGACTCAAGATAAATCTTGCACTTTCTTCGCTAGTGGCCTTCCTTGCCACAGTGATGGCAAGTGCCCTTTTGCGCTGGTTCCGCCTTCTTTGCCTTTTTCTTTCCTTTCTTCTGTTCTTTTGCCTTCCTCTTAGAACCTTTCTTTGAGGAATCAACTAACAGAACCGCCTTCTCCTCATGCTTCACAGAAGGCTCCACAGTCTTCAGCATATTGAGGAGCTCGGGAATGGTGGATTCCAATTTGTTCATCCGATAGTTCATCACAAATTGCGAGAAACTCTTGGGCAAACAATGCAGAATTAAGTCAATACTTAACTCATGATCCATCACAAAACCGAGGGTAGCTAGCCGCTCGATGTACCCGTTCATCTTTAGAACAAACTGTACTACAGACGAACCTTCTTGCATCTTCGTGGTGAAGAGGAGCCTAGAGACCTCGAACCTTTCGGATCTCGCTTGCTCATCGAACAACTCATGAAGATGGAAGACCATAGTGTTAGCATCCATATGCTCATGCTGCTTCTCGCACTGTACCATCGCCGCTAGCATGATGCAACTCGCCAGACCGCCACATGCTTCTGATAGACCAACATTTGGTCTGGAGTTGCATCGTCCTTAGGACGGTCAGGAAGAGGCTCTTCAAGGACATATGCAAGCTTTTCCGCCTTTGAGAACAATTCTCAGGTTTCTAAGCCAGTCCAGGAAGTTAGGCCCAATACTTGTTCAATCCAAAATAGTGCGCAAATTCAAAGACGCCATGATCAATTTATTGACCTAGAAATACAAAACGAGCATATATGAGAAAATGATTTTAAAATGCATCAATATACATTTATAAATCCCATTCATTTTTCAATTTCAAAACCCCAAAATCACTTCGAGATTGTAGGTCCATCTCCGAATGGGTTGATATCCATCATAGTTATGAACAACCTTGGAGAGAGTCCAACAAGCCATTCATAACTACGACTAGGTATCATCTATACCGATTGCATATCACGATATGCAACTATCACAATGTGCTATCAACTAATTGAATGTTCACACATACATCGGGTTGTTAACACATTAACAAGTATGCATCATATGCATAGCACCCAACTTCACCTCCCTTTACATCGACTTGAGAGAGTCCAACAAGCCGATGCTCCGTTAAAGCCAACCCATTAATCGACATAGTTTTAATATGGTTAGAGCGCATTCAACCAATTAGCCCAGCTTGGAGAGAGTCCAACAACCAAAGCTAACGATTGACCTCTGACTCTTACCATATTAGTATTAAACTATTCCATGGTTTGAACATATTCAGGTTCGAGCCGGGCTTGGAGAGAGTCCAACAATCCAAACAAGAAACAGAACTCTGGTTCTAACCATATTAATGGAAGGTGTAGGCTTTAATATTGATTAAGGATTTTTATGTCTCATCCTCTTTGCATGCAAATAACTATTATCTACATGGCATGGCATACATGGCATACATCTACATGTCACGACACGCATGGCATAATGTTATGCATCTAATGCAATTACATGACATACAATTATGTCATGTATATAATTTCCTTATATGTCATAACTATTTATGGAAATAAAATATGTTTAAGATTTGATTCTCCAAATCAATTCATAATTAAATTAGGAAACAAATTTCCAAATCTAATCACATATTTTATTCATGGAATTATTTGATTAAGGAAAATCTATTTAGGAAACCAATTTCCTAAATCTTTAAAACTACTTATGGAAATTAAATATTTTAAGATTTGATTTCCCAAATCAAATCATGATTAAATTAGAAAACAAATTTCCAGAATCTAATCAAATATTTTATTTATGGAAAATATAAATTTCCATAAATACTTCCAACTTTCCAAAAGTGGAAGATTTCCATAAATACTTCTAGACTTTCCAAAATTGAAAAATTTCCATAAATACTTCTAAATTTCCAAAATTTAGAAAACTTCCAGAAATACATTATGACTATCGCAAAACCATTTTTACGATTATGTCGAAACACAACCTGGGCTCTGATACCACTGTTGGGTTTCCGGCACCGCGGCGTGTGTGTCACGCCCGCCCTTCCGGGACCCTAAATGTCCAGAGAGGCGGCGCGTGACGCGACCGTACATACATTACATACAGCGGAAGACTTTATACATACTTCTTAATTCTCACAGCGGAAGACTTTAGACATACTTCTTAATACTTTTTTTTGTTTTTCTTTTAAACATAAACATGCATTAACACATATATACATATATATATATATACTTCTTCTTCTTAGCATAGAGTATGCTTCATAGCGTGGATAGATACTTCTTCTTACTTCTTCTTTACTTCTTCTTCTTAACATAGAGCATGCATCATATATGCAGATACTTAGCGCTTAGTAAATTCATAACATCATCATCATAAGGAGACATAAGTGAGGACATGAATAGACATCTTTATCATAGGTAAACATGTTTAGACCTAACGGATCTTCTCCACCATGCCACTACCACACACATTGGCCCCTCCTGCTGCTCCCTTTAGTTTATCCATCCCTTACCCTTATCTGCAGTACGAGGGAAAGATAAACTATAAGCACATAGGCTTAGTAAGATCCTGTCCTACTCACTAAAACCATACATTATCATTAATCATGCAGCATTCACAACATAGAAGCAATATAACATGTAACATACTTGGTGTCATCAACTTAACATGTAGCATAAGTAACGTAGGTGAAATATAGCATGGATCACCGTATCATCAACATAACTTGTAATGTATCTAACGTAAACATGTAAACATTCATAGCATATCATAAAGCATAACTTTCATAACATATAACTTAACATTCTTGGCATATCGTTTAACATAACGTGTAACTTAACAATCATGGCATATTATTTAACATAACATGTAACTTAACAATCATGGCATATTATTTAACATAACATGTAACTTAACAATCATGGCATATTATTTAACATAACATGTAACTTAACAATCATGGCATATTATTTAACATAACATGTAACTTAACAATCATGGCATATTATTTAACATAACATGTAACTTAACAATCATGACATACATATGCAAGATGCTTTTGAAAACATATATGCTAGGTACGTAAATATAAATCTCAACATATTTGGGCCCGGCATTGTACCACTTCTTCATTATCATAGCGCGCATCCCTAAATAGGCCCGAGGTAGCAAGTCTCGAACCTAATAGGTTTCTAGGCCCGAGTCTTATTCCATCGACCTAGGGGCAATCGTCATAGCGTAGAAGCCCATCCTAGGCCCGAGTCTTACTCCATCGACCTAAGGCATCTTGGAGCCCATCCCGCATGTACTAGGCCCGAATCTTATTCCATCGACCTAGGGGCAATCATACATAGAAGCCCATCCTAGGCCCGAGTCTTATTCCATCGACCTAGGGCATCTTAGGAGCCCATCCCTTCTTTGGACCTTGTTAAGGTCTTGGTACAAGCCATGCAGAAAGTAAAATACTTATATGCTTACTTTACTACATGTCTTATTAACATAGCATAGCATACTTCGTTTCATAACACATCATGCTTCATTTCATTTACATAGCGTAGCATACTTCATTTCATACACCTCATGCTTCACTTCATTAACATAGCATAGCATACTTCATTTCATACACATCATGCTTCATTTCATTTTCATAACATGGCATAATTCATTTCATACACATCACTTCATTTCATTTACATAGCATGGCATACTTCATTTCATAACAACATATCCTATTTCATTAACATAGCATGGCATACTTTATTTCATAACAACATAACTTATTTCATTAACATATCATGGCATACTTCATTTCATAACAACATAACTTATTTCATTAACATAGCATGGCATGCTTTATTTCATAACAACATAACTGATTTCATTAACATAACATAGCATACAATTCATGGTATGAACTTCATTGTACCCTAAAGAGGTCAATGGTGGCCGAATGGCCCTTATAGGCTTTTTAGGGTTTAGACCTTTAACCTAATTCAAGTAACATACATAGGCATACAAATTCCATAAAATTCATGGTATGAACTTCATTGTAACCTAAGAACCAAGGGTGGCCGAATGGTCCATGTAGGGCCTTTAGGTTTAACTTTGACCTAATCCCTTTTAAAACTTAACCTCATCATATAGTTACAAAACATAGTATGAAACCTCATTGAAACCCTATAGTGGGGTTTGGCCGAATAGAACTATAGTGTTCATTAGGGTTAGCTTTTGTTCTAACCCACTTTAAAACCCTAACATCATCATCTAGTTATAGAACATAGCATAAACATAACATGGAGCTTCATTTAGACCCTAGTCCATGACTTGGCCGAATGGTTCATGGAGACCTTTGGGGTTAGATCTTTATCCTAATCCCTCTAACATGCTATCATCATCATTTGCAAGTAAAGCAAGATATAAACTTCAACAAAAACACCAAAAACCCATGTTGGCCGAATGGTCCATAGGGTTTCCTAGGGTTTACTTTTGAACTAATCCGTTTTAAGCCCTAACATCATCATCTAATTACAAAAGCATGGCATACAACTTCATGGAAGCCCTAGATCATATCTTGGCCGAATATAACAATATAAATTTCTTTTATAAAACGTCAACCGAAGCTACTCGTATGCAGGTGAGGGATACTTACATCCTTCGCGTTGCTTTTGGTGGAGAAGACAACCTAAAGAACCAACCTAGCCCTAGCTTTCTTGCTTGGATGAGGCTCGGCCAAAAGAGGGAAATGGAGAGGGAAGCCTTAGAATTTCAGTGAGAAGAGGAAGAGAAGAAGAGAGGAAGTAAGCAATTTCAATCTTCCCTCTTCTTTATAAAGGGAGGAGGAAGAGAAGTTCCTCTTTTCTTTTCTATGCCTCTTCATTTACCCTTAGTCCCATTTATCTATAGTTCCCCCCCTTCCTTAATCATACAATCCTATTGGGCTTATGGTTAGTGGGTACATCTATAGGGCTTGGCTATCTCTAGAGGTCTGGAGTTCAATTCCTAGGTCTTGTATCCATTTTTTTTTTGACTTATTTTCTTTTGTTTTGGAAAAAGACCTACATAAAGCCCATTATCATCAAGCCAAAAATTCTTGTAAAATTGCTAGGAATTTTACGGGCGTTACAGTGTGTGTGTTCGATCATGTTTCGCAAACATGAGCACAGCGGAAGCAATTAAAAATAATAAATACTCCTATTTATTACAACACACACAACACACGCATGCTATTACAACAAGTGTAGACATAATCGTAAATTAAAATTTGCAATAAAAGGAAATTAACTACGTTATACCTTTCGTATGACGTGTAGCGGGAACGGCCTCAACCGGAACGATCCTCGTAAAAATCGTCTCTATCCGTATCCACGCCGAGCTCCTCGGGATGACTTCGCTAAGTCACGAGCTTCGTCTTCGTACGGGTTACTAGCCTCGTGTTGAAGATGACGTGATCGAGAGATGATCACGATCCGAATCCAAATTCGGATCCAAAATGAGTTCTCAAAACTCGCTTCTCCGGAGAGGTATTCGTCAACCGTTTGACGAATCCTTCGTCCTCCACCTCAGAGAATTACCGGAGATCAAATCCCCGGTATGTTAGCCGCTGTCGGAGCACTAACCGTCGTCCAAACGATGCTCCGACGAGAGGAGAAGAAGCTGTCCAGAAAACTGGACAGCTTGGTGGAGGAGTAGGCGCCGGCCAAAACAAGGAGAGAAAAGGCTCACCTTGATGCCGAACCTATAGGAGATCACCGGAGGGTCGCCGGAGGTTCACCGGCTGGAGCTTGGACGCCGGCAAGGGTCTTGGACGGCGGCACAAGGCTAGGCGGCGACTGCTCTTGGGTTGGCGCCGAAAAATCCTCCAAGGAGTGGGCGGCAACTCAAGGGGGGGGGGGGGGCTAGGGTTTGGATTAATTAGGGTTTAACAATCCCTTAAGCCCACTTTTATAGAGAACTAATTCTCTTAATGGTTAATGGATCATATCCATAAAGCCCGTTAACCCACTCCATTAAGATAAGTTAAAATAAACCAAACCATGATGGTTTATTTTAAGTTAAAACGAACCGAACCAACCTTTGGTTCATTCGTTTAATATAAACCAAACCCTTTGGTTTATTCTCATCCATTGGATTAGAACCAAACCATTTTGGTCCATCCATTATGTCTTCATAAGACACGGCCCATCCACGCTTCCATTGCGACTGAAACAATTTCATGCTCGCTTTATGTTTGGTCCAACCAAACATAGTTTCTCTCGGTCTGAGAATCCCATTCTCAAGCTCGTTTTAAATCCTTTGGATTACACTCATTGTGCGTGTGACCAAATAGGTTCTCGGTTTATGTTGGCCGTCTATAATTAACCATTAATTATAGAACGATCATGAGTGGCACCTAGTAGTACATCATGATCCCCAATTAACCGAAAAGATCAACGGTTGATCCGTAACTATTTCAAACCCTTCAAGAAATGAATGAATCGTGCCCCATTTCCTTCACTCATCTTATACCCACTTGGTTCAGGACATGGTCTATTGTGTCAGTCCCCACTAGGCTGACTACGTCACACCTAGCCCAAGTATCATTTCCTCGTCCTACGGATTCTAGTTACTCCACATGTATCGAAGAGTACTTTACTCTAAACATGTAATGCTTTGGCCAAAGACTTTAGTAACAATCCGACGAGAGGCCATGGGTATACATCTCCTCGCAAGGAGTGGTGAATCCTTTATAGGCTATTCAAACACCTTCGATCACTTCGACTTATACCCAATCATCCGGGTCCACATCTCCTGAGATGTTTGCTTAAGATGTCAAAGCATAAGTCTCCATGATCAAGATGACTTGAATACCGCAAGTCAAAGGAACATCGCACTTAAGCCAAAAGAACTTCATTGACATATCTATATATGCAGAGAACCATATGAAGTCTTACGGCTGGTCACTCCAATGAACTAGTTACCATAACTAGCATCCACGATTAACTCCGGACATCACTATGTCTCCAGCCAGTGAGAATCAGCTGCTTGGATACACCAAGGAGTATACCTCGTGCTAGTCTCGACAGAATTGATGGTGTCCAAATCCATCAATTCATCGACTAGGGATAATTCCGATACATCACAATTACACATGTAGAGATACTCACTAGTTGTGATCCAATCACAAATTCTCTCATGCTGTGAATCGTATCGTGGACATTCAGTAAATGAGTTTAAGATCCAATCAAATACATAAAACATGTATACTCAAATAGTGAATCTTCATTTATCATATAAATGGTTCATACATAAGGTGATTGCCTTAGGACATCTCTCATATATTACTAACATATCTAACCATTATAAAAATAAAAAAAATACCTAAGCATGCAATGTCTAATTAATAGCACAAACAAATTTTGTGTTGGTGCAGTAGGCACCTAAGTCGAACCTGAGTTTTGATTATAGCAAACGATACAAAGTTAAGCTCATATTGTTATCTCACGAGCTAAATCGAGTGTGCAGAAAAGTGTCAATGCTGAAGCTGAAGGCTAGCGACACCCGGAGAAAGCCGCGGTGGTCGGGCAACACTCGAGTGACTTTTGGAGGGAGCCAAAGGAATCGAGTGGAAGGCCGGAAGCGAAAGCAACACAGTAAGTATCTAGGTAAGCTCATGTGTGTGCGTGTGTAAGTGAGGTCGTATCCTCCTTACGGGGATAGTCTTAAGTGAAGATCCGACCCAAGACATCCCATCGGTAGTCTAGGTCAAGATCGGACAATTGGACGTCGTCGAAATAATGTTTTTGTTTAGCTAACTTTTGATTTCAGCTAGCATCAGTGCCTTGGAGGACTCACGCCCATCATCGACTATTTGCGGTCGCAAGATTCGATCGATATCGCCATCACGATCGATGATGACCATCAGTCGACTGATGGTCAAGGATCAGCCTCGAGGAGTCAAGCTTTATCACCATTTTTCAAGGAGTCTTGTGCCCAATTTCTATTGGTTGAAGTTCCTCTCAAAAAGGGGCTCAAAGGCTATAAAAGGAGGGTCTATCCTAGGGTTTTCTCATCATTTCAAAGCTTCCAAGTGCTTCCGGTATGCTACGAGTCTCCGACATTCCTACGACGAAACTCTGCAGACACGACGACTAGGGTTCCATCTTTTCATCTACGAGTCGTCGGTATAAGCTTAGTTTAATTCCATTCTATACTTTGAGTTCTTTTTATTGTGGTTTTATCGTAACGAGAAGAGGGGGAGTGTCCCTTTATCTCGAGCCTCTTTCGTGGTTTTTGTATCTGATTAACTCCTACCTCCAATGAGGAGGAGTTCATTAGTGATTTGCCCTCCATGCGTGATCAAGGATCACTAGGGCCTTGGAGTAGTAGCCGAAGGCTACGAACCAAGTAAAAAATACTATTGTTTCTTGTGTTTAATTTTATTTTCCACTACGTTAAATTGTTTTGAAACGAATTCGAATGAAAGAAAAGTTGTATCGCTATTCACCCCCCCCTCTAGCGATCCGCTCGATCTATCAATTGGTATCAGAGCCGGGGGTGCTATGATTTGGTGAAACCACCGATCTAGCTTTTTTATAGATTTTTTTTTCTTTTTTATTCTGTTTATTTCGAATTTATTTCATTTGGTTAGTTTTTCTCCCGCACTACTAATCCAAGATGCGAGTCTTGGTACATTTCGAGTGTTTGTGTCGTTGTTAGGTTTTTCATCTTCATTCTCTTGTTTCTTTTGTATCAATGGCCCATCTCGAGGATTTTAGCACCGTCCGACCTCCGTTTTACAACGGAGATGACTTCCGTTATTGGAAGGGTCGGATGGAATGCTTTCTTAAAACTCAAATCGAGATGTGGATCATAATCCAAACGGGATTCACACTTCCGACTAACGAAGTGGGTGAATCCTTGGATTATGACCAATGGACCAATGCGACAAAAAGACAAGTCGAAGTCGACGCTAAGGCAACTCAAATCCTCCAATGTGGCTTGTCCAAGGAGGAGCTTAATCGTGTCGACCCTTTCATCAGTGCAAATGACCTTTGAACAAAGCTAGTGGAGCTACACGAAGGGACCGATGAAGCCAAGGTATGTAAGCGCGATCTTTTGTTTAATAAGTTATATAATCTAAAAATACAGGAACACGAAACGGCGATGCAACTTCACGTTCACGTTCAAGACATAGTCAATAACCTACACGCGATCGGGCAAAAGGTCGAAAATCATGATCTTATTAGGTATGTTCTTAACTCATTTCCTAGGACTACCTTGTGGGCATCCATGGTCGATGCCTACAAGGTCTCCAAGAATCTTTCAAAACTTATGTTAGATGAGTTATTTTTTGATTTCAAAATTCATGAGCAGTCTAACTCGGAACCCGAGAAGGGTATAGTACTTTTTGCAGGTTCGAGGAAGAAAACCGCAAGCAAGCCACCCCCGAAGGAAGAAGAAGATGAGTCTGATTTGGAGGTCGACCCGGAAATGGAGGCCGAACTAGTCAACCTAGTTTGGAGGATAGTCAAGGGCCGAAAGCGAACCGTTACTCGACCCAACGAAGGTAAGCCTAAAAGTTCTAATATTAGGTGTTACGAATGCAACAGGTTCGGACACATCAAGTCCGAATGCCCAAAACTCAAGAGCAAAGCACCAAAATACAAAAAGACACTCAATGCTACATGGGAAGAAGTGTCCGAGGAAGAAGACGATGATCGCATCCTCATGGCTAAACCGATTGAATCGGAGACGGAGTCGAAACCAGAACATGAATCCGAAATCGAAGATGAGTTGGACTGCGAAGCGCTATTCAAGACAAGCCACGGATACGCATCCGGTTCAAAAAATACACTCAAGGTAAACCAATCCCTTATTAGTACGCTTTATAGTACAATTAAGTTCTTAACTAGGAAATTAGCTAAGTCCGAGACCAAGGTTGAGACCCTGGTTGAGGAAGCTAAACTCCTTAAACACGAGGTCTCCCTAACCTCTTCGACTAGTCGAGTTCAAGAGGAGGACTCAACTCGGGTTAAAAAGCTCGAAGTTGAGAACTCACTCTTGAAGAGTCAAGTCGAAGATCTTAGGAACACGTTGGAAAGGTTTACTTTGGGATCCAAAGGACTTGACCTCCTACTTGGATCGCAAAGGGTCGTGTACAACAAGGTCGGACTAGGGTTTAGCTCAAATACGACCAACAAGTCATATATGTCGATTGTAAGTCGACATAAAAAACATGTCCAAGCATGGTCCCTAAGACCATTTTGATTTCAAATTTAGAATCGAACCAGTACTGGGTTCTCAAGGACCAAATCCACTATGTGGAGAGACCGAACCGATTCAACGGTCCAGGGGGAGTCAGTACAAAACTTGTTTATGTTTTAACTTAGAAATTGCATGCTTATGTTAGTTATTTATTTTTCTTTTTAGAACGGTTAGATAGGACTATAACTCGTCAATACTTGGTAACATAGTACCAGGACATGGCGAGATGATAGTACGCTAGGAAAGTGGAGTTTTGTGTATTCGGGCTAGATAAGGCATATCTAGTTCGGTGCACTTGATCGAGCGGAACTAGCTGAAGCTACCTCGCCGTATCCTAGACTGGTTAGACCAGGAAGTGGTCTTAGGAAAGTCAAGTTTCTATTTTCTTGAAAATGACTTTGTCTAAGAAAGTGGTCGTTGTTCCGATCAAAGAAGGCCTCTGTGCCTCGCCACGACCTGTAAGCCATGATCTTGAAAAGGTGACTTGATGAGCCTAAGGTCAAATCCGAATCTAACGCAAGGTTGACAAGTGTTCAAATCATTAAATTTAAATCAAGTAAAAATTGAAGTCATCTCACAAGAACATATAGGGTTAACATGTTTGATCATGTAGACATGGGTGAGATGATTTAAGTTAATAATCTTCAACCAATCTTTAATAAATCCAATATCCGATCCAACTACCTTGTGTGTAGGATCAATGGATGTTGGACAGTGGTTGCTCCCGACACATGACCGGGGATCAACTCTAGTTTTCGAAGCTTCGATTCAAACGACAAGGATCAGTAGCCTTTGGAAACAATGGCAAGCTCAAAATCATCAGATCAGGTGATATTGAGCTCAACTCTAATTTTATTATTCAAAATGTCTTATTGGTAGAAAATTTTCAATATAATTTACTTAGTGTAAGCCAATTGTGTGATAATAACTATAAGGTCATATTTCTAGAAAATGAATGCGTAATTAATACAAATAAAACTTCTAAAACAATCCTTAAGGGAACAAGAAATAACAACATTTACACTATTAATTTAACTAACTCCTCAACCAAGTGTCTTATGACATGGCAAGAGGAATCATGGTTGTGGCACCGACGACTCGGTCACTCACACCCAAGACTCATCCACAAGATGAGTCAGAGTGACTTAGTCAGAGGTTTTCCTAACCTCAATAACTTGGATAATAAAGTATGTAATGCTTGTCAACAAGGTAAACAATCTAGGATACAACATCAACTAACTAATCAAGAACGAACCAAAAGTGTTCTTGAGCTCCTACACATGGATCTATTTGATTCACACGGAGCTAAGTCACTTAATGGGAGTAAATTCTGCTTAGTCATAATTAATGACTATTTTAGATTTACTTGGGTTATGTTCATCAAACACAAAAGTGATACCCTAGATCAATTAATAAACCTATTTAAACTAATAGAAAATCAACAAAACCTTAAAATCAAAAGACTTAGGACTGATCGTGGTGGTGAATTCAACAACCACAGGTTTACAGAATTCTATAACCTAAATGGATACCACCATGAGTTATCTTGCCCTAGAACCCCACAACAAAATAGCCTAGTAGAACGTAAAAATAGAACCCTACAAGAAGCCGCTAGAACAATGTTAAACGAGTATAACCTACCCGATAGGTTTTAGGCGGAAGCCGTGAGTACGGCATGCTATGTCCAAAATAGGATCCTTATGGTAAAGAGGCACCTTAAGACCCCATACAAGATTTATCACGATAAAATACCTAACATCAAGTACTTTAGGGTATTTGAGTGTAAGGTACATATCCTAAACACTAAGGATTACCTAGGGAAATTTACATCCAAAACCTCGACCGGAATCTTTCTAGGATACTCGACTACAAGTAGAGCGTATAGAGTATATAATCATGAAACCCTTAGAGTCAAGGAGACTATCAATGTAGTGTTTGATGAAGGACACGAACCTAAAAAACCCCCGGCAACCCCAATTAGCGAGCCGATTCATACCAGACTCAACTTCGATCCGGAAATCAAGTCTAGTATTAATCATAACCTAAGTCGACCAAGTCAGTCTATCGACCAAGTGGTAGATGACTCTAACTAAACTAGGACTCAAACAAGTCATCCTATTGACCAAGTGGTAGACTCAAACCCAAACCAAACTAGAACTCAAACGAATCATCCTATCGACCAAGTGATAGGTGATCCAAGCCTAGGAGTTCAAACTAGAGCCTCATACAGAAACCTTAGTCAAATCTATTTTATTTCCAAAATTGAACCCAAAACTATTGACCAAGATCTTCTTGATCCCGATTGGATTATTGCAATGCAAGAAGAGTTGGCCCAATTCACTAGGAAGGAAGTATGGGAATTAGTATCACCGCCTAAAAATAAAACAATCATTGGAACAAGGTAGGTGTTTAGGAATAAACTTGATGATAAAGGTGAAGTAGTTAGAAATAAAGCTAGACTAGTCGCAAAAGGGTTTAGTCAAGTCGAAGGTTTAGATTACGACGAGACCTATGCCCTAGTAGCTATATTAGAGTCCATTCGAATGTTATTAGCATATGCTGCACATCGAGGATTTAAGTTGTTTCAAATGGATGTGAAGTCAGCATTCTTGAATGGATATATTAAAGAGGAAGTTTATGTTAGTCAACCCCCCGGTTTCGAAAGTCTAGATAAACTTGATCATGTCCTTAGGTTAAAGAAAGCCCTTTATGGACTTAAACAAGCTTCTCGATCTTGGAATGAGAGACTTTCGGTTTATCTTAAGTCCAAAGGATTTAACCAAGGTGTGGTTGACCCAACTCTTTTCGTAAAAACCGTAGGTAAAGACATATTCATAGCCTAAATCTACGTAGATGATATTATTTTCGGAATCACCAACTCAATCCTACTGAATGAATTCATTTCACTTATGGAAAGTGAATTTGAAATGAATTTAGTAGGTGAGTTAAGTTTCTTCTTAGGCCTACAAATTAAACAAACTAAAGATAGAATATACCTACATCGACGCAAATATACTAGGGAATTAATTAAACGCTTTGGAATGCAAGACGCTAAAATTATTAATACCTCAATGGAAACTAATGTGAATATAGAAGAAGATGTAATCGAAAATTCAATTGATTTAAAATACTATAGGAGCATAATAGAGAGTCTCCTTTACTTAACTGCGAGCCGACCTGATATCTTATTTGCAGTAAGTATGTGCGCAAGGTTCCAAACCTCTGCCAAGGAGTCTCACCTAACTCTAGTCAAGCGTATCCTTAGATATCTAAAGGGTACACTTAATGTCGGTATTTGGTATCCTAGATCTAACGAGTTCAAACTAATCGACTACTCCGATTCGGACTATGTCGGTAGTAAGCTCGATAGAAAGAGTATGAGTGGTTGTTGTCAACTTCTCGGCTCGAGTCTAGTAAGTTGGTGCAGTAGGAAGCAACACTGTGTTGTCTTATCTACCACCGAAGCCGAATACATCGTGATGGATGAGTGTGTCACTCAGCTTCTTTGGATGAAGCACACTCTCCACGACTTTAAGTTAGATTTTACAAATACTAAACTCCACGTAGATAACATTAGCTCAATTAACCTAACTAAGAATCCGATATGTCACTCTATGACCAAACATATAGAGGTCAAACACCATTTCATTCGAGAACATGTGGCCAACGGAGCCATACAACTCGAATACGTCGAATCGAAGTCTAACTTGGCAGACATATTTACTAAACCTCTACCCGAAGCCGAATTCAGTCTATTAAGACGAAAATTGGGCATGTGCATAGTTGAATAGGAACTTACAAATTATATTTTCTTACTACTATTTCTTACTTTTTCATGGAACTAGCATAGGACATACCTTAGAAATCATGCACCTATAGATTTAAGGAGCCAATACATCTCACAACACATAGGACTAATGTGTTTGTGTACTTAGCCACGTAGATGGGCGTGAGATGTTAGGACCTTACTCCTGGTTCCAGATGTAGAGCTAGTGCATCGCCATGAACCACGGAGTATAATCATATATATTAACCGACTCTGACCAGGACTGGTTGATCTTTCATATCAATCAAGTCAAATATGAGTTGAACATTTTATAGATGAAATTATTTTCAGTATATTATTTTCAAAATAATATGGAACATGTTTGGACTTTAAATTTAATATCTATATTTGTTTTTAACACACCCCCATTCTTTTCGATATATGGCAAAAGGAGGAGAAAAAGGCCAAAGTTAAGGGATCATCAAAATTTTTAATGGATCAAAATTTTTAACTTAACTTATTCACATGGCCAAAAGTTAAGTAAATGAAGTTAAGGGATCATCAAAATTTTTAACTTAACTGATCAAAATTTTTGATAACTTAACTTAAACTTCATATTTATTCACATGGCCAAAAGTTAAGTAAATGTTTACTTAACTTTAAGTTTTGAAAATTTACTTAACTTGTTTTTGTTAACAAAAAGAAAGTAAAGGCCAAGTTAAGAGAATTCTTAACTTAAACTTCATATTTATTCACATGGCCAAAAATTAAGTAAATGTTTACTTAACTTTAAGGTTTGAAAATTTACTTAACTTGTTTTTGTTAACAAAAATGAAGTAACGGCCAAGTTAAGAGAATTCTTAACTTAAACTTATTTTTAAACACTATGGCCAAACGTTAATGCTTCACATAAGAAAGGGGGAGAAAGGGCCAAGTTAAGAAGTCTTCATAACTTAAACGTTTCACTAAGTCCAACTTTAAGTAATGTTAATTACTTAAACTCATCCTAAATGGCAACCCTCAAGGGGGAGGATTAAGGGTTTCTTTCAAGACTCACCCTCGGTCAAGGGGGAGGTTTCTCCAAGGGGGAGTACTTGAAGAAAATCCTTACTACTCCTACTTAATCCTTTATTATTGTTTCTCATGCACATTATTATTCTTCATGCATGCTATTTTCTTAACTTTGTATGTGGGTTTGCCATAAATCAAAAAGGGGGAGATTGTTGATGCAGTAGGCACCTAAGTCGAACCTGAGTTTTGATTATAGCAAATGATACAAAGTTAAGCTCATATTGTTATCTCACAAGCTAAATCGAGTGTGCAGAAAAGTGTCAACGCTGGAGCTGAAGGGTAGCGACACCCGGAGGAAGTCCGATGGTCGGGCGACACTCGAGTGACTTCGGAGGGAGCTAAAGGAATCGAGTGGAAGGCCGGAAGCGAAAGCAACACAGTAAGTATTGAGGTAAGCTCGTGTGTGTGCGAGTGTAAGTGAGGTCGTATCCTCCTTACGGGGATAGTCTTAAGCGTAGATCCGACCTAAGACATCCCATCGGTGGTCTAGGTTGAGATCAGACGATCGGAGGCCGTCGAAATAATGTTTTTGTTTAGCTAACTTTTGATTTGAGGACTCGACTGATGTCCATCAGTCGACTATCTGTGGTCAGCATTCGATCGATGTCGCTATCACGATCGATGACGATGATCAATACCGATCGATATTAAGATCGATGATGTTTATCACCATTTTTCAAGGAGTCTTGTGCCCAATTTCTATTGGTTGAAGTTCCTCTCAAAAAGGGGCTCAAAGGCTATAAAAGGAGGGTCTATCCTAGGGTTTTCTCATCAATTCAAAGCTTCCAAGTGCTTCCGGTATGCTACGAGTCTCCGACATTCCTACGACGAAACTCTGTAGACACGACGACTAGGGTTCCATCTTTTCATCTACGAGTCATCGGTATAAGCTTAGTTTAATTCCATTCTGTACTTTGAGTTCTTTTTATTGTGGTTTTATCGTAACGAGAAGAGGGGGAGTGTCCCTCTATCTCGAGCCTCTTTCGTGGTTTTTGTATCATATTAACTCCTACCTCCAACGAGAAGGAGTTCATTAGTGATTTGCCCTCCGTGCGTAATCAAGGATCACTAGGGCCTTGGAGTAGTAACCGAAGGCTACGAACCAAGTAAAAAATACTATTGTTTCTTGTGTTTAATTTTATTTTTCGTTGCGTTAAATTGTTTTGAAATGAATTCGAATGAAAGAAAAGTTTTATCGCTATTCACCCCCCCCTCTAGCGATCCGCTCGATCCAACATTTTGTACTAGCTCCCCCTGGACCATTGAATTGGTTCGGTCTTTCCACATAGTGGATTTGGTCCTTGAGAACCCAATACTTGTTAGATCTTAATTTAGAAATCAAAACGGTCTTAGGGACCCATGCTTGGACATGTTTTTCATTTCGACTTACGATCGACATATACGACTTGTTAGTCGTATTTGAGCTAAACCCAAGCCCATCCTTGTTGTACACGGCCCTTTGCGATCCAAGTAAGAGGTCAAGTCCCTTGGATCCCAAAGTGAACCTTTCCAACATATACCTAATATCTTCGACTTGACTTTTTAAAAGTGAGTTCTCAACTTCGAACTTTTCAACTCGAGTTGAGTCCTCCTTTTGAACTTAGTTAGTCGAAGAGGTTAGAGAGACCTCGTGTTTAAGGATTTTAACCTCCTCAACTAAGGTCTCGACCTTGGACTCGGACTTAGCTAACTTTCTAGTTAAGAATTTAATTGCATTGTATAAAGTGTTAAGCAAAGATCGACTTACCTTAAGTGACCCTTTTGAACCGAATGCGTATCCATGGCTTGTCTTGAATAGTGACTCATCGTCGGATCCGGACTCAGACTCTTCCTCGGGTTCGGAGTCTTGTTCAGGCTCGGTCGGCTTGGCCATGAAGACGAGATCATCGTCTTCCTCCTCCGACGATTCTTCCCAAGTAGCGTTAAGTGCTTTCTTGGACTTGGGTGCTTTGTTCTTGAGTTTTGGACACTCCGACTTGATGTGTCCAAACCTGTTACATTCAAAACATCTAAAATTAGAATTAGGTTTAGATTTACCTTGATTGACGGGTCATCTTCGGCTCTTGATCATCTTCCGAACTAGATTCACTAGTTCGGTTTCCATCTCAGGGTCTACCTTCGACTCGTACTCATCCTCTTCCTTAGGGGGTGGTTTGGTTGCGGGCTTCTTCTTCGAACCTGCAAGTAAGGCAATACCTTTATCGGGAACCGAATTAGACTATTCATGGAGTTCAAATTCAGAAAATAATTCATCTAGTCTAATTTTTTAAAGGTCCTTAGAGACCTTGTAGGCATCGACCATGAATGCCCACAAGGTAGTCCTAGGGAAAGCATTTAAAGCATACCTTATAAGGTCTCGATTCTCGATCTATTGTCCGATGGCGTGCAAGCTATTGACGATGTCTTGAATAAAGGCGTGTAGTTGTGTTGCCGTCTCGTGTTCCTGAATCTTAAGATTATATAACTTATTGAAAAGCAAATCACGTTTACATACCTTCACATCGTCGGTTCCTTCATGTAGCTCTACGAGTTTAGTCCATAGATCTTTTGCACTAATGAAGGGGTTGACGTGGTTTAACTCCTCTTTGGACAAGCCGCATTGTAAGATTTGGGTCACCTTGGTGTCAGCTTCCACTTGTCTTTTCATGGCGTTCGTCCATTGATCGTAATCCAACGATTCACCCACTTCATTAGAAGGAAGCGTAAATCCGATTTGGATTACGATCCACATCTTGATTTGGGTATTTAAGAAACACTCCATCCGACCCTTCCAATAATGGAAGTCGTCTCCCTTGTAAAATGGAGGTCGGACGGTGCTAAACCCTTCAAGATGGGTCATTTAAGAAAAGAAGGAAAATAAGTACCTTGCAACGACAAAAACAAGTGAATGTACCAAGACTTTTGTCTTGGATTAGTAGTGCATAAAAACAAAATTAAACGCAATGAAAAGATCGTAAAACCAAAAAGAAAAAGAAAAAAAAATCTATAAGAAATTGCTAGATTGGTGGTTTCACCAAATCGTAGCGCCCCCGGCTCTGATACCACTTGTTGGATCGATTTGAGCGCTAGAGAGGCGGGGTGAATAGCACAAAATAATTTTTTTCGAATTTGTTCGATTAAGAAAAGGGTGCGTAGCAGAAAAGTAAATAGAACACTTTTATTTTTACTTGGTTCACAACCTTCAGTTGCTAATCCAAGGCCCTAATGGTCCTAGACCATGTACGGAGGACAAATCACTAAAATACTCCTCCTCGTTAGAGGTAGGAGTAAGCGAGTACAAGAAAAAGCAAAAACTCAAGGTAGAGGGACACTCCCCCTCTCCTCATTACAATAAAAAGCTCCAAGACAAAAAGACTAATACAAGAATTTAAAATAGACGAACTAAATTAAGCTTATGCCGACGAAAGAAGAATAATAACTCAAGCTTTGATCGTCGGAGTATTAGAACTTCGTCGTCGTAGAGTCGTCGGAGAGTCACAGCGTTGCGGAGGCTTTTGGAGAGCTTTTTTTTTATCATCAAAATTGTGTGGAGAACCCCTTCTTTTATAGCCTTGAGAAACCCTAATCGTTGAGATGAAGTTTCATGAGGTGATGCCACCTAGCCCTTGAGAAATGATGATAAGCTTTGACTCTCTTCGAGGTTGATCCTTGACCATCAGTCAACTGATGCCAATATCAGTCGATTGAAGGAAGCTGGCAGTCAACTGATCCTCAGGATTTCTTGCTACTTTGAAAGTTAGCTTGAAAATGAAACATATATAAGTGAGTTCAACGGCCACTTACCATCCTATCTTGGCATAGACCTTCCATGGGATGTCTTAGTCGGATCGTCGCCTAAGGACGTCTCCGTACGGAGGACACGACCTTACTTACACTCACTCACATGAGCTTACCTCAACCTTTACCTTTGAAGCTTCACTTCCAGTCTTAACCTAAGTTATTCGGCTCCCTCCGAAGTCCTCCCGGTGTCGCCCGACCACCACAGTTTCCTCCGAGTGTCGCTGACCTTCAGCTTAGCTTAGCATTCCTGCACACTTGGTTCAGCTCGTGAGATAACAAAATGAACTTAACTTTGTGTATTTACTATAATCAAAACTCAAGTTCGATTTAGGTGCCTACTGCACCAACAGTTAGGGATTAATTAGGCTTAACCTAAGTTTAATGCTTATGTGTATAATTGAACCTAGGTTTAGTCTTATAGGGTTTGAAACCTAACCTGTTTGCTAAACCCGACCCGTTTTCCTTAATGGCCACGCTGACTGCAATTTTGGGTTCCTCACTCACGCAATTTCCTCCTCTTTCTCTTCCTCATCATAGATTCTTCTTCTCCCGTGCATTTTCTCAGCCACCTCCCCTTAATGCTAAGCCGTTCTCCCTTCCTCGCCGTCCAACTTTTATCCTCGCAAAACCTTTTTACTCCGAGAATTTACCATTCGCGAGGCTTTCCTCTTCCTCACCGTGACAATTCCCCTTCCAAGCTTTCCCCCTTCTCATCTTCTCTGCTCGCTACCGACGCCTTATTCCGGTGGGAGATCCGGCTGAGGAGAAGGTTACCAAGCAGCGCCACCGGGGGTGATTCGGGCGAGTGCTCATTTCGAGCAGGGAATCGGCAGCAACATCGTTTTGGCTTGATTTGGGAGTCACCTCTGCCCTAATTGCCGTGGTAGATGGGTAAGAGCCGAATTTGTGTTACCTTGGATGAGATCTAGGTTATAGCGGTGATTCTCCTTGGTTGAGCTCAATTTGTGATTTGGGCAATGGTCTTTTTCCGGCGAACAGGGTAGATTTGGGGGAAATTGTTGCCGGTGGAGTCCCAAGTGTTGGTAATCTTGATCGATCCTCTGTCTTTTAGTTGTAAATTGCTAGATTCTGTGGTTCCTATTTTAGGATTGTGATTTATGTTGAGTGGGTGGTTGTGCGGTTGTGAACAGGGGAGACGAGGTAAGGTAAGCTGTATTTACAACTTTGATTTTAGGTGTTGTACAATTTGTTTGTTATTGTTTCCGTGGATATGAGATTTGTTGGTTGTTGTATTATTGTAATGGCTGTGAACAGGGGTATTGCCGGCTGTGAATTGGAGGTTTGCTTGGCTGTGGTTGAGTGAGAAGGGACTGATGGAGTGGGGTGTTTCAATTATGGTGTTAGATCCCTAAATGAGTGTAATAGGGGGTTGTGCAGGGTTGAATGTGTTTTGTACGGGGGTCGAGAACGGGCTGGAGCAGCTCGATCTCGGTTGTGATGCGCCATTTCAAGGTTGTGAATGGGTTGGTAGGAACTGGAGTTGAATGGGAATGGTAAGATCTTTGGATAGGATGTGTTTGGAGGATGTATCGAGATGTTGTACTCGTATTTGGTAAATTAAGTGAATACGAGGTCGAAGTAGAATTTAGGTTGTATATTTGTTGTGTGCTTGAACATAACCGTAGTGGATGATATTTGCAAGACGTGGATACAAGGCAAGTCCGCGGGCATGAAGATATTTATTACGAGCTTTATAGCAGGTGGGCAATATTTCCTACCCTGGTCAAGTAGTAGCTAAATCCTGATGCATGTGATTGCATATTGTTGTCACTTTGATCTTGACTCCACTCTAGTTTTTCTTATACTTGATACTTGCCTTTGCACTTTAAATGCTCTGTCATTGTTGTTATCTATTCATTCATCATTGTTATGAATTATAGATGTTATGGTAAGTGGACCTATAGTGATTTACCTATGTGTACATAGCTAAATTCGATTGTAAAATTGAATTGTGCAATTTAGATAAATCATCTGGGAGTGGGTGATGTTCTAGAAGTTGAGTTTTCACATCATATCCTGATGTTGTGTATAGTTATATATGAGAGGTGTCCTAAGGCAATCGTCTTATATTTAAACCATTTATATGATAAATGAAGATTCACTATTTGAGTGTACATGTTTTCATGTATTTGTTTAGATCTTAAACTCATTTACTGAATGTCCACAATACGATTCACAGCATGAGAGAATTTGTGATTGGATCACAACTAGTGAGTATATCTACATGTGTAATTGTGATGTATTGGAATTATCCCTAGTCGATGAATTGATGGATTTAGAAACCATTAATTCTGTCGAGACTGTTAGGGCAATCTCTTGCTGTGATATGGTTTTGATGTGTGTGGTAAAGGGTTTAAGTTAGTTGGTTATTATGATTTGATATGTGCGTTGGAGTCTTGCAGGGCTTAGTAATTCGCACATGGAGGCTTGACGTGTTTCACCTCTCATGACTCGGTCCTTGAGTCGGTGAAGGATGGCTTTGCAGAAGTCGTGCGCTTGGAGCATCCGAGGGACCACCGGACGAGGAGCTTGGAGTGAAGCCAGAGGAAGTAGACTTCAGGGCAAGACGCAAAGGATGGCGCTGCAGAGCCGTGCGCTTGGCGCATCCGAGGGACGTGGCCGGACGAAGATAACTTCAAAGGCGAGGGACTCCGAGGGATGAGAGTGAGCGAATATAACCCGGGAGAGGGGTAGCGCTCTTAGGTAAAACTTGGTCATTTGGCTAAGTGTCGGATGGGATTTCCCAATAATCAGTTGACTACCATGTTATGGTAGTCGACTACTCTAAGTCGACGGTGACTCGACTAGTGTTCGAGTCCGGTTCAAGTGCCAACAGTCGACTGCCATGGATTGGTAGTCGACTGCGAGACCACCAGTCGACTGATGAAGGCATCAGTTGACTGGTCGCAAGGGTTTCGGGCACAGAATGGAGTCGAGCTTGCAGAGCACTCGACTGATCGAGCATCAGTCGACTGATGTCGGTACCGATGGATGAAATCCAACATGGAAAGCAGTCGTTATTGGGCAACGGATATAGGACCAGTCGACTGATAGGGACATCAGTCGACTGCTCCTGTGTCAACGGGAAGAAACCCTCTTCCTCTATAAAGAGGAAGGGTGTGGGGCTTTGGGGGCCTAATGTTCATGCTCCAACCTTCTCCCAAAGTGCCCTAAAGTATTCTCATTCTTCTTACTTGCTATTATTTCATTCTATTGTAAGAAGAGGGATTGTAAAGAGGTTACCTCCACCTAGCTTTGTGCAAAGGAGAGATCTAGTGGATTTGGCAAAGGAGTGATTCACCTTGGACGAATCGGGATCGTGGATTAGCGGCGTAGCCATGAACCACGTTACAACTTGGTGTTAGCATTGTTTGTTTCCTTTGCTTTGTCTTTCTTTGTTTGTATTTGCATATTCCGCTTGCGCTAATCTCTTTGTAGACAAGCAAAATCCACCACCAAACGAAAGAGGACTATTCACCCCCCTCTAGCCGGCCGATCGATCCCCTACAAGTGGTATCAGAGCCAAGGAAAGCTTGTCGAGGACTAACCGCTACAACAAGCACATTCAAGAATGGCCGGCTCAAACATTCACCCACCGAAATTCGAAGGCGAATTCTCTTGGTGGAAAAAGAGAATGGAGGTATTTTTCGAGACCGATTTTGAAATTCTCTTGATTATGGAAAATGATTTCGAATTGCCTAGGGATGAAGAAGGGGAGCCCTTGGAGAAATCAAGATGGAGCAAGAGGCAAAGGGAAGAATACTTGGCAAATTCAAAGGCCAAGCACCACCTCTACAATGTCCTCCCCCAACAAGAAGTGAATAGGATAGGGGAATGCTCTAGTACAAAGGAGATGTGGGAGAAGCTAGTAGAGCTTCATGAAGGTACCTCGGAGGCCAAACTTGCAAGGAGAGACCTCCTCCGCTCCCAACTATCAAACATCAAATTAGAAAAGGGAGAAAAGGTAACCTTACTACACTCTAGATTTAAAGAGATAATAACCGGTTTATCTAGTGTAGGTGAGAAGCTTTCAAATAGGGACATGTTCATGAAGGCTATAGATGTCTTTCCTCAGTCTTCAAGATGGAGCTCTATGGTGGACTCATTCTACATCTCCAAGAATTTGGAAGTGAGCACCTTGGAGGAGTTTTTCTCAACCATGGAGCTTCATGAAACAAGACTTGAAGGAATAATAGAAGAGCCAAAATTTCAACCTTCAAGAGGAGTAGCACTTTTGACCAACAAGGGGAAGAAGAAGATGGAGATCCCCTCCTCTTCCGATGAAGCATCCTCATCCTCCTCCATGGATAGCACGGAAGAAGCCTATATGGTAAGGAGGGTAAGGCGTGTTTTTAAAAAATTTAAATTTGATAAATCTAATGATAGGAAGAGAAGACAAAGGGGGAAGGTCATTTGCTACAATTGTCAAGGGGAAGGACATATAAGGGATAATTGTCCCCTCTTGAACAAGAGCAAAGAGGAGAAGAGAAAGAAGGAAGAAAAGAAGAAGAAAAAGGGGAGCAAGAAGAAAGAAGAAAAGAAGGCCAAGGAGAAAGGGAAAACAAAAGCACTCAAAGCAAGAACATGGGATGATCCCTCTTCATCATCATCATCATCCGAAGAGAAAGAACATGTCTACTCCAACCTTGCCCTAATGGCCTTTGACGACCTAGATTGCTCCTCCTCCGAAAATGAAGGATCAAGCACGAGTGAGGAGAGCTCTAGTGAAGGGGGAGCTTCTTCACCATCTTCATCCGAAGAAGAGGAAGATATGGAAACTATGGTAACGAATCTCTCACCTAGTAAAATAGTTTCTATGATTTCTAGCCTCACTAAGGATTTATTTAGAGCCAAGAAAAAGAACAAAAGCATGTTTGATCAAATTAAGGATTTAGAACAAAAATTAGAAAAAGCATGCTTAAATGATAATGATAATATTTCTTCTAGCTTAAATGATGCATGCTCACATGAATATATGTCATTTCATGTTAGTGATGCATGTATGGATGAAAATAGGGCTCTAAGGGAAAAGGTAGATTATTTTACCAAGGCCCTAGAAAAATTTACAATAGGCTCCAATACCCTTAACATGATAATTGGGAGCCAAAGAGCTAGCTTCAATAAGAAAGGCCTAGGTTATAAGGAAAAGAAAAATGAAAAGACCTATAAATGTCTAATTGCTAGGGGTCAAGACAAAAAGAAGGTAATAGCTAGAAAATGGATCCATAAAGAATTTTTAGTGAACCCCATAGGCAAGAATTTATATTGGGTTCCAAAATCCATCCTTAAGGGTTAGGAAAACCCTAGGATAGTCAACCATATGGACTTTACCTATATCATATTTTTGGTTGACTTAGGATGGCGGGACAACATTTTTGAAATAGTGTTAGGTGATGATAATGCACCTATAAATAGATAAATCATGCTTTAGGTAATGTTTAACTTATTATCATCATGTAATACCTAATGCATGAGCACAATTTGATGAACACATTTGGTTCATGGTCATAAGATAAAATTAATTCATATATATCTTTATGATCATGTGGGATGATAGGATGATACTTAACCTTGATAAAATTGCATGAAAATAATGGTTAAGTATATACAAATACCTTTAGGATGCATCTCAAACTCACCATAGGCTATCTTGATTGAAAACTTAGCATGAGTGAGATGTTAGGATGATACAAATGTCCACTACTGCCTATGGCATTTAGATGGTCTTTTAAGGTATCAAAATAGCAATAATAGACCAATCATGGGGAAGGCTTATGTTTAATTCATAGACATATTGCCCAAAGATCATGGTTGGATATTTTATATGTTTTCAAAACAATTTCTTACTTTAAAATCTGTGTGTTCATGTTTTGAAACAATTTAAAGCTAAACTAGGTGTTAAACTTGATACAAACTTGATCAAAAACCTAGTTACTTTTGAGACTTTTGGATTTTTGGCAAATACTTGAAAATATAATGATTTTTCATGAAAAACTATTTTTCACTAATAAAGTAACTTGAAAGAAATGTGTTCCCCAAATTTCGTAATTTTTCGAATTTTATAGAATTTTTTATGTATTTTTGAAATTCACCCCGGAAAATTAGAAATCCTGAAATCCATGTGTCAGTCGACTGGTAGTTTGAACCAGTCGACTGGTAGCCTGATAATATGCCCAATAATTTCTTTTATCCAATTTTCAGGCATGTTTTGGTCTTTGTTTCTCTCTAGACTTGATGTCATGCTATATAAACTGTGTTAATTTTTTTTTGATGGTGTCAAAGGGGGAGAAATGTATATGTTTAAGTAAGGGGGAATATATTTAGGGGAAGTTTCATGTATTAAGGGGGAGAGTTGCTAATCATGTTATTTACATGCTTTCTTTCCTTAATAGTTTATCAAATCTTTTACCTAACTTAAACTGATTGCCACACATCAAAAAGGGGGAGATTGTTAAGGCAATCTCTTGTCGTGATATGGTTTTGATGTGTGTAGCAAAGGGTTTAAGTTAGTTGGTTATTATGAATTGATATGTGCGTTGGAGTCTTGCAGGGCTTAGTAATTGCCACATGGAGCCTTGGCGTGTTTCACCTCTTATGACTCGGTCCTTGAGTCGGTGAAGGATGGCTTTGCGGAAGCCGTGCGCTTGGAGCATCCGAGGGACCGCCGAACGAGGAGCTTGGAGTGAAGCCGGAGGAAGTAGACTTCAGGGCGAGATGCGAAGGATGGCGCTACAGAGTCGTGCGCTTGGCGCATCCGAGGGACGTGGCCGGACGAAGATAACTTCAAAGGAGAGGGAATCTGAGGGATGAGAGTGAGCGAATGTAACCCGGGAGAGGGGTAGCGCTCTTAGGTGAAACTTGGCCATTTGGCTAAGTGTCGGATGGGATTTCCTAATAATCAGTTGACTACCATGTTATGGTAGTCGACTACTCTAAGTCGACGGTGACTCGACTAGTGTTCGAGTCCGGTTCAAGTGCCAACAGTCGACTGCCATGGATTGGTAGTCGACTGCGAGACCACCAGTCGACTGATGAAGGCATCAGTCGACTCGTCACAAGGGTTTCGGGCACAGAATGGAGTCGAGCTTGCAGAGCGCTCGACTGATCGGCGAGCGTGCCGTGATCGATGGCAATATCTCGATCGATGTCGACCGATGGATGAAATCAGCGTGGAAAGCGTTATTGGGCAGCGGCCACAGGATCGGGCCGATCGATAGGGACATCGATCCGCTGCTCGTGTCAACGGGAAGAAACCCTCTTCCTCTATAAAGAGGAAGGGTGTGGGGCTTTGGGGGCCTAATGTTCATGCTCCAACCTTCTCCCAAAGTGCCCTAGAGTATTCCCACTCTTATTACTTGCTATTATTCCATTCTATTGTAAGAAGAGGGATTGTAAAGAGGTTACCTCCACCTAGCTTGGTGCAAAGGAGAGATCTAGTGGATTTGGCAAAGGAGTAATTCACCTTGGACGAATCAGGATCGTGGATTAGCGTCGTAGCCGTGAACCACGTTACGACTTGGTGTTAGCATTGTTTGTTTCCTTTGCTTTGTCTTTCTTTGTTTGTATTTGCATATTCCGCTTGCGCTAATCTCTTTGTAGACGAGAAAAATCCACCACCAAACAAAAGAGGGCTATTCACCCCCCTCTAGCCGGTCGATCGATCCCCTACAGAGACTAGCATGAGGTATACTCATTGGTGTATCCAAGCAGCTGATTCTCACTGGCTGGAGACATTGTGATGTCCGGAGTTAATCGTAGATGCTAGTTATGGTAACTAGTTCATTGAAGTGACCAGCTGTAAGACTTTATATGGTTCTCTGCATATATGGATATGTCAATGAAGATCTTACTGCAGCTTAAGTGCAATGTTCCTTCAACTTGCGGTATTCAAGTCATCTTGGTCATGAAGACTTATGCTTTGACATCTTAAGCAAGCACCTTCGAGGAGATGTGGACCCGGGATGATTGGGTATAAGTCGAAGTGATCGAAGGTGTTTGAATAGCCTATAAAGGATTCACCACTCCTTGCGAGGAGATGTATACCCATGGTCTCTCGTCGGATTGTTACTAAAGTCTTTGGCCAAAGGATTACATGTTCAGAGTAAGGTACTCTTAGATACATGTGTAGTAACTAGAATCCATAGGACGAGGAAATGATCCTTGGGCTAGGTGTGACGTAGTCGACCTAGTGGGGACTGACACTATAGACCATGTCCTGAACCAAGAGGGTATAAGATGCGTGAAGGGAACCGGGAACGATTTATTGTAGCAGCTAAAGGATTTCAGAAATGGTTCTGGAATCAACCGTTGATTTTCCAATTAATTGGGGATCATGATGTACTACTAGGTGCCACTCATGATCGTTCTATAATTAATGGTTAATTATAGATGACCAACATAAATCGGGAACCTATTTAGTCACACACACAACGAGCGTAATCCGAAAGATTTAAAATGAACTTGAGAATGAGATTCTCATATCGAGAGAAACTAAGTTGGGTTGGACCAAACAAGGAGCGAGCATGAAATCGTTTCAGTCGCAACGGAAGCATGGATGGGTCGAGTCTTATGAAGACATGATGGATGAACCAAATTGGTTTGGTTCTAATCCAATGGTGGAAAATAAATCAAAGTGGTTTGGTTTGTTTTTAAACGAATGAACCAAAGTTGGTTCGGTTCAATTTAACTTAAAATAGACCAACGTGGTTTGGTTTATTTTAACTTAAGTTATTGGTGCGGGTTAACGGGTTTTGGTTATGAACCAATAACCATTAGGAGAATGTGTTCTCTATAAAAATATGGCTTAAGGGTTTTTCGTGGATAACTTGTGTGTTGGAAACCCTAGCCACCCAAGCCCTTCTCCTCTCCTTGCCGCCCAACAATGTTGTCGCCCAACCTTGCTGCCACCTCCTTGCTGGACGCCGCCACCTGCTGCCGCCGGCCTCCAGCTGCTGCCAGCGACCCTTCTTGGCTCCGGTGACCAAGGACCAGCCGACCCTCTCACTTTGGTCGGCGCCAAGTCTTCCACCAAGCTGCCCAATTTTTGGACAGCTTGTTTTCTTCTTGTCGGAGTGTCGTTTGGACGGCGTTTGGAGCTCCGACAGCGACTTTATTGTCGTAGATTGGATCTCCGATAATCCTCATAGGTGGAGGACTAAGGTTTCATCAATCAGTTGACGAATACCTCTCCGGAGAAGTGAGTTTTGGGGACTCGCTTTCAAATCCGAATTTGATTTGGATTGTGATCTTCTCTCGATCACATCGTCTTCGACACGAGGCTAGTGACTCCTATGAAGATGAGGCTCATAGCTTGGCGAAGCTATCCCGACGGTACTCGGTGTGGATACGGATAGATGCAATTCTAGCGAAAGTTGCTCTGGTTGATGTCATTCCCGCTGCACGTGATACGTCGAGTATAACTAGCGTAATTTCATTTTATTGCAAAATTTGAAACTGCGATTATGTCTAAATATGTTGTACTATGCATGCGTGTGATGTGTGTGTTGTAATAAATTAGATTTATTGCGTTTAGGATGATGAAATGATCCTTGGGCTAGGTGTGACGTAGTCGACCTAGTGGGGACTGACACTATAGACCATGTCCTGAACCAAGAGGGTATAAGATGCGTGAAGGGAACCAGGCACGATTTATTGTAGCAGCTAAAGGATTTCAGAAATGGTTCTGGAATCAACCGTTGATTTTCCAATTAATTGGGGATCATGATGTACTACTAGGTGTCACTCATGATCGTTCTATAATTAATGGTTAATTATAGATGACCAACATAAATCGGGAACCTATTTAGTCACACACACAACGAGCGTAATCCGAAAGATTTAAAATGAACTTGAGAATGAGATTCTCATATCGAGAGAAACTAAGTTGGGTTGGACCAAACAAGGAGCGAGCATGAAATCGTTTCAGTCGCAACGGAAGCATGGATGGGTCGAGTCTTATGAAGACATGATGGATGAACCAAATTGGTTTGGTTCTAATCCAATGGTGGAAAATAAATCAAAGTGGTTTGGTTTGTTTTTAAACGAATGAACCAAAGTTGGTTCGGTTCAATTTAACTTAAAATTTACCAACGTGGTTTGGTTTATTTTAACTTAAGTTATTGGTGCGGGTTAACGGGTTTTGGTTATGAACCAATAACCGTTAGGAGAATTTGTTCTCTATAAAAATATGGCTTAAGGGTTTTTCGTGGATAACTTGTGTGTTGGAAACCCTAGCCACCCAAGCCCTTCTCCTCTCCTTGCCGCCCAACAAGGTTGTCGCCCAACCTTGCTGCGGCCTCCTTGCTGGACGCCGCCACCTGCTGCCGCCAGCCTCCAACTGCTGCCAGCGACCCTTCTTGGCTCCGGTGACCAAGGACCAGCCGACCCTCTCACTTTGGTCGGCGCCAAGTCCTCCACCAAGCTGCCCAGTTTTTGGACAGCTTGTTTTCTTCTTGTCGGAGTGTCGTTTGGACGGCGTTTGGAGCTCCGACAGCGACTTTATTGCCGGAGATTGGATCTCCGATAATCCTCATAGGTGGAGGACTAAGGATTCGTCAATCGGTTGACGAATACCTCTCCGGAGAAGTGAGTTTTGGGGACTCGCTTTCAAATCCGAATTTGATTTAGATTGTGATCTTCTCTCGATCACATCGTCTTCGACACGAGGCTAGTGACTCCTACGAAGATGAGGCTCATAGCTTGGCGAAGCTATCCCGACGGTACTCGGCGTGGATATGGATAGATGCAATTCTAGCGAAAGTTGCTCTAGTTGATGTCATTCCCGCTGCACGTGATACGTCGAGTATAACTAGCGTAATTTCATTTTATTGCAAAATTTGAAACTGCGATTATGTCTAAATATGTTGTACTATGCATGCGTGTGATGTGTGTGTTGTAATAAATTAGATTTATTGCTTTTAAATTCTTCCGCTGTGCACATGTTTACGAAACATGTTCGAACACACACTCGCCGCGGTGCTGAAAACCCAACAGTGGTATCAGAGCCCAGGTTGTGTTTCAACATAATTGTAAAATTGTTTTACGATAGTTATAATGGTATTTATGGAAATTTTCTACTTTTGGAAAGTTTAGAAGTATTTATGAAAATTTCCTAATTTTGGAAAGTTTAGAAGTGTTTATGGAAATCTTCTACTTTTTGAAAGTTTAGAAGTATTTATGGAAATTAACACTTTCCATAAATAAAATATGTGATTAGATTTGGAAATTTATTTTCTAATTTAATCATGATTTGATTTGGGAATCAAATCTAAAACATATTTTATTTTCATAAATAGTTTTTACAATTTAGGAAATTTATTTTCTAAATAAAATTTGACTTTCCTTAATTAAGACTTTCTATAAATAAAATATATAATTAGATTTGGAAATTTATTTCCTAATTTAATCATGATTTGATTTGGGGAATCAAATCTCAAACATATTTTATTTTCATAAATAGTTATGACATATAAGGAAATAATTACATGTCATAATTGTATGCAGCGGAAATATTAGTACGCAGGATGAAGGAATTCGATCGTGCTTGCTACAAATATATTAGTAGGCAGCGAAAATAGAAATAATACACTGCAAACACACAAACATGATCACAACACGAAGATATAAAGTGGTTCGGAACCGAATGGTTCCTACTCCACGGATCGAGCTCAAACGAGCTCTAGTGGTGCGTACAACACCACTAATCAAATAAACTCCTTCTCAGAACAATCCGGAGGTGGAGAAACCTCGTATAAGTGATTACAACAGTAAACGCATAGATACAAGCAAATACAAATATGAAATACACTACAAGTAAAGAAAAAATACTTTACAAATGCTCTTTTGATTGCTTGATCTTTGGTTGCTTGAATTGCACTTGGAGACCCTGATTTGCAGCAACAAATCGCCCCAAACATGTCCAAGAATCGATGTCAAAAATCCTCCTTTCGAGCTACTTTTATAACCTACAATCGGGCAAGATTTTTGCCTATCAGTCGACTGATCGGGACCATCAATCGACTGCCCCTGTAGCCGTTGTCTCACAATGGCATGAACCACGTCGAATAAGTCCAACAGACAGACCATCAATCGACTGATTATACCCATCAGTCGACTGATGTCTCAATCAGTCGAGTGTTCGGGTTGATCACTCGACTGGAGAACTCGCTGCTTCGAATTCTCGACCAGGCGATGATCGATCTCGGATCGCCGACTATTAGGCCATCAATCGATCGCCCCAATGTCGGGCGATCGACTACTAGGTCATCTTCCTGCCGTCAAACCCTAGTTGACTCCCATTAGTCGACTGATACACCTCAAACATGAGGTTTTAACCCAAGTATGGTGTCCCCATACTTGCTAGACCACCCTTAGCCTAGACATAAGCCTTCTAGCCACCTCCGTTAGCCTCGCGCCTATCGGATCCCTCCAAGTCATCCATGACTTGTTCATCCATACACTAGCCTTCAGGTGCTTCCATCGGCTATCATCATGCTAACGGTGTCTACACTGCCAAGGCACATTGGACTTACGCTACCAAAACTCCCACTTAGACTTTACGCCGCCAACCATTGGACTTATGTTACCAAGACTCCCGCTTGGACTTTACGCCGCCAATATTCCCCTTGGACTTTCCAAATGCCAAGACTCAAGCTTGGACTTTCCCTTGCCAACCCATGTTGGACTTTCTATGCCAAGACCCATGCTTGGACTTTTCCTTGCCTAGACCCATGCGTGGACTTTCCTTTGTCAACCCATGTTGGACTTTCCATGCCAAGACTCAAGCTTGGACTTTCCATGTCAAGTACACAAGACTTGGACTTTTCCCATGACAATGGTCAAACCATCATCAAACATCAAGTATGACCTGGGTCGATTGCATCAATAATCTTCCCAACACATGTCAGACATCCATGTCAAACATCAAAACACTACTCGAGTTAAACTCGAGTCTGGTCAATCGTGACCTGGGCCGATTGCACCAACACTTATTTGCTGAAACTCCCTAGTGGACTAGTCTTAGAACTGGACAATTGCTATTATATTCCTTCTCTACTAAAGAACATTGTTTCTTTTTCATGCTTAAATAGAAATGGTTACCATTTGATATTTAGTAACAAATATTATTATATAACTTTGAATGGCGTACTTTATGGGACTGAAACTTTGAGCAATGGTATTTATACGTTGGACATATCCAGTGACATTTTCAATATTGAAGCGAGCAACAAGCGTGCTCGAAAGGATAATCAATTAGACTCCTACATGTAGCATTGTCGTCTTGGCCATGCAAGCAAGAAATGCATGTCCGAATTACACCGATGTGGAATTCTGGAATCATTTGAATTGGATTCATATGATACATGTGAATCATGCTTAAAAGGCAAGATGACTAAGTTACCTTTTATAGGAAAAGGTGAACGGGTGGGAGAGTTGCTAGGTCTAATACATACTGATGTATGTGGACCTATGTCAACTCAAGCTCTAGGAGGTTATAGCTACTTCATTACCTTCACCGATGATCACTCACAGTTTAGGTATTTGTTCTTGATGAAACACAAGTCTGAAGCCTTTGAAAGGTTCAAAGAATTCAGAAATGAAGTAGAGAAACAACATGACAAGAGTATTAAAATACTTTGATCGGATCAAGGTGATGAATACTTAAGTTAAGAGTTTCTAGATTATCTAAGAGACAATAGTATATTGTCTCAATGGACTCCGCAATATACACCGCAGCATAATGGTGTATCTGAGAGGCATAACCAGACCTTGTTGGACATGGTCAAATCAATGATGAATCATGCGAATCTTTCCAAGTCCTTTTGGGGCTATGCACTTCAGACAGTTGTTTACTTGCTAAAAAGAATGTCAACCAAGGTAGTCTCTACTACTCCATATGAGATATGGAATAGTAAGAAACCTCATGTATCTTACTTGAAGATATGGGGTTGTCCTACTTATGTGAAGCGGACTGTATCAGACAAATTGGATGCTAAGTCTGATAAATGTCTATTTATTGGATACCCTAAGGAAATGAGGGTCACTAATTCTATCATCCTATGGAACAAAAGGTGTTTATTTAAAGGCATATTGTGTTTCTAGAGAAAGAGTTTCTCTTGCAAGAAAACAGTAGGAGTGTTGTTGAGCTTGAGGAGGCTCAAGAGACTCCAATAGACATTGATGAGATACCTGGTGAAGCACCACAACCGATAACTCATAGTGATGAGCCATCAGCTGGACCTATTGTGACACCACATCTTCGTAGATCTGGTAGAACACACAACATTCCTGAGAGATATGGATTTCTCGTAAGTGAATTGAACGACGTGTTACTCATTGATGATAAGGAGCCTACCAGTTATGAAGAAGTTCTGAAAAATTCAAAAAGGGATAAATGGATTAACGCCATAAAGTTGAAAATGGATTCCATGTATGAAAATCAAGTTTGGAACTTGGTTGACCCACCTGAAGGCATAAAGCCTATAGGGTGCAAGTGGATTTTCAAGAAGAAAACTGACATGGATGGTAATGTGATTACCTATAAGGCTAGACTGGTGGCAAAAGGATATCGTCAAAAGTAAGGTGTTGATTTTGATGAGACCTATTCACCTATTGCTATGCTTAAATCCATTCGGATGCTCCTAGCCATAGCGGCTCATTATGATTATGAGATATGACAGATGGATGTGAAAATAGTTTTCCTTAATGGAAACCTACTCGAGGATGTGTATATGATACAATCTGAGGGTTTCACATCGGTTGATAAAACCAAGGTATGCAAACTACGACGGCCCATATATGGACTGAAGCAAGCATCCAGGAGCTGGAATATCCATTTTGATGAGACAATCAAAAAGTTTGATTTCTCACAAAATCCAAACGAACCTTGTGTGTAAAAGAAGGTTAGTGGGAGTGCAGTCGTGTTCCTAGTATTGTATGTCGATGACATATTACTTATAGAAAATGATATTTCTATCTTACAGTCGGTTAAAATTTGGTTGTCCAAGACGTTCTCCATGAAAGACCTCAAAGAAGCAACCTACATCCTCGGGATTAAGATCTAGAGGGATAGATCGAATCGGTTGCTTGGTCTTTCGCAGTCTACATATATAGACCGAGTGTTAAAGTGGTTTAGCATGTCGGAATCCATGAAAGGTTTCCTTCCAATCAGGCATGGGATACACCTTTCGAAGTCTATGTGTCTGCACACAGAAAATGAGAGGATTTGCATGAGCAAGATTCCCTATGCATCTGCAATAGGATCTATCATGTATGTTATGTTATGTACGAGGCCCGATATATCGTATGCTCTGAGTGTCACGAGCAAATACCAGTCTGATCTAGGAATGGATCATTGGGCGACTGTTAAGACGATCCTTAAGTATTTAAGAAGAACTAAGGATGTGTTCCTAATATATGGAGAAGGGGACATGGTGATACGCGGGTATACGGATACCAGCTTCTAGACAAACAAGGATGATTCCAGGTCTCAGTCTGGGTACGTGTTCACCTTGAATGGGGGCGCAGTGAGTTGGAAAAGTTCCAAACAAGACACTGTAGCAGATTCTATCACAAAGGCAGAATACATTGCAGCTTCGGAAGCAGCAAACGAAGCGGTTTGGATCAAGAAGTTCATTCGTGAACTTGGTGTGGTTCCAACCATTGTTGAAGCAATACTAGTTTACTGTGACAACAATGGAGCAATTGCATAGGTGAAAGAGCCAAGATCTCATCAACGATCCAAACATGTGCTTCACCGCTATCATTTGATCAGAGAGATCATAAGTAGGAAGGAAATACAAATCGAGAAGATTCCCACTGAAAAGAACTTAGTGGATCCTTTAACTAAGGTCTTACCTCAAAGTAAGTTTGAGGGTGATGTTAGAGCTTATGGTATTGGATATCGTGGCGATTGCCATTAGGCCAAGTGGGAGCTTGTTAGTTATATATGAGAAGTTTCCTAAGACAATCGCCTTATGTTTAAACCATTTATATGATAAATGAAGATTCACTATTTGAGTATACATATTTTTGTTAGTGAAAGCCCTAGAGTCAATCATGTGATGATTGTTGTATGGACTTTGTTGTATCATATTCCTATTTATAAAGGCATTTCTTCAGTAGAAGGTTCTTATCTATATCAATCGATTGGTTGAATCGATAATGAGATGATATAGAGAACACTACTCTTAATCATTCCTAGTCAAGTATTAACATTCAAGGACAATGTTAATGCGAAGAGACTAGCATGTAGGTCAACTTGATGACTTGATCTCACAAGTCATGAATATGATATATCAAGTTGACACATGGGTATGCATTGGAGAATGTATACTGAATGACCCGCTATGAGAAAGTATCATGGATCATTATATGAGTGTCATATACTTTCTCATGTGACTATTAGTCCTTGGACCTGAAGTCATCATGGTTCCCTACATAAGGAGTTGCATACTTTGGCTTCGTCAAACGTCACCCCTAAATGGGTGGACTATAAAGGCGATTACTAGGTATGTAACAAATTATGCGGAGGGATGTGAGTGATGTAGATGGGATTTATCCCTCCTATATGATGGGAGTGACATCGTTATTCTTGATAAAGTGAGACCACTAAGTGCATGACCATGCCTAAATGAGTCAATATGAGATATTGAGCTCATTTGATTAGAGTGAGTCTACTTGGAGTTCAAGATATAGATTGTACCGAGGATGACATGGTCTATATCTCAGTTGGTCAATCTAGATGTCAAGGATAAAGGGACATTGTCACATATTGTGAGAGTCATAATTAGTAGTCAAAAAGGTGATGTTGGATCTCAACATTCTTGTAACTTAGGTAGCAATGATGTGTTGCTAGATACCGCTCATTGCTTATGTTCCTAAATCGGTTTAGGAGCATTGCCAACATTACAAGAACTTATAGGGTCACACACAAAGGGCAATTAGATGGAGATTAGGTTCATATGATGGACCATGAGGATTAGGTTCATGTGATGAACCAAATTGGATTAAGAGTAATCTAAATTAGACTAATTGAGTTAGACTCTATTTGATTCAAGTGTCAAATGAGTCTAATTTAGATTTGATTCATTGAGTCAATTTAAACTAATGAATAGAGATTCATTAAATCAAATTGACTTGAATCAAATGGTTGGATTTGATCAACCATGGGAGATAAGAGGTCAAGTTTGACTTGACTTGAGAGGGAAGATGAAAGGTCAAGTTTGACTTGACCAAATGTCATGTCATGGTGACTTGGCATGGGGTCGGCCAATGATAATGTTCCACATCATCATAGACACATCATGGGATGCCACCTCATGAGGGAGACTAAGAGACATGGCTCTTGGAATTACATGCATGCATGTAACTCCCTTATAGTGGTCGGCCACTATTGAATGGGTAATAGAGTGTGAAGTTAAGTGTGGTAACTTCATCTTCTTCCTCCTCTCTTCTCAAGCTCTCTCCCCCTCTCCTTTGTCGTGAGCTTCTAAGGGTGCTAGCACACTCTAGGTTGCTTTTCTCCACCTATTGCTCGTGTGGATACCGATAGAGGAGTGTACACTTGACACTCTCGAGTTTCGACAAGCCGTTTGGACGAGCGGGATAAGCGAAGGGCGTCGCTTCAAGGGTAAAACTCTTAACATGTAGATCTAGAGTAGATCTAAGGTTTTTAAACACGTATATATATTTTTGTTTACCTTCACACGAATCCGTGGCTGACTTCCGAGATTTTCACAACGCAAAAAGCGGTTTTTGCGGCTCGGATAGTCCAACAGTGATATCAGAGTCATGTGCGAAGCATGCATGTGTTTAGTTTTGTAGTTTTTGTATTAGATATAAAAATTACAGATCTGTAAGTTTCTGTAAATTTCCTATTTTTATAGATTTTTTAGGTATTTTTCTCGAAGAGCCGAAGCAACAAGTGTTGGGACACTTGTAGGCTTCAACCACCAAGAAAAACTCTCCGAAACGGCGAATTCTCGCGTTAGGTTTTTGGGACAGCGACTTAAGTCACTGTAAGATCAAGATGGGACACTCGCAAGGTTCATTTTACGAGAAGTGGTGCTGCCCCTAACCCCGCAAGGGGCATTGTCCTGCGATCACGCCTGGAAATCCCTTAGCGGGACCGTTACGGAGATGTGACTCATAAAAATTGAAATAAAAATAGAAAAATTATAGAAATTTCTGTAAAATACATCATTTAGAATTATGTATAATATTGTGATGGTCATGGCCCAAGAAACTCAATGTGATTGGATAAATGTATTGTAATTCATAATACGACTTGCGCGTCATTTTTGTGTTGTGCATGTTGTATAATGTATGCGACCTGCGCGTCGTGTCTCTCTTTTTAATATTCTAGTTGTAAATAGTTTTAGACTCGAATATAACTCGAGTTTCATGTTTGTAATGTATAAAAATAGAGCGATGGAAGGTCTACTAGTAGACAGAGTTACGAGGAGGGTGCCGACGACACATGGCGGTCAAAGGAGGTGCTTGGAGAAGCCGCTAACCCCTAGGTTGACCGTTCGATCTTCTCATTAGCTTGAGAAGATCGTAGTAGGGTCATGACTTCATCACAATATATATATATATATATATATATATTTATTTATTTATTTATTTATTTATTTATTTATTTATTTATTTATTTATTTATTTTTGCTTGTATGTATGTGATGCATGCTAGTAAATTTTGCTTGTATGTATATGATGCATGCTAGGATATTTTGCTTGTATGTATATGATGCATGCTAGTATATTGCTTGTATGTATGTGATGCATGCTAGTGTAAGGTAATAAAGGCCTTAATGCGTATATGATACACATTCATGATTAGATTATATATTAATCGAATCAACTCGAAAATACCTACCAAGTTTTGATACCCATCACTACCTCGATCATTTATTGTTGTTGAATCTACCAAAGCAGAGCAATACATTATCTTGGTAGGGTGCGGAGGGACAATCTTGGTCCTGCCTATCACAGCTTGGGTGAGAATAAGCACAATTAGATTGAGTAAAACTAGTTAACTCAATTGGATCAAGTAAAACTATAAGCATATTCCAACCGTTGGAAATGTAGGATAAGATTACATTTATACTAAATCTTAGGCGATTTAGCCAAAGTTAACTCAAGGTCTTTTGTAAATGTGGATCTTGATCCTATAAACAAGAGTTACATAGAGATGTAATCGGTAATTTGTTACCTACCGATCATACTAAGTCTTGGGCGATTTAGCCAAAGCTAACTCAAGGCATAGTATGATGTGGATCTTGTCCCGCGAGAATTATAGCTAATTTGTATGAATCTAGTAATGTGGTTTGACCACATCCATGACTCGATTCTACAAAAGTCCTATAATTTACTGGGAGCATCATTTGATTAAAGGCCTAATTAAATGATAAATGGAATATGATATTAATTTTCTACATTGTGTATGTTGTAGATTACCATGTCGATAAACACGAACACTCTCTCCCTGCGTTCTGTCCTTGAGAAGGACAAGTTCAATGGAGCTAATTTCCTGGACTGGTACAGGAATATGAGAATCATTCTCACCCAAGAAAGAAAATTGTACGTCCTGGAGCAGCCCATTCCGGAGGCACCTCCTGTCACTGCCTCGCGAACTGACCGAGATGCTTACAAGAAGCATTAAGATGATGCATTAGATGTGTCATGCCTCATGCTCGCGACCATGAACTCTAAGCTTCAGAAGCAACACGAGTTCATGAATGCTTTTGATATGGTTGAACATCTTCGTCAACTGTATCAAGGACAAGCAAGGCACGAGAGATACGAGATCTCTAAGACACTATTTCAGTCCAAGATGCAAGATGGGACTCCCGTAGGTTCATATGTACTCAAGATGATTAGGTACATAGAGAACCTACAGAGGTTGGGATTCCCACTTGGCCAAGAGCTGGCCACTGACTTGATCTTGCAATCTTTGTCACAAAGCTACAATCAATTTGTCATGAATTACAACATGAATAAAATTGATAAGTCACTGCCTGAGATGCTCAGCATGTTGAGAACTGCTGAGCTCAACCTTAAGAAGGGAAAACCTGACTCCATTTTGATGGTGTAAAAGAAGAAAGACAAAGGCAAGCCTAAAGGTAAGGGAAATTCCCAAGCCAAGGGCAAAGGCAAGGCACTGAAACCGAAAGGAGGGGTGGCCAAGGAAGGGACTTGCTTCCACTGTAAGGAAGTTGGACACTGGAAGCGTAACTATAAAGCATACCTGGAAGATCTTAAGAAGAAGAAAAGTGAGACTTCTACTTTAGGTATATATGTCATAGAAGTCAATCTATCTATTTCTTCATCATGGATATTACATACCGGATATGCATCTCACATTTGTACCAATGTGTTGGCGCTGAGAAATAGCAGGGCATTGACGAAGGGCGAGGTGGACCTACGAGTAGGCAATGGAGCAAGGGTTGCTGCTGTTGCTGTAGGAACTTATTTTCTATCTCTGCCCTCTGGGCTTGTACTAGAATTAAATGAATGTTGTTATGTGTCTGCTCTCACAAAGAACATCATTTCAGTTTCTTGTTTAGACAAGAAAGGCTTTTCATTTATAATAAAGAACAAATATTGTTCTGTTTATTTAAATGATATGTTCTATTGTAGTGCACCTCTGATGAATAGACTCTACATTCTAGACTTAGAGACCCCCATCTATAACATAAGTACCAAAAGGTTCAAGTCAAATGAGTTGAACCAAACCTATCTCTGCATTATCGCTTAGGTCACATAAATGAGAGTCGTTTATCCCAACTCCATAAGGATGGGCTGCTGGACTCATTTGATTTTGAAATCATATGAGACATGCGAGTATTGCCTTCTAGACAAGATGACCAAGACTCCCTTTAGTGGACACAGCGAGAGAGCAAAAGACTTGTTAGGACTTATACATAGTGATGTATGTGACCCTTTCAATGTTGCTACTAGAGGTGGTTACAAGTACTTCATTACATTTACCGATGTCTTTAGTAGATATGATTATGTGTATCTAATGACACATAAGTCGGAATCCTTTGAAAAGTTCAAAGAATTAAAGAATGAAGTACAAAACCAGCTTGGCAAGAGTATTAAGATACTTCGATCAGATCGGGGTGGTGAATACCTTAGTCATGAGTTTCATGACTATCTAGCTGAGTGTGGGATTCTATCCCAACTCACTCCTCCAGGAACACCACAGTGGAATGGTGTATCTGAAAGGAGGAACCATACCCTATTAGATATGGTACGATCTATGATGAGTCACACAGATCTTCCTATATCCTTTTGGGGATATGCTCTAGACACAGTAGCCTTCACACTTAACCGTGTACCATCCAAGGTTGTGATAAAGACACTATATACGATATGGATAGGGAAAAATTCCAAGATGTCTTTCATGAGAATTTAGGGTTGTAAGGCTTACGTTCGACGTCAAGTCTCAAACAAACTGGGACCCAAATCCGATAAGTGTTATTTTGTGGGATATCCCAAGAAAACGAAGGGATATTACTTCTACATTCCCAGTCAGCACAAAGTGTTTGTTGCAAAGACTGGGGTATTTATAGAAAAGGATTTTGTTTCTAGAAAAACTAGTGGGAGTACGTTCGATCTTGAAGATATTCAAGATAAGGACCATAGCACTGAGGCCGAGATGGAGGTTTAACAGGAACCACAAAGTGTTGTGGGTGATGAGATTGTTGCATAAAGAGTTGTGGAACAACACACTGTTCAGGTAGACCTACCTCTTCGCAGGTCTGATAGGGTACGTCGTCAGCCTGAGAGATACTCATTTCTCTTGTCTGACCATGATGACGTTATGCTCATTGAGAATGAGTCTACCTCCTATCAGGAAGCTGTGATGAGCCCATATTCTGAGAAATGGCTAGAGGCCATGAGATCCGAGATGGAATCCATGTACACCAACCAATTATGGACTTTATAGACTTTAGTTGATCCACCTGAAGGCGTCAAACCCATTGAGTGTAAGTGGGTCTTTAAGAGAAAGACTAACATGGATGGACTTACGCATACCTGTAAGGGTTGATTGGTGGCTAAAGGTTTCAAGCAAATTCATGGTATTGACTATGATGAAACTTTTTCTCCAGTGGCGATGTTTAAGTCCATTTGGATCATGCTTGCTATTGCAGCATACCACGATTATGAGATCTAGCAGATGGATGTCAAAACCGCATTTTTGAATGGAAACTTGCTCGAGGATGTATACATGACACATCCTGAGGATTTTGTAGATCCACAGTGTTGGTGCAATCGGCCCAGGTCACGATTGACCAGGACTCGAGTTTGGCTCGAGTGATGTTTTGATGTGTTTTGATGTTTCGACAAAAACATATGACACTTGGCAATGTAAAGTCCAACATGGGTTGGCAAGGAAAGTCCAAGCATGGTCTTGACATGGAAAGTCCAACATGGGTTGGCAAGAGAAAGTCCAAGCTTGAGTCTTGGCATTTAAGAAGTCCAAGAGTTTGATATTGGCGGCGTAAAGTCCAAGCGGGAGTCTTGGCAGCATAAGTCCAATGGTTGGCGGCGTAAAGTCCAAGCGGAGTCTTGGCGGTGTAAGTCCAATGTGCCTTGGTGGTGTAGACACCGTTAGCATGACATAGCTTACGGAAGCACCTGAAGGCTAGCGCGATGGATGAACAAGTCATGGATGACTTGGAGGGATCCGAGAGGCGTGAGGCTGATGGAGGTGACTAGAAGGCTTAGGTCTAGGCTAAGGGTGGTCTAGCAAGTATGGGGGAACCATACTTGAGTTAAAACCTCATGTTTGAGGTGTGCCAGTCGACTGATGTCATGTGGCAGTCGACTGGACCGAGTCAACTAGGGTTTATTTGTGGGTTGTAGCTAGTGATCGCCATAGGTTGGCGGTCGATGATGGCTCGGCGATCGGTGATCGTGTGATCGATCGGTGGTGCTCGAAGTCGGCCCTGAGAATGGAGTCGAGACTCGGTGAGTCAGTGAGGACTTCATCGATCGTGATGGTCTGTCGATCGGTGATAGTAATCGTTGGACTTATCCAACGTGGAACTAGCCGTTGTCTCACGACAACAGTGGCATCAGTCAATTGATGGTCTCGATCAGTCGACTGATAGACTTTTTCCAGCACAGGTTGAAGCTATATATGGAGCTCGTGATGGAGAAAAAAAAACCAGTTCTTGAGGGCTATTGGGGCGATTTGTTGGTGCAAATCAGGTCTCCAAGTGCAAGCAAGCAACCAACCAAGCATTCAAGCAATCAAAATAAGTGTTGTAAAGTCTTTTCTTTACTTGTATTTCATATTTACATTGTATATTGCTTGTATTTCATTCTTACTGTTGTAAGATTTATTGTAAGGGGTTTCTCCGCCTCCGACTTGTGTCGAGAAGGAGTGTTTATCATTAGTGAGTGCGTGTGCATCACTAGGGCTCTTTAGAGCTCGATCCGTGGAGTAGGAACCGTGCGGTTCCGAACCACGTTATATCATTGTGTTAGCTTGTTGTCTATTTCGTTATCGCTTTTATTATTTCTATTTCCGCTGCGCACTAACGAAATTGTAGACATAAACGGGAACGAATTTCATCTACGCTATTCACCCCCCCCCCTCTAGCCATTCCAACGATTCCTAACAAGTGGTATCAGAGCCCGGGGCTCTTCTACGGATTAACAACCGGGAGCTAAGGTGAAAGGCTAGAGGGTGAAGATGGAATTCAAGACAAGCTTGGATGGAAATCAACACTCCACCTCCATGATCCAAGATTTTCCGGCATGGAGAGCAAGAATGGAAACATTCTTGATGATGAACATAGAGGATTGGTTTATCCTCATTGAAGGTCTTGAACCCCTAGGGATAAGAAGGGAATGTCCTAAAATTGAAAAAGTGGACCCAAGAGCAACGCCAAGCTCAAGACCGGGTTAAGGTAACGAAACTTTTGGAAGATTTAATCCCTAATGATGTTTTGTGCAAGTTAGGGATTACATGTATGCCAAGGAGCTATGGAGAAAATTGGCAAGATACCATGAGGAGAGTTCATCCTCAAGTGAAAGTGAGGAATCGGAAGTTGAGATGGAGTCAACTTCCAGGTCGGAAGAGGTGGAGGAAGTGGAAGAAGCATCCACTTCTAGGATTGAGGAGGATAGACCATCCTCTACAGAGCAACCTCAAGAAGAGCTCTCAACATCCGATCAAGATGAGAAGCTCAAAATTCAACTCCGGCACCTACCACCACCTAGGTAACTCAAACACTTTATTTTCAAACAAAAATCATATTATGTGCTTTGAGTGTAGGGAGTATGGGCATTACAAGAGCAAATGTCCAAAGAAAATCAAGAAAACTCCTCCGCGCCTAAAAGTCAACAAAGTCAAGCGGACGCGGTTCTCCAAGACAAAGAGAGCAAGGAGCATGTCATTTGCTTCAAATGTCGACTCTGGGTCATTACCAGTCAATGCCCAAAGAAGAAAAAGAAGGCAAAGGGAGCATCACAAGTAGGGAGCCACTAAGGCAAACCCTAAGGTATATTTAAATAATGCTCGTCTAATTTAAAGCATGCTAGAACTAATTTTAGCAATTGTGGTATGTATCATAAAGAGCATGCTAGAAATAACAAACATATGTGTTTAGGAGCTAAGAATGTTCACCTTAAGAATAAGGAGAAATTTGGGACTAATGTCCTTAGAAAAACAATACCTAAGAAATCTATTAAGAAAATCCAAGAACATCTAGGTTTTAATCCAAAATGGACTAGGCATTCGCCAAGAAAGTCCAATGCCCAAGAGTTAAATAAAAATTCTAAAATTGGGCAATTAGAATTAGAAAACCAAGCCTTGAGGTCAAGGCTTGAGAAATTGGAAAAGACCCTAAACAAAATACAAAATCAATCTCAAGGGTCAAATTGTCAAACTCGTAGGTCAAGAAGTCAAAATCAACCTCTAAGACCTAAGAGTCAAAAGTCAACCAAGGGCAAGAATGGTTTGGGTCACAAACCTAAGTCCAAGGTGACTTACCATAGTGTTCCGCTTGACTATGGGGAGACCAAGGTCAATAGGGAAATCATCCCTAGAGTTGATCATGGTGTGTGTCTAGTGGCTAGGGTTTCTAGGAAACTTAGGGAAGCCACTAAGAAGGTTGCAAGGGGAGCTACCCCTAGAGTCAACCTAGGTAAGACCCAAATGACCAAGGCTAATAAGCCTAGGAGGGTCATGAGGAAGGTATCTAGGGAGGTTATCCCTAAGGAATATCTAATTAACCCTAGGAGCTCAAATCGATTTTGGGTTCCTAAGAGCGTGATTGATTTACGCTAAGATGGGTTTAGGGTGTGCCAACCTTGATTGGATGGGTAGTTAACTCAACCATAATAAAGGTGGCACTTTAAGGTTACTCTCAAGGTTATGGTTACTTTGGAAATATCCTTAAGTCTTAATCTCAAAATTTTAGGTTGTGTCAATATATATATCTTGAAAATATGAAAATCAATAAAATTGACACGATCTAGATTTAGAGGTCATAGTGTGTACCTTTGATTATTGGCACACTTGGGAAGGTCATGTATCAAGAAATGTGTGGTTAAGATGTAAAGGTAATATCTAGAGTGATACTCAAGTGCCACACAACTTGGTGTCTTGTATTCACCATGCTTCATATGTTTTACCATATGTTTGCATGGAATGAATGTCTAGGATAAATTACATCTCACAAAACAAGTCTTTTACCATGATTGTGTATTTCAACACTTAGAAAGGGTGAGATGTTAGGTTTTGGAAATCATTGAATGTTAATGTTTGCAAAAATGAAATAAAACATTAAAATACATTAACAAATACATAAATAAAAGTATAACATCAATACATTCAAAATACAAGATCTAACGTGATAAAATGGAACAATTAAGATGATAAAATCGAGATTTTCTGATTTTCAGAGCTGGAAATCAGACATCGATCGGTCTGATTATCGGTCGATAACACCGTAACCGCGATACGATCGGCCATCGTCAGTGCTAGCTCCATGACTCGGTGATCGAACATCGATCGGTGATGAGGTCCATCGATCAGCTGATGGTGCTTCAGAGGGCGAAGGCCATCGATCGAGTGCTCGACGAGCGATCGAGTGATATGCACATCGATCGGTGATGAGCAACATCGATCGTGATGCTGCTACGTCACGAGAGAGTTCGATCGATTGCGAGCCGGAGCGATCGATTCGAAAACTTCGATAACGACCGCGATCGATCGGTGATGCTCACATCGATCGTGCATCGCGATTTCCGCTAGGGTTGGCGTCTTCTTCTTTCCCTCTCGATCGTCGTCTTCCTCTCCGATCGACTCCTCGGCCGTCCCAATCGTCCAAGATATTAGGTTTGAGATAAGCCCTTCCTCTTCCATTTTCACTTGTTTGAGCCTAGTTCACGCGGTTTAGGTTTTTGTTCCCTTGCTCCGATTAGGGTTCCGTTGACGGTCTCCTCGTGACTTTTCCGGCGATCCTCGGCCAACTTTTGAGTTTTCTCCTCGCACACATGGCGCCTAAGTAACGATTTTTCTTTCCGAGCCCTAATTTTCATTTCCATTACAATGCGGGTTTATCTAATCACGTATTGTTGCCATTGCATTGCATATCATCACATTACATTCATAATAGGAGGCAGTAGGAATGATCCCTCAGGGTGAAGTCGAGATTATACCAACCTATGTTGGTTAGGTACATAGATAGAGATTTCTTCAATAGGCATTGTAGTGATGTCATGGAACTCATTGCATACTACAATTTGATGAAGATTGTCTTGTGCGCATCCAATCAATGATGACCTTATTAAGGAATTTTACCAAAACCTTAAAAGGTAGATGGCCCCTACATACACTACTGCTCGCGTTGCAAAGCGCGACTTAGAGTTCACTCTGCGATCTGCAGAGTTTCTCGAGTGTAGGCCTTCAGATGACACCTTCATCTTTTACCCTACCATGGACTTTCCTCTACCTGAGCCTTTTGCCCACATCTCTATGGAGTCCATGCATGAGCATATTTTTGGTTATCCTCGTCCACTGGCCCAGAATTTATTTCCTATCACCGAGTTATCTGCACCTGACAATGTCCTTTATAAGGTCATTGTTGGGTGTTTTCTGCCCATTGTCACTCGAGTGCCGAGATTCGGCCTCCCCATCTCTTTCTTCTATATGCCATGCGTCATCAGTTAGACATAAACTTTGCATTGAACATCTTCCATTGCATTGTGCACTTCACTTCCCCTGTACAAGGGAAAGTGCATATGCCATTTGGACATATCATCACAGCATGGCTCGACTCCGTAGGCATTAACATCCATAGGGGCTCTCTGCGACAGCTATCGGAAGTGTACGACTGTATATCAGTTCGTAACTTCTGCTTAATGAAGCTATGGATGGCGGGGAGCAGATGGAGTTGGCGCCTCGACCACCCGAGCGCCTGAGACAACCTCCTCCGCCACGAGAGGCGAGAGGCAGCGAGGATGGGACACCTCGATGAGGATGACGGATGCCGGCGAACACATCGTGGTCCATCGATTCGTCGTGGCCGTGAGTCCGGTTGAGATTACCGTGATCGGTTGACTCGGTGTCGAGTTATTGGCGAGCGAGCGGCTTTGGCACATGTCTCGATAGGATGGAGGAGACCCAGGGCCGGCCGGCGGCATCGGCGATATGCTAGAGATGATGCGGGCCTGGACTCTGAGTCAGCAGCCACCTCCACCGCCACCTCCTGCGGACGATTAGAGGATATTATTTTTTTTGTGGATGTCATTTTTGTAGTGAGATTGAGCATAGCCAATCTCCATTTTGATTAAAAAGACAAATTTAAGTTAAATGAAATCCTTATTTAGAAAAATCTTGTGTGTATGAATGAATATTTGTATAATTGTATTGCTATCATATGTCATGTCATGACATCATGTTTATTCTTAATCATCTTATATGTCATGATTATGCTTAGGGATTAAGGACCAATGTCATGTGTTTTTAGATTTTATCATATGCCGTGACATCATGATCATTGGCCATGCTTAATTATTGCTATCTTTATGCCATGATCATTTCATGCATTTAATTGATTAAAATTGATTTAAGGACTATGGCATGACTTGGAGTCCCATTTATAAGGGAATCAAGTAGAGTTGCCTTAGAAAAATGCTTGAAACCCTAGATTAGGGAGAACAAAACTCACATCTCACATCTAATTGACATGTATGTGTATGTATACACCCTAGATACATGTGAGATGCTAGGATATGAGTTAAGTTCAAGGTGCATAGTTTTTGCATCTAGATGAACTAAAACTCATCTATTTTTAGTAGTGGATCATTAGGAGAGCTCGTGTACAAGTCACACACATAGAGCCCAAGGAACATGATCCAAGATAAGGTCTTGAAAACATTTTAAAATCATTTTAGAAAACCTTGGTGAAGTCTATCTTTTGATAGCAATCACCATTGATGAAGTTGATACAAAATAGGGCCAAAACATTGAAAATTTCAATGGTTTTGAGTTTTATATCAAATTCATTATTTTATGGATAAAATAATTTTCAAACATTTTTCACCCATTGTATTGGTCATAGGTATTATACGTATCAAATTTCGTGATTTTTCGATATACGTATAATTATTTATGATTTTCTAAAACTCGATTCTGATAACTGAAATTCGGAAATTTTGAGTTATCGATCAGCTACTGAGTGTGATCATTCGATCGAGTATCAGTCAGTCATTGCCAAGGCTGATTTCGGAAAACTAAGTTTGGTTAGTCTGTGTTCAGCCATGGCAAAGATCCCTAACCACTCCTAACCCTAGGATATGCTTTGGGAAGCATTATAAAGGGTGAAAATCTATTGGATATGAATTTGGAGAGTTGTTTAGGGTTTGTATCAATTTTAAGGTGTGGAAAGTTCAATGTTGAATTTCTAACCTTAATTTTGATGGTTTAAAGTTCCTATTGGCTGAGGGACTTCCCAAGGACATTGTTGGTGCAATGGTCAAGGGGGAGCAAGACTTTAGGGGGAGATATCCATCTTGGGATGATGAATGTGTTTTTCTCCTTGAAGGGGAGAATGTTGTCAATTTGGGAAATTTATGGATTTTTAGAAACCCAATTTGAAAATTGGGAGAGTGAATAGGATTGCCTCTCTTGAGTGATATGGGACTTATCACTAGGAAGATGGTAGGCATCCTAGGTATTTTTGGATCAAGGGGGAGATTGTAAGATCTCATTGGGACATGAGACATTGACCTCCTTGGAGAGAAAACCTTTTTGATGTTAGTCAAAAAGGGGGAGAATGTTTGGGGGAGAACATTTGGGATAATTGGTAAAGGATTTGAGTTAGTATTCTAACTCAATTATTTGTTTGGTTTTTGTCAAACATCAAAAAGGGGGAGATTGTTGGTGCAATCGGCCCGAGTCTTTGGCTCAGTGATGTTTTGATGTGTTTTGATGTTTGACAAAAACATATGACAATATAATTGTCATGGAAAGTCCAAGTCATGGGACACTTGGCAAAGGAAAGTCAAGCATGGTCTTGGCATGGAAAGTCCAACATGGGTTGGCAAGGGAAAGTCAAGCTTGAGTCTTGGCATTTGAAGTCAAGGGTTTGATATTGGCGGCGTAAAGTCAAGCGAAGTCTTGGCGACATAAGTCAATGGTTGGCGTAAAGTCAAGCGGAGTCTTGGCGGCGTAAGTCAATGTGCCTTGGTGGTGTAGACACCATTAGCATGACATAGCCGGAAGCACACGAAGGCTAGCGCGATGGATGAACAAGTCATGGATGACTTGGAGGATCAGGCGTGAGGTGATGGAGGTGACTAGAAGGAGGTCTAGGCTAAGGGTGGTCTAGCAAGTATGGGAACCATACTTGAGTTAAAACCTCATGTTTGAGGTGTGCGGTCATTGGTGCCATGTGGCGGTCAGTGGACCGAAATCAACTAGGGTTTGGTGCGGGTTATGGCCTGTGATCGCCATAGGTTGGCGGTCGGTGATGGCTCGGCGATCGTGATCGTGATCGGTCGGTGGTGCTCGAAATTGACCCGCGAGAATGGAGTCGAGACTCGGTGGTCAGTGAGGACTCCATCGGTCGTGATGGTCTGTCGGTCGGTGATGGTGAACCGTTGGACTTATCAGCGTGGAACTAGCCGTTGTCTCCACGACAACGATGGCATCGATCGTGATGGTCTCGTCGATCGGATAGACTTTTTCAGACATGAGTTGAAGCTATATATGGAGCTCGTGATGGAGAAAAAAAACCGATTCTTGAGGGCTATTGGGGCGATTTGTTGGTGCAAATCAGGTCTCCAAGTGCAAGCAAGCAACCAAGCATTCAAGCAATCAAAACAAGTGTTGTAAAGTCTTTTCTTTACTTGTATTTCATATTTACATTGTATATTGCTTGTATTTCATTCTTACTGTTGTAAGTTTATTGTAAGGGGTTTCTCCGCCTCCGACTTGTGTCGAGAAGGAGTGTTTATCATTAGTGAGTGCGTGTGCATCACTAGGGCTCTTTAGAGCTCGATCCGTGGAGTAGGAACCGTGCGGTTCCGAACCACGTTATATCATTGTGTTAGCTTGTTGTCTATTTCGTTATCGCTTTTATTATTTCTATTTCCGCTGCGCACTAACGAAATTGTAGACATAAACGGGAGTGAATTTCATCTACGCTATTCACCCTCCCTCTAGCCATTCCAACGATTCCTAACACACAGCATACTGGGAAAGTATGCAAGCTGCAAAGGTCCATTTATGGGCTGAAGCAAGTTTCTCGGAGCTGGAATCTTCGATTCGATGATGTGATCAAACAATTTGGTTTCATTAAGAACAAAGATGAACCCTGTGTCTACAAGAGGGTTAATAGAAATACAGTTGTCTTATATTATATGTGGATGACATACTACTCATTGGGAATGACATCCCTTCGTTACAGTCTGTGAAGACTTGGCTAGGGACGTACTTCTCAATGAAGGACTTAGGTGAAGCAGCCTGTATTCTAAGCATCAAGATCTATAGAGATAGATCTAAGAGATTGTTTGGACTAAGTCAGAGTACATATATTGACACGGTATTACTACGGTTTGCCATACAGAATTCCAAGAAGGGACTTCTACCGATGTCACATAGTGTGAGTCTTTCGAAAACTCAAAGTCCCTCTTCTAGAGAAAAGAGAGACCGCATGGATAAGATCTCTTCTGCATCGGTCATAGGATCTATCATGTATGTCATGTTATGTACTCGTCCTAATGTCTCGTATGCTTTGAGCATGACGAGTTGATACTGGTCAGATCTAGGTGAGCATCACTGGATAGCAGTCAAGAATATTCTTAAGTACTTGAGAAGGACTAAAGAATATTTCTTGATATTTAGAGGCGATTAGAAGCTAGCTGTAAAGTGTTACAGCGATGCCAGCTTCCAAACTGACCAGGATGATTATAGATTGCAGTCAGGGTTCGTGTTTTGCTTGAATGGTGGCGCTATGAGCTGGAAGAGTTTGAAGCAGGACACAGTTGTTGATTCTACAATAGAGACCGAGTATATTGTTGCATTAGAGGTAGCAAAGGAGACAGTTTGGATCCGTAAGTTTAATACTGAGCTTGGGGAGGTTCCTAGCATAGCAGATCCTATAGAGCTCTATTGTGACAACAATAGAGCGATTACGCAGGCTAAGGAACCTCGCTCACACCAGCGGACCAAACATATAGTACAGCGCTTCCATCTAATTCGAGAGATTATCGATAGAGAAGATGTGAAGATTTGCAGAGTACCCACAGAGGCTAACGTCGCAGATCCCTTGACCAAGGCTTTGGCACAGAAAAAGCATGATGGTCACACTAGGTCATTGGGTATTAGATACTACAGTGATTGGCACTAGTGCTAGTGGGAGATTGTTAGTGAAAGCTCTAGAGTCAATCATGTGATGATTGTTATATGGACTTTGTTGTATCATATTCCTATTTATAAAGGCATTTCTTTATGGTTATTGTACTTACTTCTATTGGTGCCAAATAACTAAATATAATAACGTCCTTGAGTAGAAGGTTCTTATCTATATCAATCGATTGGTTGAATCGATAATGAGATGATATAGAGAACACTACTCTTAATCATTCCTAGTCAAGTATTAACATTCAAGGACAATGTTAATGCGAAGAGACTAGCATGTAGGTCAACTCGATGACTTGATCTCATAAGTCATGGATATGAGATATCAAGTTGACACATGGGTATGCATTGGAGAATGTATACTAAATGACCCGCCATGAGAAAGTATCATGGATCGTTATATGAGTGTCATATACTTTCTCATGTGACTATTAGTATGACTATTATTCCTCGGACCTGAAGTTACCATGGTTCTCTACATAAGGAGTTGCATACTTTGGCTTCGTCAAACGTCACCCCTAAATGGGTGGACTATAAAGGCGATTACTCGGTATGTAACAAATTATGCGGAGGGATGTGAGTGATGTAGATAGGATCTATCCCTCCTATATGACGAGAGTGACATCGTTATTCTTGATAGAGTGAGACCACTAAGTGCATGGTCATGCCCAAATGAGTCAATATGAGATATTGAGCTCATTTGATTAGAGTGAGTCTACTTGGAGTTCAAGATATAGATTGTACCGAGGATAACACGGTCTATGCCTCAGTTGGTCAATCTAGATGTCAAGGATAGAGGGACATTGTCACATATTATGAGAGTCACAATTAGTAGTCACAAAGGTGATGTTGGATCTCAACATTATTATATCTTGGGTAGCAATGATGTGTTGCTAGATACCGCTCATTTGTTATGTTCCTAAATCGGTTTAGGAGCATTGCCAACGTTACAAGAACCTATAGGGTCACACACAAAGGGAAATTAGATGGAGATTAGGTTCATATGATGGACCATGAGGATTAGGTTCATGTGATGAGCCAAATTGGATTAAGAGTAATCCAAATTAGACTAATTGAGTTGGACTCTATTTGATTCAAATGTTGAATGAGTTTAATTTAGATTTGATTCATTGAGTCAATTTAAAATAATGAACAGAGATTCATTAAATTAAATTGACTTGAATCAAATTGTTGGATTTGATCAACCATGGAAGATAAGAGGTCAAGTTTGACTTGACTTGAGAGGGAAGATGAAAGATTAAGTTTGACTTGACCAAAAGCCATGTCATGGTGACTTGGCATGGGGTCGGTCAATGATGATGTTCCACATCATCATGGACACATCATGGGGTGCCACCTCATGAGGGAGACCAAGAGTCATGGCTCTTGGAATTACATGCATGCATGTAACTCCCGTATAGTGGTCGGCCACTATTGAATGGGTAATAGAGTGTGAAGTTAAGTGTGGTAACTTCATCTTCTTCCTCCTCTCTTCTCAAGCTCTCTCCCCCTCTCCTTTGCCGTGAGCTTCTAAGGGTGCTAGCACACTCTAGGTTGCTTTTCTCCACCTATTTCTCATGTGGAAACCGATAGAGGAGTGTACACTTGACACTCTTGAGTTCCAACTAGCCGTTTGGACGAGTGGGATAAGCGAAGGGCGTCACATCAAGGGTAAAGCTCTTAACATGTAGATCTATAGTAGATCTAAGGTTTTTAAACACGTACATGTATTTTTGTTTACCTTCGCACGAATCCATGGCCGACTTTCGAGGTTTCCACAACGCAAAAAGCGGTTTTTGCGGCTTGGATAGTCCAACAGTTTTCATGTATTTGATTAGATCTTAAACTCATTTACTGAATGTCCATAATATGATTCACAGCATGAGAGAATTTGTGATTGGATCACAACTAGTGAGTATCTCTACATGTGTAATTGTGAACTATTGGAATTATCCCTAGTCGATGAGTTGATGGATGGACACCATCAATTTTGTCGAGACTAGCATGAGGTATACTCCTTGGTGTATCCAAGCAACTGATTCTCACTGGCTGGAGACATTGTGATGTCCAGAGTTAATCGTGGATGCTAGTTATGGTAACTAATTCATTGGAGTGACCATCTATAAGACTTCATATGATTCTCTGCATATATGGATATGTCAATGAAGATCTTACTGCAGCTTAAGTACGATGTTCCTTCGACTTGCGGTATTCAAGTCATCTTGGTCATGAAGACTTATGCTTTGACATCTTAAGCAAGCATCTACGAGGAGATGTGGACCCGGGATGATTGGGTATAAGTCAAAGTGGCCGAAGGTGTTTGAATAGCCTATAAAGGATTCACCACTCCTTGCGAGGAGATGTATACCCATGGCCTCTCGTCGGATTGTTACTAAAGTCTTTGGCCAAAGCATTATATGTTTAGAATAAGGTACTCTTAGATACAAGTGCAGTAACTAAAATCTGTAGGACTAGGAAATGATCCTTGGGCTAGGTGTGACGTAGTTGACCTAGTAGGGACTGACACTATAGATCATGTCCTGAACCAAGCGGATATAAGTTTTGTGAAGGGAATGGGGCACGATTCATTGTAGCTGCTGATGGGTTTCAGAAATGGTTCTGGAATCAACCGTTGATTTTTTGATTAATTGGGGATCATGATGTACTACTAGGTGCCACTCATAATCGTTCTATAATTAATGGTTAATTATAGACGGCCAACATAAATCGGAAACCTATTTGGTCACACGCACAACGAGCGTAATCCGAAGGATTTAAAATGAGCTTGAGAATGAGATTCTCAGATCGAGAGAAACTAGGTTTGGTTGGACCAAACAAGGAGTGAGCATGAAATCGTTTCAGTCACAACGGAAGTATGGATGGGTCGAGTCTTATGAAGACATGATGGATGAACCAAATTGGTTTGCTTCTAATCCAATGGTGGAAAATAAACCAAAGTGGTTTGGTTTGTTTTTAAACGAATGAACCAAAGTTGGTTCGGTTCGTTTTAACTTAAATTAGACCAACGCAGTTTGGTTTATTTTAACTTAAGTTATTAGAGCGGGTTAACGGATTTTGGTTATGAACCAATAACCATTAGGAGAATGTGTTCTCTATAAAACATGGCTTAAGGGTTTTTCGTGGATAACTTGTGTGTTGGAAACCCTAGCCACCCAAGCCCTTCTCTTCTCCTTGCCGCCCAACAAGGTTGCCGCCCAACCTTGCTGTCGCCCTCCTTGCTGGACGCCGCCACCTGCTACCACCGGCCTCCAGCTATTGTCGGCTATCCTCCGGCGACCCTCCTTGGCTCCGGTGACCAAGGACCATCCGGCCCTCTCCCTTTGGCCGGCACCAAGTCCTCCACCAAGCTGTCCAATTTTTGGATAGCTTGTTTCCTTCTTGTCGGAGTGTCGTTTGGACGGTGTTTGGAGCTCTGACAGCGACTTTATTGTCGGGGATTGGATCTCCGGTAATCCTCATAGGTGGAGGATCAAGGATTCGTCAATCGATTGATGAATACCTCTCTGGAGAAGCGAGTTTTGGGGACTCATTTTCAAATCCAAATTTGATTCGGATTGTGATCTTCTCTTGATCACATCATCTTCGACATGAGGCTAGTGACTCCTATGAAGACAAGGCTCGCAGCTTGGCGAAGCTATCCCGACGGTACTCAGTGTGGACACGGATAGAGGCAATTCTAGCGAGAGTTGCTCCGGTTGATGTCATTCTCGTTGCACGTGATACGTCAGGTATAACTAGCGTAATTTCTTTTTATTGCAAATTTTGGAACTGAGATTATGTCTACACATGTTGTACTATGCATGCGTGTGATGTGTGTGTTGTAATAAATTAGATTTATTGATTTTTAATTCTTCCATTGTACACATGTTAACGAAACATGTTCGAACACACACTCGCCGCGGTATCGGAAACCTAACATATATATCTACTATGGATCATGTAGTTGTGTATGGACGTGTGATTTGTCGATACAACGTCGCTATGAACTGGAGGTCCTAGCTTGGTTGTTGTCAGCTGTATATGCCTCTCAATAGAATAGAGAGTGTGTTGTGGACATATGTATGTGCTATCATGCATTTATTCCATTTGCATGCATGTTGGCGACTTGGTCTCCCTTGTGGTTGAGAGAGTCGTTAGTCATCTTGCCTCCCAGGTTACTCATGGAGGATAACTGGTATTAGGGCAGAGCATTTGTTGTTCCACACTCGCCCCACTATTGACAGTGGTTGTTGGAGTAGCATGCAGTTGTCCTGGGTGCATGACACTCGACCACTCATGGGTAGTGACAGTCGGAGTGGCCAGCAGCAGGGAACCCCATTATGTACCGAGCTCTTTACGCTTATATGCTACTTGTTCATACTTTCCATTCGGCCACTCGAGAGTGATGGTTGTTGTTTAGTTGGGACAGTTATCATGTCGTACCACCTAGGCCACACTGGGGTTGTGATAGCGAGTAGGGTGCGCAACCATGACCAATCATCTACATTGTCGTGGTTGATGACGTTTGCATATACATATATATAGGTGAGTGTGATGAGAATATATATAGATAGAGTCTATATATATGATCGTTGTGATGTTGCATTTGTTTGAGCTATGCTTACTGCATTTGATTGTACATCATCTTGCATTCTACTTGCATATTCTATATGGTCGTGTGTGGATTACCAGTGTTGAGTTGGTCAGACTGTTGTATACCTTTGACCAATATCCTGATGTGATATGAGATGGACGCAGTGCATTGTGTATTTGACATAGAATGTTAGTATGACGATTTTATTGATCACAGAGTTAGTATTACTCTACTATATTGTAGGTGTTGTATTATGGTACTTATACTCAGGTTGTATGAGTTTCATCGTTGCCGCTCTTCAGGTATGTCCGTACCTTATGTTGTTATTGTTGATCTGTTGGTTATACAGTTGTTATATCATACTGGTATATATCTGTTGTATCTTTAGTCAATATATTGTTGACTCGCATGTGATATATATATTATGCATGCAATGTTGTTTCTATTACCGCTGAGTTTTGTACTCACCACCACAGATCCTAGGTTTCTTGTCACCAAGGTGACAGGTAGCCGACTTCGTAATGAAGTTAGAGCATCGCTGGCTGGCATCATCTCATCTCACTTCCCAGGGTCTTGACTTTTGGTTTGTCGTAGGTGTTTTGTTATGGACTTGGTTTCATATGATGGTTTGTAGTGTTGGACACTGTTGGTGTTGTACCTGTTCTTTCTAATTTTGTTATGGTACTTTCTTATTTTGGTTAGTCATACCGGTATGCGTTGTGTGTAGTTTATTATTTCATGATTAAGATTTCCACTGTGATTTTGGTTATACATATATGTATATGTTGTTGTGATTGTGGCCGAAAGGCCTTGTATCAATAGAATATAGTGTCACGTATAGGGGAGATATTGTCCGTTTGTTTTTCGGCTCGGCATACTCTCGGCGCGTGACAACTTTATTGGTATCAGAGCCCTAGGTTTTGCGATGTCATACAATGATGTTTTCATTGAGTTTTGGATTCTCGGGAGTCGATTTGTTTTTTATTTTGGTTTTGTGAGATGAGATTGATAGCGGCATGAGCTCCGAGCAGTGCAAAGTAAGAATTCTTGAAAACTTATATTTTAGTTAGATGCTTATCTAAACTTGTTCAATAGGTGTATACAGTCAGAGTTATGACACCTGTGCAAACTCGTATTAGAGGTCATCCATCATGGCGATCAGCCAGAGTTGTGGGACAAGAGGTTGCTACGACTGAGCTCGTTATTCGGGAACAACCTCAGCATCCCCCTATCGAAGGTTCGGAGTCTCAAGATCCGGATATACCACCAACTAGGTCGGTACCTACAGAGTCCAATTGGATCAATGATAAAGCAAGGATACTGGTATTGGCACGCTCGGCCAAGGATAGACTTACCTTGTTCCAAGGGGAGTCTGATCCATGGATTGCCCGTGCTTGGTTGGAAAATTTAGAAGACACTTTCGAGTATGTGGATTGTACGGATGAGGAGAAAGTGGGCTTAACTGCATACCACCTTAGGGATCAGGCAGTCACCTGGTGGAAGATGCAAAAGACCCTACTCGAGGAGCATGGGATTACCTAGGCAGTCTTTCGAGATATTTTCTGGAGACAGTATTTTCCCTCGGCATTTTCTACGACACATCGTCAGGAGTTTCTAAGCCTGAAGCAAGGTGATCGATCCGTCATGGAATATAATGCGGAGTTTACTAGACTTGCAGAGTTCTGCCCTCATCTGGTAACACAGGATGCAGATCGGATGTTCCAATTTACTCAGGGTCTAGCTGCTTATAACCGGGCCAGGATGTCAGGATCTTCTATTACCTCTTACAGGGAGGCATTGGACCGAGCTATCGTTATTGAGATGACTTCCCAGCAGATTCCCATGGAAAAGGATACTGAGAAACAGATGACCCAGAGTAAGCAGCTGAACCAGGGTTCAGCTCAGGAGACTCAGAAGAAGTGAGATCAAAAAGGAACTACTCAAGGTGCTATTGACGGGTCAGCTAGATTGCAGAAAGGGAAGCACCCGACTTCTGATTATTCTGAAGGGTCTCATAAGAGTCGTAAGTGAAGGTGGATGCTTCGGAGGCTCATTGGCTCCCATGTCCCCGGATTAAAATTTTCACTAATGAAAGAATTAATCCGGATGGGATGAGCTTCCTTAGCACAACCATTTCGTCGTCGTGCTAACAACTTGAGTGGTCGCTTGAACAAACTAGTTGTTCAAGCAACACAACTCTTCTAGTTGGTTAGCCGCGGAAGAGACGACGGACGGATCGCCGGTTTTTGTGTTTGTCTTCGGGGTCCATGATTATACAATATATTTACTAATTCACACATGCATAATCAAAACATAAAAAAACATGCTCAGATCTGTAAATAAAGTTAAAATAACTTTATACCTCACGATCTTCTACCATATGTCCTATCCTTCTCGTGGACGACGTGTGGACGAAGATCCTCCACGAGTAGAAGCCTTCTAGATCGCTTTCTTCTCTACCTTGTCCACTGCGAACAAAGAGAAGAACTTACAAATACCTATCCTTTCTCGAACCGGCAACCAAATTAGGGAATTTGGTGCAACTGCCGGCCAAGGATCAAATGGATGAAGCGCCGGCCAACTTGAAGAAGGGTTGTCGCTGGCCACCAAGGAGAAAGGGAGGAAGATGAACTCCGGCCACCAATGGAGGGAGAACCGCCGGCCAAGGAAGAAGGGAGAGGCCTCTAGGATGGGCGCCGGCCAAGTGTTGATGGAGGAGGATGGGCGCCGGCAATCAACTAGAAGGAAGAAGTTGCCGCCCACTTTGAATTACTCCAAAACCCTAGCCGCCCACTTTTGGATGAGCCAAAACCCTAATTCTTCAATCTTATCTTACCGCCCAACCTAAGCCTCTATTTATAGAATTAGGCTTAAGCCTCCTTTAATCTCCACCGTCGGATCTAGGGATTTAATCTCCACCGTCGGATCTAGGGTTTTATCCCAACCGTTGGATCTAGGGTTTCATCCCAACCGTCGGATCTAAGATTTCATCCCAACCGTCGGATCTAGGGTTTCATCCCAACCGTCGGATCTAGGGTCTTATCCCAACTGTCGAATCTAGGGATTTAATCCTAACCGTCGATTCTAGGGTTTCATCATAACCATCGGATCTTAGGGATTTAATCCCAACCGTTGGTTCTAGGGTTTCATCCTAACCATCGAATCTAGGGATTTAATCCTAACCGTTGGTTCTAGGTTTTGTTTTACATTCTTGGATCTAGACTTCACAAGGATTATATTAGGCTACGATAGGGACCATAAGGAGGAGTTGGGTCTTGGCCACCCGATGGATCGGAACCACACTAACTTGATCCATCAATGATGTTCCATTCCACTAGAGGATCATCATTGAACTACCTCACCAACCCCCATAAATCAATATGGGCTCCATATATTATTTGTACATTAATCTCCCCGTGTTTAAGATATCGAATGTCCATCAATTAATTGATTTACTGACCATCAATTAATTAACATCTAATTCCTCGAGTAGTACCACTCAACCTTATCATCATGTTGACTAAGTCAACCAGCTGGGTTTACATGATGAATCTTATGAGCTCCTTAAGGGGACATCATCAACCTAATATATAGGACACGGTTTCCTCCTATAATCAACGGCACACCATGTAAATAATATTATTTCCCAACTTACCGGGCATATTGATTTAATCCATCTAAATCTCACCCTCTGGTAAATCAAAGAAATAAATACTAAGTACATGTGCCCGTTATTATATCGGGATTAAGAGCATGCACAACATAATATCCGAGGTCCGATTCAATTATGTAGTCAGTACTAAATTGAATCACCTCTATGTCGGTCCTGCTCAATACACCTAAGTGTACTAGTGTAACTCTATGTTCAAGACAAAACAATACCAAGCTACACTACAACCATGCTAATGGTTTGTCCAAAACCATCTTGGTTGTGAGCCTCTACTTATATTTTACAAGGGACTGATAACATGATCTTCTGTGCCACACCAAGCACCATGTTATCTACAATGTAAAATATTAGACAATATGCACACATATAATAAATATATAAAGTGCAAACAATGATCATGTGATTCTTATTTCAAAATAAAATGTTCATACAAAAAGAGCTAGGCTTTCAGTATACATTCCAACAGTAAGAGCCATAATAGGACTAGGTGTTATAAGTGTGGATTTGAAAGCCACAAAGTTCCAGAGTGTCCCTTGGAGCAGCCTGTTTGTTATTATTGCAAGCAACCTGGGCATACCAGTCGGGAGTGTACATTGAGAGCATAGTTGGAGTTTTCTGATAGTTCCAACAAGGGAAGGAAGTCTAGCTAGCAGTGGCAGCAAAGGACAACACCATGGACACCGGCGTATGGTCAGAAGCAGCTATTACCTCCACAGGCACAGTTGTATCAGATGCAGGGGGTGCCCCTTCAGTGATGCTGACAGCTATCCAGTATCCTGCATCTCCAGTGATCTACTATCCAGGGGTACCTGCACCGTAGTTTTTACCAGCTAGCTCTCAGGGGTACATTATGCCTGCGCAGTTAACTCCGTCTTCAGTACCACCAAGCCAGATGCAACCTGAGTGGAGGCACTCTACTACTTCATCAGAAACGCAACCGTCAAATATGGAGGCTAGACGTGTTTATGCCATAACCAGAGATGAGGCATAGCTGGCTGAGGGATCAGTCATTCGGGCTATGGTTTCAGTTTATTCCATATATGTTGATACTTTGATTGATACCGGTAGTTCACACTCATTCGTATCTAGAATATTTCTGGATAGAGTTGGAAGGATTCCGACGGTTCGATCTTGTGGGTTAGCCGTATCTTTGCCATCAGGAGAGGTGCTGACTAGCCACCAAGAAATCAAAGATTGCCCATTAGATTTCGATGGCCATATCCTTACAGTGTACCTCCAGGTGTTGAAAATGATAGAGTTTGATATTATTCTCGGTATGGATTGGTTGGCCACTTATTATGAGACAGTGGATTGTAGAGCAAGGGTGGTGACTTTTCGACCACCGGATCAACCAGCCTAGAAATTTATTAGCACTAGAGATGATGGAGTATCCATTATATCTACATTACATGCTCAAAAGTTATTGGCCCATGGTTGTCAGGGTTATTTATTATCTTTAGTCAAAGTTGAGAACGAAGAACTACCACCCCTCTTTGATGTGCGGGTAGTCCAAGAGTTTCCAGATGTGTTCCCAGATGCACTTCCAGGCTTGCCACCTCCTAGGCAAGTGGAATTTATGATAGAGGTGATTCCAAGAACCGCATCGGTATCAAAAACTCCTTATCGGATGGCACCAAAGGAGCTGAATGAACTTAAAGTCCAACATTAGGAGTTGTTAGATAATGGATTTATTCGGCCTAGTTTTACTCCATGGGGGGCTCCGGTACTTTTTGTCAAAAAGAAGGATGGATCATTGCGATTATGAATTGACTATCGGCAACTGAATGCAGTAACTGTAAAGAACGAATATTCATTGCCAAGGATAGAGGATTTGTTTAACCAACTTAAAGATACCTGTGTGTACTCTAAGATTGATTTGCGCTCAAGATATCATCAGCTTTGGATAAGAGATGAGGATATGCAGAAAACAACGTTCCACACTCGTTATGGGCATTACGAGTTTTTGGTGATGCCTTTTGGTCTCACGAATGCTCCAGCTGCATTTATGGACTTGATGAACCATGTATTCTTGAGGTATATATATCAGTTTGTGATAGTATTCATTGATGATATATTGATATATTCTCGATCTGAGGAGGAGCATGAATAACATCTCTAGATTGTGTTGGAGATGTTGCGACGGGAGCAGTTGTATGCCAAGTTCAGTAAATGTGCATTATGGTTATCCTCAGTAGGTTTTCTTGGACATGTGGTGTCTAACAGAGGTATTTCTGTAGATCCCCAAAAAATTGAGGCGATTACCAGTTGGGAGCAACCAAAATAAGTTCAGGAGGTCCGTAGTTTCCTGGGTCTGGCCGGGTATTATCGAAGATTCGTGGAGGGATTCTCTAGTATTGTCATGCCACTCACTCGTCTAACTCAGAAAGGGGTCAAGTTTACTTGATCAGAGGCCTATGAAACTAGCTTTCAAGATCTGAAACAGCGGTTAATTTCCGCACCAATTTTAGTGATTCCTTCCGGTGTTGATGGGATGGTACTATATACTGACGCTTCTATCCAAGGGTTGGGTGTAGTTCTGATGCAGTCCAACCGTGTGGTATCTTATGCCTCCCGTCAACTAAAGGATCACGAAAGGAATTATCCAATGCACGATCTGGAGTTGGCAGCCATTATTTTTTGCCTTGAAAATATGGAGACACTATCTATATGGGGTTATCTTTAAGATCTACACAGACCATAAAAGTTTGAAATATCTATTCACAGAAAAAGAACTGAACCTGAGATAGAGGCGGTGGATGGAATATCTGAAGGATTATGATTGCACCATTCATTACCATCCAGGAAAAGCTAATGTGGTAATAGATGTGCTGAGCAGGAAGTCTCGTGGGGTTTTAGCCAGTTATCTGATAGCAGTTACCGATCTAGTTCGACAGTAGAGTTAGGATTGTCTGAACAAGGTCAAACATCCCGGGGAGTATTGATTTCTATGGTTGCCTAATCCACTATTGCTGAGGAAATTAAAGAAGCGCAAGTTAGTGACCAACATCTGCAGTTCTTGTGCAACACAATAGACACAGAATGACAAACAGATTTCTCGAGTGACGAGAATGGAGTACTTCGTTTCCGTAGACGATTATATGTTCCAGATATGCATCCAGTTAAAGACGAGTTGTTATAGGAAGCACATCATTCGAGATTTGCTATAAATCTTAGTGGTACTCAGATGTACTGAGATTTGAAACGCTTATACTGGTGGAATGGTATAAAGAGAGATATTATAGACTTTGTTGCTCGATATTTAGTATACTAGCAGGTGAAAGTTGAACATCAAAAACCCGCTGGATTGCTTCAGGAAATTCTGATTCCGGAATGGAAATGAGAGCATATCACTATGGATTTCATTACGGGATTGCCCAGAACCCGTAAAGGACATGATGCGATTTGGATGATTGTGAATCGGTTAACCAAATCTGCTCTTTTTCTGAATATTCATGGGATGAACTCATTGGATCGTCTGGCAGAGTTGTACTACTGAGAGATTATCAGGCTGCATGTGCCTTTGAGTATTATATCCGATAGAGATCTGCGATTTACCTCGCGATTTTGGCAGAGTCTGCAGCAGGCTATGGGCACAGAGCTTCGACTCAGTACAACATTTCATCCGCACACAGATGGACAGTCTAAGTGTACCATTCAAACTCTGGAGGATCTATTAAGATTTTGTGTCATGGATTTCGGAGGCAGTTGGGAGGATTACATTCCTTTAGTAGAATTTGCCTACAATAACAGTTATCACTCCTCCATTCAGATGACTCCTTTTAAGGCCTTATACGGCAGATCTCCTATGTTGTAGGAGGAAGTTGGAGAACGACAGTTATTAGGGCCACAGAGTATCCATCATAATGCAGAGTTGGTGCGCGACATCAGACGGTAGTTATCATAGGCACAGGATCGACAGAAGAGTTACGCAGATCGGAGGCAAATACCTTTGGAATTCCCAATCAGGGATCATGTATTCCTACGAGTTTCACCCACCAAAGAAATCAAAAGATTTGGGTTGAAAGGAAAATTAGCTCCAGGCTACGCTGGTCCATTTGAGATATTAGAGTGGATTGAGGGTGTAGCTTACCGGTTGACTTTACCTCTGACACTTGCGGGAGTTCATAACGTATTTCATGTTTCTATACTGAGGAAATGCGTGTCGCATTCTAATCATGTTCTGAAAGAGGTACCGATTCCACTCCAGGCGAATGTGACTTCTGAGGAGATTCCAGTGCGAATTCTTGGTCGCAAAGAGCGTCAGTTGAGGAACAAAACCATCAGACTTGTAAAAGTGGGATGGCAGCATCATACTGATGAGGAGGCTACGTGGGAGTTGGAAGATACTATCCGAGCTCAGTACCCTTATCTGTTCACTTGAGGTATATGGTCATTTTGGAAACTTACTTGAATTAATTTTTGTATTTAAGTACGAAATTTGGGGATCAAATTTTATTAAGGGGAAAAATATAAAATACCACAAATAGATGGCTAAAGGGTAATATTATTAGCGGGTTAATTAAAATTTTTGAGGAATGGTTAGGGATTAATTAGGCTTAACCTAGGTTTAATGCTTATGTGTATGCTTTGGGAAGCATTATAAAGGGTGAAAATCCATTGGATATGAATTTGGAGAGGTGTTAGGTCAAAGTATCAAATTTAATGGTGGAAGAGTTCATGTTTGAACTTAGAACCCTAATTTTGATGGTTTAGAGTTCATATTGGCTTAGGGACTTCCCAAGGGCATTGTTGGTGCAATGGTCAAGGGGGAGCAAGCCTTTAGGGGGAGGTATCCATCTTGGGATAATGGATATGTTTTCTTTTTGAAGGGGAGAAGTTATGGGGAGAATGTCATCGATTGGAAAAATTGATGGATTTTTTAGAGACCCAATTTGGAAATTCCTCTCTTGAGTGATATGGGACTTATCACTAGAAAGATGGTAGGCATCCTGGGTATGGTTGGACCAAGGGGGAGATTATAAGATCTCATTGGGACATGAGACATTGCCCTCCTTGGAGAGAAAACTTTTTTTTTATGTTAGTCAAAAAGGGGGAGAACATAAGATTACCAATTTATGAAATTGGTAAGGGAATTTGAGTTAGAGGTATAACTCAAGTTTTGTTTTGTCAAACATCAAAAAGGGGGAGATTGTTGGTGCAATCAGCCCAGGTCACGATTGACCAGACTCGAGTTTGACTCAAGTGATGTTATGATGTTTGACAAAGTGAGTTGACATTGATGTTTGACATTGATATCTATTAATATTTTGGAGAGATTATTTGTATAATCGACCCGGGTTATGATTAACCGGACTCGAGTTTGACTCGAGGGAGACTTTGATGGTTGACTAGGGTTGACCATGTGATTATGGGAAAGTCCAAGCATGAGTCTTGGCAAGGTAAAATCCAAGTCTTGAGTACTTGGCATGGAAAGTCCAATATGGGTTGGCAAGGGAAAGTCCAAGTATAGGTCTTGGCATTATGAGAAGTCCAAGGGGTTTAATATTGGCAGCGTAAAGTCCAAGCGGTAGTCTTGGCAGCATAAGTCCAATGGTTGGCAGCGTAAGTCCAATGTGCCTTAGCGGTGTAGATACCATTAGCATGACATAGCCGATGGAAACACCTGTTAGGAATATTGGAACGGCTAGAGGGGGGGTGAATAGCGTTTTGCCCGTTCGTGGATGGAATTCGATCTCGTTCGTGTCTACAATTTCGTTAGCGCAGCGGAATAAAGATAATGATAACAATAACGAAATAGACGACAAGCTAACACAATGATATAACGTGGTTCGGAACCGCACGGTTCCTACTCCACGGATCGAGCTCTAAAGAGCCCTAGTGATGCACACACACTCACTAATGATAAACACTCCTTCTCGACACAAGTCGGAGGCGGAGAAACCCCGTACAAACGTTTATAACAATAAACGAAAGGAATACAAGCAATATACAATGTAAATACGAAATACAAGTAAAGAAAAGACTTTACAACACTTGTTTTGATTGCTTGAATGCTTGGTTGCTTGCTTGCACTTGGAGACCTGATTTGCACCAACAAATCGCCCCAATAGCCCTCAAGAACCGATGGTTTTTCCTCCATCACGAGTTCCTTATAAAGCTTCAACCTGTGCTTGAAAAAGTCGATCAGTCGACTGATCGGGACCATCAGTCGACTGAAGCCACTGTTGTCGTGAGACAACGGCTAGATCCACGCTGGATAAGTCCAACGGAACCTTCATCAGTCGACTGATTGTGACCATCAGTCGACTGATGGAGTCCTCACTCGACCAGTCGAGTCTTGACTCTATTATGTGATCGATTTCTCGAGCACCAGTCGACTGATCACACGATCAGTTGACTGCTTGAGCCATCAGTCGACTGCCCACCTCTGGCAATCGACTGCTAGGCCATAACCCCGCAGTCAAACCCTAGTTGACTCGGTCCAGTCGACTGCCAAATGGCACCAGTCGACTGGCACACCTCAAACATGAGGTTTTAACCCAAGTATGGTTCCCCCATACTTGCTAGACCACCCTTAGCCTAGACCTAAGCCTTCTAGCCACCTCCATCAGCCTCACGCCTCTCGGATCCCTCCAAGTCATCCATGACTTGTTCATCCATCGCGCTAGCCTTCAGGTGCTTCCATCGGCTATGTCATGCTAACGGTGTCTACACCGCCAAGGCACATTGGACTTACGCCGCCAAGACTCCGCTTGGACTTTACGCCGCCAATTATTGGACTTATGCTGCCAAGACTACCGCTTGGACTTTACGCCGCCAATATCAATCCCCTTGGACTTCTAATGCCAACCCATGTTGGACTTTCCATGCCAAGATCATGCTTGGACTTTCTATGCCAAGACCATGCTTGGACTTTCCCAAATGCCAAGACCATGCTTGGACTTTCCCTTGCCAACCAATGTTGGACTTTTACATTGCCAAGACCATGCTTGGACTTTCCATGCCAAGAACTCAAGACTTGGATTTACCATGACAATTATATTGTCATATGTTTTTGTCGAAACATCAAAACATCACTCGAGCCAAACTCGAGTCCTGGTCAATCGTGACCTGGGCCGATTGCACCAACAATACGAGATTTTCAGAATTTCAAAACTGGAAATCAAATATCAGTCGACTGATACAGCTATCAGTCGACTGATAACACTGTAGCGCGATACGATACGGTCATCAGTCGAGTGCTAACTTCATGACTCGACTGATTGAACATCAGTCGACTGATGGTACTGTTCACCGAGGCAGAGGGTCATCAGTTGAGTGCTCGACAAGCAGTCGAGTGATGTGCACATCAGTCGACTGATGAGCAACATCAGTCGACTGATGCCACTGTAGCACGTCACAGAAGGTTCAGCAGTCGATTGCCGAGCCGGATCACCGATCACGGCTCAGTAAACCCGGTAATAAATCATATCGATCGTGATGCTCCACATCGATCGATCGCGATTTTATAACGCCGAACCGCTAGGGTTCGGCGTCTTCACGCGACAAGCTTTTCTTCTCCTTTCTTTCTCCGATCGCCATCTCCGTCTCCGATCGATTCTTTTCCCGCGTAAAAAGTGTTAGGTTTGATAGATAAGCCTCTCTTCTTCCGTTTTTTTTTATTTCGAGCCCTAGTTCACATGTTTTAGGGTTGATCTTTTCTTGTTCTGATTAGGGTTCCGGCGTCTGAGGTTCTCCGGCGAGTTTTTCGGCGACATCTGAGTTCTCTCTCCGACCACACCTTCAAATGGCGCCTAAGTAACGATTTTTTTTTCAAACCCTAACTTTCATTTCCGTTACAATTTAGGTCTATCTAATCATGTTTTATTGCTCATGCATGTCATATCATACATTGCATTCATAATAGGAGAGGTCGTAGGGATGATCCACCTGAGGGTGAATCTCGAGTGTACCAACCAATGTTGGTTAGGTACATCAACAGGGATTTTTTTAACCGTCATCGTAGTGATGTAATGGAGTTAATTTCATACTATAGTCTCATGAAAGTCGTCCTATGCACCCATTCTATTAACGACGACCTTCTTAAAGAATTTTATCAAAACCTAAAGAAAGTGGATGACGGCCCTACTTACACTACTCGCATTGCAAAACGCGAGTTAGAGTTCACTCCTGCGATACTGCAGGAGTTTCTCGAGTGTAGGCCCTCATATGACACTTTTATCTGTTACCCTACCATGGATTTCCCTTACAGGCCCTTTGCCCATATCTCTATGGAGTCCATGCATGAGCACATTTTTGGTTATCCTCGTCCACCCAAAACTTATTTCCTATCATTTGAGTTATGCACTGACAATGTCCTTTACAAGGTCATTGTTGGGTGTTTTCTTCCCATTGTCACTAGGGGTCTGGCCAAGATTCGGCCTCCCCATCTCTTTCTACTATACGCCATGCGTCATAGGTTAGATATTAACTTTGCATTAAACATGTTCCACTGCATTGTGCATTTCATTTCCCCTGTACAAGGGAAAGTGCATATGCCTTTTGGTCATATCATTACCGCATGGTTAGAGTCCGTAGGCGTCAACATCCACAGGGGTTCTCTGAGAGCGCTATCGGAGGTGTACGACTGTATATCAGTTCGTAACTTCTCTTTAGCAAAGCTACGGATGGGCGCTGGACAGATGGAGTTGGCGCCACGACCACCACCCAGGGCACACAGAGAGCCTCCTCCAGTACCCGGAGATACAGTAGAGGACTACGAGGATGTAGATGTCGTTGATGAGGACGATCAGATGTCGGCAGATGCATCAGCGGCGGGTCCATCAGATGATCGTCGTGGCCGGCTGGAGTTCAGATTTCAGGACTATCGTGGCGGTTGATGCTAGGGTCGGAGATCTTTGGCGGGCGGACATCCTTCAGCGCACGTCTTGATAGGATGGAGGAGTCCCAGAGCCGCATAGAGCAGCATCAGCTCGATATGTTAGAGATGATGCGGGTCTGGACCCTGAGTCAGCAGCCTCCACCGCCACCTCCTGCAGACGATTAGATATTTAGGATGTTAGATTTTCTTTTGTTGTCAGTTTCTGTAGTGAGATTGAACATAGCCAATCTCGATTTTGGATGTAAAAGACTAAAATTTTTAAGTTAAATGAAATTTTTGTTTATGAAAATATTGTGTGTTTGGATGAGTACTTGTATAATTGTATTGCTTATGAAAGTTGATATATCATGACACAAAATTGCATCCTATCATATACCATGTCATGTTATTTTAGATGTCATGTGTTCTTAAATTTCATCTTATGTCATGACATCATGATTATGAGCATATGCTTATTTATATCATTTCTAATGTCATAATCACTCATGCATTTAAGATAATTTGATTGAAATTGATTTAAGGACAATGGCATGACTTGGAGTCCCATTTATAAGGGAATCAAGTAGGGTTGCCTTAGAAAAATGCATGAAACCCTAGATTAAATGAACCAAAACCCACATCTCACATCCAATTGACATGTATGTGTATTTATACACCATAGATACATGTGAGATGCTAGGATATGAGTTAAGTTCAAGGTGCATAGTTCTTGCATCTAGATGAACTAAAACTCATCTAATTCTATTTGTGGATCATTGGGAGAGCATGTGTACAAGTCATGTACATCTGACAAAGAATATGATCAAAATAAGGTTTTGAAAACATTTTAAAATCATTTTGAAAAACCTTGGTGAAGTCTATCTTTTGATAGCAATCACCATTGATGAAGTTGATACAAAATAGGGCCAAAACATTGAAAATTTCAATGGTTTTGAGTTTTGTATCAAACTCACTATTTTATGGGTAAAATAATTTTCAAATATTTTTCACCCATTGTAATGACTATAAGTAATATACGTATCAAATTTCGTTATTTTTCGATATACGTAGAATTACTTATATTTTTCCAAAACTTATTTCTGATAACTGAAAATCGAATTTTTGATTATCGATCAGCTACTACAGGTGGCGATCGATGATGGCGTGTCGATCGGTAGTAGCTGAACCACTCGACTGATTGTTTGATTTCGAGAAAACTATGGTTGTTTAACCTGATTTCAGCTGCGGTTATGGTCCCTAATCACTCCTAACCCTAGGATATGCTTTGGGAAGCATTATAAAGGGTGAAAATCCATTGGATATGGATTAGGAGAAGTATTTAGAGTTTGTATCAATTTTAAGATGTTGGAAAGTTCAATGTTGAATTTCTAACCTTAATTTTGATGGTTTAGAGTTCCTATTGGCTTAGGGACTTCCCAAGGACATTGTTGGTGCAATGGTCAAGGGGGAGCAAGCCTTTAGGGGGAGGTATCCATCTTGGGATGATGGAGGTGTTTTTCTCCTTGAAGAGGAGAAGTTATTGGGAGAATATGACATCAATTGGGAATTGATGGGACTTTTGAGAGACCCAATTTGGAAATTGGGAGAGTGTATAGGATTGCCTCTCTTGAGTGATATTGGACTTATCACTAGGAAGATGGTAGGCATCCTAAGTATCTTTGGACCAAGGGGGAGATTGTAAGATCTCATTGGAACATGAGACATTGACCCTCTTGGAGAGACAACCTTTTTGATGTTAGTCAAAAGGGGGAGAATGTTTGGGGGAGAACATTTGGAGAGTATTTACCAATTTGGGATAATTGGTAAGGGATTTGAGTTAGTGTTCTAACTCAATAATTTGTTTGGTTTTTGTCAAACATCAAAAAGGGGGAGATTGTTGGTGCAATCGGCCCAGGTCACGATTGACCAGGACTCGAGTTTGGCTCGAGTGATGTTTTGATGTGTTTTGATGTTTCGACAAAAACATATGACAATATAATTGTCATGGTAAATCCAAGTCTTGAGTTCTTGGCATGGAAAGTCCAAGCATGGTCTTGGCAATGTAAAAGTCCAACATTGATTGGCAAGGGAAAGTCCAAGCATGGTCTTGGCATTTGGGAAAGTCCAAGCATGGTCTTGGCATAGAAAGTCCAAGCATGGTCTTGGCATGGAAAGTCCAACATGGGTTGGCATTAGAAGTCCAAGGGGATTGATATTGGCGGCGTAAAGTCCAAGCGGTAGTCTTGGCAGCATAAGTCCAATAATTGGCGGCGTAAAGTCCAAGCGGAGTCTTGGCGGCGTAAGTCCAATGTGCCTTGGCGGTGTAGACACCGTTAGCATGACATAGCCGATGGAAGCACCATGATCGTTGCCACTCATGATCGTTCTATAATTAATGGTTAATTATAGACGGCCAACATAAACCGAGAACCTATTTGGTCACACGCACAACGAGTGTAATCCAAAGGATTTAAAACGAGCTTGAGAATGGGATTCTCAGAACGAGAGAAACTATGTTTGGTTGGACCAAACATAAAGCGAGCATGAAATTGTTTCAGTCGCAATGGAAGAGTGGATGGGCCGTGTCTTATGAAGACATAATGGATGGACCAAAATGGTTTGGTTCTAATCCAATGGATGAGAATAAACCAAAGGGTTTGGTTTATTTTAAACGAATGAACCAAAAGTTGGTTCGGTTCGTTTTAACTTAAAATAAACCATCATGGTTTGGTTTATTTTAACTTATCTTAATGGAGCGGGTTAACGGGCTTTATGGATATGATCCATTAACCACTAAGAGAATTAGTTCTCTATAAAATAGGGATTAAACCCTAACCCTAAACCTAATCCAATTAGTGGCCGCCCAACCCATCCTCCTTGTTGTTGGCGTCAACAACAAGGGATGCCGCCCAACTTGATTGAGCTGCTGCCATCTCCTTGTCGGCGTCCAAGTTTCGGCCGGTGAACCTCCGGCGACCCTCCGGTGATCTCCCTTGGGTTGGTGTAAAGGTGAGCCTCCATCTCTTCTTTTTGGCGGCGCCTATTTCCTCCACCAAAGCTGTCCAGTTTTCTGGACAGCTTCTTCTCGTCGGGCGTCGTTTGGGCGGCGGTTAGTGCTCCGACAGCGGATAACATACGGGATTTGATCTCCGGTAATCCTCTGAGTGGAGGGCGAAGGATTCGTCAATCGGTTGGCGAATACCTCTCGGAGAAGCAAGTCTTGAGGACTTGTTTTGGTCGAATTTGGATTGGACGTGATCATCTCTCGATCACGTCGTCTTCAACACGAGGCTAGTAACCCGTACGAAGACGAAGCTCGTGACTTAGCGAAGTCATCCCGAGGAGCTCGGCGTGGATACGGATAGAGACGATTCTTACGAGAATCGTTCCGGTTGATGCCGTTCCCGCTACACGTCATACGGAAGGTATAACGTAGTTTAATTTCTTTTATTGCAATTTTAATTTACGGTTATGTCTACACTTGTTGTAATAGCATTCGTGTGTTGTGTGTGTTGTAATAAATAGGAGTATTTATTATTTTTATTGCTTCCGCTGTGCTCATGTTTACGAAACATGATCGAACACACCTGCCTTGTGGTCGAAACCAGATGGTATCAGAGCCCAGGTTGTGTTTCGACATAATCGTAAAATGGTTTTGCGATAGTCATAATGTATTTCTGGAAATTTTCTAAATTTTGGAAATTTAGAAGTATTTATGGAAATTTTCAATTTTGGAAAGTCTAGAAGTATTTATGGAAATCTTCCACTTTTGGAAAGTTGGAAGTATTTATGGAAATTGATATTTTCCATAAATAAAATATTTGATTAGATTCTGGAAATTTGTTTCCTAATTTAATCTTGATTTGATTTGGGAAATCAAATCTTTAAAATATTTTATTTCCATAAGTAGTTTTGAAGATTTAGGAAATTGGTTTCCTAAATAGATTTTCCTTAATCAAATAATTCCATGAATAAAATATGTGATTAGATTTGGAAATTTGTTTCCTAATTTAATTATGATTTGATTTGGAGAATCAAATCTTAAACATATTTTATTTCCATAAATAGTTATGACAAATAAGGAAATTATGTACATGACATAATTGTATGCCATGTAATTGCATTAGATGCATAACATTATGTCATGCGTGTCGTGACATGTAGATGTATGCCATGTATGCCATGCCATGTAGATAATAGTTATTTGCATGCAAAGAGGATGAGACATAAAAACCTTAACTCAATATTAAAGCCTACATCTTCCATTAATATGGTTAGAACCAGAGTTCTGTTTCTTGTTTGGGTTGTTGGACTCACTCCAAGCCCGGCTCGAACCTGAACATGTTCAAATCATTGGAATAGTTTAACTCTAATATGGTAAGAGTCAGAGGTCAATCGTTAGTTTGGGTTGTTGGACTCACTCCAAGCCTGGCTAATTGGTTGAATGCGCTCTAACCATATTAAAACTATTTCGCGATTAATGGGTCGGCTTTAACTTGGAGCATCGATTTGTTGGACTCACTCCAAGGTCGATGTGAAGAGAGGTGAAGTTGGGTGCTATGCATATGATGCATACTTGTTAATGTGTTAACAACCCAATGTATGTGTAAACATTCAATTAGTTGATAGCACATTGTGATAGTTACATATACATGATATGTAATCGGTATACTTGATACCCACCATCATAGCTAAGAATGGCTTGTTGGACTCACTCCAAGGTTGTTCTTATCTATGATGGATATCAGCCCATTCGGAGATGGACCTACGATCTCCCGAAGTGATTTTGGGGTTTTTGAATTCGAAAAATGAATGGGATTTATAAATGTATATTGATGCATTTTAAAATCATCTTTCTCATATATGCTCGTTTTGTATTTCTAAGTTAATATATTGATCATGATGTGTTTGAATTTGCGTTCCATTTTGGATTCAAATAAATTGACTGGGCCGAACTTCTTGGACTGACTTAGAAACTTGAGAATTGTTCTCAAGTTGAAAAACTTGCAAATGTCCTCGAAGCGCCTTTTCCCGCCCGTCCTAGTGACGATGCAACTCTGGACCAATTGTTGGCCTATCAGAAACATATGAGTGATTCTGAACAAATGAGTTGCATCATGCTAGCCGCAATGGAACCCAAGCTACGAAAGCAGCATGAGCATATGGATGCTCATATCGTAGTTCTTCATCTTTGTGAGTTGGTTGATGAGCAAGTGAGATTCGAAAGGTTCGAAGTCTCAAAGCTCCTCTTCACCTCTGAGATGCTAGGAGGTTCATCGTGATGCTTGCTCGATATCTTGAAGTGGAGTCTTATAGAAGCATGGCGAGGGGGGAGTCTTTGTTAGTTGATTCCTCGAAGAAAGGTTCTAAGAGGAAGTCAAAGGAATAGCAGAAGGGAAAGAAGAGAAGGGCTAAGAAGATAGAACTAGCACAAAAGGAAACTTGCCATCATTATGGCAAGGAGAGCCATTTGCGAAGAAAGTACAAGATTTATCTTGAGTCCGTGAAGAAGGATAAGGCATCGGATGCCCCATCTTCTTCAGATATCTTCGTTATTGATTGTCATTCTATTTCCTCGAACACTTGGGTATTTGATCGGTGTGGCTCACATATATGTAATGACATACATGGGCTAAGGAATAGAAGAAGACTCGTCGAGAGTCAAATTTACGTGTTGGGAATGGAGCAGCAGTTCTTTGCACTCGCCATCGGAGCGTATTTGTTGGAACTCCTAGGACTTGTCTTAGGACAATTGCTTTTATGTTCCTTCGTTGATAAAGAACATCATTTCTATTTCTTGTTTAAATAGAAATGGGTACCATTGACTTTTAGTAACAATTGTTGTTACATAACTTTGAATGGAGTTCTTTATGGACTGGAACTTTAAGCAATGGTGTTTATCGTTGGGCGTATCCGGTGACATTTGCAATATCGAGCGAGCAACAAGAGTGCTCGAAAGGATAATCAAATAGACTCCTACATGTGGCATTGTCGTCTTGGCCATGTAAGCAAGAACGCATGTCGAATTACACCGATGTGGAATTGGAATCGTTGAATTGGATTCATACGATATAATCATGCTTAAAAGGCAAGATGACTAAGTTACCTTTGGAAAGGTGAGCAGTGGGAGAGTTACTAGGTCTAATACATCTTGATGTATGTGGACCTATGTCAACTCAAGCTTTAGGAGGCTATAGCTACTTCATTACCTTCACCGATGATCACTCATGGTTTGGGTATGTGTTCTTGATGAAACACAAGTCCGAAGCCTTTGAAAGGTTCAAAGAATTCAGAAATGAAGTAGAGAAACAACATGACAAGAGTATTAAAATACTTCGATCGGATCGAGGTGGTGAATACTTAAGTCAAGAGTTTCTTGATTATCTAAGAGACAATGGTATATTGTCTCAATGGACTCCGCCATATACACCAAGGCATAATGGTGTATCTGAGAGGCGTAACCGGACCTTGTTGGACATGGTCAGGTCAATGATGAATCATGCGACTCTTCCCAAGTCCTTTTGGGGCTATGCACTTCAGACAGCTGTTTACTTGTTAAACAGAATGCCAACCAAGGTAGTCTCTACTACTCCATATGAGATATGGGCTAGTAAGAAACCTCATGTATCTTACTTGAAGATATGGGGTTGTCCTGCTTATGTAGCCAATTTGTATCGGACAAATTGGATGCTAAGTCGATAAATGTCTATTTATTGGATACCCTAAGGAAACAAGGGGTTACCAATTCTATCATCTGTGGAACAAAAGGTGTTTGTTTGAGGCATCTTTGTGTTTCTAGAGAAAGAGTTTCTCTTGCAAGAAAGCGATTGGGAGTGTCGTCGAGCTTGAGGAGGCTCGAGAGACTCAAATAGACATTGATGAGATACCTGGTGAAGCACAACAGCCGACAACTCATAGTGATGAGCAATCGGCTGGACCTATTGTAACACTACATCTTCGTAGATCTGGTAGAACACGCAATATTCCTGAGAGATATGGATTTCTCGTAAGTGAATCGAATGACGTGTTACTCATTGATGATGAGGAGCCTACCAGTTATGAAGAAGTGCTGACAAGTTCAGAAAGGGATAAGTGGCTTGGTGCCATGAAGTCGGAAATGGATTTCATGTATGAAAACCAAGTTTGGAACTTGGTTGACCCACCTGAAGGCATAAAGCCTATAGGGTGCAAGTGGGTTTTCAAGAAGAAAACCGACATGGATGGTAATGTGATTACCTATAAGGCTAGATTGGTGGCGAAAGGATATCGTCAAAACAAGGTGTTGATTATGACGAAACCTATTCGCCTGTAGCTATGCTTAAATCCATTCGGATGCTCCTGGCCATAGCGACTCATTATGATTATGAGATATGGCAGATGGATGTGAAAGCGGCTTTCCTTAATGGAAACACCAGGGGCGTGTATATGATCTGACTGAGGGTTTCACATCGGTTGATAAAACCAAGGTATGCAAATTGCGGCGATCCATTTATGGATTGAAGCAAGCATCGAGGCTGGAATATCCGTTTTGATGAGACAATCAAAAGTTTGATTTCTCATAAAATCGAGCGAACCTTGTGTGTACAAGAAGGTTAGTAGAGTGCGATCGTGTTCCTAGTATTGTATGTCGATGACATATTACTTATAGGAAGCGATGTGTCAATCTTCTGATCGATTAAGGTTTGGTTATCCAAGACATTCTCCATGAAAGACACAGGAGAAGCAACCTACATCCTTGGGATTAAGATCTATAGAGATAGATCGAAGCGGTTGCTTGGTCTTTCGCGATCTACATATATAGGCCAAGTGCTAAGAGGTTTAGCATGTCGGAATCCAAGAAAGGTTTCTTACCCATCGGGCATGGGGTACACCTTTGAAGTCTATGTCGAACAGAAGGCGAGAGGATTTGCATGAGTAAGATTCCTATGCATCCATGATAGGATCTATCATGTATGCTATGTTATGTACGAGGCCCGATGTATAAATGCGCTCACGAGTGTCACGGCGGATACCGATCCGATCGAGGAATGGATCATTGGGTGGTATTAAGGCGATCCTTAAGTGCTTGAGAAGAACTAAGGATGTGTTCCTAATATATGGAGAAGGGTACATGGTGATACGTGGGTATATGGATGCGACTCGGAAAGACAAGGATGATTCCATGTCTTAGTGCAGGTATGTATTCACCTAGAATGGGCGCAATAAGTTGGAAAGGTTCCAAGCTTGACACTATAGCGGATTACGCCACTAAGGCGAGAATACGTTGCGACTTTAGGCGACAAAGAAGCGGTTTGGATCGATAAGTTCATCTATGAACTTGATGTGGTCTCATCGATGATCCAAACATATGCCGCTATCATCTTATCGGAGAGATCATAAGTAGGAGCGAAATACAAATCGAGAAAATTCCCCTTTGAAAGGAACTTAGCGGATCCTTTGACTAAGCATTACCTCAAAGTAAGTTTGAGGTCATGTTAGAGCTTATGGTATTGGATCTAGTAGCGATTGGCATTAGGCCAAGTGAGTCTGTTAGTAATATATGAGAGATGTCCTAAGGCAATGCCTTATGTATGAACCATTTATATGATAAATGAAGATTCACTATTTGAGTATACATGTTTTATGTATTTGATTGGATCTTAAACTCATTTCTTGAATGTCACGTCGATTCACGGCATGAGAGAATTTGTGATTGGATCACAACTAGTGAGTATCTCTACATGTGTAATTGTGATGTATCGGAATTATCCTAGTCGATGAATTGATGGATTTGGACACCATCAATTCTGTTGAGACTACCGAGGTATACTCCTTGGTGTATCCAAGCGGTGATTCTCCTTTGGTGGAGACATAGTGATGTCGGAGTTAATCGTGGATGCTAGTTATGGTAACTAGTTCATTGGAGTGACAGTAGTAAGACTTCATATGGTTCTCTGCATATATAGATATGTCAATGAAGTTCTTGTGGCTTAAGTGCGATGTTCCTTTGACTTGCGGTATTCAAGTCATCTTGATCATGGAGACTTATGCTTTGACATCTTAAGCAAACATCTCAGGAGATGTGGACCGAGATGATTGGGTATAAGTCGAAGTGATCGAAGGTGTTTGAATAGCCTATAAAGGATTCACCACTCCTTGCGAGGAGATGTATACCCATGGCCTCTCGTCGGATTGTTACTAAAGTCTTTGGCCAAAGCATTACATGTTTAGAGTAAAGTACTCTTCGTACATGTGGAGTAACTAGAATCCGTAGGACGAGGAAATGATACTTGGGCTAGGTGTGACGTAGTCAGCCTAGTGGGGACTGACACAATAGACCATGTCCTGAACCAAGTGGGTATAAGATGAGTGAAGGGAATGGGGCGATTCATTCAAGCTCTTTGAAGGGTTTTGAGAAATAGTTACGGATCAGCGTTGATCTTTTGATTAATTGGGGATCATGATGTACTACTAGGTGCCACTCATGATGGTTCTATAATTAATGGTTAATTATAGGCGGCCAACATAAACCGAGAACCTATTTGGTCACCGCCGCTGCGAGTGTAATCCAAAGGATTTAAAGCGAGCTTGAGAATGGGATTCTCGACAGAGAAACTATGTTTGGTTGGACCAAACATAAGCGAGCATGAAATTGTTTGATCGCAATGGAAGCGTGGTTGGGCCGTGTCTTATGAAGACATAATGTATGGACCAAAATGGTTTGGTTCTAATCCAATGGAGGAGAATAAACCAAAGGGTTTGGTTTATTTTAAACGAATGAACCAAAAGTTGGTTCGATTCGTTTTAACTTAAAATAAACCATCATGGTTTGGTTTATTTTAACTTATCTTAATGAAGCGGGTTAACGGGCTTTATGGATATGATCCATTAACCACTAAGAGAATTAGTTCTCTATAAAATAGGGATTAAACCCTAACCCTAAACCTAATCCAATTAGTGGCGCCCAACCCATCCTCCTTGTTGTTGGCGTCAACAACAAGGGATGCGCCAACTTGATTGGTCTGCCATCTCCTTGTCGGCGTCAAGTTTCGGGTGAACCTCCGCGACCCTCCGGTGATCTCCCTTGGGTTCGGTGTAAAGGTGAGCCTCCATCTCTTCTTTAGCGGCGCCTATTTCCTCCACCAAAGTTGTCGTTTTGGACAGCTTCTTCTCCTCGTCGGAGCGTCGTTTGGACGACGGTTAGTGCTCCGACAGCGGATAACATATCGAGGATTTGATCTCCGGTAATCCTCTGAGTGGAGGGCGAAGGATTCGTCAATCATCGGTTGTGAATACCTCTCCGGAGAAGCAAGTCTTGAGGACTTGTTTTAGGTCGAATTTGGATTGGACGTGATCATCTCGATCCGTCGTCTTCAACACGAGGCTAGTAACCCGTCTGAAGAGCGAAGCTCGTGGCTTAGCGAAGTCATCGAGGAGCTCGGCGTGGATCACGGATAGAGGCGATTCTTACGAGGATCGTTCCGGTTGATGCCGTTCCCGCAACACGTCATACGAAAGGTATAACGTAGTTTAATTTCTTTTTATTGCAATTTTAATTTACGGTTATGTCTACACTTGTTGTAATAGCATGCGTGTGTTGTGTGTGTTGTAATAAATAGGAGTATTTATTATTTTTATTGCTTCCGCTGTGCTCATGTTTACGAAACATGATCGAACACACACACGCCGCGGTGCCGGAAACCCAACAGTGGTATCAGAGCCCAGGTTGTGTTTCGACATAATCGTAAAATTGGATTTGCGATAGTCATAATGTATTTCTGGAAATTTTCTAAATTTTGGAAATTTAGAAGTATTTATGGAATTTTTTCAATTTTGGAAAGTCTAGAAGTATTTATGGAAATCTTCCACTTTTGGAAAGTTGGAAGTATTTATGGAAATTGATATTTTCCATAAATAAAATATTTGATTAGATTCTGGAAATTTGTTTCCTAATTTAATCTTGATTTGATTTGGGAAATCAAATCTTTAAAATATTTTATTTCCATAAGTAGTTTTGAAGATTTAGGAAATTGGTTTCCTAAATAGATTTTCCTTAATCAAATAATTCCATGAATAAAATATGTGATTAGATTTGGAAATTTGTTTCCTAATTTAATTATGATTTGATTTGGAGAATCAAATCTTAAACATATTTTATTTCCATAAATAGTTATGACAAATAAGGAAATTATGTACATGACATAATTGTATGCCATGTAATTGCATTAGATGCATAACATTATGCCATGCGTGTCGTGACATGTAGATGTATGCCATGTATGCCATGCCATGTAGATAATAGTTATTTGCATGCAAAGAGGATGAGACATAAAAACCTTAACTCAATATTAAAGCCTACATCTTCCATTAATATGGTTAGAACCAGAGTTCTGTTTCTTGTTTGGGTTGTTGGACTCACTCCAAGCCCGGCTCGAACCTGAACATGTTCAAATCATTGGAATAGTTTAACTCTAATATGGTAAGAGTCAGAGGTCAATCGTTAGTTTGGGTTGTTGGACTCACTCCAAGCCTGGATAATTGGTTGAATGCGCTCTAACCATATTAAAACTATTTCGCGATTAATGGGTCGGCTTTAACTTGGAGCATCGATTTGTTGGACTCACTCCAAGGTCGATGTGAAGAGAGGTGAAGTTGGGTGCTATGCATATGATGCATACTTGTTAATGTGTTAACAACCCAATGTATGTGTAAACATTCAATTAGTTGATAGCACATTGTGATAGTTACATATACATGATATGTAATCGGTATACTTGATACCCACCATCATAGCTAAGAATGGCTTGTTGGACTCACTCCAAGTTTGTTCTTATCTATGATGGATATCAACCATTCGGAGATGGACCTACGATCTCGAAGTGATTTTGGGGTTTTGAATTGAAAAATGAATGGGATTTATAAATGTATATTGATGCATTTTAAAATCATCTTTCTCATATATGCTCGTTTTGTTTTTCTAAGTTTATATCTTGATCATTATGTGTTTGAATTTGCGTTCGTTTTTGGTTTATTATAAATTGACTGGGCTGAACTTCTTGGACTGGCTTAGAATCTTGAGAATTGTTCTCAAGTTGAAAAACTTACAAATGTCCTCGGCGCCTTTTCCCGCTCGTCCTAGTGACGATGCAACTCTGGACCAATTGTTGGCCTATCAGAAACATGTGAGTGATTCTGAACAAATGAGTTGCATCATGCTAGCCGCAATGGAACCCAAGCTACGAAAGCAGCATGAGCATATGGATGCTCATATCGTAGTTCTTCATCTTTGTGAGTTGGTTGATGAGCAAGTGAGATTCGAAAGGTTCGAAGTCTCAAAGCTCCTCTTCACCTCTGAGATGCTAGGAGGTTCATCGTGATGCTCTTGCTCGATATCTTGAAAGGCTGTGAGTCTTACGAGAAGCATGAGCGAGGCGGTCTTTGTTAGTTGATTCCTCGAAGAAAGGTTCTAAGAGGAAGTCAAAGGAATAGCAGAAGGGAAAGAAGAGAAGGGCTAAGAAGATAGAACTAGCACAAAAGGAAACTTGCCATCATTATGGCAAGGAGAGCCATTTGCGAAGAAAGTACAAGATTTATCTTGAGTCCGTGAAGAAGGATAAGGCATCGGATGCCCCATCTTCTTCAGATATCTTCGTTATTGATTGTCATTCTATTTCCTCGAACACTTGGGTATTTGATACTGGGTGTGGCTCACATATATGTAATGACATACATGGGCTAAGGAATAGAAGAAGACTCGTCAAGGGGGGAGTCAAATTTACGTGTTGGGTTTCCGGCACCGCGGCGTGTGTGTGTTCGATCATGTTTCGTAAACATGAGCACAGCGGAAGCAATAAAAATAATAAATACTCCTATTTATTACAACACACACAACACACGCATGCTATTACAACAAGTGTAGACATAACCGTAAATTAAAATTGCAATAAAAGGAAATTTAAACTACGTTATACCTTCCGTATGACGTGTAGCGGGAACGGCATCAACCGGAACGATTCTCGTAAGAATCGTCTCTATCCGTATCCACGCCGAGCTCCTCGGGATGACTTCGCCAAGCCACGAGCTTCGTCTTCGTACGGGTTACTAGCCTCGTGTTGAAGACGACGTGATCGAGAGATGATCACGGTCCGAATCCAAATTCGGACCTAAAACAAGTCCTCAAGACTTGCTTCTCAGGAGAGGTATTCGTCAACCGATTGACGAATCCTTCGTCCTCCACCTCAGAGGATTACCGGAGATCAAATCGCGGGTATGTTAGCCGATGTCGGAGCACTAACCGTCGTCCAAACGACGCTCCGACGAGAGGAGAAGAAGCTGTCCAGAAAACTGGACAGCTTGGTGGAGAGAGATAGGCGCCGGCCAAAGGAAGCCAAGTGCTTACCTTGATGCCAAACCTAAGGAGGATCGCGGAACTCTTAGGCAGCAGCTCGGCCGGCGAGGAGGAAGGAAGCCGCCTCTACGGGCGCCGGTTGGATGGTAGGAGCGGCAACACAACTTGATGTTAGGCGAGATTAGTTAGGGTTTAACAATCCCTTAAGCCCACTTTTATAGAGAACTAATTCTCTTAATGGTTAATCGATCATATCCATAAAGCCCGTTAACCCGCTCCATTAAGATAAGTTAAAATAAACCAAACCATGATGGTTTATTTTAAGTTAAAACGAACCGAACCAACTTTTGGTTCATTCGTTTAAAATAAACCAAACCCTTTGGTTTATTCTTATCCATTGGATTAGAACCAAACCATTTTGGTCCATCCATTACATGTCTTCATAAGACGACGCCCATCCACGCTTCCATTGCATTGAAACAATTTCATGCTCACTTTATGTTTGGTCGACCAAACCTAGTTTCTCTCGATGCGAGAATCCATTCTCAAGCTCGTTTTAAATCCTTTGGATTACACTCGTTGTCGTGTGACCAAATAGGTTCTCGGTTTATGTTGGCCGTCTATAATTAACCATTAATTATAGAGCGATCATGAGTGGCACCTAGTAGTACATCATGATCCCCAATTAACCGAAAGATCAGCGGTTGATCGAACTATTTACGAAACCCTTGATAGCTTGAATAGAATCGTGCCCCATTCCTTCACTCATCTTATACCCACTTGGTTGAGGACATGGTCTATTGTGCCGGATCCCACTAAGGTGACTATGTCACACCTAGCCCAAGTATCATTTCCTCGTCCTCACAGTTCTAGTTACTCCACATGTATCGAAGAGTACCTTACTCTAAACATGTATTGCTTTGGCAAAGACTTTAGTAACAATCCGACGAGAGGCCATGGTATACATCTCCTGCGCAAGGAGTGGTGAATCCTTTATAGGCTATTCAAACACCTTGATCACTTGACTTATACCCAATCATCCGGGTCCACATCTCCTCGGAGATGTTTGCTTAAGATGTCAAAGCATAAGTCTCCATGATCAAGATGACTTGAATACATAAGTCGAAGGAACATCGCACTTAAGCCACGGTAAGAACTTCATTGACATATCTATATATGAGAGAACCATATGAAGTCTTACGGTGGTCACTCGATGAACTAGTTACCATAACTAGCATCCACGATTAACTCGGACATCACTATGTCTCGGCCCGGTGAGAATCAATTGCTTGGATACACCGAGGAGTATACCTCGTGCTAGTCTCGGCGAAATTGATGGTGTCCGAATCCATCGATTCATCGACTAGGGATAATTAGATACATCACAATTACACATGTAGAGATACTCACTAGTTGTGATCAATCACAAATTCTCTCATCTTTGTGAATCGTATTGGACATTGATAAATGAGTTTAAGATCCAATCAAATACATAAAACATGTATACTCGAATAGTGAATCTTCATTTATCATATAAATGGTTCATACATAAGGCGATTGCCTTAGGACATCTCTCATATATTACTAACAGACTCCCACTTGGCCTAATGCCAATCGCTACGGTATCCAATACCATAAGCTCTAACATGACCCTCAAACTTACTTTGAGGTAATTCTTTAGTCAAAGGATCCGCTAAGTTCCTTTCAGTGGGAATTTTCTCGATTTGTATTTCGTTCCTACTTATGATCTCTCTGATAAGATGATAGCGGCGAAGCACATGTTTGGATCATTGATGAGACCACATCAAGTTCAGAGATGAACTTCTCGATCCAAACCGCTTCCTTTGCTGCTTCCAAAGCTGCAATGTATTCTGCCTTAGTGGCAGAATCCGCTATAGTGTCAAGCTTGGAACCTTTCCAACTCATTGCGCCTCCATTCCAGGTGAATACATACCCAGACAAAGACATGGAGTCATCCTTGTCTGTCTGGAGCCGGCATCCGTATACCCACGTATCACCATGTACCCTTCTCCATATATTAGGAACACATCCTTAGTTCTTCTCAAGTACTTAAGGATTGTCTTAAATCGCCTAATGATCCATTCTGGATCGATTGGTATCCGCCGTGACACTCGGGCGAGCGCATACATACATCGGGCCTCGTACATAACATAGCATACATGATAGATCCTATTGCGGATGCAGGGAATCTTACTCATGCAAATCCTCTCGCCTTACATGCGCGGACACATAGACTTGAAAGGTGTACCCCATGCCCGATGGGCGAGATAACCTTTCTTGGATTCCGACATGCTAAACCTCTTTAGCACTCGGCCTATATATGTAGACTGCGAAAGACCAAGCAAACCGCTTCGATCTATCTCTATAGATCTTAATCCCGAGGATGTAGGTTGCTTCTCCCAGGTCTTTCATGGAGAATGTCTTGGATAACCAAACCTTCACTGACTGTAAGATTGAAACATCGTTTCCTATAAGTAGTATGTCATCGACATACAATACTAGGAATACGACTGCACTCCAACTAACCTTCTTGTACACACAAGGTTCGTCTGGATTTTGTGAGAAATCAAACTTTTTGATTGTCTCATCAAAACGGATATTCCAGCTCCTGGATGCTTGCTTCAATCCATAAATGGATCGTCGCAACTTGCATACCTTGGTTTTATCAACCGATGTGAAACCCTCGTGTATCATATACACGTCCTCGGGTGTTTCCATTAAGGAAAGCTGTTTTCACATCCATCCGCCATATCTCATAATCATAATGAGCCGCTATGGCGGGAGCATCGAATGGATTTAAGCATAGCTACAGGCGAATAGGTTTCGTCATAATCAACACCTTGCTTTTGACGATATCCTTTTGCCACCAATCTAGCCTTATAGGTAATCACATTACCATCCATGTCGGTTTTCCTCTTGAAAACCCACTTGCACCCTATAGGCTTGATGCCTTCAGGTGGGTCAACCAAGTTCCAAACTTGGTTTTCATACATGGACTCCATTTCCGACTTCATGGCATCAAGCCATTTATCCCTTCTCGAACTTGTCGACTTCTTCATAAGGTAGGCTCCTCATCATCAATGAATAACATGTCGTTCGATTCACTTACGAGAAATCCATATCTCTCAGGAATATTGCGTGTTCTACCAGATCTACGAAGATGTGGTGTTACAATAGGTCCAGCCGATTGCTCATCACTATGAGTTATCGGCTGTTGTGCTTCACCAGGTATCTCATCAATGTCTATTTGAGTCTCTCGAGCCTCCTCAAGCTCGACGACACTCCCACTGTTTTCTTGCAAGAGAAACTCTTTCTCTAGAAACACAGAATGCCTTGAAACAAACACCTTTTGTTCCACAGGATGATAGAATTGGTAACCCCTTGTTTCCTTAGGGTATCCAATAAATAGACATTTATCAGACTTAGCATCCAATTTATCGACAGTCCGCTTCACATAAGCAGGACAACCCCATATCTTCAAGTAAGATACATGAGGTTTCTTACCATTCCATATCTCATATGGAGTAGTTGAGACTACCTTGGTAGGCATTCTGTTTAACAAGTAAACAGTTGTCTGAAGTGCATAGCCCCAAAAGGACTTGGGAAGAATCGCATGATTCGTCATTGACCTGACCATGTCCAACAAGGTCCGGTTACGCCTCTCAGATACACCATTATGCTGTGGTGTATATGGCGGAGTCCATTGAGACAATATACCATTGTCTCTTAGATAATCAAGAAACTCTTGACTTAAGTATTCACCACCTCGATCCGATCGAAGTATTTTAATACTCTTGTCATGTTGTTTCTCTACTTCATTTCTGAATTCTTTGAACCTTTCAAAGGCTTCAGACTTATGTTTCATCAAGAACACATACCCAAACCGTGAGTGATCATCGGTGAAGGTAATGAAGTAGCTATAGCCTCCTAATGCTTGAGTTGACATAGGTCTACATACATCAGTATGTATTAGACCTAGTAACTCTCCCACTCGTTCACCTTTTCCAGTAAAAGGTAACTTAGTCATTTTGCATTTTTAAGCATGATTCGCATGTATCGTATGAATCTAATTCAAACGATTCCAGAATTCCACATCGGTGTAATTCGGACATGCGTTTCTTGCTTATATGGCCAATACGACAATGCCACATGTAGGAGTCTATTTGATTATCCTTTCGAGCACGCTTGTTGCTCGCTTCGATATTGCAAATGTCACTGGATACGTCCAACGTATATACACCATTGCTTAAAGTTCCAGTCCCATAAAGAACCCCATTCAAAGTTATGTAACAACAATTATTACTAAATGTCAAATGGAAACCATTTCTATTTAAACAAGAAATAGAAATGATGTTCTTTATCAACAAAGGAATATAAAAGCAATTGTCCAGTTCTAAGACAAGTCCTGTAGGGAGTTTCAACAAATACGTTCTGATGGCGAGTGCAGCAACCTTTGCTTCATTCCCAACACGTAAATTTGACTCTCCCTTGACGAGTCTTCTTCTATTCCTTAGCCCATGTATGTCATTACATATATGTGAGCCACACCCAGTATCAAATACCCAAGTGTCTGAGGAAATAGAATGACAATCAATAAAGAAGATTTCTGAAGAAGATGGGGCATCCGATGCCTTATCCTTCTCCACGGACTCAAGATAAATCTTGCACTTTCTTCGCAAATGGCCCTACTTGTCATAATGATGGCAAGTGCCCTTTTGAGCTGGTTCTGCCTTTTTAGCCTTTTTCTTCTTCCCTTTCTGTTGTTCCTTTGACTCCCTCTTAGAACCTTTCTTCGAGGAATCAACTAACAACACCGTCCCCTGCTCATGCTTCTCAGAAGACTCCACAGTCTTCAGCATATTGAGCAGTACCACAGATGAACCTTCTAGCATCTCAGAGGTGAAGAGGAGCTTTGAGACTTCGAACCTTTCGAATCTCACTTGCTCATCAACCAACTCACAAAGATGAAGGACTACGATATGAGCATCCATATGCTCATGCTGCTTTCGTAGCTTGGGTTCCATCATGGCTAGCATGATGCAACTCATTTGTTCGTAATCACTCACATGTTTCGATAGGCCAACAATTGGTCCAGAGTTGCATTGTCAGGATGGGCTGAAGAGGCGCCGAGGACATACGCAAGCTTTTCCACCTTGAGAACAATTCTCAAGTTTCTAAGCTAGTCCAAGAAGTTTGCCTACTAATTTATTCGAATCCAAAATGGAACGCAAATTCAAACACATCATGATCAATATATTAACTTAGAAATACAAAACGAGCATATATGAGAAAGATGATTTTAAAATGCATCAATATACATTTATAAATCCCATTCATTTTTCGAATTCAAAACCCCAAAATCACTGAGATCGTAGGTCCATCTCCGAATAGCTGATATCCATCATAGATAAGAACAACCTTGGAGTGAGTCCAACAAGCCATTCTTAGCTATGATGGTGGGTATCAATATACCGATTACATATCATGTATATGTAACTATCACAATGTGCTATCAACTAATTGAATGTTTACACATACATTGGGTTGTTAACACATTAACAAGTATGCATCATATGCATAGCACCCAACTTCACCTCTCTTCACATCGACCTTGGAGTGAGTCCAACAAATCGATGCTCCAAGTTAAAGCCGACCCATTAATCGCGAAATAGTTTTAATATGGTTAGAGCGCATTCAACCAATTAGCCAGGCTTGGAGTGAGTCCAACAACCCAAACTAACGATTGACCTCTGACTCTTACCATATTAGAGTTAAACTATTCCAATGATTTGAACATGTTCAGGTTCGAGCCGGGCTTGGAGTGAGTCCAACAACCCAAACAAGAAACAGAACTCTGGTTCTAACCATATTAATGGAAGGTGTAGGCTTTAATATTGAGTTAGGGTTTTATGTCTCATCCTCTTTGCATGCAAATAACTATTATCTACATGGCATGGCATACATGGCATACATCTACATGTCACGACATGCATGGCATAATGTTATGCATCTAATGCAATTACATGGCATACAATTATGTCATGTACATAATTTCCTTATTTGTCATAACTATTTATGGAAATAAAATATGTTTAAGATTTGATTCTTCAAATCAAATCATAATTAAATTAGGAAACAAATTTCCAAATCTAATCACATATTTTATTCATGGAATTATTTGATTAAGGAAAATCTATTTAGGAAACCAATTTCCTAAATCTTTAAAACTACTTATGGAAATAAAATATTTTAAGATTTGATTTCCCAAATCAAATCATGATTAAATTAGGAAACAAATTTCCAGAATCTAATCAAATATTTTATTTATGGAAAATATCAATTTCCATAAATACTTCCAACTTTCCAAAAGTGGAAGATTTCCATAAATACTTCTAGACTTTCCAAAATTGAAAAATTTCCATAAATACTTCTAAATTTCCAAAATTTAGAAAACTTCCAGAAATACATTATGACTATCGCAAAACCATTTTTACGATTATGTCAAAACACAACCTGGGCTCTGATACTTTGTTGGGTTTACGCACATGGCGTGTGTGTGTTCGATCATGTTTCGTAAACATGAGCACAGCGGAAGCAATAAAAATAATAAATACTCCTATTTATTACAACACACACAACACACGCATGCTATTACAACAAGTGTAGACATAACCGTAAATTAAAATTGCAATAAAAGGAAATTTAAACTACGTTATACCTTCCGTATGACGTGTAGCGGGAACGGCATCAACCGGAACGATTCTCGTAAGAATCGTCTCTATCCGTATCCACGCCGAGCTCCTCGGGATGACTTCGCTAAGACCACGAGCCGCTTCGTGCACGGGTTACTAGCCTCGTGTTGAAGACGACGTGATCGAGAGATGATCACGGTCCGAATCCAAATTCGGACCTAAAACAAGTCCTCAAGACTTGCTTCTCGAGAGGTATTCGTCAACCGACGAATCCTTCGCCCCTCCACCTCGAGAGGATTACCGAGATCAAATCCGGTATGTTAGCGCTTGTCGGAGCACTAACCGTCGTCAAACGACGCCCGACGAGGAGAAGAAGCTATCCGTAAAATCGGACAGCTTGGTGGAGGAGATAGCGCCGCCAACAAAGGAAGCCAAGTGCTTACCTTGATGCCAAACCTAAGGAGGATCGCAAACTCTTCCGCAGCTCGACGCCGGCGAGGAGGAAGGAAGCCGCTCGACGCCGGTTGGATGAGCGGGTCAAGGCAACAACACAAGCTGGGCGGCAGCTCTTGATGTTGGGCGGCCACTAATTGGATTAGTTAGGGTTTAACAATCCCTTAAGCCCACTTTTATAGAGAACTAATTCTCTTAATGGTTAATCGATCATATCCATAAAGCCCGTTAACCCGCTCCATTAAGATAAGTTAAAATAAACCAAACCATGATGGTTTATTTTAAGTTAAAACGAACCGAACCAACTTTTGGTTCATTCGTTTAAAATAAACCAAACCCTTTGGTTTATTCTTATCCATTGGATTAGAACCAAACCATTTTGGTCCATCCATTACATCTTCATAAGACGCAGCCCATCCACGCTTCCATTGCGACTGAAACGATTTCATGCTCACTTTATGTTTGGTCCAACCAAACCTAGTTTCTCTCGGTCTGAGAATCCAATTCTCAAGCTCGTTTTAAATCCTTTGGATTACACTCGTTGTGCGTGTGACCAAATAGGTTCTCGGTTTATGTTGGCCGTCTATAATTAACCATTAATTATAGAACGATCATGAGTGGCACCTAGTAGTACATCATGATCCCCAATTAACCGAAAAGATCAACGGTTGATCCAGAACTATTTCTGAAACCCTTCAGTAGCTTGAATGAATCGTGCCTCATTCCCTTCACTCATCTTATACCCACTTGGTTCAGGACATGGTCTATTGTGTCAGTCCCCACTAGACTGACTATGTCACACCTAGCCCAAGTATCATTTCCTCGTCCTACGGATTCTAGTTACTCCACATGTATCAAAGAGTACCTTACTCTAAACATGTATTGCTTTGGCCAAAGACTTTAGTAACAATCCGACGAGAGGCCATGGGTATACATCTCCTCGCAAGGAGTGGTGAATCCTTTATAGGCTATTCAAACACCTTCGATCACTTCGACTTGTACCCAATCATCCCGGGTCCACATCTCCTCGGAGATGTTTGCTTAAGATGTCAAAGCATAAGTCTCCATGATCAAGATGACTTGAATACCGCAAGTCAAAGGAACATCGCACTTAAGCCACGGTAAGAACTTCATTGACATATCTATATATGCAGAGAACCATATGAAGTCTTACGGCTGGTCACTCCAATGAACTAGTTACCATAACTAGCATCCACGATTAGCTCCGGACATCACTATGTCTCCAGCCAGTGAGAATCAATTGCTTGGATATACCAAGGAGTATACCTCGTGCTAGTCTCGACAGAATTGATGGTGTCCATATCCATCAATTCATCGACTAGGGATAATTCCGATACATCACAATTACACATGTAGAGATACTCACTAGTTGTGATCCAATCACAAATTCTCTCATGCTGTGAATCGTATCGTGGACATTCAGTAAATGAGTTTAAGATCCAATCAAATACATAAAACATGTATACTCAAATAGTGAATCTTCATTTATCATATAAATGGTTCATACATAAGGCGATTGCCTTAGGACATCTCTCATATATTACTAACAATTGGCGGCGTAAAGTCCAAGCGGTAGTCTTGGCAGCATAAGTCCAATAATTGGCGGCGTAAAGTCCAAGCGGAGTCTTGGCGGCGTAAGTCCAATGTGCCTTGGCGGTGTAGACACCGTTAGCATGACATAGCCGATGGAAGCACCTGAAGGCTAGCGCGATGGATGAACAAGTCATGGATGACTTGGAGGGATCCGAGGCGTGAGGCGAGCATGGAGGTGGCTAGAAGGCTTAGGTCTAGGCTAAGGGTGGTCTAGCAAGTATGGGGAACCATACTTGGGTTAAAACCTCATGTTTGAGGTGTGCCGGTCGGTGTCATGTGGCGGCTGACCGGACCGAGTCAACTAGGGTTTGCGGGGTTATGGCCTAGCGATCATTTGCAGGTGGGCAAGCGATCGATGGCTCAGCGATCGGCGATCGATCGTGTGATCACCGATCGGGTGCTCAAGAAATCGGCCCGCAGAATGGAGTCAAGACTGACCGGTCGAGTGAGGACTCCATCACCGATCGATGGTCACAATAATCGGTCGATGAAGGTTCCGTTGGACTTATCCAGTGTGTATCTAGCCGTTGTCTCACGACAACAGTGGCATCAGTCGACTGATGGTCCCGATCAGTTGACTGATCGACTTTTTCCAGCACAGGTTGAAGCTTTATAAGGAGCTCGTGATGGAGGAAAAACCATCGGTTCTTGAGGGCTATTGGGGCGATTTGTTGGTGCAAATCAGGTCTCCAAGTGCAAGCAAGCAACCAAGCATTCAAGCAATCAAAACAAGTGTTGTAAAGTCTTTTCTTTACTTGTATTTCGTATTTACAGTGTATATTGCTTGTATTCCTTTCGTTTATTGTTATAAACGTTTGTACGGGGTTTCTCCGCCTCCGACTTGTGTCGAGAAGGAGTGTTTATCATTAGTGAGTGCGTGTGCATCACTAGGGCTCTTTAGAGCTCGATCCGTGGAGTAGGAACCGTGCGGTTCCGAACCACGTTATATCATTGTGTTAGCTTGTCGTATATTTCGTTATTGTTATCATTATCTGTATTCCGCTGCGCTAACGAAATTGTAGACACGAACGAGATCGAATTTCATCCACGAACGGGCAAAACGCTATTCACCCCCCCCCTCTAGCCGTTCCAATATTCCTAACAACACCTAAAGGCTAGCGCGATGGATGAACAAGTCATGGATGACTTAGAGGGATCCGAGAGGCGTGAGGCTGATGGAGGTGGCTAGAAGGCTTAGATCTAGGCTAAGGGTGGTCTAGCAAGTATGGGGGAACCATACTTGGGCTAAAACCTCATGTTTGAGGTGTGTCAGTCGACTGGTGTCATGTGACAGTCGATGAGTCAACTAGGGTTTGACTGCGGGATTTGGCCTAGCAGTTGACTGATGATGGATCCGTTGGACTTTTTCAACATGGATCTAGCCGTTGTCTCACGACAACAGTGGCATCAGTCGACTGATGGTCCCGATCAGTCGACTGATCGACTTTTTTCAGCACAGTTAGAAGCTTTATAAGGAGCTCGTGAAGGAGGAAAAAGGATGCAATTTTCTTGGGCAAATTAAAGGGGAGAGTTGGTATTTTCCAGTCCTTCAAGGCTAGTTCAAGGCAATCAAAGATCAAGTAAATCCAAAGATCATTTGTAAAGTTTTCTTTGCATAGATTGTTGTATTCTTGTTGTATTTGTTTGTCTTACTTTGTATTACTTAGTGTAATCTTTGTATGAGGTTTATCCGCCTCCGACTTGTGTCGAGAAGGAGTATTTGTGATTAGTGATTGCATTGGCGTCGCTAGAGCTCGATCCGTGGAGTAGGAACCGTTCGGTTCCAAACCACGTTAAATATTTGTGTATTGATGTGTTTGATTGTGTCTATTTCGTTATTTCTTTTATTATCATTATTCTGCTGCGCTAACGAAAATTGTAGACTCGATCACGAACAAATTCCATCATCGATACTAACACGCGATATTCACCCCCCCCCCCTCTAGCTTCCAATCGATCCCCTACAAGTTTGAGGTGATTTACAAGGATTTTGGATGCTAGTAATTGACTGCTAGGGTATAGCAGTTGACTGTTTTATTAGTCAAGTGAAGGACTCGACTGATATTACTGTTGGAGTGAATAGAGAGTTCTGAACTCAACTGCTTCAACTTGATTAATCGTCATCAATCGATTGATGGAGTTGACTTATAATACTATAATAGCATAAAAAAGGTTTGACACTCGACTATGGGATTCAACTGCATCAATCAACTAATGTTGGTCAAAGCTAAGCTGTAAAATCCATTCTACAAGTGTAGTGTTTGGATCTATAGTATAAGAATAGACCGATGAAAATGAACAGTCAATTGACTGTTAGTCGAAAATCAACTCCGATCTGTAACTTATAAAAGACAACTTCAGGTATGTTTGAAGGAGCCAATTTTTGAGAGTTTTGAAAAAGAATATTATTGCATGTCCACTTAGGAGACAATCCTAAGCAACTACAAAGCAATCAAAGTTAAGTTCATTTATATAAATTTATTCGTTTCATTTCTTTGTATTTCATTTGTACATTTATATTTGATTATATTGCTTGTGTAAGAATCGATGTTATTAAAGGTTTCTCTGTCTTTGGAAAGCATTTGAAAAAAAAAAACATAGTGGACTATCACTAAGATGCTAAGTCATAAAATAAAAATCGAAGATTTCGAACCATTTAATTATTTTCCGACGAAGTTAAATTCTTTTTGATTGAATAGAGAAATTGTCTGGGTCATTAATTTTAAGAAAAATTAGGATTTTTAGGGAGGGGGGGGATCTATTAGGTTCTTTGTTTAAAAAAGTTGTTTAGTTTTATAGAAAAGTCTATTAAATTTTTATTAGAAAAATTAAGATTTTATTAGAAAAAATTAATTATTTTATAAAAAATATGTCAGATTTTCAAACTATAAAAATGAGTTAGAATTGCGTTTTGATTTAATATAATTTATAATTTTTTTGAGAAAAAATTAATAATTTTTTTTTCTGAATGAAAGTCGTATCATTGTCCACGTGTTCACTCCACTAAGTTGTACAGTATCAGAGTTTTTCTCTAAATGAGGATTTTATTTATATTCTTCCGCTGCCTTGCATAACCAAACCACAGTTGCTAACTCTTCTTCCATGCTTCAGCGTTGATATGCTTCTCTTGCTTCAACATTGATCTACTTCTCTTGATTTGGTAGACGCATGACAAAATCTCTAACAATATTCTAATATAAATAGTTTAACACTCATGTCATTTAAGTTTGATTTGGAAGTCAAGCAAGCAAAAGCACTAGAATTCTAAAAGGATTCTAAAAAATGTATCCCTAATCTAATAGATTTTTTATACGACTATCTCATGGTTAATAGGTGGACAATGTCCCTCTATCCTCATCCGATCTAACCATTAAATTGATGCCATGAACCACATAACCAGCTAAGAGACCTTTCGCACTTAGCGCATAACATGCGTGTGTTCCCTTGATTTCAAATGCCATCATTAAAATAGTAAGGCATGCCAAGGCACCCATGATTACTCCCTTCAAAAATAAAAATAAAAAACTCCATTGGGCGAAGGTGATCTAGGCATATTAGCAGGTACGTGAGAAGACCTCCATAAGCACCAGAAATGGATGAACAAGGCAAAATACAAGTAAAACTTTGGTCATTGACCATTGTTGCTTTGCGATGGCTCGATCGACCCAAAGATCATGTGAAGATTTCCAAACTCTTATGTTTATCTGCAACTCTAAGGTATATCCATCTATGAATAAATTAGTATGTTAACTAGTATAATACTTTATTCTTGTTTACTTAGTTTCAAATCAAGCTAAAATGATTTCAGCTAGATTTTGGTTTGAAATGTTTAAACCGATGCATTTCAGCTCAGCAAAACAATAAATGAAATTATGCCCACTTTTATCAGTGGTTAGCTGGCCATTGATATCCAGCTGCTAATTCTAATGAGGTTCCTTCTGATCAATCACCAACAATATGCTTCAATGAATATTTCAACAAGGGCAAGTCCTCACGGGGACGGTACGATGATAAAGCAAAGTGTTGTTTGCAGAATGAGCAGGATTCGATTCCGGATGAAGAGTCTAAAATTCCTCCTAGTTTCATATGGATCCCTCCCGACTTCAAATGGATCCCTCCCTGCCTTGCCACCGTATCAAGGGAATTTATCCCTCCGTGATTTACCTCCCTCTCGCTAGTGCCCTGGGACGGATGACAGAGAGCTACTAGTTGGACAGATTCCCAACTTTTACAGAAGAATATTTATAGACTTACAAATAAGTGGTCTCATTTGGACATTTCTTGATAAGCAGATATTGGCAGAAAAAAAAATTCAAAATCTAAGGAATTTTGTCAACTACAATCATTTTATATATAAGATTTATATTTTTTTTACATATTAATATTTTTTATCTTGACCCCTTTTTTTTTGTGCTAATCTAACCCTTCTTCCCTGTCTAATTCCCAGTATCAACAAATATAAGCAATATATTCACTTCAAAGATTCAACTTTATACAAAATACTCAACCTGATGCTGAAAATTCTTTTGACAATCATATGATCACCAGAATTCACTAACAGTTAATGATATGAAATGAATAAATGATCGAACACCCACTTTGTTAAGCCTGGTAATAATAACATCAATAGATTTAGTAGTAGAATACTTAGCTCAAGGATGGAAATTATTTGAAATCTGATAATGATGCGCACTATAATGTTGTCTTCAATTGCTCATAGAGTAACCAAAGTATAAAGCCCAGAATAACGTCCCTGAGTAAACTCCTGAGCAAATCAGCTTGCCAGCGATTCTGGTATGTCCGACCTGATTTTTCACCAGCAAGGTCGCGGAACCGCAAATCCCCCTGATCAGATATCAACGCGAAGACAACCCCATTCATGTGACCTTTTCCAATGACCCCAAGTACTTTCTTGCTCTTGTTCACAGCTTTGCTCCTTTTGAGAGACCATGCAAGATACTAAAAGCAAAGAAAAATAGATCCGATTCAGAATAGCTCAAGGGATATGCTGACAAATAAAAATGGCACATGGGATTGGAATTCCCAGAGTCGCTAAAATAATTGATTCATATGCCAAAAACTATGAAATATGAAGAGAATAAATAAATGGCTTGAACTTGGAGTGATATATCCTCTATTTATCTTTTATATGGTTTTTAATGAAGCCAACCATTGTCAGATCCATTATATAATGAACTCTTGCTTCTAAGCCATCTCTGGCGATGAATCAACAATTCGTAGTACTTTTCTTACCTATTCCCGATGAACCAGCGTGTATACATAGATGTAGGAGAATCTGTTTGGGAAGTAATAAGCACCTTTGACATCTCTTCAAATGCAAAGAATTCTCGACGTGAAAACAGAGGCAAATGACTGATCTTTGAATAGGACAAAGAATGAATCTGCAAGGTCCCAAATGAATTGGCTTATTCGAAAAAAGCCTTGTTCTTTGAAAAATCTATCTGGTGTCTGGTACTGCATGGTTCCCCTCGGCAAGAACTCCTCATGCTCTTGAAGCTCCTCCTCTTCATGATAAATGCTCCGCTTGCCCCGAAATGATCTGGCCCGATAGGGAAATCCCTATTCAGTGGACCTTTCAATACAATCAAATAGATTGGTCCACGGGCGTCATATGCGTCATCCATCGGTTGGGATCACTTAGCAACACACTGCCCCTTGTTGGTTGCTGTCACACAAATTTTAAGAGGTGTTATAGGAGCCAGCCACACGTTAAAGGTGTTTAGAAATCCTTGGAACTGATGAGATTGCGGGTTGGCTTGTGATCATTGCGAGGTTTGAAATCTAAAATTGTACCAAAGTTTCAATCTTTAATCAGAACTATTCCAATACTTGTTGGTTGGCCAGTGATTATTGTCGAAGAAAATACAAAAGAGGAGAAGAAGAAGCTCGACACAATCTCATCGAATCATAGTTTTCATATTGCTTACACAATTTATCTCGACCATTCCCAAAGTCATGGAGACCAGAACACAAACAAGAATCATCATCAATGTTATGTTAGGTATTGTAGTTTATCCTATTTAAATTTTTCATATCTTGAATTATTTTTAAAAATTTAGACAAGTAATTAATTTGAACCAAACTAATATTTAGGTTTTGGCAGTTCATCATGTTGTGATAGAAGATTCATCTCCTAGGCTCCAATTGTCAACAAGAATATAACAATAACAACTAAACTTTACTCACTAAATGAGATCGGCTATGTGGATCGTCATTGGGCTCTATCCCCTATTATATCATCAACTATATTTAAATAAATTTTATCTTATTTTATCATTGTTAACCAAGTCTCCTTTGATCTTTCTCTTTCTCATTTGATTTGCATATTTATAATAGTTTTACATTGCCTAATTAAAACATTTACTGGTCGTTTAAGTATATATTCACACCATCTTAAACGTATCTTCTGAAGTTTTTCCTTAATAGATGCAACCTCAACTTTTGCTCTAATGTTTTCATTTTTTATTTTATCCATTCTTATATGTCCGCACATCCATCTTAATATCCTCGTCTCTGCAACTCTCATCTTCTGTTTATGTGCTTGAATCATAACCCAACATTCAGCTTCATATAATATAACAGATCTAACTATCGTTTTGTAAAGACTTTTTTTAAGTTTAAAAGTACTTTACGATCGCAAAGAATACCTGATATTCTCCTCTATTTCAATCATCTTGCTTGTATTGTATGTAAGACATCTCTCTCAATTACAGATAACTCATTATCTTCTAACTTAATAATTGTCTCATTATATCTAATATTACTAAATTTAAATTTCATATATTCTCTTTTTATTCTACTAAGTGTAAGACCTTTGACTTCTAATATTTTCCTTCAAGATTCAAGTTTACATTTACTCCTTCACGTGTTTCATTTACCAAAATAATATTATCTGCAAATAACATACGACATAGTATCACATCTTAAATGTGTCTAGTGACTTCATCCATGATTAGTGTAAAAAAATAGAGATTTAAAGTTAAAACTTGATGTAACCCTATCTTTATGGAAATTGCTTCGATTAATTCTCTTGGCATTTTTACTCTTGTTATTGTATCCTCATACATATCCTTAATTATTTCAATATATACTACACTTTTTTTTTCTAGAATTCTTCACATAATTTTCCTTAAGACTCTATCATAAGTTTTTTTGTAAAATACCGCAGAAAAAAAAAATTTATAAAACAAAATAAAATAAAATGTTGGATAATTGGGAGAATACCCTATGAAATTTTCAAGAATGTTTAGAAATTTTTCTGGATTTAAACGGAAATTTTATCGGCATTTTATTGGGATAAAGCAGATAGGCTTTTGTAAAAGCCTATTTAGATTATCTGCAAGAAATTAATAGGTTTAATTAAAAGCCTATTATATTTCTTTCGTTTTTCTTTTTTTTTTTTCCGATTTCCCCGATTCGGCCGTTTTCTTCTCCGCCGATGTGTCGATCGACTTCTTCCCGTTTCTTCCCGAACGCCTTTCCTCTCCGAAGCGACCAGAGGCGATCGCATCTCCCTTCCTCGTGCTCGCGCTCGCCGTCGCCTTCTCCCTCGCGCGCCGCCACGCCGCTGCCGCTGCGAGCGATCCTCTTCACTGTCGTCGGCACCGATCCAATCGATCTCCGCCGATCTCCTTCCCGTGCACGCCGCCGCCGCCTAGGGTCGCCTCCTCGCGTCGCTTGCTGTGCACACCACCCAACCGTGGCCCCTGTCGCCCGCCGTCACGCGGTCGGACATCGCCGTCGAATCTGCTCGTGCTAGCCGCCCAAGCTACGCGCCGCCCTCCTCACCGTGCACACATCCCCAATCGCGAGCCCTCCCTCTCGATTTCCTCTGCTGCAACCATCACCCACGCGCCGCCGCCCTTGCGCGTCGGCCGGCAGTCGCGACCTTCGCACACTCGCCGTCGCTTCTTCCCACTCGTCGAGGTCGGTCTTCACGGTGAGCAGGCAACATCGGCCGAGCACTGCCAGTGGTCGGTGTCCATGGGTCGCCGATTCGGCTCCGTGCCGCTCATCGCTGTTCGATTTCCTTCCTCTTCAAGTCGCCGTTGTTCCTTCTCGCCGTGAGCAGCTCTGCAGCCGACTACCTCTACCACAGGTAAGGATGATGCCACTACTAGTCTCTGTTAAGAGCACCTAAATCTACTGCCCTTCTTTGATCTAGGTCCCTTCCCTTTCTGCCGCAGCAAAATACCTAGTCGTGAATGGTGATCTTCATCGATCCTTGCCGTCATTTTTCCGGTCTCAACAGCTTACGAGCCCCTTGGATTTCTAAGAAAGGTATGATTGGGAAGTTGTTGATTGGGATGTTCATATGGTTGTGTTGTGTTATAGGATTGTGGGCTTTAGAGCTCAGATCCTTTGTTTTGGCAATTGATGGATTGAGGCAGAGACTTGAGGGAGGCAATAGGGGTGGTTGTTGAGCTATGGTGGTGATCGGAATTAAGCTGGGAAGTTGCATCTGAATTTGATGGTGCAAGATAAGTTTTGGTTTGAATTTTATGAATATGAGTAAATTTGTTGTAGATTAATAACCAATAGTTGGTGAGCAAGTGATTACAAGTTCTGACAGGGTGATTTCCATATACGGGTGAGTAAATGCAGACCTAATACCCTATACTTGATGTAGGGAGTGCTGTGGATAATACAAGCTCGGTAAGTACTTATTTGATATCATAGGATTGTGTAATATGCTTACTGTTAGTTTTGTTGTGAATTTGATTTCTAAGGGTCCATGAACCAGGGGTTAATCTTTTGGTTGAATCCATATGGTTGTATAAATTCTTTGCAATGGAAGCTAAGCTAGGATTGGATTCGAGATGGAATTATGGATGTGCAGACCATCAGCATAGTCTTCGTAGCAGATGGGTAATTTCCTACCTGGTCCGGGTAAATGTATTGCATTCAGATTTAGTCATAGATATGAGCATGTTAGGTGTTCATATTACCTTGACCCTGCTCTTATTATCGTATGCTTGATCCTTTACCGTTGGCAATGAACTTCATTGCTGATATCATGTTTATTTTATCATGATTAGGAGTTATACATATAAGTGATGTAAGTAACTTAGAATTTGTTTAAGTTAAGTGCAAATAGTAAAGTCCGGATGACAACCTGATTGTATATTGGGCAAAAAGGTCATCCGTAGGTAGATAATGTCTTTAACCTAGGGTTAGTTCTAGTACCCTTAGGTTGTATGTTACCACCGAACATGTATTGTGTAAATGGTCAGAGGAATGATACTTAGGGTATCGCTATGGACCGGTGGTCCTAGCTTGTTATATCAGATGAGTACGACTCTCTACAGGATAGAGAGTGTGTCCATCAGTTGAGTACGACTCTCTACAGGATAGAGAATGCGTCGATTAGATTGGTATGACTCTCTACAGGATAGAGAGTATTATGATCAGTTGAGTACGACTCTCTGCAGGATAGAGAGTGCATTGATCTAGTTAGTATGATTCTCTGTAGAATAGAGAGTCTATGGTGGATGTCTGTATATGAGACATTGCATTTATGCATTTTGCATGCCTGTGGCGGCGAGAGTCTCCCTTGTGGTTGAGTGTCACACGGTCATCTGCCTCGCGGTTACTCGTAGGAGAATCACCGTGTGAGGCGAGCGTTGTGGTGCGCGCTCTACCCTATAAGCGGTGGTAGTTGGATTTGCGTCGTAGTCCTGCGTGTGTGGCACTCGACCACTCATGGATAGTATTTGTCGGAGTGACCAGCCAGCGAGGACCCCGTCGTGTAGCTTGCTCTTTGCGCTTATATGCTACTCGATCATACCGCCCACTCCTCGAGTAGTGGTTGGTGTTGAGTTAGGGCGATTATCGTACTCGAGCCAAAGGCCGGGTCGTGGTAGCTTTAGGAGTGTGCCGGCGTGACCCATCTTTCATTCTTATGACTTTTGCGTATTGTATATGTATGTATATATATATGGATGATTGTGATTAGTATACATATATAAATCGATCTATATATATGCTTATTGTGATGATGCATTTGATTGTATTATACTTCTTTGCGTTTGATTGTACATCGTATTCATGCATGTTTCTTGCATATATTACTCTGATTGTATCGGATCTTTGGTATGTGTTAGACAACCATTAGATACCTTGCCTGAGTAGATTATGAGTTAGTATTATTCTTCTGTATATATATATATTTGGATATATGTTGAGTTGGATCGAAAGTAAGCGTATGAACTTGATGTCGGCATTTTATATGTTTTCGTTGGGTTAGGCGGTATATGCTTGTATTCATATACTATGCTAATATGTTGTACCTCTAGATTATGTTGTTGAAATACATGTGATATTACATAGATCATGTTTTCTATTACTCTAAGTTTTACTCACCCCCAATAGACCACAGGTTTTTACATGCCGCCTGTAACAAGTATGACTTTGTGATGGACTTGGTACTGCATTGGTGGCATCGTCTCATCTAAACTCAGAGAGTCCTGGATTTTTGGTGTTCTCGTTTGTATTCCGTTATGGATTTGTTTTATGTGATGATTGTAGTTGTATATTGATGTTGTACCTTGTCTTCCTTTATGGTTTTATTATGGTGTCTGAGTCGGTGTGTTAGTCATCTGGTATCGTATGTGTTGTCGTTTGTGAGATTGTAGTATGTTTCATTGTGTTTTGTGTAGTTGTTGTTTCGTATATATATATTATTTGTTATTGTGACTCTGGGCCTATTAACGAAATGTTTGCGCGTCTGGGGAGATCTTGTCAGTTTGATTTTGGCTCGGCGTACTCTCGGGGCGTAATGACTTTAGTGTATCGAGAGGATCTGCGATGTCATCTGATGTTGTTTTTAGTCGAGTCTTGGATTCTCGAGTCGATTTATTGGTTTTGGTTTTGAGATGAGATGGGCGACTGAGCTCAGCAAATTCACGATAACTTATGGTTTAGTAGATATTTATCTAAACTTGATCGGTAGGTATATCTGATAGAGTTATGACACTGTCGGACTTGTAGTAGGGGTCGTAGAAAGCGACCAATAGGAGTGACCTTTAGGGTTTATACTTAGATTATGTTGGTATGCATTTAGATGCTTATACAGGGAATAACTGTAGTGTGTTGGTTATTATTCGTGTCGTGGTATGAGTTGACCACGGGAGCGACTGTTGAGTCTGTGAGTCTTGAACACGTATCGAGAGGTGATTTACCTCGAGTCGATCTGATCTAGAGTGCGAAAAGCGAGGCCAAGTCATCACATTTATTATAAATCGAGACTACAGTCTTAGGAATTTCCACTAAGCTGTCTAGTCGGATCATTACACATGGGTAATGAGCAGGACTTATGAACTATTGTTGATCTGCAGATAGCGGAAGGCTAGGTTATGGAGTTTCATAGAGATTTTATCCACTGAGTTGTTAAATCTTGAGTTGTATAACTTTGAGAGTACTTTTAAATACTTAACTCATGTTATCACAGAAAGTAGAGTTATTTGCATACCATTATCGAATTAGCCGGTATTTGGTGATAAATCTGAAAAAATAATCTTGAAATAATATATCACTTGATCGTGGTTTAGTGATGTTGAAAGAGTATTTCCCGTGTCACTTTTAGTGGCATTGTATGTAAAATTCTTGAGCTTGAAAGGGTGATCGGTCGATAGTGTCTGTGCAGTCGTGAGACTTGCGGAGATTCTGACCGAATAGCTCAAGAGATGAATGGATGATTTAAGCGCCCGAAGTTATTGGCTTATAGTTGGATTAGGATGTCGGGATCTTCTGCGGATCCTAGAAAGGCGTTGGATTGAGGCAGAGTGTAAAAATGACTCGTCTGAGTTTAAGAGTTGGAGACCCGGTAAGCAACTATTGCGGGACAACTTATTAGAGTCGAAGTCTCCATTGTGGATAAAGGAGTAAGATCGAGTCATAGGCGTCGAGCTATTTTTCGATTATAGAAGACCATGCGGATCGTGGGATATTCTCGTGGATATCGTGAAAATCGAGAATAAAGACTCAGAAGGATTGTTGTAGGCGTGCGGTCACGGATCAGGACACGCTGAAGCCAGTTATCCGTTAGGCGATTCGGTATTTGCTATTGTTGAGCAACGATGCAGTGGAGGAGAGGTGTACTTTGAAGATTGATTGAAGACTATCGATGGTGTTCGGGAGGAAGATGCATGCATCGTCTCGGCAGATCAACACGAAGATGTGGGTTACCTTATCGGCGTCAACCTACTACCTCGAGTGATTGGAGTTCCTTGATACTCCCCTTGGCGAGAGATCGGCCACGAAGCGGCATCGGCCGAAGACATTGTAGAAGACTTCGTGACAACATGACGATTACCTCGGATGTGTTTTGCTTATGCGGAGAGAGAGTATCGGACGGCGATTCGTATCTATTGATATTCTGATTGCGGCTCGTAGGATTAAGTGATGGGATCGGATGATCTAGAAAAAATCCTAGGATCATTCATCGCGAAATCGACCGCTTTGTCGTAATTGGATCTGATCTTATTCTCTTCGGAGAAAGGCCGAGACCTGCATGGAGCCTTTGGATCGGATCGACAGATATTTGATCGTCCAGGATATTACTCTAGTTTACCCTCTGAGTTAATATATTGAGAGATACTTGTAGTTTACGGGTATCTTAGTCTAGAACATTCTTTGTTTGGATTGGAAGGGTCCTTTACATCGACTTGTAGGTCGGTGGTATCTCTACCGTCAGGTGAGAAGTGGACCAATAATTAAGAAGTCAAGGGATACCCTTAGACTTTGATAGACATACTTTTGCTGTAGACATATCCTTACGGATGGTCAAATTGTTGGAAGTATGGTACGATATGCTCTCGGATGTGCGTATAATCTGGGAGTATTCGGATATAGTTTCTGATGAATTCCAAGGTTTGTCGTTGCATAGGCAAGTGGAGTAGGCGATCGAAATGATTGCGGAAATAGTTCTGGTATCGAAGATCACATATCGAGTGATATTTTTGTTGTTATCAGTGTTGTTAAACACTATAAAAGAATTGGAAGAATGTGAGTTGCGATTATAGGAGATGTTGGAGGAGATATTTATCTATCCCAGTATTCCTCCTTGAGAAGGATCCAGAACTCTTTATTGAAAGAGGGATGAATCTTTGAGATTATGCATCGATTATCGATGATAGAATGCGATAGTTGTTGAAAGTAAATATCCTTCGTTGTGGATAAATGATCTATTTAGATCAGCCAAAGACACCTGTGTATATTCTAAGGTTGGTTTACGACTGGAGTACTAATATTGTAGTGACATGATGTCATATGATTATCATTGTCGTTGTAATGATTAATATATATCATCAGCGTAGAGTAAAGGGGATACAGGTGTGTGGAGACGACAATTTCATACTTGGTATGAATTGTATGAGTTTTGATTAAGTTGTTAGACTAATTAACGATTTAGTAAGCGCCATCGATTTGAGAATCGTTATCCCGACACGTATCGATCTGGCCAGGTCAGCTGGAGCATTGTGCACCTAATCGCCACCGCTGATCGTGGTAGCACGGAGTCATTTGCGCACTTGACCACCAGAGATGGTGGTTTTCCTTGTATGTTTCGGTTAAGCACTCCGTAGATGTGGATAGAATGTGTTAAGCATTACTATACCACTCAATTTTGTTCGACAAAGTGTAGATGGTGATGATGGAAATCATTTAGCCCGGAAAAGTCGTGGTGAAACCAAGCTACAAGGTGACCTAGACGGACGGTTAACTTTACACGAGTATTAGTTAATCCTTTCCGGAGTGGATAAAGGATGTTAGTACGCATGTGCCAAGCCTTTCGGATCAACTATTCCGGATGCACAATGAATGAGGCATATCTTATGCTTACGCGCTAAGAAACTACGTAGATGATGTCATATACAATGACGTGACTTTTATTATTTGGACTTGTAGAGGTATAGGCGAAGTGCTCATTGAATTTAACTAGCTCTTTGGTAGCTACTTATGAGATTCTTTGGAGCCGCGAGCATTCTGAAAATTGCAACTTGTGAGATTTGTCGCTATAGTCTTCCATGCACTTACAGAGTGTGTGGAGTGGATTTTGGATGGTAGATGGACTTCTCTTGTGAAAAGATAATTCCCCGTCTCCGATAAGGATAGTGGGTCTCGGAGTTGTATTGTTTAAGGAGAAGTTGTTACATGAAGCACATCATTCGAGATTTGCTATATATCCTGATGGTACTTGGATGTACCGAGATTTGAAACGTTTATACTGGTGGAATAGTATAGAGTTATAGCAAATTTTGCTGCTCGATATTTAGTATGCCAGTAGGTGAAGGCTGAACATCAGAAACTCGCTGGATTGCTCTAGAAAATTTCGATTTCGGAATTGAAGTGGGAGCATATCACTATTGACTGCGTTACGGGGTTGCCTAGAACCAGTAAAAGATGTGATGTGATTTGGGTGATTGTGGATCGACTGACCAAATCAGCTTATTTCCTTCCTATTCGTGGGTCGTACTTGTTGGACCATCCAGCAGCGTTGTATTGTCAGAAGATTATCGGATTGCGTGGGGTACTTTTGAGTACTAGATCTGATAGCGATCCGCTGTTTGCCTCGCGATTTTGGCAGAGTCTGCACCAGACTATAGGCACAGAGCTTCGGCTTAGTGCAACGTTTCATCCGCAGAAAGATGAACAGTCTGAGTGTATCATTTAGACGTTAGAGGGTCTATTCAGATCTTGTGTCGTGGATTATGAAGGTGTAGCTTATCGATTGGCTTTACCTCCGACACTTGCGGGTGTTCATAACGTATTTCATGTTTATATGCTGAGGAAATACGTGTCGCGATCTGACCATGTTCTGTAAGAGGTTTCGATTCTACCTCAATCTAATGCAACTTACGAGGTGATTCCAGGTTGGAGCCTGGGTCGCAAGGAGCGACAGTAGTGGGACGAAAATCATCCGACTCGAAAAGGTTGGATGACAACATCATATTGATGGGAGGCTACTTGGGAGCTGAAAAGCACTATCCGAGCTCGATAGTCTCATCTGTTCACTTGAGGAAGGTATGTGGTTCTTTCAGAAACTTGCTTGAAGTAATTTTGCTTGTTAGTATGAAATTTGGAGACCAAATTTTTATAAGTGGGGAAGAATGTAAAATACCGCAGAAAAAAAAAATTTATAAAACAAAATAAAATTAAATGTTGGATAATTGGAAGAATACCCTATGGAATTTTCAAGAATTTTTAGAAATTTTTCTGTATTTAAACGGAAGTTTTATGGGCATTTTATGGGGATAAAGCAGATAGGCTTTTGTAAAAGCCTATTTAGATTATCTGCAAGAAATTAATAGGTTTAATTAAAAGTCTATTATATTTCTTCCGGTTTTTTTTTCCCGATTTCCCCGATTCGGCCGTTTTCTTCTCTGCCGATCTGCCGATCGACTTCTTCCCGTTTCTTCTCGAACGCCTTTCCTCTCCGAAGCGACAAGAGGCGATCGCATCTCCCTTCCTCGTGCTCGCGCTCACCGTAGCCTTCTCCCTCGTGCGCCGCCACGCCGCTGCCGCTGCCGCCGCAAGCAATCCTCTTCACTGCCGTCGGCACCGATCCAGTCGATCTCCGCCGATCTCCTTCCCGTGCACGCCGTCGCCGCCTAGGGTCGCCTCCTCGCGCCGCTTGCTGTGCACACCACCCAACCGTGGCCCCTGTCGCCCGCCATCACGCGGTCGGACATCGCCTTCGGATCTGCTCGTGCTCGCCGCCCAAGCTACGCGCCACCCTCCTCACCGTGCACACATCCCCGATCGTGAGCCCTCCCTCTCGATTTCCTCTGCTGCAACCATCGCCCACGCGCCACCGCCCTTGCGCGTCGGCCGGCAGGCGCGACCTTCGCACACTCGCCGTCGCTTCTTCCCACTCGTCGAGGTCAGTCTTCACGGTGAGCAGGCAACATCGGCCGAGCGCTGCCAGTGGTCGGTGTCCATGGGTCGCCGATTCGTCTCCGCGCCGCTCATCACTGCTCGATTTCCTTCCTCTTCAAGTCGTCGTTGTTCCTTCTCGCCGTGAGCAGCTCTGCAGCCGACTACCTCTACCACAGGCAAGGATGATGCCACTACTAGTCTCTGTTAGGAGCACCTAAATCTACTGCCCTTCTTTGATCTAGGTCCCTTCCCTTTCTGCCGCAGCAAAATACCTAGTCGTGAATGGTGATCTTCATCGATCCTTGCGGTCATTTTTCCGGTCTCAGCAGCTTGCGAGCCCCTTGGATTTCTGAGAAAGGTATGATTGTCTCTCGTTTCACCTTAAGCAGGAAACGCGAAGTTGTTGATTGGGATGTTCATATGGTTGTGCTGTGTTATAGGATTGTGGGCTTTAGAGCTCAGATCCTTTGTTTTGGCAATTGATGGATTGAGGCAGAGACTTGAGGGAGGCAATAGGGGTGGTTGTTGAGCTATGGTGGTGATCGGAATTAAGCTGGGAAGTTGCATCTGAATTTGATGGTGCAAGGTAAGTTTTGGTTTGAATTTTATGAATATGAGTAGATTTGTTGTGGATTAATAACCAATAGTTGGTGGCAGTGATTCTGAGTTCGAGGTGATTTCCATATACGGGTGAGTAAATGCAGACCTAATACCCTATACTTGATGTAGAGAGTGGTGTGGATAATACAAGCTCGGTAAGTACTTATTTGATATCATAGGATTGTGTAATATGCTTACTGTTAGTTTTGTTGTGAATTTGATTTCTAAGGGTCCATGAACCAGGGGTTAATCTTTTGGTTGAATCCATCTGGTTGTATAGATTCTTTGCAATGGAAGCTAAGCTAGGATTGGATTCGAGATGGAATTATGGATGTGCAGACCATCAACATAGTCTTCGTAGCAGGTGGGTAATTTCCTACCTGGTCCGGGTAGATGTATTGCATTCAGATTTAATCATAGATATGAGCATGTTAGGTGTTCATATTACCTTGACCCTGCTCTTATTATCGTATGCTTGATCCTTTACCGTTAGCTATTAACTCCATTGCTGATATCATGTTTATTTTATCATAATTAGGAGTTATACATATAGGTGATGTAAGTAACTTAGAATTTGTTTAAGTTAAGTGCAAATAGTAAAGTCCTGATAATGACTGATTGTATATTCGGGCAAAAGGTCATCCGTAGGTAGATAATGTCTTTAACCTAGGGTTAGTTCTAGTACCCTTAGGTTGTATGTTACCACCGAACATGTATTGTGTAAATAGTCAGAGGAATGATACTTAGGGTATCGCTATGGACCGGTGGTCCTAGCTTGTTATAATCGGATGAGTCGACTCTCTACGGGATGAGAGTGTGTCCATCGATTGAGTCTGACTCTACGAGGATAGAGAGTGCGTCGATTAGATTGGTATGACTCTCTACAGGATAGAGAGTATTATGATCAGTTGAGTACGACTCTCTGCAGGATAGAGAGTGCGTTGATCTAGTTAGTATGATTCTCTGTAGAATAGAGAGTCTATGGTGGATGTCTGTATATGAGACATTGCATTCATGCATTTGCATGCATACTGGCGACGAGGTCTCCCTTGTGGTTGAGAGTGTCGCGGTCGTCCCGCCTCGCGGTTACTCGCGAGTCACCGTGTGAGGCGAGCATTGTGGTGCCGCACTCTACCACTATAGGCGGTGGTAGTTGGATTTGCGTGCCGTAGTCCTGCGTGTGTGGCACTCGACCACTCATGGATAGTGACTGTCGGAGTAGCCAACAGCAGGGACCCCCATCGTGTAACTTGCTCTTTACGCTTATATCTTTACTCGATCATCGCCCTCGGCCGCACTCGAGAGAGTAGTGGTTGGTGTTGAGTTAGAGCAGTTGTCGTACTCGAGCCAGAGGCCACACATGGGGTCGTGGTAGCTTTAAGGTGATATGACCGTCATCTTTTGTATATTGTTATATATATACATATATGTATGTATATATATATATGGATGATTGTGATTAATATACATATATAGATCGTCATATATATATGCTTATTAATGATGATCGTTTGATTGTATTATACTTCTTTGCATTTAATTATACATCGTATTAAATGCGTATTTCTTGCATATGTTATCTGATTGTATGGATCTTGGTATGTGTTAGATGAGACCATTAGATACCTTGGGTAGATTATGAGTTAGTATTATTCTTCCTGTTATATATATATGTTGGATATATGTTCAGGTTGGATCAGAGTAGCGTAGCAGACTTCAGGTATGTCTGCATTTTATGTTATTCATTGAGTTAGACGGTATATGCTTGTATTTATATACTACGCTGATATACCTGTTGTACCTCTAGATTATGTTGTTGAAATACATGTGATATTACATATATACATGTTTTCTATTACCTGCTAAGTTTTACTCACCCCCCCCCCACGGACCCTGAGTTTTTCTGTCGCCCAGGTAACAGGTAGCTGACTTCGTGATGGACTTGGAGCACCGCTGGCTGGCATCATCTCATCTCAACTCCGAGAGTCCGGATTTTTGATGTTCTCATTTGTATTCCGTTATGGATTTGTTTTATGTGATGATTGTAGTTGTGACTATTGATGTTGTACCCCTTTTCTTCCTTTATGGTTTTATTATGGTGTCCTGAGTCGGTGTTAGTCATACCGGTATGCATGTGTGTTGTCGTTTGTGAGATTGTAGTATGTTTCCGCTGTGTTTTGTGTAGTTGTTGTTTTCATATATATGTATTGTTGTTATTGTGGGCCTACGGGCCTTGTATTAACCCGAAATGTTATCGTATGCGGAGATCTTGTCAGTTTGATTTTATTTCGGCTCTCGATCGATAAATATCATATGTAAGTATTGCTTTTGTTCTCGATACTTTTTAATTAGTTGTCTAAGAAGATGTTAGCTTTTATTGTCTATCTTCACAGTATAAATCCGAATTGATTTAGGGTTCCCTTTCTTAGTCTCTTTTTTCTAAGGTTGAATTCTACGATAAAAATTTAAATTTTTGTATTCCTTTGACCTACTTAAATTGATCACCTAAACTTTCATTGAAAAGTTGATGAAAATACCTCTCCCATCATTCTTTTATTTTCTCATTGTCTAATAGTACCTCATTGCATTCATTTTTAATGTATCTTATTTGTGTATGATCTCTAGTCTCTCTTTAGCTTTAGCTATTTTATAAATATCTTTTTTTTTCTTCTTTTTTATCTAATTGTCAATATAAGTATTTAAACGTTTCATTCTTAGCTTCACTTACTACTTTCTTGGCTATTGTATACTTTTTAAAATTTTCCTCATTCTTACAAGTGTATAATACTTTATAAGTTTTTCATTTTTCTTCACTTTTGCCTGTACTTTTTCATTCTACCACCAAAATTCTTTACTTAGTAATGCAAATCCCTTTGACTCACCTAGTATATCTTTGTTTATCATTTTGAATTATAATGTCATCTTATTTCACATCATATTCAAGTCATCATGTATCTCTTCAAATATTTGAATTTCTATCCTCTTTTTAAATATGTTTTGTTTCTCATTTTTAACTTCCATCATTTAATCCTAGAAGTCATACATGTTTTTTTCTATTAATATTATGCTTAAGACACATATCAAACACTACCAACTTATGTTGGATAGTTAAATTTTTTTCAAGAAAAAACTCACTTTCTCCGGACAGTAAGAATATAAAGGATTATCCTCAAGCTAAAATTTATCAGTTGTTTTGAAGACTATATTTGGGATTCTAAGATATGCTTTAGAACTTGTCCGTTTGGATACACAAGTCAAAGGATTGATGAATAAATAGATGGATGATTCCATTGGGTTGTTTGGTTAGAAGGATGGATCAATTAAATGGATAAGTAAAAGGAAAAAGATGTTGGCTTATCCCTCATTTTTAACCCTCTTAAATCAAAAGAACAAACGGAAAGATAGATGTGAATGATTAGTTAATACATAATTAACCCTTTAGTCTTTATAAAAATATTAAGCATATGTTGATTTGCTCATGGATTCCCTCACATACCACTACCACAAATTCATGAAAAAAATTTTAATGCATTATGGCCAACGAACTAACATCCTCTATGTGTCCATAATAGGCACACCATCGACCACGTCAACACAAGCGTTGACATTCATTGTACTAATGTCTGCTTTTAAAATTATAGTTGATTAATTATAAATGATTAATTAAAAAAAGTAGTTGAACTAAAAAAATTATAACAAAAATATTAAAAGATTATTTGATAAAAAAAAAAGAACAATCCGATGCACTAAGCTCCCACCAATGTAAGGTTCCAAGAAAAGATCTATTGTACACAGTCTTATCCTGTTTTGCAAAAAGTTATTTTCATGACTCGAATCTGTGACCTTTTAAGTCATACGATAATAACTTCACTATTGTGCTAAGGCTCCCCTTTCTAAAAAAGATTATTTGATAAAAATTTAAAAACAAAAAATTTGATCCTAGTCATTAAAATAAAATTTCAAATTATTGACTTTCAATTTTATTATTACTGTATCATCGCCATCTATATTTAATAAAGCATAGCATTGATGTATGTATTTTCATCATATTGATACATAATTAGAATTTTATTATAGTATCCTGTGATAGGGTCAATTTATTTCTTTTTGTTAAATTGATTGATAGATAGTTTTATTTATACTTATGTTTATTAAAATTAGTTTTTTTCTGTTAATAAAAAAGAATCATCTAAATATAAATACTTTCCATTTTATAAATTGTTGAATATAAAATTTAATTAGATGGAATGAGAGCAAAGATGCTAGTTACAAGAAGAGAAAAGAGGAGTATTGTGTTTTTATCAAATTTAATTATGCATGCTTAGATTTATAGTCTAACTCATAGTATTAAATGTCGACCCGTTCCGTGCAAAACGGACGAAATTTTTCGTTCCGACGTGGAACCGACACCGGCACGCATGCGAGACGGTAACGCGGCGGCGACGAAGACGCGATCGGCAGCAGCAGCGATCGCGAACGCAATCGCACTGCGAGATCGCGAACGCGATCGCGTTCTCGATCCTGCCGCAGGAACGCGATCGCGTAGCTTGATCGCAAATTGCGGATCGCGAGCACGATTGAGATCGCGGATCGCGAGCGCAATCACGATCGCAAGCGCGGATCGCGGATCGCAAATTGCGAGCGCGATCGCGGTGAGAAATTTTCTAAATTTAATAAATACATAAATTATAATTAAAAAATATATTAATTAAAAATTTATATATATAATATAAATTAATTAAACTATAAAATTTAATTAAATAAGTTATTAATTAATTTATATAATTATATAAATTTATATTTTTATTTCAAAAAATAAAAGATATTTTAATTAAAATTCTAAATTCGAATTTATAATTTATTTAAAATTAAATCTTAAATTCTTTTTTAAAAATTAACTAAAATTAATAAAAAATCAAATAATTGAATATTAATGTTTAAAAAAAATACCGAAATAGTATCGACACGGACGATACGGTACCGAAATCGTATCATTTCGATCGCAGACCGAAATCTCGATACGGGTCGAGATTTTAAACCTTGGTCTAACTCAAGTGAAAAAAGGATGAATGGATGGATCATTCTATTCACCCATATGTCAAAGCAAATAGGTATAGGGATAAAGGAACCCATGTTCATCAGCTCATTCATCCATCTATCCACCTTTGTTCATCCTTCCAGTTATCTGTTCTTTCAATTGAAAGTGTCCTATGTGGCACTATATCTGGAGTTCTAATATATGATTTAATGTGTAACTACAATTGGGATTCTAAGATGTGCTTTAATGTGAGACAATATCTGGAATTCTTAAAAAAGCTTTCATGTGTCTTTCCAAGACATTCCTATAAGATAAGCATACATTTAGGGAATGTTCTATCATCTTCATTGCCTAACTACCTTTTAGTATTGCTATAACCCAACTCGATGTCGTCCTCATCAGGTAGAAGCCCCTTCGTTTAGGAAATTTCTATTCCCTATTATAGAGGATAGAAGGATCTGCACTGAACATTACTCTTTGTACTTATGAAATGATGTGATCTAGAGACTACAAGTGACAATTTTTGTACCTTTGGCTAAGAGAGTGCATTTCACTGGGCCTATCCTTGCCAACTCCCTAATCTACCAAGGGAAATCATAAGTTTTCCATCATTAATGTTTGGATGTCAATAATGCTTGGGTGTCAGTCCGAACACACTCTCACTGACAAAGCTCCCTCTTAGTGCAATCAAGTGGCAATATTAGAGAAGACCCAATAACATGACCTAGATTGATACAACATAACATTATTCAAATAAAAAATAAATTCAACCCATTTATTACATTGATTAATTATTTAATAAACTTTATCCAGTGTGATCCGACCCTTCCCAGGATCCCGAATTGGTAGAAATTTTATGCACCAGCTGCCCTTTTATTGAATAAACTTTAATAACCCATAAAAATATTTATATCGCTTATTAGAAAGTCTGAATAATCTACAGAGAGAGAATTTTATGCCTTCTTACGTGACTTTATATTGACACGAATCATATGACTACCTATGCAACGGATTAACATGGCATTATACAAATTGTTAGATCTAGACTAGGGAATCAATGACGATCTAGAACAGACTAGGAAAAATCTTCAAGAGGACAAAAAACACATTTGCTTTAAATAATGTCTTACTCAGTGTATGTTGAAGAGGAGTTTTGGCGCAATGGTAAAGTTATTGTTGTATGACTTGAAGGTCACAGGTTCAAGTCACAGAAATAACCTCTTACAAAACAGAATAAAATTGTGTACAATAGACCCTTCCTCAGAACTCCACATTGATAGAAGCTTCGTGCATTAGACTGTCCTTTTTTTTTTTTTGTGTATGTTGCCATCCATAGTAAATTTTTTTGTACTATTGTGTTGATCTTTGAAGACTAACTGCATAAGGGAATCTAGGAAGTCATCCTTCAACTTTTGTCTTTGCATTAGACATATCCCAAGACCTATGCTTAAGTTGGTCATGGTGTCTATAATTTTTGAAACTTGTAGTTGGATCTTGTCGTGGCTTTGTTATCTTCTATTTCCTTTGGTTTTGAACTAAGTTATTTTTCTTCCATGGGATACATAGTATGTCATAGAACCTGGTAGGAACTTTGCTAGAGGGTTCTCACATCAAGGGCTAAAAAAATCTCTCCACAAGCTTACTATAGTAATTATTATTTCAAATACTAAATATGTTTAAAACTTATCCAGACTTGTATTCAGTAGCCTATAAGGAAGGACTATGTTCAGCATTGCTCACATGAAAACATTTGGGTCGGATGAAATAAATGTTATAAGTAACATAGAAAACATACCGTATCACGTTCATGGACCAGAGGCTGCAGGAGAGATGGATACGAAACACTTAAAGACTCGTACAACTTATAGGGACTACCATCCATACCCTGATTCTGCATTTGAAACAATTAAAATAATCAAAGCTCAAAATAAGAGGTGACCAAACTAATGCTATCGGCAATAACACTTTCTCTAAGATGGAAGCATTATTTTAGGTTATAGCCACTAATGGACAAAACATCTAGTGCTCACACTGAAAGTTTAAAATTTGTGTTTCTAAAGGAACTTATACAGTAAGCATTATTGGAATCACCATTGAACTCCTCATTGCTATCATAATTCACACAAACTGCATTTGACTTCAGAATGGTTAGGTAATGTTTACACTATTGGCGGTGCAGATGAATTTAATGATTTTTTACAGTTGACAGAGCTCATTAGCTCTTAAAAATGGAAACTAATCCAACACTAAACGGGCAAGGTGTTGCTTTTTCTCTCTCTAAGCCTCCCTTCATTTGCACTTGGTTCATCTTTAGCAAGTTAAAGAATATTTTCCTCTTTCATTTTGTCCATTGCTTGTGTTTGCAATGAATAACATAAACTAGATCATATGTCTTTATTCATTATCTACCTCAAATTTTTTAGACATTCAAAGTAGAAATCTGAACAAGCTTCTAAGTGATTGTGCATCACATTTTGACTACCTCACGTGCAAGTCTATGATTGTTATGCAAGAAATATAGTAATTTGTATGGCAAGAGCTGACTGATTCCAGAGAGTCATGAACGGGCATAATTGAATGCTTCTCAAAAAAGCAAAATATATTTCTGACAAAGCAAATTGCTATTAAAGAAGGATTTGAACTGCTATTACAATCCCCAAAACAATATTTTTAAAACCTATAGAATAAAATAGAAGTGATCAAGCACTTTTTCGATTGTCATTACAAGTATCATGTGCAGGTATCCTCAAATAACTGGCAAATAAATCCTTGCATTCTGACTATTACACAATGCTCAAAGAAAGACAAATAAACAAGATAATTGCAAGAATGGATTAGAAAATAAATATAACCATCTAAACATATTGATATAAAGCTTACAATTGAAGAACAGAGAAGGTACACAAGGGAAGAGGTGTATAAACAACCTTCATATCACTTTCAGGAAGGTCAGATGATGGTGAAGATATACCATGAAAAAGTGAGATAACCAATCTCAATTTTTCACTCCAATTGAGAGAACTCCAAGCTCTTTCTAACTGGAAAACAAAGAAGAATTCATAATGATGCTCATCACAAGCATTCAAAACAATTGTCCATTGATATGAATGATCAGCTACATACAGTAATCTCAATTGGACGATCACCCAGAACTATTTGAGCACCAATCTCTTCAGAAACCTTCCTAGCAGCACGGAACTGCAGATGAAATAGAATGGTACAATAATGATTCTAGATAGTAAGTTTCTGAGGTAAAATTGGATAAGAACAAGTTCCTACAACCTCATCTCCAAACGATCGATTTGCACCAGCAGATATCTTGGATGAGAAAATTGCCAAGAGCAAACGCAAAGCAAGAGCACTTTGTCCACCTGTAGTTGTATGCACTATCACCTTTTTTCACCTTGTAGCACATAAGGATTTTACACTTCCATGGGAAAAACCAAAATTTTGCATGCCTGAGCTACTGACCTAAATTTATGCTGCGATTGATGGCTCCAAAGAATTTAGACCCACTCAAGGAAAACAAGTTTGCTTTTAGAGAAGCATCCTCAGCAGTGGATGCATACATTATTCCAGCCCTGAAAGTCGACTCTGGAATCAAACAAATTAGCCAACCAAAAAAGATTAAGGACCTAAAAGAAATCAAGAATTAAAAAAAAACTACAGAAAAGAAATGCTAAAATTCAGGTACTTTTTGAAGCAACAAGGAAGATTATATGTTTCAGTAGTAGATGTCTACAAGACTCGTAAAATTAGAACTTCTTGAAAGAAGGATGTGTATAATATTCGGTTCGTCCTTGAATATTTCAAGAGGAATCTGATCATATGTACTTTATGATGATTGTTCCCTCATGTCTCACAGTGGTCTTGTCCTAGCATTGTGCTTGAAGAGATTAAAAGAATCTGTTATAGAAAAGCTTTGTCGAATAACAAATCAGTTGTCCCATTTGCTTTGAACTTTGAAAATCACCACTCTAGCACCTAGAGATTTTCAAAAGAAAGTTAAAGATGCACAAGGAAAAAAACCTCCCATTGAGCATGAACAAGACATATCACACACAAGAATCCACTTACCTAATGTTGCCTATTACAAGCACCTCTTTGCCATTTCCTAGTTATGACTGCCTACTTTATATTTGAATCGAGCATATGATACACTCTCAATAAATTATTGGTTGATTTAGGCTTTTCAATTTAAGATTGGTGCATTTACAATAAATCAGAGGTTTGATTTTTGTTGGTAATTAAATTTTTTTATTATTTTAGTAATATATAGGGAATAATTATATTCTTATTAAGATTAACATATTTTATTTATTTAGACTATTTATTTCCCTACTTATTGTCGAGTCTATAAAAGAAGTTCAAAGTGCAATAATTGATTATCTTTAAGTTAATATAATTCCCAATTTGACTTCTTCGTGTGAGAGTTTTTCTTTTATCTTTTTCATTTCATCGACTTTATTCCGGGTTCCTAGGTGGTTCGAAGATTCAATTTTGGTATCATGTAAATTGATATCAAAGTCGAAGCATGGTGGTTTAGTCACAGTACTAGTTATCTTTTGGTTTTTCATTATCCTCAAGCTTCAGCAGAATCCTCATTCACAACTCTTCCCGAGTTGTCCTCCTTAATTGGATTTTCACACACTCTCATCATCTTCATACATTGTAGACCTTGCTTCTACCAAAAAGTTTTATTATTAGCAACAATAACAACATTAAAAAAGAGAGAAAGAGAAAAAAGTTGAAAAAAAAAAGAACATGAAAAAAAGTAGCATAAAAAAGAAATGCTAAAAAAAAAAGAGGAAAAGAAAGTTGTGAAAAAAAATATTATTGTGCTAAAGGAAAAAAAAAATTGTTTTCACATTGCTTCCCCTATCACCTTCCTGTGTATTCTACCATCTCCATGATTCCACATTAGTATGTTCCACCGCTACTACTTCCTCTCTTCATTACTTTTTATCTTCATCGTTCACTTGCTAATGTTACTTTTGCTACCGACTTCTCCACACCAACAATCAACCCCAATTATCGCATTGTCAAGCTGCCACCCTCCTCCTCAGTGTAGACCTTCTCTTATCTAATTTTTTACAACTTTGTGGTGCCTTCATTCACAATCACCATATAGGCCGCAAGTTAGGATGAATGCTCCTATATTTGATGGACATATGAACCCTAACATATTTCTTGATTGGTTAGATAACATGCAAAATCATTTTGGCCAACATAATATAACCTCTATTGAAATTGATGATTTGTTGCTAAAAAATTATTGGCAATATATTCAAAGCATTAGAGATCAAGACATTGGTATGAAATGAAAATAATTAACGACAAGATGTCTCACTAAACTTTAAACGTTGATTGTTTAATGAATATGTACTACAAAACATCCTTCCTTAAGTGAACTAAGCCCTCTTACAATCCACAAACTATAGCTAATCAAAGAATTTTATGCACAAATAAACCTTTTAATAACTCAACCTCAATAAAGCATCTTTTTGGAGGCAGTCTAGAAGAGTCCCCTAATGACACCTTTAATGAGTGTCTTAACAATGCAATCTTATAAAATTCTCTTATTAACTTAACCGACCATGAATTAAGCTCACAATTATTAACTTATTCACTTTATCCAAAGAAGCCCAAAGAAGAAACTAAGGAGACCAAGCAATATGAGCAAATAATAAAAGATGTCAACTTAATAATTTGCAAATCACTCTGCATGAGTCTTGATGCTCGTCAACCAATCTTATTTTCATTTAACTACCAAACTAAGAGCTTCACTTTGCAAATGAGAAATATATACACTTGTACCAGGATAGAAATTACACAATAAATGTCTATATTACATTCATTAATTTAAATTTCCTTATCACATTTACATTAGATGCATTCATATCATTTATATCTACTTTGATTATATCGTGAGGAAGATTGATCGAAATGTTTGTTTATATCATTTACTTAAGTTATTTAAACACAAGTTCAATTTTTTAATTAGAAAACATTAATTTGCTAGGAAAAGTTTGAGTATTCGACTAACCATCTTTATCATTATTGTCTTTTCGCCACATAATTTCAATGCAAGCATGAACATCATTCTCGTCATACGACAAACTTAGATGCTTCCTTACTTATTGGGAAGGACGCTAAAAAAGGAATATTTCAAGTCAAAGTGCACAAAGATAAATAAAATGCATTAACTTCTTTCTAATTGGAAGGGAAGTTCAAAAAATAAAATAATGAAGAAACATTTATAGGCAAAGTTACTGAAACAATTACTCCCTATTCTTGAAAACAAGGACTAAAAAAGAGAAGCCCATAACTCACTAGGAGTTGAGTTCTCCTAGGTGGAGGGAGAATAATGTAGACGAGGAAATAAATAACACAAAAATGAAATTAATTTTAAAGAAAATAAATTGAAGATAAATTTTAAATTGATGCATCTTCAATAAAATAAAGAAATTGAAAATTTATTCAAGATTAGTGTGTCTGCAATAATTTAGAGATTTGATTATGTCAATTGGTAATTAACATTTTCTATTTTGACAATAAATAGAGATTAACTATGATCCCTATTAAATTAAGATCAACGTATTTTTTTTTTAATTTAAGACATTTATTTTCATATTTACGGTTGAGAGTGTTGACAGTCAAATTAATATAATTTCTAATTATTATCTTTTTCGCTTTTTCAATTATGTTCTTTCTATATGGTTTGAAGATTAGATTTTAGTGCTGTGTCAAACAGACGCAACACAGAGGCTACCGAACTGATGAAGTTATCCTACATAGAAAATAGAAGTCCCCCCGAAACAAACGTTGAGCATGAAAGACGGAAAACCAAAAGGTTCAGTTCATAACAATTCCCAGGTTCTCAGTTCACACCCTAAAATTATCATTCATCCAAGGCACAAAAAAAACGATTTGAGAAAAGAAATAAGAATTTCGAACCGAAAATCATACTCGCCTGCCCCTACAGAGCTCTACAACTACGTTGTCTGGCCTCACAGCCCTCGCAACGCGTTCCACGTCCGATGCCGACTTCTGCGAGAGGTGCGAGGTCCCAATGAGCCAGACGACCTCCGGCTCCACGAACTCAAACCTCCAGCTAGGGACTGGACCGAACCTCCCCTTCTCGATGAGGACCAGCGAGCCGTCCTCCACGAGGTCCATTAACTCCGGGTGCGCTGCGGCCACCGCGGATCGGGAATCCTGCAGCATCTCCGCCTGGTAATCGAATCCGGAAGGAGGAGAGCGGATAGAAACCTTAGGGTTGCAGAGTCTCCATGATTTCAACGGACACGGACGAAGTGGCAAACGAGACAAGGCTAGGGGCGGAGCTAGGTGGAGGGAAGAAGGAGAGTACTTGAACGACGCTTCCATGACTGACATCGGAGGATGAGGCCGTTTCCTTAATTCAGAATGAATAAATAAATAAATAGGCCAAGCGTAGCGGAGGGCTCCACGATATGGAAACAGAACATTGGGACAGTTTGGAAATATGGCTCAATCTTGCGACGAGAGGATGCGGACAGTTTGGAAATATGGCCCAATCTTGCGGCGAGAGGATGCGTTCATAACTCAAGTATTTTAATTATAATGATATTTTAATTTAAAAAAATATAATTATCTTTATAATAAAAACTTATATACATGAATATATCGAGCATAATAATATTAAATTTGATTATATTATTCCTCATCTAATATTGTTTCAGAGTTATCCTTGGTATAAAAATTTATGAGGACTATTATCTATTGACTAAATCTTCTACGTCATCGTTTGATTGTCAATTTCATATCAATCTATTGATTTAATATCAAATTCTCTCGGAACGGTTTATTGACTAGAGCGATATAAATATTGTAAGAATGAACAGAGATCGATTCTCGATGTAGTATTTAAAATTCTCATCCAGATCAAAAGTTCTTCGTCGTTTCTAGTCAAAGGATATAGCTCCCCTAATGATTTACTTTCTTTCATTATCATCATCGAGAGACCGATGATGAAAAATACTAAACGAGCATAATCACCTTTCCGGCTAGAATTGATTTAATACCAAATCTAATTAAATCACAATTTTTTCATTTTAAATTCATAATCAATGACCAGTTCACTCCATTAATCAACTAACATTCTAATTTTAATCATATCAAAAATGAATTCATGGTGTACAAAGAAACTTTTTATCTTCAAAAACTCTTTTTTAACGTTAACCTGAACTTTATTTTTTTCTAATATCTAATTAATCTTAACTTATCAGTATTTCTAATGTTTAGAGATTGTTTCTTTAGAATTTCATCTATTGCTTAGTATCTAGCTAATTTTAAACTAAAACTTTTTATTTGTCAAATCTTAAATTAATATTGCAGGCAGTTTTTTAAATATACATGTGATCGTGCGCATTTCGTATGCTGCAGTAAACTCTTTAAAAGGGTATGCATCCAAGCTCTGAGAAAGTAAAGGAATTGGTAAAAATATAGTCGGACTGTCCGAGAGAAAAGTGATTGAAGAGATTTGAAAATATTAAGACACGATCGAATCTTGATTCGTGGAATAGTAGGAATCTTTCAATTCTATAAATCATGATCGTCCTTCAAACAACAAATTTAAATCGGAGGAACAAATCATCACCAACAATTCAAGAGATCTCTTCCTAGAACTGTTCATCTTCGGAAGCGCGAAGAATATAATGAATCAATGTAAGTTCAGTATTTACAATATTATATTTACCGAGCATTTTAAATTCATGCAACTCGTATAAGATGTATTAATTCCTATATTGGTATTAGAGCCTCCGTAGGTTTGTGTCTGTATGTGTGAATTGAATTTGTGAATTTCATAAGTTCATCGGAAAAAGATGAACAGTGAATTTATCAGACGATGCTTGACTAGGAAAACTGCCACCTGAGCACTCTAAGCGCTCGAGATAAGGAGCGCGAAGTGCCCAATTTTTCTTGAATGGTTCTCGAGTGGGAAACCTTCCATCGCGCGAGGTTACTCGACGAGAAGGCATTGGGCACATAATGATAGAGCAAAAAGTGCTCGGGCATGCGTTGCCCGACCACTAGGTGCTCCGCAAGAACTTGCCCGAGCACAGGGTGCTCGGGCGGAGCATAGGGGCTCAGCGCGGCAAGAACTGCACATCGTTCTGCAGATGCATGCTTAGGCGTGGTGCTCAGCACACTGAGTCGCCCAACAGTTTCCCAGGCTTTGTGGAAGCGCAGGCTCCATGACAATTGGGTGGCAGAAGTGTGTGGACTATGCGATAGTTGGGCACTGAGTGCTCGGCAAAGCATGTTGGAGCTTGGGCGAATGAGTGCTCATCAACTCGACAGCCATGCTCGGGCTCGCAATTTTGCTCGATGGGAAATGCACAGTGAGCACAGGGTGCTCAAGTGTGGTGCTAGACATGTTGTAATTAGGCATTTTGTGCTCGAGCAGCATTGTTTGTGCTCGGCACGACAAGAAGCGATCGGTGCTTCTGCTCGATCAAAAGACGCTTGTACTCGGGCAGTGGGTGCTTAGAGTGCAGAATGAGCTCAGTGACCATGCTCAAGGGCTTGGCTGAGCTAAGTGCTCGGGTGATGAGGCATGTACCCCGGGCTATGTGCTTGGGGTTGTCTACTTGGTACTCGAGCATATGCGCGAATTGCTCGGAAAATGTTTTGGCATAAGTGTAGTACTCGGTTGAGGAGAGTTGGGCTCAGTACTCAAATGAGTAAGCACTATGCTAAGCATTGAAAGTACTCATCTCGGGAGAAGCACGAGGTGATCGGGACACCATGAAGTGGTGCTCGGAACATCAGTGCTATGCTCAATGAGTCGACATTGGCCGACTGGAAAAGTTGACTATGGTCAATTTATATCATGACCTAAAATATTGAGTAGTTGTTGAAACAACTAGGACTCAGAATACAACAACTCAAAATAGGCTTAGTGAACTAAGGTTGGTGGCAAGGGACGTTGAGAAAATAGAATGTCACGTGTGGTGTTCAGGTGTCTGGGGTGCTTGGAGCAAAGTGTGTGAAGTTCAGATTCTTACGGAACACTACTGAGTCGAGTTTCCAAGATACCAGTCGACTGCTTGAGTGGCATCAATCGACTGATAAAGTCAACTAAAAGAAGTGTCAATCGACTGATAGTTGTTCTAGTCAACTTATAAAGGTATCAATTGACTGGTAAACGAGTCAGTCGACTAAGACTCCTGAAAATCGAAAAAAAATAGTTTTTCTTGATTAAGAGTGTTGATTCTATGCTTGTATAAATTGAAATTGTTAGTAGTAAGTCCTAGAACCAATTATGTGATAATTGACTAGGGACTTTTTTGTATCATATTTTATTAATAAAGGTAAAGATTAGTTATTATATTTACTTCATGCTTGTAGCAGCCGAATAAATATAATAATGCCCTAGAAAGATGGTTCTAATCTATATCATATCAATTGATAGAATTAATTGTGAGAAGTTATGGAGAACACTATTTTATAAATATTCCTAGTCAAGTATTAATATACAAGGGCAATATTAATGCATTAAGACTAGCATATAGGTCACTTGATGACTTGATCTCACAGGTTATGAACATGTGATATAACGTTAACACATGGGTATATATTAGAGAATATATACTGAATTGATCCGCCATGAGAAAGTTTCATAGATCGTTATATGAGTGTCATAATTGTTCTCATATAACTATTAGTATGAATAGTCCTTAGACCTGAAATCACTACGGTTTCCTACATAGGAGTTATGTACTTTAGTATCGTCAAAATGTCACTCGTAACAAGGTGGACTATAAAGGTGATCACTGGGTATGTAATAAATTATGCAGAGGGATGTGAGTGATATAGATGAGATCTATCCCTCTCATATGACGGGAGTGATATCTTTAGACCTCTTGATAGAGTATGACCACGAAATGCATAGTCATGCTTAAATAAGTCAATATGAGATATTGAGCTCATTTGTTTGAGTGAGTCTACTTGGGGATCAAGAAATATAAAGATTGATTAGATGATGACATGATCTATGCCTCATTGATCAATCTAGATATCGAGGATAGAATGATAAGATCATACATTATAGTAGTCACGAAAAGGTTAGGTTGGATCTTGACTACTCGTAACTTGGGTAGCAATGATGCATTGCTAGATGTCGCTCATTGCCTATGTGTCTAATGTAACACCCGCCCTTCCCGTCCTCCTAACACACATCCTATAGACGGGCGGCGGCGCTATGCGATCATACATTCATGCATATAATAGCGGAAGCATTTAAAACTTTACAACTTTTAACTCTAATTACATTAACCCAATCAACCTAACAATTTAATCATGGCAAAAGGTCTTAGCAATTTATTTAACTAAACATGTATTAACCATTTCGAGGTTCATAAAAATAAACATGAGTAACAACCATAGAAAGCATTAACGTCTCCTAATAGTTTACACATAAACTAAAAATCATGCATAAGTCCGTATATGAAAAATGATCTCGTCCACCACGCCACTGCCACACACATCTTTGCCCCTCCTGCTGCTCCCTTTAATTTATCCATTCCTTGCCCTTTTTTGCAGTACAAGGAAAGTAAACTGTAAGCACATAGGCTTAGTAATGTCCTTTCCTACTCACAAAAATATGCATCATGAATTAAACATAAAGTAATGACATGTTCGTTTAAACAACATATGAGCACAACATTTATTTAAAGTAGAGACATGATCAATTTAGGAAAAGAACATAAACTTAGCATTTTCATCGCAACAGTACATTGTCTCTAAACATGATAATTCGATGAACATAAAATAGTATATGCAGGATGCTCTTTGAAAACATATAGTTTATATATTTAAACATAATCTCAACATATTGTGCCCGACATTGTACCACATACATCATTCGTGTGCATCCTAAATAGATCCGAGGTAGCTAATCCCGAACCTACTAGGTTACTAGGTCCGTATTATGTCCGTCAACCTAGGGGCAACCTTGGAGGCCATCCCGTGGACCTTGTTAGGGTCCGGTACAAGTCATGTATAAAGTAAAATAACATATATGTTCTTTGTCCTAAAGAGTGTTCTTGTCCCCACTCTTAGGGAAACATTTCTTAGACATTTCATATACGTGAGTCATGCCTAACATGGGTGAAAACATAAGCATGTAGCATAGCATAAATCGACATGAGTACAATTTAACATGGCATAAGGTAGTGTCATAAGGAAAATTAAGCTAACATAAATAGAAATCATCAAATCAAAACCTTGTTACAAGCACAAGAAGATTCATGCAAGCCTACCAAACTGACACATCCTTTACAATGAAATATGCAGAAAATTTAAGAAATATATACAAATCTTAGAAAACATTAACTAAGTACAATGGATTAACACAAATTAGCATTTCCCCAAAAATATAAATAGACAGATGTTTCGTTCTTATAATAATAAGATGACTTTACCAATGCCAGCACACCCACTTACTATTCCTAGTAAGATCCTCCAATACTCTTAATAAGACTGCTGGGGTTGCAATTTGTTGGAGCTAAATAAAACTTATGCTGAATCAATAGACACATTTCCTTGGCTAATTTTTGACACAACAAACTATCATAGCACTTGGAATCAAGCCAAACCAACTCAATATATATTTTGGTTTGACCAATTTGATGTGAGATGAAAAAAACATCAACTACTATTATTTTGGTTAATTATTACTAAGACAACTTCTGAAATTTGGTGCCCCTTAAGCTAAAAAAAGAGTTTCATAGGATTGTTCAAGAATAATTTCTCTAATCCTATTAGCCGAACCTTCTACACATAGTTCTAGATTCTTTCGTTCAAAATCAAGCATACAACATTACATCGTAAGCACTTATACTGCAGGTGAGGGGATACTTACATCCTAGGCTTTTTCACTAATTTATACCGTTAGACTTCGCAAAGAGAAGACCTCCTACGTGTTTCCTTGCTTTAGCGTGATCCTCTACCAAGTCCCTCTTGAAAATTCCCTCTTAAATTATCCCACGATGGAAAAATTATAAAAATTCTTTTTTTTTCTTCTATTGTTTTCTTCAATGGAGAAAGTCTCCTGTTTTTCTTCGATTCGGCAGTCGAAGGAAATATGAGAGAGAGAGAGAGAGAGGGGTGAGGTGAGGGTGGACGTGGGCGTTGGAGAGAGGAGGGAGAGAGAGGGGCGTTGGCGGCGTTGAGAGAGAAGAGGGAGAGAGAGAAAAAAATAAAAGAAATCTATATATAAATTAGGGTTTTTCTAATTTAATTACCCCTTTAAATGCTTAGTCAAATTAATCAATTTTTTTCTTTTTTTCTACCAATAGATATATTCTGTTATATCCTACTCATTGGTAATCTTATGACTTAGTGATAGGAAGCCTATTCTCCCAAATCAACGATTCATGGTTCAAGCCTCGACTACGAACTATTTATTTATTTTTTCTTTTTTATTCTTTTATATATATATATATATATATATATATATATATATATATATATATATATATATATATATATATATATATATATATATATATATATATATATATATATATATATATATATATATATTTTTCCTTTAAATAAAAAATATAGTAACTAAAATTTGGGATGTTACAATCCCTTATACCTTATAAAAGTTTCATCCTCGAAACTTAGAACAACTCGGGGTACTTTTGCTTCATGTCATCCTCACATTCCTAGGTGGCTTCTTCGTATCGTTGACTTTGCCATAGGACCTTCACTAAGAGTACTTCTTTATTCCTTAGTCTTTTGACTTCTCGGTCTAGTATCCGGATAGGTCGACTTTCATAGCTCAGGTTCTCTTGAATTTGCACTGTCTGTGGCTCGACCACTTGGTCGGTACTGGAAATGCACTTCTTAAGCATCAAGACATGGAACACGTTGTGAATAGCAGACATCTCCTGAGGTAGTCCTAGCTCGTAAGCTACCTTGCCAACTCTTTTCAGGATCTTGTACGGTCCTATGTATTGCGGACTTAGCTTTCCTTTCTTCCCGAATCTCATTATTCCTTTCATAGGAGCTACCCGGAGAAATACCAAATCTCCGACATTGAATTCTCAAGGTCTACGTCGCTGATCCGCATAGTTCTTCTGCCGACTCTGAGCAGTCTCTATTCTTTGACGAATATTCTGTATCGCTCGGGTGGTGTCGTCGATGAAATCTGTCTGAAGTCCCATCTCTTTCTTCTCACCACCTTCGTACCAACAGATCGGAGACATACATCTCCTCCCATATAATGCTTCATAAGGTGTTATTCCAATGGTAGCTTGGTAGCTATTATTGTAAGCGAATTCCGCTAAACATAAGTAGCGGCACCAACTCCCTTTGAAATCCAAGGCACAAACTCATAACATGTCTTCTAGTACTTGGTTCACCCTTTCTGTTTGCCCATCTGTCTGAGGATGAAAGGCGGTACTGAAACGCAGCTTCGTGCCAAGTGCCTTATGAACGCATCCCCAAAACTGTGAAGTGAAGTGACCATCCCTATCTGAAATGATGGTCTTGGGAATACCATGATCGATGATTTCCTTAGCATATAATTGAGCAGTTGCTCAATCGAATATATCATCTTGATCGCTAAGAAATGAGCCGACTTTGTCAATCACAATGATAACCCATATAGCGTCATATCCGTCAGAGTCACAGGAAGACCTGAAATGAAATCCATAGAGATGTCTTCCCATTTCCACTCCGGAATTTGGATCGGTTGTAGAACTCCTCCAGGCCTCTGGTGTTCTGCTTTAACTTCTTTGGCGGTCGGTCAGTCTTGGACGTCTTTGAGCTCGTCCCTCTTCATCGGACCAGAACTTCTCTTTCAGGTCTTGATACATTTTGGTGGATCCCGGATGCATAGAATAGGGGGTTCCGTGAGCCTCCTCTAATATCTTTTTGCATAGTTCCGGATCGTTAGGGATACATAACCGATCCCTAAGGTATAATACTCCGCTATTGGCGATACAGAAACCCTCGCCTTTTCCTTCTAGGATCTCCTGCTTGATCCTCTGGAGACTTGGATCATCAATTTGTTTTGCTAATATGTCATCGAATAGTGCTGGTATTATTTCCATGGTCGAAAGCTGCCCGAAAATAACCTCGATTCCATAGCGCATAATTTCCTTCTCCAGCGGTCGAGACAATACCGATAAGGACATCAGGGTGGCACTAGACTTCTTGCTGAGTGCATCGGCCACTTTGTTTGCCTTGCCAAGATGGTAAAAGATCTCGCAGTTATAGTCCTTCACAAGCTTCAGCCATCTGCGTTGTCTCATATTGAGGTCCTTCTGAGTGAAGAAATACCGCAGACTCCGGTGACCCGTATAAATCTTGCACTGTGCTCCATACAGATAGTGCCTCCATACCTTGAGAGCGAAGACCACAGCTGCTAGATCTAAATCGTGAGTGGGATAGTTCTTTTCATGTTCCTTGAGTTGCCTAGAGGCATAGGCAATAACTTTACCCCTCTGCATAAGTACAACTCCGAGTCCCAATCCGGAGGCATTGCTGTACATATCGAAGCTCTTCTCGTTCTCTGGAAGAGTAAGGATTAGAGCACTTGTAAATCTCCTTTTCAGCTCCAAGAAACTCTTCTCACATTCCTCCGTCCATACATACTTTTTGTTCTTCCGGGTGAGAACTGTCATAGGTGCTGCTATTCTGGCGAAGTCTTCTACGAATTTCTGGTAATAGCCCACTAATCCGAGAAAACTCCTCACTTCGCTAGCATTCTTTGGCCTGCTCGATTACTTCTTGGGTCTACCATAACTCCGTCTTTAGATATAATATGACCCAGAAAAGATACTTGATCGAGCCATAATTCACATTTGGAGAACTTGGCATATAGTTGCTTTTCTCGAAGAATCTGTAATACCATCTTCAGGTGTTCGGCATGCTCTTCTTGATTTCTCGAATAGACGAGGATATCATCAATGAAGATGATCACGAACTTGTCAAGAAACGCCGAGAATACCCGATTCATCAGGTCCATGAACATAGCAGGAGCATTCGTCACTCCGAAAGGCATGACTACGAACTCATAATGTCCGTATCTTGTTCGAAAAGTTGTCTTCGGTATATCATCTGGTTTCACTTTCACTTGATGATAGCCAGATCTGAGGTCAATCTTTGAAAAGATGGTGGCACCTTTTAACTGGTCGAACAGATCGTCAATCCGTAGTAAAGGGTACCTATTCTTGATCGTCACATTATTTAGCGCTCGGTAGTCTATGCACAGGCGCATAGTCCCATCCTTCTTCTTTACGAACAGTACCGGAGCTCCCCATGGAGAGTGACTAGGGCGAATAAAACCCTTGTCGAGTAACTCCTGTAGCTGTCCCTGAAGTTCCTTCAATTCGGTCGGCGCCATCCGGTAAGGTGCTTTAGAGATCGGGTGAGTACCAGGAATTAATTCGATCTCAAATTCAATTTCCCTATCAGGGGCTAACCCTGGTAGTTCATCAGGAAATACCTCTGGGTAGTGGCATACCACTCTGACATCTTCTAGCTTCTGGTCCTCGGCTTGACTTGTATCAACCACATGTGCTAGAAACCCAGTGCATCCTCTGTCTAACATCTTGCGTGCCTTTAGAGCTGATAAGAATTTATAGGTTCTGTTCCTTGGCTCTCCAATGAATTCAAACATAGGTTCTGCCTCAGGATGAAAGACCACTTTTCTCTTACGGCACTCGATCGAAGCACCGCACTTGCTTAAGAAATCCATGCCCAATATGACATCATAATCCTACATGCCGAGCACTATCAGATCACAGTAGAGTTCTCTTTCTGCAATTCTGATGGGTGTGGCTCACAACATATGAGTAGAAGGCATCACTTCTCCCGAGGGCAGGGTCGTTAAGAACTCGCAATCCAAAACTTGCGAGGGTATGTCAATCTTCTTTGTGAAAGGCGTAGAGACAAACGAGTGTGTTGCACCAGTATCAAATAATACAGTAGCATGCTGACAGAAAATAATTATCTGACCTGTGACAATAGTAGAATCGTTCGCCACGTCTTCCTTAGTGAGAGAGAAAACCCTGGCATTAGTCGCAACTGGCGGGGCTTCCAATCTCCCTTGGCTTATCCGGGTACCTTCTATTGCAGCTTGCACCTGGTGTAGCTGTGAAGGAGCACCCTTGTACTGGGCATACTGCTAAGGAGGTGCCTGAACCTGGGTAGGGCAGTCCTTGACTCTGTGTCCTTCCAGTCCACAGCGGTAGCATCTATTCGTGCCCTTATAGCACACCCCCATATGTGGTTTCCCACATGTAGTACATTGGGGAATCTTGGCTTGTTTGTTCGCTGGACCACCTTTAGAGTCGTTCCATTGTTTCCTCTTGCCACTGTGGTTTCCTTTCCAGTTACCCTGAGCTTTTTGACCTCCTAGCTGGCCTTGACTCTTGCCAACATAAGTTTATCATCCTTACTTATATTCATGCATACCCAACTAAAAACATTTCTTAGCGTATATATATCATACATGAAATAAATAGAGTAGGCATAGAATGTCTTACTTGGAGCAGCAGGATGGAAGCTTGATGTGTGTGTAGTGGAAAGGCAGAACTGGGCTCTGATATTACCTGTAACGCCCACCCTTCCCGTCCTCCTAACACACATCCTATAGACAGGCGGCGGCGCTACGCGATCATACATTCATGCATATAACAACGGAAGCATTTAAAAACTTTACAACTTTTAACTCTAATTACATTAACCCAATCAACCTAACAATTTAATCATGGCAAAAGGTCTTAGCAATTTATTTAACTAAACATGTATTAACCATTTCGAGGTTCATAAAAATAAACATGAGTAACAACCATAGAAAGCATTAACGTCTCCTAACAGTTTACACATAAACTAAAATTCATGCATAAGTCCGTATATGAAAAATGATCTCGTCCACCACGCCACTGCCACACACATCTTTGCCCCTCCTGCTGCTCCCTTTAATTTATCCATTCCTTGCCCTTTTCTGCAGTACAAGAAAAGTAAACTGTAAGCACATAGGCTTAGTAAGGTCCTTTCCTACTCACAAAAACATGCATCATGAATTAAACATAAAGTAATGACATGTTCGTTTAAACAACATATGAGCACAACATTTATTTAAAGTAGAGACATGATCAATTTAGGAAAAGAACATAAACTTAGCATTTTCATCGCAACAGTACATTATCTCTAAACATGATAATTCGATGAACATAAAATGGTATATGTAGGATGCTCTTTAAAAACATATAGTTTATATACTTAAACATAATCTCAACATATTGGGTCCGACATTGTACCACATACATCATTCGCGCGCATCCTAAATAGATCCGAGATAGCTAATCCCGAACCTACTAGGTTACTAGGTCCGTACTATGTCCGTCGACCTAGGGGCAACCTTGGAGGCCATCCCGTGGACCTTGTTAGGGTCTGGTACAAGTCATGCATAAAGTAAAATAAAATATATGTTCTTTGTCCTAAAGAGTGTTCTTGTCCCCACTCTTAGGGAAACATTTCTTAGACATTTCATATACGTGAGTCACGCCTAACATGGGTGAAAACATAAGCATGTAGCATAACATAAATCGACATGAGTACAATTTAACATGGCATAAGGTAGTGCCATAAGGAAAATTAAGCTAACATAAATAGAAATCATCAAATCAAAACCTTGTTACAAGCACAAGAAGATTCATGCAAGCCTACCAAACTGACACATCCTTTACAATGAAATATGCAGAAAATTTAAGAAATATATACAAATCTTAGAAAACATTAACTAAGTGCAATGGATTAACACAAATTAGCATTTCCCCAAAAATATAAATAGACAGATGTTTCGTTCTTATAATAATAAGATGACTTTACCAATGACATCACACCCACTTACTATTCTTAGTAAGATCCTCCAGTACTCTTAATAAGACTGTTGGGGTTTACAATTTGTTGGAGCTAAATAAAACTTATGCTGAATCAATAGACACATTTCCTTGGCTAATTTTTGACACAACAAACTGTCATAGCACTTGGAATCAAGTCAAACCAACTCAATATATATTTTGGTTTGACCAATTTGATGTGAGATGAAAAAAACATCAACTACTATTATTTTGGTTAATTATTACTAAGACAACTTCTGAAATTTGGTGCCCCTTAAGCTAAAAAAAGAGTTTCATAGGATTGTTCAAGAATAATTTCTCTAATCCTATTAGCCGAACCTTCTACACATAGTTCTAGATTCTTTCGTTCAAAATCAAGCATACAACATTACATCGTAAGCACTTATACTGCAGGTGAGGGGATACTTACATTCTACGCTTTTTCACCAATTTATACCGTTAGACTTCGCAAAGAGAAGACCTCCTACGTGTTTCCTTGCTTTAGCGTGATCCTCTACCAAGTCCCTCTTAAAAATTCCCTCTTAAATTATCCCACGATGAAAAAATTATAGAAGTTCTTTTTTTTCTTCTATTATTTTTTTCGATGGAGAAAGCCTCCTGTTTTTCTTCAATTCAGCAGTCGAAGGAAATATGAGAGAGAGAGAGAGAGGGGTGAGGTGAGGGTGGACGTGGGCGTTGGAGAGAGGAGAGGCGTTGGAGAGAGGAGCGTTGGCGGCGTTGAGAGAGAAGAGGGAGAGAGAGAAAAAAATAAAAGAAATCTATATATAAATTAGTGTTTTTCTAATTTAATTATCCCTTTAAATGCTTAATCAAATTAATCAACTTCTTTCTTTTTTTCTACCAATAGATATAATCTGTTATATCCTACTCATTGGTAATTTTATGACTTAGTAGTCGGAAGCCTATTCCCCCAAATCAACGTTACAAGAATCTATTGGGTCACACACAAAATGTCATTCTATTTTGAAAATTTGGAGATGAATTTATTTTAGTTTGACTAAAGGAACAATTAAGCATATTGGATGGTCGAGACTCAAGTTAGACTCAAGTTGGTTGAATTTGAGTTAGGCTCAAATTAAACCAAGTGGATGGATGAAGTTAAATGCATCATGCATGATTAATAAGGATTAATCATGCATTGATGAGGGATACCAAGAGCCTAAATGCATTATGCATGATTAATAAGGATTAATCATGCATTGATGAGGGAATACCAAATGCCTAAGAACCTTTGGTATTCATGGCTTTGAGTATAAAGGTTTTCTTCTTCCATGAGACTTGATGGATGGTTTTTGTTCATCTTCTTGCTCTTGGTGGCTTGGCCGAATTTTGCTAAAAGGGTTGCTAGCACAACCATAGATTCTCCTTCTTGAGTGAGTGTCAGTGTGGATACACATAGAGGCACAGACACTTGAACGTGCAAGAGATTGGACGAATCTTGAACGAGCGAGATAAACTAAGGGCATACCGCAAAGGTATACCTATAAGTTAGAACATTAGATCTAACTTTGTAAAACTTTCTATGAACTTTCGCATGGATCATTGGCAAGGGATCCGATTTTTTCATTGCGTGTATGTTGTTTTTCACATTAAGATTCCTACATTGGTATCAGAGCCACTTGCGAAAGATCATTCAAAGTTTTTTTTTCCTTTTATCGGAAATTTAGAAGTAGGACATGTTGTTATGGGTTGCATACTTGTATGAGCATTTTGTCTATATGCACAGAAGTTTGTGTCGATCAAACTAAGAGGATATAACACCCTCATATTGATAAATGTGCAAATGTTTGTCTAATGAAAGTGTGCTAGAGTCCGATTGCATTTGAAAAAGAAAACAAATAGTAACCTATGGTGTTCCGTTGATGAAGTTACATCATTCTGTTAAGAACGGATTGTGATAAATCTTTCACAATCTGTTGTGAATAGATCGTGCAATTTTCTTCACAAGGATGCATCAACGGAATAAGAGGGTCTCGGGTTCATCTTGAGGACCTAAGGGCAGCAACTCATTCAGGGAATTGTAAATAAAATTTTGCTCTGGGGGCTCCCCGCTACCATATAAGGGGCGCTGCCCCTTGACCCCGCCTGCTAATCGACTAGTGGGACCGCCGTGAGGTTTCGGCTCATGTGCAATTTCTGCAAACATAATAATATTAATGTCCTAGATCTATTTGATGTTTGCCATGGTGCATGGTTATGACCCTTAACCCCAATGAGATTGTGGTTGTGTTGTATGTGTATGTTGTAATTCATAATATGACCTACATGTCGTGCCTTCCTCTCTATTTTTCTAGTTGTAAATATCTATATACATAGATTTAGACTCGAATGTAACTCGAGTACTCTTATGTACAAAATGATGAGTTGAAAGTCCATTGGAGGATGAGGATATAAGAAGGATGCTGACGACACATGATGACCAAAGGAAGCACTTGGAGAAGATGTTATCCCTAGGTTGACCATTCGATTTTCTCATCGGCTTGAGAAAATCGTAGCATTCGAGCCATAACCAAGTCATGTTTAAGCTTATATGTTGTTGATATATGCTATGTGTGTTTGTGATGCATGTTAGATAATTATTTTATCTTAATTAAGTCAAATCGATATGCCTTCCAAAGTTTGATACTCACTACTACCTCGATCATTTGTTGTTAGGTTTGCCAAAGCAAAGTGACTCATTTTATCCTGGTAGAGTGCGAGAGGACAAGTTGTGATGTCCCACTATCAAACTTTGGGTGAGACTTAACTAAGTTACATCAATTAGATTGAGAACTTAGATGCATATTCCAAAAGTTAGGAAGATTGGGTAAGAGAATAATTATACTAAGTCTTGGGTGATTAGCTAAAGCTAACTCAAGATGATGTGTAATGTGGATTTTGACCCTTTTATTTCCAATAGTTGCATAAAATGTAATTGGTAAAATATTGCCTGCCTATTCATACTAAATCTTGGGCGATTAGCCAAATCTAACTCAAGGTGAGGTATGATGTGGATCTTATCCCTCATGAATTTGTAACTGATGGGCTTGGAGCTAGTAGTATGGGCAAAATGTGTTTGCCTACATCCAGGACTAGCTCCTACTTAAGCTCTATGATTTAGTGGAAGAATCATTTAATTAAAAGACTAATTACATGATTTAGATATGATACTTATTTATGCATTTTACTATTGTAGATTATCATGTCATCTAATATATCAGATACTCTCTCTTTGCGATTTGTCCTTGAGAAGGATAAGCTCAACGAAGCTAATTTTCTAGACTGGTATAGAAACTTGAGGATTGTCCTTAAGCAAAAATGAAAACTGTACATCCTAGAGCAACCTCTTCTTGAAACACCCGGCACTACCACCACTCGTGCGGAGAAAGATGCTTACAAGAAGCATCAGGATGATGCATTAGATGTATCATGCCTAATGCTTGCCACTATGAACTCTAAGGTTTAGAAGCAACATGAGAACATGGATGCTTTTGCTATGGTGTCACACCTGAAACACCTATATCAAGGGTAAGCTAAGCACGAGCGTTTTGAGGTATCTAAGGCCCTATTTGCATGCAAAATGCAAGAAGAAACTTTTGTAGGAACTCACGTACTCAAGATGATTGGGTATGTTGAGAACCTTGAAAGACTAAGATTTCCATTGGGCTAAGAATTGTCTATTGACCTTATCTTGCAATCATTGCCAAAAGGATATAGTCAAATTTGTCATGAACTATAACATGAACGAAATTGACAAGCCTCTTCCTGAAATTCTTAGCATGTTGAGAACTACTAACCCAATCTCAAAAAGGCCAAGACTAGTAACAAACTGATGGTTAAAAAGCGCAAAGGTAAAAAAAAGTCCAAAGGTAAGGGTAAGACCCAAGCAAAAGGCAAAACCAATTCTAATACATTAAAGGCTAAAGGCGGGGTGTCTAAGGAAGGGGACTGCTTACACTGCAGTGAGACCGGGCATTGGAAGAGGAACTGCAAGATATACCTGAAGGAAGTTAAAAAGTAAAGAAGTGAGACTTCTGCCTCAGGTATATATGTTATAGAAGTCAATTTATCTATTTCTTCTTCATGGGTATTAAATACTGGTTGTACATCACACATTTGTACTAATGTACAAGGCCTAGGAAAGACTAGATTATTGACAAAGGGCGAAGTGGACCTACGAGTAGGCAATGGTGTAAGAGTTGCTGTCATAGCTGTAAGAACATACTCTTTATCTTTGCCCACTGGGCTTGTTTTGAAACTAGAAGACTGCTATTTTGTGCCTGCTTTAACTAAGAACATTATCTCTGTTTCTTGTTTGGACAAGAAAAGTTTCTCTTTTGTGATAAAGGACAAATATTGTTCTATTCATTTAAATGATATGTTCTATTACAACACTTTTCTTATGAATGGACTCTATATTATGGACTTTTAAAACTCAATCTATAACATAAATACTAAATGGTTCAAATCGAATGATTTGAATCAAATATATCTCTGGCATTGTCACCTATATCACATAAATGAGAGTCGCATATCCCAGCTCCATAAGGATGGATTACTGGACTCATTTGATTTTGAATCAAATGAGACATGTGAATCTTGTCTTCTAGGAAAGATGACCAAAACTCCATTTAGTGGACATGGTGAACGAGCGACAGACTTGTTAGGACTCATACATACTAATGTATATGACCCTTTCAATGTCGCCGTTAGAGGAGACTATCAATACTTCATCACTTTTATTGATGATGTCAGAAGATATGACTTTGTGTATCTGCTGAAACACAAATCGGAAGCCTTTGAAAAGTTCAAAGATTTCAAGAGTGAAGTACAAAACCAACTTAGCAAAAGTATTAAAATGCTTCGATCAGATCAAGGTGGTGAATACCTTAACCAAGAGTTTCGTGATCATCTGGCTGAGTGTGGGATTATATCCCAACTCACTCCACCTGGAACACCACAGTGGAATGGTGTATCAGAAAGGAGAAATCGTACTTTATTTGTAAAATACTGAAATTAAAATATGAAATTTAATGGCCAAAATTTCGGGGAAATAATCCTAGGGATTATTTTCGGGATTTTTAGGGAATTTTAAGAAATTTTCCGGAATTTTTCTGGATTTAAACGGACTCCGTACGAGATTTTTACGGGGATAAAATATATAGGTTTTAGGAGGGGTCTATTTCAGGGGTTTAATACGCGATAAAAACCTAATGTTTATTTTTCTTTCTTTTTCCCCCGCCGCGACCCATTTCTCCTCGGCAGTTCCCTCGCACGACGGTTTCTTCGTCGGCGACGTCTTCTCCACCGATTTCTCTGCGCGCTCGTTGTCCAGACGACGCGCGCCGGCAGATGGCTCGCCGTCCTCGCCTCGGACCGCCGTGCGACGCCCCTCTTCTTCCCCGAGCGCCGACGCTCGCCTTCCCGGTGCTCAGGGCCCGCCGGCTTCTCTTCCTCGCCGTCTACAGCCGCACACGCCGGCTCCTTTGTCACTGACGTCGGCGATGAAGGGGCGTACAGTAGGGAGTTTGCGTCGACAGCAATTCGACCGGAGGCTGTTCTCCACCGTCTCCGCCGGTGGTCGCCGGAGTAGGTAATAGTTGTTCCTTTTCCTATCTTGGACGACAGTGAGTTAGGGATTTTGTGTTTCGGCCGGTTGTGTTCGGTGTGGGTGGGCTGTGAGGGTCGATTAGGGGGCTGTTAAATTGGGGGTTTGGGTGAGTTAGCTATGAGGTTCCGTTTAGGGATTGACTGTGGAATTTCCTCATCCTAACTTGGATCTATGGTTTAGGCAGTGAGTGCCCTGGAGCTTAGGTTGCTCCGGTGTAAAGGGATTGAGATATGTTAGGTCGGTGGAGACCTAAGTCCCAGTAGTTGTGAAGCAGTTGCCATTGTACGACTAGGTGTTTGGAGGTTAGTTAGGCTGTGGATGTTTGTAATGAGATTGATGCTTGAGGTTTGATGTGTTGTGATGGCTGTTCGTGTCAATGTGAGAGGCTGTGAGGGTTTTATTTGTAGGGTGTTGTACAATTGGGTTGGTATCGGCCGTGGATGGAATTTCTAGGGCGGTGAGCTTGATTGGTCGATTTGGGTTGATTCCGGAGTTATTCGGTTGATCGGTATGGTTCGGAGGATATGAGATTTGGGTTAATTGGGATATAAAGGAAATCGATTAATTATTCGATTTGTCGTTGAATTGTATTTTTGTGCTTGACTATAGTCATGCTTTATGCAGGTTTCGGTCACGAGGCAGGTCCCCAGTCGTGACGATTTGGTTTCATTCTTGCGGATATATATATTCAGGCGGGTATTTTGACTTAACGTTTAGATTAAGTCAAATTGATATGCTAGTTAGGATAGCTTACAATAATTTTTCATGTTTATATACCTAGTATGTTTTTGGTGCCTACTAGATACATGCATGTGATAGGATATGATTATATTTACCTGTTTGATTTGGATCATAGTATGTGGATTAGGGATATGTACATATTGGTTGTACATATCATTCGGATAGGTATATTATGAGTAGGATTTACATGCTTTAGTATCATGCACCATTTTCGCATGATTGCATGCTAGCTGGACGGGGTTCCATTATTGTTGAGCCCGCAGCTAGTTACATGGCCTGCACACACTGCCACTCATGGGTTAGTGGTACATCAGGAGGGTGTGTGCAGTTGCTCTGTCAGGCTCCGCTGGTCCGCTCATGGGTAGCGATGAGGCAGCGTGGTAGCGGGCAGGGATCCCTCCTCTGGCCTATGACACCAGGAGATGAGAGCTTAGCTCCCCCACTATGTTTGGGGCAGGAGGATAGGTGTACTCCGACATCATCCTGTCCACTCGGTCACTCAGGAGCAGTGATGGCAGAGTGCACAGTTGTCATAGCCCTACCCACTCGGCTTCACCATTGCGTGTGAGGCGGCTGACTGGCGTCAGGGGTGACCATGTCATTGACACGGCATGCATTTTGCACTGATTGCATTTTGTATTGTGTTTCTTTGCATTATTGTATTGATGCCTTGGATGTGCATATGATTGTCATGCATACAGATACATGTTTATATATGGTCGACTCTATTACTTCTAGTCGCACATGCTCTTATATCGTGTAGGAGATTGTAAGTAATCTGATCATTTTATATTTCTTGCTTGCATACCCTATTTATGTGAGATCAGATCGGCATGATATTTTTATTGTTAGCTATACCTTACTTTGCATATCTACTATACCGCAGAGTTCTTTCAACTCACCCCGCTGATTTATATTTATTTCGTGATGAAGTCGCCGAGAGTCCAATGCCAAACCCTCGCCGTATTTGGTTATTTGTTTTAGTTTTGGATATCTTTTTTAGAAGATATATTTAGGACTGGAATTGGATTTATGTATTCGTGGATTTTTGGTGTCCTTAGGGACTTTATTCGGAGTTTTGTTCTGGATGGATTTCAGTTGAGTATTCCTGCCCAGATGGCAGAAGGGGTAGGTTTAGATGTGATAGATTGTTTATTTATTTATTTTGGTTGATGGCCTGAGGCCAAATATATAACTGCATGTGAGTTTGGATTCCGGTCGTGTTGGCCAGATGTATAGTGGCCGTGTAGGCCTTGTATATAAATTGGGATTGTCACCCGTCAGAGATCTTTGCCGGATTTTTGTCTCGGGCGGGTCTCCTTCGCGTGACAATTTATTTGCATCGAGCGCTAGGTTTTCGAGTTCCTAGGGGTTTTGGATTTTCGAGTTCGCCATGTATTGGCGGTGTTTTTGCGAGGCAATTTGGAAAATTTTGGATTTGTATAGATTTCGATTTTTATATTTCGGAAATTCGAGGATTTATGACGAGGTCAATATGGGGATTTGGCAGCGACAGAACCTCTCCTGCGGCAAAATAGGTATGATGAAAATTTTATATATTTTTACTTCTAGTAACATCTGTTCTAGTAGCATCTGTAATAATTTAATGTATATGAGACGAGGTGGGCGCACTGCACCGAGGCGTGGTGCGAGTAACCACGCAAGAGGGCGGTGAGATCTCTGGTTATGGAGTTGTCGGAAAGGGTCTATTGAGTTTTGACTCGTATGCGGACTCATAGTAGGGTCGCCCACCAAGGTGACCAAATGGAGTTCTGTAGTGTTTATACTCCAGGTTAGATTTGGCTATGTGTTTAGTGGATAACAGGAAATAACATTTAGTGTATTGGTCACTATTCGTAATCGTGGATGGAGTTGACCACAAATGACGTGTTCAGTTTGTGAGTCTCGGACCTGTGACGAAAAGATGCATTGCCTTTTTGAGAGCCGATCGACATCGAGTCGAGCGTGGGTCAAGTCGTCATATTGGTTGTGGAAATCAAGGACTACAGTGTTAGGGATTTTCACTGATTATGCTAGACAGATAATTACCCTGTGGGGTATTGGACAAGGACTGTATACTATTGTTGATGCATATTGGAGGTTTAAATTCGGTTCCATAGAGATTTTGATCCTTGAGCGGCTTGAGCCTTAGATTGATAACATTGAAGGTACTGATAAGTACCTAACTGGTATTTATATAGGAGTGGAGATAGTTTCTTACTATTGCAATGATCAAGTTGTTACTTGGTGGAATATGTAGAAGAAATTTATTTGGGGAAATAACCCATTACGGGATCATGGGTTCAGGATGTTTTCGAGAGACGGTATTTCTCCAGGTTATTTTGTATGACTCATTGTTGAGAAATTCTTGAAGCTTAAGTTGAGTGATCAATGGATAATGGAGTTTCACTATAGAGTTTACTAGAATCGCGGAGTTTACCCCCACTTAAGGGCTCAAGATAGTGATTGAGTTGTTTGCGATCACCCACAATTTATTGGCTTACATTTGGATTAGGATAGTTGGATTTTTCCATCAGATCCTATCGGGAGGCATTAGGGTGAGTCATATTTATAAAAATGACTGCAACAAGGGTCTCAAGAGAATAGTGTATTCAATCTAGGGATAATAACCTACACTTCGGATAAGGTAACGGTAGGAGACGTGAACGTGCTTTTCTAGCTGAATTCACGTGACATTATTTCGTTCCCATGTTGATGTTCGATATTGATCAAGGCTCTGTCCCAGGAATGAAAGATGGATGAAACACCTCATTTCCCAGCGAAAAGCAAGAATAGAGATTAAAGCTTTCTCCTCAGATTTATGTCGCTATCAGAAGTGGTTTGTACACTTGTGGAGATATGAGGCTGGTTGTATGGTTCTTGAAGAAAAGGAGAGGAAGAGGTGTATACACCTAGATTTATACAGTTATCGAATTCTTTTTCTAGATCACTGTGAAATAGGGAATCCATTAAGAGCAGAAGTTGGATGAGTTTACATCTTTACTCGAAAGGAGTTGTAGATGGTTGAAGGATTGATCATTGAGGTTGGTGTCAGATGATTGAAGGATTGATCATTGAGGTATTACTATAGTTTACCTTACTTGAGGATATATTGAGAGATACATGTGTTTACAGATATCTGTGGTTAAAACATGCACTGATAGGATTAAAAGGATTTTTATATTTGGATCATGTGGATTAATAGTGTTTCCACTGATAGGTGAGATGTTGAGATGATTACTGTGATGATTATCACATGGGTATGAAAATGATTTTGGATGTTTAGGGGTTGATTGATGGAAATGTTATATTATGGTGAGAGAGTTGACTTAATTGTTTTATAGTTGACTTGGTTGATATGATGTGAATATCTGGATATTAACTTGGAGGTTATGCTTGTGACATGATGGTATAAGAAGGTCTCTGATGCCCTGTATAACTCAGAGTAATCGATGTAGTGTTGGAGGAACTTCTAGGCTTGCCAGATAGCAAGAGTAGAGTAGGCGATCGGAGGGATTTCGAAAATAGTTTCGATATCGAAGATCCCCTACTGTGAGATAATTATTTGGTACTGAGGTAATGTTATTTTTACGAGCTAATATTTTTACTTATGGTGCGTTGGCTGAGGGCTAGTGTAAAGCGTACAAGGTTGTTAAAGCTCGTGATATACTCAAAGCAATGTCATTAAATTAGCTGTAAGCCAAATCGAGTTGCTTGGATATCGTTATTGATCGGTCTTTCAGAATTGGCAAGGTTGATGATGCCAAGAGGTATTTGTTAGAATGACGATTTTTCAGGGGATAATTTAGTTGGTATCAGTGTTGCTTAACACTATGGGAATTGGAAGAATCTAAGTTCCAATTAAAGGAGGTGTTGGATGGGATATTTGTTGTCCCAGTATTTCATTTCTTGAGAAGCTCTGGAACTCGTTGTTCAAATGAGAGATGAATCTTTGAGGTTATACATCGATTATCGATGATGAAATGCGGTAGTGGTAGAAGGAAATAAATATCCTTCATGGTGGATTGAGGATCTATTTAGATCAGCTATAGGACACCTGTGTATACTCTAGGATTGATTTATGATTGGTGTGTTGATATTGTAGTGACAGGGTGTCATACAATTATCAAAGTTATAGGGATGATTGATATATCATCGCCTAGAGTAAAGAGGATGCAGTGTATAGTGGTGACAATTTCATAGTTGGTATGAATTGCGAGGTTTGATTATCTTGTTTGACTTATGACGACTTAGTCGTCCAGGGATTTGGGAAATCGTGTATTCTGGACACGATTGGATCATTTATGATGGTGGCAGTTGGAGTTGAGCACTCGACCACCTATGATGATGGTTTTCTCGTATGGATTTGATTATTACCATAGATATGGATAGGATGCTCTAGCGGTATTACACCGATTGGTGATGAAATTTACTTGTGCGAAGCTTGTGAAACTAGTTTGTGGCTCGGACGATAGTTGACTTTTACACGAGTTGTTTGATCATTCTCGGGTGGAAGGAAGGGTATTGTATCACGGATGCAATGTTTGAGAGAAGGGGCGTTTGATTTAGTTGATTGAGACGTATCTCATGGTTACGGCAAATGAGGAACTACAAGATGGGTTGTCATATATATATATGACGTGGACCTAGTAGGAGTTGTTATGTTGTTTAGTAGAGGTGAGGAGCAGATATGCTTATGAGGTTTTAGCTAGCTACTGTGTAGTTGCATTTGAATTTAGGAAGAGTTACTATTGATTCAGGAACAACAGATAGATTCTGTTGTGATGATAGAGAGCATCTACCATAGAGTTGTACTTTTGCTCTCTAGGTTCGGAATTAGTGATATTGGAATTTGTATGTAGTAGGTGGCTAGATAGCTACGACATCTTGACCGCTATGAGTCCCTATGTCAGTAGCATGTCGTTGCCCATAAGTAATGCCTTTTGCATTACTCCGAGAGCCACGAGGCTTGGTCACGATATTTTGATAAGTATTGCTGAGGATTGCAATAAGTTCTATATGTTGCATATGTATTCGGATTGTATTCGGAAAATAGTAAGTATTGAAACGTTCTCCGTGGTGGAACGTCATGTGGAACTTAGTTGACTTGGTAGTCTGGTGTTCAGTGTGTCAACTAGTAAAGGTGGAATGCTAATAATCAGCAAGGTTCTGTACCAAGAGGGAAGTGGGAGCCTAGTATGATGGACAGTATTGGGAGGTTATTTAGAATTCGGAAAGGACTTAGTATGATTAGCTAAGCCCGCTCATTTTCGTCCGATCCATACGATGAGTTGTTGGATCGCTGGATAGGTTATACTGTGGAGATTTTCAGTTCATGGAGTATCTGTGAGTATCGTATGAGCTAGCGATTCAGGATTTACCTTCGGATTATGGATAGTCTTTAACAGGTCACGAATATAGAGATCCACTCAGGTACAGTTAGGTACTTGTTATAGGTGGACGAAATGAAGATACTATTCATATTTTGGAAGGGCTGCTAGAAGCAAGTGTGATTTGATGTTAAGGGATATCAGTAACCCCACTTAGTCACTTGAGGTGTGACTTGTCTCCAGATGCTTGAGATGGTTGTTGGGACATCTCGTACTAATATACGAGTAGAAAATTTGGGGACCAAATTTTTATTAGTGGGGGAGAATGTAAAATACTGAAATTAAAATATGAAATTTAATGGCCAAAATTTCGGGGAAATAATCCTAGGGATTATTTTCGGGATTTTTAGGGAATTTTAAGAAATTTTCCGGAATTTTTCTGGATTTAAACGGACTCCGTACGAGATTTTTACGGGGATAAAATATATAGGTTTTAGGAGGGGTCTATTTCAGGGGTTTAATACGCGATAAAAACCTAATGTTTATTTTTCTTTCTTTTTCCCCCGCCGCGACCCATTTCTCCTCGGCAGTTCCCTCGCACGACGGTTTCTTCGCCGGCAACGTCTTCTCCACCGATTTCTCTGCGCGCTCGTTGTCCAGACGACGCGCGCCGGCAGATGGCTCGCCGTCCTCGCCTCGGACCGTCGTCGGCGCCTCTTCTTCCGGCCGCGCCGCCTTCCCGTGCTCGGGGCCGCCGCTTCTCTTCCTCGCCGTCTCTGGCCCGCCCGGCTCCTTTGTCACCGGCGTCGGCGATGAAGGCGTCTGATAGGGAGTTTGCGTCGGCGACAATTCGGGAGGATGTTCTCCACCGTCTCATTGGTGTAATAGTTCCTTTTCCTATCTTGGGCACGGTGAGTTAGGGATTTTGTGTTTGTAGGTTGTGTTCGGTGTGGGTGGTGTGAGGTCGATTAGGGGGGGTTTGGGTGAGTTAGCTATGAGGTTACATTTTAGGGATTATTTATGGAATTTCCTCATCCTAACTTGGATCTATGGTTTAGGCAAGTGAGTGCCCAGAGCTTAGGTTGCTCCGGTGTAAAGGGATTGAGATATGTTAGGTCGGTGGAGACCTAAGTCCGGTAAGCTGTGAACGGTTGCACCGGCTATGCACGACTAGGTGTTTGGAGGTTAGTTAGGCTGTGGATGTTTGTAATGAGATTGATGCTTGAGGTTTGATGTGTTGTGATGGTCATTATCGTGTCAATGTGAGAGGTTTATTTGTAGGGTGTTGTACAATTGGGTTGGTATCGGCCGTGGATGGAATTTCTAGGGCGGTGAGCTTGATTGGTCGATTTGGTTGATTAGGAGTTATTCGGTTGATCGGTATAGTTCGGAGGATATGAGATTTGGGTTAATTGGGATATAAAGGAAATCGATTAATTATTCGATTTGTCGTTGAATTGTATTTTGTGCTTGACTATAGTCATGCTTTATGCAGGTTTCGGTCACGAGGCAGGTCCCCAGTCGTGACGATTTGGTTTCATTCTTGCGGATATATATATTCAGGCGGGTATTTTGACTTAACGTTTAGATTAAGTCAAATTGATATGCTAGTTAGGATAGCTTACAATAATTTTTCATGTTTATATACCTAGTATGTTTTTGGTGCCTACTAGATACATGCATGTGATAGGATATGATTATATTTACCTGTTTGATTTGGATCATAGTATGTGGATTAGGGATATGTACATATTGGTTGTACATATCATTCGGATAGGTATATTATGAGTAGGATTTACATGCTTTAGTATCATGCACCATTTTCGCATGATTGCATGCTAGCTGGACGGGGTTCCATTATTGTTGAGCCCGCAGCTAGTTACATGGCCTGCACATACTGCCACTCATGGGTTAGTGGTACATTAGGAGGTGTGTGCGCTGTTGCTCAGTCGCCGTCCGCTCATGGGTAGCGATAGGATGAGCGCGTGGTAGCGGGGATCCCTCCTGCGGCCTATGACACCGGGAGATGAGAGCTTAGCTCCCCACTATGTTTAGGCGGGAGGATAGGTGTACTTGACAAGATCCAGTCCACTCGGTCACTCGGGAAGCGATGATGGCGAGTGCACTTGTCATAGCCCTACCCACTCGGCTTCACCATTGCGTGTGAGGCGGTGTAGCGTCGAGGTGACCGTATCATTAGCACGTCATGCATTTTGCGATTGCATTTTGTATTGTGTTTCTTTGCATTATTGTATTGATGCCTTGGATGTGCATATGATTGTCATGCATCTGAGGATACATGTTTATATATAGTCAGGACTCTATTACTTCTAGTCGTGCACATGCTCCTATATCGAGTAGGAGATTCGTAAATCTGATCATTTTGTATTTCTTGCTTGCATACCCTATTTATGTGAGTGTACTAGCATGATATTTTTATTGTTAGCTATACCTTACTTTGCATATCTACTATACATGAGTTCTTTGAACTCACCCGTTGATTTATATTTATTTCGGTGATGAAGGTTGTCAGAGAGTCCACCGCCAAACCCCTCGTCGTGGAAGTGTATTTGGTTATTTGTTTTTAGTTTTGGATATCTTGTTTAGAAGATATATTTAGGACTGGAATTGGATTTATGTATTCGTGGATTTTTGGTGTCCTTAGGGACTTTATTCGGAGTTTTGTTCTGGATGGATTTCAGTTGAGTATTCCTGCCCAGATGGCAGAAGGGGTAGGTTTAGATGTGATAGATTGTTTATTTATTTATTTTGGTTGATGGCCTGAGGCCAAATATATAACTGCGTGTGAGTTTGGATTCCGGTCGTGTTGATCGATGTATAGTGGCCGTGTAGGCCTTGTATGTAAATTGGGATTGTCACCCGTACAGGGGAGATGCTGCCGGATTTTTGTCTGGCGGGGTCTCCTTCAGGGCGTGACATTATTAGATATGGTACGATTAATGATGAGTCAGACAGATCTTCCTTCTTCCTTCTGGGGATATGCTCTAGAGATAGTTGCTTTCACTCTTAACAACATTCCATCTAAGGCAATCATAAAGACACCATATACGATATGGACTGAGAAGAGTCTCAAGATGTCTTTTATGAAGATTTGAGGATGTGAGGCTTACATTCGACGTCAAGTCTCAGAAAAATTAGGACCCAAGTCAAATAAATACTATTTTGTCGAATATCCTAAGGAAACTAAGGGATATTATTTTTATAACCCCACACAAGGCAAAGTGTTTGTTGCCAGAAATGGTATTTTTCTAGAAAGAGAATTTATCTTTAGACAAACTAGTGGGAGTAAAGTTGATCTTAAAGAAATTCAAGATACACAGACTAGAACTGACGCCTTGATGGAAATCGAACATGCACCATAAGGTGGTGAAGATTATGAATCAATGACATCACATGCAATTGTAGCACAACCTATTCATGTAGACCAAGCTCTGTGTCGATCTGATAGGATACGTCGTCAACCTGAGAGATATTCTTTTCTCTTGTGTGACCATGGTGATGTAATTCTTGTTGATTATAATGAGCCTACATCCTATCAAGAAGCTATAATGAGCCCAGATTCTGAGAAATAGCTAGAGGCCATGAGGTCCAAAATGGAATCCATGTACACTAACCAAGCATGAACTTTGGTTGATCCACCTGAAGGGGTCAAACTCATTGGATATAAGTGGGTCTTTAAGATAAAGACTAACATTGCCATATGCATATATATAAAGGGTGATTGGTAGCGAAAGGATTCAAGAAGATTCATGGTATAGACTATGATGAAACCTTTTCACCAGTTGCGATGCTTAAATCTATTCGGATCATGCTTGCTATTGCTGCTTACTATGATTATGAAATCTGGCAGATGGATGTCAAAATTGTATTTTTTTTTAATGGAAATCTACTTGAGGATGTGTACATGACACGACCAGAGAGTTTTGTAGATCCAAAGGATGCTAGAAAGATATATAAGTTGCAAAGGTCCATTTATGGTTTAAAGCAAGCTTCAAGAAGTTGGAATCTTCGATTTGATGATGTGATCAAAACGTTTGGTTTCATTAAGAACGAATATGAACCTTGTGTCTACAAGAGGGTTAGTAGGAGCACAGTTATTTTTCTTGTCTTGTATGCAGATGACATACTTCTCATTGGAAATGATATCCCTATGCTGTAGTCTGTGAAGACTTGGCTTGGGAATTATTTTTCAATGAAAGACTTAGGTGAAGCAGCCTATATTCTAGGCATCCGCATCTATAGAGATAGATATAAAATATTGCTTGGCCTAAGTCAGAGTACATATGTTGACAAGGTGCTTAATCATTTTGCCATGCAGAATTCCAAGAAGGGATTCATGCCGATGTCACATGGTGTAAGTCTTTCGAAGGCTTAATGCCCTTATTCTAAAAAAGAAAGGGATTGCATGGATAAGATCCCTTATACAAACATCTGCTATAGGGTCTATCATGTACATCATGCTTTATACTCGTCCCGATGTCTCGCATGCATTAAGTATGACAAGCAGATAACAGTCAGATCCAGGTGAAAGTCATTGGACAACTGTCAAGAATATTCTTAAGTACTTACGAAGGATGAAAGAATATTTCTTGATATTTGGAGGTGATGATGAGTTAGTTGTAAAGGGTTATAGTGATGCAAGCTTCTAAATTGACTGGGATGATTTCAGATCACAGTCAAGGTATGTATTTTGCCTAAATGGTGGCACTATGAGCTGGAAGAGTTCAAAGCAAGACATAGTCGTAGATTCTACAACAAAAGCCGAGTATATTGTTGCGTCTGATGCGGCAAATGAGGTTGTTTGGATCCAGAAGTTCATCACTGAACTTGGGGTGGTTCCTAGCATAGCGGACCCTATAAACCCCTATTGTGACAACAATGAGGCTATTACACAGGCTAAGGAACCTCGCTCTCATCAGCAGACTAAACACATACTACGACGCTTCCATCTCATTCGAGAGATCATCAATAGAGGAGATGTGATGATATGTAGAGTACCGACGGATGCTAACATTGTAGATCCTTTGACCAAGGCTTTGTCACAGAGAAAGCATGATGGTTATACTAGGTCACTGGTATTAGATATTACAGTGATTAACCCTATACTAGTGGGAGATTGTTAGTAGTAAGCCCTAAAGCTAATTATGTGATAATTGATTAGGAACTTTTTGTATCATATTTTATTAATAAAGGCAAAGATTGGTTATTATATTTACTTCATGCTTGTGCCAGCCGAATAAATATAATAATGCCCTAGAAAGATGGTTCTAATCTACAATATATCAATTGGTAGAATTGATTGTGAGAAGTTGTGGAAAACACTATTCTTAAATATTCCTAGTCAAGTATTAATATACAAGGGCAATATTAATGCATTGAGACTAGCATGTAGGTCAATTGATGACTTGATCTCATAGGTCATGAATATGTGATATCACATTGACACATGAGTATATATTAGAGAATATATACTGAATTGACCCGCCATGAAAAAGTTTCATGGATCATTATATGAGTGTCATAAACTTTCTCATATGACTATTAGTATGAATAGTCCTCAGACCTGAAATCACTACGGTTCCCTACATAAGGAGTTATGTACTTTGGTATCGTCAAAACGTCACCCGTAATAGGGTGGACTATAAAGGCGATCACTGAGTATGTAATAAATTATGCGGAGGGATGTGAGTGATATAGATGGGATCTATCCCTTCCATATGACGGGAGTGATATCTTTAGACCTCGTGATAGAGTATGACCACGAAATACATGGTCATGCTCAAATGAGTCAATATGAGGTTTGAGTGAGTCTACTTAGGGATCAAGAAACATAAAAATTGATTAGAGGATTACACAATCTATGCCTCATTAATCGATCTAGATATCGAAGATAGAAGGACAAGATCATACATTGTAGTAGTCACGGGAAGGTTAGGTCGGATCTCGACTACTCATAATTTGGATAGCAATGATGCATTGCTAGATGTCGCTCATTGTTTATGTGTCTAAAGTGGTTTAGAGACATTGCCAACGTTACAAGAACCTATTGGATCACACACAAATGACATTCTATTTTAGAAATTTGGAGATGAGTTCATTTTAGTTTGACTAAAGGAACAATTCAGCATATTGGATGGTCGAGACTTGAGTTAGACTCAAGTTGGTTGAATTTGAGTTAGACTCAAATTAAACCAAGTGGATGGATGAAGTTCAATGCATCATGCATGATTAATAAGGACTAATCATGCATTGATGAGGGATACCAAGAGCCTAAATGCATCATGCATGATTAATAAGGATTAATCATGCATTGATGAGGGAATACTAAAAGCCTAAGGACCTTTGGTATTCATAGATTGAGTATAAAGGTTTTCTTCTTCCATGAGACTTGATTGATGGTTTTTGTTCATCTTCTTGTTCTTGGTGGCTTGCCCGAATTTTGCTAAAAGGGTTGCTAGCACAACCATAGATTCTCCTTCTTGAGTGAGTGTCAGTGTGGATACGCATAGAGGCACGAACACTTGAACATGCAAGAGATTCGACGAATCTTGGACGAGCGGGATAAGCTAAGGGCACACCGCAAAGGTATACTTATAAGTTAGAACATTAGATCTAACTTTGTAAACCTTTCTACAAACTTCCACATGGATCATTGGCAAGGGATCCGATTTTTCCGCTGTGTGTATGTTGTTTTTCACATTAAGATCCCTACAGAAATAAGCTAGTGTTTGTACTAGTTAGTTGATTTTTTACTGACTTATTTAATTTTAATTTTCAGATGGCATGGATGATAACCACGATGACTCATCGCGATTTGTTGCGAAACAAGCTAAGGCAATTTATCCAGGGGATAGAGTATGCCCCTGCATATGGAGTAGGTGGACATATGGGGAGGCTTGATCGACTATTCTGAAGACTCGAGATGCAGAAGTTTCCGATTCTGGATAACTACAAGATTTGGACTTTAGTTCGTTCATTGTCAAAAAACCTGAGTGATATTTCACATCAGATATGGGGGTGCTACGAGGGGCGTATCACATATACACAGTTGTGCACAGAGTTGCTTCACTATACAGAGTGTGAAGAAGAATCAAAAGAAGAACATGAGAGAACTTTTCTATGGGTTCTTTACGTGTGAGTTCTTTACAAGAGTCTGTGACTTGGTATCATCCTGAGAGTGTCCTAGCCGAGAGTGCCCTAGTTGAGCCTAAAAAGATAGGACATGTTTGGATTACTACTGTACTAGTGTTTGTCTTAGTGGGAGTAGCAATTATCTATTTAGTTTATTAGAGTTGTTTTGGTTATGAGTAGTAAGAATATTATGTGTAACATTCTTAGCAAAGCTTGTTATGTGTTAACAATGCACAATATGTTTATGTTAATTATATGTTCATTCAAATGATTTGTTCATTTTATACTGTTTACTCTACATGATGCATGATATTTATTTATTGCAATATACTCTTTGATTAGTTCATTATGAGTATAATTATAAATGATCAATTCATTTAATGTTAAATATAATGATTATATAATGATTAAGTTCATTAGATGGAAAATATGTAATAGAATAGATCAATATGAGTCAGATTTGCACATACAGATGATGAGTGGGAATATGGTTGTCACTTGATTTTGTAAACCAATTCAGATTTACATTGAGTCAATCAAAAATTACATATATAAGATATACACTGAATACCGAATAATTTATTTATTTATGGTAGGATATGACAACAAAGAACATTATAGCTGAATTGAATAAAGGTGAAAAATTAAATGGGGATAACTACAAGATCTGGTACCTCAAGATATAATATGTAATTGAGAAACAAGAAGTTCTGGAGGATGTACATCAGATTTTGGAAGAACCTGTTGAGGGTCCCACTACACAACGCATACGAGACTCTGATGCCTATAAGGCATGGAAAAAGAAGAATTTTACCGCTAAGGGAAAGTTCAATGGTAGATGACCTAATTTTTTAGTATGAGTCATATCTTTTGACTCATGCAGTCTGGCAGCCCTTAGGGATAGATACAGTGGAGTTAGTCTGAGCAAGCTTCGGCAGTTGACGATTAAGGTCGATAGCTATAAGAAGCACTCGATGTTAGAATGTATACTGAAAAGTCTATCTTTTGTATGAACATCTTTATTTTTGAAATAAGAATCACATGATCATTGTTTACATATTTATGGTTATGCATATTGTCTAATACATTATATTGTAGATAACATGGTGTGTATGTTGGATGTATACTGAAAAGTCTATCTTTTGTATGAACATCTTTATTTTTAAAATAAGAATCACATGATTATTGTTTGCATATTTTTATGGTTATACATATTGTCTAATACATTACATTGTAGATAACATGGTGTGTGGTGTCACACGGGAGATCATGTTATCGGCTCCTTGTAAAGTATAAGTATAGGCTCACAACCGAGATGACTTTGGACAAACCACTGGTATGATTGTAGTGTGATTTGGTATTGGTTTGTCTTGACCATAAAATCACACTAGTACACTTTGTGTGTATTGAGCATGACCGACTTAGAGGTGATTCGATTTATTGCTGACTACATAATCGAATCGGACCTAAGATATTATATTATACTTACTCTTAATCCCGATATAATAACAGACACATATACTTAGTATTCATTTCTTTGATTTACCAATGAGCGAGATTTATAGATTAAATCGATAGGCTCGGTAAGTTGGGAAATTATATTATTTATATGGTGTGCTGTTGATTATAGGAGGAAACCGTGTCCTATATATTATAATGATGATGTCCCCTTGAGGAGCTCATAAGGTTCATCACGTAAACCCTACAGGTGGACTTGGTCCGGCATGATGAAAAGGTTGAGTGGTACTACTCATGGAGTTAGATGTTGATTAATTAATGGTCAGTAAATTAATTAATCGACGAATATTTGAGATCTTAAACACCGGGAGAAAATGTATATATAATATATGGAGCCCATATTAACTTATGGGGGTTGGTGAGGTAGATCAATGACAATCCTTTAGTGGATTGGATTATCATTAATGGATCGGACTTTATGTGGGCTTGAACCATTGGGTGGCCAAGATCCAACTCCTCCTCATGGTCCCTATTATAGCCTATTAATACCTCATGAAGCCTAGATCCAATGGATGAAAACAAAACTCTAGATCCAAAGGTAGAGATTAAATCTCTAGATCCGACGGTTGAGATTAAATCTCTAGATCCGATGGTTGAGATTAAATCCCTAGAATCAATGGTGGAGATTAAAATAAGGCTTATCCCTAAACCTATAAAAAGGGGCTTAAGGGTTGGCGTGGAGAATTAATTGGAAGCAAGGGAGATTAGGGTTGGGCGGCAAGAGGCTTGGAGATTAGGGTTAGGGAGTTGGCGGCACCAAATAAGGAAACTCTTTCCTTATCTTCTTCTTCCTCTTAGTGGCCGGCGCCCATACAACCCTTTCCATCCCTTGGCCAGCGTTCAAACACCTTGATCCTCTTCTCTTTGGCCGATGGAAACATAGCTTAAGGTCTTCCCTTGGAGCTTTTGGCCGACATTCATCTTTCTCACCCTTTTCCTTGTTGGCCGGCGGCAAGCAACTTGCTTGTTGGTTGACTAAAGGAAAGAGAAGGGTCTTGTTTCTATTCTTCCTCTTGCTCGGAACGAGCAAGGAAGGAAGATTGGTGATCTAGGAGCTTCGACTTTTGATAAATCGTCGCCCACACGACGTCCAAAAGGAGGAAGGACATACAATAGAAGATCGAGAGGTATAACACTTAACTATCTTCATTAGTAACATGTTTGTAATTGTTTTTCAATTATATAAGCATGATATATTCTATTTTGTGGCTAATATAACTTGGACCCCAAACATAAACACAAAAGACGATGATCCGTACATTGTCTATTTCGTGGCTATTCGTAGAATAGAGGTTGGTCGCTTGAACAATAAGTTTGTTCAAGTGACTACTCTAATCGAATAGCACGACGATGACAAGGTTGCTTGGGCAATCCCTCTTGTCAAGGATAAATTTTTTTTATCTGGGGACGTAGAAGGGATCGCCATGAACAAGCGACCGAGTTGAAGTGGGAAGTGAAGTTTCCTACCTTCAAGTGGTATCAGAGCCACGGTTTCCGATTTTGTGTGTTTAGGATTCGGTTACTTTTATGCACTTTTCATATATTATATGTGTCGGATAATAGTAGGATATGCGTAGGTTAACTCTTTGGTTGTAAGCATAGGATCCAACTATTATGGTCATATGTGTGTATGTGATTGTATGTGTGTAAATGTATATTTTGTTGAATCCTCGGGGTTGATGAGGCTAGTATTTAATTTTTTGTAAATTAGATATGTCATTGTTTAGCCACTCTTTTTATTTTAGTTTACTTTCGATCTAGATTTCATGTACACTCCCTCGTGAAGTATAGGATCGATGGATGTAAATTAAAATAGATTTTAGTCTCGGCTCGGATCTCCAGATGGCTCGTACATGGCGTAGGAGGTGCGGACGAGATGGCGATACGACGGGAGACATATTGAAGACAAAAGCCATAATAGTTGGAAAATAATTATTTTTCATATTTATTGCTTATTATTTGATATGCATGTCGTAGGCTAGAAAATTCCTCAATTTCAAATTACTAAGTGGGAGAGAGAAATTTTTATAAATTCCCACAGCCTCCATTACAATTTGACAAGTGATGCAAACAAACTTGCGCGTCAGCTCTGAGTGCCTTCCTCCCCATCGGATGAGTTTGTTTGCAGATCACAAGGTCGAATATGGTTATAGGAAATTATTAAGGAGCATGTGTACTTCCCCATCGGAAGGCACATAACCCGAGATAATTACCTTGGTACCGAGTAATGGTGAACACTTAGATACAAATATAAGTATCCTCCCTATCGGAGTCACTGCTTTTATTTGTAGGGCCAAAGAGGAACCAACTATTAATTTTACTTGTCAAAAAGTTAGGTTGACAAGATAGTAAAATTAATGGGTAAAACCTCCTCTTACAAATATAAAATTCATATACGTCCACACTATTGTGGCATACGATATTCTCGGTGTTTTGAGGTGTTGGTTGATTTTAAAAATATTATTGTTTGAGGAATCAATAATTTTTTTGAAATCTAATGTTTTGATCTATGTGATTCTTAGGTTTTCTTTCAAAATGACTTTCAAACCGCTTGCTGTGATACTGAAAGAGAATAAACTTACTGGACCCAACTATGTTGATTGGAAGAGGAATCTTGACATTGTCTTGACTGCTGAGGAATACAAGTATGTACTCCTCGAAGAGTGCCCTCCTAAGCCTGTGGATGATTCTGGGGAAAAGGAGGAGAGCTATAAGAAGTGGATCAAGGCCGATGAGATGACGCGGTATTACATTTTGGCATCTATGTCAAATGTACTGCAACATCAGCATCAAGCCATGCCCACTGCTTATGACATAATGCTCAATCTCAAAGAGCTTTTCGGACACTAGAATCGGGCTGCAAGGCAAGAAGCCATGAGGAACTTGATGACAACCACCATGATCGAGGGAACACCCGTAAGGGTTCATGTTCTCAAGATGATGGCTCATTTAAATGAGTTGGAAGGCCTTGGAGCTGAGATCGATGGGGAAACCCAGGTCGATATCATTCTCCAATCTCTACCTAGGAGTTTTGAGCAGTTTTGCCTGAACTACAACATGAACAAGAGGTTGTATTCGTTGGCGGAGCTTCTGACAGAACTCTAGGCGGCAAAGGGGCTATTTCGTCAAAGTGCTCAGGCGTATGCCATGGTGACCCTAAAGGTTTCTACTTCTAAGCTGAAAGGCAAGAAGAAGAAGAAACAAACTGGGACAAAGGCGGTGAGAGGAACTCAGGGAAGAGTGAAGAAGTCGAAAGATAAGTGCTTCACTTGTAAGCAGACTAGACACTGGAAGAAGGACTGCCCCAACCGCAAGTAGAACAAAGGTATATCTTTTGGTCTAGTCATTGAAACATGTTTAGTGGTGTTATCTACCGGCACATGGTGTGTAGATACGGGAGCCACTGATCATGTCTGCAATACTTTACAAGGGTTCCGGAAAACCAGATGATTGGTTGAGGGGGAGATTACCGTGTACTTGGGCGATGCCACGAAGGTGGCGGCTGTTGCAGTGGGAGACGTTTATTTATCTTTTGAGAAAAATAAAGTTTTGGTTCTTAAGAATTGCCTTTATGTACCGTTATTTAGAAAGAATTTAATTTAGGTTTCTAAATTATTTATGGATGGATATTCTATTTCTTTTAATGACAGAGTTGTTATAAAAAGGAATAGGGACATTATCTGTTCGGGTGCATTGATAGGAAATCTATACACACTTGAACCAAAAGCTCCCACGATGCAAATAGAAGTTAATAACTCATCTTCTAATTCCAATAAGAGAAAAGAACCTTCGAAGATGAACCAAACATATCTTTGGCATCTTAGGCTTGGTCATATTAACCTAAGTAGAATTCAAAGGTTGATAGCTGATGGACCTCTGGGTTCATTAGTGGTGGAGGATTTTTCAACCTGTGAATCTTGCTTGGAGGGTAAAATGACCAAGAGGTCTTTTAAGGCTAAGGGGTATAGAGCCAAAGATGTGTTAGAATTCGTTCATTCTGATTTGTGTGGTCCTATGTCTATCCAGGCTAGAGGTGGTTTTGAGTATTTCATCTCTTTTATAGATGATTATTCAAGATATGGATACATTTACTTGATGCGCCGCAAGTCTGAATGCTTTGACAAGTTCAAAGAATTCAAGGCTGATGTGGAGAAACGTCAAGGTAAAAGTATCAAGACACTGCGATCTGATCGTGGTGGTGAGTACCTCTTGGGAGAGTTTAGGAATTACTTATTAGAGGCTGGGATTCAATTCCAATTGTCTGCACCTGACACACCCCAGCAGAATAGTGTAGCAGAGCGAAGGAATAGGACTCTTATGGAGATGGTTAGATCGATGATGAGTTATTCTGAGTTGCCAAATTAGTTCTGGGGATATGCTTTAGATATGGCGGTGTACATTCTGAACTTGGTTCCATCTAAATCAGTACCTTCCACTCCCACAGAATTGTGAACTGGGCGAAAGCCTAGTCTAAGACATATTCGGATATGGGGGAGTCCAGCACATGTGCTGAAGGCAGATGCTGGTAAGTTGGAACCTCGTACAAAAGTACGAATGTTCGTTGGCTATCCTAGAGGAACGAAAGGTGGTTTGTTTTATAGTCCTAGAGATCATAGGGTGATCGTTAGCACGAACGCCAGATTTCTAGAGGAAGACTATGTGATGAACCACAAGCCCATGTGTAAGATTGTTCTGAAGGAATTAAAAGGGGAAGTCACTTCTTCAGTACCACCGGTACAAGAGGATATACCACAAGTTGTAGGATATTTGATGCCGCTAGAGGGGGGGTGAATAGCGCGTGTTCGTTCGTTGATGGAATTTGATCATGATCGTCTCTACAACTTCGTTAGTACGCAGCAGAAATAGAAATAATATAATAACGAAATAAACAATCACACACGAACACAATTGTTTAACGTGGTTCGGAACCGCACGGTTCATACTCCACGGATCGGGTTCGTACGAACCCTAGCGATGCCAATCACACACCACTATAAAACACTCCTTCTCGGAACAATCCGGAGGCGGAGAAACCTCGTACAAGATGATTACAACAATAATCAAAAGCTACAAGCAAATACAATGAAATACAAAGCAAGACTAGTAAAGAAAAACACTTTACAAATGCTCTTGAATGCTTGATCGCTAGGTTGATCGAGTAGCACTTGGAGACCCTGAATTGTAATAGCAACTCGCCCCAAATCGCCTCAAAGAACCATACCAAATTTCTCCATCATGAGCTCCTTATAAAGCTTCAACCTGTGCTGGAAAAAGTCGATCAGTCGACTGATCGGGACCATCAGTCGACTGATGCCACTGTTGTCGTGAGACAACGGCTAGATCCACACTGGATAAGTCCAACGGATCTACCATCAGTCAACTGATCAAACCCATCAATCGACTGATGGTGTCCTCACTCGACTGTTGGTCCTAGCGGTCGAGTGAGACTACACTCTGTGGCCGAATTCTCGAGCACCAGTCGACTGATCATGCAATCAGTCGACTGCTCGAGGCATCAGTCAACTGCCCACCTATGGCAGTCGACTGCTAGGCCACTTCCCGCAGTCAAACCCTAGTTGACTCGGTCCAGTCGACTGCCACATGGCACCAGTCGACTAGCACACCTCAAACATGAGGTTTTAGCCCAAGTATGGTGCCCCCATACTTGCTAGACCACCCTTAGCCTAGACCTAAGCCTTCTAGCCACCTCCATCAGCCTCACGCCTCTCGGATCCCTCCAAGTCATCCATGACTTGTTCATCCATCACGTTAGCCTTCAGGTGCTTCCATCGGCTATGTCATGCTAACGGTGTCTACACCACCAAGGCACATTGGACTTACGCCGCCAAGACTCCGCTTGGACTTTGCGCCGCCAACCATTGGACTTATGCTGCCAAGACTCCCGCTTGGACTTTACGCAGCCAACCATTGGACTTATGCTACCAAGACTCCCGCTTGGACTTTACGCAGCCAATATCAAACCCCTTGGACTTCTCATGCCAAGACTCAAGCTTGGACTTTCCCTTGCCAACCCATGTTGGACTTCTCAAATGCCAAGACCATGCTTGGACTTTCCCTTGCCAACCCATGTTGGACTTTCCATTGCCAAGACCCATGCTTGAACTTTACCAAATGCCAAGTGTCCCACTTGGACTTTCCATGCCAAGTACCCAAGACTTGGACTTTCCCATGACAATTACATTGTCATATATTTTTGTCGAACATCAAAACATCACTCGAGTCAAACTCGAGTCCTGATCAATCGTGACCTGGGCTGATTGCACCAACAATCTCCCCCTTTTTGATGTTTGACAAAAACCAAACAAAACATTGAGTTAGAACACTAACTCAAATCCCTTACCAATTATCTCAAATTGGTAATCTTAAACATTCTCCAAATGTTCTCCCCCAAATATTCTCCTCCTTTTTGACTAACATCAAAAAGATTATCTCCAAGGAGGTCAAAGTCTCATGTCCCAATGAGATCTTACAATCTCTCCCTTGGTCTAAAAATATCTAGGATGCCTACCATCTTCCTAGTGATAAGTCCCATATCACTCAAGAGAGGCAATCCTATTCACTCTCCCAATTTCCAAATTGGGTATCAAAAACCCATCAATTTTCCCAAATTGATGATACTCTTCCAATAACTTCTCCTCTTCAAGTAGAAGAACACATCCATCATCCCAAGATGGATACCTCCCCCTAAAGGCTTGCTCCCCCTTGACCATTGCACCAACAATGTCCTTGGGAAGTCCCTAAGCCAATAGGAATTCTAAGCCATCAAAATTAAGGTTAGAAATTCAACATTAAACTCTCCAACACCTTAAAATTGATACAAAACCTAAACACCTCTCCTAATCCATATCCAATGGATTTTCACCCTTCATCATGCTTCCCAAAGCATATCCTAGAGTTAGGAGTGGTTAGGGACCTTAACCACAGCTGAAATCGGGTCAAACAACCTTGGTTACCCCGAAATCAGGCTATCAGTCGAGTGATTCAGATCGAATCACTAATCGACGATCACCGATCGACACCGTAAGGCGATCGACATCAAAATCTCGATTTTCAGTTGTCAGAAATGAGTTTTGGAAAATCATAACTAATTATACATATATCGAAAAATCATGAAATTTGATACGCATAATACTTATGACCAATGAAATGGGTGAAAAATGTTTGAAAAATATTTTACCCATAAAATAGCGAAATTGATACAAAATCCAAAAGTGACTAAAAACTTTAAAGTTTAAGCTCACTTTGTATCAATCTCATCAATGGTGATTGCTATCAAAAGATAGGCTTCACCAAGGTTTTCTAAAATGATTTTAAAATGTTTTCAAAACCTTATTTTGGATCATATTCCTTGGGCTCTATGTACATGACTTGTACACAAGCTTTCCCAATGATCCATAATTGAAATTAGATGAGTTTTAGTTCATCTAGATGCAAAAACTATGCACCTTGAACTCAACTCATATCCTAACATCTCACATGTATCTAGGGTGTATGAATACACATACGTGTCAATTGGATGTGAGATGTGGGTTTTTGGTTCACTTAATCTAGGGTTTCATGCATCTTCTAAGGCAATCCTACTTGATTCCCTTATAAATGGGACTTCAAGTCATGCCATAGTCCTTATATCAATTTTAATCAATTAAATGCATGAAATGATCATGGAATAATAATAGCAATAATTAAGCATGGCCAATGATCATGATATCGTGACATAATATGAAATCTAAAAACACATGACATTTATCCTTAATCCCTAAGCATACTCATGACATATAAATGATAGAACATAAACATGATGTCATGTCATGGCATATGGTAAACAAATCATGGCAAGTAAAAAGTATAGGTATAAGTATACTAATCTCTAAAACTAAATTGTGCCAATTTAATCATTTTATCAAACTTCTCAAATAATATTGGCACATCCTAAAATCTTTTAGGATTAAAGCTCAAATGTATTTTCAAGGTAACCATAACCTTGAAAATATCCTAAAGTGCCACCTTTACCATGGTTGAGTTAACTACTCATCCAATCAAGGTTGGCACACCCTAAACCCACCTAGCGTGAATCAATCACGCTCTTAGGAACCCAAAACCGATTTGAGCTCCTAGGGTTAATTAGGTATTCCTTAGGGATAACCTCCCTAGATACCTTCCTAATGACCCTTCTAGGCTTAATAGCCTTAGTCATTTGGGTCTTACCATGGTTAACCTTAGGGATTGCCTCCCTAGTAACCTTCTTAGTGGTCACCCTAGGTTTCCTAGAAACCTTAGCCACTAGGCACAAACCTTGGTTACTCTTAGGGATAACTTCCCTAGTAACCTTGGTCTTCTTAGACCTAGTTTGTGTTCCATAATCAAATGGAACACTATGGTAAGCCACCTTAGGCTTAGGTTTGTGACCCAAACCTTGCTTGCCCTTGGTTGACTTTTGACTTTGAGGTCCTAGGTGTTGACTTTGAGATCTAGACCTAGACTTTTGATCATTAGACCCTTTAAATTGAGTTTGTATATTCCTAAGGGTCTTTTCTAGTTTCTCAAGCCTTGACCTCAAGGCTTGGTTCTCCAATTCTAATTGCCCAATTTTTGAGTTTTGATTTAAACCGTGGGCATTGTTCTTTCTAGGCATATGCCTAGTCCATTTAGGGTTAAAACCTAAGTGTTCTTGTATTTTCCTAATAGATTCCTTAGGTAAGGTTTTTCTAGGGACATTAGTCCCAAATTTCTCCTTATTTCCTAAGTGGACCTTTTTAGCACCTAAACAAATATGTCTATTACTTCTAGCATGCTTTTCATGTACAATAGAAAGAGAATTAAATCTTCTAGCATGCTTTTTCCTATTAACTAAGGAAGGTGCATTATTGAAATATACCTTAGGGTTTGCCTTGGATGCTCCCCCTACATGTGTAGCTCCCTCTTTCGTCTTTTTGCTCCCCCTAGGACATTGATTCCTATAATATCCTTTTGAATTGCACTTGAAGCATATGATGTGCTCCTTGCCTTTAGATGTTGGGGAACCGACATCCTTGACTTTTGGTGCCGGTGGAGCTTTCCTAACCTTCTTTGGGCACTTGCTCTTGTAGTGCCCATACTCCCTACACTCAAAACACAATATATGGCTTTTATTTGAAATTGGAGTGTTTGGGTTACCTAGTTCGGTGGTGAGGGTCTCTTGAGCTTGTTCTTCCTCTTGACCGGATGTAGATGGTACTTCTTGTTGCTCCGGTGTTGAGGATGCTCTAATCTCCTCAATCCTAGAAGTGGATACTTCTTCCACCTCTTCTTTCTCTGATCCGGAGGTTGACTCCTCACTTTCTTGTGAGGATGATGAAGCTTCCTCTTCGGTCTCCTCCTCTTCCAAGTCTTCTTGGACCGATTCGGGATTGTCGTGGAACTTGACCAACTTGTTCCACAACTCCTTGGCATCCCTATAGCTTCCTAATCTAGACAAAATGTCGTTAGGTATCAAATTAATTAACATTTTTGTTACCTTAATGGTTGTCTTGAATTTTTGCCGTTGCTCCTCGGTCCATCGCTTCATTTTGAAGATTTCGCCGTTCTCTCCTCTCGGAGCATCAAAACCTATAATCACGGCAAACCAATTTTCTATGTTCGTCATTAGAAAATATTCCATCCTACCTTTCCAATACGTGAAATGTTCGCGGTCGAAGGAAGGCGGAACGTTGATGTCATCACCCAATCTCTCCTCGAACTCCATCTTGTTCCTCTAGCGTCTTGACCCCGGGTTGTTAATCCGTAGAAGAGCCCTGGGCTCTGATACCAATTGTAGGATATTTGATGCCGCTAGAGGGGGGGTGAATAGCGCATGTTCGTTCGTTGATGGAATTTGATCGTGATCGTCTCTATAACTTCATTAGTATGCAGCGGAAATAGAAATAATACAATAACGAAATAAACAATCACACACGAACACAATTGTTTAACGTGGTTCGGAACCGCACGGTTCCTACTCCACGGATTGGGTTCGTACGAACCCTAGCGATGCCAATCACACACCACTATAAAACACTCCTTCTCGGAACAATTCGGAGGCGAAGAAACCTCGTACAAGATGATTACAACAATAATCAAAAGCTACAAGCAAATACAATGAAATACAAAGCAAGACTAGTAAAGAAAAACACTTTACAAATGCTCTTGAATGCTTGATCGCTAGGTTGATCGAGTAGCACTTGGAGACCCTGAATTGTAGTAGCAACTCGCCCCAAATCGCCTCAAAGAACCATACCAAATTCCTCCATCACGAGCTCCTTATAAAGCTTCAACCTATGCTGGAAAAAGTCGATCAGTCGACTGATCGGGACCATCATTCGACTGATGCCACTGTTGTCGTGAGACAACGGCTAGATCCACGATGGATAAGTCCAATGGATCTACCATCAGTCGACTGATCAAACCCATCAGTCGACTGATGGTGTCCTCACTTTCATTGCTGGTCAGCGGTCGAGTGAGACTACCTCTGGCCGAATTCGAGCACCCGATCGTGATCATGTCGATCATTGCTCGAGGTATCGATCAGCCCACCTATGGCGGTCATTGCTACCACTTCCATCAAACCCTTGTTGACTCGGTCCAGTCGACTGCCACATGGCACCAGTCGACTAGCACACCTCAAACATGAGGTTTTAGCCCAAGTATGGTGCCCCCATACTTGCTAGACCACCCTTAGCCTAGACATAAGCCTTCTAGCCACCTCCATCAGCCTCACGCCTCTCGGATCCCTCCAAGTCATCCATGACTTGTTCATCCATCGTGTTAGCCTTCAGGTGCTTCCATCGGCTATGTCATGCTAACGGTGTCTACACCGCCAAGGCACATTGGACTTACGCCGCCAAGACTCTACTTGGACTTTACGCCGCCAACCATTGGACTTATGCTGCCAAGACTCCCGCTTGGACTTTACGCAGCCAACCATTGGACTTGTGCTGCCAAGACTCCTGCTTGGACTTTACGCAGCCAATATCAAACCCCTTGGACTTCTCATGCCAAGACTCAAGCTTGGACTTTCCCTTGCCAACCCATGTTGGACTTTCCATTGCCAAGACCCATGCTTGGACTTTACCAAATGCCAAGTGTCCCACTTGGACTTTCCATGCCAAGTACCCAAGACTTGGACTTTCCCATGACAATTACATTGTCATATATTTTTGTCGAACATCAAAACATCACTCGAGTCAAACTCGAGTCCTGGTCAATCGTGACCTGGGCCGATTGCACCAACACAAGTCACTGCACCGCGTGTCATAGAGGATACACAAGTGATACCTCGTCGTAGTGGGAGGGTTGTGAGACAACCTGCTAGATTCATGTTCTTGGGAGAATCTTCTTATTTGGTCCTTGGCGAACATGAACTTGATCCCTGGACATATGACGAGGCAATCCAAGATAAAGATGCAGTAACTTGGCAAAGTGCAATGAATACTGAGATTGAATCTTTGGATTCAAATCAGGTCTGGGAGCTAGTGGAACCACCCGATGGTGTAAAAACCATTGGATGCAAGTGGATCTACAAAAGAAAGAGAGGAATAGACGGGAAGGTTGAGACCTTCAAAGCGAGGCTTGTTGAAAAGGGGTATACTCAGAAAGAGGGTATCGATTATGAGGAGACCTTTTCACCAGTGGCCATGCTTAAGTCTATCCGGATTCTCTTATGCATTGCAGCTCATATGGATTATGAGGTGTGACAGATGGATGTCAAGACAGCTTTCCTTAATGGAAGTCTTGAGGAAAACATCTATATGAAATAAGAATCACATGATCATTGTTTGCATATTTTTATGGTTATGCATATTGTCTAATACATTACATTGTAGATAATATGGTGTGTGGTGTCACACGGGAGATCATGTTATCGACTCCTTGTAAAGTATAAGTATAGGCTCACAACTGAGATGGCTTTGGACAAATCATTGGTATGGTTGTAGTGTGATTTGGTATTGGTTTGTCTTGACCATAAAATTACACTAGTACACTTTGTGTGTATTGAGCAGGACAAACTTAGAGGTGATTCGATTTATTGCTTACTACATAATCGAATCGGACCTCAGATATTATATTGTACTTACTCTTAATCCCGATATAATAACGGGCACATATACTTAGTATTCATTTCTTTGATTTACCAATGGGAGAGATTTATAGATTAAATCGATAGGCTCGGTAAGTTGGGAAATGATATTATTTATATGGTGTGTCGTTGATTATAGGAGGAAACCATGTCCTATATATTAGGATGATGATGTCCCCTTGAGGAGCTCATAAGGTTCATCATGTAAACCCTGCAGGTGGACTTGGTCCGGCATGATGAAAAGGTTGAGTGGTACTACTCATGGAGTTAGATGTTGATTAATTAATGGTCAGTAAATTAATTAATCGACGGACATTCGAGATCTTAAACATGGGGAGAAAATGTACATATAATATATAGAGCCCATATTAACTTATGGGGGTTGGTGAGGTAGATCAATGATAATTCTTTAGTGGATTGGATAATCATTAATGGATCGGACTTTATGTGGGCTTGATCCATTGGTTGGCCAAGATCCAACTCCTCCTTATGGTCCCTATTGTAGCCTATTAATACCTCATGAAGCCTAGATCCAATGGATGAAAACAAAACTCTAGATCCAAAGGTAGAGATTAAATCTCTAGATCTGACATTTGAGATTAAATCTCTAGATATGACGGTTGAGATTAAATCCCTAGAACCAATGGTGGAGATTAAAACAAGGCTTATCCCTAAACCTATAAAAATGGGCTTAAGGGTTGGCATGGAGAATTAATTGGAAGCAAGAGAGATTAGGGTTGGGCGGCAAGAGGCTTGGAGATTAGGGTTAGGGAGTTGGCGACACCAAATAAGGAAACTCTTTCCTTATCTTCTTCTTCCTCTTGGTGGCCGGCGACCATACAACCCTTTCTAGCCCTTGGCCGGCGTCCAAACACCTTGATCCTCTTCTCTTTGCCCGGTGGAAACATAGCTTAAGGTCTTCCCTTAGAGCTTTTGGCCGGCATTCATCTTTCTCACCCTTTTCCTTGTTGGCCGGCGGCAAGCAACTTGCTTGTTGCTTGTTGGTTGACTAAAGGAAGGAGAAGGGTCTTGTTTCTATTCTTCCTCTTGCTCGGAATGAGCAAGGAAGGAAGATTGGTGATTTAGGAGCTTCGACTTTTGGTAGATCGTCGCCCACACGACGTCCAAAAGGAGGAAGGACATACAATAGAAGATCAAGAGGTATAACACTTAACTATCTTCATATGTAACATGTTTGTAATTGTTTTTCAATTATATAAGCATGATATATTCTGTTTTGTGGCTAATATAACTTGGACCCCGAACATAAACACAAAAGTCGGCGATCCGTACATCGTCTATTCCGCAGCTATTCGTAGAATAGAGGTTGGTCGCTTGAACAACAAGTTTGTTCAAGTGACTACTCTAATCGAATAGCACGACGATGACAAGGTTGCTTGGGCAATCCCTCTTGTCAAGGATAAATTTTTTTTATCTGGGGACGTAGAAGGGATCGCCATGAACAAGCGACCGAGTTGAAGTGGGAAGCGAAGCTTCCTACCTTCAGTGTAGTGTCACAAGGGAGATCATGTTATCAGTTTCTTGTAAAGTATAAGTAATGACTCACAACCGAGATGGTTTTGGACAAACCATTGGTATGGTTGTAGTGTGATTTGGTATTGGTTTATCTTGACCATAGAATTACACTAGTACACTTTGTGTGTATTGAGCAGGACCGACTTAGAGGTGATTTGATTTATTGCTGACTACATAATTGAATTGGACCACGGATATTATGGTGTACATGCTCTTAATCCCGATATAATAATGGGCACATATACTTAGTATTTATTTCTTTGATTTACCAATGGGCGAGATTTATAGAGTAAATCGATAGACTCGGTAAGTTGGGAAATGATATTATTTATATGGTGTGCCGTTGATTATAGGAGGAAACCGTGTCCTATATATTAGGATGATGATATCTCCTTGAGGAGCTCATAAAGTTCATCATGTAAACCCTGTAGGTGGACTTGGTCCGTCATGACGATAAGGTTGAGTGGTACTACTCATGGAGTTAGATGTTAATTAATTAATTGTCAGTAAATTAATTAATTGACGGACATTCGAGATCTTAGGTGGCGTTTGGTTGGTGGGTTTGGAATGAGGGAATGAGAATGGGAATGATATAAAGTGTTTGGTTAATGGTTTTAGGAAGGAGGATTTGAGAATCAATTCTAAATAATTGGGAATCAACAAAAACCATCTCACATGGTGGGTTTGGGTTTCATTCCCATTCGCCATCGCCTATCGCTCACTCGACAATCGTTAACCGCCATCGCCGTCGTCGGTTGGCCACCGGTCACCGATCGACCGTAGGTCGTCGGTCTACCGTCGGTCACTGACCGACCGCCGATCATTGGTCGACCGCCGTCGGTGCCCGATCGTCGGCCGCCGACCACCATCGATCGCTCCCATTCCCAACTTATAAACCAAACAACATTATTGGAATGACAAAACCCATTCCCATTCCAGTCTACTATCAAACCCATTCCCATTCCTATTCTCACCTTACAACCAAACGTCACCTTAAACACGGGGAGATATTTGTACAATTAATATATGGAGCCCATATTTATTTATGGGAGTTAATGAGATAAATCAATGATAATCCTCTAGTGGAATGGATTATCATTAATGGATCGGACTTTATGTGGGCTTGATCCATTGGGTGGCGAAGATCCAACTCCTCCTCATGGTCCCTATTGTAGCCTATTAAAACCCTCATGGAGCTTAGATCCGATGGTGGAAAATAGAACTCTAGATCTGACGGTGGAGATTAAATCTCTAGATCCGACGGTGGAGATTAAATCTATAGATCCGACGGTGGAGATTAAATCTCTAGATCCGACGGTTGAGATTAAATCCCTATATCCGACGATGGAGATTAAAAGGAGGCTTAAGCCTAACTCTATAAATATGGCTTAAGGGGTGGGCGGCAAGAAAAACTTGGGAGATTAGGGTTTTGAATTTGGGCGGCTAGGGTTAGGGTTTTTGCTTGGGCGGCAACTACTTGGGAGATTAGGATTTGTTTCCTTCTCTTCCTAAGGTGTAGCCGGCGCCCATCATCTTCTTCTCTACCTTGGCCGGCGCTCATCCCCTTCCTTTATTCCTCCTTGGCCAGCGGCAACAAGGATAAAAGGTTTTTCTTTGGAGCTTTTGGCCGGCGGCCCCTTCCTATATTCTACTCCTTGGCCGGCGGTAACATCAAGCTTGGATCTTGGTGGTAGGTTCTAGATAGGAGAAGGAGTTTGTTTCATTCATCCTTTTGTTCAGAGCGAGCAAGGAAAGGAAGATCGTGATCTAGGAGGCTTCGACTTTTGGAAGATCGTCGCCCACACGACGTCCAAAAGGAGAAAGGACATACAATAGAAGATCAAGAGGTATAACAAGAGGTATAATTCTTGTTTATGAATCTTTTCTTATTCTATGCATGTTGTATATTTTGTATGTGGCTAATTTACTTGGACCCCGGAGACAAACACAAAAACCGGTGATCCGTACATCGTCTATTCCGTGGCTAATCGAAGAATAGAGGTAGGTTGCTTGAACAACAAGTTTGTTCAAGTGATTACTCTAATCGAATAGCACGACGATGAAATGATTGCTTGGGTAATCCCTCTTTTTCTAGGATTAATTTTTTTTATCCGGGGACTTAGATGGAATCGCCATGCACAAGCGACCGAGTTAAAGTGGGAAGTGAAGTTTCCACCTTCAAGTGGTATCAGAGCCACAGTTTCTGGTTTTGTGTGTTTAGGATTCGATTAATTTTATGCACTTTTCATATATTGTATGTGCCGAATGATAGTAGGATGTGCGTAGGCTAACTTTTGGTGCGTATGTGATTGCATGTGTGTAATATTATTTGAATCCTCAGGGTTGACGAGACTAGTATTTAATTTTTGTAATTAAGTACGATATTGTTTAGCCACCCTTTTATTTTAGTTTACTTTCGATCTAGATTTCATGTACACTCCTTCGTGGAGTATAAGATCGGTGGATGTAAATTAAAATAATTATTCTCGGCTCGGATCTCCGGATGGCTTGTACATGACGTAGGGAGGAGCGGACGAGATGGCGATACGACGGGAGGCATATTGGAGAACAAAATCCATAATAGTTGGAAAATATTTTTTTCATATTTATTGCTTCTTGTTTGATATGCATGTCGTGTGCTAGGAAAATTCCTCAATTTTAAATTACTATGTGGGAGAGGGATATTTTTATAAATTCCCATAGCCTCCATTACGATTTGAAATATGATGCAAACAAACTTGCGCGTCGACTCTGAGTGCCTTCCTCCCCATCGGATGATTTTGTTTTGCGGATCACAGGGGCGAATATGGTTATAGGAAATTATTAAGAAGCGTGTGTACTTCCCCATCGAAAGACACATAACCCAAGATAATTGTGTTGGTACCGAGTAATGGTGAACACTTAGATACAAATAGGAGTATCCTCCCCATCGGACTCACTGATTTTATTTGTAGGGACGAAGAGGAACCAACTATTAATTTTATTTGTCAAAAAGTTAGGTTGACAAAATAGTAAAATTAATGGGTAAAACCTCCTCTTACAAATGTAAAATTCGTATACGTCCACACGATCGTGGAATACGATATTCTCGATGTTTTGAGGTGTTGGTTGATTTTAAAATTTTATTGTTTGAGGAATCAATAATTTTTTAAAATCTAATATTTTGATCTATGTGATTCTTAGGTTTTTCAAAATGACTTTTAACCCGCTTGCTGTGATACTGAAAGAGAATAAACTTACTGGACTCAATTATGTTGATTGGAAGAGGAATCTTGATATTGTCTTGACTGCTGAGGAGTACAAATATGTACTCTTCGAAGAGTGTCCTCCTAAGCCTGCGGATGATTCTGGGGAAAAGGAGAAGGAGAGTTATAAGAAGTGGATAAAGGCTGATGAGATGGCGCGGTGTTATATTTTAGCTTATATGTCAAATGTATTGCAACATCAGCATCAAGTCATGCCCACTACTTATGACATGATGCTTAATCTCAAAGAGCTTTTCGGACACCAGAATTGGGCTGCTAGGCAGAAAGCCATGAGGAACTTGATGACGACCACCATGATCGAGGGAACACCCGTGAGGGATCATGTTCTCAAGATGATGGCTCATTTGAATGAGCTGGAAGTCCTTGGGGATGAGATTGATGGGAAAACCCAGGTCGATATCATACTCCAGTCTCTACCTAGGAGTTTTGAGCAGTTTCGCCTGAACTACAACATGAATAAAAGGTTGTATTCATTGGCGGAGCTTCTGACAGAACTCCAGGCGACAGAGGGGCTTTTTCGTTAGAGTGCTCAGGCTCAGGCCATGGTTGCCCAAAAGGTTTCTACTTCTAAGCCGAAAGGCAAGAAGAAGAAGAAGCAAGGTGGGGCAAAGGTGGCGGGAGGCTCTTAGGGAGGAGTGAAGAAGCCGAAAGGCAAGTGCTTCACTTGCAAGTAGACTGGACACTGGAAGAAGGACTGCCCCAACCGGAAGTAGAACAAAGGTATATCTTTTGGTCTAGTCGTTGAAACATGTCTGCAATTCTTTCTAGGTGTTATCTACCGACACCTGGTGTGTAGATATGGGAGCCACTGATCATGTCTGCAATACTTTGTAGGGGTTCCAGGAAACTAGACGACTGGCTGAGGGGGAGATTACCATTTACTTGGGCGATGCTACGAAGGTGGCGGCTGTTGCAGTAGGAGATGTTTATTTGTCTTTTAAGAGGAATAAAGTTTTGGTTCTGAAAAATTACCTTTATGTACCTTTATTTAGAAAGAATTTGATTTTGGTTTCTAAATTGGTTATGAATGGATATTCTATTTCTTTTAATGACAGAGTTGTTATAAAAAGGAGTAGGGAGATTATCTGTTCTGGTGCATTGATAGGAAATTTATATACCCTTGAACCAAAAGCTCCCACGATGCAAATAGAAGTAAATAACTCATCTTCTAATTCTAATAAGAGAAAGGAATCTTCGAAAATGAACCAAACATATCTTTGGCATCTAAGGTTAGGTCATATTAACCTAAGTAGAATTCAAAGATTGATAGCTGATGGACCTCTGGGTTCATTAGTGGTGGAAGATTTCCCAACCTGCAAATCATGCTTGGAAGGTAAAATGACCAAGAGGCCTTTTAAGGCGAAGGGGTATAGAGCTAAAGATGTGTTGGAATTGGTTCATTCTGATTTGTGTGGTCCTATGTCTATCTAGGCAATAGGTGGTTTTGAATATTTAGTCTCTTTTATAGATGATTATTCAAGATATGGATACATTTACTTGATGCGCCGCAAGTCTGAATGCTTTAACAAGTTCAAAGAATTCAAGGCTGATGTGGAGAAACGTCAAGGTAAAAGTATCAAGACACTACGATCTGATCGTGGTGGTGAGTACCTCTTGGGTGAGTTTAGGAATTACTTATCAGAGGTTGAGATTCAATCTCAATTGTCTGCACCTGGCACACCCCAGCAGAATGATGTAGTGGAGCAAAGGAATAGGACTCTTATGGAGATGGTTAGATCGATGATGAGTTATTCTGAGTTGCCAGATTCATTCTGGAGGTATGCTCTGGATATGGCAGTGTATATTCTGAACTTGGTACCATCTAAATCAATGCCTTCTACTCAAACAGAATTGTAGACTGGGCAAAAGCCTAGTCTGAGATATATTCAGATTTGGGGGAGTCCAGCACATGTGCTGAAGGTAGATGCTGGTAAGCTGGAACCTCATACAGAAGTGCGCATGTTCGTTGGCTATCCTAGAGGAACGAAAGGTGGTTTGTTTTATAGTCCTAGAGATTAGAGGGTGATGGTTAGCACGAACACTAGATTTCTAGAGGAAGACTATATGATGAACCACAAGCCCATGAGTAAGATTGTTCTAGAGGAATTGAGAGGGGAAGTCACTACTTCAGTACCACCGGTACAAGAGTATATACCATAAGTCACTACACCGCGTGTCACAGAGGATACACAGGTGATACCTCATCGTAGTGGAAGGGTTGTTAGACAGCCTGATAGATTATGTTCTTGGGAGAATATTCTGATTTGGTCCCTGGCGAACATGAACCTGATCCCTGGACATATGACGAGGCAATCCAAGATAAAGATGCGATATCTTGGTAAAGTGAGATGAATTCTGAGATAGAATCTATGGATTCAAATCAGGTCTGGGAGCTAGTAGAACCACCCAATGGTGTAAAAACCATTGGATGCAAGTGGATCTACAAAAGAAAGAGAGGAATAGACGGGAAGGTTGAGACCTTCAAAGCGAGGCTTGTTGCGAAGGGGTATACTCAGAAAGAGGGTATCGATTATGAGGAGACTTTTTTGCCGGTAGCCATGCTTAAGTCTATCCGAATTCTCTTATGTATTGCTGCTCATATGAATTATGAGGTGTGAAAGATGAATGTCAAGACAGCTTTCCTTAATGGAAGTTTTGAGGAAAACATCTATATGAAACAACCAGAAGGATTCATTGCAAAGGGAAAAGAACATCTTGTGTGCAAGCTTAATCGGTCCATTTATGGATTGAAGCAAGATTCGAGATCTTGGAACATCCGCTTTGATGAGGTAATCCAGTCTTATGGATTTATTCAAAGTCTGGATGGGTCTTGTGTATACAAGAGATGTGACGGAAACGTAGTGGTATTTCTTATACTATACGTAGATGACATTTTGTTAATTGACAAAATTGTCAAGGTGTTATTGGACGTAAGGGTATGGTTGTCCAAACAGTTTGATATGAAGGACTTGAGAGAAGTGGGACACATCCTGGGATCAAGGTTATAAGGGATCACAGGAAAAGGATATTGTTCTTGTCTCAAGCTTCATTCATAGACACCATTTTGACTCGTTTTAGCATGCAGAACTCCAAGAAAGGTTTTCTACTTTTTAGACATGGAGTTCCTTTATCTAAGGAGATGTGTCCTCGAACATCAAAGGAGATAGAGGAGATGAAGGCGGTTCCTTATGCTTCAGTAGTAGGAAGCCTCATGTATGTTATGCTATGTACGAGACCGGATATCTACTTTGCCGTGGACATGGTTAGCAGATATCAGAGTAATCCAGGACAGGAATATTGAACTGTGGTAAAGCATATATTAAAGTACCTGAGAAAGACTAGGGATTATATGTTGGTATACCAAGTAGATCAATTACTCCCTATGGGTTACACAGATTTCGACTTCCAATTAGATAGGGATAATAGTAAGTCTACCTCAAGTTTTGTATTTACTTTGGGAGGTGGAGCCATTGTATGGAGGAGTGTCAAGCAGAAATGCGTGGCGGACTCTACCATGAAAGTTGATTATGTGACAGCCTCTAAGGTGGCCAAAGAAGCTGTATGGCTCAGGAACTTCTTGATGGACTTGAATGTGATTCCTGGTTTGCCCAGAACTATCACAATTTATTGTGATAATAGTGGTGCAGTTGCAAACTCGAAGGAACCACGAGCCCATAAGGCAAGTAAACACATAGAGCGCAAGTACCACCTGATAGGAGAAATCGTAAAGCGAGGAGAAGTTGCTGTGGCCAAGATTGCATCAGAGGATAACCTGACAGATCCTTTCACTAAGGTCCTTCCAGCGAGAGCTTTCGATAGACATGTGGAGGGAATGAGAATCAAATGTATGGTAGTATGAGGACAACATAGTCTTTTAGTATAAGTGGGAGATTGTTGGGATGTATACTGAAAAGTCTATCTTTTGTATGAACATCTTTATTTTTGAAATAAGAATCACATGATCATTGTTTGCATATTTATGGTTATGCATATTGTCTAATACATTACATTGTAGATAACATGATGTGTAGTGTCACATGGGAGATCATGTTATCAGTTCCTTGTAAAGTATAAGTAAAGGATCACAACCGAAATGGTTTTGGGCAAACCTTTGGTATGGTTGTAGTGTGATTTGGTATTGGTTTGTCTTGACCATAGAATTACATTAGTACACTTTGTGTGTATTGAGCAGGACCGACTTAGAGGTGATTCGATTTATTGCTGACTACATAATTGAATCGAACCTCAGATATTATGGTGTACATGCTCTTAATCCCCATATAATAACGGGCACATATACTTAGTATTTGTTTCTTTGATTTACCAATGGGCGAGATTTATAGAGTAAATCGATAGGCACGGTAAGTTGGGAAATGATATCATTTATATGGTGTGTCGTTGATTATAGGAGGAAACTGTGCCCTATATATTAGGATGATGATGTCCCCTTGAGGAGCTCATAAAGTTCTTCATGTAAACCCTGCAGGTGGTCTTGGTTCGGCATGATGATAAGGTTGAGTGGTACTACTCATGGAGTTAGATGTTGATTAATTAATTGTCAGTAAATTAATTAATTGACGGACATTCGAGATCTTAAACATGGGGAGATATTTGTACAATTAATATATGGAGCTCATATTTATTTATGGGGGTTGGTGAGGTAGATCAATGATAATCCTCTAATGGAATGGATTATCATTAATGGATCGGACTTTATGTGGGCTTGATCCATTGGGTGGCCAAGATCCAACTCCTCCTCATGGTTCCTATTGTAGTCTATTAAAACCCTCATGGATCTTAGATCCGATGGTGGAAAATGGAACTCTATATCCGACGGTGGAAATTAAATCTCTAGATCCGACGGTGGAGATTAAATCTCTAGATCCGACGGTTGAGATTAAATCCCTAGATATGACGGTGGAGATTAAAAAGAGGCTTAAGCCTAACTTTATAAATATGGCTTAAGGGGTGGGCGACAAGAAAAACTTGGGAGATTAGGGTTTTGGCTTTGGGCGGCTAGGGTTAGGGTTTTGGCTTGGGCGACAACTACTTGGGAGATTAGGGTTTGCTTCCTTCTCTTCCTAAGGTGTAGCCGGCGCCCATCATCTTCTTCTCTACCTTGGCCAGTGCTCATCCCCTTCCTTTATTCCTCCTTGGCCAGCGGCAACAAGGATAAAAGGTTTTCCTTTGGAGCTTTTGGCCGGCGACCCCTTCCTATATTCTACTCCTTGGCCGATGGCAACATCAAGCTTGGAGCTTGGTGGTCGATTCTAGATAGGAGAAGGAGTTTTGTTTCATTCTTCTATTTGTTCGGAGTGTGCAAGGAAAGAAAGATCGTGATCTAGGAGGCTTCGACTTTTGGAAGATCGTCACCCACACGACGTCCAAAAGGAGAAAGGACATACAATAGAAGATCAAGAAGTATAACAAGAGGTATAATTCTTGTTTATGAATCTTTTCTTATTCTATGCATGTTGTATATTTTGTATGTGGCTAATTTACTTGGACCCCAAAGACAAACACAAAAACCGGCGATCCGTACATCGTCTATTCCGTGGATAATCGAAGAATAGAGGTAGGTTGCTTGAACAATAAGTTTGTTCAAGTGACCACTCTAATCGAATAGCACGACGATGGAACGGTTGCTTGGGTAATCCCTCTTTGTCTAGGATTAATTTTTTTTATCCGGGGACTTAGATGGGATCGCCATGCACAAGCGACCGAGTTAAAGTGGGAAGCGAAGTTTCCACCATCACTCGAATTCCACTATGGTTCAACATCTCAGGGAGATGTCAAACATGATTCAAGAGCTTAAAATTGTTGGTCATGAGATGACCTATGAACAACAGGTTTATGTAGTTATTTGTTCCCTTCTAGATTCTTCGAAGACCATGAAGCAGACTTTAACTCACAGTGAGAGTATTAAGACTTTCACTGATGTCTTATGCCATGTTGAATTGGAAGCGGAGAGAGTGGAATCAGCGAAGATTTTTGGACTAGCCTATGTGGTTGTTGGTTCTGCTGGATCATCTGGATCTAAGAAAAAGAAATAGTTCAAGAAGGAAAAGAGATAGAAGATGGAAGCTACTGCTGCTATTGGGAAAGGGCCAATCAAGAAGAAGGGAAAGAAGACTGGGAAGAAACCTAAAAGCAAGATATCTTACTTTAATTGTGGCAAGAAGGGCCACTTCTCTCGGAAGTGTACTAAGCCGAAAAAGGTAATTCCAAGTCTATCTTCTTTTCCTGAGCATTTTGTTGCTAATTCATTGTTGTTGGCTGATTCTTATTCTTTGTGGATTATAAATTTGGAAGCAACCAACCATATAGCTTGGAAGCATATTACATTCATGGAGTACCGTTGGGTATCGACTGCCAACAAATTGATCTATGTAAGAAACAATGCAAGAGTTTAAGTCAAAGGAGTCGAAACTTGCAAACTTAACTTTCGTGGCAGAAGTACATTATTTCTACATTATGTTCTGTATACTCATGAGATTTGAAGGAATCTTGTTTTTGTAACTTGTCTTCTTGATTTAGGATATTGTATTAATCTTTACAGTCTGTGTGTTGAACTTAAAATTGACTCAATGTCAATCAGATATGTCTTTTTAAAAAAATGGTTTTATGTTTCTTGATATAGAACCAGATGTCAATTCCGCTATTAATGGTTGTTTTTCGAACATTGCTCTTACTAGTGACGCGGATATAACTGATGAGATTTGACATACTAGATTAGGACATATAGGAGAAGAAAGAATGAATCAGTTAGCTAGAGAGGGTTTGGTGGGCTCTTGAGCTAAGATTAACTTGTCTATATGTGAGCATTGTCTTGTTGGAAAAGCAACTAGGAAATGTTTGGCAAGGATATTAGGGTTGATTCTCCATTGCAATTAATTCATTCGGATATTTGTGGTCCAATAAATGTGAAGGGTAGGCATGGGGATTCCTATTTCATTATGTTTATAGATGATTTCACTCGGTTCAATTATGTGTATTTGATTTCTCAGAAATTTAAAACATTGGATTGCTTTATTCGTTATATGAACAAAGTTGAGAATCAAACGGAATGTAAGATTAAGACTTTACACACTGACCATGGAGGGAATATTTGTTTGATCTATTCAAGATAATATGTAATGATAAGGGGATTATTAGATAATTAACGATCCCAGGAACTCCACAGTAAAATGGGATTGCTGAAAGAAGAAATAGAATTCTTCTTGAAATAGTTAGGTCTATGATGGCTCAGGCTAATTTGTCGATCTCCTATTGGGAGATGCATTATTAGCAGCGACTTATATAATTAACAAAGTACCTTCAAAATCAATTCCATCTACCCTGTATAAACGATGGATAGGTAAGAAACCAAATTTGGGAAATTTGAGACCCTGGGATCAGTTGCCTATGTTTATGATAATTCTCACAAATATAGAAAACTTGGGCCTAGATGTAAGAAATGTATCTTTATAAGATATTCTGATACCTCTAAAAGGTATATTTTCATAGGTGAGCAACAAGATGAAACCATCTTTAAAATTGAGTCGACAGATGCTATTTTTTTCAAAACTGAGTTCCCAGCTAGAGGTGAGATTGATAAAATAGTTCCTCTATTTGAGGAGGATGAGTCATTATCAACAAGACAGGTGTTAAGTGGGATATCTGAGCCTAGTCAACCGAGTGGGAGTAATTTGCCTGGCCATGAGTTGACCACTCAACAATCCAACTTACGAAGAAGTGATCGTAAGATCAAACATAAGAAGAGGTTTGATATTGAGAATGAGGCAATGATGACACTCCCTGTTGACGATGATGAACCTTAATATGTTGAGAAAGCTTTGGGATGTAGAGTTAGAGAAAAGTGGAAAGCTACAATGGTAGAAGAGATGGAGTCGATGAAAATAAATAAAGTTTGGGATTTAGTCAATCTTCCTCTTGGCCGAAGGGCTATTGGGAATAAATGGATTCTCAAAATAAAGAGGAAAGTAGATGGATCATTTAATAGATACAAGGCGCGTTTGGTTGCTAAAGATTTTACCCAGCTAGAGGGTATTGACTATGAAGAGACATTTTCTCCTGTAGTGAAATTTATGTCAATCCAAGTTATTTTGGCTTTTATAGTGCATTAGGACTTGGAATTAAATCAGATGGATGTAAAAATCGCTTTCCTTAATGGTGAGCTTGACAAGGAAATCTATATTGTTCAGCCAGAAGGTTTCATTGTTGAAGGCCAAGAAGAAAAAGTATGTAAGCTTAAAAAGTCTATATATGGGCTAAAGCAAGCGTCAAGACAATGGAACATAAGATTTAACAAAGTCATTTTATCTTATAGTTTCGAAATGATCAATGAGGATCATTGTGTTTTCTTGAAGAAGGAAAAATGAAATTATATCTTTTTATCATTATATGTTGATGATCTGCTGATAGCAGAAAATGATATAGATTTTGTGATAGAAGTCAAAGAGTGACTTTTATCACAATTTGACATAATAGATATGAGAGAAGCTAAATACTGTTGGATCGAGCGGATCGCTAGGGGGGGGTGAATAGCGATAAAAACTTTTCGTACAAATTTGTTGAGTAGACAATTAAACGCAGCGGAAAGATAAATGACAACTAAACAAGACAAATGGATTTTTTACTTGGTTCGTAGCCTTCGACTACTACTCCAAGGCCCTAACGGTCCTAGACCGTGTACAGAGGGCAATTCACCAAAACACTCCTCCTCGTTGGAGGTACGAGTTTGACGATTACAAAAACCTTTGAAAGCAAAAGATAGAGAGACAAACCCTCTCTTCTATTACGGTGAAATGCAACGATAGAAAACCTCAATTAACAAAAAGAATTGCAATATTAAAGAGACAACAAAGTAAGGTTATACCAACAACTAGGGAATAGAAATTAAGCTAGGGTTATTGGTGTTTCGACAGCACTTCGTCGTTGTAGAGTCATCGGAGAGTCGCAGCGTTGTGGAGGCTTTATGGCACTTAGAATTGATGATAAAACCCTAGGAGAGGCCCTCCTTTTATAGCCTTTGAGCCCCTCTTTGAGAGGAACTTCAACCAATAAGATTTGAGCACCACCCCCCTTGAAATGAGGTGATAAGCCTTGACTCCTCGAAGATGATCCTTGATCATCGATCGGTGGCCTATCATCGATCGGTGATGGCGACATCGATCGAATGCTAACCTCAGTGATCGATGATACGCATCGAGTCCTCCAAGTTGGCAGTCGACTGATGCTAGCTGCAAGGCAAAGTTAGCTTAACAAAAACATTATTTCGATGACCTCCGACCATCCGATCTCAACCTAGACCATCTATAGGATGTCTTTGGTCGGATCTACGCTTAAGATCATCCTCGTAAGGAGGATACACCCTCACTTACTCTCGCACACACATGAGCTTACCTCGATACTTGCTGTGTCACTTTCGTTTCCGACCTTCCACTTGATTCCTTCAGCTCCCTTCGAAGTCACTCGAGTGTCGCCCGACCATCGCGGCTTACTCTGGGTGTCGCTAGCCTTCAGCTCCAGCGTTGGCACTTTTTTGCACACTCGATTTAGCTCGTGAGACAACAATATAAGCTTAACTTTGTATTGTTTGCTATAATCAAAACTCAAGTTCGACTTAGGTGTCTACTGCACTAACAATCTCCCCCTTTTTGATCTATGACAAACCCACATACAAAGTTAAGAAGATAATATGCATGAAGAATTACAATATGCATGAGACACACGAATAATAAAGATTAGTAGGAGTAGTAAGGATTTTCTTCAAGTACTCCCCCTTGAGGAAACCTCCCCCTTAACCGAGGGTGAGTCTTGAAAGAAGACCTTAATCCTCCCCCTTTCTTAAGTAAAGTATTAACGTTTGGCCATAGTGTTAAAAATAAGTTTACTGTTTGGCCATAGTATTAAAACTAAGTTTAAGTTAAGAATTCTCTTAACTTGGCCTTTATTTCCCTTTCGTTAGCTCAAACAAGTTAAGCAAATTTCAAAACTTAAAGTTAAGTAAACATTTACTTAACTTTTGGCCATGTGAATAGAGTTAAGTTATAGTTAAGTTATCAAAAATTTGATCCCTTAACTTTGACCTTTTTCTCCCCCTTTTGTCATATATCGAAAAGAGTGGGGGTGTGTGAAAAACAAATATAGGTATTAAATTTAAAGTCCTAGCATGTTCCATATTATTTTGAAAATAATATACTGAAAATAAGCTCATCTATAAAATGTTCGACTCATATTTGACTTGATTGATATGAAAGATCAACCAGTCCTGGTCAGAGTCGGTTAATATATATGATTATACTCCGTGGTTCATGGCGATGCACTAGCTCTACATCTGGAACCAGGAGTAAGGTCCTAACATCTCACGCCCATCTACATGGCTAAGTACACAAACACATTAGTCCTATGTGTTGTGAGATGTATTGACTCCTTAAATCTATAGGTGCATGATATCTAAGGTATGTCCTATGCTAGTTCTATGAAAATGAAAAGTAAGAAATGGTAGTAAGAAAATATAATTTGTAAGTTCCTATTCTACTACGCACATGCCTAATTTTCATCTTAATAGACTAAATTAGGCTTCGGGTAGGGGTTTAGTAAATAGATCTGCCAAGTTGGACTTCGATTCGACGTATTCGAGTTGTATGACTTCATTGGCCACATGTTCTCGAATGAAATGATGTTTGACCTCTATATGTTTGGTCCTAGAATGACATATCGGATTCTTAGTTAGGTTAATTGGGCTAATGTTATCTACGTGGAGTTTAGTGTTCGTAAAATCTAACTTAAAGTCTCGGAGAGTGTGCTTCATCCAAAGAAGTTGAGTAACACACTCATCCATCGTGATGTATTCGACTTCGGTGGTAGATAAGGCAACACAATGTTGCTTCCTATTGCACCAACTCACTACACTCGAGCCGAGAAGTTGACAACAACCACTCGTACTCTTTCTATCAAGCTTACTACTGGCATAGTCCGAGTCGGAGTAGCCGGTAAGTTCGAACTCGGTAGATCTAGGGTTCCAAATACTGACATTAAGTGTACCCTTTAGATATCTAAGGACACGCTTGACTAGAGTTAGGTGAGACTCCTTGGCACAGGTTTGAAACCTTGCGCACATACTTACTGTGAATAAGATATCAGGTCGGCTCACAGTTAAGTAAAAGAGACTCTCTATCACGCTCCTATAGTGTTTTAAGTCTATTGGATTTCTGGTTACGTCTTCTTCTATATTTACATTCGTTTCCATTGGGGTATTAATAATTTTAGTGTCTTGCATTCCAAAGCGTTTAATTAATTCCCTAGTATATTTGCGTTGATGTAGGTATATTCCATCTTTAGTTTGTTTAATTTGAAGATCTAAGAATAAACTCAACTCACCTACTAAATTCATTTCAAATTCACTTTCAATAAGTGAAATGAATTCATTTAGTAGGATTGTGTTGGTAATTCCGAAGATGATATCATCTACGTAGATTTGGGCTATGAATATGTCTTTACCTACGGTTTTTACAAAAAGAGTTGGGTCAACTACACCTTGGTTAAATCCTTTGGACTTAAGATAAATGGAAAGCCTCTCGTACCAAGCTCGAGGAGCTTGTTTAAGTCCATAGAGAGCTTTCTTTAACCTAAGGACATGATCGGGTTTATCTAGGCTTTCGAAACCGGGGGGTTGATTAACATAAACCTCCTCTTTAATATATCATTTCAAGAATGCTGACTTCACATCCATTTGAAACAACTTAAATCCTCGATGTGCATCGTATGTTAATAACATTCGAATGGACTCTAATCTAGCTACTGGAGCATAGGTCTCGTCGTAATCTAAACCTTCGACTTGACTAAACCCTTTAGCGACTAATCTAGCTTTATTTCTAACTACTTCACCTTTATCATCAAGTTTATTTCTAAACACCCACCTTGTTCCAATGATTGTTTTATCTTTAGGTAGTGGTACTAATTCCCATACTTCGTTTCTAGTGAATTGAGCCAACTCTTCTTGCATTGCAATAACCCAATCGGGATCAAAAAGTGCTTGGTCAATAGTTTTGGGTTCAATTTTGGAAATCAAGGAGATTTGACTAAGGTTTCTGTATGAGGCTCTAGTTCGAACTCCTAGGCTTGGATCACCTATCACTTGGTCGATAGGATGATTCGTTTGAGTCCTAGTTTGGTTTGGGTTTGGGTCATCTACCACTTGGTCAATAGGATGACTCGTTTGAGTCCTAGTTTGATTAGAGTCATCTACCACTTGGTCGATAGAATGACTTGGTTGACTTAGGTTAGGATTAATACTAGACTTGATCTCCGAATCGGAGTTAGGTCTGGTATGAATCGGCTCGCTAATTGGGGTTGCCGGGGGTTTTGTAGGTTCGTGTCCTTCATCAAATATTACATTGATAGTCTCCTGGACTCTAAGGGTGTCATGGTTATATACTCTATAATCTCTACTTGTAGTTGAGTATCCTAGAAAGATTCCGGTCGAGGTTTTGGATGTAAATTTCCCTAGGTAATCCTTAGTGTTTAGGATATGTACCTTACACCCAAATACCCTAAAATACTCGATGTTAGGTATTTTATCGTGATAAATCTCGTATGAGGTCTTAAGGTGCCTCTTTACCATAAGGATCCTATTTTGGACATAGCTTGTCGTACTCACGGCTTCCGCCCAAAACCTATCGGGTAGGTTATACTCATTTAAGATTGTCCTAGCGACTTCTTGTAGGGTTCTATTTTTACGTTCTACTAGGCCATTTTGTTGTGGAGTTATAGGGAAAGAGAACTCATGGTGGTATCCATTTAGGTTACAGAATTCTGTAAACATGTGGTTCTCGAATTCACCACCATGATCAGTCCTAAATCTTTTGATTTTAAGGTTTTGTTGATTTTCTATTAGTTTAAATAGGTTGATTAATTGATCTGGGGTATCACTTTTGTGTTTGATGAACCTAACCCAAGTGAATCTAGAATAGTCATCAATTATGGCTAAGCATAATTTACTCCCATTAAGTGACTTAGCTCCATGTGAATCAAATAGATCCATGTGTAGGAGCTCAAGAACACTTTTGGTTCGTTCTTGATTAGTTAGTTGATGTTGTATCCTAGATTGTTTACCTTGTTGACAAGCATTACATATTTTATTGTTCAAGTTATTGAGGTTAGGCAAACCTCTGACTAAGTCACTCTGACTCATCTTGTGGATGAGTCTTGGGTGTGAGTGACCGAGTCGTCGATACCACAACCATGATTGCTCTTGCCGTGTCATAAGACACTTGGTTGAGGAGTTAGTTAGATTAATAGTGTAAATATTGTTATTTCTAGTTCCCTTAAGGATTGTTTTAGAAGTTTCATTTGTTTTAATTACGCATTGGTAGGACTTCGGTTTGTGACCCAAACTTTTCTTGCCCTTAAACGGTTCTTGTCTCTTAGGTCCTAAATTTTGACCATTAGACCCCTTTATTGAATTTGTAATTCTTGCTAGGGTCTTCTCTAGTTTTTCAAGCCTTGACCTCAAAGCTTGGTTTTCTAATTCTAATTTTTCCAAATTTGATTTTTCATTAATCTTTTGGGAAAAACTCTTCTTCTTAGGCATGTGTCTACCCTTCTTAGGGTTCATGCCTAGATTTTCTTCTATCCTCCTAATACTCTCCCTATGTAAAATAGGTCTAGTATTATTGGTTCTAGGTTTGTTCTTAGATAAATTAACATGTTTAGCACCTAAACAATAAAATCTATTATTCCTACTAGAATGCTTTTCATTAACAATTGCAAGAGTACTAAAATAACTTCTAGCATGTTTTTTAATCCTAGAACTAGAAGGTGTATTAAAGTATATCTTAGGGTTTGCTTTGGAAGCTCCCCCTACTTGTGTAGCTCCTTCTTGGGTTTTCTTCTTCCCCCTAGGGCATTGGCTTCGGCAGTGTCTCCTTTGGTTACACTTGAAGCACACAATGTGTTCTTTGCTTTTCCTAGCGAGGACTCCAATATCCTTTGACTTTTTTTTTTACTTTTGGTGCCGGTGCTTTCTCCTTGGCCAATTTTGGGCATTTACTCTTGTAGTGCCCTTTCTCCCTACACTCAAAGTAAATTATGTGATCTTTATTATTATGAATTGCATTTGAGTTACCTAGGGTGGTGGAAGCCTCTTGATCTTCTCTTCTCCCGGATGTAGATGCTTCTTCTCATTCTTGCTCCGGGATAGAAGATCTCTCCTCCCCCTCAATGCTAGAGGTGGAGGGTTCCTCCAATTCGTTCACATTCTCTGATGTTGATGGCAATTCTTTTTCTTGAGCGTGAGAGGATGAATACTCTTCCTCGGCTTCCTTCTCTACTTGTGTCGGTTCGGAATTTTCATGGAATCAGACCAATTTATTCCACAATTCCTTTGCATCCCTATATTCACCTAGTCTAGACAAAATATGGTTAGGTATTAATTTCACTAACATTTTTGTTACCTTAACCGTTGTCTTGAATTGTTGTTGTTGCTCCTCGGTCCATTTTTATTTTGTGATTAGCTTCCCTTCTTCATCCCTAGGCACTTCGAAACCATCTTCAATTGTTAGCATCATATCGAAATCGATTTCGAAGTATACCTCCATTCGTTTCTTCCACCATGAGAATTCTCCTTAGAATTTTGGTAGTTGGATGTTGATGCCGGCCATTTCGATTGATTATCACAGCGGTGAGTCCGATGACAACCTCCTCGCTCTGATACCACTTGTTGGAGGATCGTGGCTCGGCTGGAGGGGGGTGAATAACCCAAACTTATGCTCGATGGAAATCGTTTGCTCGTCTCTACAATTCGGTTAATATGTGCAGCGGAAATACAATATACAAATGCGAATGTAAAGACAAATACACAAGCACAAGAACAACATGATATACGTGGTTCGGAACCTTAGGGTTCCTACTCCATGAGGCGAGCTCAACGAGCTCTAGAGATGCACACTGCACTACTCAAACTCCTTCTCGACAATAAGTCGGAGGTGGAGAAACCTCGTACAAGCAATTACAATAGTAATACAAAAGTACAAGCCAAAATACAAAGACAATATGAATATAAGTAAAGAAAACTTTACAACACTTTGCTTTGATCACTTGTTTGTTGCTTGCTTTGGTTTTCTCTTGAAGGTCTGGAATGCAGCAGCAATTCCCCTCCAAAATCACCCCAAATATCGCTGTGTAAATCCTCCCCAAGCTCCTCCTTTTATGCTTGTCTTGGGCTGATTCCGCGCCTAATAGTCGATTGTTAATGACCATTAGTCGACTGATCTTATAGTCGTTGTCTCACAACGACTTGATCCACGCTGGACAAGTTCTAACGGATCCTCCATTAGTCGACTGATCATTCCCATCAGTCGACTGATCAAGCCATCAATCAAGTGATCCAGGTAATTAGTCGACTCAAAAACTTTCTGTGCCCACGACACCCTTCATCAGTCGACTGTCGTCCCTTGGCAATCGACTGATGGTGTATCAGTCGACTGCCAAACCCTAGCAGTCGACTGCTGGGCCAGAAATACATCAGTCGAACATCAATTGACAATCAGTCGACTCAGAGTAGTCAACTGGTACCTATACCAATCGACTGTTGTCGGGTAAAACCTCAAACAAATACTTGTTTGAGCATCCGACTGTCGGGTAAACCTCAAACACCAATGTTTGAGCATTCGACACTAGATCTCAGCCACTTGGCCAAGCTCAACTCTCATCTCCCATGGAGTCCCTCACTGAAGCTCTCTTCGTCCGGCCACGTCCCTTGGATGCACTAAGCCCACGACTCCTCCAGTGTCATCCTTCGCGTCTTGCCTTGAAGTTTACTTCCTTTGGCTTCACTCTAATGCTCCTCGTCCGGCGATCCCTTGGATGCACCAAGCGCACAGCTTCCGCAATGCCATCCTTCACCGACTCAAGGACCTGAGCCATGAGATGATGAACTTGCCAATGTTTTATCAAGCTAACCAAATGCCAAGACTCAAGCTTGGACTTTCCCATCGCCAATGCCAACCCATGTTGGACTTTCACCGCCAAGGTTACACACTTGGACTTACGTGGCCAAGGATATACACTTGGTCTTTCCATGACAATCACATGTCATATGTTTTGTCTAACATCAAAATACTATTTTAGTCAAACTCGAGTTTGGTCAATCGTGACCTAGGTCGATTGCACAAACACCCCCTACTTGTGATGCTCCCTCTTGACCCTTGCTAGGCTTCCTCCCCCTAGGGCATTGGCTCCTATAATGCCCTTTTTGGTTGCATTTGAATCACACCACGTGCTTCTTGCTCTTAATCATTGAGGCACCGGCATCCTTGACCTTTGGCACCGGTGGAGCCTTCTTGACCTTCTTAGGGCACTTGCTTTTATAGTGCCCATATTCCTTACACTCAAAACACATAATATGATTTTTATTATTAACACATGTGTTTGAGTTACCTAGGGTGTGGTAGAGGCTTCTTGAGCTTGTTCATCACTTCTCCCGGAGGTAGAAGCTTCATCTTGCTCTTGCCCTTGCTCCGACGTAGATGATCTAATCTCCTCCCCCTCAATCTTAGAGGTGGAGGCTTCCTCTACTTCTTCCTCTTCCACCGATCCGGAAGTTGACTCCTTCTCAACTTCCGACTCCTCACTTTCTTGTGAGGATGATGAACTTACTTCTTTGGCCTCCTCCTCTTCTTGAGTCGGTGATGGATCTTCATGATATTTTGCAAACTCGCTCCAAAGCTCCTTGGCATCCTTGTATTCACCTAAGCTACGCAAGATATCATTAGGAATCAAATCAACCAAGAATTTTATTACCTTCTTATTTTTCTCGAATTCTTGGATTTGTTCTCCAGTCCACTTCTTCATTTTGAGGAAACCTCCCTTTGGCCCTCTTGTACACTCGAATCCTTCCATCAAGGTGGACCATTCTTCAAAATACCTCATCATGATGAAGTCTTCAATCCTTGCCTTCCACTGATTGAAGCCTTCTCGTCCATAGAGTGCATACGGGACCGGAGTGTTGATGTCTCATCCTAGTCTTTCTTCAAACTCCATTTTCTTCTTCACCCTCTAGCAGTGCTCTCTTAGCAATTAGTCCAAATGAAGAGCGGCCTCACTCTGATACCACTTGTTGGGAATTGGACGTCGCTAGAGGGGGGGCGAATAGCGTGTCGTACGTCAATGGAATTCGATCGCGTTTGTCTCTACACTTCGTTAGTATGCGCAGTGGAATATATATAAAGCATAAACTAAATACGACAAACACAATAACACAAATATAATATGGTTCGGAACCTTAAGGTTCCTACTCCACGAGTTGAGCTCAAATGAGTTCTAGCGATGCAAACAACACCACTAAACAAATACTCCTTTTCGACACAAAGTCAGAGGCAGAGAAACCTTGTACAATGATTCTTACAACAATAAGAAACAATAAACAAGAAAATACAAGTGAAATACACAAAAGAATGCAAATAACACTGTACAAATGATCTTTTGGAAGTTTGCATGTTGATTGCTTGAACCGTGCTTGATGACCCTGATTTGCACCAGCAAATCGCCTCAAAATGCCCAAGAAATCGCTATGGAAATCCCTCCCATCGTGCTCCTTTTAAGCCTCCTCATGACCTAGATTTCCACCTGGCAGTCGACTACCATAAGTTCCCAGTCGACTGTCAACAATGTCATTGTCTCACAACGGACTTAATCCACGTCAGCATTCAAGCCAACGGATACACTGGCAGTCGATTGCCATTACCCAGCAGTCGAATGCCAGGGTCGTAGCCGATTGACCAATCGGCTACCAAACATTATGATCGTGCAATCCTGACCAACAGTCGACTGCCATCCATGGCAGTTGATTTCTCAAGCCATCAGTCGACTGTCTAATGTTGGCAATCGACTGCCAGGTCATTTTCTACAGTTGAACACCAATCGACTCTGAGCAGTTTGACTGGCCATAATCTCAGCCGACTGCTACAATTTGAATCGGTTGCCAAGTATCAAAACACTTGACCAATCGACTGGTCAAAAGCCTCATTCGACTGATAACCTCAAACATGAGGTTTAACCCCAAGTATGATGCCTTCATACTTGCTAGACCACCCTTAGCCTAGACCTAAGCCTTCTAGCCACCTTCGTTAGCCTCACGCCTATCGGATTCCTCCAGGTCATCCATGACTTATTCATCCATACGCTAGTTTTCAGGTGCTTCCATCAGCTATTGTCATGCTAAGTTGATCTATACCGTCAAGGCACATTGGGCTTACCCTGCCAAGACTACCGCTTGGACTTTACTCTACCAACCATTGGACTTATGCTGCCAAGACTCCACTCTTGGACTTTACGTCGCCAATATCAACCCTTGGACTTTCCATGCCAACCCATGTTGGACTTTCCAATTGTCAAAACCCATGCTTGGACTTTCCCTTGCCAAGACCCATGCTTGGACTTTCCATGCCAACCCATGTTGGATTTTCCAATTGCCAAGACTTAAGCTTAAACTTTCCCATTGCCAAGTGTCCCACTTGGACTTTCCATGCCAAGTACCCATGACTTGGACTTTCCATGCCAAGTACCAATGACTTGGACTTTCCATTGCCAAGTACTAATGACTTGGACTTTCCATTGCCAAGTACCCATGACTTGGACTTTCCCATGATAATTACATTGTCATACATTTTGTCGAATATCAATGTCAAACATCAAAATGCTACTCGAGTCAAACTCGAATCCGGTCAATCGTGACCTGGGTCGATTGCACCAACACATAAGTCTAATGATTGGCGGCGTAAAGTCCAAGTGTGTGTCTAGGCAGCGTAAACTCAATGTGCCTTGGCAGTATAGACCAGCTTAGCATGACAATAGCCGATGGAAGCACCTGAAAGCTATCATATGGATGAACAAGTCATGAATGACCTGGAGGGATCCAATAGGCTGTTAGGGCAATCTCTTACCGTGATATGGTTTTGATGGTGTGGCAAAGGGTTTAAGTTAGTTTGATATGTTGATGTGATATGTGCGTTGAAGTCGTGCAGGACTTAGTAATTCGCACATGGAGCCGTGGCGAGTTTCACATCTCATGACTCGTGCCTTGAGTCGGTGAAGGATAGCTTTGCGGAAGCCGTGCGCTTGGAGCATCAGAGGACGCCGGACGAAGCTTGGAGTGAAGCGGAGGAAGTAGACTTGAGGCAAGAGGCGAAGAGCATTCTTGAGCGGTCTTCGCTGATCTTTGCTTAGGGGCGTGGCGAGCGAAGAGAACTTGAAGGAGAGGACTCAGAAATGAGAGTGGCGATTGTAACCCGGGAAGGTAGCTCTTAGGTGAAACTTGGCCATTTGGCCAAGTGTCGGATAGGTTTCGACACGGCCGATCGCCATGTCATGGGGCCGATCGCCCGAGTCGAGTGAGTTCGACCGTATACGATCGATCGGATTGTGGCGATGACCGCCATCGTATGGGCGATCGAAGATTATCATCGATCGGGCGGCGCAATGATCGATAGATAAGGGTTCGGCCATTAATCGCTCGTAGCCGATCGCGGGCCGACTACGGAGTCGTGATCGATGATGAGGTCCATCGGGCCGACCGCCAAGAGTTCCGTTGGACTACAACGGTCGGGATCCGACGTGTTCGGAGGCCGTTGTAGTGACGGCAGTCGACTGCCAAGGGCGGCAGTCGACTGATGGCGGCAAACGGGAAGAAGTTAGCCCTCTCTATAAAAAGAGAGGGTGTAAGCCTTTGAGAGGCTAATGCTCATACTCCAAACGATCTTCCTAGTGCCCCACAAGCTCTAAACTCTTCTTACTTGTCTTTACTTCAATCCTATTGTAAGAAGAGTGATCTTGGTTGTAAAGGTTACCTCCACCTAGCTTTGTGCAAAGGAGAGACCGATAGTGATTGGTTTTGGCGGAGTGATTCACCGTGGACGAATCGGACCGTGGATTAGCGGCGTAGCCGTGAACCACGTTATACCATCGTGTTAGCGTTTGTTTTATTGTTTATCTTTTGCTTTGTCTATTTGTATTTGTATATTCCGCTTGCGCTAATCTTTTGTAGACGAGCAATTTACGACGTCCAACGTACGAGGGCTATTCACCCCCCTCTAGCCGGCCATACCGATCCCCTACATAGGCGTGAGGTTGAAGGAGGTGGCTAGAAGGCTTAGATCTAGGCTAAGGGTGGTCTAGCAAGTATGAGGGCATCATACTTGAGTTAAACCTCATGGTTGAGGTGTATCAGTCGACTGGGGTCATGGACCAGTCGACTTGTCAAGTGTTTTGACACTTGACAGCCAAGTCGACACTGAGTAGTCGACTGGGATTATGATCAGTCGACTGATGGGAGTCGACTAGCGATCGACTGCAATCGAGATGTGGTCATAGATGTAAGGCGACTCGACTGGCCTCGACTGCGGCTGAACAGATGTAAGGTGCCTCGACTGGAGCCCCAGTCGAGGTGGCACCTCGACTGTTGATTATGGTCATAGGCTCAGAACCTTCGGTAGACTACTGATCAGTCGGCTATCGAAGTAGCAGTCTACTGCTGGTAAGGGCAGTTGACTGTTGAGGTATCCGTTGGAGTTTTTCCAACGTAGATCGAGTCATTATGAGACACCATCTACAGGAGCAGTCGATTGATGGGTATGAGCAGTCGACTGCTAGGTGAAAATCAGCTCGAGTTATAGCTTTAAAGGGAGCTCGAAGGGAATGCTTTTTGCAATGATTTCTTGGGCGATTTGAGGCAATTTGCTGATGAAAATCAGGGTCTTCAAGTGCAGTTCAAGCAATCAAGCAAGCAAGCATCCAAAGCAATTATTGTAAAGTTTTCTTTACGTTGTTTTGTGTATTTCATTTGTAATTGCTTGTATTTTGTTGTATTACTTTTGTAATTCTTGTACGAGGTTTCTCCGCCTCTGACTTATTGTCAAGAAGTAGTGTTTTTGATTTGTGGTGGTATTTACATCGCTAGAGCTCATTTGAGCTCAATCCGTGGAGTAGGAGTCCTAAGGTTCCGAACAACATTATATCGTCATGTTCTTGTGTATTGAGTGTTTGTATATTTTGTTTATGCTTCATTATTATTTCTGCTGCGCATATTAACAAGAATTGTAGACAAGCACGCAAGCACGAACGAATTCCGTCAAATGATGAGAATGCGCCATTCACCCTCCACCCCCCCCCTTCTAGCACTCACCGATGTTCCTACAATTTGTATCAGAGCAAAGATTTCTTCTACAAATTAACAACCGGGAGAAAAAGCGCTAAAGGAGATGGAGCTACCTAAGGATGGATTAGGGTACGCCATCGACGTTCCTCCACCATACGACGTTCTTGATGATGGACATAGAGAACTGGTTCATCATCATCATGGAAGGTTTTGAACCCCCCAGGGATAAGAAGGGAGATGTCCTCAAGTTGAAGAAGTGGACCCAAGAGGAACGCCAAAAATTCAAGATTGAAGTTATGGTAACAAAATTTTTGAAAGATTTAATTCCTAATGATGTTTTGTCTAGATTAGGTGATTACATGGATGCCAAGGAGCTATGGAGCAAGTTGGCAAAATTCCATAAAGAGTCCACACCTGTTCAAGAAGATAAGGAATAGGAGAAGTGCTCATCCTCCCAAGCTCAAGAAGAAGAGAGCACATCATCTTCATCCCAAGAGCTTGAGGATTCGGAGGTTGATAGGGAATCAACATCTGGATTGAAAGAGGTGGAAGAAGTAGAAGAAGCCTCCACCTCTAGGATTGAGAGGGAGGATATTAGATCACCGGAGCCGGAGCAAAATCAAGAAGTAGCCTCCACCTCCGGAAGAAGTGATGAAAAAGATCAAGAGGCTTCCACCACCATTGACCTAGGTAACTCAAGCACCCTAATAAATAATAAAAACCATATTATGTGTTTTGAGTGTAGGGAATATAGACACTATAAGAGCAAGTGCCCTAAGAAGGTTAAGAAGGCTCAATCGACACCAAAGGTCAAGGATGCCGGTGTCCCCACTAGGAAAAGCAAGGAGCATATAATTTGCTTCAAGTGAAATCAAAGGGGGCATTATAGAAGTCAATGCCCTAAGGGGAGGAAGAAGACTCAAGAAGGCATATCACATGTAGGGGGAGCCTCTAAGGAAAACCCTAAGGTAATTTTAGTAATGCACCTTCTAGTTTTAATGTCTAAAAGCATGCTAGAAATAGTTTAAATACTCTTGCTATTGTTCATAAAGAGCATGCTAAAAATAGGTTTTATTGCTTAGGGGCTAAACATGTCGAATTTAGAACTAAGGAGAAATTTGGGACTAATGACCCTAGAAAAATCCTACCTAAAGAGTCAATTAGGAAGGTAGAAAACTATTTAGGCATTAACCCTAAGAAGGGTAGTCATATGCCTAGAAGAAATGGTAATGCCCAAAGACAAAATGAAAATTCAAAGATTTGGCAATTAGAATTGGAAAATCAAGTTTTGAGGGCAAAACTTGAAAAATTAGAGAAGACCCTTAGAAAAATACAAAATCAAATTGAAGGGTCTATGAGTCAAAACCTAGTGTCTAGGAGGCAAGGCTCATCCAAGGGCAAGAAAGGTTTGGGTCACAAACCTAAGCCTAAGGAGACCTACCATAATGTTCCATTTGATTATGGAACTCAACCTAGGTCTAGGAGAGCCAAGGTTACTAGGGAAGTCATCCATAAGGTTGACCATGGCAAGTGCCTAGTGGCTAAGATTTCGAAGAAATATAGAGAAGCCACTAAGAATGTTACAAGGGGAGTCACCCTTAGAGTTAACCTAGGTAAGACCCAAATGACCAAGGCTTCAAAGCCTAGGAGGTGTTGGAGATTTGACGCCGCTAGAGGGGGGGTGAATAGCGATGTGCCCGTACAAAGATGGAATTCGATCGTGATTGTGTCTACAATTTTGTTAGCGCAGCGGAATATAGAAATGAAAGCAATAACGAAATACAACAATCACGAACACAAAGATATAACGTGGTTCGGAACCACACGGTTCCTACTCCACGGATCGAGCTCTAACGAGCTCTAGCGATGCCAATGCAATCACTAATCAATAAACTCCTTCTCGACAATAAGTCGGAGGCGGAGAAACCTCGTACAAACGTTTACAACAATAAACGAAAGAAATACAAGTAAATACAAAGGAAATGTAAAGAACACTTTACAAAACTAGGGTTTTGAGCGCTTGCTTGTTGGTTGCTTGGATGAGCTTGAAGGACCCTGAAATGCACCTGCAAATCGCCTTCAAATCGCCTCACCAAAGCTCCTAAAAATCTGATACCGCAATCTCCATGAACAACTCCCTTTTATCCTGCGTCGGGCTGGATTTTCGCCTATCAGTCAACTGCCATAAATCCCCAGTCGACTGATGCCACTGTTGTCGTGAGACAACGGCTCAATCCACGTTGAACAAGTTCCAACGGGACTCTTGGCGCCGATCGCTACGCATAGTCGATCGCCTACCGCCTACTGAGCATTCTGTGCGCTACCGAACTAGCAATGATCGCGTCGACTTGGCAATGATCGCCAGACATCGGCTCGACTACTCCAATGAGCGAGCCGATCGCGAGCAGCCTATTTTAAATGGCAAATAACTCGTCGACTCACGATACGAACCGCCATAATGCTGGGCCGACTGCCAACCTCAAAGATGAGGTTTAAACCCAAAGTATGGTGCCCCCATACTTGCTAGACCACCCTTAGCCTAGACCTAAGCCTTCTAGCCACCTCCATCAGCCTCACGCCTCTCGGATCCCTCCAAGTCATCCATGACTTGTTCATCCATCGCACTAGCCTTCAGGTGCTTCCCTCGGCTATGTCATGCTAACGGTGTCTACACCGCCAAGGCACATTGGACTTACGCCGCCAAGACTCCGCTTGGACTTTACGCCGCCAACCATTGGTCTTATGCTGCCAAGACTCCCGCTTGGACTTTACGCCGCCAATATCAAACCCTTGGACTTCTCAAATGCCAAGACTCAAGCTTGGACTTTCCCTTGCCAACCCATGTTGGACTTTCCATGCCAAGACCCATGCTTGGACTTTCCATTTGCCAAGACCCATGCTTGGACTTCTCATTTGCCAAGACCCATGCTTGGACTTCTCATGCCAAGTACTCAAGACTTGGACTTTCCTTGCCAACCCATGTTGGACTTTACATTGCCAAGACCCATGCTTGGACTTTTACATTGCCAAGACCCATGCTTGGACTTTTCATGTGCCAAGTGTCCCACTTGGACTTTTCATGCCAAGTACTCAAGACTTGGACTTTACCAAATGCCAAGTGTTCCACTTGGACTTTCCCATGACAATTACATTGTCATATGTTTTTGTCGAAACATCAAAACATCACTCGAGTCAAACTCGAGTCCTGGTCAATCGTGACCTGGGTCTATTGCACCAACAATCTCCCCCTTTTTGATGTTTGACAAAAACCAAACAAATCATCTGAGTTAGACCACTAACTCAAATCCCTTACCAATTATCCCAAATTGGTAAACACTCTCCAAATGTTCTCCCCCAAACATTCTCCCCCTTTTTGACTAACATCAAAAAGGTTATCTCTCCAAGGAGGTCAATGTCTCATGTCCCAATGAGATCTTACAATCTCCCCCTTTTTGACCTAAAAATATCTAGGATGCCTACCATTGTCCTAGTGATAAGTCTCATATCACTCAAGAGAGGCAATCCTATAATCTCTCCCAATTTCCAAATTGGGTATCAAAAACCCATCAATTTTCCCAATTGATGATACTCTCCCAATAACTTCTCCTCTCCAAGGAGAAAAAACACATCCATCATCCCAAGATGGATAACTCCCCCTAAAGGCTTGCTCCCCCTTAACCATTGCACCAACAATGTCCTTGGGAAGCCCCTAAGCCAATAGGAACTCTAAACCATCAAAATTAAGGTTCTAAGTTCAACATAGAACTTTCACTCACCCTAAATTTGATACTTTGACCTAACACTTCTCCTAATCCATATCCAATGGATTTTCACCCTTTATAATGCTTCCCAAAGCATATCCTAGGGTTAGGAGTGATTAGGAACCTTTTCCATAGCTGAACATGGGCTAAACAAACCTGACTGACAAGAATCACAGCGATGATCACGATCATATCACCGATCGCCACACAAGGCCGATCGATAATCAAAATCTCGATTTTCAGCTATCAGAAATAAATTTTGAAAATCCATAAATAATTATACGTAATTCAAAAAATCGTGAAAATTCATACGTATAATACTTATGACACACACAATGGGTGAAAAATATTTGAAAATTATTTTACCCATAAAATAGTGAGTTTGATATAAAACTCAAAACCATTGAAATTTTCAATGTTTTGGCCCTATTTTGTATCAACTTCATCAATGGTGATTGCTATCAAAAGATAGACTTCACCAAGGTTTTTCAAAATGATTTTAAAATGTTTTTAAAACCTTATTTTGGATCATATTCCTTGGGCTCTATGTACATGACTTGTACACATGCCTTCCTAATGATCCACATTTGAAACAAGATGAGTTTTAGTTCATCTAGATGCAAAAACTATGCACCTTGAACTTAACTCATATCCTATCATCTCACATGTATCTAGGGTGTATAAATACACATACATGTCAATTGGATGTGAGATGTGGGTTTTGGTTCATTTAATCTAGGGTTTCATGCATTCTCTAAGGCAACCCTACTTGATTCCCTTATAAATGGGACTCCAAGTCATGCTATTGTCCTTAAATCAATTTCAATCAAATTATCTTAAATGCATGAGTGATTATGGCATTAGAGATGATATAGATAAACACATGCTCATAATCATGATGTCATGGCATAATATGAAATCTAAAAACACATGACATTTAAAACCTTAATCCTAAACATGTACATGACATATAGAATGATTAAAAATAAGCATGATGTCATGGCATGTTATATGGCAAACAAAGCATGACATATAAAATATATAGGTATAGTAATACCTAAATTTTAATATTAATTGCCATTTCATATAATTAATTATATTTTTCCATATTTCTATTTTTCTCCCAAATGTGCCAAAAACCCAAAATGGCACACTAACCTCTAAACCTAAATTGTGCCAAAATGATCATTTTATCAAACTTCATAATTAATATTGGCACATCCTAAAATACTTTTAGGATTAAAATCAAACCACATTCCCAAGGTAACTATAACCTTGAAAATGACCTAAAATGCCACCTTTGCCATGGTTGAGTTAACTACCCATCCAATCAAGGTTGGCACACCCTAAACCCATCTAGCGTGAATCAATCACGCTCTTAGGAACCCAAAACCGATTTGAGCTCCTAGGGTTAATTAGGTATTCCTTAGGGATAACCTCCCTAGATACCTTCCTAATGACCCTCCTAGGCTTATTAGCCTTGGTCATTTGGGTCTCACCTAGGTTGACTCTAGGGGTAACTCCCCTTGCAACCTTCTTAGTGGCCACCCTAGGTTTCCTTGAAACCCTAGCCACTAGGCACACCCTTTGGTCAATTCTAGGGATGACTTCCCTATTGACCTTGGTCTTCCTAGACCTAGTTTGTATTCCATAGTCAAATGGAACACTATGGTAAGCTACCTTAGGCTTAGGTTTGTGACCCAAACCTTGCTTGCCCTTGGTTGACTTTTGACTCTTAGGTCCTTGGTGTTGACTTTGACTTTTGGACCTTTGACTTTGACCATTTGACCCTTTAAATTGGTTTTGTATATTCCTAAGGGTCTTTTCAAGTTTTTCAAGCCTTGACCTCAAGACTTGATTTTCCTTTTCTAATTGCCCGATTTTAGAATTTTGATTTAAATCTTGGGCATTGGACTTCCTAGGCATATGCCTAGTCCATTTAGGGTTTAGACCTAGGTGCTCTTGCACCTTTCTAATTGTCTCCCTAGGTAAAATTGATCTTGAGTTATTTGACCTAGGTTTGCCCTTAGGTAAAATATTTTTAGGGACATTAGTCCCAAATTTCTCCTTACTCCTAAGGTAAACATTTTTAGCACCTAAGCAAAATTCCTTACTTCTAGCATGCTCTTTATGAATTGCAAGAGAATTAAAATTTCTAGCATGTTTTTGACTTTTAAATTTAGAAGGTGCATTATTTAAATATACCTTAGGGTTAGCTATAGAAGCTCCCCCTACTTGTGATGCTCCTCCTTGGGTCTTTTTGCTCCCCCTAGGACATTGATTCCTATAATGTCCTTTTGAATTGCACTTGAAGCATATGAGGTGCTCCTTGCCTTTAGATGTTGGGGAACCGGCATCCTTGACTTTTAGTGCCGGTGGAGCTTTCATAATCTTCTTTGGGCACTTGCTCTTATAGTGCCCAAATTCCCTACACTCAAAACACATAATATTATTTTTATTTGAAATTAGAGTGTTTGAGTTACCTAGGTTAGTGGTGGAGTTCGGAATTGACACTTCTTCATCTTGACCGGATGTAGAAGCTTCTTCTAGATGCTCTGGTGTTGAGGACACTCTAATCTCCTCCTCAATCCTAGAAGTGGATGCTTCTTCCACTTCCTCCACCAACCCGGAAATTGACTCCCTATCAACTTCCGATTCTACTTCCTCTTCCTCTTTGGATGTTGATGATCTCTCAACCTCCAAGTCCTCACTTCCTTGTGAGGGTGATGCATTAGCCTCTTCGGTCTCTTCCTCTTGGACCATTGATGGGCTTTCATGGAGCTTGGCCACTTGGCTCCATAGCTCGTTTGCATCTACATAATTACCTAACATACACAAGATATTGTTAGGTATTAAATCAATTAACAACTTCATTACCTTCTCATTCTTTTCGAAGGCTTGGACTTGCTCTTCGGTCCATCTCTTTTTCTTGAGGAATCCACCTTTTGGTCCTCTTGGATAGCTATATCCTTCCATTAAGATAGACCATTCTTCGAAGTCTCTCATCATTAGGAAGTCTTCAATTCTTGACTTCCATTGCTTAAACCCTTCTTGTCCATAGAAGGAGTAAGGGATTGGTGTGTTAATGTTCCATCCCAATTGTTCTTCCATCTTCACCCTCTAGCTTCTTTTGTCCTAGCTCCCTGTTAGTCCGAGAAGAGCCCCTGCTCGATACCAATTGTTGGAGATTTGACGCCGCTAGAGGGGGTGAATAGCGATGTGCGCACGTCGATGGAATTCGTGATCGTGATTGTGTCTACAACTTTATGCAGCGGAATATAATAATGAAAGCAATAACTAAGATACAATCACATCACGACAAGATATAACGTGGTTCGAACCACACGGTTCCTACTCCACGGATGAAGCTCTAACAAGCTCTAGCGACGCCAATGCAATCACTAATCAATAAACTCCTTCGACAACAAGTCGAGGCGGAGAAACTCGCATAAACGCTTACAACAATAAACGAAAGAAATACAAGCAAATACATAAATGTAAAGAACACTTTACAAAACTAGGGTTTTGTTGGTTGCTTGATGAGCTTGAAGGACCCTGAAATGCACTCGCAAATCGCCTTCAAATCGCCTCACCAAAGCTCCCAAAAACTGATACCTCAATCTCCATGAACAGCCCCTTTATCCTCGGCTCGGCCGATTTCCGCCATCACCGACCGCCATAAGTCCTCCGATCGATGCCACGCTGTCGCGGAGACAACGGCTCAATCCACGCTGACAAGTTCCAACGGATTTGGGCAATGACCGCCAACATCGGGGCCGATCACCGCAGAGTCGATCGCCTACGGCTACACGGAGCATTCTCGGCTCGCAACTAGCAATGATCGCCGACTTTGGCGCCGATCAGAGACATCGGGCTCGATCGCTTCCAATGAGCAAGCCGATCGCTAGAGAGCGCCTTCTTAAACGACAAAAACTGTCGACACCAATGAATCCGCCATAATGCTGGGCCGATCGCCAACCTCAAAGATGAGGTTTTAACCCAAGTATGGTGCCCCCATACTTGCTAGACCACCCTTACCCTAGACCTAAGCCTTCTAGCCACCTCCATCACCTCACGCCTCTGATCCTCCAAGTCATCCATGACTTGTTCATCCATCGCGCTAGCCTCCGTGTGCTTCCTGCTATGTCATGCTAATGGTGTCTACACCGCCAAGGCACATTGGACTTACGCCGCCAAGACTCCGCTTGGACTTTACGCCGCCAACCATTGGTCTTATGCTGCCAAGACTCCCGCTTGGACATTACGCTGCCAATATCAAACCCTTGGACTTCTCAAATGCCAAGACTCAAGCTTGGACTTTCCCTTGCCAACCCATGTTGGACTTTCCATGCCAAGACCCATGCTTGGACTTTCCATTTGCCAAGACCCATGCTTGGTCTTCTCATGCCAAGTACTCAAGACTTGGACTTTCCTTGCCAACCCATGTTGGACTTTTCATGCCAAGACCCATGCTTGGACTTTTCATGTGCCAAGTGTCCCACTTGGACTTTTCATGCCAAGTACTCAAGACTTGGACTTTACCAAATGCCAAGTGTTCCACTTGGACTTTCCCATGACAATTACATTGTCATATGTTTTTGTCGAAACATCAAAACATCACTCGAGTCAAACTCGAGTCCTGGTCAATCGTGACCTGGGCCGATTGCACCAACAGGAGGGTCATTAGGAGGGTATCTAGGGAGGTTATTTGTCACGCCCCGAGAGTATGCCGTGCCGAAAAGTAAATGGACGACATCTCCCCTGTACGTGGCAACATATCCTATTTATACAAGGCCATTCGGCCACAACAACAAAACATATATAAAAATGTACATACAACAAACCACAATGGAAACTATACAATGACATATAACCTACACACAGTGCATACCGGTATGACTGACCACATCATAAGAAAATACCAACAGAAAAACCGAAACAACACTTGTGTACACCACATAACAAATCCATAACACTTAGCACCACATAAAACTCGAAGTGATAACACAACATACGGAAAACCAAAACAACCACAAGAGCCTCGGAGGTGAGATGAGATGTTGCCAACCAGCGGTGCTCCAAGCCATCACGAAGACTTCTACTTGTCACTTGGGCGACAGAAAAACCCAGGGTCCATGGTGGTGAGTATAACTCGGCGGTAATATAAAAGAACATGTATATATGTCAAATATCACATGTAATTCAACAATATAACCTACAGGTACATCAAGTATACACCAGCATAGTATATAAATACATGCGTATACTCCTTAAACAAAATGAACGTAAAGTGCAAACATACCTGGAAGTCTACTATGCTACATATATCCAACCTGAGCATATATCCACAATATACAACATGAAGAGTAATACTACCTTATACTATAATCATGATACAGGTCAAAGGTATCTAATAATTCGACCAACAAGTATACAGGTATCCGACACAACCATATAATAGATGCGAGTAGCATGTATGAAGATGTTGTACAATCAAATGCAGCAAGCATAGTACAAATGCAACATCACAATAAGCATATATATATATATATATATATATATATATATATATATATATATATATATATATATATATATATATATATATATATATATATATATATATATATATATATATATATATATATATATATATATGTATGGCAATATGCAAGATGTCATAAGACACGGCAATGCAGCATGCATGGTCATGTCTGCGCACCCCTACTCACTACCACGACCCCAGTGTGGCCTAGGTGACACGACATGATAACTGTCCCAACTCAACACCAACCACTGCTCTAGAGTGGCCGAGTGGGCAGTATGATCGAGTAGCATATGAGTGTAAAGAGCTCGCTACACAATGGGGGTCCCTGCTGCTGGCCACTCTGACTGACACTACCTATGAGTGGTTGAGTGTCACGCACCCAGGACAACTGCACGCAACTCCAACTACCACCGTCTATAGTGGTAGAGTGCGGCACAACAAATGCTCTGCCCTCACACTAGTTACTCCTCTGGAAGTAACCTGGGAGGCAAGATGACTGACGACCCTCTTAACCACAAGGGAGACCATGTCGTCAGTATGCATGTAAATGACATGAATGCACTGTCACACATACATACATCTACCACAGACTCTCTGTTCTACAGAGAGTCCTACCCATCTGATCAATACACTCTCTATCCTATAGAGAGTCGGACTCAACTGATCATAACAAGCTAGGACCACCGGTCCATAGCGACACACTAGTCACAATTCACCTGACCATTTACATAACACATGATCAGTAGTAAATATGCAACGTAAGGGTATTGGAATCAATCCTACATTCAGAGCATTACCTTCCCACAGATGACCTTTTTACCCAATTTACAAATCAGGTCATCATCCGTACTCCACTATTTACACCTAACTAAACATTTATAGATCTACTTACATCACATCTGTAACTCCTCAATCATGATGAAGGATAATGTGATATCAACATTAGACCATATAAGGCCAACGACAAAGTATCAAGCACAAGAATAAATAAGAGCGGGGTCAAGGTAATATGAACATATAATATGATCATATATATGTCTAAATCTGCATGCAACGATAACTACCTGACCAGGGTAGGAAATTACCCACCTGCTGTAATGCTTGTAATAATAAAGCCCTCACGCCCGTGAACCTGTCTCGTATCCACGTCATGCAAATATCATCAATTACAATTTAGTACAAGCATACAACAAAATACGAATTAGCTACTACGTTGTCCCTATATTCGTATCCCTTATCGAATATGAGTTATAATTACCATTTGTAGCTGAGATCAGAGCATCACACAACTCAATCGACAACCGACATTTCACACTAATTTAAGGACCTGACTAACCTCAACCAAGCCCTAATTACTAGCCTTGAAACGGTGCATAACAACCCATAAGTACACCAAACTAGGGATCTAACCACCCCAATGTATAAACATCCCCATTATCTATTTCCAAACAAAAACATCACAGCCAACCCTTCTCACTCAGCCGCAGCCAAGCAATTCACAAATTGAACCTCACAGCTTCGATTCACCACACTACCATAGCCCCTCGTTGAGTTCATGCAACAACACCCACAATGATCCACAGAATCACCATAGACGGGAAAGAGGGAGATGGATCTTACTTACCAGCGATTGAAGCCTCCTCTCGGCAGCTCTCCTCCCTAATATCTCCCTTGTTCACCAGACAACCTACTGCCCAAAACAAATTCATGCTTAGCGCAGGAAACCACAACAACACCTTACACTCATTCAAGGTAAGGAGCAATAAAATCGGTGCTTACCTTTCCCCGACCACAAACGACAATGGACTACTTGGTTCGTCAGATAACCCAACGACAACGTCGCTGCCCTATATCACAAATCCACGCTCAATGAAAAGAGAATGCACCGCAACTCTAAGAATTCATCCAAGGCAGGGAGAAAACAGCCCTTACCTAGTTCCAACGCCAAGCGACCGTGACACACCCCCCTTAACCGGCAGCTATGCCCACACAAAGAGCCGACGAGTGCCCGAAAGGAAGAGACCGATTGACCCGCAGCGAGAGCAACCAGCCAAGGTGATGTCATCGTCCAATCGATCGATCAAGGAGGTCGATGACCTGCTGGGACAGCGAGCTCAAGATCGGCGATGAAACAACACAAGTGCTTGGTGAGGACGAGAAGAGTCATGAGAGGCAAGACGTTATCGCGAATGGGAGGAAGCCGACGAGGGATTGCTGAGAGGAGCGACGGGCATTTATGAGGGGCGGCTGGGAAATGGTCGAAAGACGAAGGTTCTACAGTAGGGAAGAGGAAGGGAAGGGGTGATCGCAAAGAAATCACGATCAGCTTGGGATTTAAGGGAAGAAGTGGATCGGGTATACGGGTCGGGTTCGGTTTTAATGGGTTGAGCTTAAAACCCCTTTAAGACTATTAAATATTTCTCTGCAAATTGCCTTAGAAATTTCCATTTAAGTCCAAAAAAATTTCTAAAATTTTTTGAAAAATTCCATAGGGTACTTTCCTAATTAACAAACATTATTATTATTATTATTATTATTATTATTATTATTTTCTATGGTATTTTACATTATCCCTAGGGAATACCTAGTAAACCCAAGGAGCTCCAATAGGTATTGGGTTCCTAGGAGCGTGATCGATTCACGCTAAATGGGTTAGGATGTGTCAACCTTGATTGGATGGGTAGTTAACTCAACCATAGCAAAGTTGGCATTTTAGAATATTTTCAAGGTTATGTGATACCTTGGAAATGAAGTCTAACTTTTTGTCCTAAAAGCTTTTAGGATGTACCAATATATTTTGAGAATTTTAATAAATTGATCAAATTGGCACAAATTAGGTTTAGAGGTCATAGTGTGACATTTTAGTTTTTTGGCACACTTGGGAGATAAGTAGTATTATGGCAAGATGAACTTAATCCTAACAAATAATAACTAATATTAAAAATTTTGATATTTTTATGCCTTATATTTTATTTGTCATGCCTTGATTGTCATATAACATGTCATGACATCATATTTGTTTTTAATCATATAAAATGTCATGATCATGCTTAGGGTTTATCTTTTATGTCATGTGTATTTAGATTTAATCATATGTCATGACATCATGATTATTGACACATGCTTATTTATGTTATCATTTATGTCATAATCATCATTCATGCATTAATTAAAATTTACTTAAGGACAAATAGCATGATTTGAAGTCCTATGCATAAGGGAATCAAATAGAGTTGCCTTAGAAAAATGCATGAGACCTTAGACTAGGAATGAACAAAACTCACATCTTACATCACATTGACATGTGTGTGTGTTGATACACCCTAGACACATGTGAAATGCTAAGAAATGAGTTAAGTTCAAGGTGCATAGTTTTTGCATCTAGATGAACTCAAACTCATTTTATACCATGAATGAATCATGAGGGAAGCTTATGTACAAGTCATGTGCATTAAGCCCATAGACCATGGTTCAATATAAAGTTTTTGAAAACATTTTAAAATCTTTTTGAAAAAACTTTGGTGAAGTCTATCTTTTGATAGCAATTACCATTGAATGAGGTGATACAAAGTAGGATCAAACATTGAAAATTTCAATGGTTTTGAACTTTGTGTCAATCTCACTATTTTATGGGTATTTTATTTTCTAACTATTTTTCTACAGTGTTTGGCATGAGTAATGTATGGTCGAAATTTCATGATTTTTTGAATTTTCTAGAATTACTTATGCATTTCTAAAGATGGTATGAAAATGCAATTTTGACAAAGTCAGAAACCAGTCAAGGTGGCGCCTCGATTAGAGTTGCTTTCACACGACTGGAAGCTTTCTCAGTTGACTAATGCATAGGGAAGTCGACTATTAAATGAACCAGTCGACTGCCAATGCTGATTTCGAGTAAACAAGGTATGTCTAGCCTGATTTCAACTATGTTAGGCTTCCTAACTGCTCCTAACCCTAGGATATGCTTTGGAAAGCATTATAAAGGGTGAAAATCCATTGGATATGGATTAGGAGAGTTGTTTGGGTGATGTATCAATTTTAAGGTGTGTGAAAGTTCAAGTTTGAACTTTTAACCTTAATTTTGATGGATTAGTGTTCCTATAGACTTTGGGACTCTCAAAGGACATTGTCGGTGCAATGGTCAAGGGGGAGCAAGCCTTTATGGGGAGGTTATCCATCATGGGATGATGGATGTATTCTTTCTCATAAGGGGGAGAATTTTGAATTTTTAGAGAAGTGAGGATTGCCTCTCTTTAGTGATATGAGACTTATCACTAGGAAGAGTGAAGGCATCCTAGATGTTTTTGAACAAAGTGGGAGATTGTAAGATCTCATTGGGATATGAGACATTGACACCCTTGGGGAGAGCCTTTTTGATGTATGTCAAAAAGGGAGAGAATTAAGGGAAAATGGGATTCCCAATTTGGACAATTGGGAGAATTGGATTGAATTAGTGTTCTAGCTCAAAGGTATTTGGTTTTTGTGAAACATCAAAAAGGGGAAGATTGTTGATGCAATCGGCCCAGGTCACGATTGACCAGACTCGAGTTTGACTCGAGTAGTGTTTTGATGTTTGAGTTGACCATTGTTTGACAATGGGTTGACTATATGGTTGACATGGGGTTGACAATATGATGGAAAGTCCAAGCATGGGTCTTGGCAAGGGAAAGTCCAAGCTTGAGTCTTGGCAAATGGAAAGTCCAACATGGATTGGCAAGGGAAGTCCAAGCATGAGTCTTGGCATAGAAAGTCCAAGCTTGAGTCTTGGCAAGGGAAAGTCTAACATGGGTTGGTAAGTAAAGACCAAGGGTTGATATTGGCGGCGTAAAGTCTAAGGGTGGAGCCTTGGCAGCATAAGTCCAATGGTTGGCGGCGTAAAGTCCAAGTGTGTGTCTTGGCAGCGTAAGCCCAATGTGCCTTGGCAGTGTAGACCAGCTTAGTATGACAATAGCCAATGGAAGCACTTGAAGACTAGCGTATGGATGAACAAGTCATGGATGACTTGGAGGGATCCAATAGGCATGAGGCTGATGGAGGTGACTAGAAGGCTTAGGTCTAAGCTAAGGGTGGTCTAGCAAGTGTTGGGTTTCCCCGACAGCGACGTGGGTGTGTGTTCGAACACGTTTCATAAACATGCACACAGCAGAAGCAAAAACAAGTAATAAACCAATTTATTACAACACACACACTACACACATGCAAGGATATATCAAGTGTAGACATAATCGCATTTTTAAATTTTGCAATAATAGGAAACTTATACTAGGTATACCTGACGAATTATGTGAAGCGGAAATGACATCAACCTTAGCGACCCTCGTAAGTTTTGCCTCTATCCGTATCCACGCCGAGTATCATCAGGATAGCTTCAACAAGCTATGAGCCACGTCTTCACACGAGATACTAGTCTCGTATCGAAGACGATGTGATTCGAGAGACGATCACAATTCGAATCCAAAAATGAGTTTCGTAAACTCTCTTCTCGAAAGCAGTTTTCGTCAACCAATTGACGAAACTTTGATCCTTGACCAAAGAGGATTGTCGGAGATCCAATCCTCGGCAAGGAGGTCGTTGTCGGAGTTCCAAATGTTGGGTTTCCGACACCGCGGCGAGTGTGTGTTCAAACATGTTTCGTAAACATGTGCACAGCGGAAGGAATAAAATAATAAATCTAATTTATTACAACACACACATCACAAGCATGCATATTACAACATGTGTAGACATAACCGTAAATTCAAATTTTGCAATAATAGGAAATTTGTACTATGTATACCTGACGTATCACGTGTAGCAGGAAATGCATCAACCAGAACAATTCTCACTAGAATCGTCTCTATCTGTATCCACGCCAAGTATCTTCGGGATGACTTCACAAAGTCACGAGCCTCGTCTTCGTACGGGTTACTAGCCTCGTGTTGAAGACGATGTGATCGAGAGAAGATCACGATCCGAATAAAAATTCGAATCCAAAATGAGTCCTCAAAAATTTGCTTCTCCAGAGAGGTATTCGTTAACCGTTTGACGAATCCTTCGTCCTCCACCTATGAGTATTACCGGAGATCGAATCCCCGGTAAGGAAGGCACTGTCGGAGCTCCAAACATCATCCAAACGACGCTCTGACAAGAAGAAAACAAGCTGTCCAGAAAACTGGACAGCTTTGGTGGAGGAATAGGGGTCATCCAAAAAAGAAGGTTGAAGCTCACCTTGTTGCCGAACCCAAAGGAGATCACCGGAGCTCCTCCGGCAACAGCTCGACGCCGGCAAGGGGAGAGGACGGCAACTGCTGGATGCCGGTAAGGAGATGGGGTGGTGGTGGGCGGCGGCAAGGGGGTTGGCGTCGACTACACCAAGGAGAAGTGGGCGGCAACAATTAGGGTTGCAAGGATTTGGATTAGGGTTTAACAAAAACCCTTAAGCCCTATTTTATAGAGAATAAATTATCTTAATGGTTATCTGATCATAACCAAAATCCCGTTAACCCGCTCCATTAATTTAAGTTAAAATAAACCAAACCATGATGATTTATTTTAAGTTAAAACGAACCGAACCAACTTTGGTTCATTCGTTTAAAACAAACCAAACCCTTTGGTTTATTCTTCTCCATCGGATTAGAACCAAACCAATTTGGTTCATCCATCATGTCTTCATAAGACACGACCCACCTATGCTTCCATTGTGACTGAAACGATTTCATGCTCGCTCCATGTTTGGTCCAACCAAACCTAGTTTCTCTCGGTCTGAGAATCTCATTCTCAAGCTCGTTTTAAATCCTTCGGATTACGCTCGTTGTGCGTGTGACCAAATAGGTTCTCAGTTTATGTTGGCCGTCTATAATTAACCATTAATTATAGAACGATCATGAGTGACACCTAGTAGTACATCATGATCCCCAATTAACCAAAAAGATCAACGGTTGATCCAGAACTATTTCTGAAACCCTTCAACAACTCGAATGAATCGTGCCCCATTCCCTTCACTCATCTTATACCCACTTAGTTCAGGACATGGTCTATAGTGTCAGTCCCCACTAGGCTGACTACGTCACACCTAGCCCAAGTATCATTTCCTCATCCTACGGATTCTAGTTACTGCACATGTAACGAATGTTGGTGCAATCGGCCCAGGTCACGATTGACCATACTCGAGTTTGACTCGAGTGATGTTTTGATGTTTGACATAGTATGTTTGACATTAATGTTTGACATTGATGTCGGTTAATGTTTTGGGGAGATTGTTTATACAATCGACCCAGGTTTTAATTCACCAGACTCAAGTTTGACTCGAGGGAGTCTTTGATGGTTGACTAGGGATTGACCATGTGATTATGGGAAAGTCCAAGCATGGGTCTTGGCAAGGTAAAGTCCAAGTCATGGGTACTTGGCATGGAAAGTCCAAGTGGGATACTTGGCATTTGGGAAAGTCCAAGTCTTGAGTCTTGGCACAAGGAAAGTCCAAGCATGGGGCTTGGCATGGAAAGTCCAACATGGGTTGGCAAGGGAAAGTCCAAGCATGGGTCTTGGCATGGAAAGTCCAACATGGGTTGGCAAGGAAAAGTCCAATCTTGAGTCTTGGCATTTGAGAAGTCCAAGGGGTTTGATATTGGCGGCGTAAAGTCCAAGCGGAGTCTTGGCGGCGTAAGTCCAATGTGCCTTGGCGGTGTAGACACCGTTAGCATGACATAGCCGATGGAAGCACCTGAAGGCTAGCGCGATGGATGAACAAGTCATGGATGACTTGGAGGGATCCGAGAGGTGTAAGGCTGATGGAGGTGGCTAGAAGACTTAGGTCTAGGCTAAGGGTGGTCTAGCAAGTATAGGGACACCATACTTGGGTTAAAACCTCATCTTTGAGGTTGGCAGTCGACTGCCATTATGGCCTGTTCGACTGTCGTGAGTTGACTTGAGTTTGACTGTCGTTTAAGAGCTGAAATTGCTCTGGAAATCGACTACTCATTGGAAGCGATCGTGATGTCGGCGATACGATCGGCGCGAGGATGGCGATCGATCGGTTGAGTTCTAACCGCAAGAATGCTCCGTAGCCGTAGGCGATCGACTACGGCGTTAGCGATCGGCTGCCAATGTTGGTAGTCGGGGTGAGAATCTGTTGGAACTTGTCCAAGCGTGGATTGAGCCATTGTCTCAGCTCTGATGTTGGCGATCGTGGTGACTTATGAATGATCGCTAGGCGGAAATCGGCGATGGAGGATAAAAGCAGTTGTTCATGGAAGGCTCAATTAGCGGTTTTCTTGGGCAATTTGAAGGGGAATTGTTGGTGCTCTTCCAGTCCTTCAAGGCTAGTCCAAGGTAACCAAAGATCAAGCAACCAAAGTGCTCTTGTAAAGTGTTTTTCTTTACTTGCATTGTATTTCTTACTTGTATTAGCTTGTATCTTTTGTATTACTTAGTGTAATCCTTGTACAAAGTTTCTCCACCTCTGACTTGTGTCGAGAAGGAGTTATTTGTGATTAGTGAGTGCGTGTGCATCACTAGAGCTCTTTAGAGCTCGATCCGTGGAGTAGGAACCATTCGGTTCCGAACCACGTTATATGACCGTGTTGTGATTGTGTATCTTGTTATATTTATTTGTTATTACTATTCCGCTGTGCTAACAAGATTGTAGACGATCAAACGCGAAAGAATTTCATCATCGTACCATCACGCGACGCTATTCACCCCCCTCTAGCGGCCTTAAATCTCCTACAATTGGTATCAGAGCCTGAGGCTCTTCTACGGACTAACCGCTGGGTGCTAAGACAAAGCACGCTAGAGGAAAAGATGGAGAGATTGGGTGATGACATCAACGTTCCGCCTTCCTTCGACCGCGAAGATTTCGCATATTGGAAAGGTAGAATGATGCATTTTCTAATGTGTGACTTTGATAATTGGATTAGTGTCTTAGTAGGTTTTTACACTCCAAAAGACGAAGAAGGAAGAAAAATCAAGAAGAAGAATTTGAGTCAAGAACAACTCCGATACTATAACATCAACAATAAGTTAATGGGTATTTTTCTTAATATAATCCCTAATGATATTTTGATCAAGATAGGGGATTGTAAAGACGCCAAGGAGGTATAGAACAAATTGGAAAAATTTCATGAAAAGCCTCACTCAATCCAAGAAGATGAGGAGGATGAGGAAGAGAGTTCATCCTCACAAGAAAGTGAGGATTTGGAGGTCGAGGAGTGTTCAACATCCGAGGAGGAAGAAGTGGTGGAAGAGGTAGAATTAGAAGAAACCTCAACCTCTAGGATTGAGGGGGAGGGGATGAGAACATCTACACCGGAGCAACCCCAAGAAGAGCCTTCCACATCCAGTCAAGATGAAGAAGCTCCAACTCCGGCACCTACCACCACAAATACCCTAGGTAACTCAAGCAATGTAGATTCAAATAAAAATCACATAATTTATTTTGAGTGTAGGGAGGTAGGACATTACAAAAGTAAATGTCCTAAAAGAATCAAGAAGAGTCCACCGGTGCCAAAAGTCAATGAAGTTGGTGTTCCCACCAAGAAAAGCAAGGAACAAATCACTTGCTTCAAGTGCAATTCAAAAGGACATTATAGAATCAATGTCCTAGGGGGAAAAAAAGACCCAAGAAGGAGCATCACAAGTAGGGGGAGTCTCTAAGGCAAACCCTAAGGTATATCTAAATAATGCTTCCTCTAATTTAAATGTTAAAAAGCATGCTAGGAATTTCAATTCTCTTGCAATTTATGAAAAGCATGCTAATAAAAACAAATATTTTTATTTAGGAGCTAAGAATGTCCACTTAGGAAATAAGGAGAAATTTGAGACTAATATCCCTAAAAATATTCTACCTAGGGAATCAATTAGGAAAATAGGAGAGCACCTAGGTTTTAACCCTAAATGGACTAGGCATATGCCTAGAAAGTCCCATGCCCAAGAATTTAATCAAAAAACAATTGGGCAATTAGAGGTTGAAAATCAAGTCTTGAGGTCAAGGCTTGAAAAACTTGAAAAGACCCTTAAGGCTATGCAAAATCAAATGCAAGGGTCAATTAGTCAAACTTCTAGGTCAAAATCTCAAAGTCAACACTTAGGACCCAAGAAGCAAAAGTCATCAAAGGGCAAGAAGGGTTTGAGTCACAAACCTAAGCCTAAGATGGCTTACCATAGTGTTCCATTTGATTATGGAACACAAACTAGGTCTAGGAAGACCAAGGTCAATAGGGAAGTCATCCCTAAGGTTGACCAAAGTGTGTGCCTAGTGGCTAGGGTTTCTAGGAAACCTAGGGTGGCCACTAAGAAGGTTGCAAGGGAAGTTACCCCTAGAGTAAACCTAGGTAAGACCCAAATGACCAAGGCTAACAAGCCTAGAAGGGTCATTAGGAGGGTATCTAGGGAGGTTATCCCTAAGGAATACCTAATTAACCCATGAGCTCAAATAGATTTTGGGTTCCTAGGAGCGTGATAGATTCATGCTAGAAGGGTTTAGGATGTGCCAACCTTGATTGGATGTGTAGTTAACTTAACCATAATAAAGGTGGCATTTTAGGTCATTTTCAAGGTTATGGTTAGCTTAGAAATACATTTGAGCCTTAATCCTAAAAGATTTTAGGATGTGCCAATATTATTTGAGAAGTTTGATAAATTGATCAAATTGACACAATTTAGGTTTAGAAGTTAGTGTGTCATTTTGGGTTTTTGGCACACTAGGGAGATTAGTAGTATTATGGCAAAAATATGCTTAATTATCTCAAATGACAACTAATATTAAATCTTAGGTATTATTATACCTATATATTTTATATGCCATGCTTTGATTTGTCATATAACATGTCATGACATCATGCCTATTTTTATCATTTATATGTCATGATTATGTTTAGAAATTAGGATTGAATGTCATGTGCTTTAGTTGTTATATCATATGTCATGACATCATGATCATTGGCCATGCTTTATTTTTGCTATTATTATGCCATGATCATTTCATGCATTAACTTGATTGAAAATTGATTTAAGGACTATGGCATGACTTGGAGTCCCATTCATAAGGGAATCAAGTAGGGTTGCCTTAGAAAATGCATGAAACCCTAGATTAAATGAACCAAAACCCACATCTCACATCCAATTGACATGTATGTGTATTTATACACTCTAGATACATGTGAGATGCTAGGATATGAGTTGAGTTCAAGGTGCATAGTTTTTGCATCTAGACGAACTAAAACTCATCTAATTTTAATAGTGGATCATTGGGAAAGCATGTGTACAAGTCATGTACATAGAGCCCAAGGAATATGATCCAAAATAGATTTTCAAAAATATTTTGAAATCAATTTAGAAAACCTTGGTGACGCCTATCTTTTAATAGCAATCACTAATGATGAAGTTGATACAAAGTAAGCTAAAACATTGAAGTTTTTCTTCACTTTTCGAACCACGTTATATGACCGTGTTGTGATTGTGTATCTTGTTATATTTATTTGTTATTACTATTCCGCTGTGCTAACAAGATTGTAGACGATCAAACGCGAAAGAATTCCATCATCGTACCATCACACGACGCTATTCACCCCCCTCTAGCGGCCTCAAATCTCCTACATCGAAGAGTACCTTACTCTAAACATGTAATGCTTTGGCCAAAGACTTAGTAACAATCCGACGAGAGGCCATGGGTATACATCTCCTCGCAAGGAGTGGTGAATCCTTTATAGACTATTCAAACACCTTCGATCACTTCGACTTATACCCAATCATCTCGGGTCCACATCTCCTTAGAGATGCTTGCTTAAGATGTCAAAGCATAAGTCTTTATGATCAAGATGACTTGAATACCGCAAGTCAAAGGAACATCGCACTTAAGCTGCAGTAAGAACTTCATTGACATATCTATATACGCAGAGAACCATATGAAGTCTTACGACTGGTCACTCCAATGAACTAGTTACCATAACTAGCATTCACGATTAACTCCGGACATCACAATGTCTCCAGCTAGTGAGAATCAGCTGCTTGTATACACCAAGGAGTATACCTCGTGCTAGTCTCGACAGAATCAATGGTGTCCAAATCCATCAATTCATCGACTAGGGATAATTCCAATACATCACAATTATACATGTAGAGATACTCACTAGTTGTGATCCAATCACAAATTCTCTCATGCTGTGAATCATATGGTGGACATTCAGTAAATGAGTTTAAGATCTAATCAAATACATGAAAACATGTATACTCAAATAGTGAATCTTCATTTATCATATAAATGGTTCAAACATAAGGCGATTGCCTTAGGACATCTCTCATATATTACTAACAAACTCCCACTTGGCCTAATGTCAATCGCTACGGTATCCAATACCATAAGCTCTAACATGACCCTCAAACTTACTTTGAGGTAATGCCTTAGTCAAAGGATCCGCTAAGTTCCTTTCAGTGGAAATTTTCTCAATTTGTATTTTCTTCCTGCTGATGATCTCTCTGATAAGATGATAGCGGCGAAGCACATGTTTGGATCGTTGATGAGACCTTGGCTCTTTCACCTGTGCAATTGCTCCATTGTTGTCGCAGTAGACCGGTATTGCTTCAACAATGGCTGGAATCACACCAAGTTCATAAATGAACTTCTTGATCCAAACCGCTTCCTTTGCTGCTTCCGAAGCTGCAATGTATTCTGTCTCAGTGGTAGAATCTGCTACAATATCTTGTTTGGAACTTTTCCAACTCACTGCGGTCCCATTCAAGGTGAACACGTATCCAGACTGAGACCTGGAATCATCCTTGTCTGTCTGGAAGCTGGCATCCGTATACCCGCGTATCACCATGTCCCCTTCTCTATATATTAGGAACACATCCTTATTTCTTCTCAAGTACTTAAGGATTGTCTTAACAGCCTCCCAATAATCCATTCCTGGATCAGACTGGTATCTACTCGTGACACTCATAGCATACGATACATCAGGCCTCGTACATAACATAGAATACATGATAGATCCTATTGTGGATGCATAGGGAATTTTACTCATGCAAATCCTCTCGTCTTCTATGCGCGGATACATAGACTTCGAAAGGTGTATCCCATGCCTGATGGGTAGGAAACCTTTCTTATTCTTCCCTTTCTTCTATTCCTTTGCCTTCCTCTTAGAACCTTTCTTCGAGGAATCAACTAACAGAACCGCCTTCTCCTCATGCTTCACAGAAGGCTCCACAGTCTTCAGCATATTGAGGAGCTCAGGAATAGTGGATTCTAATTTATTCATCCGATAGTTCATCATAAATTGTGAGAAACTCTTGGGCAAACAATGCAGAATTAAGTCAATACTTAATTCATGATCCATCACAAACCCGAGGGTGGCTAGCCGCTCGATGTACCCGTTCATCTTTAGCACAAACTACACTACAGATGAACCTTCTTGCATCTTCATGGTGAAGAGGAGCCTAGAGGCTTCGAACCTTTTGGATCTCGCTTGCTCATCAAACAACTCATGAAGATGGAAGACCATGGTATTAGCATCCATATGCTCATGCTGCTTTTGCAGCTCAGGTACCATCGCAGCTAGCATGATGCAACTCGCCAGTTCAGAATCTGCCACATGTTTCTGATAGACCAACATTTGGTCTGGAGTTGCATCGTCCCTAGGACGGTTGGGAAGAGGCTCTTCAAGGACATATGCTAGCTTTTCCGCCTTGAGAACAATTCTCAAGTTTCTAAGCCAGTCCAGGAAGTTAGGCCCAGTCAATTTGTTTGAATCCAAAATAGTGCGCAAATTCAAAGACGTCATGATCAATCGATTAACCTAGAAATACAAAACGAGCATATATGAGAAAATGATTTTAAAATGCATCAATATACATTCATAAATCCCATTCATTTTTCGAATTTCAAAAACCCCAAAATCACTTCGGGAGATCGTAGGTCCATCTCCGAATGGGCTGATATCCAACATAGATATGAACAACCTTGGAGAGAGTCCAACAAGTCATTCATAACTACGAAGATAGGTATCAAATATACCGATTGCATATCACGTATATGCAACTATCACAATGTGCTATCAACTAATTGAATATTCACACATACATCGGGTTGTTAACACATTAACAAGTATGCATCATATGCATAGCACCCAACTTCACCTCCCTTCACATCGACCTTGGAGAGAGTCCAACAAGCCGATGCTCCAGGTTAAAACCAACCCATTAATCAAGAAATAGTTTTAATATGGTTAGAGCGCATTCAACCAATTAGCCCGGCTTGGAGAGAGTCCAACAACCAAAGTTAATGATTGACCTCTGACTCTTACCATATTAGTTTTAAACTATTCCATGGTTTGAACATGTTCAGGTTCGAGTCGGGCTTGGAGAGAGTCCAACAACCCAAACAAGAAACGGAACTCTGGTTCTAACCATATTAATGGAAGGTGTAGGCTTTAATATTGAGTAAGGGTTTTTATGTCTCATCCTCTTTGCATGCAAATAACTATTATCTACATGACATGACATACATGGCATACATCTACATGTCACGACACGCATGGCATAATGATATGCATCTAATGCAATTACATGGCATACAATTATGTCACGTACAAAATTTCCTTATATGTCATAACTATTTATGGAAATAAAATATGTTTAAGATTTGATTCTCCAAATCAAATCATGATTAAATTAGGAAACAAATTTCCAAATCTAATCACATATTTTATTTGTGAAAAGAGTTGATTAAGGAAAGTCAATTTAGGAAACCAATTTCCTAAATCATCAAAACTACTTATGGAAATAAAATATTTTTAAGATTTGATTTCCCAAATCATATCAAGATTAAATTAGGAAATAAATTTCCAAATCTAATCAAATATTTTATTTATGGAAAATATCAATTTCCATAAATACTTCCAACTTTCCAAAAGTAGAAGATTTCCATAAATACTTCTAGACTTTCCAAAATTAAAAATTTCCATAAATACTTCTAACTTTCCAAAAGTAGAAAATTTTCAGAAATACTATTATGACTATCGCAAAACAATTTTACGATTATGTCGAAACACAACCTGGGCTCTGATACCACTGTTAGATTTCCGACACCGCGGCGAGTGTGTGTTCGAACATGTTTCGTAAACATGTGCACAGCGGAAGGAATAAATCTAATTTATTACAACACACACATCACACACATGCATATTACAACATGTGTAGACATAACCATAAATTCAAATTTTGCAATAATAGAAAATTTATACTACGTATACCTGATGTATCACGTGTAGCGGGAAAGGCATCAACCAGAATGATTCTCGCTAGAATCGTCTCTATCCGTATCCACGCCGAGTATCTTCGGCATGACTTCACAAAGTCAGGAGCCTCATCTTCGTACGGGTTACTAGCCTCGTGTTTAAGACGATGTGATCGAGAGAAGATCACGATCCGAATCAAAATTCGGATCCAAAACGTGTCCTCAAAAACTCGCTTCTCCGGAGAGGTATTCATCAACCGTTTGACGAATCCTTCGTCCTCCACCTATGAGGATTATCGGAGATTGAATCCCCGGTAAGGAAGGCGCTGTCGGAGCTCCAAATGTCATCCAAACGACGCTCCGACAAGAAGGAAACAAGCTGTCCAAAAAACTGGACAGCTTTGGTGGAGGAATAGGGGTCGGCTAAAAAGGAAGGTTGAAGCTCACCTTGTTGTCGAACCCAAAGGAGATCACCGGAGCTCCTCCGGCAGCAGCTCGACGCCGGCAAGGGGAGAGGACGGCAGCTTCTGGATGCCAGCAAGGAGATTGGGTGGTGGTGGGCAGCGACAAGGGGGTTGGCGCCGACTACACCAAGGAGAAGTGGGCGGCAACAATTAGGGTTGCAAGGATTTGGATTAGGGTTTAACAAAAACCCTTAAGCCCTATTTTATAGAGAACAAATTATCTTAATAGTTATCGGATCATAACCAAAAGCCCGTTAACCCGCTCCATTAATTTAAGTTAAAATAAAACAAACCATGATGGTTTATTTTAAGTTAAAATGAACCGAACCAACTTTGGTTCATTCGTTTAAAACAAACCAAACCCTTTGGTTTATTCTTCTCCATCGGATTAGAACCAAACCAATTTGGTTCATCCATCATGTCTTCATAAGACACGGCCCACCCACGCTTCCATTGCGACTGAAACGATTTCATGCTCGCTTCATGTTTGGTCCAACCAAACCTAGTTTCTTTCGGTCTGAGAATCTCATTCTCAAGCTCGTTTTAAATCTTTCGGATTACGCTCGTTGTGTGTGTGACCAAATAGGTTCTCGGTTTATGTTGGTCGTCTATAATTAACCATTAATTATAGAACGATCATGAGTGGCACCTAGTAGTACATCATGATCCCCAATTAACCAAAAAAATCAACGGTTGATCCAGAACTATTTCTGAAACCCTTCAGCAGCTCGAATGAATCGTGCCCATTCCCTTCACTCATCTTATACCCACTTGGTTCAAGACATGGTCTATAGTGTCAGTCCGCACTAGGCTGACTACGTCACACCTAGCCCAAGTATCATTTCCTCGTCCTACGGATTCTAGTTACTGCACATGTATCGAAGAGTACCTTACTCTAAACATGTAATGCTTTCGCCAAAAACTTTAGTAACAATCTGACGAGAGGTCATGGGTATACATCTCCTCGCAAGGAGTGGTGAATCCTTTATAGGCTATTCAAACACCTTCGATCACTTCGACTTATACCCAATCATCCCGGGTCCACATCTCCTAAGAAATGTTTGCTTAAGATGTCAAAGCATAAGTCTTTATGATCAAGATAACTTGAATACCGCAAGTCAAAGGAACATCGCACCTAAGTTGCAGTAAGAACTTCATTGACATATCTATATATGCAGAGAACCATATGAAGTCTTACGGCTGGTCACTCCAATGAACTAGTTACCATAACTAGCATCCACGATTAACTCCGGACATCACAATGTCTCCAGCTAGTGAGAATCATCTGCTTGGATACACCAAGGAGTATACCTCGTGCTAGTCTCGACAGAATCAATAGTGTCCAAATCCATCAATTCATCGAGTAGGGATAATTCCGATACATCACAATTACACATGTAGAGATACTCACTAGTTGTGATCCAATCACAAATTCTCTCATATTGTGAATCGTATCGTGGACATTCAGTAAATGAGTTTAAGATCTAATCAAATACATGAAAACATGTATACTTAAATAGTGAATCTTCATTTATCATATAAATGGTTCAAACATAAGGCGATTGCCTTAGGACATCTCTCATATATTACTAACACCAAACGCCGACTAAACGATGCTCTCGTCGCAAAGGACACAAGATATCCAAGAGGGTAGCTTTGTGGAGGAGATGACCTACCGGCTAGAGGTGGCATCGGAGGTGGCCGACTACCGATCATCTGGTGCGTGGATTGCCGGCGGCTTGGTGGTTGGCCGACGGCTGAAGGTGGACGGCAGTTGAGCTTGGGTGGCAGCAACAACCTTTGGTCGGCGCACAAGGCAAGGGTTGGGCGGTAAAAAGCAAGGAGAGAAATCGACAAGGGTTTCAAAAACCTAAGTCGATCGAACCAACCAACGAACAAACACGGGTTATCTCTCAACCCCGTTATTTATAGAGAACGTATCTCTTATTCAATAAGAGAATTTTTCTCAAGACCTTTTCTCTAAAGTTTTTTCTCGAAAACCTTTTCTCAAAGGGTTATTGGTTCATAACCAAAACCCGTTAACCTGCTCCAATAACTTAAGTTAAAATAAATCAAACTGCGTTGGTCTATTTTAAGTTAAAACGAACCGAACCAATTTTCATTCATTCGTTTAAAACAAACCAAACCACTTTAGTTTATTTTCCACCATTAGATTAGAACCAAACCAATTTGGTTCATCCATCATGTCTTCATAAGACTTGGCCCATCCATGCTTCCAATGCGACTGAAACAATTTCATGCTCGCTCCATGTTTGGTCCAACCAAACCAAGTCTCTCTCAATCTGAGAATCTCATTCACAAACTCGTTTTAAATCCTTCGGATAACACTCATAGTGCGTGTGACCAAATAGGTTCCTGATTTATATTGACCATCTATAATTAACCATTAATTATAGAACGATCATTAGTGGCACCAGTAGTACATCATGATCCCCAATTAATTGAAAAATCAATGGTTGACCCCAGAACGACTTCTGAAACCTTTCAGTAGCTACATTGAGTCATGTCCTATTCCCTTCACTCATCTTATACCCACTTGGTTCAGGACATGATAAATTTGGTCAGTCCCCACTAGACTGACCATGTCACACCTTGCCTAAGTATTACTTCCTCGTCCTCCGGATTCTAGTTACTGCCCATGCATCCAAGAGTATCATACTCTAAACATGTAATGCTTTGGCCAAAGACTTTAGTAACAATCCGACGAGAGACCATAGGATATACATCTCCTTGTAAGGAGTGATGAATCCTCTATAGGCTATTCAAACACCTTCGGCCACTTCGACTTATACCAAATCATCTCGGGTCCACATCTCCTCGGAGATGCTTTCTTAAGATGTCAAAGCATAAGTCTTCATAACCAAGATGACTTGAATACTACAAGTCAAAGGAACATCGCACTAAAGTTGCAGTAAAAACTTCATTGATATATCCATATATGCAGAGAACCATATGAAGTCTTACAACTAGTCACTCCAATGAACTAGTTATTATAACTAGCATCCACGGTTAACTCCGGACATCCCAATGTCTCCAGCCAATGAGAAACAACTGTTTGAATAAACTAAGGAGTATAACTCATGCTAGTCTCAACAGAATTTATGGTGTCTGAATGCATCAATTCATCGACTAGGAATAATTCCAATACATCACAATTACACATATAAAGATGCTCACTAGTTGTGATCCAATCACAAATTCTCTCATGTTGTGAATCGTATTACGTACATTCAGTAAATGAGTTTAAGATCCAATCAAATACATGAAAACATGTATACTCAAATAGTGAATCTTCATTTATCAAATAAATGGTACAACCATAAGGCGATTGCCTCAGGACATCTCTCATATATATATCTAATAAACTCCTACTTAGCCTAATGTCAATCGCCATGGTATCCAATATCATAAGCTCTAACATGACCCTCAAATTTACTTTGAGATAAGGCCTTAGTTAAAGGGTCTGCTAAGTTCCTTTCAGTGGGAATCTTCTCGATTTATATTTCTTTCCTACTGATGATCTCTCTGATCAAATGATAGCGACGAAGCATATGTTTGGATCGTTGATGAGACTTTGGTTCTTTTGCCTGTGCAATTGCTCCATTGTTGTCGCAGTAGACTGGTATTGCTTCAACAATGGTTGGAACCATACCAAGTTCAGAAACGAACTTATTGATCCAAATCGCTTCTTTTGTTGCTTCCGAAGTTGCAATGTATTCTGCCTTAGTGGTAGAATCTGCCACAGTGTCTTGCTTGGAACTTTTCCAACTTACTGTGCCTCCATTTAAGGTGAATATGTACCCAAACTGAGACCTGTAATTATCCTTGTTTGTCTAGAAGTTGGCATCCGTATACCCGCATATTACCATATCACCCTCTCCATATAGTAGAAACACATCCTTAGTTCTTCTTAAGTACTTAAGGATCGTCTTAACAGCCAGCCAATGATCCATTCCTGGATCAGACTAGTATCTGCTCGTGACACTCAGAGCATACGATATATTGGGCCTCGTACATAACACAACATACATGATAGATCCTATTGTGGATGCATAGGGGATCTTACTCATGCAAATCCTCTCATCTTCTGTGCGCAAACGCATAGACTTCGAAAGGTGTATCTCATGCCTGATGGGAAGGAAACCTTTCTTGGATTCCGACATGATAAACCTCTTTAGCACTCAGTCTATATATGTTGACTGCGAAAGACCAAGCAACCGTTTCGATCTATCTCTATAGATCTTAATTCCGAGGATATAGGTCGATTCTCCCAGGTCTTTCATGGAGAATATTTTGGATAACCAAATTTTAACTGACTGTAAGATAGATATATCATTTCCTATAAGTAATATGTCATCGACATATAACACTAGGAACACGAATGCACTCCCACTAATCTTCTTGTACACACAGGGTTCATCTTGTTAGGATCTTGTAACGGCTAGAGGGGGGTGATTAGCCTTTCTTCGTTTCTACAAGCAAGTTAGCGGAAGCAATACAAATACGAATAAGAATACAAGTAAGAAAACGATGAAAGCAACGCTAACACTCGATGTACGTGGTTCGGAGATGACACTCCTACTCCACGGCAATCCGTAAGGTGGATTAGTCCTAGCCAAGCTTCACTATATTCTCCTTTGGATGAACCAAGGTGGAGAAACCTTTCTTACAATGCTCTCCTCTTCTTTACAATGATGGATGATTAAGAACTAGAGAAGAGGAGGTTTTGAATTGCTAAAACACTTGGGAAAACTTGGTGAGCACGAGGGTGTAGTTAGGAATGAGAGCACTAGCTTCACCAAGCTCCCCAAGGCCCCTTTTTATAGAAGAGGGGTTGTTTTTCCCGTTGGGCCTCGATCAGTCGACTGATGCTTACCATCAGTCGACTGCCGCCGAAGCCAACGTCTTCTGAACTGAGATCTCCACGGAGATTCGTAGCCACAATTTCCAACGTCCAGGTGATCAGTCGGTGATCCTCCATCGATCGTGATGGAGCGATCGATCGGTGATCGCGAGCGTCGAGTCGACTACATTACGTGCTCATTTTTGCGTTGATCGATCGCCCCTATTTGCGATCGGTGATTACAACATCGATCCATCGCTAACGCTTGATCGACTAATAGTCAGGGTTTCACCTTGACTTAGTCGAGCACCTGACCAGTCGACTGATACATCATATCAGTCGACTGATACTCATCAAGTGTGAGTAATTCACACTTGATTTTACACCCTAGACCTAGACTTGACCTTCTAACTCTTCCTTCAGCCTTGCGCCTGCCTTCAAGAGTTTCCTTCGGCCTTGCCATGTCTTGGGTTGCCAAATGCTTGGACTTTACGCCACCAAGACTCCAAGCTTGGACTTATGCTGCCAAGACCTTACTTTGGACTTCCTTTGCCAAGGTTCACTTGGACTTTATGCTGCCAAGACTACAAGCTTGATCTTATGCTGCTAAGTCCATCCCTTGGACTTTCCTTGCCAAGATCATACTTGGTCTTCCTTTGCCAAGGTTCACTTTGGACTTTATGCTGCCAAGACTACAAGCTTGGTCTTATGCTGCCAAGTCCGTCCCTTGGACTTTCCTTGCCAAGATCATACTTGGATTTCCCTGTCACTTAAACATATTCGCAATTAGATCACAAAACATTGCCTAACTTAGATGATTTATCCAAACATCAAAACATATATAAATGCTTGGGTCATTGTTGCACCAACACATCTGGATTTTGTGAGAAATTAAACCTTTTGATTGTCTCATCAAAACGAATATTCCAGCTCTTGGATGCTTGCTTCAGTCCATATATGGACTGTCGAAGCTTGCATACCTTGTTTTTATCAACCGATGTGAAACCCTCGGGTTGTATCATATATACATCCTCGAGTAGGTTTCCGTTAAGGAAAGTCATTTTCACATCCATCTGCCATATCTTATAGTCATAATGAGCTGCTATGGCTAGGAGCATCCAAATGGATTTAAGCATAGCTACTGGTGAATAGGTCTCATCATAATCAACACCTTACTTTTGACGATAGCCTTTCGCCACTAATCTATCCTTAAAGGTAATCACATTACCATCTATGTCGGTCTTCTTCTTGAAAACCCACTTGCACCCTATAGGCTTAATGCCTTCAGGTGGGTCCACCAAGTTCCAAACTTGATTTTCATACATGAAATCCATTTCCAACTTCATGGCTTCAAGTCATTTGTCCCTTTCTGAACTTTTCATAACTTCATAACTAGTAGGCTCCTCATTGTCAATGAGTAACATGTCATTCGATTCGCTTACGAGAAATTCATATCTCTCAGGAATGTTGTGTGTTCTACTAGATCTACGAAGATGTGGTGTCACAATAGGTTAAGCCAATGTCTCATCACTGAGTTATCGGTTGAGGTGCTTGATCAGGTATCTCATCAATGTCTATTGAAGTCTCATGAACCTCCTCAAGTTCAATGACACTCCCACTGTTTTCTTGCAAGAGAAACTCTTTCCCTAGAAACACAGCATGTCTTGAAACAAACATCTTTTGTTCCACAGGGTGATAGAATTGGTAACCCCTCGTTTCCTTAGGGTATCCAATAAATAGACATTTATCAAACTTAGCATCCAGTTTGTCTGATACGATCCACTTCACATAAGCAGGACAACCCAATATCTTCAAGTAAGATAAATGAGGTTTCTTACTATTCCATATCTCATATGAAGTAGTGGAGACTACCTTGGTCGGGACTCTATTTAGCAAGTAAACAACTGTCTAAAGTGCATAGGCCGAAAAGGACTTAGGAAGATTCACGTGATTCATCATTGACCTAACCATGTCCAACAAGGTTTAGTTTCGCCTCTCAGACACACCATTAAGCTGTGGTGTATACGGCGGAGCCCATTGAGACAATATACCATTGTCTCTTAGATAATCCAAAAACTCTTGACTCAAGTATTCACCACCTCATTCAGATCAAAGTATTTTAATACTTTTTCCAAGTTGTTTCTCTACTTCATTTCTGAATTCTTTGAACTTTTCAAAGGCTTCAGATTTATATTTTATCAAGAACACATACCCAAATCGTGAGTGATCATCGATAAAGGTAATGAAGTAGCTATAGCCTCCTAAAGCATGAGTTGACATAGGTCCGCATACATCAGTATGTATTAGTCCAAGCAACTCTCCTACCGGTTCACCTTTTCCAGTAAAAGATAACTTAGTCATCTTGCCTTTTAAGCGTGATTCGCATGTATCGAATGAATAAAATTTAAACGATTCTAGAATTCCACATTGGTGTAATTCGGACATGCATTTTTTGCTTACATGGCCAAGACGATAATGCCACATATAGGAGGCTAATTGTTTATCTTTTCAAGCAAGCTTGTTGCTTGCTTCGATATTGAAAATGTCACAAGATACGTCTAACGTATATATTCTATTGCATAAAGTTCCAGTCCCATAAAGAACGTCATTCAAAGTTATGTAATAACAATTGTTACTAAAAGTCAAATGGTACCCATTTCTATTTAATCAGGAAATAGAAATGATGTTCTTTATCAACGAAGGAACAAAATAGCAATTGTCCAGTTCTAAGACAAGTCATGTAGGGAGCTTCAATAGATATGTTTCGATGGCGAGTGCAGCAACTTTTGCTCCATTCCGAACACATAAATTTGACTCTCCCTTAACGAGTCTTCTTCTATTCCTTAGCTCATGTATGTCATTACATATATGTGAGTCACACCTGGTATCCAATACCCAAGTGTCTAAAGATAAAGAATGTCAATCAATAATGAAGATATCTGAAGAAGATGGGGCATCAGATATCGTATTCTTCTTCACGGACTCAAGATAAATCTTACAGTTTCTTCGCCAATGACCCTCCTTGCCACAATGATGGCAAGTGACATTTTGAGTTGGTTCTGCCTTTTTAGCCTTTTATTCCTTAGCTCGCGTATGTCCTTGAAGAGCCTCTTCCCAACCGTCCTAGGGATGATGCAACTTCAGACCAATTGTTAGCCTATCAGAAACATGTGGCAGATTCTGAACTGACGAGTTACATCATGCTAGCTGCGATGGTACCTGAGTTGCAAAAGCAGCATGAGTATATGGATGCTAATACCATAGTCTTCCATCTTCATGAGTTGTTTGATGAGCAAGCGAGATCCGAAAGGTTCGAAGTCTCTAGGCTCCTCTTCACCTCTAAGATGCAAGAAGGTTCATCTGTAGTGTAGTTTATGCTAAAGATGAATGGGTACATCGAGCGACTGGCCACCCTCGGGTTTGTGATGGATCATGAATTAAGTATTGACTTAATTCTGCATTTTTTGCCTAAGAGTTTCTCACAATTTATGATGAACTATCGAATGAATAAATTAGAATCTACTATTCCTAAGCTCCTCAATATGCTGAAGACTGTGGACCCTTCTGTAAAGCATGAGGAGAAGGCGGTTCCGTTAATTGATTCCTCGAAGAAAGGTTCTAAGAGGAAGGCAAAGGAATAGAAGAAAGGGAAGAATAAGAAGGCTAAGAAGGACGAATCAACACAAAAGGGCACTTGCCATCATTGTGGTAAGGAAGGCCACTGGTGAAGAAACTACAAGATTTATCTTGAGTCCGTGAAGAAGAAGAAGGCATCCGATGCCCCATCATCTTCAGATATCTTCGTTATTGATTGTCATTCTATTTCCTTAGACACTTGGGTATTGGATACTGGGTGTGGCTCACATATATGTAATGGCATATAGGGGCTAAGGAATAGAAGAAGACTCGTCAGAGGGGAGTCAAATTTGCGAGTTGGCAATAGAGCAAAGGTTGTTGCGGTCACCATTAGAACTTATTTGCTGAAGCTCCCTAGTGGACTAGTCTTAGAACTGGACAATTGTTATTGTGTTCTTTCTCTAATAAAGAACATTGTTTCTATTTCCTGCTTAAATAGAAATGGTTACCATTTAACGTTTAGTAATAATTGTTGTTATATAACTTTGAATGACGTACTTTATGGGACTGGAACCTTGAACAATGGTATTTATACGTTGGACGTATCCAGTGACATTTTCAATATCGAAGCGAGCAACAAGCGTGCTCGAAAGGATAATCAATTAGACTCCTACATGTGACATTGTCGTCTTGGCCATGTAAGCAAGAAACGCATGTCCGAATTACACCGATGTGGAATTCTGGAATCGTTTGAATTGGATTCATATGATACATGCGAATCATGCTTAAAAGGCAAGATGACTAAGTTACCTTTTACAGGAAAAGGTGAATGAGTGGGAGAGTTGCTAGGTCTAATACATACTGATGTATGTGGACCTATGTCAACTCAAGCTTTAGGAGGCTATAACTACTCATTACCTTCACTGATGATCACTCACGGTTTGGGTATGTGTTCTTGATGAAACATAAGTATGAAACCTTTGAAAGGTTCAAAGAATTCAGAAATGAAGTAGAAAAACAACATGACAAGAGTATTAAAATACTTCGATCGGATCGAGGTGGTGAATACTTAAGTCAAGAGTTTCTAGATTATCTAAGAGACAATGATATATTGTCTCAATGGACTCTGCCATATACACCACAACATAATGGTGTATCTGAGAGGCATAACCGGACCTTGTTGGACATGGTCAAGTCAATGATGAATCATGCGAATCTTCCCAAGTCCTTTTGGGGCTATGCACTTCAGACAGTTGTTTACTTGTTAAACAGAATGTCAACCAAGGTAGTCTCCACTACTCCATATGAGATATGGAATGGTAAGAAACCTCATGTATCTTACTTGAAGATATGGGGTTGTCCTGCTTATGTGAAGCGGATTGTATCAGATAAATTGGATGCTAAGTATGATAAATGTCTATTTATTAGATACCCTAAGGAAACAAGGGGTTACCAATTCTATCATCCTTTGGAACAAAAGGTGTTTGTTTCAAGGCATGCTGTGTTTCCAGAGAAAGAGTTTCTCTTGCAAGAAAATAGTGGGAGTGTCGTTGAGCTTGAGGAGGTTCGAGAGACTCAAATAGACATTGATGAGATACCTGGTGAAGTATCACAACCAATCACTCATAGTGATGAGCCATCGCTTGGACCTATTGAGACACCACATCTTCATAGATATGGTAGAACACGCAATATTCCTGAGAGATATGGATTTCTCGTAAGTGAATCGAACAATGTGTTACTCATTGATGATGAGGAGCCTACCATTTATGAAGAAGTTCTGACAAGTTTAGAAAGGGATAAGTGGCTTGAAGCCATGAAGTCGGAAATGGATTCCATGTATGAAAACCAAGTTTGGAACTTGGTTGACCCACCTGAAGGCATAAAGCCTATAGGGTGCAAGTGGGTTTTCAAGAAGAAAACCGACATGGATGGTAATGTGATTACCTATAAGGTTAGATTGGTGGTGTAAGGATATCGTCAAAAATAAGATATTGATTATGATGAAACCTATTCGCCTGTTGTTATGCTTAAATCCATTCGGATGCTCCTAGCCATAGCGGCTCATTATGATTATGAAATATGACAGATGGATGTGAAAATAGCTTTCCTTAATGGAAACCTGCTCAAGGACGTGTATATGATACAGCCTGAGGGTTTCACATCGGTTGATAAAACCAAGGTATGCAAATTGCAACGGTCTATATATGGATTGAAGAAAGCATCTAGGAGCTGGAATATCCGTTTTGATGAGACAATCAAAAAGTTTGATTTCTCACAAAATCTAGATGAACCTTGTGTGTACAAGAAGGTTAGTGGGAGTGCAGTCGTGTTCCTAGTATTGTATGTCGATGACATATTACTTATAGAAAATGATGTTTCAGTCTTACAGTTAGTTAAGATTTATTGTCCAAGACATTCTCCATGAAAGACCTGAAAGAAGCAACCTACATCCTCGGGATTAAGATCTATAGAGATAGATCGAAATGGTTGCTTGGTATTTCGTAGTCTACATATATAGACCGAGTGCTAAAGAGGTTTAGCATGTCGGAATCCAAGAAAGGATTCCTACCGATCAAGCATGGGATACACCTTTCGAAGTCTATGTGTCAGCACACAGAAGACGAGAGGATTTGCATGAGTAAGATTCTCTATGCATCCGCAATAGGATCTATCATGTATGCTATGTTATGTACGAGGCCCGATGTATCGTATGCTCTGAGTGTCACGAGTAGATACCAGTCTAATCCAGGAATGGATTATTGGGCGGTTGTTAAGACGGTCCTTAAGTACTTAAGAAGAACTAAGGATGTGTTCCTAATATATGGAGAGGGGGACATGGTGATATGTGGGTATACGGATGTCAGCTTCTAGACAAACAAGGATGATTCCAGGTCTCAGACTGGATACATTTTCACCTTGAATGGGGGCACTGTGAGTTGGAAAAGTTCCAAACAAGATACTGTATTCTACCACTGAGGCAGAATACATTGCAGCTTCGGAAGCAGCAAAGGAAGCAGTTTGGATCAAGAAGTTCATTTATGAACTTGGTGTGTTTCCGGCCATTGTTGAAGCAATACCGATATACTGTGACAACAATGGAGCAATTGCACAAGCGAAAGAGCCAAGGTCTCATCAACGATCCAAACATGTGCTTCGCCGCTATCATTTGATCAGAGAGATCATTAGTAGGAAGGAAATATAAATCGAGAAAATCCCCACTGAAAGGAACTTAGCGGATCCTTTGACTAAGGCATTACCTCAAAGTAAGTTTGAGGGTCATGTTAGAGCTTATGGTATTGGATACCGTAGCGATTGACATTAGGCCAAGTGAGAATTTGTTAGTAATATATGAGAGATGCCTTAAGGCAATCACCTTACGTTTGAACCATTTATATGATAAATGAAGATTCACTATTTGAGTATACATATTTTCATGTATTTGATTAGATCTTAAACTCATTTACTGAATGTCCACGATACGATTCACAACATGAGAGAATTTGTGATTGGATCACAACTAGTGAGTATCTCTACATGTGTAATTGTGATGTATCACAATTATCCCTAGTCGATGAATTGATGGATTTGGACAACATCAATTATGTTGAGACTAGCACGAGGTATACTCCTTGGTGTATCCAAGCAGCTGATTCTCACTGGTTGGAGACATTGTGATGTCCGGAGTTAATCGTGAATGCTAGTTATGGTAACTAGTTCATTGGAGTAACCAGCCGTAAGACTTCATATGGTTCTCTGCATATATAGATATGTCAATGAAGTTCTTACTGCAACTTAAGTGCGATGTTCCTTTGACTTGCGGTATTCAAGTCATCTTGATCATGAAGACTTATGCTTTGACATCTTAAGCAAGCATCTCTGAAGAGATGTGGACCCGGGATGATTGGGTATAAGTCGAAGTGATCGAAGGTGTTTGAATAGCCTATAAAGGATTCACCACTCCTTGCGAGGAGATGTATACCCATGGCCTCTCGTCGGATTGTTACTAAAGTCTTTGGCCAAGGCATTACATGTTTAGAGTAAGGTACTCTTAGATACATGTGCAGTAACCAGAATTCATAGGATCAGGAAATGATACTTGGGCTAGGTGTGACGTAGTCAACCTAGTGGGGACTGACACTATAGACCATGTCCTGAACTAAGTGAGTATAAGATGAGTGAAGGGAATGGGGCACGAATCATTATAGTTGCTGAAGGGTTTCAGAAATAGTTCTGGATCAACCATTGATCTTTTCGATTAATTGGGGATTATGATGTACTACTAGGTGACACTCATGATCATTCTATAATTAATGGTTAATTATAGATAACCAACATAAACTGAGAACCTATTTGGTCACATGCACAACGAGCGTAATCCGAAGGATTTAAAACGAGCTTGAGAATGAGATTCTCAGACCGAGAGAAACTAGGTTTGGTTGGACCAAACAAGGAGCGAGCATGAAATCGTTTCAGTCGCAATGGAAGCGTGGATGGGTCGTGTCTTATGAAGACATGATGGATGAACCAAATTGGTTTGGTTCTAATCCAATGGTGGAGAATAAACCAAAGGGGTTTGGTTTGTTTTAAATGAATGAACCAAAGTTGCTTCGGTTCGTTTTAACTTAAAATAGATCAAATTGGTTTGGTTTATTTTAACTTAAATTAATGGAGCGGGTTAACGAGTTTTTGGTTATAAACCAATAACCATTAGGAGAATTTGTTCTCTATAAAATTAGGGCTTAAGGGTTTTGGAAAAACCTAATCTAATCTTGGCGCCCCTCTCCCTCCTCTCCTTGTAGTCGGTTCCCAAGCCCTTGCCGCCGCCCACCCCTTATGTCATCGTCCAAGTTCCTGTCGGCGACCCTCTGGTGATCTTCCTTGGCTCCGGCGACAAGGTGAGCATCTAGCTTTCCTTATTTGGCCGGCGCAACATCCTCCACCAAAGCTGTTCAGTTTTCTGGACAGCTTATTTCCTTCTTGTCGGAGCGTCGTTTGGAAGAAATTTGGAGCTCCGACAGTGGCTTCCTTGGCGGGGATTCGATCTCCGGTAATCCTCATAGGTGGAGGATGAAGGATTCGTCAAACGGTTGACGAATACCTCTCCGGAGAAGCGAGTTTTGGGGACTATATTTTGAATCCGAATTTTGATTCGGATTGTGATCTTCTCTCGATCACATCGTCTTCGACATGAGGCTAGTGACTCGTACGAAGATGAGGCTCGTGACTTTGTGAATTCATCCCGAAGGTACTCGGCGTGGATACGGATAGAGGCGATTCTAGCGAGAGTCGCTCCGGTTGATGCCTTTCCCGCTACACGTGATACATCAGGTATACATAGTATAATTTTCTTTTATTGCAAAATTTGAATTTACGGTAATGTCTACACATGTTGTACTATGCATGTGTGTGGTGTGTGTGATGTAATAAATTAGATTTATTACTTTTTATTTCTTCTGTTGTGCACATGTTTATGAAACATGTTCGAACACACACTCGCCGCGGTGCGAGAAACCCAACAGTATACCAATTGCATATCACATATATGAAATTATCACAATGTGCTATCAACTAATTGAATGTTCACACGTACATTGGGTTGTTAACACATTAACAAGTATGCATCATATGAATAGCACCCAACTTCACCTCCCTTCACATTGACCTTAGAGAGAGTCCAACAAACCGATGCTCCAAGTTAAAGCCGACCCATTAATCGCGAAATAATTTTAATATTGTTAGAGTGCATTCAACCAATTAGCTAGGCTTGGAGAGAGTCCAACAACCCAAACTAACGATTGATCTCTGACTCTTACCATATTAGTAATAAACTATTTCAATGGTTTAAACATGTTCAGGTTCAAGCCAGGCTTGGAGAGAGTCCAAGAACCCAAACAAGAAATGGAACTCTGGTTCTAACCATATTAATGCAAGGTGTAGGCTTTAATATTATGAAAGGGTTTTAAGGTCTCATCCTCTTTGCATGCAAATAACTATTTTCTACATGACATGACACACATGACATACATCTACATGTTACGACACGCATGACATAATGATATGCATTTAATGCAATTACATGACATACAATTATAACATGTACAAATAGTTTCCTTATTTGTCATAACTAATTTTGAAAATAAAATATGTTTGAGATTTGATTTCTCAAATCAAATCTTGATTAAATTAGGAAATAAATTTCCAAATCTAATCACATATTTTATTTATAGAAAATTTTAACTAAGGAAATTCAAAATTTAATTTAGGAAACAAATTTCCTAAATTGTAATTTCCTAATCACATAAGAAAATTTCTAATTTGAATTTCTTTACTAATTAATATTTCCATAATTATTTCTAAACTTTCCAAAAGTAAAAAATTTCTAAAAATACAATTATGACTATCGGAAAATAATTTTACGATTATGTCGAAACACAACCTAGCTCTGATACCACACTGTTGGATTTCCCCGGCACCGACGTATGTGTATGTTCGAACACGTTTCGTAAATATGCACACAGCGGAAGCAAAAATAAGTAATAAACTAATTTATTACAACACACACACCACACACATGCAAGGATACATCAAGAGTAGACATAATCGCATTTTCAAATTTTGCAATAATAAGAAACTTATACTAGGTATACCTGACAAATTATGTGAAACAGAAATGACATCAACCTTAGCGACCTTCATAAGTTTCGCCTCTATCCGTATCCACGTCGAGTATCGTCGGGATAGCTTTAACAAGCCACGAGCTTCGTCTTCACACGAGATACTAGTCTCGTATCGAAGACGTTGTGATTTGAGAGACGATCACAATTCGAATCCAAAAATGAGTTTCGTAAACTCGCTTCCCGAAAGCGGTTTTCATCAACCAATTGATGAAACTTCGATCCTCCACTAAAGAGGATTAACGGAGATCCAATCATCGGCAAGGAGGTCGTTGTTGGAGTTCCAAATGCCGACTAAACGATGCTCTCATCGCAAAGGACATAAGCTGTCCAAGAGGGCAGCTTGGTGGAGGAGATGGGCGACCAAACTAGTGGTTGGCGGTAGCCTTGTGGCCGGCGTCTGGAGGTGGCCGGTGGCTGGACTGTTGGTCGGTCGATGGTCGGCGGCTTGGTGGTTGGTCGACGGCTGAGCTTGGGCAGCGACAAAAACCTTTGGTCGCCGCACAAGCAAAGGGTTGGGCAGCAAGGTGCAAGGAGAGAAATAGGCTAGGGTTTCAAAAACCTAAGTCGATCGAACCAACCAACGAACGAACATGGGTTATCTCTCAACCCGGTTATTTATAGAGAACGTATCTCTTATCCAATAAGATACTTTTTCTCAAGACCTTTTCTCGAGACCTTTTCTCTAAAGCCTTTTCTCAAAGGGTTATTGGTTCACAACCAAAATCCGTTAACCTACTCCAATAACTTAAGTTAAAATAAACCAAACCGTGTTGGTCTATTTTAAGTTAAAACGAACCGAACCAATTTTGGTTCATTCATTTAAAACAAACCAAACCACTTTGGTTTATTTTTCACCATTGGATTAGAACCAAATCGATTTGGTTCATCCATCATGTCTTCATAAGACTCGGCTCATCCATGCTTCCGATGCGACTGAAACAATTTCATGCTCGCTCCATGTTTAATCCAACCAAACCAAGTCTCTCTCGATCTGAGAATCCCATTCTCAAACTCATTTTAAATCCTTCGGATAACACTCGTAGTGTGTGTGACCAAATAGATTCCCGATTTATGATGGTCGTCTATAATTAATTATAGAACGATCATGAGTGACACCTAGTAGTACATCATGATCCCCAATTAATTGAAAAATCAACGATTGACCACAGAACGACTTTTAAAATCTTTCAGCAGCTACAGTGAGTCGTGCCCTATTCCCTTCACTTATCTTATACCCACTTAGTTCAGGATATGGTCCATTGTGTCAATCCCCACTATATTGACCATGTCACACCTTGCCCAAGTATTACTTCCTCGTCCTCCAGATTCTAGTTATTACACATGTATCCAAGAGTACCATACTTTAAACATGTAATGATTTGGCCAAAGACATTAGTAACAATCCGACGAGAGGCCATAGGGTATACATCTCCTCGTAAAGAGTGATGAATCCTCTGTAGGTTATTTAAACACCTTCGACCACTTCGACTTATACCCAATCATCCCGGGTCCACATCTCCTCAGAGATGCTTGTTTAAGATATCAAAGCATAAGTCTTCATGACCAAGATGACTTTAATACCGTAAGTCGAAGGAACATCGCACTTAAGTTGCAGTAAGAACTTCATTGACATATCCATATATGCAGAGAACTATATGAAGTCTTACAACTAGTCACTCCAATGAACTAGTTACCATAACTAGCATCCACGGTTAACTTCGGACATCCCAATGTCTCCAGCCAATGAGAAACAATCGCTTGGATAAACCAAGGAGTATAACTCGTGCTAGTCTCAATAGAATTGATGGTGTCCGAATGCATCAATTCATCGACTAGGGATAATTCCAATACATCACAATTACATATATAGAAATACTTACTAGTTGTGATCTAATCACAAATTCTCTTATGTTGTGAATCGTATTGCGGACATTCAGTAAATGAGTTTAAGATCTAATCAAATACATGAAAATATGTATACTCAAATACTGAATCTTCATTTATCAAATAAATGGTACAACCATAAGGCGATTGTCTTAGGACATCTCTTATATATATATCTAACAAACTCTCACTTGGCCTAATGTCAATTACCATGGTATCCAATACCATAAGCTCTAACATGACCCTCAAATTTACTTTGAGGTAAGATCTTATTTAAAGGGTTTGCTAAGTTCCTTACAATTGGAATCTTCTCGATTTGTATTTCTTTCCTACTGATGATCTCTCTGATCAAATGATAGCGGCGAAGCACATGTTTGTATCGTTGATGAGACCTTGGTTCTTTTGCCTATGCAATCACTCCATTATTGTCACAGTAGACTGGTATTGCTTCAACAATGGTTGGAACCACACCAAGTTCAGAGACAAACTTATTGATCCAAACCGTTTTTTTTGTTGTTTCCGAAGCTGCAATGTATTCATCTTCAGTGGTAAAATTCGTTACAGTATCTTGCTTGGAACTTTTCCAACTTACTGCACCTCTATTTAAGGTGAATATGTACCCAGGAGAGTGCAACAATCCTTGCTCCATTCCCAACATGTAAATTTGACTCTCTCTTGATGAGTCTTCTTCTATTCCTTAGCTCATATATGTCATTACATATATGTGAGTCACACTCGATATTCAATACCCAAGTGTCTAAAGAAATAGAATTACAATCAATAACGAAGATATCTAAAGAAGATGTGGCATCAGATGTCTTATTCTTCTTCACGGGCTCATGATAAATCTTGCAGTTTCTTCGTCAATGACCCTCCTTGCCACAATGATGGCAAGTGCCCTTTTTAGCTGGTTCTGCCTTTTTAGCCTTTTTCTTCTTCCCCTTCTGTTGTTCCTTTGACATCCTCTTAGAACCTTTCTTCGAAGAATCAACTAACAGCACCGTCCCCTGCTCATGCTTCACATAAGGCTCCACAGTCTTTAGCATGTTGAGCAGTACCACAAATGAACCTTCTTGCATCTCAAAAGTGAAGAGGAGCTTGGAGACTTCGAACCTTTCGGATCTCACTTGCTCATCAAATAACTTATAGAGATGAAAGATTATAGTATGAGCATCCATATGCTCATGCTACTTCTGTAGCTCGGGTACCATCGCAGCTAGCATGATGCAACTCGCCAGTTCAGAATCATTCATATGTTTCTAATATGCCAACAATTGGTCCGGAGTTGCATCATCTTTAGGACAGGTGGGAAGAGGCTCTTCGAGGACATACGCAAGTTTTTCCACCTTGAGAATAATTCTCAAGTTTCTAAGCCAGTCCAAGAAATTCAGCCAGTCAATTTATTCGAATCCAAAATGGAACGCAAATTCAAAGACGTCATGATCAATCGATTAACCTAAAAATACAAATCAAGAATATATGAGAAAGATGATTTAAACGCATCAACATACATTTATAAATCCCATTCATTTTTTCGAATTTGGAAAACCCCTTAAAATCAATTCGGGAGATCGTAAGTCCATCTCCGAATGGGTTGATATCCAACATAGATAAGAACAACCTTAGAGAAAGTCCAACAAGTCAATCTTAGCTACGATGGTAGGTATCAAGTATACCAATTGCATATCACATATATGCAACTATCACAATGTGCTATCAACTAATTGAATGTTCACACGTACATTGGGTTATTAACACATTAACGAGTATGCATCATATGCATAGCACCCAACTTCACCTCCCTTCACATCGACCTTGGAGAGAGTCCAACAAACCGATGCTCCAAGTTAAAGCCCATTAATCACGAAATAGTTTTAATATGGTTAGAGCGTATTTAACCAATTAGTCAGGCTTGGAGAGAGACCAACAACCTAAAATAACGATTGACCTCTGACTCTTACCATATTAGTAATAAACTATTTCAATGGTTTGAACATGTTCAGGTTCGAGCCGGGCTTGGAGAGAGTCCAACAACCCAAACAAGAAATGGAACTCTAGTTCTAACCATATTAATAGAAGGTGTATGCTTTAATATTGTGTAAGAGTTTTAAGGTCTCATTCTCTTTGCATACAAATAACTATTATCTACATGGCATGACACACATGACATACATCTACATGTCACGACATGCATGACATAATGATATGCATCTAATGCAATTATATGACATACGATTATGACATGTACAAATAGTTTTCTTATTTATCATAACTAATTTTGGAAATAAAATATGTTTGAGATTTGATTTATAAAATCAAATCTTGATTAAATTAGAAAACAAATTTCCAAATCTATTCACATATTTTATTTATGAAAAATTTTAATTAAGGAAATTTAAATTTAATTTAGGAAACAAATTTCCTAAATTGTAATTTCCTAATCACATAAGAAAATTTCTAATTTGAATTTCTTTACTAATTAAAATTTTCATAATTATTTCTAAACTTTTTAAAAGTAGAAAATTTTCAAAAATACAATTATGACTATCGCAAAATAATTTTATGATTATATCGGAACATAACCTGGCTCTGATACCACTGTTGGATTTCCTCGACACCAACGTGGGTGTGTGTTCGAACATGTTTCGTAAACATGGACACAGCGGAAGAAAAAACAAGTAATAAATTAATTTATTACAATACACACACCACACGCATGCAAGAATACATCAAGTGTAGACATAATCACATTTTCAAATTTTGCAATAATAGGAAACTTATACTAGGTATACCTGACGAATTATGTGAAGCGGAAATGACATCAACCTTAGCGACCCTCATAAGTTTTGCCTCTATCCGTATCCATGCCGAGTATCGTCGGGATAGCTTCAACAAGCTACAAGCCCTGTTTTCACACAAGATACTAGTCTCGTATCGAAGACGTTGTGATCCGAGAGACGATTACAATTCGAATCCAAAAATGAGTTTCGTAAACTTTCTTCTTGAAAGCGGTTTTCGTCAACCAATTGACGAAACTTCGATCCTCCACCAAAGAGGATTGCCGAAGATCCAATCCTCGGCAAGGAGGTTGTTGTCGGAGTTCCAAATGCCGACTAAATGACGCTCTCGTCGCAAAGGACACAAGTTGTCCAAGAGGGCAACTTGGTGGAGGAGATGGCCATCCAAACTAGTGGTTGGCGGTAGCCTTGTGGCCGGCAGTTGGAGGTGATCGGCGGCTGGACTGCTGGCCGATGGATGGCCGGCGACTTGGTGGCTAGTCGGTGGCTGAAGGTGGCCGACGATTGAGCTTGGGCGGCAGCAACAACCTTTGGTCGCAGCACAAGCAAAGGGTTGGGCAGCAAGGAGCAAGGAGAGAAATCGGCTAGGGTTTCAAAAACCTAAGTCGATCGAACCAACCAACGAACGAACACGGGTTATCTCTCAACCCTGTTATTTATAGAGAACATATCTCTTATCCAATAAGAGACTTTTTCTCAAGACCTTTTCTCAAAGGTTTATTGGTTCACAACCAAAATCCGTTAACCCGCTCCAATAACTTAAGTTAAAATAAACCAAACCATGTTGGTCTATTTTAAGTTAAAATGAACTGAACCAATTTTGTTTCATTCGTTTAAAACAAACCAAACCACTTTGGTTTATTTTCCACCGTTGGATTAGAACCAAACCGATTTGGTTCATCCATCATGTCTTCATAAGACTCAGCCCATCCATGCTTCCGATGCGACTGAAACAATTTCATGCTCGCTCCATGTTTGGTCCAACAAAACCAAGTCTCTCTCGATCTGAGAATCTCATTCTCAAACTCGTTTTAAATCTTTCAGATAACACTCGTAGTGCGTGTGACCAAATAGGTTCCCGATTTATGTTGGTCGTCTATAATTAACCATTAATTATAGAACGATCATGAGTGACACCTAGTAGTACATCATGATCCCCAATTAACCAAAAAATCAACAGTTGACCCCAGAACGACTTCTAAAATCTTTCAGCAGCTACAGTGAGTCATGCACTGTTCCCTTCACTTATCTTATACCCACTTGGTTAAGGATATGGTCCATTGTGTCAATCCCCACTAGGATGACTATGTCACACCTAGCCCAAGTATTACTTCCTCGTCCTCCGAATTCTAGTTACTGCACATGTATCCAAGAGTACCATACTTTAAATGTGTAATACTTTGGCCAAAGACTTTAGTAACAATCCGACGAAAGGCCATAGGGTATACATCTCCTCGTAAGGAGTGGTGAATCCTCTGTAGGCTATTCAAATACCTTCGACCACTTCGACTTATACCCAATCATTCCGGGTCCACATCTCCTCGGAGATACTTGCTTAAGATGTCAAAGCATAAGTCTTCATGACCAAGATGACTTGAATACCGCAAGTTGAAAGAACATTGCACTTAAGCTGCAGTAAGAACTTCATTGACATATCCATATATGCAGAGAACCATATGAAGTCTTACAACTAGTCACTCTAATGAACTAGTTACCATAACTAGCATCCATGGTTAACTCTGGACATCCCAATGTCTCCAGCGAGTGAGAAACAATTGCTTGGATAAACCAAGGAGTATAACTCGTGCTAATCTCAACAGAATTGATAGTGTCTGAATGCATCAATTCATCGAATAGGGATAATTCCAATACATCACAATTACACATGTAGAGAGACTTACTAGTTGTGATCCAATCACAAATTCTCTCATGTTGTGTATAGTATTGCGGATATTCAGTAAATGAGTTTAAGGTCCAATCAAATACATGAAAATATATATACTCAAATAGTGAATCTTCATTTATCAAATAAATGATACAATCATAAGACGATTATCTTAGGACATCTCTCATATATATATCTAACAACAAGTATGAGGGCATCATACTTGAGTTAAACCTCATAGTTGAGGTATATCGGTCGACTGGGGTCATGGACCAATTGACTGGTCAAGTGTTTTGACACTTGGCAGTTGAGTCAATACTGAGCAGTCGATTGAGATTATGACCATTCGACTGATGGGAGTCGACTGGCGATCGGCTGCAGTCGAGTTGTGGTCACAGATGCAAGGTGACTCGATTGGCACCTCGACTGGCATCCCAGTCAAGGCGGCACCTCGACTGGCCTCGACTGTGACTGAACAAATGTAAGGCACCTCGATTGGCACCTCAATTAGAGCCCCAGTCGAGGCGGCGCCAACCGGCCGTTGTGGTCACGCTCGTAACCTTCGATGACGATCGATCGGCTATCGGCAAGCATATCGCCGGTAAGGGAAGTTGACTGCTGAGGTATCCGTTGGAGTTTTTTCAGCATGGATCGAGTTGTTGTGAGACAACGGCTACAGGAGCAATTGACTGATGGGTATGAGCAGTCGACTGCTAGGCAGAAATCAACCTGAGTTGTAGCTTTAAAGAGAGCTCGAAGGGAAGGTTTTTGGCAGAGATTTCTTGGGTAATTTGAGGCGATTTGCTGGTGTAAATCAGGGTCTTCAAGTGCGGTTCAAGCAATCAAACAAGCAAGCATCCAAAGCAATTGTTGTAAAGTTTTCTTTATGTTATTTTTTGTATTTCATTTATAATTGCTTGTATTTTCTTGTATTACTTTTGTAATCCTTGTACCAGGTTTCTCCGCCTCCGACTTGTTGTCGAGAAGGAGTGTTTTTTATTAGTGGTGGTATTTGCATCGCTAGAGCTCATTTGAGCTCAATTCATGAAGTAGAAACCCTAAGGTTTCGAACCACGTTATATCGTCGTGTTCTTGTGTATTGTGTGTTTGTATATTTTGTTTATGCTTCATTATTATTTCCGCTGCGCATATTAACAAGAATTGTAGATAAGCACGAACGAATTCCATCAAATGACGAGAACACGCCATTCACCCCCCCCCCTCTAGCGCTCACCGACATTCTCATAGATTATTGGAGTATTGGGAATACAATCAAAGTCCCACATTGGTAAGACATGGAAAAGATCATATGCTTATAAAATAAAAAGATATCTTCATTGGTATGAGGCCTTTTGGGCAAAGCACAAAAATAAAATCATGAGGATTTAAGCCCAAAGTGGAAAATATCATGTCATTATGGAGATATGTGGATCTTATGAGCACTAACATGAATATGTTGGTGCAGTAGGCACCTAAGTCGAACCTGAGTTTTGATTATAGCAAACGATACAAAGTTAAGCTCACGTCGTTATCTCACGAGCTGAATCGAGTGTGCAGAAGATTGCTATAGCTGGAGCTGAAGGCTAGCGACACCCGGAGGAAGCCGCGGTGGTCGAGCGACACTCGAGTGACTTCGGAGGGAGCCGAAGGAATCGAGTGGAAGGCCGGAAGCAAAAGCAACACGTAAGTATCGAGGTAAGCTCGTGTGTGCGCGCGTAAGTGAGGTCGTATCCTCGTTACGGGGATGATCTTAAGCGTAGATCCGACCAAAGACATCCTATAGATGGTCTAGGTCGAGATCGGACGGTCGACGACCGTCGAAATTATGTTTTTGTTGAGCTAACTTTGACTTGCAAAGAAGCATCACGATCGCCACTTGAGGACTCGACCGCCACAATCGCCGATCGGCGGAGGTCGACTGATCGATGTCCGCCATCGATCGATGATGGCCATCAGTCGACTGATGGTCAATGATCAGATTCGAGGAGTCAAGGCTTATCACCCCATTTCAAGGAGATTGGTGCTCAATTGTGATTGGCTAGGGTTCCTCTCGAAAAGGGGCTCAAAGGCTATAAAAGGAGGTCCTAACCTAGGGTTTTCTCATCAATTCTAAGTGCTCAAAAGCCTCCACAACGCTGCGACTCTCCGACGACTCTACAACAACGAAGTGCTGCCAACAACCCTAGTTTAAGTCCTATCTTCGAGTTGTTGGTATAATCTTAGTTTGTCATTTCTCTTAATCTTGCAATTCATTTGTTAATCGAGGCTTTCTACCATTGCATTTTATTTTAATAGAAGAGAGGGATTGTCTCTCTATCTTTTGCTTCGAAGGTTTTTGTAATCGTAAAACTCCTACCTCCAACGAGGAGGAGTGTTTTAGTGAATTGCCCTCCGTACACGGTCTAGGATCGTTAGGGCCTTGGAGTAGTGGCCGAAGGCTACGAACCAAGTAAAAAAACTATTTGTCTCATTTAGTTTTTCTTTACATTTCCGCTGCATTTAATTGTCTACCGAACGATTTAAAAGAAAAAGTGTTTATCGCTATTCACCCCCCCTCTAGCGATCCACTCGATCCAACAATTGGTATCAGAGCCGGGGGCGCTCAGATTCGGTGCAACCACTGGTCGAGCATTGTTTTGTTTTCGTATTTATCGTTTTAAGATTTCTCCCACACTACTAATCCAATACCAAGTCTTGGTATATAGTTTTTGGTTGTGTTTTTGCAAGTATTGATCGCCTTCAGAGTACCTCACGATCAAACGAGCATAACTTTTGCTACAAGTGGACTCACAAAACGATATACCCACCAAATCAAAGCTCTCGCAGAGATCTACACTTCTTACAGGGGGTTTACCCTAGTAACAAGATGTTTTCATCCTCAAAAATTGACATTTAGTAGCCTTTCGGGGACATCGAAGTTTGTGAGTACTTACCTTTTATTTAGTTTCTTATTTCTTTGCTTAACTTTCTAGTTTTTGTTTGTTTCTTTTTATTTCCCGCACTACTAATCCAAGACGCAAGTTTTGGTACTTTCGTGTGTTTTTGTCGTTGCTAGGTTTTCTTTTTAGTCTCCTTGTTTTTTTGTTCTAATGGCCCATCTCGAGGGTTTTAGCACCGTCCGACCTCCGTTTTACAATGGAGATGATTTTCGTTACTTGAAAGGTCGGATGGAATGCTTTCTCAAAACCCAAATCGAGATGTGAATCATAATCCAAACGGGTTTCACACTTCCGACTAATGAAGTGGGTGACTCCTTGGATTATGATCAATGGACCGTTGCAACAAAACGACAAGTCGAAGTCGATGCCAAGGCAACACAAATCCTCCAATGCGGCTTGTCCAAGGAGGAGTTAAATCGTTTCGGCCCCTTCATCAGCGCAAAGGACCTTTGGACAAAGCTAGTGGAGCTACACGAAGGGACCGATGAAGCCAAGGTATGTAAGCGCGACCTTTTATTCAATAAATTATATAATCTAAAAATGCAGGAACACGAGTCCGCGACGCAACTTCACGCCTGAGTCCAGGACATAGTCAACAATCTACACGCAATCGGGCAAAAGGTCGAAAACCGCGACCTTATAAGGTATGTCCTAAACTCCTTTCCGAGGACTACCTTGTGGGCATCCATGGTCGATGCCTACAAGGTCTCCAAGGATCTTTCTAAACTTAGATTAGATGAACTTTTTTCTGATTTCGAACTTCATGAGCAGTCTAACTCGGAACCCGAGAAAGGTATAGCACTATTTGCAGGTTCAAAGAAGAAAATTGCTAGCAAGCTACCTCCGAAGGAAGAAGAGGAGGAGTCCGATTCGGAGGTCGACTCGGAAATGGAGGCCGAACTAGTCAACCTAGTTCGGAGGATAGTCAAGGGCCGAAAATGAGCCGTCACTCGACCCAACGAAGGTAAGCCTAAAAGTTCGAACATAAGATGTTATGAATGCAACAGGTTTGGACATATCAAGTCCGAATGCCCAAAACTCAAGAGCAAGGCAAAAAAACACAAAAGGCACTTAACGCCACTTGGGAAGAAGCTTCTGAGGAAGAAGTTAACGATCGAGTCCTCATGGCTAAACCGTGGAATCGGAGACGGAGTCGAACCGAACTTGAATCGGAAATCGAAGACGAGCCTGATCACAAGCACTATTCAAGACGAGCCACGGATACGCATCCGGTTCAAAAGATACACTCAAGGTGAGTCGGTCTCTTATTACTACACTTTATAGTGCAATTAAGTTTCTAAATAGAAAGTTAGCTAAGTCTGAGTCCAAGGTCGAGACCCTGGTTGAGGAAGTTAAACTCCTCAAACACGAGGTCTCCCTAACCTCTTCGACTAGTCGAGTTCAAGAGAAGGACTCAACTCGGGTTGAAAAACTCGAAGTTGAGAACTCACTCTTGAAGAGTCAAGTCGAAGATCTTAGGAATACATTGGAAAGGTTTACTTTGGGATCCAAAGGACTTGACCTCCTACTTGGATCGCAAAGGGCCGTGTACAACAAGGTCGGGCTAGGGTTTAGCTCAAACACGACCAATAAGTCGTATATGTCAATCGTAAGTCGACATGAAAAATGTGTCCAAGCATGGGTCCCTAAGACCACCTTAATTTCAAACCTAGGATTGAACTAGTACTGGGTTCCCAAGGACCAAATCCACTATGTGGAGAGACCGAATCGATTCAACGGTCCAGGGGGAGCTAGTACAAAACTTGTTTGTGTTTTAACCTAGAAATTGCATGCTTAGGTTTTTATTTAGTTTGATTTTCCTTTTTAGAATGGTTATATAGGACTATAACTCGATAACATAGTACCAAGACGCGGCGAGATGATAGTACGCTAGGAAAGCGGAGTCTTGTGTATTCGGGCTAGATAAGGCGTATCTAGTTCGGTGCACTTGACCGAGCGGAACTAGCTGAAGCTACCTCGCCGTATCCTAGACTAGTTAGACCAGGAAGTGGTCTTAGGTGAGTCAAGTCTCTATTTTCTTGAAAATGGCTTTGTCTAAGGAAGTGGTCATTTTTTCGATCAAAGAAGGCCTCTCTGCCTCGCCACGACCTGGAAGCCATGATCTTGAAAAGGTGACTTGATGAGCCTAAGGTCAAATCTGAATCTAACGCAAGGTTGACAAGTGTTTAAGTCATTAAATTTAATTCAACTAAAATTGGAAGTCATCTCACAAGAACATATAGGATTAACATGTTTGATCATGTAGACATGGGTGAGATGATTTAAGTTAATAATTTTCAACCAATTTTTTAATAAATCCAATATCCGATCCAACTACCTTGCGTGTAGGATCAATGGATGTTAGACAGTGGTTGCTCCCGACACATGACCGGGGATCAACTCATGTTCTCGAAGCTTCGATTCAAACGACAAGGATCGGTAGCCTTCGGAAATAACGGCAAGCTCAAAATCATCGGATCAGGTGATATTGAGCTTATCTCAAATTTTGTCATTCAAAATGATTTATTAGTAGAAAATTTTCAATATAATCTTCTCAGTGTAAGTCAATTGTGTGATAATAACTATAAGGTCATATTTCTAGAAAACGAATGCGTAATTAATACAAACGAAACCTCTAAAACAATTCTTAAGGGAACTAGAAATAACAATATTTACACTATTAACTTAGCTAACTCCTCAACTAAGTGTCTTATGATACGACAAGAGGAATCATGGTTGTAGCACCGACGACTCGGTCACTCACACCCAAGACTCATCCACAAGATGAGTCAGAGTGACTTAGTTAGAGGTTTGCCTAACCTCAATAACTTGGATAATAAAATATGTAATGTTTGTCAACAAGGTAAACAATCTAGGACACAACATCAACTAACTAGTCAAGAACGAACCAAAAGTGTGCTTGAGCTCCTACACATGGACCTATTTGATTCACACAGAGCTAAGTCACTTAACGGAAGTAAATTCTGCTTAGTCATAATTGATGACTATTCTAGATTTACTTGGGTTAGGTTCATCAAACACAAAAATGATACCCTAGATCAATTAATCAATCTATTTAAGTTAATAGAAAATCAACAAAGCATTAAAATCAAAAGACTTAGGACTGATCATGGTGGTGAATTCGAAAACCATAGGTTTACAGAATTCTGTAACCTAAATGGATACCACCACGAGTTCTCTTGCTCTAGAACTCCATAACAAAATGGCCTAGTAGAACGCAAAAATAGAACCCTACAAGAAGCCGCTAGGACAATGTTAAATGAGTATAACCTACCCGATAGGTTTTGGGCAGAAGCCGTGAGTACGACATGCTATGTCCAAAATAGAATCCTTATGGTAAAGAGGCACCTTAAGACCTCATACGAGATTTATCACGATAAAATACCTAACATCAAGTACTTTAGGGTATTTGGATGTAAGGTACATATCCTAAACACTAAGGATTACCTAGGGAAATTTACATCCAAAACCACGACCGGAATCTTTCTAGGATACTCGACTACAAGCAGAGCTTATAGAGTATATAACCACGACACCCTTAGAGTCGAGGAGACTATTAATGTAGTATTTGATGAAGGACACGAACCTACAAAACCCCCCGCAACCCCAATTAGCGAGCCGACTCATACTAGACCTAACTCTGATCTGGAGATCAGGTCTAGTGTTAATCCTAACCTAAGTCAACCAAGTCACTCTATCGACCAAGTGATAGATGACTCCAACCAAACTAGAACTCAAACAAGCCATCCTATGGATCAAGTTGTAGACTCAAACCCAAATCCAACTAGGACCCAAACGAATCATCCTATCGACCAAGTGATAGGTGATCCAAGTCTAGGAGTTCGAACTAGAGCCTCATACAGAAACCTTAGTCAAATATCTTTGATTTCTAAAATTGAACCCAAAACTATTGACCAAGCTCTTCTTGATCCCGATTGGATTATTGCAATGCAAGAATAGTTGGCTCAATTCACTAGGAACGAAGTATGGGAACATTACCACCTAAAGATAAAACAATCATTGGAACAAGGTGGGTGTTTAGAAATAAAATTGATGATAAAGGTGAAGTAGTTAGAAATAAAGCTAGACTAGTTACTAAAGGGTTTAGTCAAGTCGAAGGTTTAGATTACGACGAGACCTATGCCCCAGTAGCTAGATTAGAGTTCATTCGAATGCTATTAGCATATGCAGCACATCGAGGATTTAAATTGTTTCAAATGGATGTGAAATCTGCATTCTTAAATGGATACATTAAAGAAGAAGTTTACGTTAGTCAACCCCCCGGTTTCGAAAGTTTAGACAAACTCGATCAAGTCCTTAGGTTAAAGAAAGCTCTTTATGGACTTAAACAAGCTCCTCAAGCTTGGTACGAGAGACTTTCGATTTATCTTAAGTCCAAAGGTTTTAACCAAGGTGTAGTTGACCCAACCCTTTTCGTAAAAACCTTAGGTAAAGACATATTCATAGCCCAAATCTACGTAGATGATATTATTTTCGGAACCACCAACTCAATCCTACTAAATGAGTTCATTTCACTTATGTAAAGTGAATTTGAAATGAATTTAGTAGGCGAGTTAAGTTTCTTCTTAGGTCTATAAATTAAACAAACTAAAGATGGAATATACCTACATCAACGCAAATATACTAGGGAATTAATTAAACGCTTTGGAATGCAAGACGCTAAAATTATTAATACCCCAATGGAAACTAATGTGAATATAGAAGAAGATTTAATCGGAAACTCAATTGATTTAAAATACTATAGGAGCATAATAGGGAGTCTCCTCACGATATCCTATTTGCAGTAAGTATGTACGCAAGGTTCCAAACCGGTGCCAAGGAGTCTCACCTAACTCTAGTCAAGCGTATCCTTAGATATCTAAAGGGTACACTTAATGTCGGTATTTGGTACCCTAGATCTACCGAGTTCAAACTAACCAGCTACTCCGATTCGGACTATGCCGGTAGTAAGCTCGATAGAAAGAGCACGAGTGGTTGTTGTTAACTTCTCGGCTCGAGTCTAGTGAGTTGGTGCAGTAGGAAGCAACACTGTGTTGCCTTATCTACCACCGAAGCCGAATACATCGCGATGGGTGAGTGTGTCACTCAGCTTCTTTGGATGAAGCACACTCTCCGCGATTTCAAGTTAGACTTTATGAACACAAAACTTCACGTAGATAACATTAGTTCAATTAATCTTATTAAGAATCCAATATGTCACTCTAGGACCAAACATATAGAGGTCAAACATCATTTCATTCGAGAACATGTGGCCAACGGAGTCATACAACTCGAATACGTCGAATCAAAGTCTAACTTAGCAGACCTATTTACTAAACCCCTACCCGAAGTCGAATTTAGTCTATTAAGATGAAAATTGGGCATGTGCGTAGTAGAATAGGAACTTGCAAATTATATTTTCTTACTACAATTTCTTAAATTTTCATTTTTATGGAACTAGCATAGGACATACCTTAGATATCATGCACCTATAGATTTAAGGAGCCAATACATCTCACAACATATAGGACTAATGTGTTTGTGTACTTAGCCACGTAGATGGGCGTGAGATGTTAGGACCTTACTCCTGGTTCCAGATGTAGAGCTAGTGCATCGTTATGAACCACGGAGTATAATCATACATACTAACCGACTCTGACCAGGACTGGTTGATCTTTCATATCAATCAAGCCAAATATGAGTCGAACATTTTATAGATGAACTTATTTTCAGTATATTATTTTCAAAATAATGTGGAACATGCTTGGACTTTAAATTTAACACTTATTTTTGTTTTCCACACACACCCTCACTCTTTTCGATATATGGCAAAAGGGGGAGAAAAAGGCCAAAGTTAAGGGGTCAAAATTTTTTTTTAACTTAACTCTTACTTCATATTTAAACCAAAAGTTAACTAGGCCAAAGTTAAGGGGTCAATTTTTTTTTTATAACTTAACTCTTACTTCATATTTAAACCAAAAGTTAACTCTGAGTTTTTGAAAACTTATTTAACTTTTAACAAAAGGAAGTAAAGGCCAAGTTAAGAGAATTCTTAACTTAAACTTATGTGTGTCGTCAACATAAACACTATGCCGTTAATGCTTTACTTAAAGGGGAGAAAGGGCCAAGTTAAGAAGAACTCTTAACTTAAACGTTTTACTAAGGCCAACTTTAAGTAATTACTTAAAGCAACCCTCAAGGGGGAGGATTAAGGTCTTTCTTCAAGACTCACCCTCGGTCAAGGGGGAGGTTTCCTCAAGGGGGAGTACTTGAAGAAAATTCTTACTACTCCAACTTAATCTTCTTTATTTCTTGTTTGTTTCTAATGCACATTATTCTTCATGCTTGCTATTTACTTAACTTTGTATGTGGGTTTGCCATAAATCAAAAAGGGGGAGATTGTTGGTGTAGTAGGCACCTAAGTCGAACCTGAGTTTTGATTATAGCAAACGATACAAAGTTAAGCTCACGTCGTTATCTCACGAGCTGAATTGAGTGTGCAGAAGATTGCTATAGCTGGAACTGAAGGCTAGCAACACCCGGAGGAAGCCGCGGTGGTCGGGCGACACTCGAGTGCTTCGGAGGGAGCCGAAAGAATCGAGTGGAAGGCCGGAAGCAAAAGCAACACGTAAGTATCGAGGTAAGCTCGTATGTGCGAGCGTAAGTGAGGTCATATCCTCGTTACGGGGATGATCTTAAGCATAGATCCGACCAAAGACATCCTATAGATGGTCTAGGTTGAGATCGGACGATCGACGACCGTCGAAATTATGTTTTTGTTGAGCTAACTTTGACTTGCAGCAAGCATCACGATCGCTACTGAGGACTCGATCGTCCGCCAATCACCGATCGCCGGAGGTCAAGACTGATCGATGCTACCATCAGTCGACTGATGATGGCCATCAGTCGACTGATGGTCAATGATCAGATTCGAGGAGTCAAGGCGTATCACCCCATTTCAAGGAGATTGGTGCTCAATTGTGATTGGCTAAGGTTCCTCTCGAAAAGGGGCTCAAAGGCTATAAAAGGAGGTCCTAACCTAGGGTTTTCTCATCAATTCTAAGTGCTCAAAAGCCTCCACAACGCTGCGACTCTCCGACGACTCTACAACAACGAAGTGCTGCCAATAACCCTAGTTTAAGTCCTATCTTCGAGTTGTTGGTATAATCTTGTTGGAGATTTGAGGCCGCTAAAGGGGGGGTGAATAGCGCGTTGACCGTACGTAGATGGAATTTGATCGCGTTCGCTTGCCTATGATTGTTAGTACGCAGCAGAATATAGAAATAAAACAACAATCACAATAACAAGCATACAAACACAAGGATATAACGTGGTTCGGAATCGAAACGGTTCCTACTCCACGGATTGGGTTCGTATGAACCCTAGCAATGCCACAAACACCGCTAAGCAATAAACTCCTTCTCGACAACAAGTCGAAGGTGGAGAAACCTCGTACAATGGATTACAATAAGTAATACACAAAAATACAAGAAAAATACAAGGAAATGTAAAGAACACTTTACAAACTAAGGTTTGAGCGTTTTGCTTGTTGGTTGCTTGGATGAGGTTGAAAAGCCCTAAAATGCACCTGCAAATCGCCTTCAAATCGCCTTCAAAACGCCTCAAGTAAGCTCCCAAAGAACTGATTGTGAAATCCTCCATGAGCTCCTCTTTTTAACCTGCATCGGACTAGATTTCCGCCTATCAGTCGACTGCCATAAGTCACCAGTCGACTGATGCCACTGTTGTCGTGAGACAATGGCTCAATCCACGTTGGACAAGTTCCAAAGGGACTCTTAGCGCCGATCGCCAACATTGATGATCATTGCCGGCGCCGTAGTCGATGGCGGCCGGCTACGGAGCGCTCGTGCTCGACAGAACTAGCGATCGTGCCATCCATTGGCGATCATTGCCGACATCATCCGATCGATTGCTCGATGAGCGATCATTGCCAGAGCAATTCCATCTCTTAACCGGCAGTCGAACTTAAGTCGACTCACGGCAGTCGAACCGGCCATAATGCCAGTCGACTGCCATCCTCAAAAATGAGGTTTTAACCCAAATATGGTGCCCCCATACTTGCTAGACCACCCTTAGCCTAGACCTAAGCCTTCTAGCCACCTCCATCAGCCTCACGCCTCTCGGATCCCTCCAAGTCATCCATGACTTGTTCATCCATCGCGCTAGCCTCTAGGTACTTCCGTCGGCTATGTCATGCTAACGGTGTCTACACCGCCAAGGCACATTGGACTTACACCGCCAAGACTCCGCTTGGACTTTATGCCGCCAAACATTGGACTTATGCTGCCAAGACTCTCGCTTGGACTTTACGTAGCCAATATCAAACCCCTTGGACTTCTCATGCCAAGACTCAAGCTTGGACTTTCCCTTGCCAACCCATGTTGGACTTCTCAAATGCCAAGACCATGCTTGGACTTTCCCTTGCCAACCCATGTTGGACTTTTACATTGCCAAGACCCATGCTTGGAGTTTTACATTGCCAAGACCCATGCTTGGACTTTTCATGCCAAGTACTCAAGACCTGGACTTTACCAAATGTCAAGTGTTCCACTTGGACTTTCCATGCCAAGTACACAAAACTTGGACTTTCCCATGACAATTACATTGTCATATGTTTTTGTCAAAACATCAAAACATCACTCGAGTCAAACTCGAGTCCTGGTCAATCGTGACCTGGGCCGATTGCACCAACAATCTCCCCCTTTTTGATGTTTGACAAAAACCAAACAAAACATTTGAGTTAGACCACTAACTCAAATCCCTTACCAATTATCCCAAATTGGTAAACACTCTCCAAATGTTTTTCCCCAAACATTCTCCCCCTTTTTGACTAACATCAAAAAGGTTTTCTCTCCAAGGAGGTCAATGTCTCATGTCCCAATGAGATCTTACAATCTCTCCCTTGATCCAAAAATAAATACCTAGGATGCCTACCATCTTCCTAGTGATAATTCACATATCACTCAAGAGAGGCAATCCTATACTCTCTCCCAATTTCCAAATTGGATATCAAAAACCCATCAATTTTCCCAATTGATGATACTCTCCCAATAACTTCTCCTCTTCAAGGAGAAAAAAATACATCCATCATCCCAAGATGGATACCTCCCCCTAAAGGCTTGCTCCCCCTTGACCATTGCACCAACAATGTCCTTGGGAAACCCCTAAGCCAATAGGAACTCTAAACCATCAAAATTAAGGTTCTAAGTTCAACATAGAACTTTCACTCACCCTAAATTTGATACTTTGACCTAACACAGCTCCTAATCCATATCCAATGGATTTTCACCCTTTATAATGCTTCCTAAAGCATATCCCAGGGTTAGGAGTGATTAGGAACCTTTTCCATAGCTGAGCACGGGCTAAACAAACCTTCAATGACTGACAAGAATCACGATCACACTATACTATGATCGCCACCAAGAGGCCGATCGATAGCTGAAATTTCCAAATTTCAACTATCAGAATTGAGATTTAGAAAAACATAAGTAATTATACGTAATTTGAAAAATCATAAAATTTGATACGTATATTACTTATAGTCATTACAATGGGTGAAAAATATTTGAAAATTATTTTACCCATAAAATAGTGAGTTTGATACAAAACTCAAAACCATTGAAATTTTCAATGTTTTGGCCCTATTTTGTATCAACATCATCAATGGTGATTGCTATCAAAAGATAGACTTCACCAAGGTTTTCTAAATTGATTTTAAAATGATTTCAAAACCATGTCTTGGATCATATTCCTTGGGCTCTATGCATATGACTTGTACACAAGCTTTCCTAATGATCCACTAATCATATAAGATGAGTTTGAGTTCATCTAGATGCAAAACCTATGCACCTTAACTCATATCCTAGCATCTCACATGTATCTAGGGTGTATAAAATACACATACATGTCAATTTAATGTGAGATGTGAGTTTTGTTCATCCTAATCTAGGGTTTCATGCATTTCCTAGGCAACCCTACTTGATTCCCTTATAAATAGGACTTCAAGTCATGCCATAGTCCTTAAATCAATTTCAACCAAATTGTCTTAAATGCATGAATGATTATGACATTAGAAATGATATAAATAAGCATATGCTCATAATCATGATGTCATAGCATATGATATAAAACTAAGCATACATGACATTAACCTAAAACCTAAGCATACTCATGACATATAAAATCATAGAAATAGGCATGATGTCATGACATGGCATATGACAATCAAAGCATGACATACAAAATATATAGGTATAGTAATACCTAGTATGCACTTAATGGAGAGGTATAGTACACTCTCCCTAGTGTGCCAAAAACCCAAAATGGCACACTAACCTCTAAACCTAAATTGTGTCAATTTAATTGATTTTTCTTAAATTTTAAAAATGCATTGGCACATCCTAAAATCTTTTAGGATATTAATTTAAATCTATTTCCAAGGTAACCATAACCTTGAAAATATCCTAAAGTGCCACCTTTACCATGGTTGAGTTAACTACTCATCCAATCAAGGTTGGCATACCCTAACCCCATTTAGCGTGAATCAATCACGCTCTTAGGAACCCAAAACTGATTTGAGCTCCTAGGGTTAATTAGGTATTTCTTAGGGATAACCTCCCTAGATACCTTCCTAATGACCCTTCTAGGCTTATTAGCCTTGGTCATTTGGGTCTTACCTAGGTTGACTCTAAGTGTAACTCCCCTTGCAACCTTCTTAGTGGCCACCCTAAGTTTCCTAGAAACCCTAGCCACTAGGCACAACCTTTGGTCAACCTTAGGGATGACTTCCCTATTGACCTTGGTTTTCCTAGACCTAGTTTGTGTCCCATAATCAAATGGAACCCTATGATAAGTCATTTTAGGCTTAGGTTTGTGACACAAACCTTGCTTGCCCTTGGTTGACTTTTGACTCTTAGGTCTTAGGTGTTGACTTTGACTTTTGGACCCTTGATTTTGACCACTAGACCCTTTAAATTGATTTTGTATCTTATTTAGGGTCTTTTCAAGTTTTTCAAGCCTTGACCTCAAGACTTAATTTTCCTTTTCTAATTGCCCAATTTTAGAATTTTGATTTAAATCTTGGACATTGGACTTCCTAGGCATATACCTAGTCCATTTAGGATTGAAACCTAGGTGTTCTCCTATTTTATTGATAGATTCCCTAGGTAAAATATTTTTAGGGACATTAGTCCCAAATTTCTCCCTATTATCTAAGTAGACATTCTTAGCTCCTAAGCAAAAATACTTGTTCCTATTAGCATGCTTTTTATAAATTGCAAGTGAATTGAAATCCCTAGCATGCTTTTGCCTGTAAATTGAAGAAGGAGCAAAATTAGAAGTTACCCTAGGGTTTGCCTTAGCTCCCCCTACATATGATGCTCCATTTTGAGTCTTCTTGCTCCCCCTAGGACATTGATTCCTATAATGTCCTTTTGAATTGCACTTGAAGCATATGATGTGCTCCTTGCCTTTAGGTGTTGGGGAACCGGCATCCTTGACTTTTGGTGCCGGTGGAGCTTTCCTAATCTTCTTTGGGCACTTGCTCTTATAGTGCCCAAATTCCCTACACTCAAAACACATAATATTATTTTTATTTGAAATTAGAGTGTTTGAGTTACCTAGGTTAATGGAGACCGGAATTGGATTTTGGGCTTCTTCATCTTGACCGGATGTCGAAGCTTCTTCTTGATGCTCCGGTGTTGAGGAAACTCTAATCTCCTCCTCAATCCTAGAAGTGGATCCTTCTTCCACTTCCTCCACCAACTCGGAAATTGACTCCCTATCAACTTCCGATTCTACTTCCTCTTCCTCCTTGGATGTTGATGATCTCTCAACCTCCAAGTCCTCACTTCCTTGTGAGGATGATGCATTAGCCTCTTCGGTCTCTTCCTCTTGGACCGTTGATGGGCTTTCATGGAGCTTGGCCACTTGGCTCCATAGCTCGTTTGCATCTACATAATTACCTAATATACACAAGATATTGTTAGGTATTAAATCGATTAACAACTTCATTACCTTCTCATTCTTTTCGAAGGCTTGGACTTGCTCTTCGGTCCATCTCTTTTTCTTGAGGAATCCACCTTTTGGTCCTCTTGGATAGCTATATCCTTCCATTAAGATGGACCATTCTTCGAAATCCCTCATCATTAGGAAGTCCTCAATTCTCACCTTCCATTGTCTAAATCCTTCTTGTCCATAGAAGGAGTAAGGGATCGGTGTGTTAATATTCCATCCCAATTGTTCTTCCATCTTCACCCTCTAGCTTGTTTGTCCTAGCTCCCGGCGGTTAGTCTGTAGAAGAGCTCCGAGCTCTGATACCAATTGTTGGAGATTTGAGGCCGCTAGAGGGGGGTGAATAGCGCGTTGACCGTACGTAGATGGAATTTGATCGCGTTCGCTTGCCTATGATTGTTAGTACGCAGCGGAATATAGAAATGAAACAACAATCACAATAACAAGCATACAAACACAAGGATATAACGTGGTTCGAAACCGAAACGGTTCCTACTCCACGGATTGGGTTCGTATGAACCCTAGCGATGCCACAAACACCGCTAAGCAATAAACTCCTTCTCGACAATAAGTCGGAGGTGGAGAAATCTCGTACAATGGATTACAACAAGTAATACACAAAAATACAAGCAAAATACAAGGAAATGTAAAGAACACTTTACAAACTAGGGTTTGAGCGCTTTGCTTGTTGGTTGCTTGGATGAGGTTGAAGGGCCCTGAAATGCACCTTCAAATCGCCTCAAGTAAGCTCCCAAAGAACTGATTGTGAAATCCTCCACGAGCTCCTCTTTTTAACCTGCATCGGGCTGGATTTCCGCCTATCAGTCGACTGCCATAAGTCACCAGTCGACTGATGCCACTGTTGTCGTGAGACAACGACTCAATCCACGTTGGACAAGTTCCAACGGGACTCTTAGCGATCGGCGCCAACATTGTGATCATTGCGAGCCGTAGTCGATGACCGATCGACTACGGAGCGTTACGCTCGACGAGAACTAGCGATGATCGCCATCTTGGCGCGATCATTGGCTCATTATCGATCGGCTAATGAGAAGCGATCGGCCGCGAGCTAATTCCATCTCTTAACCGGCAGTCGAACTTAAGTCGACTCACGGTAGTCGAACCGACCATAATGTCAGTCGACTGTCATCCTCAAAAATGAGGTTTTAACCCAAATATGGTGCCCCCATACTTGCTAGACCACCCTTAGCCTGGACCTAAGCCTTCTAGCCACCTCCATCAGCCTCACGCCTCTCGGATCCCTCCAAGTCATCCATGACTTGTTCATCCATCGCGCTAGCCTCTAGGTGCTTCCGTCGGCTATGTCATGCTAACGGTGTCTACACCGCCAAGGCACATTGGACTTACGCCGCCAAGACTCCGCTTGGACTTTACGTCGCCAAACATTGGACTTATGCTGCCAAGACTCTCGCTTGGACTTTACGCAGCCAATATCAAACCCCTTGGACTTCTCATGCCAAGACTCAAGCTTGGACTTTCCCTTGCCAACCCATGTTGGACTTCTCAAATGCCAAGACCATGCTTGGACTTTCCCTTGCCAACCCATGTTGGACTTTTACATTGCCAAGACCCATGCTTGGACTTTTACATTGCCAAGACCCATGCTTGGACTTTTCATGCCAAGTACTCAAGACTTGGACTTTACCAAATGCCAAGTGTTCCACTTGGACTTTCCATGCCAAGTACACAAAACTTGGACTTTCCCATAACAATTACATTGTCATATGTTTTTCTCAAAACATCAAAACATCACTCGAGTCAAACTCGAGTCCTGGTCAATCGTGACCTAGGCCGATTGCACCAACAAATCTTAGTTTGTCATTTCTCTTAATCTTGCAATTCGTTTGTTAATTGAGGCTTTCTACCGTTGCATTTTATTTTAATAGAAGAGAGGGATTGTCTCTCTATCTTTTGCTTCGAAGGTTTTTGTAATCGTAAAACTCCTACCTCTAACGAGGATGAGTGTTTTAGTGAATTGCCCTCCGTACACGGTCTAGGATCGTTAGGGCCTTGGAGTAGTGGCCGAAGGCTACGAACCAAGTAAAAAAACTATTTGTCTCATTTAGTTTTTATTTATATTTCCGCTGCATTTAATTGTCTACCGAACGATTTAAAAGAAAAAGTGTTTATCGCTATTCACCCTCCCTCTAGCGATCCACTCGATCCAACAGAATAACCATACTTGGGAATTAGTGGACCTTTCTTCTGATTCTAAACCATTAGGCTGTAAGTGGATACTAAAATGCAAGTATAAAGTTGATCTATCGATTGACAAGTATAAGGCCAGACTTGTAGCCAAAGGGTACAAGCAAAAGGAAGGCCTTGATTATTTCGATACCTACTCACCAGTGACAAGGATTACGTCCATACGAGTGCTGATAGCTATCACAACATTGTATGACCTTGAAATAAATCAAATGAATGTTAAGACTGCATTCTTAAATGGTGAGTTGGAATAAGAAATCTATATGGAGCAACCTGAGGAGTTCGTAGCTCCAGGAAAAGAGGAAAAGGTGCGTTGACTTGTTAAGTCATTGTACGGACTTAAATAAGCACCTAAACAAATGACACGAGAAATTTGACAAAATAATGTTGTCAAACGAATTCAAAATAAATGAATGTGATAAATGCATTTATGTTAAAAACACATCTAAAGGTCATGTAATCGTCTGTCTATACGTAGACGATATGCTTATAATGGACAGTAATCACGAGATAATCATGAGTACAAAGAAAATATTGATAAAAATTTTTGATAGGAAAGATATAGGTCGAGCAGATGTTATATTGGGAATTAAAATTCTCAGGACATCTTAGGGGATAGTTTTGACACAATCCCACTATGTAGAGTCGGTGTTGAAGAAGTTTAATACGTACGATCTCTCTACAGTGAAAACACTTATGGATCTAAGTCAACACTTAGTAAAAAACTAAGGTGAGCCCATATCGCAATTAAAATATTCTCGGATAATAGACATCTTTATGTATCTCACAAACTGCACACATCCGGATATTGCCTATGCGGGCAAGAAGCTGAGTCATTTTATAAGTAATCCAACGACACTCATTGGAAAGCACTAATGCAAGTTCTTAGATATTTGAAATATACTATGAACTACGGATTATATTACGGAAGATATCCCGCTGTCTTAGAGGGATATTGTGGTGCTAATTGGATATCAGATACAAAAGATTCTAAATCCACTAGTGGATATGTATTCACGATCGGTGGGGGAGTGGTATCTTGGAAATCCACTAAGCAGATGTGCATTGCTCGGTCAACTATGAAATCCGAGTTTATAGCACTAGACAAAGTAGCTGAAGAAGATGAATGACTGCGGAATTTCTTGGAAGATATTCCGAGTTGGATGAAACTTGTGTCCACCGTACTTATACACTGTGATAGTCAATCGGCGATTAGAAGGGCACAGAGTAGTATGTATAATAGTAAGTCACGATATTTACGTCGTAAACACAATACCATTAGACAGTTGATCTCGAATGGAGTGATTGCAATTAACTATGTCAAGTCAAAAGATAATTTGACAGATCCTCTTACGAAGGGGCTAAGTCAAGATCAAGTATACTGCTCATCGAGAGAAATGAGATTAAAAATCTACAACTAAAATGAATATAGTGGTAACCCAACCTTGTTGACTGGAGATCCCAAGATCTTAATTCAATGAGACAACAAAGTTACAGAAGTTGTGTTACATCACACGAGATATATTATCTCTATCCCAATCCTAGGATGAACATGTGTTGTCCTACCACATGTAGTGAGGTTAAACTTATGCTTTTAATGATTTGTATACTTTTATAAGGTGGAGTATGGTAGGATACTCTTGATAGAAGTGTCACCTATGTGAGTGTGAAGACAGACCGCTTCAATGAAACACTCATGAATCCAAGATGGTGTTCATGCCCAAAACAAAACCAACCATGAGAACCAAAAGTGGGTGAGATAAGTCTCTGTGTGAGTGTTATTGTCTTAGTATACAAAAAAAGCTTAGCAGTTCAAGACATCACGTTCACTGCGCAGCCTAGTATGCTCAATAGCATTCTACTACGGAAGGTTCAAAGCCATAAGCTACCTCTCCCGATATATTGACTTATCAATTGGACTCTTATAAAGTATCAACATGCATACATGCATTAATTTCCATTCATGTGGGGGATTGTTGGATATTGGGTCTTAAATGACTAATACAATTTTGCAATATAAAAAATCGAGGTGTCATCAATCGATGAAAGTCTGAATTGACTTCAAAATCAAAATCTATATTTCACGTAGATGAATCTAGATTATTAATTTGCTCAAAATCGATTACGGGTGAATGAGAAATTAATTGTTTAAAGTTAGCCCAAAAATAACATTAATTATAGATTAATGTTATAAAAGGAATTAGATGGGGAATAGTCTCACATCGGAAATTTCAAAGAGTATTTGCTTCCTTATATGTATTGTTGTGTCAATAAAGTTAACACAAAAGTCACAGATGCTCTCCTCTAATGGGCGAGAAGGTGCTCACACCTGCGAGCCCACAGCCCGCCACGCGTCACGTGTACAATGGACACTTTGTTAACATACTTTGCATTTGGCATGTACGCATCATCGCAAGGAGCTTAAATTTATGCTCCAGATGATGTGGCTGTATCGACGTGGCACTCTAGTGATGTGTCGTGCATATGTGTCACTCGGTTGGGCAGAGAGAGATGAGTGATATGCTGATTGGGCGAGCAGATGATAACCATTGGATCGAAGAGGGATGATGGATCGCAAGTGACGCGATCTGGAGCGTTGATCGTGAAGAGTCGCGATCTGATTGTTGGTGATAAGGTTGATCTGGAGCGTCAGATCGAATGGATCGCTGCATCCAGATCTGACAGCTGAGATCAAAGAGCTATCTGAAGGGTTATAACCCTCCAGATCGAACGACCCAGATGAATCTTGACCAAAATGTTACATTCAATCACCAAAAGGTATCTCACCTCTTCATCTTGTATAAATAGAATCCTCTAGATGATATAATTCAGTCAATTCAATCATTCAAATACCTCCCATCTTTCTGCATACAGAGTCCAAAAAATCTACGAGAAGGTTTGGTGGTCTCGAAATTCAAAGTACTGCTATTTCGAGACGTCATCGTTGTATCTTGGAAAACGAATTGCTACTATCCGTAAGCACATATAGCAGAGCAATATCGTTTTACGGAGATAGTGTTGAACATTAATCTCAACGATCTGATATCAGTTTGCATCCTTCCGGCCGCAATCATCGACACCTACAACAATTTTCTCAAGTGAAAAAAGCCTACTCAAATTAACACGTCTTGAGAATCAATTGAAAATCTTATACGTTCAAATTGATCTTGAACTTTTTACCAAATTCAAGTAACTATATTTTTATCGATGTAAATTAAATTAAATTAAATTAAATATTAAATTCATTTTATTACTATTTATTTAAAAAATAGAAAAAAAATTTATAATTAAGTTAGTAAATAAAATCAAAGTGCGGACGCGAGCAGGGAGCCTCTGCGACAAAAGTAATCCGATCTATTGTTACTTGGGGAAGGCGGGATAGGTGACCATGGATCCCCTGCCACCGCTGCGGTTCGATTGGGAGCGCCACCTGCGATTCCTGGAGATGATTGTTGATGGCCTCCCATTGGAGTACGAGACGCAGGAGATCAACCGCCTCACGCTCGCCTATTTCGCCATTTCAGGTCTCAACCTTCTCAACGCTCTTGATCAGGTGACTCTCCTCCGCCCTTATCCTCTTTGTTCTTAACTTCTTTCTTTTCTGCTCTAAAATGGAGGAAAAACTTCTTTTTGCTTAAGAATTCATCTTTGTTTGTATTACGTTTAACCCTATATTTCGTGGCACAAGTTCAAGGATTCTGCTATACTTTTTATTTTTCTAATAATTTGATCCAGTCCAATATCAGAGGATGGGCTGAATCTTCGAAAACTCTTTGCGGGCTTTCAGTAGGCGGGCTGGCTAGACATGCTTTCGCAGGCCAATCAGTTGAGTAGATCTCCACAGGCAAGTCGGCTTCAGATTGAGTTGCCGTGGGTGCTCTCTTATTGAGTTGACAGTTGTTCGGGTTAGCCACTCTTCCAATCTGACAGGTGAAAGAAAGGAAAAAGTCCCCGCCGTGCCTTGGATGAACGATTCAGTTAACTGCAAACAACGGGAAGAGCTAAAAGGGAGCCAAAGGGGGAAGCATGGCAAAACCCCTCCTATGCTCAATTTAGACTTTGCCGGAAAAAATGGTATAGTAGAGCAGGAGCAAAAAATGATGGGTTGGACAACTGACAGAAAGTTTAATTGGGTCAGGACGATCAGATAATTGACAGGAAGTTCCGGTGGATTAAGGATCAGACATCAAACAAAAGAAGTTCTTCGAGGACGGATAAGTTTGAGAGGGGCCCAATGTGGTCCTTCATTTAAGGGGGAATTGTTAGGAATATTAGGAATACAATTAAAGTCTCACATTAGTAAGACATGGAAAAGATCATGTGTTTATAAGATGAAAAGATATTTCCATTGGTATGAGGTCTTTTGGATATAATACAAAAATAAAACCATGAGGGCTTGGATCCAAAGTGGACAATATTATACTATTGTGAAGATATATGAATTTTATTTGCACCAACAAGACTCTCGTCATCAAGGTTCGTGTGACCCATCCTAGCCAAGCTCTTCTACTAAGCAATCAAACTCGTCCGAGGCAATCAGGGGGTGGCCCCTCCCAATCCATCTTAGATGAGCTAGGAACTTTTCCATATATTTAGCCACAATGCCACACTTTAGGAGATCTAGAAGTAAGGAAAATGTATAACCAAACCAAGGAGATGAACTTCAGGCTATTGAGCTGATCTAGAGATGCAACCCTTGAGACCCAACAAGGTCACTTGAAGAAATAAATCAATTATGTTGTTGATGGCTCAACCATCCACACACATCCTTCATGTATCATCCTTCTTGGGAACCAGTAGCGCAGGGACGGTACAAGAGCTCATGCTTTCTTGAACATATCATTTTTCTAGTAATTCAGTAACTTGTCTTTGAAGTTCCTTTGTTTCTTCCGGATTGATTCTATAGGCAGGTCGATTTGGGATAGATGCATCAAGTATGAAGACAATTTGGTGTTCAATTCCTTGAATTAGAGGCAAACCACGTGGAACCTCTTCAAGAAAGACATTTTTGAATTCCTATAAAAGAGAAACAACAACAGTTGGCACAGAATTGTTAAGCTTATTAGTGCTTAAGAATGACTCCTTATACAAAAGGATAAGAGGCAACCTATTTGAAAACAAAGCTCGTTTGATCTCTTTTTTTTTTTAACTCCGTCCATGATAAGTTAACTTTGTCGTGGTCGGTCCCAAGCTCGGATAAAAGAGGAGGGTTTCGTTAGGTTGCTAGCCAGCGTTAAACTAAAACAAATATTCAATAAATGGATCAATCAAATTATTATGCTAATGCTAGGTTGTTCCCTAGAAGGAATGCGTTACAGGGTCCGATTGTAATGTCTCGGCAAAGACCGCTACATTTCAAGAACTCGAGTGTAGTGAAAAATATGCAAGAGTTCGCGTTGCAGGGTCCGACTACAATGTATCGGCAAGGACCGCTACATCTCCATGAGAACTTGAGTATAGTGTTAAATAAGCAAGAATTCTCACCCCATAGGTTGGGTAAGAACAAATATTATAAAAAAACTAATAGTCTAAGATTTGGTACATAGAATATAGGAACTCTCACTGGTAAAATAATGAAGATAAATACGATGATTAGGAGAAAAATTAATATTGTATGTGTACAAAAGACAAAATAGGTAGGTGAGAAGGCAAAGATGATAGAGAACTCGAGTTTTAAGTTATGATATACAGGAAAAAGTAAAACAAGAAATGGAGTGAGTATTATTGTAGATAGTTCGTTAAAGGATGAAGTTGTAGGAGTAATTAAAAAGGGGAATAGAATTATAGCTCTCAAAATAATAGTGGAGAAAGAAACTATGAACATAATTAGTGTATATGCACCTCAAATAGGATTATATGAAAATATCAAATTAAAGTTTTGGGATAACTTGGATGAAGTATTACAAAATATTCTGTTAAATGAGATGATTTTAATAGGAGACGATTTAAATGAGCATGTTGGAGTGAAAAATGACGAATATGAGAAAGTGCATGGGGGTTATGAGTTTGGAACAAGAAATGAAGAAGGTAAAACTATATTGGATTTTGCAATAACATATTATCTTATATTAGCTAATACATTTTTTAAGAAAAGAGAAAAACACTTGGTCACGTTCAAAAGTGAAAATAATAAATCATAAATTGACTTTCTTATGGTTAGGAAGAGAGATAAAAATATTTGTAAAGATTGTAAGCCATTTCTAGAGAAAGTTTAACTACTCAACATAAATTAGTAGTATTGGTTATATGCCACAAACATAATTAATAGAAGAAAAATATACACGACTCTTAGAATTAAGTGGTGGAAGTTAAAGGATGAGAAACTAAATATATTCAAAGAGAAGGTAGGAGTACAAGTATTAGATGAAATATACAGTGGCCCTAATACGAGATGGGATAAGATGGTATCAAAGTTGAAAATAGTAAATAAGAGTGTACTCAGTGAGTCAAAGGGACATGCACCACCAAGTAAAGAATCTTGGTGGTCGAATGAGAAAGTGTAAGAGAAAGTCAAGGAAAAATGAATAGCATATAAGAAATTATATATTTGTAAAAATGAGAAAAATTTGAAAAAATATACAATAACCAAGAAAGAAGCTAAGAAAGCAATGAATGAAGCTAAGACTGAAACTTTTGAACGGTTATATCGAAAATTAGATACAAAAGAAAGAGAAAGAGATATTTATAGAATAACTAAAGTGAGAGAGAGGAAGACAAAAAATCTTAATCAAATAAGATGTATTAAAGATGAATGCAATAGGGTACTAGTAAATGATGAAGAAATAAAAGAGATATTTTCATCAACTTTTTAATGAAGATTTAGGAGACCAACTTAATTTAGGTAATTTAAGTAGGTTAAATGAGTATAGAAATTTAAATTTTTATCGTAGAATTCAAATTTCAGAAGTAGAACAAGCTTTAAATGGAATGCAAAATGGAAAAACCGTTGGACCAGATGATATTTCGATAGAGGTATGGAAGTGTCTAGGGAAACAAGGTATTGAATGACTTACAAAATTATTTAATATGATATTGAAAACAAAAAGGATGGCTGATCAATGGAGGGTAAGTATCCTAATTCCCTTATATAAGAATAAGGGAGACATACAAACTTGTGAAAACTATAGGGGTATTAAACTAATGAGTCATACCATAAAACTTTGAGAAAGAGTAATAGAAAAAAGATTAAGGAAGGAGACCATGGTTTTCGAAAATCAATTTGGATTCATGCTAGGAAGGTCGACGATAGAAGCTATACATCTTTTCAGACAATTAATTGAAAAGTATAGAGAGCAAAAGTAGGATCTACATATGATATTCATTGATTTAGAAAAAACTTATAATAGAGTTCCAAGAGAAATTATATGGAAAATTTTAGAAAAAAGAGGTGTTAATGTAACATATATTAAACTAATTAAGGATATGTATGAGAATGTGACAGTGAAGACTTAGCGGGATTAGCAGGCATTTTGATAAAGATAGGGTTACATCGATGATCGACTTTAAGTCACTATCTTTTACACTAATCGTGACGAACTCACTTTGGACGCATTCGAGACACATGATGCCGTGGATGTATTGTTGCAGATGATATTGTTTTGGTAGATGAGACACATGAATGAGTAAATACTAAACTAGAATCTTGGCGGGAAATACTAGAAGTGAAAGATTTTAGACTTAGTAGAGTATAGACAGGATATATGGAATTTAAGTTTAGTAATATTAGACGTAATAAGACAAGTGTTAAGATAAGAGATAACGAGTTATCTGGAACTGAGAGCTTTAAATATTTAGGATCATTTTTGCAAGAT